>CM061541.1:120332898-121602898 GCA_030864215.1 Capsicum pubescens
TGAGATGGATATTAGTGCTAAACCGACGGGTGTAGTCCACTGAGGGTTGGTATTCAATCTTGGTAAGTACCTTTTCCCTTTTTGTTTGCATCATCTTTCTGTTATGTATGCAAAACATTCTTCTTTGTACAATTGAAGAAGAGAGGAAGATTGTATGAAGCTCGGATCCACTGTTAACCTGATGGTATCAACATTCTCAGCTGCTCTGAATGCAAATTTGACCTCTGGACTCCCCAATCTACTAAGAGTCCTTTTTTAATTGGTTGGTGTAATTAGGCTAAGTAGCTTTCCTACTTTTGTATGCCCTATGAGGTTGTAAATATCATGCATGTGCATAACTTTGCTGTAGCCTTCCAGTCTGTCTGTCATTTTGCTACTTCTAGCCTTAGGTATGAACCTTGGTATTTATCACTATTTATGATCTTTCTACCCCTGCTTGGTAGCTGCTGAAAAGTTGTATATGTAAACGACTCTTCTTCTAATGCTAAATTTTCCAAGTAGTCTGCTAGTTAATTACCTTCTCTGTATATATGCACTATGTGAATCGATTTAGTATCTAGTAACTGTCATATCTGTTTGATTGTGTCTTCTAGCTTCCATGGTATTTCCCATTCCCTTATTAACAACTTCTACATCAACAATGAATAAGTCTGTATGATGACTTTGCTGTGTTGGATTACAGTGTTTTGCTGCTTGTAGAATAGCTATGGCCTCTGATTCCATGCTATTAGTACCCTCCATTGAAGCTCCTTCTGCATGTAGTAAATCTCCCTAAGCATTCCTTAAGCAAAAGGCCCAAGAATGCCCCCTTGAACTACCTTTAGGTGGTTCCCATACTACTGGAATTACTTTAATTTTAGGCTTCAATTGACCAAGCTGCTTTAAAATTAGAGGCCATTCACATGAGAATTCTAATTTTGGTTTTCTAACCTTCAATAGCATTCTTAAGTGTCTGGTGACATTAAAAATTAGCTTATGCACTGATATTCCTTTCCCTTCATGTTACAAAGCATTTCTTCTTCTCCACAACTCCCACATAATCATCCCTGGAATGGTTCTGAAGTATATTCCCCCCTTGGTTTAACCTGTACATTCCACCAAGCATATATAGTGTTCCTCAGGCTCAATCCTTGAATGTTTATACCTGCAAAACAAGAAAAATAGGACCATGTCTTGTTAGCATAATCCGACCTTAACAACACATGAGACACAATCTCTTGTGCTGAATTCTGACAACACTAATATTTGAAAGGCCCCTCCATACCCCATCTTTTAATAGTAGCATCCACTGAGACCTTCCCTCTCCACATTCTCCACATAAAAAAGGTCATCTTAAAAGGTAAACCTTTTATCCATAACTGTTTGTAAAATTAATTAGTGTTTTCTCTATGCCTGCCATAATTCCATGCTGATTTGACACTAAACTTCCCTCTAGTTTCCAAAGACCACATTGGCATGTCTTCCTGAATAGTTTGTTGTGGTGAAGATACCTTCTGCAAGATATGATCTACTATTTCCTCCTCAAAAAGTTCCTTTAATACTTCCATATTCCACTGTCCATTATGCTCCAAATCCTTAACTCTTTGGTATTTTCCATCCCATTCTTTACTATTTTCCATCATTGAAAAGAAATCCCTACTCCACTCCAATTATCAAACCAAATATGAGCATTTTCTTTCTTCACTTTCCATACAATAAGATGATCAATGAGATCTTTTACTTGCAATATTTTCTTCCATACCTGAGATCCACCCCTACCTTTCACATGACTTCATTTGGATAGAGCTTTCTGCAATATTTGTTTAACATAAATGTACTCTATATTGAAGTTTTAGTTTTGATATTCCACCATAATTTACAGAAAAGAGCTGTGAAAATATCCTGAATCAACCTAAAACCTATTCCTCCCTCTTCTTCTGGCAAACACATATTAGTCCAAGATACCCAATGTATACCCTTCCTTTCTACAATATTACTCCAGAGAAATCTAGCAAAGCATTTCTGAATAACAGACAGGATATTTTTAGTAGGATTCATAACTGACAAACAATGAATTGGGATACTCTGAAGAACATGCTTAATTAATACAACCCTTCCTCCAAAGGATAAAAGCTTACCTTTTCATGACTGTAATTTATTGCTGATTCTGTTCATAAGGAGCTGATAATAGAGCTTCTTCTTCCTCTTGTAAAAAATTGGACAACCTAGATAAGTAAAAGGAAAATCATGCCTTAATATTCCTATAGCTACTTCTGGCATAACCACATCTCTACTGGATGCATTACTGTGTAGATACAATGCACTCTTATCCTTATTAATCTTCTGACCTGACACCCTTTCATATCTTTCTAAAGTTGAGGTCATTAATTGTATAGTTCCCAATTTAGCTTTACAAAGAATGATCATATCATCTGCAAAATCAAGATGATTAAGCCTTGGACTACCCCTAGGCATGCCAAACATCTTGAATTCCTTTCTTAATAATAACTCCTTCAATCCTATGGATAACACCTCTGCTGCAATGATGAATAATGTAGGAGATAAAGGATCCCCTTGCTTCACCCCTTTTGATGATTGAAAGAACCCCTTAGGTTGTCCATTTAATAACACAAAATACCAATTATTAGACAACAACCTGAATATCATATCAATGATTTGCTCATAAAATCCAATCCTTTTTAATACTTTAGTTAGAAAAAGCCACTCCACTCTATCATATGCCTTCATCATGTCAAATTCATGACCATATTAGGAGGTTTTCCCTTTTTTTATTTTTGATACTATCTCCTACACTACCAGTATATTCTCAGCAATACTTCTTCCTTGTACAAATTCTTCTTGTTCTTCAGACACTATATTAGGTAACAGACACTTAAATCTTTCATGAATAATTCTTGAGAATATTTTATTCACAAAATTTCTAAGAGAAATAGGCCTTAAATTTGAAAAAGTATTTACCACTATATTCTTTGGTAACAATACCAAATTGGGGTGAGTAATGAATCCTGGAAGTTCATATCCACAGAAAAGGCTATTACCATTAGATGAAGGTCTGTAGCAATGATATCCTAAGCATCCTAAAAGAAATCCCATGTCATCCCATCAGGTCCTATCTCTATTTATTCCCATGACTGTCTCTCTTGTTTCTTCAATTGTTGGAATCCTCTGTAGTTCTACATTTTGTGTTTCAATTACCACTTTTGGTAACACCTCCAACATTGTAAAGTCTGCTGCATCCCCTTGTTTCAGAATTTAATCCTGATAGAATCTAATAGCAGCTTCAGATATATCTTCTTGATTCTCTAACCACACTCCTTCATCATTCTAAATTTTCCTTATGCCCAGCCTTGCCCTTCTTCCCCTCACTACTGCATGGAAATTTTTTGTATTCCTTTCCCCATCCTTGAACCACTCAAAACCTGCCTTCTTTCTCCAGAATTCCTTCTCTATTTTCAATTGTAATGCTAATTCAGCTTGTGCCTTGAACAAATTAGCTCTATTATCAGTTGTAGGTGCCTGTTCAAACTGTTTCTCCCTAACTTTGACCACTTCTTCAAAAGTAGCAATCTCTTGGAAAATGTTTCCAAAGAATTGCTTACTTCAATGTGTTAGAGCAATTTTAGTCCTCTTAAGTTTCTTATGAAAGAGAATAAAAGGATTTCCTTCCATTTCTACCTTCTAATTCTGCCTTATTACCTCTAAAGAAACATCTTTGTTTAGCCAAAAGCTCAGAAACTTAAAAGGTTTAACCAGATGAGCCTACTGAGTATTACACTTTAACATCATAGGTGCATGATCAGATCCACTTCTCACTAGATTCTCCACCTCCATAACATGGAAAATTTCCAGTAACTTATCATTAGACAAAACCCTGTCTAACCTTTTGAAAATACAATTCCCATCAGTTCCGCCACTCCACCAAGTGAATTTACTGCCCTTGAAAGGAATCTCATATAAATTACAAGTACTACTACAATGATTAAAATCTTGAGTCTACTCAAAATTTACTGGTAAGCTTCCTAATTTCTCCTCTACATTTCTTAATACATTAAAGTCCTATCCTACCAACCATGCTTCATTTGTAGAATCATTCAAAGAACCCAAAGAATCCCACAATTGGATTCTTTCACTTTGAGTGCATTTTGCATAAACTAAAGTAATAATCACCACTATTTCCGCATTCTGATTTTCCACTCTGAGAGTAAGCTGTTGTTCCTCATCAATAAGTACTGTACATTTTATAGAAGATTCCAGAAATGCCCATAGCTTGCCTGACATATTAACTATTGCATGTTGCATTCCAAGCCTTTTTTATACTCATCTATACATAGACCTTCTTGAAATGGTTCCATAAGACCTATGAAACTAAAATGATATCTTCTATGAATTGTAATCAGCCTAGTAAATGCCTTATGTGTGTTCACAGACCTTATGTTCCTAATTAAAGCATTCAGTTTGAAGCTGATTTTGATGTAAAACTCCTTATTTGCTTTGGATTTGTTGCTATAGGTTTATTCCTCTTGGCTTGTTTACCATCGATAGTTTTAAACTTCTTAATCTATTTTGGTGATTAATCTCTACCTGCTACTACATCTAAAATATTATCCAATAAATCTTCTGTGTCTAAATCCTCTTTCTTGCTATTTATAATATCCATCATATCTCCTGCCTCAATTGACAAAGGTACAACATCCTTCATAATTTGCTGAGCATTGTCTGTAGCATCCTTTTCTCTAAATATCAATTCCCTTTATTCATTTGGAGTTACAATATCCACATTTGACTGTTCTTGTTCCTTTTGCTTGTCCTGATCTTGTTCTTCTCTTTCTTCTTCTGTATCACCCTGTTGATGTTCTTTATTGCTTTTATTACCATCCATACCTGTTTCTGTGATTGTGGATTCTTTTGAACCAAAACTTTTAGTGATTTCCTTCTCTTATGTGATATTGGGATGATTATCCTCTACCCTTTCTTGATTTAAAACATCAAATGTATTTGATGTTTCAATTTCATCTTTGTTCTCCGTTACTTCTCCAAGGATATGACCATATTGATCTTTCCTATACTTTTTCCTTCTCAATATCCATTGGTTTTTGTTGTTCTCTATTCTTGCTTGCTGCTTTTTAGTTTCATGTTTCTTCTTCCCCTCCTTGACTTTGTCCTCTTGTGGCTTTTGACTTTGTACTTGCTCCAATAATTCTGGGTGAAGAATCTGACAAGATTCCTCATTATGGCCTTGTAAACAATATTCTTTGCAATACTTTGGTTTGTGATCATACTGAATTTGGATCCATTTAGATTTAATCTCTCCACTTACTTCATCCTCTTCATTAATCTTCACTCTATGTGGTAGTTTAGCTATCAAATCCACCTCCACCTTTACACGTGCACAATTTGGCCTTGTATGATTTTTAGTATCCATATTACTATCAAAGGCTTTCCTACTGCTGAGGCAATAGAAAATATTGCTTCTTTTGCAAAAAACTTCGGCGGTAGATCTAGAAAGGAGATCCTTGCTACTCCTATTGTTGTTTCTACCTCCGGTTCAAACCATGGATCCCATTTAAGGGTTCTCATTTGCCACGACATATCCTTAGCCATAATATAATAAGCACTTGTCGAAAGCATTTGGACATAATCCTCCAGCTGATTTAGTCGAATCAGTATGTGTTTTGTATCAAGGATACCAATCGAACAATCACCCTTAATCCCACATTACGTAGGGATTACTTTTCTTAGATTATTGACATCCGTTCTGCCATACGATAATTTGCCAATTATTTCATATTGGAAATTCTCTAGAATAATTAAATTTTTAATTTCAGACAATTTCCAAGTAACTGAGGGTTCACCATGCATTATAATAACAAGTTTAAATAGAACCCTACTATTTTCATGAACATGAGATTTACATTTTAATAAATCAACATATTTTGGACCTGATGACTTCTTTGGACTATTTACCACTGTATTCTACTGCTGTAACTTATCCAATGGGATATTCCCACCAGATGTTGTTGCTATAATGATCGAAAAACTAGTTAAAAATGGAAAGTTTTGCATGCGCCGTTATTATGGTTTAGAGACATCAACAAGGCAAACCCTGACATTCATCATCCCTAGGATTCTTTAAAGTAATAAAATAATGATAGCTATCTTTCATTATTTAGGTTTAGATTTTTCTTCCAAAACTTTACGTAGGGAAAAAATAAGTTTAAGTATAAAATTTTCTTACCAATGAAATCTTGATAGTATCTATGATTAAAGAGATAAATTTTCCTGTAAATTTGAGGCAAGTTAACTGTCGATTTATCGTGTCTATTGTTAGAAACTATTTGCTTAATATATGTTATAGATGGCTGCTCGGTCAGACTTTGAGAAATTCTCATGTAAAGGTTAGATTTAACCGTATTGTTATGTTATATTTTTTTTTTGGTGGCTTAGATATTTTTATTACTACTTTTTCGATGAGCTTTGAAGGTATCGTCTATAATCACAAAAGGTTGGGTCTAATCATATTATTCTAATATTTGTCGTACTTTGAGGAATTTTTAAGCAAATGTTAGATTTAATCATATTATTTTGTTGTAGTTTCTGATCTATTACTCTGTCACGTCCTAAAATCTAAGAGTCATGATGGTATTTATCGTGGTAAGCCTTGAAAAGTAAGCCAATCACTCAAATTGTTATGGAAAGAGAAACAACACCAAAATCCCAGAGCAAGACTTCTAGAACAAAGTCGAACCACACATATACAATAATAGCGGAAAGATATATAGAAATAATACCATAAATCACCCCAAAACCTAGTGTCACAATATAAGAACAATCTACATATAACTCAAAGCCTGAAAATACAACTAGTAATTTAAAAAAGAACATAAATCTATCTCTGAATAAGACATAAACTAGATAAGATGGGTAGAGGATCGACTCTAGAAGCATAGAGTGACCACTACCTTGAAAGTATCCAATCAACTTCTGAAAATCAATTACCGTGCGGAACACTGGTATCTGAATCTGCACCAAAGAGGCACAGTAGGGATAAGTACGGTCCACTGTACTCAGCAGGTATCATAGGACGATTGAGCAAAGTAGAAAATAAAATATATAAAATACACACTATGGGCACGTCACTTGCAATAAAAAAATATCCCAAATGGTAGACCACACCGTCTTTACTAGCAGTTCTAAATATCAGCACATATATCAAGTATAAGTATAGAAAAGAAACACCAAAAGATAGATATTAAATAAAAAATAAAAGTACAGCACAGAGGGTGCATAAAGTATGAAATGCAATGCAAATGATGATGTGATAAATTTGAGGTTGTCACCCAAACTCCATATACACCTACCGAGAATTTCTCCAGAGGTAGGACCCATAGGGGATTCCATAACCCATATGCAGTCCAATAACCAATATGAATACTAATTTAATATCCATAACTCCTCTCCAGTCATGATCTTCAACAGAGAATTTTTAAAGATGTCACATTTCTGTCAGAAAAATTAGTATTTTCATGGTGATAACAATGCCTCATGAATGTATATATAATATGAAGATTTAATGCTCATATCCTAATTAGAATCGGAATTTCAAAAATCAACCAATACACAAGTATGTGAGCCAAAAATTCACCCAATAAGCCAACCATTCATGATCCTATATAGTCACTGTACTAGTAGAGTAAGATATGCAATACTATGTCATTAATACCACATAAATTCCAACCTAGGCAATTTTTGCCAAGAAGAAAACAATCAGATATATAAATATCAGGCCAACAACATCATATAAGACCTCACACAGTCATACGTAGCAAATAATGTCTCAAACCATCAATAACAACATAATAAACCCCCCCACAGGCACACAACAGGAATAACACCAATTTTATGATTAATACCCATGTCCACAACATAATTTTATATCAGTATTAACTATCCAACCTAGTCTAAAGAAAGTTAAGCCATAATCTACCTCGAATATAGAAAACTCAGTCCAAACAGTCCTCAACATAGAGTCTTTCCTTCCCAAACAACATCAAAACCAATTAAAACATACAAATATAGAATCTACGCATTAAAAAAAGTCAATGATACCCATACCTATTTTTGAGTGGGGGTCAAAATGAACCCCCAAAATGGATATTTGAAAAGGAAGGGTAAAATTGAAACTTCTGTTCATAAATACATTACCCATGATTCAAGGAAGGCATGGAAGCAAACCCAAGTGAAATTGGATTTAAAACGAGGTTTAAAGTTGAAGAAAATTATTTTAGACCTTTCAAGCTAAAATACCCAAATTTAACCTTTGAAATCGCGTTTTACAAGCTTTAGATGACAATAATTAAAGTAAAATAATTGAAATAGGGATTTGGATCTTAGACAAGATTGAATATGGAAGAAATCGTCCAAAACCTATAACACTTGAAAATGATGGAAAATCGAGAAAATTGATTTTTATATAGATGCCCAGTTGTGATCGCTTAAGCGACTAAATGATCGCTTTCCCTTAAGCGACTAGGTCATCGTGTAAGTGGCAGGGTACATATGAGTTGGTCTCTGAAGTGACCAACGACTGTCGCTTAAGCGGCCATAGGATCGGTTAAGCGACTACATCAGTTGATGCTGTACCAGCTGAAAACTTGAAAAATTCTAAGTCTTTACCGACCCCTCGGAATTCGTTCGTAGTCCTGATAACTTAAAAGAACTATGATACCCTAATAAATTTGATGTTTCAGACTCAATGGCAGAATTAAATTTTTTAAAAGAGGTTGTTTTCACAGAATTGACCCCCAAAACTCAATATCATCATTTTTCAAACCAAAGATAAAAAATGAGATATAAAAACCATAAAATTATACCAACCATTATACCAATCTAAAACCGACATTTCAAATCTACTGCACAGTCCATTTTTCCATTCGATGCACAAAATAAAAAATGTTGACGAAGTCAACTATAAAGTCTTTTTAACCTCCAAAAATCACAAACTCGCGCAAATCATACTGAAATGCATCGAAAATCATGAAAATTATTTTTACACCTTAAAAATATCATGTAGAAACCACAGAGAGTGGTAAAATAGTTAAATCACATAAAAATGCACAACTCACAAAAATTAAGTCGTTACATACTATCTATTATTTTTGTTATTATCAATTATGTGATAGTTCACATCGTAGGAGACGATCAAGATACTGATACTTCACGCATGCATAGATGTATAAAGTTAATTATGTTTGGTCTTTAAAGATAATTTCTATTTTTCAATAAATTATTTTTCTTTTATATAATTTATATCGCTTAATGGCTTGACATGAAGTATAGTGCAACGCTTGTGAATTAACTTTTCTACTAGAATAGATGTACAATTTAAACAATGTTTATGAATTTATAACCTTTTGTCCCTGCATGTGATACTTGCACACAGGATACAAAATTACATAGAATTTCTTATATCCTATTTATGAAAACACGTTGAATGTATTTTTAAATTTACAACGTACAAAGTGTAGAATATTCTTATGTAACTCATGAGATTGATTTCTAAACCTCTAAAAACATGTCTAAATATTGTTTTTACTTATATTATACATAACACAAAATACTTGAATGATTTATCTGACCTCTCCCCCTTCCCCTCCTACTATGCGCAAAATTCGAAAAAGAATCAAACAATAAAAGCTATTGTACGTGACCTTACCTTACATTTCTATAAGATATTATTTTATATCTTTTGATACTACTTTTTATCCTTCCATTCCAAATATGCAACTGGAAAAATGAAAATCTCATCATTACCTAATCGTACGCTTCCTAGAGTTTTTCAGAAAGATTTCATTCTCAAGCTTGAGGCTTTATTCTTTTTTCTCCAATTGTTGTATTATTGGCTTCTGATTTACATGCATATTAAATAGACTGTATACTAATTTTTTTTAAATTTTATTTATTAATTAGTTAAATAAATGACTTTTAGCGAATGGCGCATTGAGTGAAAGAGTTATCTTGTAAGTCTTTTTCATTCTCCATTGATGTACAATTGTCTCTAATTTATACATGGAAGAGGACATTGGCATGAAAGGAAATAAAGGACTAGTAAGAAAAATATCCACACTTAAGAAAATCTATTAATATTCATTAAGAGGGAGATATATCAGTGTATCATATAATGAAACAATACTGAAAATGAGGATTTTCAGAATAGGAATATGGAAAATTCCTAGTACACCCCTCAAGATGGTGATCTATCGAAGAAAAATCTTAGACAAAAACCATCCAAAGTCATGATGGGAGAGTGGCTTCATTAGTAAGTCAACAAGCAGATCCTTTATTGAAATGTGAGCAACTCGAAGATGACCTGTTGAACCATAAAACGAACAAAATGGTAATCAGTTTGCAAGTTTTTAATTCTTGAATGGAAGACTAGATTTTTAGAAAGGTAATTCTCACCTAGATTATCACAATGGATCACTAGTAGTCCAAAATAATAAAGAGAAATCTCCTTGAAGAGATTCTATACCCAATATAATTCAGTAGTAGAAGCGACTGTTCTATACTCGACTTCAGTGGATGAGCGAGCTACTATTCATTTCTTTCTGAAACATAAAAAAATTAGATTTTTTACTAAAGAAGATGATATAAGCACTAGTATAGGTGCTATCATCATGATTTCCAACTTAATCAACATTAGAAAAGGCATGTAAAACCAAAGAAGAGTCCTTAGAAAAATAAATTGCTTTTGTCCATTATTCCAACAAGATAACGGATCACCCGTTTAAGAGCAGCTCAATGATTTGTTGTTGGTTTGTGTGAAAACTATGTTGGCCAATTGGTAGAAAATGCAATGTTGGGTCGTGTTAGTGTCAAGTATTGGAGGCATCCAACCAAAATTTGATGGTCTTTTGAATCACTCAGATGTGCACTATCTTCTAAGGCTAGATTATTGGTATTTGCAAGTGGAGTAGAAATAGGTTTTGTACCACTTATTGAAGCATGCTCAACAATATCCTCAATTCACTTCCGTGAGATAAATATAATCCTTTTGGAGTATGAATCACTTGGACACCCAAAAAATAATCAAGTTGCCCCAAGTCTTTAATTGAAAATTGCTCGCTAAGCTTGGTAATAAAGATGTCAATTGCCTTCTGATTATTCCCTATCACTTTCAGATCATCAACGTGGAACACCAAGTATATGATAACACCACGCTTAGAATAAATAAATAAACAATAGTCAGACTGTGATAATTCAAAATTTAGAAAAAGAAGATAATCTCGTAATTCTGAGTACCAAGCACGTGGAGCCTGTTTGAGACCATATAAAGCCTTATACAGTTTACATAAAATATTAGGTCTAGTAAAATTAACAAAGCCTTATGGTTGTTCCATGTATACATCATCCATTAGATGCTCATGAAGAAAGGCATTATTAACATCCAGTTGGAGTAAGCTTCAATCCTTACTAACAGTAAGAGATAAAATAACTCAAATTGTAGTATGTTTAGCAACTAGAGAAAATATTTCAATATATTCAATACCTATCAGCTGAGTAAATCCTTTAGTAACTAATCATGCCTTATGTTTGTTCAAGGTACCATTTGAATTTTTATTTACCCAAAAAATCCACTTGAAATTGATGTTCGTCATTTAACGGAACATTTTGCACCTTTTACAAGGGATAATTATATGTTTTTAAGTAACTATTGAAGTATTTAATGTTGGATTTTACTTTTTCTTAGGGAAATGAATCAACAGATGGAATAACTTGGAAAAAAGAACTGATTGTATGTAACAGACTTATTAATGGACTGGCACTCTGTCGATAGTCCATCGTTGTGGTCGTTAGATTTAAACAAAATAGAAGTCAATTTATGGTCCTAATGACGGACTGGGTGACAGGACTTCAGTCTTGTGATGGACCGTCACTGAGACCTTCGGCCTTAAACATAAGCAACAGAGTCTAGGGTTCAAGTGAAAGACTTGGCGATGGACCATCGATGTGCCCGTCAACTTTAAAGAGAAAGCAAGGAAATCATAGTTTTAGCGACCAACTGAGTGAAGGGACATTAGGATTGCAACAAACCACCACTTTGGCCGTCAATTGATGATGCGACAATTTTTATTTGTATTTTAAATTCCCACTTTATGGGAGACTATAAATACCCAACTTAGGGTTAATTAGGTAGCTTTGGCTATTGAAAACAAAATTGTAACATAGAATTCTCTGAGAAACAAGTTTATACTTTGGGATTTTATTTTATTCACTATCAATTAAAGATTTGGAACAAATCTTGTATCTTTGTAAGTTTTTCTAAATTATTTATGAAACATAGAATGAAATTTCTTTCTTTAACTATGTATGGCTAAAACTCCCATAACTAGGGTTATATGATGGGAGACTTGGTATGATTCATTATTAGGGTTGTGGGAATGATCAAATCTTTCAGATTAATCTAATTGCATAACCTTCTCTTCAGTTTAATGATTCTTCTTAGTTGTAAACTTGAAGGATGTTCCTATAGACATCACTTGTTTGAGTAGAAGAGTTGGTGTTAGGAAAAGAGAAGAGTTACAAGGAAATCATAGAAGTTAACCATTGATTTTATGGTTGATGCCTTAACAAGATCAATCTCTTGAGATTTAATTGATTAATAAAATTTGCTCTTTAAGTTCAAAAGAATTAAAGTGTAACCCCCTTTTAGGGCTGAGAAATAATTAGATGGACTTTATTGCATAATTAGCCTTGTAATTGGATTTGTTAAATATGGATTTGAGATGATCCACAACCCTTATTGTTGAAAAACCTTGGTGATCTTAATCCTGGTTTACTGTCTCTCATTGATTATCAAATTTACAAACTAATCACTAGATCATACACTGAGTAAACTCTTAACAATATTTGTTAATAATAAAAAACCCCTTTATTTTTGAAAACTTTTGATTAACAACTAATTAATAATCATAAGACTTAGTTAACACCATATTCCCTGTGGGATTCGACCCCAACCTAGTTGAGTTATTTATTTTACAATGACCGATTACACTCTTTTAAAAGAGTTTTAATTTGGGCGTATCAAATTTTGGCACCATTGTCAGGGAATACGATTGTCAATTAAGTATATGAGCGTTAATTGAATTTTGGTCAATTTTCCTAATTTTACTTTATTTGTTGTTTTTGACTATTACAGGATCTTTATTGTGTATTCCACAAACCATAAGGTCAGGCATACCATTATTACCTTTCAATCCTGAACTGCAATAAATTGGGACTATGGATGAACAACAAAAAGTTAAAAGATTAGCCCCTTTAGCTAATGCACAGGTCAATCGACAAAATGCAGATAACCCTGGTCGTGTGGCTAATGCAGAGGATGATGACTTAGGAAATGATGACCTGATTGATCCTATAAATAGAAGACGTGCAGAGAATGCGGCTGTACTGGCAAATCAAAATTGGCCAGTTAGAGGGAGAGTAAATCATCAACCTGCTGTGCAATTTGATTTGGATGATGATGATGAGGTGAATTTGGATGGAGTTGGTGCTACAAGAGTGATTATTCCACCACCATTAGCACCAGGCGTGAAGTTCAATATTACAAGTACAATGATCCAGTTGATTAATCTTAAGGGGATATTTGGTGGACTGCTAGGGGATGATCCTAATATGCACCTGGTGAACTTTATAAACATTTACAAGTTCTTTAATATTTCTTGAGTGGGGTAGAATGCAATCCGCCTTAGGATATTTCCATTGTCTCTGTCTGGGGGGCAACCCTGTAGTTGAATGAGCTAGCACCTGATTTTATAACAAACTGGAGGCAACTAAAAGGAGCTTTCCTAGAAAGGTTTTTTCCACCTTCAAGAATTTTACAGTTGAGGGATGAGATTAGAGATTTTAGGCAGCTACCGAATGAAGTCCTTCATGAGACATGGGTAAGATTAAAAAAGAAGTTGACACAGTGTCCGAATCATAAGCTGACTGAAAAGCACTTGATGGAAGCATTTTATAGAGCTTTGAACTCAATTATAAAGCCAGCTGTGGATAATGCAGCGGGAGTATCTTTCATGGATCTTACTTTTGCTAAATCTTTAGAAATACTAGAGAAGATGACTAAAACAAGCAGAGTTTTCCATACCAGGGATTCTGAGGTAGAAAGCAATACTTATTCTAGCAGGATGTCAGAATAATAACATAGGAGAAAAGAGCAACGTGATTAGGATATGGATCACATGAAGACCCAAATGGATTTGCTCACAAAAAATTTGCTATCAGGGAAGGTAAAAAAGGTAAAAGCTGTGGGGTCATATAGTAAAAGTGTTGAGTTAGATTCTAAGGAGGAGGAAAACTACTTGAATAATCATGGGGTTTCCGAGGCAATTGCCAAGGAAATCAAGGTCGAAATTATTATAACAAGGCTGGTTATAGAGATCATGACCAAGGTGGCTGGAAGAACAAGACTGATAAGAGTGGGTTGTATATACCACCAAGGAGTCATGATAATGCCTCAAATAATTCTGGGAAGATGCCAATGGAGGATATGATGGCTAAGCTATTGAAAGGTGTGGAGTTAATTGATGCTAGAGTGAGAAAGATAAAGAGTAATTTGTCATCCATGAGTTAATTAGTTGAATCACTCTCTACATCCATCAAACAATTGGAGCAACAGATGAACCAATTATTGGCAATATTCAATCAAAAGAAAAGTGGGACGTTGCCAAGTGACATAGTGTAGAATCCGAGGAATGACAGTTTGTGTATGGCTATTCCCACTAGAAGTGGTAAAATATTACCTGGTGCTTGCTTGAATGCATCCATTACAAATGATGCAGTGGAGTTAGAAGAGGAAGTCATTGATAAAAATCTAGTAGAGTTTGAAAAGCTGGAGAATGTGAAAGGTCTATCTAAATAAAAGCAAGATGATAATATTAAGAAGGATAAAGGAAAGGAGGTGGAGGCCACTACAACAAATATGCCAAAGCTACCTCCTCTATTTCCACACAGATTATAGAAGAAGGTGGATGAGACTAAGTTTAGCAAATTCATAGCTATGTTGAAGCAATTGACAGTGTATGCGCCTTTAGTTGAGAAACTAGAGCAGATGCCAGGATATGCTAACTTTATGACCTTGTGATAAAGAAGAGAACCGTGAGCTATGAACTATTGGATAATCTTCATCATTGTAGAGCTATTGCTAGAAGATCACTAGTGCAGAAGAAAGCTGATCCTGGAGCATTCACTGTCTCTTGTACTATCGGATCGTTTAACTTCGTGAAAACCCTTAGCGATCTTGGAGGAATAATTAACCTCATGTAGTTGGCGGTTTTTAAACAGTTGGGTTTGGGAGATCCTAAGCCTACTAATATGCGACATCTGATGGCTGACAGGTTGGTGAAAAGACCGATGGGAATTCTCTATGATGTTCTAGTTTTAAAGTTGCTAGCTTTATATTCTCAACGGATTTTGTGATTCTAGATTGTGATATGGATTTCAAAGTACCCATAATATTGGATAGACTGTTCTTAGCGACTAGGAGAGTACTAATCGATTTGGAGTTCAATGAGCTGAAATTCAGGCCCAATAATGAAGAGGTTAGCTTTGATGTGTGCCAATCTATGAAGCAACAGAAGGAAATGAGTGTTGTTTCAGTTATTGATATATTCTATAAAGATGATTAAGAGGTGTTAGTGGAAGAAAGATTTGCGGTGGAAACTCTAGCGGCAATATTGAAAAACTTTGACAGTGAAGGAATTGATGAGTACAATGAGACTGTCTATGCATTGACTGGTATGGGGTCGTACTCTTATGCTCTCAAGAATCTGTATTTAGACTTATAAAATCATCCAAAACCTCATTTTAAGCATCCGATTGAAGAACCACCAGTGTTGGAACTAAAGGAACTGCCAGGCCATTTGCGGTACATGTTTCTAGGTGATGGAAACACTTTACTAATTATTATTGTAGTGGATTTGGAAAAACATCAGGTTAAGGCTCTTATTTTGGTATTAAGGTACTATAAGCGAGCTATTGAGTGGACTATTGCCGACATCATAAGCATTCCACCTGGTATTTGCACACATAAAATCTATTTGAAAAAAGAATGCACTCCTACGACTGGACATCAACACAGGTTGAACCCACCAATGCAAAAAGTGGTGAAGAAGGAGATCATAAAGTGGATTGATGCTAGGTTAGTTTACCCAATCTTTTACAGTAAGTGGGTGAGCCCTGTGCAGTGTGTGCCTAAGAAAGGAGGCATGACAGTTGTGGAAAATAAGAGGAATAAGTTTATTCCACTTAAACCGGTGACTGGTTGGCGAATCTGTATGAATTACAGAAAGCTAAATTCCTGGACTTTGAAAGATCATTTTCCAATTCCCTTCATAGATCAAACGCTTGATCAGTTGACAGGAAGGGGTTGGTACTGTTTCCTGGATAGTTACTCAGGATACAATCAAATATCGATGGCTCTTGAGGATCAACAAAAAATAACTTTCACATGCCCCTATGGAAATTTTGCATTCAAACGAATGTCGTTCAAATTATGTAATGCACTAACTACGTTATAAAGGTGTATGATGTCAATCTTTTCAGATACAGTGAAGGACACTTTGGAAGTGTTCATGGATGACTTTTCTGTAGTAGTTGATTCCTTCGATTTGTGTTTGGTGAATTTAGGGAAGGCTTTGCAGCGATGTGAAGAATTTAACCTAGTAATAAATTGGGAGAAATGCCACTTCATAATGAAGGAAGGCATATTGTTAGGACAAAAAACTCAGCAAAAGAGATTGAGGCTGATTGAGCTAAAATCAAAGTTATTGAAAAGCTACCTCCTCCTATCTCAGTTAAAGGAGTTCGTAGTTTTCTTAGCCATGCTGGGTTCTACCGAAGGTTCATCAAAGATTTTTCATGATTGCAAACCCACTTTGCAAGTTGTTGGAAAAGGAGAGCAAGTTTGAGTTTGATGATAATTGCATGAAGGCATTCCAATGCCTTAAAGAGAAGTTAGTTGCTGCACCTATCATTATTGGTCTGGATTGGTTTAATAAGCCGTTTGAAATAATGTGTGATGCAAGTAGAGTAGCTCTTGGTGATTTTCTGGGGCAAAAGAAAGAGAAGGTTTTTCATCCCATCTATTACGCTAGTAAGACATTAAATGAGGCGTAGAAAAACTACATTGTCATAGAATAAGAACTCTTAGATGTGGTTTACGCATTTGAGAAGTTTTGGGCTTATCTGTTGGGGACCAAAGTAGTGGTCCAAACTGACCATGTTGTGTTAAGATACTTAATGGAAAAGAAAGATACCAAACTGAGACTTATCAGATGGGTATTCTTGCTGCAGGAGTTTGACTTTGAAGTCAAAGACCGAAAGGGTTGTGAAAATCAGGTAGCAGACCACTTGTCCAGATTAGAGAATGACCAGTCCACTATGGAAAAGCTAGAGTTTGATGATTCTTTTTTGGATGAGCATATTCTAGATGCTTCTCTTGACTTGATACCATGGTATGCTGATTTTCCTAATTTTATTATTAGTGACATCATTCCAGATAACTTGTCATTCCATCAGAAGAAGAAGTTTCTCCATGATTCTACAAGGTATTTCTGGGATGAGCCTTACTTGTTCAGATGTGTGCAAACAATATCATTAGAAGGTGCATACCAGAGGTTGACATGCATAGTATTTTGGAGGCTTTCCATGTTTCCCGTATTAGGGGACACCATGCAGGTGATCGCACTGCTAGGTAGGTTTTGTAAAGTGGTTATTATTGGACATCACTGCATAAGGATGCTTATGACTTTTTTTAAAAAATGTGATCAATGTTAACGGCATAGTTCAATCTCAAAGCATCACGCGATGCCAATGACAAAGATGTTAGAGGTGGAATTATTCAACATATGAGGCATAAAATTCATGGGTCCATTTGTAAGCTCTTATGGTCACAAATACATCTTAGTTGTTGTGGACTAAGTGTCCAAGTGGGTTGAAGCCATTGCATTAGCTGACAATGAAGGAAAAATAATGGTTGCATTCTTAAAGAAGAATATTTTCTCACGCTTTGGGGTGCCTCGAACGATCATAAGTGATGGAGGATCACTTTTTTACAATAAAGTATTTCAGGCTGCATTGATAAAGTATGGAGTGAAACAACACAAAGTGGCCACTACATATCACCCATAAACTAGTGGTCAAGTGGAGGTTTCAAACGGAAAAATCAATGTAATTTCGGCCAAGACTGGGAACGCAAACAGAATTAACTGGTCATAGAAGCTTGATGATGCTCTTTGGGCATACTAAAAGGCATTCAAAATGCTCATAGAGATGTCACTATAACATCTGGTTTTTGGAAAAACATGTCATCTACCAATTGAGCTTGAACATAAAGATTTGTGGGTGCCTAAATGGTTGAAAATGGATTGGAAGGAGGTAGCAAAATTGAGATTAGAGAAGCTAAATGAGATGGATGATTTACATCTTGGAGCATATGAAAGAGTTGATTTATATAAGGAGAGAATAAAGAATTACCACGATGAAAGAATCGAGAAGCGGGACTTTCAGGTTGGTGATTAGGTATTGCTCTTCAACTCAAGGATTAAGCTCTTCCCTGGTAAGCTAAAATTGAAATGGTCTGGGCCTTTTAAAATCACTCAAGTCTACTTATCTGGAGTGGTTGAATTGGCGAATAAAGATAGGAGTGTCTTTAAGGTGAATGGGCAACGAGTCAAATAGTAAATTGGTCTGATAGACTCGGTGAAATGGTTAAGTACCATTTATCTTGATGAAGTCTGAATAATTAAGTAAACTGAGTCGTGCTGCGATATTAAATCAGGTTCTAGTGGGAGGCAACTCACAATGTGTTGTATTAACATTTAGTTAAGATTAGTTGTTTTCTTGTACAATTAATTTGGTTGTTAAGTATGTAGGAATTGTGCTTCAGAGAGAAGGAATTAAACAAATTGACAAGATGCGATAGAGAGATCGACGAACCATCATTTAAGCGATGGACCATCCCTTAGACCATCACTATTGGGGTAAAAATCCAACTTTCTGGATAAGGGCTGATGGCTATAGCGATGGACCGCCGCTTTAGCAACTGATCGTCAGTTGGATCATCAAGATTAATAGACTAGCATGAGATTTTAGTAAGCTGTGACGGCCTAGCCAATGGACCGTCAGCAAGACTGTCAGAAAAACCCTAGGTTTAAAATATAAGGGTCGGGGCAAATTGAGCCCGAGAGAGTATTTTAACTGGCCCAAAAGACATTTAAATGGATAAAGGGAATCCGTTAAATGCACATTCTTGTCTCTTCAACTCCTAAAATAGTTGAAACTCCTGCACATTCATTCTCTTTTAAAATAAGTTTATCTTCTCTGAGGGATCTTAATTTTCTCTCCTCCCCTATTTAAATCACCAACCATCTCTTCTATTCTCATCTGTCTCTAAATTTCAACTTGTATTCTTGAAAGCATAAAGTGAGAGTTGTTCATAGTTAGAGATTTTAAGAAGTTTGATAAAAAGCATCTAGAAAAAGGTATGATTCTAAACTACTCTCTTTTTGTTTTAAAGGATGAGCTTGTTAAGGATGTAAGTACAAGTGTCATCTGAAGAGTATTCTTGAATTTAACTGTGAGTCGAACACAAGTATAATTTGGTTGGGGTAAAGTCTGTGTAACCCGTGTTGTATTAAGCCTAAAAATGGTTGAAAAAAAGGTCTTGTAGGGTGAAAATTATGAATATAAAGTTTAAGTCTACCAGGTAGGTGTTTGACAAAATGCTAAAAGGGAAATTGAAGCTGCAAAGAAAAGGCTGATGGCTAAAGTGACGGACCGTCAACCTAGTGATGGACTGTCACAATAGACATTGCCAAAAGATATTTTGAAATAGATTATGTGAAGCAGTGATGGAGAAGGCGACGGACCATCAGACACCCGATGGATCATTAGCCTGACTGTTAATAACTCATCATTTCTCTGCTAAGATGCGACGAAATAGGTGATAGACGGTTAGTCACCTGACGGACCGTCAGCCTGATCATCACTTTAAAATATTGACTCTTTTTTTTAATTAAAAATTATTACATCTTCAAATTGGTAGTTTGATTTTATGCTCCATTTTTAGGCACTATGACTCAAAAACTACCAGCAAGAAGAGGTAGTGGGTGATCTCAACAATCTCAAGACACCACCATATCAAGAGGCAGAGGTGAGCAGAAAAGAGATGATGAAGCACCAAAATTTAACACTCGCCAAAGTTAGAAGAAGGAGAAGCAATTACTCTCCCAGTTTGATGACTAGGAGAGTGAAAGTGAAAGTGAAAGCAATAGAATCACAAGTTTTAACCCCAATGAGAAAGGGTTGACACTTCAAATCCTAACCCAACCGATGTGTCAGAACCTGAGGAAGGAGATGCTATCTGAAGCAAAGACCCGAAAGTGCGTGAATCAATCTTGTGAAAGGTTGAGGGTGTAAAGAAGCACTTCTATGATGGGTTCCATCCCACTCAGAACAGGCCTATGAAGCGACCCATTGCAGAAGAGTATCAAATTGTCACTTGTGATCTTCATGAGTACCTAGATTTGGAAAGAAGGTTCAATAAATATGAGCTAGAAATCTTTAGCAAGCCCAAGGATCATATTATCCGAACTTGGTACGGTAATTCGTTGCTAATTACTTGGGACTGTTAGATAAGGACTATCCCAAAGACACCTGACTCACAGATATGAGGAATAGAACACAGGTTCCTATGAGAGGGGTGATAGTTGATATTTCTAACCACACAATCAACATGATGTTATTTGGTCCAAACTATCTAGAACCAACCATCACACCAGAGTTGGATCATCGTATGACTGTAACATCTAGACAAAGGTCTTTATTGGCTCGGGTTCTCACAGATGATAGTAATCCATCATGGCTTCAGGGCAAATAATGAATTGCAAAGTCATCCCTATATTTTAGTGCAAAATTTTGGTGGGTCATAGTTAGATTGAGGATGATGCCTACCAGAGGAGATGCTAACCTAGATAATCAAAGATCAATATTGGTGGCCAGTAATTGAGGGGTTAAATATTGACTTTGGACACATAATTCCATATGAGATGTTTGATCGTGCACTTAAGACGGTAAGTGCATTCCCATTGCTGTAAATGTGCCTATAATTCGAGGAGTGGATAATGAAGTTCAGGAATTTAGAAGACAAGACATTAATCAAACAAAAGATGATTCCAAGTTTCAGATGTGGGTCCATAAACCGCTAGCATATGAGGCACAGACTGCACCCACTCCAGAGACTTCAGAGGTGTCTTCAGGTATGTCATTGCCTATAGTTACTTATGTCCCACTAGGTACTTCTGTAGGTTTAGAGTATGTACCTCTGGTGGGAGAGATATCATACACTTCTTCTATACCTTTGAGATACTCGGAGTACAGGTTGACTCAAGAGAATTTTGCAAAAATGGTGAAATCTTAAAAAAAGTTTGAGCGATAACTGTGTACTTGGGAAAAATAATTCAAGCCTTTTGTGGACAGAATTATGGTTAAAACTTTTAAACCATATGAAAACTTTCATGCTCGGATGGATAATATGGAGGAGCGAGTGAACAAAAGGCTGAGAAATCTGTCCATTCTAGATTTTGTAAAGCTCATGGCTGAATTCAAGCAAGCATAGACTGATATTGCTGAATTGAAGTAGCAACCACCACCAAGTGAATTTGATACCGCATTGGTGGTGAGTGATGAATAAAAAGGTCTTGTAGATCTCATGGGCAGGCCACTCAAGGATAAAGGTAAGAAGTTTGATCAAAGTGGTGATACAAGATCGGAGAAGAAGAAAATCCATAGATATAAAATATTGGAGCAAAGAAATCTATGAAAAGAATTAAGATTATCAAAGAGAGATGAAGAGAAGAGAAGGAATAAAGCTGCTAATAAAGCAGTTGGGGTATCCACTAGTTCAGCCCAAGAAAGTGGCATATGTCAGAGCCGATACCTATAAAAATACCTGTCACCTAGGAGGAAGCTGTGTTGAGCACTCCAGTCACTGAGGGGGTTGTTTCTGCTATATCCGAGGCTAAATTAGCCTCTCCTGACTCGATGCCTGACTCAAAAAATTCACAAGGCTAAATAATTTTTAAGTATTTTGTTCCCTTATACTTAATTTATGATTTATTGAGGACAAAACATTTTTATTTAGTGGGGGTGGGGTACTTGTTATGTGGAGTAGGTCACCACTGGGGTTTTTCTTGCCTCATGTTCTATCTAGTAGAACCGACATGTCTAGGATGTTTATTTTTCTTTTGTGAAATTTTGTGATTATAAATATATTATTCTTTTATTTAATATTTAACGTGTAAATACCTTTCATGTGCGTGGAGAATAGTCATTTGGTAGAAAGTTATGGACTAAGATTTATGAAAATAGTCATTTTTATTACTTATTATACATACTGTGTGATGATCAACAATTGTGGATCTGTAATTGGAATTAGAAGTGTTGAATTAGAGTAAGCATAATCATGTGGTGCAAGACCAAGAGTCTGTAGTATGAGTATTAGTTCATTGCTAGTATGTGTAAGGGTTTGATACAGTTCTTACATTGTGCGTGTAGCTAGAACTTGCCCAGTTTATTTGTGTGGTATTGTGGTTGATTAAATATGATAGGATAGTAGGCCTCCTTTAAATGTTAGTCCACTTAGCCTTAAAAGCCCTACCAAAAAGATGTAATTTTTCCTTTGAGCCTTTGTTTTTATTCTTTTCCCTACGATTCTTAGTCACTTTCCTTTGATTATTGACATATGATTTTGTCCCTAGTCCCTCCTTGGACATTGTGTACCTCAACTCAGGAAAAATACCTAAGTTGAAGGTGGCTACAAGTAGGAAGTTAATAATTTAAAGCAAGTAGTTTGAATTATGTAAATGAGTCTCATCTGTCCCTGATCTATTTAGATAATATGTACCTCAACTAATAGCATCAACATAATTTGAGGGTGGCTAATGTAGACTTATATGAAAAAGGTGTTTTGAGACTACAGGAGAAATAGTATAGATTGGGAAAGAAACTGAAAAGAAGTAGTCATGGTGAGTAGCATTAAAGAAAAGGAGGGTGAAATCATTACCTGAAGTCACCATCCTAGAAATATTCCCTACCTGTCACCAAACCCTCATACAAGATGTAAAAAATCCTGATTGATCCTTGCTAATCAACCATTGTAAAGATGATAAGGGCAAGCTTATGGGTGTATGTGCTTTGTTTGAAACTTTCCTTGTGAGAGTGAGATTTCTAGTTGTTAGTCCACAAGTTAAATAAGAAAGTGTGGGGGATTTCTTTGAATGTGAGGGCAAACGAAACTGTGTTTGTTATTACTAATTCTTTGAGATCTTGTGTCTATGAGTATGCATGTTTTGAATTGTAGAGTAATGCCAAATATGGATCCTTGTATGTTGAGATTTCATGAGTAAGGTGCCAGTTAAGTGGTTTCTTAATAAATAGTTCAATAGCTAAGTACCATTCATTGTTCTGGTTGTACACGTGATATGGTGTTGAGTTTCTTAAGGACAAACAATTGTCTTAAGTTGAGGATTTTGATGTTCCGATATTTGATGGAATATTTTGCACCTTTTACAAGGGATAATTTTATGTTTTTAACCAACTATTGAAGTATTTGATGTTGGGTTTACTTCTTCTAGGGGAAATGAATCAGCAGATGGAATAACTTGGAAAAGAAAGAACTGATTGCATGTGAAAGACTTATTGATGGACCGTCACTCTGTAGACGGTCCACCGTTGTGGCCGTCAGTCTTAAACACAATGGAAGTCAATACATGGTCCCAGTGATGGATCAGGTGATGGGCCGTCAGTCTTGCAATGGACCATCACTGAGACTTTTGACCTTAAACAGAAGCAACAGAGTTCATGGTTCAAGTGACGGACGGGGTGACAGGCCGTCAATCTTGTGACAAAATGTCGATGTGCCTATCAACTTTAAACAGAAAGTAAGGAAATTAGAGTTCCAACAATGTACAGAGTGGCGGGCTATCAGGCTTGCGATGGACCATCACTTTGGCTTTCAACTGATGACGCATCAACTTTTATTTGAATTTTGAATTCCCACTTTTTGGGAGCCTATAAATACTCAGCTTAGGATTATATTAGGCAATTTTGGCTACTGGAAACAAAATTGTAGCGTATAATTATTTGAGAAACAAGTTTATACTTTCGAATTTCATTTTATTCTCTATGAATTGAAGATTTGGAATAACTCTTGTATCTTTGTATGTTTTTCGAAATTATTTATGAAATATACAATGAAATTCCTTTCTTTAACTATATGTGGCTAAAACTCCCATAACTAGGGTTATGGGAGCCTTGGTATGATTCATTGTTATGGTTGTGAGAATAATCAAATCCTTCAGATTGATCCAATTGCATAACCTTTTCTTCAATTTAATTATTCTTCTTAGTTGAAAACTTAAAGGATGTGCCTATAGACACCACTTGTTTGAGTAGAAGAGTTGGAGTTAGTAAAAGAGAAGAGTTACATAGAAAACATAGAAGTTAACCTTTGATTTTATGGTTGATGCCTTAACAGTATCAAGATCTGGAGGATTTAATTGATTAATTAAATTTTCTCTAAGTTTGAAAAAATTAAAGTTTACCATCTTTTAGGGTTTGAGAAACAATTAGATGGACTTTATTGCATAATTAGCCTTGTAATTGGATTTGTTAAATATGGCTTTGAGATGACCCATAACCCTTATTACTGAAACACCTTGGTGATCATAATCCTGGTTTACTGTCTCTCATTGCTTTTCAACTTTACAAACTAATCACTAGCTCATACACTGAGTAAACTCTGATCAATATTTGTTAACAATAAAAAACCCCTTTATTTCCAAAAAACTTTTGATTAACAGTTAATTAATAATCATAAGACCTAGTTAACACCATATTTTCTGTGGGATTTTACCCCAACCTAGTTGGGTTATATATTTGACAACGACTGCTTACACTCTTTTAAGAGAGTTGTAATTTGGGCATATCATCAATCAATTAAATTTTGCAATTCAGATCTTGGAACAAGTGTCCATGTCCCTTGTTGTTTCAAGAAAGTATATTCCTCCTTCATAACTAATTTACAGTCTGGGTCTTTAAGAGTTTGCTTAATATTTTTTGTTCAGGTTTGTGGGAAGAAGTAGATGTGTGAGATGGAGAGAGAAGGTGAAAGAGGTTGAGATTTAGTAACTTGGCTTGTGATAATGGTGCTTTGATTACTTGAAGAAGCATTTGAAGATGCGGTTTGCAATTGGCTTGCAGTTTGGAGAGTATCAGGTGATGGAATAGATACTACGGGAGGTGTACTAATAGCATTTTGGATAGTAGCAGGTGAGAGAGTAGAGAATACTGGAGGTTCACTAATGGTACTTGAATTTGTAAAACTAAGTGAGGACCCATGTCTTGAGGAGATTCCCATTAATTTATTTGATGAATTAACATCGCAAGGAGACGTCAAGAAGCAAGGAGAAAGTTCATCAATATAGTGAGTGACCATTAAAGGGGTTGATTTTGTTGAATAAGAGGAAACAATAGGTATAACAAAATGAGTAGCCCATATCAAAAGTGTTTCTTCTGTAGGGAGAGAAGGTGTAAAAGCTAGAGTAGATAAATAAATCTCATGCTCTAGAAAGTTGACATGTCGAGAGATTAATATCTTAGATGTGGAGAGATCAAAGAACTCGTAGTCACTTTGATTTGTAGAGTATCCAACAAAGATACAAGGTGTCAAACGAGGATCTAATTTATTTTGAGAATAAGGACGTAACCAAGGATAACATAGAAAATCAAAGACTCAGAACTTTCGATAATTTGGAGTACTACCAAACATATGAAAATATGGAGACTCATTATAAAGAAAAGAAGCCAGAATCTGATTGATAAGACAAATAATGGTTTTAAAGGAAAAGGACTAAAAATATAAAAGAAGTTTGACAACATGAAGAAGGGTAATACTTGTTTCCATAATGCATCGATGACGATGTTCAAAAGTACCATTATGTTCAGGTGTGTGAGGAGGAGTTAAGAAATGAGAAATCCTATTGAAAGTAAAGAATTCTTATAGATGAATAAACTCACCATTGTTATCTTAGTAAAAGGAAACAATGGTTCTGTTGAAAAAAAATCCAACCATGAGCTTGAATTTTGGAAAAATTTGGGAAACTTCTGATTTCTTTTTCATGGGGAATAACCAAACACACTTTGCAAAGTGATCAACAAAAATGAGACAGTAATGAAAACCATCGATAGATGGGATTGGATCAAGACCCCCCACATCATAATATATCATCTTTAATGGAGAAGAAAATTTTATTGAGGAAACTGTAAATGGAGTTTTATGAATTTTATCACACTTGCATGAATTACAATTTTTTTTAGAGGAAATAGACTTGGCAGGAATGTCTAAGTAACTAAAAATTCAACGTAAAATAGGAGTAGATGGATGATGAAGACGACAATGCCAAGTTGAGACTAATAAGAGATGAACGAAATATGTTGAGTGTGATGAAGTGGTAGATGCCAAGGACTTGGATTTGATAGGCCACTCATAAGCTCCATCTTTAAATTCCCCTGCTACCAGTAATGCCACCATGCGGCAGTTCTTCACAACAAATGAAGAGGGTGAGAATTTAACAGAAACATCGTTCTGATCACACAATTCATAAATAAAAATTAAATTATTTTTATTTTTGAAATACACCAAACATTATAGAGGCGAAGATGATGAGTAGAAGTATTAAGAGTAGCAGAACCATTGTATGTCATACTCAAAGAATTATCATCACCAATCATTACATAGGCACCATCATAATCAGAGTTCAGTGACAGATTTTGAAGGTCACTAGTAACATGATGAGATGCACCCAAACCAACCAACCAATCAGCAAATCCAATGAAAAATTAGAGATAGTTGGTGACAGCGCACACACGCAAGTGTACGTGGTCTTATCAAGTAGTAAAGTGGCCTTTTAGAAGCCAAGTATTGATCCCACAGAGACTTTATTCAACAACAATTCTATTTTAGTTCACAATTTAGATTCAATTGATGTGAGCATAAACACAAAGAGAGTTTGGAAGTTGTAAATTGTAGAAAAGTATACAATATGTAAATAAATATCTTGAAACAATCAATAAGAGAAAACCCAGGGTTAAAGAACTTTGAACAATCATACTATGTATTGAAATTCATTTGTTAACTTACTTATCTTGGTTGTTGATTCCTAGGGTTAGTCACATGATTATGGTTTCCCAACCTCTAACCTTTACCTAAGTTGAACCTTACAACTACGTTGTTGAGCGGGGATGTAATAGTCCACTTAAGTTCTTTAAGCTATCATCCTATGTATGAATCAAGTTCAGCTCCTAAGTAAATCCCTGTCCTAGGTCCTAAGTTCAATTATTTATTTCATAAAAGAATAAAAACCTAAACTTTGTTTATTCCCATGTTCTATCTTCTTATTTCCTCTCCCGAGTTTACAAGGTTGACAATAGATTTATTCCAAGGGTCACGAATTCTTAAAATAGTTATAATAAGAATAAAAAAATAGCCAATAATGACAATAAAATCAAACGAACTTAATTCAAAATAATAATACTCATGTTCTTGGCTTTAACCCCGGAAAAGGGTGTTTAGTCACGCATAGTCATAATCGTAATCACAAGATGGTAATTAATCACTAAAAACATGTATGAACTAAATAAAAATAATAAAAATCTAATTAAGAAGTTGAATCAGCCCCTTGATCTACAAAGATATGTAAAAACGTTATATAACATGTATTTCTAGTATAGGAGTAAGCTAAGTCCGTGTTGGAGTTGGAAACTATCAGTTATTGAGCCCGGGAATGGGTGGGGCATCGCCCTGCTCTAGGTGAGGCTAAGACATGTCTAGAGAGACTTTCCATCCAAGTTTGATCCCTTTCCATAGCCCTTCTCCAGGTGGGGCGGCGTAATATCGCCCTGAGCCTCTGAAAGTTGCTCTCCGAATTTTGGTTAAGTGTTGAGTCTCCCCTCTTAGTTCCTTGTCTTGTGGTGTTGTTTCCATGGGTTTCCAGCCTTATTAACATCAAAATATTATCATATTCAGTTACTAAATCATCCTACAAACTCACACCACACGAATTAGGAGACAAACACAATATACTGCTCATAACGATGAATCAAAACAAGAGCTAAACTAGGCTAGTTCGCATTGATCTTTCACTTATTGCTCCAGTTGTACACTCAATAAATTGAAATTTTCTTACTACCAAAAATTTATTACACTCATAATTACACTAAAATCATTTGAAATACATTAAACACAATAGAATCCAACAGAATCAACTAGACAAGCACCTAGCTCAAGCTAGTAACGCTAGTTTTTCGGGTTGAACTTCTACATGAATCTTTTAGGTACAAACTTGTTTGGAATTTTCTTTGAACATTTTAAACACATGATTTATCACTTTGATACATATTTATCTCATTATCAACCCATATAGCATACGAATCATCCTCAAAACAAGGCTAAAAAGGCTAGAATAGTGATGCTAGAATGCATAAATACACCCAACATCAGTTGGTATATGGTTTGGAGTTTCCTGTTGAATTTTGAATTTCTATAAGATCCCATAGATGGAGTGAACCATGGAAAAATTGCCTGGAATTTGTGGCATTGCTTAACAACATGTTTAGGTTTGTCAAAGTATTGACATATCGCGCAAGTACCTTTCTTATTGTTCTGATTGTTGTTGTTTTGATAGTTGTTACTCTGATTATTGTGGTTATTGAAAATTTTTTGGTACTAAGAGGTGGACTGCCAATTGTTTTTTTTGTGGCGAGAGTTGTTTGAGTTACTCTGGGTAATAAAGTTGGTCGTGATGGGCATTGAAGAGGTAGTACTCTGCGAAGAAGATATGCCTCATAGTCGCATAATTTCTCATGAAGTTCAACAAAAATGATAGGTGAATCACAAATACGGAGAGAATCAGAGATTCCTCGATATTCAGATGCAAAACATGGATCATGTGAAGAGTTATATAATCCATGGTAACAGCTGCTCCAGTAGAATTAAGTCTAGTAACCAATCGCTTGATATGTTGAAGATATGATGACATGGATTATGCACCTTTCCTGACTTGAGCAATACATTTCTTTAGTCCTAAGAGTCTTACACTAGAAGGTCTTACATAAGTGTTATGCATGGTGGTCTACACATCATAAGAGGTGTCCGATGAAAGAATCAACTGAACTATTTCAGAGGATAAAGACACGACTAAGGCACTGCGGATCAATTGATCCTATCTATTCCAAAATTCAAAGGCCATTTGTCGCATCATATAGGGATTAACAACATAGCTTGTGAAGCCATATCCTATCAACAGTGAGCACCACTGAGTGTACCAAAATTGATAATTTGATGGTGTAAGTTTGACAGGGGCTAAAGCTGATGCATTTATTGATAAAAGTTGTGGCTCTTGAGTGAGATTAGATGAAGAAGAAAGTGAAAAGGAATGTGTAGTTATTGTGGATGTATTTGGTGTTTGTGATGTAATTGTGGAAATAGAGTAGGTTGTTGTAACAATGGATTGCAGGGGAGGAAGCACTAAATTTGGGCAGGTATGGGATGTTGTTAATGATGGAATGGTGAAGCTATTATTGATTTGTAATGACGGAATAGTGGAAACAACTGATTCAGTGGTAATGGGAAGAGAGGCATTGGTGGTGGTGTTTTTTGCCATGACAAACCCCCCAAAAAGAAAAAAGGAAGATCATTTGAATCCAAAAAAAAATTACTGCCTCCGTTTAAAAAAGAATGACATACTTTTCTTTTTAGCCTGTTTAAAAAGAATGACCCCTTTCCCTTTTTGACAATACTTTAATTTCAACTTTCCTCATCGCATGTTTAGGACCACAAGATTAAATGATATTTTGGTACATTTGACACAACTTTAATTTAAGGCCACAAGATTCAAAAAAACTTCTTTATTTTCTTAAAATTTGTGCCAAGTCAAAGTAAGTCATCCTTTTTGAAGTACTACCTTGTGGTTGTGGCTCTTGATACCATGAAAGATTTATCTTGTAAGTCTTTTCATTCTCTATTGATGTACACATGTCTCTAATTTATATATGGAAGAGGACACTGACATGAAAGAAATAAAGGATTAGTAAAAAAAATATCCGGACTTCAGAAAAACTATTAATATACATTAAGAGGGAGATATGGCAGTGCACCATATAAGAAAACAATATTGAAGATGAGGATTTTCAAAATAGGAATATGGAATATTCCTAATATTGAGCATATCTCAAACTTCCTACAGCTTGATTTTCCGTAATCATGATAAACGACGTGGGAAAATAAAATTCTTGATGTTCAAGGCCACATAATTGTGAGGTGATTTAATTTCCTTTTCAATTTTTTTTTATATTTTACTTTTCATTGAAGAAAATAGGGGGGGGGGGGGGGGGGTTCAATAAAACCTACTTCTTTTCCTGCATATTGATGTCAAATTTTAAATTATTTGTCTTTAATGTTTTTCTTTTCTTTCTTAATATTTACTTGTTCAGTTTCTTTTAAAAAAAAATTTACGAATCTGAATATAAATTGTATGTCTCTCTCTATATAAACTATTTTTATGAATTTATAACCTTTTGTCCCTGCATGTGATACTTGCACACAAGATACAAAATGACATGAAATTTTTGACATCCTATTTATGAAAACATGCTGAATATATTTTTGAATTCACAGCATATTAAGTGCAGAAGATTCATATGTAGCTCATGAGATCGATTTATCAACCTCTAGCATGTCTGAATAGTGTTTTCACTTACAGTATATGTAGCACAAAATACTTAAATGATTTCTCTGACCTCCCTCCCCCCGCCCCCTTCCGCCCTCTTTATATTTATATATATATAGAGAGAAAGACACTACAACACAATGTATCTATTGTTATGAAATTTAAGCTACAAATTTTAAAATCGTGGCTATCTACTATTACTTAGTAATACCCATAAAAATTTCAATTCCATATCTATTTACAAATTTGTAAAATTTCTTAGCGACGAAAATTAAACTGACAAAGATAATTTTTTATTTTTACTGCAATTACTATCAATTATGGTAATAGTTGCTTAAATAGCTACAACTTTATTGCTACGATAAAATTTGGTAGATGATCATAAGTTTTTATCAGACGATAAAAATTATTGTAGCAATAGTGGTCTTTTAGCCATAATAACTATTTGAAACAAGATATTGTAGCTAAATATTTTTTTTGGCTTCAAGTGATATAAATTGTGGCAATAGTTAAATGATATTGTCACATGTTTTTTGCTATAAAAAATTTGTAGTTAGTTATTAATTTTTGCCAAGAGTTAAAACTTATGTAATAAAACTAATCTTTTAGCCATTATAAATTATTTAAATCTAATTTTGGAGATTTTTTTTTTTTTGTTTCTTGTTAGTAAAGATTGTTGCAATAGTTAAATGATATAGCCATAGTTTTTTTTTTGCTATAGTATAATTTTGTAGAGAATATTTATTATTTGACACGTGCTAAAACTTGTTGTAGCAATAGAGACCTTTTATCCATAAAAAGGTTATTTAAAATAAATTATTGAAGTTATAAATATTTTTGGTTGGAGTACTAAAAATTAGTGAAAATAGTTGACTTAATAATAGTTAATTATTTTTCACGACTAAACAATTAAGCCACAAATTTATTATTGTGATTAAATTATAACTAATAATTATGTTTTATCACGAACTAAAATTTATTGTATACTAATAATGTAGTGTAACTGGGGACATTTAGCTAAAAATGACAAAAGAGTTTGAAAATGAGGTGTAGGTGACTCAAGTCTTAATAATTGAGTGGAGGTGGCAATTACTTTATTATGGATTAAGAAAGTTGAAAAAGTTTGAAAATAGCCCACAAGTTTTTAAATTTATACTTTGATCCAAATGTTAGTTAATATAACAAGAAACGGAGTGGAAAAGGCGTGTTTCTCTCTCTTCTCATCCGTTGTTATTTTCTCTCTCTCTTCACGATTTTTGTTGTTCATTGTTGCTGCTGCTTTATTCATCATCTTCTCTTTTATTATCATCAACTTATATGTAATACCCCGTATTTTCCTAACCTGAATTAACTCCTTGTCCATGAGTTATCTAATATAATTTTTTTTAAATACCAAGTATTTTTCAGTTTAGAGCCTGCCATTGCGTAGGAAATTGAATTAGCTTTTCAACTATATAAAATTTACCTAAATTCGATAATCGGGTAGGAAGTTATGGCTATTTTAAGTTTCAGTCGTTAAACATCATCATTCAGACCAGTAGAGCATCGCGGAGTATACCATAATGGCAATTTTCAGTTTCCAGTGAGGTATCGCAATATTGGCACATCGCGCCAAGGACCCAGTTCACATTTAGCAATTTCCAGTGAAGCTCCGCGATACCACCGCGTCGCGCCACCAACCAAAATCCCAATTGTCCTTTTCCAGTGTCCCATCGCAATAATAGCGCGTTGCACCAAGGGTGAATTTTAGAATCAAAATGGCACCGTGATTCCTTCGCGTCGTGCCAGGTGCCTATTTCGGAAAATTTTAACTGAAATCAAAAGCTTCGTCCAGGGTTAAATTGGTCTATTCCCATGATTTTAACACATCCAGGTATGGGATTTAATCCCTAAAAATATTTTAAAGGTCATTCTTAATCAATTTTTCCTCCAAATTAAAAGCATTCTCTCTCAAGAAAAAAAATCCTAGCTCCAAGAAATCAAGGTCAATCTCAAGAATTTCTCCAAGAACCTGAACAAATATTCCAAGGTATGTTAGGTGTTCATCTATGGGTTCCTTTCACCCATAGAGTCCTCGAATCCATTTTCAAACTACAAGATTGTTGAATTATGAACTTCCATGTTTGAATTGAATTAAATTCATGTTCATGTTATTGTTGGGTCTTAGTCCATGATTAAATTACAAGCTTTCATGCAATTAATCATTATATGTGTTGAATTACATGATGTTCATGATAAACCCTTCAATTTGCAAGTTGATTGATGTAACCATGATAACTATATGTGTTGATTATTGTATAACTAAAGCATGCTCCCCATGTGTTTGATAAAATGCCTAGGTGAATGAAATAGTGCCATTATAATATGATAGCATGTATTCCCCATTCACGTATAAGTAAATGCCTTACAAGTGTTTGATAAAATACCTCTAAGGATGAATTATGAACAAGTGAGCAATGTTATGTTATTCAAGATTATGCTATGCTTTACTTTTCAAGCTATCGAGTCCTGGGGTAATTTAATACTCGAAAATTTAGCTGCTTACCTAGAGACAGTGTTAGTTACAGAATAGTCTCAGTTATTTCATGATTAGTACTACTCTCAGTCAGTTACAAAACTCAGTAGAACTCAGTCAGTTACAGAACTCAGGAAAACTCAGTAATCTCAGTATCATTCTAGTTCAGTTCAGTATAATCAGTTTAGTATTTTTCAGTTGAGAGTAGGATCCAGCACCGAGTTAACCCAAGGATGGGGGCGCACCCGCTAGTAGAGGGTGTGATTTTTAGAAGAAATCCTTGAATTTTAGAACTACGTAGCCAGCATAGGTTGAGATATCAAACCTGCCAGTCGAGGGTTGATGAGGTGTTTTAACCTGCCAGTTGAGGGTTCCACCATTCTCTTTAGAGTACCTGCCAGATGAGGGTATCTCTTCAGTTGTCCTTACCCATGGCATGGTATTGACACCCTTCCAATTGGGGTTACAGATTGGACCCCAACTCAGTTATCTTATCTTATTTAGGGCATATCGGTTAAATAATTACCTCCCATAGTTTTAGTCCCAGTCTTCAGAATAGAACTCAGTTCAGTTTTACAGAATTAGGAATGTCAGATACAGTCAATCAATATCAGTAACTTAGTTATCAATAATTTAGATTATCAGTTACTTAGTATCAAAACTCAGTACTTAGCTTTAGAAAAGCTCAGATATAGTATATATATATATGTATGCACAAATTGAATACTCAATATTTACAGCAGTTTCAGTTATTCATGTACTCTCATATTTAGTTACTCTATATCATTCAGTCAGTTATTGTTTATGCATATGAATCCATGAATTCAACCTTACCTCATCTAGTATACCAGTACATTCCACGTATTAACGCATACTTTATCTTGCGCTATGATGTCTCATTTCATAGGTTCGAATGCTCAGGCTCGCGACCGCGCATAGACAGATTCAGATTCAGCCAGTATTTTAGATTTAGTTGTGAGTCCTCATCTATCGAGGATATTCTTTTATTTTATTATTTTAGTAGATTCAGTATTCAATGATGGAGTTAGTTGGGGGATTGTCCCATCAACTCTACTTTCAAACAGTTCAGTAGAGGCTTTTCAGACTAGTTTCAGACAGTATCCAGTTTTACAGATTTATATTTCAGTTGATACACTTATTCAAATATTTTGAACCTTATGGTATTTCATCCTATTTTTCTATATTTATTACAGTATATTATTCAGTGCTCACAACAATATCAGTCATGGGTTAGCTTGTGGTCCTTTGGGGTCGTAAGCACCGTATAGCGTTCGGGGTACAAACTTGGTGTGTTACAAACTTTTTATCAGAGCCTAAGGTTCAACAGAGTCCTAGGAGGTCTGAAAGCCACATCACGTAGAGTCTTGTGCATGGGTGTGTAACACGTCACACTTATGGACAAGAGGCTATGAGATGTTTTAGGAACAGTTTCCCTTCTTTCAGTATTCATGTAGTGCGAGTGAGCATGAGCTAAAGTTAAACTCTCAGTCTAATCTTTTTTTTCCTTTTATTTAGAGAACATACCTCCCAAAAAGACTAACAAAAAAAGAACCAAAGATCAGTTAGCACCCCAGCCCATTCAGGTAGATCCCCTGGACGAATATGTTTCCCATGCAGAATTCAGAGCTGCATTCACTACTCTAGACAATTCATTAGTAGCTCAAAATGAATGACTAGCTGCTATTCTGGCTAACACAGTGGCCAATACTGCTGCAGCCAGGATTCGGGACTTCACCCAAATGAATCCTCCCCTATTCTCAGGATCTAAGTCAGAAGAAGATCCATAGGAGTTCCTCGATCAAGTTCAAAAAGCCACATACATCACGAGAGTGACTTCTAATGAGAGTGCTGAGTTAGATGCTTATCAGCTATAAGATGTGTCTCGTATGTGGTTTAAGTAGTGGAAGGTAGATAGGGGCACAGATGCAGAGCCCTAGAGTAGGAAGAGTTTACTACTGCCTTCCTAGATAAATTTTTTCTCTTAGAACTGAGAGAAGCCAAAGTGTTAGAGTTCATAAATCTCCGGTAGGGCAGTATAAGTGTGAAGGAGTATTACCTCAAGTTTACTCAGTTAGCCAGGTATGCTCCACATGAAGTGGCAGATAGTAGGTCTAGAATAAGAAAGTTTGTATCTGGGGTGTCAGGTAGTGTGGTTAAGAAGTGCAGAACAATGATGTTGATTAAAGAGATGGACATATCCAGGCTTATAGTCCATGCTCAATAGATAGAGGAGGCTAAGAATAGAGAGAGAGACATAACAAGAGAAATAGAATAGGTAGCTTCAATTTCTATCAACCCAAGTTAGAGGGTGGTAACTATTCCCAGTTTCATCCAAAGTTTTCAGTTCCAGTCCCGTCCTCAGCCAGTGCTCCAGTCCTTAAGTTTAGAAACAGTAATAAAGATAGGGCAATAGGCTCTAAGTCTCAGGGAAGTGTCAACAATACTCAAACAAATCCTCTTTGTCAGACTTATGGAAAGAACCATCAGAGTGTCTGCAGAGCTGACAGTGATGTTTGTTTTAGATATGGCAAGCCAGGCCACAGAGTCAGAGATTATCCTCAGTCAGGTTCCCAGGGTCAGTATAATCATCCCCCAGCTCAGTCCAGTCTCCCGAATCAGCAGGGTTTCGCTTCCAATGCCACTAGTGGGCAACGCCCAACAGGGTCTATGCACTTCAGTCTAGGAAAGATTAGGAAAGTTCTCCTGATGTGGTCACTGGTATGTTACAGATTTTTCATTTACATGTTTATGCCTTATTAGATTTAGGATCTTCTCTGTCTTTTGTAACTCCTTACAAAGCAGTCGACTTTAAAGTCAAACCATAAATCTTAACAAAACCATTCTCAGTCTCTACCCCAGTGGGCCAGTCTATCATAGCTGGAAGGGTATACAGGAACTGTCCAATTATGATATCTCAGAAAGTTACTTTAGCAGACTTAATAGAATTAGAGATAACAAATTTTGATGTCATTATCGGCATGGATTGGTTCCATTCATGCTATGCGTTAGTTGACTGTAGAAACAAAATCGTTTATTTTCAATTTCCAAATAAACCAGTTCTTGAATGGAGGGGTAGTACTATAGCTCTTAAGGGTTAGTTAATTTCATACCTTAGAGTGAGAAAAATGATATCCAACGGATGTGTCTATCATCTTGTGTAAGTCAAGGACTCTAGTTCAAAAACTCCTAGTCTTGAGTCAGTTCCAGTGGTAAATGAATTCTCAGATGTATTTCCCAAAGATCTTCCTGGAGTTTCTCCTGAAAGGGAAATTGACTTCAAAATAGACCTTCTTCTAGATACTAAGCCCATGTCTATTTTGCCATACAAAATGGCACCAACAAAACTCAAAGAGTTAAAAGAATAGTTAAAGAATCTCCTAGATAAGGGGTTCATCAGACCTAGCATCTCCCCGTGGGATGCACCAGCCTTATTCATGCGTAAGAAAGACGGTTCTCTCAGAATGTGTATAGACTACCATAAGTTAAACAAAGTCACAGTCAAGAATAAGTACCCACTTCCCAGAATTAATGACTTGTTTGACCAACTTCAGGGTGCCAGTTACTTTTGTAAGATAGACCTCAGATCAGGCTATCATCAGCTTAGAGTCAAAGAATGTGACATTCCAAAACAGCTTTCCAAACTCGGTATGGTCACTTCAAGTTTCTAGTTATGTCCTTTGGTCTTACAAATTCCCCAGCAGCCTTCATAGACCTAATGAATCGCGTGTTCAAACAGTACCTGGACATGTTCATTATAGTCTTCATCGATGACATTCTTGTCTATTTCTGTAGCGAGAATGATCACGCAGATCACCTCAGAATCATACTTAAGACTCTCATAACTCATTAATTGTTCACCAAATTTAATAAGTGCAAATTTTGGCTAAGGTCAGTAGTGTTTCTTGGTCATATTTTTTCCGGTGATGGAATTAGAGTTGATGTTCAAAAGACTGAGGTGGTGAGAAACTGGCTTAGACCCATCTCTCCATCAGATATCAGGAGTTTCTACGGTTTAGCTGGCTATTACCGTCGGTTTATTAAAGGATTTTTGTCTATTGCATCCCCCATGTATAGATTGACTCATAAGAAAGTCCAATTTTAGTGGTCAGATTCCTGCGAGAAGATTTTTCAGGAATTGAAGACTCGACTCACCTCAGCCCCAGTTTTGACTCTACTAGATGGTTCAGATGGGTTTGTTCTGTACTTTGATGCATCCAGAGAAGGTTTGGGTTGTGTCCTCATTTAGAGAGGTAAGTTCATAGCCTACGCCTCTAGACAGCTTAAACCCCATAAAAAGAATTACCCTACCCATGATCTGGAGTTAGCAGCTGTAGTATTTGCCTTAAAGATTTGGAGACATTACTTATATGGGGTGCATGTTGATGTGTTCATAGATCACAAAAGCCTTCAGTATGTCTTTTCTTAGAAAGATTTGAATTTGCATCAGAGAAGGTGGTTAGAGTTATTGAAAGACTATGACAAGAGTGTTCTGTATCATCCGTTCAAGGCTAATGTAGTGGCTGATACTCTCAGTAGACTGTCTATGGGTAGTGTTTCTCATGTTGAGGATGGTAAGAGAAAGTTAGATCAGGAATTTCATTAGCTTCCCCGGCTTGGTGTACGCTTAGTCGATTCAGCAGAAAGTAGTGTGTGGGTTTAGAATAGTTCAGAAACATCTCTAGTTTCCAAGGTGAAGGAAAATTAGGATAGAGATCCCAGTTTGGTGAAGTTGAAAGAGTCAGTCTACGATTAGAAAGTAGAGGTTTTCTCCCAAGGGGGAGATGTTGTGTTGTGTTTCCAGGGTCGCCTATATGTGCCAAGAGTAGACGACATAAGGCAATGAATTCTTACAGAAGTGCATGGTGCGCGTTACTCTACTCATCCAGGGGACACTAAGATGTACCGTGACTTGAGGGAGATCTATTGGTGGAGTGGGATAAAGAGAGATATTGCAAAGTTTGTAACTAAGTGCTCTATATGTCAGCAAGTTAAGATTGAGAACCAGAAGCCTAGTGGGTCCATGCAGGAGTTCAGTATTCCCACCTGGAAATGGGAAAAAGTGAACATGGACTTTGTGATGGGTTTTCCTCATACTCGTCATCAGCATGATTCTATATGGGTTATCGTAGACAGGATGACCAAATTAGCTCATTTTTTGCCAGTTCATACCTCTTATTCAGCCGAGGACTATGTCTAACTCTATATCAGAAATTTGGTCAATTTACACGGAGTCCCAGTTCTATCATTTCAGATAGAGGTACCCAATTTACCTCTTATTTCTGGAAAGCATTCTAAAAGGGTCTTGGTACCCAAGTTCATCTCAGTACAACCTTCCACCCTTAGACAGAGTGTCAAGCAGAAAGGACCATTCAAACTCTAGAAGTTATTCTGAGAGCATGCATTATTGATTTTAAGGGTAGTTGGGATGACCACTTTTCTTTGATCGAGTTCGCATACAATAACAACTATCATTCCAATATTCAGATGGCTTCATTTGAAGATATCTATGGTAGGATATACAGATCCCCAATCAGTTGGTTTGAGGTAGGTGAGGCTGCAGTAGTAGGGCCTGACTTAGTGTTTGATGCCTTAGAGAAGGTTCAGTTGATCAGAGAAAGTCTTAAGGCAACACAAAGTTGACAGAAATCTTATGCAGATATGAGGAGAAAGATATCGAGTTTGAGATTGGCGAGTTTGTGTTCTTGAAAATATCTCCCATGAAGGGGGTGAAGAGGTTCGACAAAAGGGGAAAGCTCAGTCCCCGATATGTTGGTCTTTATAAAATTCTCAGTAGTTTTGAAAGGGTAGCTTATGAGCTCGAGTTGCCTTCAGATCTAGCTTTAGTACATCCAGTATTCCACTTATTCTTACTAAAGAAATGCATTGGTGACCCAGCAGTCATAGTTTCTTTTGAGGACATAAATATTCAGAATGATCTTTCTTTCGAAGAGGTTCCAGTCCATATCCTCGATCATCAGATTCGCGGATTGAGGAACAAAGAAATTCCCTTGGTCAAAGTTCTTTGGCGAAATCAGTCTGTTGAGGGAGCTACTTGGGAAGGAAAAGAAGATATGAAGGACAAGTATCCTCACCTCTTCTCCGCAAATCCAAAGACAACTTAAGGTAACAGTCTTTCTTAGCTTTACTCAGTTTCACATTCAGTTACAATTATAAAATTGGTATCTATTACCGTTGTATATTCAGTCATGTATTCATGAATAAGTTTAGTCATGTACTCATGCATCAGATATGCATGTTCAGTATGAAAACTTAGTTTATCAGTACTTCAGTCATGTAGTCATGCATCAGATATGCGTGTTCAGTGTGTAAACTCAGTCTATCAGTGTTTCTCAGCTTAATCAGTCTCATTCGAGAATAAATGTTCCCAAGGGGGAAATATTGTAATACCCCATATTTCTCTAGCCTAAATTAACTCTCAGTCCATGAGTTATCTAATATAAATTTTTGAAATACTCAATATTTTTTAGTTAAGAGCCTTCCATTATGTAGGAAATTGAATTAGCTTTCCAACAATATAAAATTTTCCTAAATCTGATAACCGGGTAAGAAGTTATGGCTATTTTAAGTTTAGGTCGTTAAACACCGTCATTCAGACCAATAGCGCATCGCGGAGTATGACAAAATGGCAATTGTCAGTTTCCAGTGAGGTATCGTGATATTGGTGCATCGCACTAAGGACCCAATTCACATTTGGCAATTTCCAGTGAAGCTCTGCGATACCACCACGTCGCGCCACCAGCGAAAATCCTAATTGTCCTTTTCCAGTATCTTGTCGCAATAATAGCGCGTCGTGCCAAGGGTGAATTTAACGCATCGCGCCAGGTGCCTATTTCAAAAATTTTGACATAAATTAAAAGCGTCGTCCAGGGTTAAATTGGTCTTTTCCCATGATTTTAACACGTCCAGGTATGGGATTTATTACCTAAAAATGTTTTAAAGGTCATTCTTAATCAATTTTCCTCCCAAATTAAAAGGATTCTCTCTCAAGAAAACAAACCCTAGCTCTAAGAAATCAAGGTCAATCTCAAGAATTTCTCCAATAACTTTCAAGAACAAATATTCCAATTCATCTATGTGTTCCTTTCACCCTTAGAGTCCACAAATCCGTTTTCAAACTACAAGATTGTTGTATTATGAACTTCTATGTTTGAATTGAATTTAATTCATGTTCATGTTATTTTTGGGTCTTAGTCCATGATTAAATTACAAGCTTTCATGCAATTAATCATTATATGTGTTGAATTACATGATCTTCATGATAAACCCTTTAATTTACAAGTTGATTGATGTAGCCATGATAACTCTATGTGTTGATTATTGTATAACTCAAGCATGCTCCCCATGTGTTTGATAAAATGCCTAGGTGAATGAAATAGTGCCATTATAATATGATAGCATGTATTCCCTATTCATGTATAAGTAGATGCCTTACAATTGTTTGATAAAATATCTTTATGGATGAATTATGAACAAGTGAGCAATGTTATATTATTCAAGATTATGCTATGCTTTACTTTTCATGCTATCGAGTCCTGGGGGTATTTAATACCCGACAATTTAGCTGTTTACCTAGAGCCAGTGTCAGTTACAAAATAGTCTCAGTCATGTTGTGATCAATACTACTCTCAGTCAGTTATAGAACTCAGGAAAACTTAGTAATCTCAGTATCAGTCTAGTTCAGTTCAGTATAATTAGTTCAGTATCTTTCAGTTGGGAGTAGGATCCAGCATCGAGTGAACCCAAGAATGGGGGCTCACCTGCCAGTAGAGGGTGTCATCCTTAGAAGCAATCCTTGAGTTCTAGAACTACGTATCTAGCGTAGGTTGACACATCAAACCTTCCAGTCGAGGGTTGATGAGGTGTTTTAACCTGCCAGTTGAGGGTTTCACCATTCTTATTAATGTACCTGCCAGATGAGAGTACCTCTTCAGTTGTCCTTACCTGTGACACGGTATTGACACTCTTCCAATTGGGGTTACATATTGGACCCCAACTTAGTTATCTTATCTTATTTGGGGCATGTCAGTTAGATGATTACCTTCCACAGTTTCAGTCTCAGTCTTTAGAATAGAACTCAGTTCGGTTCTACAGAATTAGGACTGTCAGATACAGTCAATCAATATTAGTAACTTAGTTATTAGTAACTTAGATTATCATTTACTCAGTATCATAACTCAGTACTTAGCTTCAGAAAATCTCAGTGTACAGATTACATACTTAATATTTACAACAGTTTCAGTTTTTCATATACTCTCATGTTCAGTTACTCTCTATCATTCAGTCAGTTATTGTTCATGTATATGAACCCTTCCATTCAGCCTTACCTCATCTAGTATACTGGTACATTTCACGTACGGACGCATACTTTATCTTGCGCTATGATGTCTCATATCATAGGTTTGGTCGCTCAGGTTCCCAACTACACACAAACAGATTCAAATTCAACCAATATATCAGATTTAGTAGTGAGTCCTCATCTATCAATGATATTCTTTTATTTCACTATTTTAGTAGATTCAGTATTTCAGTAGATGGATTTAGTTAGGGAATTTCCTATCAACTCCATTTTCCGACAGTTCAGTAGAGGCTTTTCTGACTAGTTTTAGACAATATCCAATTTTATAAATTTATATTTTAGTTGATACACTTATTCAGTATTTAAGATGTTTTGAACCTTATGGTATTTCAGCCTATTTTTCCATATTTATTATAGTATATTATTCAGTGCTCATAGCAGATATCAGTCATGAGTTAGCTTGTGGTCCTTTGGGGTCGTAAGCATCGTGTAGCGTCTGGGGTATAGACTCGGGGCGTTACATTCTATTTCATTATCATCTTCATCTTCTCTTTGTCGACCATTGTTGTTGTTTTTACCGCTACTGCTGCTACTTGAACAATTTTTTAGGTCAAATTTTATTTCGTTCATTACTTTGGCATTACTTCATAGGTGACTTCGGTAAGTAACATTATGATTTTTAGTTGAAATTGTCATGTGGGTACACTGCTACTGCTATTTTTTCAATAATGGATAGAACCCGTTCATGAATCCAATATAAGAGCCATCTGTTTAAACAAATCACTCATCTGTTGCGACAGATGAGTCATCTGTTGCAACGGAAGACTCATGTGTTAGATTTATGTTTATGGTTCTATATAGTGCCAGTAAATGAATCAAACATATGGGTCATCTATTGCAATTGATGGGTCATCTGTTGCAATAAACGAGTTATCTATTGCAACAAACTAGTTATTTATTGCATCAGACTAGTTATCTATTACAACAGACGTGTTATCTATTGCAACATAGGAGTAATTTGTTGTAGCAAATGAGTAATCTGTTTGGAACAACACAAAATAACTCCTACCACAAACTTAACAGATAACCAATATGTTTCAACAGATGGTCCATCTGTTGAAAAACCTCAAAACTCTTGTTATTGCTATTAGATTACAAATTGTTCCTTACATCCAATTATTGACATGTTTGTTGCGAAGAAGAAATAGACAGAAGCATAATTTTTTCATTAAACAAAAACAAAATACATTTATATAAATAAAAATAAAAACACATATGCTAAAAGGAAAAACATAACCTAATTATTATTATTATTATTATTATTATTATTATTATCAACCAACCAATCGTCAATCAACAGCAGCAGGGCTCTCCTCAACCTGTGAATCTCTTGGAGTATCCTTGCTCTCATGGCACCTAACTCCCACTGCAAGTTATTAACTTGCCTCTGAAGTTCCCGTGTGGTGTCGTGCGAAATAGCAATGTCCCAAACAGGATCAGTCATATCTAGAACACGCATGAATTGACAAAAAACATAAAATCACAAGTAAAGAAAAGAGTTTGAATGTAATACAATGTATACTACCAATTGGGTAGATTTACACAAAAAAGAATAAAAACTTACTTGAGTTGGGGAAAAGGTATCTGATCTTTGAACAGAAAGTGGTTGAAGATGTAATATGAAAGACAAAATGCAAGAAATAAATAGTGTAGTAGAATGAACGAGTAAGGAGAGTCCTATTTACAGAGGATTGAATTTGAATGAGTTTGGCAAAAAGGCGCAACTGTTCACCTCCATTTTATTAATTACATTCAAACTGGTGAGTATTTGATTACTGTGAAAAGTTATGACTTAATTAAATCAAACTGCTGACTTTTTTATTCTTGTGACAAGTCATGACTTTTTAGCTTATTATTATTATTATTATTATTATTATTAATTAGTATTAAATTTAAATAAATTTTTTCTCAATTAAATAATCAAAGACTTCTCACCTTTTCAGTAACTGTTTCTTTTAATAATAACTATTTTATTGAGTTGTGGCAATAAATTGTATATTTGTTGCATCAGATAACCCACCTATGGCAACAAATATACCATCTGTTGCAATAATTCAACCACCTGTTGCAACAGATAATCTATCTGTTTCAACATATAATCTATCTGTTGCAGCATATAATCTATCTTTTTTAATAATCATCATATACAGTAACTATAACAACAATATATCCAGTGTATTCCCACATAGTAGAGTCTGGGGAGGGTAGAGTGTACGCAGACCATACCACTAGCTCATGTGAAGTAGAGAGGCTGTTTTCGATAGACCCTCGGCTCAGGACCTACAATAGTATAACAAACACAAAATGTATATGCATATAAACTCGTACAGTATACAAAATTAAACTAACACAGCTAACCATAGGATAATACAAAAAAATTATCTATCCTAAACCAAAGACAACACCCAACACCACGAACAAGAAACATCAGAAAAAAATCTATCAAGGATCATCTACCCTCCACCCTAAACTGCCCCTAACCCTCTACCCTAGTCTGCGTCCTCCACACTTTTCTATTAAGGGTCATGTCCTTCATAAGATTTAACCACTCATTATCGTGTCTAATCACCTTCCTCAAATATTTTTTTGGCCTATCTTTACCCCTCCTAAAACCATCCATAGCCAGTGTCTCACACCTTCACACTGGAGCATCAACACCCCTCCTAATCACATGAGCAAACCATCGTAATCTCAATTATTGCATTTTTTTCTCCACCGAAGCCACTCTTACCTTCTCCTAAATAATCTCATTCCTTACTCTATCTTTCCTAGAATGTCCACACATCCATCGCAACATCTTTATCTCTGTCACCTTCAACTTTTAGATATGGGTGTCCTTAACTGGCCAACACTCCAGTCCATACAACATAGATGGCCGAACTACCACTCTATAGAACTTACCTTTAAGCTTCAGGGGTACCTTCATATCACACAAAACTCTCGAAGAGAGCCTCCATTTCAACGACCCTACCCCAATACAATATGTGACATCCTCATCAATCTCACCATTGCCCTGAATCATAGACCCTAAATACTTAAAACTCTCCCTCTTCTGAATGTTCTGAGAGTCCAGATTTACAACCACGCTAGCCTCCTACGATATATCACTAAGCTTACACTCCAAGTACTCTGTTTTGGTCTTACTCAACTGAAATCCTTTACACTCCAAAGTCTGTCTCCAAATATCTAACTTATCATTGACTCCTCTCCGAGTCTCATCAATCACAACCACATCATCAACAAATAACATACACTAAGATACCCCCTTGAATATGCCGCGTCAAAATATCCATCACCAAGGCAAATTAAAAAGGGCTAAGAGTCGATCCCTAGTGCAAACCTATCAAAATCGAAAAAGGCTTCGAATATCCACTGACCGTCCTCACACGAGTCTTCGCACCATCATACATGTCCTGAATCGACCTAGCGTATGTCACGAGCACCCTTCTAGCCTCCAAGTACCTCCACAAAATCTCTCTGGGTGCCTTGTCATATGCCTTCTCTAGATCAATAAACACCATGTGCAAATCCTTCTTCCTCTCTCAAAACTGATCCACTAATCTCCTCACAAGGTGAATGGCCTCAGTAGTCGAGCGACTAGGCATGAAACCAAACTGATTCTCAGAGATAGTCACAATCCTTCTCAGCCGCAACTCAACCACCCATTCATTAATCAAAATTGGTGACTTTTTTATTATATAAATTAAAAAAATAAATTTAAAAATAAAAATGATGAAAAGTCACTACTTGTCGCCTATTTAATATTATAATCAATTATTCAAATTAAATAACCATTTTTTACGTTTATAAATTATGTTTATCATTTATTTTCTTATTATTTTCTATGAAAAGAAATGACTCAATTAAATCAAGCTGGTTAGTTTTTGATTATTGTGACAAGTATTGACTTTTCAGCTTATTATTATTAATCAATTCTTAAATTTAAATAATCTTTTTATCAATTAAATAATTAAAGACTTCTCACCTTTGCAATAACCATTTCTTTTGAAAAAATAATAATCATTTTTATTGAGTTGTGAAATCAGATTGTATATCTGTTGCATCTGATAACCCATCTATGGTAACAAATATATTATCTGTTGCAACAAATTGATCATCTGTTGAAGGAGCTTTTTTGATTTCTTCTAACTGTTGATTCATCAGTCGCAACAGATGGGGAAGTTGATTCATCGGGTATTTTGAATGTGTTAGACAAAAAGTCACGACTATTCACCTTTTTTTAACAATCATCATATACCTTAATTAATTCAAAGTGGTGACTTTTTTTATTATATAATAAATAAATTAAAAAATAGATTTAAAAATAAAAATGATGAAAAGTTATGACTTGTCACCTATTTAATATTAACATCAGTTATTAAAATTAAATTACTATTTTTAACGGTTTTAAATTGTGTTTATCATTTATTTTCTTTTTATTTATTTACGAATCATTTTTCTTATTAAATAATCAAAAACTCATGACCCTTCACCCCTCAATAATAATAACCCTTTTTATTAAAAACTATCTATTGCAACATATGGTCTATTAGTTGCCACAAACGCTCAATCCCTACCTCCAACCATCGACAAATTGAGAATAAGGAATAGACAGAATGAAAATTAAATATTAAATAAGAATTAAAAATCCAAAGTCAACCAAATATAGATTTTTGAATCCATTATATACAAATATACAATAAAAAAAAACATACATTAGGTTCCTCCTTTAGGTAGATCCGATAAAATAAAAGAAAATGCACACACTAAGAGAAAAAACATAACTAAATTATTACTATTATTATTATTATCATTATTATTATCGTCAATTGTCCAATCGTCATTCGGCAGCTGCAGGCCCTCCTCCGTCTTGCTCTCATGTCGCCCAACTCCTACCAGAGTTCATGAATCTGCCTTTCAAGTTCTCCCAAGGAGTTGCGCAGAATCACCTTGTCCAAATCCGAATTAGACATATCTTAAAGTGGAGTAGACTGAACGAGTAAGGAGGGACCTGTTTATAAAGGCTTGAATTTGAATGGGTTAGTCAAAGAGCCACAACTGTTCACCTCTTTTTTAATAATTACATCCCTTAATTAAATAAAACTGGTAAATTTTTGAATATGCAAATTAAAAAAAAAGGATCTAAATACAACATTTTATATTTCTTGTATTTTGGAAAGAAAAAAATTACTTTAAAATAAATCTAACAGATGGGTAATCTGTTGTAAAATATAGTCTACTAGTTTGATAATTTACAACATATTGATAATCTGTTGCAACAAATGTATATATCTGTTTGATTATTTCCAACATATACGTCATATGTTACAACGGATTAATCATCTTGATTTATCCCGTTATCCAGATTCAATAATATAAACTCAAGTATGAATCAAGATATCAGGAATTATTGACCAACTTTGACGAGGACAGGAAAAATCTGGATAACTTGATTAAATTAAAAAAATGTTGAAGTCAGAGTATGCAAAAAGGGATGAACAAGCTAGAGTGTAGACACTGGTGCTTTTCATGCTTAGCTGCTAATATGTCAAAAGAACTGGTGCAATTTACATTTCCATCCATTTAATAATTTTCAAGAGCTTTGGCAACTGTACGGGATTCACATACTACAAAAAACATCTGATCTTCCCCAAGGCATGTTGAAAGCATGCTAAGGCATGAAAACATAATCAATTACATCCATATTGCTAAGGAAGTAATTATACTCAATCTGCTTTTCAATCTTGTTTTTTATTCTGATCAGGTAAATAACAGTGGACCTGATCAAAATCACAAACAAGAAGGCATGAGTTGCAATTTAAAATTTAGAAATTGTCACCTTGGATTGCTTTCTTATTTTAACTTCTGTCGTTCTTCGCACAAGTTTTCTTAACTTACTGTACATCATTTCAACCCTCAGTGGCCGCAAAACTACTTTTTGGTATTCTATTATTTTCTAGGTAGGAGATCATTTCGACCACACTAACTAGTTGCAGCTCCCTAGCAAAGTGTCCAGCTGCAATAGTTTTCTTTGAGAGAGGCGACAAATGGATTTTCATTCTTGGATACACTTTCATATTTGCACTTGATTCAGATTTAAGTCAATTTCATCATCCAGATTCAGTGCAAATTCCTTAGTACCTTGTGTTTATTCTTTAATAAGGTTTGATATGATATAATCTTCATCAACTCCCCTTTTCCATTGTAGGTATTCTCTACCGCACCTTCTGGATTGTAATCATCACCATAAGCAACCCAACCATATAAATTTAGGCTAGGAGAATAACTATATCAATTTTCATTCTTAGTTGCAGCAGTGTGACGCTTCAGAGGCCTTTCAAAAGTCTATTGAACCCTTAAAATTAGTCAAATCATGATTGAATCTTTTTACAATGCCACCAAATGTTGATCCATTCACTAAACTTGACATAGAAACATGAGCAACAACCGTCATTATATCGTAACAGGATATCGAAACCATCTTCATGGTCCCTCAGCCTTATCAGTTTGAAGCTATCAAGCTTAACTATAAAATTATATATATCTTGTTTGAATGATCAATGGTTTATCGGTAAAAAACTGCATTCAAAAAATTAGTGTACTCTATGTGTGTTTTCATGATAACATGATGAGTAATACATACCTCCCACATATGAAGTGGTTCCATCTACAAGCAACTTATTCGTCTGAACCCATTTTTACTCTATCCTTTTGTGTTGGTCGGGAAAAAGTTAATCAACTTTCACTTTCTTATATCTACAAACAAGATAAAAAACAATTGATATTAAACAAGAGAAGAAAAAAAGAACATTACAATTGATGTCTGCATAATTTATAAAAAAAGTAATAAAAAATTAAATAAATACAACATATTTCAACATCTGTTCAATAGCTGACCTATATGTTCCAACGTTTGTTACAACAAATTGCCCATTTGTTGGTACATATTACCCATCTGTTACAACAGATTCCTCATTTAGTTAAAAGATAGTTAATCTATTGTAACAGGCTAAAGATATATTGCAATAGATGGACGACATATTGCAACATATGGGTCATCTGTTGGAATAAATAAAACCAGCCTTGCTAGTGGTTTGATTTGTTCCAACAGTTGCTCCGCCTGTTGCAACATCAATAACAAAGAAACAACACCATTTGTTCCAATACCAACACCACACGTTCCAACAACACCAACCCCACTACCAACATCAATAATAGCATCAACAATAAAGAAACAAACAAAATACATTAAAAATGATACTGCCAACAAGGCTTCTAAAGTTCTCCCAATAGATGACTTTTTTGCATATTTTTATAAAAACAACGATTCATTCATTTAAGACTTAAAAGTCACATTTTATTTAATTTTCTCAATAAATAGGATATGGGTAACAGGTAATTAAATAAAAAAACATATGTAAACAACAAATTTAAATAACTTGCAAATAAGGACGAGAATAAAAGAGTAATAGTGAACCATACCTGCAATGTTAAAAGCAAGGGGATCAAAACAATAATTTCATTCGAGAAAAGATATAGATTGGTTGAGATCTTAAAGGATCCTCATGAGAAAGAGAAGAGAAAATAGAGAAAAGAGAGAAACAAAGAGACAATTGTGATAAACCTAAAGATGAGAGAAACAAAAAGAAGAGAGATGAATTAATTTATGGCTGAAGAAGAGATAATTCTAGAGATGGGTTTAAATGTTCATTAATAACTTTAAGGGGAACGAGGAGATATGTGACATTGAAAAGACAATATATGATAACTCGAGGAGTAGATTTTTGAGTGCCTTAGTATTATATCTTTTTTATTTCAGACAAAAAAATTCTTAAAAATAAAAAAGATCTTTAAATAGATACGTCATCTGTTGCAACAGCTAAAAATATTTGTTTGAAAATTTCCAACAACTATATCATCTGTCGCATCAGATGCAAATGTCTATTTAATAATTTGCAATAGATACGTAATCTATTGCAACAAATATAAATATTTGTTGAAAAATTTTCAATAGCTCAGTCATCTGTTGCAACATATGCAAATATCTATTTGATAATTTACAATAGATAAGTAATTTGGTGTAACAAATTTCTTTGCAATTGATTTAGCTAGAACTAGGGATGAGTTCATAGGGTCAATTATAATTTTAATTGAGTCTTAGCAATTGCATGATATTGGTATTGCGTTCCTCCAGACCTGGCTCACCAATCGATCAATCTGAGTTGAAATGATTTGTATTAACTTATTACTGAGCTAAAACATAAATTGATTTAGCTAGAACTAGGGATGAGTTCATAGAGTCAACTACAATTTCAATTGAGTCTTTGAAATTGCATGATGTTGTTATTGCATTCCTCCCAACTTGAGTCGACAATCGATCAATCTGAGTTAAAATGATTCGTATTAACTTATTATTGAGCTAATACCTAAATTTATTTATCTATAACTAGGGATGAGTTCATAGGTTCAACTACAATTTCAATTGAGTCTTTGCAATCGCATGATATTGGTATTGCATTTCTCCCGACCTGAGTCATTGATCGATTAATCCGAGTCAAAATGATTCATATTAACTTATTACTTAGCTAATACCTAAATTGATTTATCTAAAACTAGGGATGAGTTCATAGGGTCAACTACAATTTCAATTAAGTCTTTGCAATTACATGATGTTGATATTGCATTCCGCCCGATATGAGTCACCAATCAATCAATCTGAGTCAAAATAATTCATATTAACTTATTACTGAGCTAATACCTAAAGTGATTTAGCTAGAACCAGGTATGAGTTCATAGGGTCAACTAATACTTCAATTGAGTCTTTGCAAATTACATGATGTTGGTATTATGTTCCTCCCGACCTGAGTCGCCAATCAATCAATCAGAGTTGAAATAATTCATATTAATTTATTACTGAGTTAATACCTAAATTAATTTAGATAGAACTAGAGATGATTTCATAGGGTCAACTATAATTTTAATTAAGTCTTTGCAATTGCATGATGTTTGTATCGTTCCTCCTGACCTGAATCGCCAATCGATCAATATGAGTCGAAACAATTTTTACTAACTTATTACTGATCTAATACCTCAATTCATTTATCTAGAACTAGGAATGAGTTCATAGGTTCAACACCAATTTCAATTGAGTCTTTGTAATTACATGATATTGGTATTGTGTTCCTCCCGACCTGAGTCGCCAACCGATCGATCTGAGTTGAAATAATTCGTATTAACTTATTTCTGAGCTAACACATAAATTGATTTATCTAGAACTAGGTATGAGTTTATAGGGTCAGCTTCAATTTCAATTGAGTCTTTGAAATTGCATGATGTTGGTATTGCGTTCCTCCCAACTTGAGTTGACAATCGATCAATCTGAGTTGAAATGATTCATATTAACTTATTATTGAGCTAATACCTAAATTAATTTAGCTAGAACTAGGTATGAGTTCATAGGGTCAACTATAATTTCAATTGAGTCTTTACAATCGCATGATGTTGGTATTGTGTTTCTTCCGACCTGAGTCACTGATCGATTAATTTGAGTCAAAAATGATTTTTATTAACTTATTACTGAGATAATACCTAAATTGATTTATCTAGAAAAAGGGATGAGTTCATAGGGTCAACTACAAATTCAATTGAGTCTTTGCAATTACATGATATTGGTATTGCGTTCCGCCCAACCTAAGTCTCCAATTAATTAATCTGAGTTAAAATGATTCGTATTAACTTATTACTGAGCTAATACCTAAATTCATTTAGCAAAAACTAGGGACGAGTTCATATGGTCAACTACAATTTCAATTGAGTCTTTGAAATTACATGATGTTGGTATTGTGTTCCTCTCGACTTGAGTCGCCAATAGATCAATCTGAGTCGAAATGATTCGTATTAACTTATTACTAGGCTAATACCTAAATTTATTTAGCTAGAACTAGGGCTCATTTCATAGGGTCAACTACGGTTTCAACTGAGTCTTTGCAATTGAATGATGTTGGTATTCCGTTCCTATCGACCTAAGTCGCCAATCGATCAATCTATGAATGATTCATATTAACTTATTATTGAGATAATACCTAAATTCATTTAGCTATAACTAAGGATGAGTTCATAGGGGGGAACTTCAATTTTAATTGAGTCCTTGCAATTGCATGATGTTGGTATTGCGTTCCTCCCGACATAAGTCATCAATCGATCAATCTGAGTTGAGATAATTCATATTAACTAATTATTAAGCTAACACCTAAATTCCTCAGTGTTTTAGTTAAACTTAATACTCTTTATTATGATGAAATGGTTAAAAATTATCTATTTTAAAAAAATAATTAAGATCAATTCAGACTAAATTAAAAATTTCAAAACATGTCATTCTTTTCCAAAATACAAATCAACCCATAAAAATCATCCATTTGAGGGAAAAACATTTTGTAATTTCAATTTTTGAGTTCTCACTCTTTTCTTTCTTTCCCAACAGTACAACAACAACTACTCAACATATTTCTCAACCCTTCAAAATAGATCAATTTTCTTTCCATTTTTGTCCACATAATTGTTATTTTTGACTTTATTTTTTCTTTTATCCGTCGTTTTATCTGTCTTTGCAGGTAACAGAGTTTGACAGATAGATCATCCATTTCATAAGTTGTCTGTGTTAATATGTAACCTAACTAAATGCTAATTATTATATGATTTAAATGTATCTGTCTTTTTTATAGGTTGTGCATCCATGGATCGTGCCTACGGAGAAGGAGTTGGGGATGACTTCTTTTATTACTCTAGATCTTTTTGATACAATAGTAAATCCAATGGTAGAGTTAATAACGAAGGAATTGACTGGAGCAACAACCATACGAAGAGAAGTTAGGCAAGGTTAGCCTATGTTGAGGCTCTTCATGACCAACCTACTGCAATAGATCCGGGTGGTTTTTCTGGGGTGTTATTGGTGGAGTTGTTGATATTGGTGGCAGCCATGCTGATGCTACTGCCAGTCATGATGATGAGCATGTTTATGCTCAAGAAAAATTAAATATGCTTGAAATCACCCCTTACACAGGTCCCTCTCACCCTTACATCGGTCCCTCTCACCCCTACAGTGTCCCTCCCACCCTTACAGTGGTCCCACTCTCCCCTTTTTATCCCCATGTTCTCACTGCAAATACAATGAGTAAAATGATAGATAGGATAAACTCTTTGAAAAATTAGAGGCTATCACTGAAGTTGTCGAGGAATTGAAACTCAAGAGGGTTGCCATACCATCCAAGAAAGTGAGGGAGCCATACACTTCTACATTAGTGGTCAGGAGGAAGAAAAGAGAAATTAGCCAAATACTCTCTAATCTGAAACCAAAAAAAATTACAACTCCTACCTCTCAAAAAGTTGTTAAAGTTCAGGGTCCATTGGAGAAGGTGGACATATACGCGTAACTTGGTGCTAAAGAGAAGATGAATCTGCAAAGGACCATGAATACCAAACAACCTACAAAATATTACACCATGCATTTCTTTTCTGCCCAAGACTTCAAGAATATGAAAAATATGCATAAGTGGTACGTGGACAAGGTAAGTTTACATTTCCTAACCTATCCTTCTAATCTACTCCATGAAGAAGAAACTACATAATAGATGTGTCATCTGTTGTAACAGCTGGGTATCTGGTGAAAGTGTTGGTGGTTCTGTTGCAACAGATTACCTATTTGTTGCATAAGTTGCATTAGCTAGGTAATTTGTGAACAGATTCAGAGAACCCTCTGAAACAAATGGACCACCCATTGCATCTTTCCACTATGTTTTTCTTTTTTTACAATTACTAACCTATTTTAAAAAATTTATTCTTATATCACAGTATATTGATGAAATTCTCTACCTCATGAGGGGAAGACAATTAACATACCCAATTATTTATGATGCTGCTGATAGGATAATAGACTTCAACTTCTATAATAATTTTAAGAATAGGTATGATATCATTAAGATAGCATCATCTCTTGGTGGCCTGAAATTTGATTCGTTAGTTTCTAGATTCCAATGGGATGAAGATATGATTAGCTATGTAAGAGAAAAGAGGTCATATCCATACGGTAAGAGATAAACAAGGCAAAAAGAATTCTTGCAGTCATGAATATGGACGTCAAACATTTTCTATCTATTGAGATATTACTCGAGGAGGGAAAGATTAAGGTTTATGACTGCAACTTACCCATCTTCGAAGACTATGTTTTTTACCCATATGCAGCCACTGTTGGAGTTATTCCCCAACTTGTTGTGGCAGAGTAAATTGATGGATCATTTGTCAGCGAAAGTGTTGATAAAAAAACATGGGATTTTGAAGGATGAAACAAGGGCATGTACCTTCCAAAAATAAAAGTGTTACGGCGTGCAGGTCGTACGCACTTACACACATCAAATATTTGCTGACTGACACAGAAATGGCTGAGCCAACGACTTCTCTGTGTGAAAATGCTGTGTCAATCATGGATGAGGTCTGGTCTTATGGGTTACTAACTGGACGCTTGGAGCCTGTGTATAAAGAAGATATACAAAGACAAACACCATAATATTTTTTTATTTCAAGCCACTTCACTTTATATGTAGTGGCAATTTTTTAAGTTTGATGAAAGTTGAATTTTTTATAATGCAACAGATTATTTAGCTGTTGTAACAGATAGTCTATCTGTTCTGATAGATTGATTATCTATTATAATAGGTTGGTCATTTGTTGTATTTTGCATATGTTTCTAAGTCTATATGTCGCAACAGATATACAATTTGTTGCAACATATAGTCTATTTGTTGCAACTGATAGATAATCTATTGGAACAAATAAAAAAAATAGGAAGATAGTAGGAATACCTATTTCATAATTTCCAACAGATATTTCGCATGTTGCAACAGATGAATTATCTGTTGCAACAGATGGATTATCTATTGCGATATTTGAATCTAGTATTCCATTTCAATTAATAAGTTCAAATCTAAGGATTAAATTAAATTCATAGACAATATAAAATAAATCGAAGCCTTCAGAAATTACGTGAAATAACTAACCAAATAAATAAAATGTAAAAAAATTATTATGAGTACAGATGATCTACTCAATATGGACAAGTTGTTCTACTTCCGGTACCATGGAATTCAGCTTTGGTTATCATGGATTTTTAATGTCGCTTGCGTACGCTTTCTGAGCTTTTCCTTTTCCATGTTTCCATAATAGAGTAGTATTTCTTTTACGGAGTAATCCGACATCAAGTTCATCATTTGGTACTTGTAATCTATCGTTCAAATACTTGATGTAAGAAGTAACAAAGAGACCCAAATCCTTGTATTTGTAAAAATCAGATAATGCATATCTTGCAATTAATGTAAGCGTTGTGAAATTTATGAAATGAAACTAAATCATGATACTTACAGTCTACCAATTGGTTGTTGAGCAATTCTTTCAGCATATTCTACATCAGATGGATTACTCATTTTATTCCGGTATGCTTTAATCATCGATCAATCAGTACAAACCTTCTGGTCTAAAAAGCCACTTATATCAAGATAAGTAGGCAATATTTTGGCCAGTTTTTGTATCTCAGATGACGGCTCGGAACGTCTCCTTCCCGACACGAGTCATAAACTTAAATGCGTCTCTCTTTTAGAACGACGACAACCAACACCCAATGAAATTCATCATCATAATTAGTTGGGATGTACACTTCATCGACCAAATGCCAAGGTAAGCCAGCTGGAATGCTAAAACCTTTATTGATGTTGATTAAGTATTCGTCAATTCAGAAAACTTTTGGTTTCTGTTGACAACACGTATCATAGGCATTATTAATGTAAACATTACACAAATAATTAATTGTCGTGTATCTGTATTATTCTTGTATTTGGAACTTGGCCTTCTTTTGGAGGTAGTAAAAAATAACATTGATGTGTTGTACATACTATCAAACATTTCAGATTATGTGACACTAAAATTAATACACAGATGCAATTAAATGAAGTATTAATTAATAGTAAAATATATGGCATTTAAACCTTATCATTCTAGCAAGTTTGGGGCTGTGACATCAAATATAACCAATCTTTCATTCCGAGATGTGCAACAACAAAGTCGAACATATCAAAACCAAGACTCGATTCGTTCGCTTTGTAGTGTTTGTTATTTTGTTTTCTATATGATTTATATATGTTAATATCATGTTGTTACAATAAGAATTGTATAAATAAATATCTTTATAAATGATATATCTACCTGTTGGCATGATACTTTAATAACCCATCGGCAATCCATTCTGAATAGTCATTAATCAACTTTATCAGTTTTTTAGAGACTCATTCGAGATGTTGAACCCTTCAAACGGGTAATTCTTCCGTTCACCCGAACTGACAGACTCTACTTTTGTAACACCCTGGATTTGGTACCCGTAACGCTACACGGTGATCATGACCCCGAAGGACCACAAACTAACCCATGACTGATATTTGTACCTATATACGGCATAATATACCGTATGATTGCGGAAACATGATTTGAAAGGCCATAAGCTTCAAGACTATCACATAACTGATAAAGATATAACATCTGAATAGGGTATGAAATACCCAAAACAAAACTAAAATAACATGATAGTCTGGAAAACCTCTAACTGACTGAACTATCTGAATGAGGAGTTGATGGGATATGTCCCCAAATAACCCACCCTAATAAATTAATTAATGAGATAATAAATAAATGATCATGTTTTCGAGAGATGAGAACTCACTGCTAACTTTGACTGCTGAGACTGGAATACTACTGATGCTCTGGAGCTTGTGCTTCTGAACCTATGGTATAATATACCATAGTGCAAATACATCAGTATTTTGAATGTACTGGTATGCATAACAGGTAGGCTGAATGCATGGGGTTCATATGCATGAACAATACTGGCTAACTGACTAATAGGAACGTGAGAATATATGCATGAATATGTAGTAACTATATCTAAGATCATGATAACATAAATTTACTGATAACTAACATGACTGATAATTGAATTCTGATAACTGATATAACTGATGACATGAGTGACTATATCTAAAAGTCCTGAATTTGATGGAACTAGCTGAGTTTCGTACTATATCTGAGTTGACTGTATCTGACAGTCTTAAATTCTGTAAAACTATCTGAGTTCTATTACTGAGACTGAATAACTGTATCTGATAGTCCTGATTCTATAACTGAAACTGTGGGAAGTAGTTATCTAATTGACATGTCCCTAATACACCATTATGGATGACTTGGGATCCAATCTGTAACCCCAATTTGAAGGGTGTAAATTCCGCGCCACTGGTAAGGACAAGTTGTGAGTGGCCCACATCTGACAATGTCCCCAAAAGAGAACAGTGGGCCCCTTATCTAACAGTGCTTACCACCTCATCAACCCTCATCTGACAGTGTTGATGTCTCAACCTATACTGGCTACATAGTTCTGGAAAGCAAGGATGACTTCTAAGAATCACTCCCTCATCTGATAGTATGTGTTCCCATCCTTGGGTTCACTCGGTGCTAATTTCTACTCCCATCTGAATAGACACTGAAGATGGATTACTGAATTGAACTGGACTATATTACTAAGTTTTGTTGACTGACAGAATAGTACTGAGATTACTGTATTACTGAGTTTTCCTTAGTCACACAACTGACTGAGTTTTATGGATCATGGCTTGACTGAGGATATCGTGAAAACATGACACTAAAGCTAGGCACACAACTATATTTTTTTGGGTACAAGTACCCCCAGGACTCGATGGAAGGAAACTGACAAGGCATGACATTCTTGAATACATGACTAACATCAACAATAAATAATCCATTGACTAAGACATTTCATCAACAGTTGACATACATAACTTATACATGAATGGGGATTTCATAATATCATACTAGTATGACATTTTTCCATCACATAGACATTTAATCAAACATGTGGGGAGCATACTTTGGTTATACAATCATCAACACATGTAATAATCAAGGATATATCAATCAACTTGTAAATTGAAGGGGGTTTATCATGATTATTATGCAAATCATCACATACTAGGGTCAATCATTGGAATATGTAATTTAAAACATGAATCAAAACCACACAACATCATGAACATGAATTTTAATTCAATTTGAATCATGAGCATTCACAAATACCCAAATCTTGGATTTTGAAAAGAGATTATTGAGATTTATGGGTGAGAAAGACCCATGAATCATCACATGGCATACCTTAGTTCTTGATTTTACGAAGATTGACGGAGATACTTTCTTAAAATTGAATTTCCAATTGAAACGCTAGCTTGTTATTGAGAGAAAATTGAGAGAAACTTGTATATTTTGGGTTCCAAATAACTGAATCTTATGTTAAAGGGCTTAAATAGGGATGGAAAATTGACCCTTTTAACCCTGAATGCGTCTTTTAATTTCAATGAAATTTTCCCAAATTGGACCCCTGGTGCGACATGGTGCTATCACGTCGTGTCACTGGAATTTAACAACTGGGAAATTGAGGGATGGCGCGACGTGGAGCCATTGCGTTGCCACTTCATTTGCGACCTTGAAGTTTATCGCGATGTGCCACTATCGCGGACCTCTACTAGAATTTAACAATTGCCATTTTCTCTTATGGCGCGGCGTGCCACTGACTAATATGGCGCTGTTTTACGATGGAGACTTGAAATAGTCATAAATTCTTACCCGGTTATTGGATTTAGGCAAATTTTATATCAATGGAAAGCTTATTGAATTTTCCACATGACAAAAAGTGAAAATTTTGAAAATTCCCCATGGAATAAACATCATTCAATTTAGAAGATAATACTTGATATTCTTGAGACAAAATTAGTTAGGAAACTTTGGGGTATTACAATATCTCCCCCTTGGGAACATTCATCCTCGAATGAGACTGACTAAGAGAGGAGAAACGATAAGACAGAGTACACACTGAATATAAACACTGAAACATGACTATATAACTGATATTTCTGAGATTCATACAGAGCATGCATATTTTATGCATGATTTCATGACTGAGTTGATACATGAACGCATTACTGAGAGTACTGATAAGCTGATCACACATATCTGATGCATGAATACATGATGAAACTGGTTACATGACTGAGATTTTTAATAACTGAGTCTTCTGACAAGGAGAATCCACGTCTGATGCATGAATACATGACTAATCTGATGCATGAACATATAATTGAATATGCAATGGTACTTAGTACCAGTTTAAAAATGGAATCTTGAGAATGAGGATGATATCAAGTTGTAACTCAAATCTTGACATGAAAATTGAAAAGCTTAAGAAGAACTGTTACCTTGAATTAGATCTGAGTTAGCGGAGAAGAGGTGAGGATACTTGGTACGCATGTCTGCTTCTTCTTCCCAAGTAGCTCCCTCAACGGACTGATTCCGCCAAAGAACTTTGACTAGAAGGACTTCGTTATTCCTCAGTTACGAGTCTGATAGTCTAGAATTTTGACTAGAATCTCTTCATAAGAGAGGCTGTTCTGAATATCTATGCTCTGAATAGGGACTACAACCGCTGGGTCACCTATGAACTTCTTGAGCAAAGAGACATGGAAGACTGGATGAACTGAGGCTAGATCTGAAGGCAATTTAAGCTCATAAGCTACCTTGCCGAAGCGACTGAGAATTTTGAAGGGACCGATATATCGGGGACTGAGATTTTCCTTCTTGCCAAACCTCTTCAGTCCCTTCATGGAAGAGATCTTTAGATATACATAGTCACCAATCTCTAACTCGAGATCCTTTCTATACACATCTGTATAAGACTTCTATCGGCGCTGAGCAGCCTGGAGTCTTTCTCTGATCAACTGGACTTTCTGTAAGTCATCGAATACTAAGTCAGGACCTATAACTGAGTCCTCACTAACTTCGAACCAATTGATTGGAGATCTGCTCCTCCTATAATAGAGAGTTTTGAATAGAGCCATCCGAATACTGGAATGATAGCTATTATTGTTTGCAAACTCAATCAAAGGAAAGTTGTCATCCCAACTATCCTTGAAATCAATTGTACTCGCCCTTAGCATATCTTCTAGGGTCTGAATGGTCCTTTCTGCTTGACCATCTGTCTGAGGATGAAAGGCTGTATTGAGATGAATTTGGGTACCAAGACCCTTTTGGAATGCTTTCCAGAAATGAGAGGTGAACTGGGTACCTCTATATGAGATAATAGATAATGGAACACCGTGCAATCTGAACAACTCTCTAATGTAGAGTTTGGCATAATCCTCTGCTGAATAAGAGGTATGAACTGGGAGGAAATGAGCTGAATTGGCCATCCTATCTACAACGACCCATACTGAATCATGCTGACGACGAATTCGAGGCAAACCCATCATGAAGTCCATGTTCACTTCTTCCCACTTCCAAGTAGGAATAATGAACTCCTGCATAGGTCCACTAGGATTTTGATGCTTTATCTCAACTTGCTGACATGTAGATCACTTAGCCACAAACTCTGCAACATCCCTCTTCATCCCACTCCACCAATAGATCTCCCGCAAGTCACGGAACATATTTGTGGCCCCTGGATGAATAGAGTATCATGCACCATGAACTTCTGCAAGAATTTGCTGCCTTAAGTCATCTATAACGGGAACACACAGACGACCCTGACAACGCAGAATGCCATCTTCCTCTTGGGAGAAAACCTCCACTTTCCGATCTTTAAGTGACTCTTTCAACTTGACTAAACTGGGATCTCTATCTTGCTTTTCTTTTACCTGAGAAACTAGAGATGATTCTAAACTACTCTAAACCCATATATCACCCTCCTCTGTATCGACTAAGCGAATGCCTAGTCTAGCAAGCTGATGGACTTCCTGAGCTAACTTCTTCTTACTGTCCTCAATATGAGAAACACTACCCATAGACAGTCTACTAAGAGCATCATCCACTATATTGGCCTTTCCCAGATAATAAAGTGCACTCATGTCATAATCTTTTAAGAGATCTAACCACTTTCTCTGATGAAGATTGAGTTCTTTCTAAGAAAAGACATAGTGAAGGCTCTTATGATCTGTGAACACATCTACATGAACTTCGTATAGATAATACCCTCAAATTTTTAAGGCAAATACTATGGCTGCTAACTCAAGATCATGAGTAGGATATTTCTTCTCATGGGGTTTAAGCTGTCTAGAGGTGTAGGCTATGACCTTACCATACTGCATAAGGACAAAACCCAAACCTACTCTGGATGCATCACAATACACTACAAAACCATCTGAACCATCTGGAAGAGCTAGGACTAGAGCTAAGGTGAGTCGAGTTTTCAACTCTCGAAAACCCTTCTTACAAGGATCTGACCACTGAAACTTGACTTTCTTCTAAGTCAATCTAGATATAGGGGATGCAATAGAAAAAAATCCCTCAAAAAACTGCCTGTAATATCCAGCCAAACCCAAGAAACTCCTGATATCTGATGGAGAGATAGGTCTAGGCCAGTTTCTTACCTCTTCGATCTTTTGAGGATCTACTCTAATTCCATCACCTGAAATGATATGGCTAAGCAATTCTACTGACCTTAGCCAAAATTCGCACTTACTGAATTTGGCAAACAACTAATGATTTTCGAGAGTCTGAAGTACAATTCTGAGATGGTCTGCATAATCACGCTCACTGCGGGAATAGACCAGAATATCATCTATAAAGATTATGACGAACATGTCCAAGTACTTCTTGAACACACGATTCATAAAGTCCATGAAAGTTGCTGGGGCATTGGTAAGACCAAAGGACATGACTAGGAATTTGAAGTGACCATACCGAGTATGGAAGGCTATTTTTGGAATGTCACATTCTCTGACTCTGAGCTTATGATAGCCGAATCTGAGGTCTATCTTAGAGAAATAACTGGCACCCTAAAGTTGGTCAAACAAGTCATCGATTCTGGGAAGTGGATACTTGTTCTTGACCGTGACTTTATTGAGTTGATGGTAGTATATGAACATTCTGAGAGAATCTTCTTTCTTTCGCACGAATAAGATTGGTGCACCCCACGGGGACACACTGGGTCTGATAAATCCCTTATCTAAGAGATCCTTCAACTGTTCTTTTAGTTCTCTGAGTTCTGATGGTGCTATTCTGTATAGAATAATAGATATAGGCTGAGTATTTGGAAGAAAATCGATGCCAAAATCTATTTCCCTTTTGGGAGGAATCCCTGGAAGATCTTCGGGAAAGACATCTGAATATTCATTCATGACTGGAACTGAATCAAGACTGGGAGTTTTAGAACTAGTGTCCTTAACTCGAACAATATGATAGACACGTCCTTTAGATATTATTTTCCATGGTCGAAGGTAGGAAACAAGCTGACCTCTGAAAGAAGATACACTATCCTTCCACTCTAGGATGGGTTCATTTGGAAACTGAAACTAGACTATTCTGTTTATGCAGTCGACTGTGTCATAGAAGGAATGAAGCCAATCCATGTCGAGAATGACATCAAAATTAGTCATCTCTAATTTGACTAAGTCTGCTGAAGTGACTTTTTGAAATATCATAACCGAACAGTTCCTGTATGCTCATCGGGCTATGATGGTTTTACCCATTAGGGTAGAGACTGAGAAGGGCTCTGCTAGAATTTCTGGACAAACTCCAAAATTAACTTCTATATAAGGAGTAACAAAAGACAAAGAATCTCTTGGATTTAGCAAAGTGTAAACATGCACATGAAAGATCTGTAACATACTAGTAACCACATCAAGAGAATTTTCCTGATTTTGCCGGGACTGGAGAGGATAGAGTCTGTTTGGGCGTTGCCCACTAGTAGCACTGGAAGTGGAACTCTGCTGAGTTGGGCGACCGAACTGAGCTGAGAAATGGTTCTGCTGACCCTGATAACCTAACTGGGGACAATCTCTGACTCTGTGGCCTATCTTGCCACATATGAAACAAACATCACTACCATCTCTGTAAGCACCCTTGTGGTTCTTACCATAAGTCTGACAAAGGTGATTAGTTCAGGTATTGCTAACACTGCCCTGAGACTTAGAGCCTGATGCCCTATCTTTATTACCATCCCTGAACTTAGGAGCTGGAGGACTAGCTGAGAAAGGAGCTGGAACTGACAGCTTAGGACAAAACTGAGAACAGTTTCCTTCTTCTAATTTAGGCTGAGCAAAGTTAAAACTACCTGTCTTTGCTCTCTTATTCTTCTTCTCCCTCATCTTAATCTTTTGATCTTTTATCTACTGAGCATGAGTCATAATCCTGGCTAAAGTCATGTCACTATTCAACATCGCAGACCTACACTTGTTGACCACACTATCATTCACCCCAGAAACAAACTTACTCATCTTGGCCCTGCTGTCTGCAACCACATGAGGGGCATATCTGGCCAATTGAGTAAACTTAAGAGACTAATTTTTCACCGTCATGTTGCCCTGCCTGAGTTTGATGAATTCTAATACCTTGGCTTCTCTCAGCTCTAGGGGAAAGAACCTCTCTAAGAATATGGTGACAAACTCCTCCCACTCTATAGGCCCTGTATCAACTGACCTTTCTGACTTCTACTATTTGTACCAAGTGTGAGAAACATCCTGTAATTAATATGCAACTAGCTCTGCACTCTCAAAAGCTAACACCCCTATAACGTTTGTAACCTTCTGAACCTGATTGATGAATTCCTGAGGGTCCTCATCTGACTTAGACCCGAGAAAGGACGGAGGATTCATTCGGGTGAAGTCCCAAATCTTGGATGCAGCTGAATTGGCCAGAATGATGGCTGGTCATTTATTCTTAGTATCAACTGACAGAGCAAGAGTAGTGAATGCAACTCTAAACTCTGCATGAGAAACATGTTTGCCGAAAGGTTCTTCGGGCTGAGGGGCTAACTGATTCCCATTTCTTCTTTTAGGAGGCATATTCTGTAGAAGAAAGGGAGAAATGGAATAGACTGAGAGATTGACTTGAGATTATGCTCACTGTCATGACAAGAATACTGAAAGAAGGGAAACTGTTCCGAAAACATCTTATAGCCTCCTGTACATAAATATGGAGCACAACTAACCCATACACAAGACTCTACTAGATGCGGATTTCAGACTTCCTAGGACTCTATTGAACCTTAGGATTTGATACCAAGTTTGTAACGCCCCAGATTTGGTACCTGGAATGCTACACGGAGCTCATGACCCCGAAGGACCACAAGCTAACCCATGACTGATATCTGTACCTGTATACTATATAATGTACTGTATGATTGCAGAAACATAAACTGAAAAGTCATAAGGTTCAAGACTATAACATAAATGATAAAGATATAACATCTGAATGGGGTATGAAATACCCAAAATAAAATTGAAATAACATGATAGTCTGAACATGATAGTCTGGAAAACCTCTAACTGACTGAACTGTCTTAATGAGGAGTTGATGGGACATGTCCCCAACTAATAAATTACTTAATGACACAATAAATAAATGATCATTTCCTCGAGACATGAGGACTCACTGCTAACTTTGACTGTTGAGACTGGAATGCTACTAATGCTCTGGATCTCGTGCTTCTGAACCTATGGTATAAGACACCATAGTGCAAATGCGTCAGTACTTTGAATGTACTAGTATGCATGGAAGGTAGGCTGAATACATGGGCTTCATATACATGAATAATACTGGCTAACTGACTAATATGAACGTGAGAATATATGTATGAATACGTAGTAACTATATCTGAGATCGTGATAACATGAATTTACTGATAACTAACATGACTGATAACTGAATTCTAATGACTGATATAACTGATGACATGAGTGACTATATCTGATAGTCCTGAATCTGATAGAACTAGCTGAGTTTGGACTATATCTGAGTTGACTGTATCTGACAGTCCTAAATTCTGTAGAACTATTTGAGTTCTATTATTGAGACTGAATGACTGTATCTGACAGTCCTGATTCTATAATTGAAACTGTGGGAAGTAGTTATATAACTGGCATTCCCCTAATATGGTATTATAGATGAGTTGGGATCCAATCTGTAACCCCAATTGGAAGGGTGTCAATACCGCGCCACTAGTAAGGATAAGCGGTGAGTGACCCTCATTTAATAGTGTCCCCAAAGGAGAATGGTGGGCCCCTCATCTGATAGTGATTATCCACCTTATCAACCCTCATCTGACAGTGTTGATGTCTTAACCTATGCTGGATACATAGTTTTGGAATGGAAGGATGACTTCTAAGAATTACACCCTCATCTGACAGTGTGTGTTCCCATTCTTGGGTTCACTCGGTGCTAATTTTTACTCCCATCTAAATAGACACTGAAAATGGATTACTGAACTGAACTAAACTGAATTACTGAGTTCCATTGACTGATGGAATAGTACTGAGATTACTGTATTACTGAGTATTCCTGAGCCACATGACTGACTGAGTTCTATGGATCATCGGTTGACTGAGGATATCGTGAAAACATAACACAAAAGTTAGGCACACAGCTATATTATTTTGGGGTACAAGTATCCCTAGGAATCGATGGAAGGAAACTGACAAGGCATGACAATGTTGAATACATGACAAACATCAACAATATATAACTCCTTGACTAAGGAATTTCATCAAACACTTCACATACATAACTTATACATGAATGGGGATTTCATAATATCATACTAGTATGGCATTTTTACATCACATAGGCATTTAATCAAACATGTGGGGAGCATGCTTTGGTTATACAATCATCAACAGATGTAATAATCAAGGATACATCAATCAACTTATAAATTGAAGGGGGTTTATCATTATTATGATGCAAATCATCACATACTAGGGTCAATCGTTGGAATATGTAATTTAAAACATGAATCAAAACCACACAACATCATGAACATGAATTTCAATTCAATTTGATTTATGAACATTCACAAATACCCAAATCTTAGATTTTGAAAAGAGATTCTTGAGCTTCATGGGTGAGAGAGACCCATGAATCAACACATGACATACCTTACTTCTTGATTTTGTGAAGATTGACGGAGAGACTTTCTTGAAATTGAATTCCCAATTGAAACGCTAGCTTGTTCTCGAGAGAAAATTGAGAGAAACTTGTAAATTTTGGGTTTCAAATAGCTAAATCTCGTGTTAAAGGACTTAAATAGGGGTGAAAATTGACCCTTTTAACCCTGGACGCATCTTTTAATTTCAGTAAAATTTTCCCGAATTGAACTCCTAGCGCGACATGGCGATATCGCGTCGTGTCACTGGAATTTGACAACTTGGAAATTGAGGGATGGCGCGATACGAAGCCATCACGTTACCACTTCATTTGTGACCTGGATGTTTGGCGTGATGCGCCACTATCGCAGACCCCTATTGGAATTTAAAAATTTTCATTTTCTCCTATGGCGCGGTGCACCACTGACTAATATGACATTGTTTTACGACGGAGGCTTGTAATAATCATAACTTCAAACCCGATTATCGAATTTAGGCAAATTTTATATCGATGGAAAGCTTATTGAATTTCCCACATGACAAAAAGTGAAAATATTAAAAATTCCCCATGGAATAAACTTCATTCAATTTAGAAGATAATACTTGACATTCTTGAGACAAAATTAGTTAGGAAACTTTGGGGTATTACAATAGATAATGCATCTGATGCAACAGGTTAGACAACTTTTGCTATAGATGTATATATTTGTTTGATAATTTTCAACAAATATATCATCTGGTAAAATTGATATATGTCTATTTATTTGTTGGAACATATGATATACATTAACCTTCTTAAGCTCATGCTGCTCTTCTGTGGCCCTTGTACATTGATTAAAGGTACAAGACAAAGACAGAGGAGTTGCAATTTTGCTTTTTTTGATGCTTGATGATGCCTTTGAAATTTCTTTCCTTCTCTTTTTAGCCACCTTAATCTCTGGTGGAGTGTATGGATATGAAATCCTCTTTGATGGAATGACACCCCTCTTAGATGTCAATTCCTTTACAGAAGTAGTTAATGTATTAATAGTATTAATCGCTCAATTATGTTTCACCTTGCAGTCTTGACATTTACATGTAGAACATTCTCTATAAGGGGAAAAATCTGTATAACTAGGATGATCTTAATCATAATGGTTTGTTGTTTCAAAAACTGTAAGAGGGGCATCATTAGCTGGTAAATTGTGTCACTAGGGAGAGACCCCTATAACGGCCTAACCCACTAGTGATATTATCCGATTTGGGCCCAGTCCCTCACGACTTTAAAATGCATCACTAGAGAGTAAGGCTTTCTTACTTACCCAGCATACCTCCCATGTTATACAGATGTGAGACTCCTTATCCTAAGTTGGGGTATCACATACACCCCCTTATGGACTCAGCGTCCTCACTGAGGTTTTCCCTACCGAATGAGATTTTCCTAGACACAGGACTGAGGTTTTCCCTGCCTTACTAGGATTTGTCTAAACCCAGTTTAAACTCTGGCTCACATAGACAGGGTTGACATAGGAACGACTCTGATATAATTCTTGTCATGACCTGAGCCGAGCCCTTGGTCATGATGGGCATCCCGAACTATAAAGGTCCGAGAGACCCATGTAACAACCCAAACCACTAGTGATATTATCCGTTTTGGGTCTCGGCCCTCACGACTTTAAAATGTGTCACTAAGGAGTAAGGCTTGCTTACTTGTATACCCAGCATCTCTCCCGTGTTTTATCGATGTGGGAATCCTTATCCTAAGTTGGGGTGTCACACATAACTATGGTAAACTTTTTCCAACCAAAACAAATAGGAATGCCATAGTAATTTATCCATACCTCATCCATCTTATCTTTGATTTCATACATAAACCTACGCATGAGAAGATCATATACCATTTTTATTTGGAAGCGAGCATTGTTGTCCTTTGACAAATCAAGATATTGCCCAAAACAGTTGTCCCTGAAAATAGCATCCAAATTTTGTTCTCAAAGTATTTTTCTAAAGGCGTCGAAAGATTTTCCCATGGATGACTTAACCACAAAATCACCCGTTAAATCTGTGACACCATCACACTTCATTCTCACAGGATAACTATCAATGCAGAAGGTTTAGACCAACTATTCAATGGAAGGGCTATTAGAATTTGGATCATCTCTTTTAAAATATTCCTCCTCCCCATGTTCATTATCTTCTGCCTATGATTGAGATAACGCTTGTAAAGCAAGCTCATAAAGTAGTGGATGTAGCCTAGCTACTTCACTTGTTCCTTTAATTGGACTTGATTCAGTTTTTATTCTTTTGGGAGCCATATAATCTAAAAATAACAGAAATATAAAATAGATTATAATTGATTAATACATCATTAAAAAGGGATAATAGTATATCTAACATGTACAATAGAGAAATAACAGTTCCAATAGATCACGCATCTGTTGTACCGGGTAGGTTATCTGTTGCAACATATAACTAACCTGTTTAATGGATAATTAATTTGTTACAATAATAAAAATAGATCACTCAACTATTGAAATAGATGATTGGTTTGTGCAATAGATCACACATTTATTACAACATATGAGTGATTTATTGCAATATATAACTAACCTGTTGCAACAAATAAGTAATCTGTTACAACAATAAAAATATATCACTCATCTGTTGAAATAGATAATTGGTCTGTGCAACAGATCACATATCTGTTGCAACATATAAGTGATATGTTGGAACTGTTATTAACGATCAATATTGTTTAGATTTCTTCCAATAGAACGGTCATCTATTGCAACAAATGAATGATCAATTGGAAAAATTAAGTCTTGGACATGTCCTGTTGGAATAGTTGATAGGATTTTATCCAACAGAAGGTTTATATATTGCATTATATTTTTTATCCGATGGTTCCCCCGTTGCATCAGAGGGTAAATCTGTTGCATCAGATGATTATTCTATTACATTAGATTTTTAATTTGGCGGTTCCTCTGTTATATCAGATGGTAAATCTATTGCATCAGATGGTTAATCTATTGCATCAGATTTTTAATCTATTGCATTAGATTTTTAATCCGATGGTAAATCTGTTACATCAGATGGTTAATCTGTTGTAGCAGATTTTTAATCTAATGGTAAATCTATTACATCAAATGGTTAATCTATTATGGTAGATTTTTAATTTGATGGTTCCTCTGTTGCATCATATGGTAAATTTATTGCATTAGATGGTTAATCTGTTGTATCAAATAGTAAATTTGTTGTATCAGATGGTTAATCTATTGCATCAGAAGGTTAATCAGTTGCATCAGAACAATAAAAATATCACCATTTTTACCAAAAATAAGAACAAATCAACCCAGCAACGAGCGTAACACCAAAAGTACCAACATCGTTGTGTTGTTTATACAAATATAAACAACAAAAATTAAGCTTCAAAAAACACAATAAACAATAAAAAATCACATTTCACTCTGAAAAGAGAAGAAAAGAAATACCAAAAATTGGGGTTTTATTCAGACTACATTTCAAATTAAAACAATAAATATTGAAATTGTTAACCAATACTAGAAGAGAAGTTGACTCAAGTTCACCTTTTTCTTCATAACTATAAAGGCCATCATTTTTTACCTGTGAAAAAAAAAAAGGGACGATGAAGAACTCGAAGTTGTTGGGGTCAGAGAGAAAGTATGTCACATTAATTGATGACTGAAAGCTGAAAAGGAACTCAAAGCCTAACTATTCTTAATAATTATCATCATCATCATTATTATTATCAGTCGGCCAATCGTTAACCAGCAGCAGGGCCCTTCTCAGCCTGCGAATCTCTCAGAGCATCCTTGCTCTCATAGCGCTCAATTCCCACTGTAGGTCATTAACCTACCTTTGAAGTGCCCGCATGATATCGTACAGAATAGCAATGTCCCAAACAGGATCAGTCATATCTAGAACACGCATAATTAACAAAAAAATGTAAAAACACAAGTAAAGAAAAGAGAAGGTGGTTGAAAATGAAATATGAAAGACAAAATGTAAGAAATAAATAGAGAGTAGTAGAATGAACGAGTAAGGAGGGACCTATTTATAGAGAATTGAATTTGAATGAGTTAGAAAGAAAGGTGCGACTGTTCACCTCCATTTTATTAATTACATTCAAACTGGTGATTTTTTTTATAATTGTAAAAAGTTATGACTTAATTAAATCAAGGTGCTGACTGTTTGATTATTGCGATAAGTCATTACTTTTCAGCTTATTATTATTAATTAGTTCTTAAATTTAAACAACCTTTTTCTCAATTAAATAATCGAAGACTTCTCACCTTTTCAATAACCATTTCTTTTAATAATAACCATTTTTTATTGAGTTGTGGCAACAGATTGTATATCTGTTGCATCAGATAACCCACATGTGGCAACAGATATACCATCTATTGCAATAATTCGACCATCTTTTGCAACATATAATCTATCAGTTGCAACATATAATCTATCTTTTTTATTAATCACCATATACTTTTTTGATTCATTAACTATTTTGAATGTGTTAGACAAAAAGTCACGACTGTTCACCTTTTTTTAAAAATCATCATCATATACCTTCATTAATCCAAAGTGGTGACTTTTTTATTGTATAATAAATAAATTAAAAAAATAGATTGAAAAACAAAAATGATGAAAAATTATGACTTGTCACCTATTTAATCATCAATTATTAAAATTCAATAACCAGTTTTTATGGTTATAAATTGTGTTTATCATTTATTTCCTTATTATTTATTTACGAACCATTTTTCATATTAAATAATTAAAAAGTCATGACCTTTCACCCTCTTAATAAGAATAACCTTTTTTTTAATTAATAACCGTGTGTTGCAATATATGGTCCATTCGTTGCCACAAACACTCAATCCCTACCTCCAACCGTCGACATGTTGAGAATAAGAAATAGACAGAATAAAAATTAAATATGAAATAAGATTTAAAAATCCAAAATCGACCAAACATAGATTTTTGAATCCATTATATACAAATATACAATAAAAAATAAAACATACATTAGGTTCTTCCCTTATGTAGATCCTATATAATAAAAGAAAATACATATGCTAAGAGAAAAAACATAACCTATTTATTATTATTATTATTATTATTATTATTGTCAACTGACCATTCGTTATCCGACAGCTGTAGGCCCCTCCTCAACCTTGCTCTCATGTCGCCCAACTCCCACCGGAGTTCATAAATATGTCTTTCAAGTTTCCGCAAGGAGTTGCGCAGAATCACCTTATCCAAATTTGAATCAGACATATCTAGAAGTGGAGTTGACTGAACGAGTAAGGAGGGACCTATTTATAAAGGATTGAATTTGAATGGGTTGGTCAAAAATCTACGACTGTTCACCTCTTTTTTAATAATTACATCCCTTAATAAAATAAAATTGGTGACTTTTTGAATATGTAAATTAAAAAATATATATTTAAATACAACATTTTATCTTTATTGTATTTCAGAAAGAAAAGAAAATTACTTTAAAATAAATCTAACAGATGGGTAATCTATTGCAAAATATATTCTACCTATTTGATAATTTACAACATGTTGACAATCTTCTGCAATATATGTATATATCTTTTGATTATTTCCAAGAGATAAGTCATATGTTGAAATATATTGATCATCTGTTCTAACAGATGTTTATAATTGTTTGATAATTTTAACAGATGTATCATATGTTCAACCAAGTTAGTCATCTGTTACCATAGATGGGCTAGGAAGGATAAGGTACGTGCAAATGGATCCACTTTCATGTGTGGGAGTTATGTATTACTGATAAGGTCATCGAGATAACACACATAAAGTACAATAATTTTGTTAATGCAATTCTTAATCGATTAGGCATTGATCATTCAACAGATCCTGCATTATACGGTTAAGTTTGATAGGTTCGAATTGATAAGTTTGAGGGTCCATCAAGAAGGTTCTGATACCCTATTATGAATTAATGACAGTTATTTCTCATGTTTATGCATTTCAAGTTTAGAGAAGGGATCAATAATTGGTGGCATTGTAGAGATCCAATAACGATTGGACTAGACTTTAACGATGCATTGGACTCTGAGAAGGGCTTCGAAGCCTCCCATTGCAGCAAACAAGAACAAAAAACTAATAAAAATTCCTATGGCCTAAATTTATATGGATGGGTTGTTCGAGAAGATGATTACAGACTAGAAGAAGCTGTAGGAGAATACCTGTGAGGGAAAGAGGAGTTAATGAAAGACTATATCATCTGAGCCCTTATTGAAAAGGAAACATAGGGTAGAAAGCAAGGAACTTCTAGCAAACCTGGCTAATAAAATTGACTTAAAACATGAGAAATCTAAATCAAGTGCAAATATAAAAGTGTATACAGTAATCAAAATCCGTTTGTTATCTCTCTCAAAGAATAATAGTGCAGTGGCCACTTTGCTAGGGAACTATGAATAGTTAGCGTGGTCGGAATGATCACCTACATAGAAAATAACAGAACACCAAGAAAGCAGCTTTACGGGTACCGATGGTTGAAATGATGTATAGTAAGAAAATTTGGACCAAGAACAACTGAAGTTAAAATAAGGAAGCAAGCCAAGGCGGTAATTTCTGAATTTTAAATTGCATCACATGTCTTCTTGTTTATTGTTTTGATCAAGTCCACTACTATTGACCTGATCGGAATAACAAATTATATTGAATGACAGATTGAGTATCATTACTTCCTTAGAAATATGAATATAATTGATTGTGTTTTCTTGCCTTAGCATGCTTTCAACATATCTTGGAGAAGAGAGATAACTTGTTGTAGTATGTGAATCTCGCGTGGTTGCCAGAGCTCTTGAAAATTATCAAATGGATGGAAATGTAATTTGCACTACTTCTTTTGACATATTAGTAGCTAATCATGGAAAGCACTAGTGTCTACACTCTAACTTATTCATCCCTTTTAGCATACTCTGACTTCAACATTTTTTTGCTTTAATCAAGGTATCCAAATTTTTCCTGTCCTCTTTGAAGTTGGTCAATAATTCCTGATATCTTGATTCATCCCATTATTTAGATTCAATAATGTAAACTCAAGTATAAATCAAGAAACCGAGAATTATTGACCAACTTCGAAGCGGACATGTAAAATCTAGATAACTTGATTAAATAAAAAAATGTTGAAGTCAGAGTATGCTAATAGGGATGAACAAGCTAGAGTGTAGACACTGGTGCTTTCGATGGTTAGCTGCTAATATATCAAAAGAACTGGTACAATTTACATTTCCATCCATTTGATAACTTTCAAGAGCTCTGGAAACTGCACGGGATTCACATACTACAACAAGAATTTGATCTTCTCCAAGACATGTTGAAAGCATGCTAAGTCAAGAAAACACAATCAATTACATTCATATTGCTAAGGAAGTAATTATACTCAATTATCCTTTCAATCTTGTTTGTGGTTCCGATCAGGTAAATAGTAGTGGACCTGATCGAAAGCATAAACAAGAACGCATGGGATGCAATTTAAAATTCAGAATTTGCCGCCTTGGCTTGCTTTATTATTTAAACTTTAGTTGTTCTTGGGTGCAATTTTTTCAACCCTCGGTGCTCGCAAAGCTACTTTCTTAGTGTTCTATTATTTTCTAGTTAGGAGATCATTCCGACCACGCTAACTAATCGCAATTCCCTAGAAAAGTGTCCAGCTGCACTATTTTTCTTTGAGAGAGATGAAAGATGGATTTTCATTCTTGGATACACTTTCATATTTGCACTTGATTTAGATTTATCATGTTTTAAGTCAATTTCATCGTCCAGATTTGCTACAAATTCCTTGGTACCCTATGTTTCTTCTTTAATAAGGTCTGAGATGATATAATCTTCATCAGCTCTCCTTTACCAACAAAAACACCATTACCACACCTTCCAATAATACCAACCCCACCAACAACCTTAATAAGCAACAACAAAGAAACAAATAAAATACATACAAAAAATAATACTGGCAACAAGGCTTCTAAAGTTCTCCCTACAAATGACTTTTTTTGCATATTTTAATAAAAACAACATTTTGTTCTCATTGAAGACTTAAAATTCACCTTTACTTTAATTTTCTCAATAAATAGGATATGGATAATGGGTAATTAAATGAAAAACATATGTAAATAACAAATTTAAATAACTTGCAAAGAATAAGAGAGGAATGAAAGAGCAATAGTGAATCATACCTACAATGCCAATAGCAAGGGGATCAAAATAGCAATTTCAGTCCAGAAAAGATATAGATCAGTTGAGATCCGAAAGAATCCTCATGAGAAAGAGGAGATAAGAAGAAGAAAAAAAGAGACAGTTGTGATACCCCTAAAGAGAAGAGAAAGAAAAATAAGAGAGATGAATTAATTTATGGCTGAAGGAGAGACAATTCTAGAGATGGATTTAAATTTTCATTAATAACTTTGAGGGGCACAAGGAGACGGGTGACATTGAAAAGACAAGATATGACAACTCGAGGAGTAGATTTTTGAGTAATCCAAGAAATATTTTTACTGACTTAGTATTTTATCTTTTTTATTTCAGATAGTCGATTACTTCAAAATAAAAAAAGATCTTTAAATAGATATGCCATCTGTTGCAACAGATAACAATATCTGTTTGAAAATTCCAACAGCTCAGTCATCTATCCCATCAGATGCAAATATCTATTTGATAATTTACAACAAATAGGTAATCTATTAGAATAGATAATAATATTTGTTTGAAAATTTCCAATAGTTTAGTCATCTGTTGCAATAGATACAAATGTTTATTTGATAATTTATAACAGATAAGTAATCTGTTGCAACAGATTTCTCTACAATTGATTTATCAAGAAATAGGGATGAATTCATAAGGTCAATTATGATTTTAATTGGGTCTTTGTAATTTCATGATGTTGGTATTGTGTTTCTCCCAACCTGAGTCGATAATAGATCAGTTTGAGTTGAAATAGTTCATATTAATGTATTACTAATCTAATAGCTAAATCGATTTATCTAGAAATAGGGATGAGTTCATAGGGTCAACTACAATTTTAATTGAGTCTTTGCATTTGCATGATGTTGGCATTACGTTCCTTCCAACCTGAGTCGCCAATCGGTCAATCTAAGTCAAAACAATTTGTATTAACTTATTTCTGAGCTAATACCTAAATTGATTTATCTAGAGCTTAGGATGAGTTCATAGGGTCAACTATAATTTCAATTGAGTCTTTTCAATTGCATGATATTGGTATTGTGTTCCTCCCGATCCGAGCCGCCAATCGATCAATCTGAGTCAAAATAATTCGTATTAACTTATTACTGAGATAATACCTAAATTTATTTAGCTAGAACTAGGTATGAGTTCATAGGGTCAACTATAATTTCAATTGAGTCTTTGCAATTACATGATGTTGGTACTGCGTTCCTCTCGACTTGAGTCGCCAATCAATCAATCTAAGTTGAAATAAATTTTTATTAACTTATTACTGAGCTAATACCTAAATTGATTTATCTATAACTAGGGATGAGTTCATAGGGTCAACTACAATTGCAATTGAGTCTTTGCAATTACCTGATATTGGTAATATGTTTCTCCTGACATGAATCGTCAATCGATTAATTTGAGTCAAAATGATTTGTATTAACTTATTACTGAGATAATACCTAAATTGATTTAGCTAGAATTAGGGAGGTGTTCTAAGGGTAAATAACAATTTCTATTAAGTCTTTGCAATTGCATGAAATTGGTATTGTGTTTCTCCAGACCTGAGCTACTAATCGATCAATCTGAATCAAAATGATTTGTATTAACTTATTACTTATCTAATACCTAAATTCATTTAGATAGAACTAGGGATGATTTCATAATATCAACTACAGTTTCAATTGAGTCTTTGAATATGCATGATGTTGGTCTTATATTTCTCCCGACCTGAGTCACCAATTGATAAATTTGAGTCAAAATGATTTATATTAACGTATTACTGAGCTAATACCTAAATTTATTTAGCTATAACTAGGGATGATTTCATAGGGTCAACTACAATTTCAATTGAGTCTTTGCAATTGCATGATGTTGGTATTATGTTCCTACCGACCTGAGTCGCCAATCGATCAATTTGAATCGAAACAATTTGAATTAACTTATAACTGATCTAATACCTAAATTCATTTATCTATAACTAGGGATGAGTTCATAGGTTCAACTACAATTTTAATTGAGTCTTTGCAATTTCATGATGTTGATATTGCGTTCTTCTCAACCTGAGTCGCCAATCGATCAAACATTGTTGAAACAATTTGTATTAACTTATTACTGAGCTAATACCTAAATTTATTTATCTAGAACTAGGGATGATTTCATAGGGTCAACTATAATTTCAGTTGAGTCTTTGGAATTGCATGATATTGGTATTGCGTTTCTCCCGATCTGAGTCCCCAATCGATCAATCTGAGTCAAAATGATTCACATTAACTTATTACTAAGATAATTCATAAATTCATTTAGCTAGAACTAGGGATAAGTTCATTGGGTCAACTACAATTTCAATTGACTCTTAACAGTTGCATGATATTGGTATTGCGTTTCTCCCGACCTAAGTCGTTAATCGATCAATCTGAGTCGGAATGATTCATATTTACGTATTATTGATCTAATACCTAAATCCATTTATCTAGAATTAGGGATGAGTTCATAGGGTCAACTACAATTTTAATTGAGTCTTTGCAATTGCATGATGTTGAAATTACGCTCCTCCCTACCTGAGTCGTCAATTGATCAATCTAAGTTGAAATGATTCATATTAACGTATTATTAAGCTAATACCTAAATTCATCGGTGTTCCAATTGAACTTAATACAATTTATTATGATGAAATGGTTAAAATTATCTCTTTTAAAAAAAATTAAGATAAATTCGAATCAAATTAACAATTTCAAAACTTGTCATTTCTTTTCCAAAATAAAAAGCAACCTATACAAATCATCCATTTGCGAAAAAAATATTTCATCATTTTAAATCTTGAGTTCTCGCTCTTTTCTTTCTCTCTCAACAATACAGATAATAACTACTCAATATATTGCTCAACCCTTTAAAATAGATCGATTTTTTTTCTATTTCCATCCACATAGTTATTATTTTTTACTTTATTCTTGCTTGTATTCATCGTTTTCTCTGTCTTCATAGGTAATAGAGTTCAAGGAGAGTTTAAAATTTTTTCTTTATTCTAAAAATTAGGGATTTTTAGTTAATGATGACAAAGAAGACTTTTAGTTGTATTATCTTCGAGAATGAGTTAACAATTTTGAGTTTTAATGCTAAAAATGTATGAAGAATCTGAGAAAACCCTAGTTTTTCTCGCAATGTTTTGTTGACTGGCGTGGTATTGTTGGATGGTGTTTGTGGTGTTGTTGGTGGTTTCAGTATTAGTGCTCTTGGTGGTGGTGTCACTGGTCTTGGTGTTGGTATTGGTGGCATTGGTAGTGGTGGTGGTGATAGTGTTAGTGGTCTTGGTGATGGCATTGGTGATGGTTTTGGTGGTGGTGTTGGTGGTATTGGTGGCATTGTTGATGGTGTTGGTGGTCTTGGTGGCATTAGTGGTGGTGGTGGTCTTGGCGGTCCATCTGCTGCAACAGCTGGAACATCTGTTGGGAGATATTAAATAGATCTTCAAATAGATTCCCCATCTATTCCAACTGATAGGTTATCCGTTGGAATATTGTTTTGTAATATGGCATATAAAAATTTATTCAAATTTGTCTTACCTTTTTTAAAAAATTATGCAGACATCAAATGTAATGTATTTTTTGTTTTTTCTATTGTTTGTATTTAAAAGATGTCTCCCAAAATAAAAGAAACTAAAAGTGGATCAACATCTGACCACCTAACAAAAAAGGCTAGAATACAGATAGATTCGGAGGAACTTCCTGAACAATCTCAGCCAAGGAAAAGTGAAGCTGAGAAAAGTTATGAAAATAATGTTGAGGGAGGTGGAGAAGGGTATTTAAAGGCTGGTGAGGATAATAAAAGTGAACAGAAAGAAAAATATAAAAAGAAGAGGAAGAAGTAGAGAGTGAGAAAGAGGATGATGATCAACATGATGATAAACAAGAAGGGGAGGGAGTAGAAAGTGAGAAAGGGGATGATTATCATCATGATGATAATACATCACCAATGGGGCATGAAATAAGATCGAAATCCCAGCATGATCCTATCAAAACTATTAGTATTGACAGGATTCAAGTTGTGATGCCGATAGATGACCCTGCAGAACTAACTGGTGATTTGGTACTTTTGGGGAAACCTTTCGATGACCTTAGGAAAGCTATGAAGAATGAAAAACTAGATGAATTATTTAAGAAGAGCTACTTTAGACACTTTCTTGATCTGCCTGAGGAAAAAATTTCCTGTTTCCATATGAGCATGATATTTGGTCTTCTCAAGCGTAGGATCAAGTACGTGGGGGATGATAAAGATTCATAGTAGGGGGCAAAAAGATGGATGAAATCTGGATCAACTACTGTGGCATGTCGGTTTGTTTTGGAATGAAAGGGTTTGTCATAGTGACAGGCTTAATATGCGATCTTCCAAATAAACCTCTCATCAAGGAAACACCTTACAAAAAGTCCAAGGCAAGCAGGATAGCCAAACCACCACCATCAAATAAAGGGAAGGCATTGTCCAAGCGACCACCCACCAAAACCAACAAACACAAGGAAAAAATAGATGGGTTGTTCGACATTGTAGGATGTAGCTATAAATCCATGACGTTGATACAAGATCTCAAGGATAAAATCATACCAAAGAAGTTCAGGGAGCTATTGTGCTTAGTTTGGTTTGCCCATTCCGTTATATTAGCAAGAAACATCAACAAAGTCATAGAAGATAATTTATTAGCGCTTGATGAGTATTTTGAGAAATTCAATAATTATCCTTGGGGATATGATAGCTACAACTTAACTGTTAATTAATTACTGACAAAGTTATCCCCAAAGACGATCACATTATATGGCTTTCCTTGGGCTTTCATGGTAAATTTAATCACTATTTGTTCACTCATCCATTAATTTATATTGAATAATTATTAAGGATTTTTTTTGCTTGTTTTCTATTTTATTTTTAGGCTTGGGCATTTGAAGCCATTCCTCCCCTCCAAAAGCAGGTCAATGATTACCAGGATAAGGTTTCTCATCCAAGGATCCTTAGGTGGTCGGCTGCAAAGAGAAACACAAGGATTAAGGAGGCTGATCTCAGTAACCCTCTGGATGATACAGTACGTCTTTTTTGAAGTAAAATAATTTGACTCAAAGAAAGATATTGAAAAAGATGTACAATTTGTTGTAACAGACAGGTCATCTATTGCAACAGATTACCCGTCTACTGCAACTGGTGTAATAGATGGGTAATATGATGCAACATATTTTTAATTTGTTGTGACAGAGAGATCAGCTATTGCAATAGATAGATCATTTGTTCCATACCTTGTCTATGTTAACATGTAACCGAACTGACTACAAATTATTATATGATTTAAATATATCTGTCTTTTTTATAGGTTGTGCATCCATGGATCATGCCAACTGATCGGGAGTTGGGGATGACTTATTTTATTACTCTAGGACTAATTGATACACTAGCAAACCCAATGGTGGAGTTAATAAAGGAGGATTTGGCTGGAGCAACAGCCGTAAGAAGAGCAGTAAGGCAAGGTCAGCCTAATGTTGAGGCTCTTCATGACCAACCTACTGCAACAAATTTGGGTGCTTCTTCTGGGGGTGTTACTGGTGGATTTATTTATGTTGGTGTCAGCCATGCTGATTTTGATGCTGCTGCAAATCATTATGATGAGCATGTTGATGCTCAAGAAAAAATAAATATGTTTCAAATCACCCCTTACACAGGTCCCTCTCACCCTTATGGTGGTCCCTCTTACCCGTACAGTGGTCCCTCTCACCCCTCTTCACCCTCATATTCTCATTGTAAATGCAAATAGTGCAAGGACAGATAGGATAAACTCTTTGAAAAACTAAAGGCTATCGCTGAAGCTATCGAGGAATTGAAATCCAATAGGGGTGTCATACCATCCAAGAAGGTGAGGGAGCCATACGCTCATATAGTGGCATTTAGGAGGAAGAAAAGAGTAATTAGCCAAATAATCTCCAGTCTAAAACCAAAAAAATTGCAACTTCTCCCTCTTGAAAAGTTGTTGAAGTTAGGGGCCATTGAAGAATGTGGACATATACGTGGCACTTGGTGCCAAAGATAAGAGGGATTTGTGAAGGACCATGAATGCCAAGCAAGCTACACAAGATTAAACCATGCATACCTTCTCCACCCAAGACTTTAAGAATATGACAAATTTGCGTAAGTGGTACGTGGATAAGGTAAATTTACTTTTCCTAAACTATCCTTCTAATCTACTCCATAAAGAAAAAGCTATGTAACAGATGTGTCATTTGTTGCAACAGCGGGGTATTCTGGTGCAACTAGTGGTTGTTCTATTGCAACAGATTTCCTATCTATTGCACAAGTTGCGTTAGTTGGGTAATCTGTGAACAAATTTTGAGAACCCTCTACAATTGATGAACCATCCGTTGAATCTTTCCAATATGTTTTTCTTCTTTACAATTACTAACCTATTTAAAAATTGTCTTCTTATATCACAGTATGTTGATAAAATTCTCTGCCTCATAAGGGGTAGGCAATTAGTGTACCCGGATGATTATGATACTGCCGATAAGATAATGGACCTCAATTTCTACAATAATTTCTCAAATGGGTACAATGAGCTCATTAAGCTAGTGTCAACTCCCGATGGCCCAGAATTTGATTCGTTAGTTTCTAAGTTCCAATGGATGATGATATAATTAATTATGTTAGAGGCAAGAGGCTATATCCACACAGAAAGAGCTAGACCAAGGCAAAGAGAATTCTTGAAGTCATGAACGTGGATGTCAAACATTTTCTGGCTTTTAAGCTACTAATCGAGGAGGGGAAAATTAAGGTTTATGACTTCAACTTACCTGCGTTCGATAATGATGTTATTTTTTACCAAAGCCACTATTGAACTTGTTCCCCAACTTGTTGAGGCAGAGTAAATTGATGGATCATTTGTCAGCGAAAGTGTTGATGAAGAAAACATGGGATTTTGAAGGTCGAACAAAGTCATAGACTTTCCAAAAAATAAAATTATTGCAGCGTACTGGTCGTACGCGCTTACACATATAAAATGTTTGTTAATGACACAGAAATGGATGAGCCAATGAAATCTCAGTGCGATAATGTTGTGGCAAACATACAAGTGGTCTGGGCTTATGGAGTACTAACTGGACGTTTGGAGCTTGTGTATAAAGAAGATGTACTAACACAAACACCCTAACAATTTTTTATTTCAATCCACTTCACTTTATATGTAGTGGCAATTTTTTATGTTTGATGAAAGTTGAATTTTTTATAATGCAATAGATTGTTTATCTGTTGTAATATATAGTCTCTCCGTTCTGACTAATTGATTATCTATTGCAACTAATAGGTAATCTATTGGAACAAATCAAAATAGTAGGAAGACAGTAGGAAGACCAATTTGATAATTTCCAATGGATGACCTACATGTTGAACATATGTCTAAATCTGTTTGATAATTTCCAAAAGATATTTCGCATGTTGCAACAGATGAATTATCTGTTGCAACAAATGCATTATCTGTTTCGATATTTGAATCTAGTATTCCATTTCAATTAATAAGTTCAAATCTAAGGATTAAATTAAATTCATAGACAACATAAAATAAATTGAATCCTTGAGAAATTACGTGAAATATCTCAACAAATAAATGAAATGTAACAAAATAATTAAGGGTACGGATTATCTACTCAATATGGAGAAGTTGTTCTTCATCCGGTGCTATGGAATTCGGCTTTGGTCATCGTGGATCTATAATGTCTCTTGTATACGCTTTTTGATCTTTTATTTTTCCATATTTTCATAAAAGAGTAGCATATATACTATAAAGTAATCCGGAATTAAGTCCATCATTTGGTACTTGTAATCCATCGCTCAAATACTCGGCGTAAACGGCAACATCAAGACTGCAATCCTTGCATTAGTAAAAATCAGATAATGCATATCTTGCAATTAATGTAAGTGTTGTGAAATTTATGAAATGAAACTAGATCATGATACATATAGGCTACTAATGGGTTGTTGACCAATTCCTTTAACATATTCTACCTCAAATGGATTACCCATTTTATCTCGCTATGCTTCAATCATCGACCAATCAGTACGAACCTTTTGGTCCAAAAAGTCACTTATATCAAGGTAAAAAGGCAATATTTTGACCAATTTTTGTATCTCATACGAAGGCCCAGAACATCTCCTTCTCGACATTGAGTTATAAACTCAGATGTGCCTCTCTTTTAGAACGATGACAGCCAACACCCCAAGGAATTCATCACCATAATTGATTGGGATGTATACTTTATCGACCAAATGCCAAGGTAAGCTAGATGGAATGTTAAAACCTTTGATGATGTTGATTAAGCATTCCTCAATTCAGAAAACTTCTGGATATTGTTGACAATACCTATCGTAGGCATTATTGATATAAACTTTGTACAAATAATTACCTGTCATGTATCTGTATTATTCTTGTGTTTACAACTTGGCCTTCTTTCGGAGGTAGTAAGAAATGACATCGATGTGCTGCACATACTATTAAACATTTCAGATTACGTGACAATAAAAATAATACATAGATGTAATTAAATAAAGTAATAATTAATAGTAATATGCATGACACTTAAAGCTCATCATTCCAGCAAGTTTGGGTCTATAACATCAAATAAAACCAATCCTTCATTCTGGGATGTGCAACAACAAAGTCGAACATATCAAAACCAAGACCCGATTCATTCACTTTGTAGTGTTTGTCATTTTCTTTTCTACAATACTTATATATGTTAAAATCATGTTTTTACAACAAGAATTGTATAAATATATATCTTTCTAAATGATATATGTACCTATCGGCATGATGCTTTAACAGCCCATCGGCAATCTATTTTGAATAGTTGTTGATCAACTTTGTTAGTTTTTTGGGAGCCTCGTCTGAAATGTTAAACATTTCAAATGAGTAATTCTTTCATTCTCCTAAACTGACAGGCTCTACTTTTTTATCTTCTTTGAAAGCAGTTGATGGATTATCAACTGTGATATTATGTTGTTCAGCAGTAGCTTCTATTGTGACATCCATCTGGAAAGCTAGAATTGTAAATGATAATTATAGATATAAAACAGATTATCTATCTGTTACAATAGATGGGTCATCTGTTGGGAAAAATTCAAACAGGTAAAGAAGAGTTGCCCGATAATTTCGAATAAATGACCCATTTGTTGCAATATATGACTCATCTGTTGGAACAAATTAAAATAGTATGATGACCTATTTGATTTGCTGAAATAAATGGATATATATTACAATAGATAATGTATATGCTGCAACAAGTTATACAACTGTTGCAATAGATGTATATATCTGTTTGATAATTTTCAGCAGATGTATCATTTGTTGAAATAGATATGCGTCTATTTATTTGTTGGAACAGATGATATATATTCACCTTCTTCAGCTCATGCTGCTCTCCTGTGGCCCTTGTACATTGATCAAAGGCGTAATACAAACACAGAGGAGTTGCAATTTTTCTTTTTTCGATGCTTGATGATGCCTTGGAAATTTCTTTCCTTCTCCTCTTAGACACCTTAATCTCTAGTGGAGTGTATGGATATGAAATCCTCATTGATGGAATGATGCCTCTCTTAGATGTCAATTTCTTTACAAATACAGTTAATGCATTAATAGTACTTATCACTCCATCATGTTTTGCCTTACAGTCTTGACATTTGCATGCAGAATATTCGCTAGAAGGGGAAAAATCTATATAACTAGTATGATCATAATCATAATGGTTTTTTATTTCAGAAACTATAAGAGGAGCATCATTAGCCCCAACAGCAGCACCACTACTATTACCATCATCAACAACAACAAGTCCACCCTCTAAAATTATTTTTCTTCTGATGGTTGTTGCCCTAAATAAATCCTTTTTTATTCTGTCAATGACCTTAGGGTCCGATAAAGATTGCATAGAACGTAAAGTAAGAAAAAATGGCATCTTCAACTCTCAATTGGTTGGAACGAGCGAAGGATGCACAAACTAACATAAATCAGTACATATATTAGAATGATGACTAGATTATTCAAAAAATCATTAATTAAAATAAAAACTTAATTAGAATTAGACTTACTGCATCCTTCGGGGGTTTGAATAGATCAAGAAATTTTGTATTTTATCAATTTTGACCGGCAACCATCTTAGGATTCTTGGACAGGAAACTTCTTCCTGGTAGATCACTTGCTATTTCAAATAAGGCATGGCTTCAAATTCCCAAGACTATAAAATAACGCTAGTAAATCAAAAGCATTATTGAATAAGAAAATGAATCGTATCATAATAAAAGAAATATTTATCATGATAGCCCATGGAAAACCGTATAAGTTGACTACCTTTGGCGTTAACAGAGTCAATAAATATTTGACAGTCACTTTTAAGCTTTCATAACCCCAAGGATAGTTGTTAAATGCCTTAAGATACTCGAAGATCTTTATTAAACCAAGTAGTAAGTTGTTATTAACGTTTCTCGCCCAAAGAATATTATGTACAAACCAAACCAAGAACAATGATTGCTTATGCTTCATTAAAATTCTTTTACCTTTAAATGCTTCAATTAAATTTTTGTTTTTGAATCTTGGACCAACAAGGTACTCTAAGTCTTTATGATCACTTGACTTACATTTCCCTTTTTTTGGGTGTGGGGTGATTTTTTAGGGTTAGAATAGGTATAACTTGAGAAGGAGAAGGAAGATAATATTTTAGTTTAGTAACTATGGCAAACTCCTTCCAACTAAAACAAACAGGCATGCCACAGTAATTTATCTACACCTCATCCATCTTATCTTTGTTTTCATACATAAACCTACGCTTGAGAAGATTATATACCATTTTTATTTGGAAACGAGCATTGTCCTCTTCCGAAAAATTAAGATATTGCCCAAAGCAGTTGTCCCTGAAATAAGAATCCAAATTTTGTTCTCAAAGTATTTTTATGAAGGCGTCGAAAGATTTTCCCATGGTTGACTTAACCACGAAATCACCCATTAAATCTGTGGAACCATCGCATTGCATTCTCACAGGAGAACTATCAATTATAAAAGTTTTGACCAACTCTTTGGTAGAAGGGCTATTATCATTTGGATTATCTCTTTTGAAATATTCCTCTTCCCCATGTTCATTATCTTCTGCTTTTGATTGAGATAACTCTTGTAAAGCAAGCTTATAAAGTGGTGGATGTAGTCTAGCTGCTTCACTTGTTCCTTTGCTTGGACTTGATTCGGTTTCTATTCTTATGGGAGACATATAATCTAAAAATAATAGGAACATAAAATAGATTATAATTGGTTAATGCATCATTAGAAAAGGATAATAGTATATCTAACATATACAACAGTAAAATAATAGTTCTAACAAATGACACATCGTTGCACTAGGTAAGTTATCTGTTGCAATATATAACTAACTTGTTGCAATGAATAAGAAATCTATTGTAATAATAAAATAGATCACTTATCTATTGAAATAGATGACTGGTATGTGCAACGTATCACACATCTGCTATAATATATGAGTGATTTGTTGCAACATATAACTAACCATTACAATGGATGAGTAATCTATTGCAGCAATAAAAATGGATCACTCAACTGTTGAAATAGATGACGGGTCTATGAAACAGATCACACATCTATTGCAGCATATGAGTGATCTGTTGGAATTGTTAGCAATGGTCAATATTATTTAGATTTCTTCCAACAAAAGGGTCATTTAGCACGACAGATGAATGATCAGTTGGAAATATCAAGTCTTGGACATATCCTATTAGAATAGTTGATAGGAATTTATCCAACAGAAGTTTCATCTGTTCATCAAAATTTTTATTTGATGTTCCTCCGTAACATCAGATGGTTAATCTATTATATTAGATTTTTAATCTGGTGGTTCCTCTATTGCATCAGATGGTAAATCTATTGCATTAGATGGTTAATCTGTTTCATCAAATTTTTAATCCATTGCATCAATTTTTTAATCCGATGGTAAATCTGTTGCAGAATACTTTTAATCCAATGGTAAATCTGTTGCATTAGATAGTTAATCTATGGCAGTAGATTTTTAATCCGATGGTTTCTCTGTTGCATTATATGGTAAATTGGTTGCATCAGATGATTAATCTATTGCATCAGATAGTAAATTTATTGTATCAGATGGTTAATTTGTTACATCATATGGTTAATTTGTTGCATCAGAAGGTTATTCTATTGCATCATTAATAACGCTCAACTTACACTTCAATTTAGTGCAAGGTGGTCGTCGTCAAAATATTTACCCAACTTTGGAGTCGGATCGAATCCATAGGGAACAATGTGAGTGGCGATTAAACTAGTTTGAAACTAAAGCTACAAGTTAAATTCAAACAACTGACATGAAAAGAAAGTAAAATGGGGGCTTTAGTTTAATAAGTAATTGTTGGTCACTTTACTTTCAGTGTTTGGAATCATAAGTTTATGGAAGACCAGAATTATGTTCACTAGGGCTTCCGGTACATGACAGATGCTACAAGTGGTTCAAGATTCTTACGGTGGGTAGGATAACAAGATATCTTTATCGATGTTATGCTTAGATGTCTCTCGACCTACTTAAGCGTTTAATTCCCTAATCCTCTCGGACTTAGGGATTTTCGATTTACTGCCCAGATTTTACCTCAGGTTAACCAACCTTGTTACATCGCTGATTATTAAATGAAGTATTTCCTAGTCCCTGTTGATAATTTACTTCCTACTATATTTGATTTCTTTCTCAAGAAAATCAAAGCAGGTGTGTCTACTGTTTGCAACCAATAGACGTTAATTAAAACTTCAGAATTATTAAGAAATCCTACCACCTTTTGAATCTTGAATACTTAGCACCTCATCAAGACCTAACCCTAGATCCCATAACTCAGGTTAATGGAGTTTAACCACTCATGATGTAACGAACGAAACACATAACTGAATTCATGATTTGAAAGATAAACTTACAAAGATAAATAATAGCTAGTGCATCGCAGATTAGATTACAAAGGAAAAATCCCAAAATACTGATAACAATCTCTCCAAAGTATTTGCTTTTTCAAGCCAAGAAACTCGAGAGAGAAAATAACAAAATACGTCTCTTAAAACTCAAGTGCCAACCCCAGAAAAACCCAAAACAATGCTTTTTATAGTTAATCCTAAATAAGGAAATAAAATCACAATGTTCAGAAAATCCTTTAGAATAGGTGACGACATTTGTGACGGCACGTCAGGGTCCGGACGACTTATCAGGAATGTCATCAGGCCCTCCACCATTCGTGGTATCTTCTGCTTTAACTGAAGACAAAGCTTGATGACTTATCAGATACGTGACGACATATCAGAAATGTCGTCACTTCTTCATTCAAAATTTGATTCTCTGCCTACACTTGAAGGCAACTCTGACGCCTTATCACAGTTGTTACGACATGTTAGAAATGTTGTCATAGTTTTACTTTAATCCTTCTAACACTGCAACACCTGATGTGATTTCTGATAACGTATCACAGGGCTGGCGACTTATCAGGAATGTTGTCAGCCACCTGACGTGATTTTTGATAACTTATCACAGGGCTGACGACTTATCAGGAATGTCGTCAGCCATACTTCAAGTTCTTTTGCATCAATTTTCAGCTCTTTTGCTTCCATTTCTTTAAATTTCCCTTGCATCATGACTTTTACTGCAATATCAAAGTAAAATAATCAAAAATGACAAAAGTTGCTTAAGACTTCGCAATTATTCTCAGTCAAAAGCCTTAAATGTGTTAGCCTCTGCTCACACATCAATCATAAGGTTAATCTGTTGTAGAAAAAATAGTAGCATGATTTTGTTCAATAGAACAACAAAAATATCACCATTTTAAAAAAGAACAAGAATAAATCAACCCAGCAACGGGCGCAACACCAAAAACTACAACATCGTTATTTTGTTTGTACAAACACAAACAACAAAAATCAAACTTCAAAAAATACAACAAACAACAAAATATCATATTTCACTCTAAAAAGAGAAGAGAAGAAATACCAAAAATTAGGGTTTTATTCAGATCGCATTTCAAATTAAAGCAACAAATATTAAAATTGTTAACCAATACAAGAAGAGAAGTTGGATAAAGTTCCTCTTTTTATTCAAAACTAAAAAAGCCATAATTTTTTTCCTGTGAAAAAAAAGGGACAGTGAAAAACTCGAGGTTGTTGGAGCCGAAGATCAAGGTTGTCACATCAATTGATGGTTGAAAGTCAAAAAGGAACTCGAATCCCAACTATTTGTCGTTGAAGATTGAAGTCATTAGGAATTGAAAGGAGAAATTTAAAAAACTGTTGGTTGGGAGAAATTGTCAAGAGAGAGATGAGAGATGATTTATTTGGAGAGGAGAGGTGTGTGGGTTAATTTATATTTTTGAAAAGATAAAAAGTTTTAAAAATATTAATCAAGTTCACAATTAAATTAATCACATTTTCTAATTATGTTTGACCCTTTAACTTGATCAATGTCATCAATCCTTTATTCAAGACTTAAATGATACCTTTTCTTCAGTTTTCTGATGTACTGCATCATCTGGAGGGTTAAAGAGATCAGCCTCCTCAATTCTTATATTGCTCTTTACATCCTACCACCTAAGAATCCTTAAATGAGAAACCTCATCTGGGTAATCCTTGACCTACTTTCAGAGAGGAGGAATGACTTCAAATACCCAAGCCTAAAAAATGTAAACAAAAAGGAAGAAAAAAAAGTCATAACAATTATTCAATATAAATTAATGGATGAGTAAACAAATAATGATTAAATTTACCATGAAAGCCCAAGGAAATCCATATAATGTGATTGTCTTTGGGGATAGCTTGTCAGTAAATAATTGACAGTCAAGTTGTAGCTGTCATATCCCCAGGGATTATTATTGAATTTCTCAAAATCCCCAGCAAGCTCTTATAAATCATCTTCTATGACTTTGTTGAAGTCTCTTACCAATATAATGGAATGGACAAACCAAAATAAGTACAATTTCTCCTTGTACTTCTTTGGTATGGTTTTATCCTTGAGATCTTGTATCAATATCATGGCTTTGTATCTACGTCTAGTAACATTGAACAACCCATCTATTTTTTCCTTGTGTTTGTTAGTTTTGGTAGGTGGTCGCTTGGACAATGTCTTCCATTTATTTGATGGTGGTGGTATGGTTGTCCTGCTTGCCTTGCACTTTTTGCAGGGGTTTTCCTTAATGAGAGGTTCATTTGGACAATCGTATCTCAAGCCTGTCACTATGGCAAACTATTTCATGCCAAAACAAAATGGCATGCCATAGTAGTTGATCCAGATTTCATCCATCTTTTCCCCCTCATTCGAATCTTTATCATCCCCCATGTACTTGATCTTACACTTGAGAACACCATATACCATGCTCATTTGGAAATGGGCAATATTGTCCTCAGGCAAATCAAGAAAGTGTCCAAAGCAGCTCTTCTTAAATAATTCATCTAATTTTTCATTCTTCATAGTTTTCCTAAAGTTTTCAAAAGGTTTCCCCAACTAAAATTTAAGTACCAAATCACCAGTTAGTTCTGCAGGGTCATCTATCGGAATCGCAACTTGAATTCTGTCAATACTAATAGTTTGGACAGTATTATGCTGGGATTTTGATCTTAATTCATGACTCATTCGTGATGCATTATTATCATGTTGATCGTCATACTCTTTCTCACTTTCTACTTCCTCCTCTTCTTGTTTATCATTATGTTGATCATCATTCTCTTTCTCACTTTCTATTTCTTCCTCTTCTTGTTTATTTTCTTCTTCTTCCTTACTTTTATTATCCTCACCAGCCTCTAAATACCCTTCTCCACCTCCCTCAACATCATTTTCATAACTTTCCTCAGTTTCACTTTTCCCTGGTTGAGATTGTTCAAAAAGTTCCTTCGAATCCATCTGTACTCAAGTCTTCTTTGTTAGGTGGTTAGAAGTTGATCCACTTTCAGGTTCTTTTCTTTTGGCAGGTATCTTTTATCTACAACAACAGAAAAAACAAAAAATACATTACATTTGATGTCTGCATAACTTTTTATAAAAGGTAAGACAAATTTGAATTTTTTTTTATACGCCATATTACAAAATAATATTCCAACGAATAACCCATCAGTTGGAATAGATTGGGAATCTGTTTGAAGAGCTATTTAATATTTCCCAATAAATGTTCCAGCGGTTGCAACAGATAGACCACCAAGACCACCAACACCAATACCTAGTCCACCAAGACCACCAATGCCACCAATACACCACCAAGACCACCAACACCATCACCAATTCTACCACTAAGACCACCAACACCACCAACACCATCACCAATACCACAACAATGCCACTAATACAAACACCAAGATCACCGACACCACCACCAATACCGATACCATCAAGAACACTACAAACACCATAAACCAATAACATAATAGTCAATGAAACACTACAAGAAAAACTTGGGTTTTCTCAGGTTCTTCCTATATTTTTAGCATCAAAACTCAAAATTGTTAATCCATTCTTGAACATAATACAACTAAAAGTCTTCTTTTTCATTATTAACTAAAAAGCCCTAATTTTTAGAATAAAGAATAAATGTTGAACTCTTGTCAAACTCAGTTACCTGTGAAGACAGAGAAAACGATGGATACAAGAAAGAGTAAAGTCAAAAATAACAACTATGTGAATAAAATGGGAAAAAAATTAATTTGTTTGAATGGTTGAACAATATGTTGAGTAGTTGTTGTCTGTAATGTTGGGAGAGAAAGAAAAGATCGAGAACTCAAGATTTGAAATAATGAAATGTTTTTTCTGCAAATGGAAGATTTATATGGGTTGATTTGTATATTGGAAAAGAATGACAAGTTTTGAAATTGTTAATTTGGTCTGAATTGATCTTAATTATTCTTTAAAAGTGATAATTTTTAACTGTTTCATCATAATAAATTGTATTAAGTTCAACTGGAACAATGATGAATTTAGGTATTATCTTAATAATAAGTTAATATGAATAGTTTCAACTCAAATTAATCAATTAATGACTCAGGTCGGGAGGAACGCAATACCAACATCATATAATTACAAAGACTCAATTGAAATTGTAGTAGCCTCTATGAACTCATCCCTAGTTCTATCTAAATTAATTTAGGTATTAGCTCAATAATAAGTTAATACGAATAGTTTTGACTCAGATTGATCGATTGGCGACTCAGGTCGAGAGGAACACAATACTAACATCATGCAATTACAAAGACTCAATTGAAATTGTAGTTTACCCTATGAACTTATTCCTAGTACTAGATAAATTAATTTAGGTATTAGCTTAGTAATAAGTTAATAGGAATCATTTTGACTGAGATTGATCAATTGGCAACTCAGGTTGGGAGGAACGCAATACAAATATCATACTATTGCAAAGACTCAATTGAAATTGTAGTTGACCCTATGAAATAATCCCTAGTTCTAGATAAATTAATTCAGGTATTAGATCAGTAATAAATTAATACAAATCATTTTGACTCAGATTGATCGATTGGCTACTCAGGTCGGGAGGAACGCAATACCAACATCATGTAATTGCAAAGACTCAATTGAAATTGTAGTTTACCCTATGAACTCATCCCTATTTATAGCTAAATCAATTTAGGTATTGGCTCAGTAATAAGTTAATACAAATTATTTTGACTCAGATTGATCGATTGGCGACTCAGGTTGGGTGGAATGCAAAACCAACATTATGTAATTGCAAAAACTCAATGGGAATTATAGTTAACCCTATGAACTCATCCCTAGTTCTATCTAAATAAATTTAGGTATTAGATTATTAATAATTTAATATAAATTATTTCAACTCAGATTGATCGATTGGCGACTCAGGTCGAGAGGAATGCAATACCAAGATCATGCAATTGGAAGGACTCAATTGAAATTATATTTGACCCTATGAACTCATTCCTAGTTTGAGCTAAATAAATTTAGGTATTAGTTTAGTAATAAGTTAATATGAATCATTTTGACTCAGATTGATCGGTTGACATCTCAGGTCGAGAGGAACACAATACCAACATCAAGTATTTGCAAAGACTTTATTGAAATTATAGTTGACCTTATGAACTCATCCCTAGTTATAGCTAAATTAATTCAGGTATTAGCTCAATAATAAGATAATACAAATTATTTCTACTCGGATTGATCAATTGGAGACTCAAGTCGGGAGGAACGGAATACCAACATCATGCAATTACAAAGACTCAGTTGAAATTATAGTTGACCCTATGAACTCATCCCTAGTTCTATCTAAATTAATTGTTAAAACATCTCTTGTAATAGATTACTTATCTCTTGTAAATTAGCAAATAGACATTTGCATTTATTACAACAGATGACTAAGCCGTTGTAACTTTTCAAACAGATATTGATATCTGTTGCAAGCGATTGCCTATCTATTGTAAATTATCAAGTAGACATTTATATCTAATGTGACAGATGATTAAGTTGTTGGAAATTTTCAAACAGATATTGTTACCTGTTGCAACAGATGATGTATCTATTTAAAGATCTTTTTTTAATTTTAAAGCTTTTTTGTCCGAAATAAAAAAGATAAAATACTAAGGCGATAAAAAATATTTCTTGGACAACTTAAAAATCTACTCCTCGAGTTGACACATCTTGTCTTTTCAATGTCATCTATCTCTTCGTGCACCTTAAAGTTATTAATGAACATTTAAATCCATCTCTAGAATTATCTCTCTTCAGCCATAAATTAATTCATCTCCCTTATTTTTCTTTCTCTTTTTTTATGGTTATCACAACCATCTCCTTTTTTTTCTCTCTTTTCTCTCTTTTATTTCCTCTTTCTTATAAGGATCCTTTTGAATCTCAATCGATCTATATCTTTTCTCAACTAAAATTATTGTTTTGATCCCCTTGCTTTTGACATTGCACGTATGGTTCACTATTGCTCTTTAATTCTTGTCTTTTTCTTAGAAAAGTTATTTAAATTTGTTATTTACATATGTTTATTTATTTAACTACCCATAACCCATATCCTATTTATTGAGAAAATTAAAGGAAAGGTGACTTTTAAGTCTTGAATGAATGAACCGTTGTTTTTTTAAAATATGCAAAAAAAAGTCATCTGTTGGGAGAACTTTGGAACCCTTGTTGGCAGTATTATTTTTTCTGTATGTATTTTTTTGTTTCTTTGTTGTTGATGTTGTTATTGATATTATTGGTAAGGTTAGTGTTGTTGGAACATGTGGTGTTGGGGATGCTAATGGTGTTGGAAAAAATGGTATTGTTTCTTTGTTGTTGATGTTGTTGTTTATGTTGCAATAGACAGAGCAACTGTTGAAACAAATCAAACCACTAGCAAGGCTGATTTGATTTATTCCAATAGATAACCCATATGTTGCAACATGTCATCCATTTGTTGCAACAGATGCGTAGCTTGTTACAATAGCTTACCCATCTTTTGAACAGATGGGGAATCTTTTACAGTAGACGTGGACTCTGTTGTAACGGATGTGGAATTTATTGCAATAGATGGGAATATATTGTAAAAGATGGAAAATTTATTGTAATATACGCTGCAACATATGGTCCAGCTGTTGAACAGATGCTGAAATATGTTATATTTATTCAATTTTGTGTTGCCTTTTTTAAAAATTATGCAGACATCAATTGTAATGTTCTTTTTGTTTTTCTCTTATTTGACATCAATTGTTTTTCTATTGTTTGTAGATATAAGGAAGTGAAAGTTTATCAAGTTTTTCCCAACAGACACAAAAAACTACAGTTTTTTTAGTTTAATTTGTAATTTTATAAATAATTTTAACTCAGTCCACAATGGATGAACCAACCCATCCAATAAAATACAACATCAGCTACACATATATAAAAGGACCGACCCAACTACTTTGACCCGATCTGTCTAAAAAATAATAAAAGGGGGAGTAGGGTTTCTAAAATAAGCTAAGTTGAGCTCCAATCTAAGCACTCTTCCACCGCCTCCACCACTATCACCATGTTTTCTTTTGTGAACAAAGCCTTCAAGTTGCTTCTCTTGTGGGTGATAAACACTAAAACTTGGATGGATGGGCTCAGATTTTTGTCTAGCTTGTAAGAATAAGTCTTCTTCCTTGTCTAACTTAACATGAAATCCTACTTCAATGCTTGCAACTGATGCTCTTTCAACCATTTCAGCTGTGTTCCTTATGGGAAGGGAGTACTCTTATGATTTTTGGTGCTAAGCATTTGGATCTTTTCCACTGAGAATTGATTTTGCATCCAGGTATCCTTCTTCTGCTGCTGAGGTTAACTTTTTGACCTGAACTTACCACTAACTGTATCATTGTAGTTATGGAAGGGATGGATATTAAGAGATGCTCGAAACCATGGGTAATTGGATATAACCAGTTTCTTCAGCTGCATGCATTGAAGATTTGACAACTAACCCCCAAATCTACTGAGAAAGCTTTTTTGTTGGCTGGTGTAAATAGGATAGATATGCTCTTCTTCTTTTTGTGTAGGTGTTTTTTTTGTAAATTAGTAGAATGAACACTCTTTTTCATTAGCCTTACCAATCTTCTTGACTACTGCAATCCTTATGTATGGACGTTGTTGTTTATCAATGTTTAAGATCCTTTTAGCTTTAGTTGGTAGTTGACTAAAACCTGTGAATGTGTACTGCTGCTCCAATACAATATTAGCCAGATGATCTGTTAATTGATTGCCCTCTTTATAAATGTGTTATGTCTGCACCTGTTTTGTTTTTAGTAGCTGCCATATATGTATGATCTTATATGCTATTTTCCATAGAATTTCCCACTCTTTTGTCGATAATTTTTTCATGAGTAATGAGTCAGTTTGAATGATTAGCTTACTCTATTGTGTGCTATTGTTGTGTCTTGCTGCTTGTAGAATGACCTCTACCTCTGCCTCTGCCTCCATAGAATTTGTGTCCTCTATAGTTGCTCCTTCAATATGTAATAGATTTCCATTTGTGTCTCTTTAATAGAATGCTCATGAACCTCTTCCTGGATTTCCTTTTGATACTCTGTCAGTATTATATTTTACCCAATCTTGTGCTGGAACCTCCCATAGAACTGGTATAGCTGAAATTTTAGGCTCCAATTGATTGAACTGCTTTAAGATATCAGGCCATTCATACAGAAACTCCAATGCTGGCTTTCTAACTTTATCCAACATTCTTATATGCCTAGTGACATTATAAATCAACCTCTGTACTGCAATTCCTTTGCCATTATGCTTCAGAGAATTTCTTTTCCTCCACAACTCCTATATTATGATTCCTGGAATTGCTCTGTAGTATGCCTTTTCCCTTTCCTTGAATTTAGCTTCCCACCAAGCTAAAATAGTATTTCTTAGGCTCAAACCTTGTATCTGTATACCTACAAAAGAAGAAAAATAGGACCAAGTCCTGTTAGATATTTGGGATCTCAATAACACATGAGACATAGTCTCTTGTGTTGGGTTTTGGCAGCACCAACATCTTGATGGTCCCTCTACTCCTCATCTTCTGATAGTATCATCTACTATAATTTTACCTCTCCACATCCTCCACATAAAAAAACATATTTTGAATGGAACTCTCTTTATCCATAACTTCTTATAAAATTCAATAATGTTTTCCTGATGCCTCACATACTGCCAAGCTGATTTCACAATAAACTTTCCTATTATATCTATGCTCCATATTTTTGAATCATCTTGTCTTGGTTACTAAGGTGGTTTAATCTTTTGCTTAATATGAACAAAACACTACAGTAAATATGGGTTCGGAGGAATAAATTGCCTGCAGATAGAACCACTTCATATATAGGAGGTATGTATTACTGATCATGTTATCGTGAAAACACACATAGAGCGTACTGATTTTGTAAATATTGTTTTTTACTAATAAGGCATTGATCATTCAAACAAGATATCTATAATTTTATAGTTAAGTTTGATAGGTCCGAACTAATAAGGCTGAGGGACCATGAAGATGGTTCTAATACCCTATTACAATTTAATAATAGTTGTTGCTCATGTTTATATGTCAAGTTTAGTGATGGGATAAAATTTTGGTGGTATTGTAAAAAGATTCAATAGTGATTGGACTGATTTTAAAGGTTCAATGGACTTTTAAAAGGCCTTCGAAGTGTCACACTACTGCAGCCAAGAACGGAAATCAATATAGTTATTATCCTAGCTCAAATTTATATGGTTAGCTTGCTCAGGGTGATGATTACATACCAGAAGGTGCGGTAGAAGAATAACTGTGAGGGAAAAGGGGAGTTGATGAAGATTATATCATCTTAGACTTTATTAAAGAATAAACACAGGGTACCAAGGAATTTGTAGTGAATTTGGGTGATGAAATTGACTTAAAACATGAGAAATCTGAATTAAGTGCAAATACGAAAGTGTATCCAAGAATGAAAATCCATATGTCGTCTCTCTCAAAGAAAAATAGTGCAGCTGGACACTTTGCTAGGGAGCTGCAACTAGTTAGTATGGTCAAAATGATCTCCTACCAAGAAAATAATAGAACACCAAGAAAGTAACTTTGCGGGCACCGAAGGTTGAAATGATGTGCAGTAAGTCAAGAAAACTTGCGCCAAGAATAGCTGAAGCTAAAATAAGAAAGCAAGCCAAGGCGTCAATTTCTAAATTTTAAATTACATCCCATGCCTTCTTGTTTGTGGTTTCGATTAGGTACACTACTATTGACCTCATCGGAACCACAAACAAGATTGAAAGGAAGATTGAGTATATTTACTTCCTTAGCAATATTGATGTAATTGATTATGTTTTCTTGCCTTAGCATGCTTTCAACATGTCTTGGAGAAGATCGGATACATATTGTAGTATGTGAATCCCATACAGTTGCTAGATCTCTTGAAAATTATCAAATGTATGGAAATGTTAATTACACCACTACTTTTGACATATTAGCAACTAAGCATGGAAAGCACTAGTGTCTTTACTCTAGCTTGTTCATCTATTTTAGCATACTCTAACTTCAATATTTTTTCTAATTTAAATAAGTTATCTAGATTTTTCCTGTCCTCTTCAAAGTTGGTTAATAATTCCCGATATCTTGATTCATACATAAGTTTACATTATTGAATCTGGATAATGGGATGAATCAAGATATCATGAATTATTGACCAACTTCAAAGAGGACAGGAAAAATCTGGATAACTTTATTAAATCAGAAAAAAAATTGAAGTCAGAGTATGCTAAAATGGATGAACAAGCTAGAGGGTAGACACTGGTGCTTTCCATTCTTAGCTGCTAATATGTCAAAAGAACTGGTGCAATTTACATTTCCATCCATTTGATAATTTTTAAGAGCTCTGGGAGCTGCACATGATTTATATACTACAATATGTTATCTCTCTTATCCAAGATATGTTGAAAGAATGCTAAGTCAAGAAAACATAATCAATTACATCCATATTGCTAAGGAAGTAATGATACTCAATCTTTCTTTCAATCTTGTTGGCGGTTCTGATTAGGTCAATAGTAGTAGAGTTGATTGGAACCACAAAGAAGAAGGCATGGGATGCAATTTAAAATTCAGAAATTGTCGTCTTGTCTTGCTTCCTTATTTTAACTTCAATTATTATTGGCACAAGTTTTCTTGACTTACCGAACATCATTTCAATCCTCGGTGCCCGCAAAGCTTCTTTCTTGGTGTTTTGTTATTTTCTATGTTGGTGATCATTCCTACCATGCTAACTATTCACAGTTACCTAACAAAGTGGCCAGCTGCACTATTTTTCTTTGAGAGAGACGAGAGACGGATTTTCATTACTAGAAAGACTTTAATATTTGCACTTAATTCAAATTTCTCACATCTTAAGTCAGTTTCATTGGCCAGATTCACTAGAATTTCCTTTCTTGTTACCCTACGTTTCCTCTTCAATAAGGTCTAAGATGATATATTCTTTCATCAACTCCCTTTTTCCTTGTAGGTATTCTCCTACGGCTCCTTCTAGTGTGTAATAATCTTCTCGAACAACCCATCCATATAAATTTGGGTCGGGTGAATTTCTATTGGTTTTTCATTCTTGTTTGCTGTAGTGGGAGGTTTTGAAGGCCTTCTCAGACCCTTAAATTCAAGTCTAATCGCTAATGGATCTCTGCAATGCCACCAAATATTAATCCCTTCTCAAAACTTAACAAGCATAAACATGAGCAACAACTGTCATTAATTCGTAATAGGGTATCGGCACCATCTTCATGGACCCTCGGCCTTACAAATTCGAACCTATCAAACTTAACTATACAATGCAGGATCTTGTTTGAATGATAAATGCCTAATCGATTAAAAATTGCATTCACAAAATCATTGTACTTTATGTGTGTTGTCTCGATGACCTTATCAGTAATACATAACTTCCACACATGAAAGTGAATCCATCTGCACACACCTTATCCTTCCTATCCCATCTATGGCAACAGATGACTTACCTGGTGCAACAGATGACACATCTGTTAAAATTATCAAATAATTATAGACATCTATTACAACAGATAATCAATCTGTTGCAACATTTAACTTATCTTTGGAAATAATCAAACAGATATATACATCTATTACAACAGATTGCCAATATATTGTAAATTATCAAACAGGTAGATATATTTTGCAATAGATTACTCATCTGTTAGATTTATTTTAAAGTAATTTTCTTTTGTTTATGAAATACAATAAAGATAAAATGTTGTAGTTAGATCCATTTTTTTAATTTACATATTTGAAAAGTCACCAGTTTTATTTAATTAAGGGATGTAATTAATAAAAAAGAGGTGAACAGTTGTGGCTTTTTGACTAACCCATTCAAATTCAATCATTTACAAATAGGTCTGTCCTTACTCGTTCAGTCTACTCCACTTCTAGATATGTCTGATCTATATTTGGACAAGGTGATTCTACGTAACTCCTTGGGGGAACTTGAAAGGAAGATTCATGAACTCCGGTGGGAGTTGGACGACATGAGAGCAAGGCTGAGGAGGGTCCTGCAGTTGTCGGATAACAATTGGCTAGTTGACAATAATAATAATAATAATAATAATAATAATAATAATAATAATAATAATTATAATAATAATAATAATAATAATAATAATAATAAGGTTATGTTTTTAATCTTAGCATATGTATTTTCTTTTATTATATCGGATCTACCTAAGGGAGGAACCTAATGTATGTTTTATTTTTTATTGTATGTATCTGTGTTTGGTCGACTTTGAATTTTTAATTCTTATTTAATATTTATTTTTCATTCAGTCTATTCCTACTTCTTAACATGTCAACGGTTGGAGGTACGGATTGAGCATTTGTGACAACGGATGGACCATATGTTGCAACAGAGGTTAATAATAAAAAAAAGGGTTATTATTATTGAGAGGGTAAGAGGTGATGACTTTTCGATTATTTATTATAAAAAATGATTCCTAAATAAATGATATACACAATTTATAACCGTAAAAATGGTTATTTAATTTTAATAACTGATGTTAATTTAAATAGGCAACAAGTCATAACTTTTCATCATTTTTATTTTTAAATCTATTTTTTTATTTATTTATTATATAATAAAAAATTCACCACTTTGGATTAATTAAGGTATATGATGATTGTTAAAAAAGAGATGAACAGTCGTGACTTTTTGTCTAACATATTCAAAATAACCGATGAATCAAATTCCCTATCTATTGTGACTGATGAATTAGCTGTTAGAAGAAATCAAAAAAGCTCCTTTAACGGATGGTCGATTTGTTACAACAGATGGTATATTTGTTGTCATAGATGGGTTATCTGATGCAACAGATATACAATCAGTTGCCATAACTCAATAAAAATAATTATTATTTTATTAAAATAAATGGTTATTGAAAATGTGAGAAGTCTTCGATTATTTAATTGAGAAAAAAGGTTATTTTAATTTAAGAACTAATTAATAATAATAAGATAAAAAGTCATGACTTCTCAGAATAATCAAAAACTCACCAGCTTGATTTAATTAAGTCATTTTTTTCACAGAATACAATAAGGAAATAAATGATAAACATAATTTATAACCGTAAAAAATGGTTATTTACTATGAATAATTGATGTTAATATTAAATAGGCGACAAATAGTGTCTTTTCATCATTTTTGTTTTTAAATTTATTTTTTAAATTTATATAATAAAAAAATCACCAATTTGGATTAATGAAAGTATATGATGATTATTAAAAATAATAGATTATATGTTGCAACAGATACATTATATGTTGCAATAGATACATTATATGTTGCAACAGATAGATTATATGTTGCAACAGATGATCGAATTGTTGCAACAGATAGTATATTTGTAGCCACAGCTAGGTTATCTGATGCAACAGCTATATAATTTGTTGCCACAACTCAAAAAAATGGTTATTATTAAAAGAAATGGTTATTGAAAAGGTAAGAAGTTTTTGATTATTTAATTAAGGAAAAGGTTATTTAAATGTAAAAAACTAATTAATAATAATAATAATAATAATAATAAGCTGAAAAGTCATGACTTATCAAAATAATCAAAAAGTCAGCAGCTTGATTTAATGAAGTCATAACTTTTCACAACAATCAAAAGGTCACCAATTTGAATGTAATTAATAAATGGAGGTGAACAGTCGCGTTTTTTTTGCCTAACTTATTAAAATTCAATCCTCTATAAATAGGTCCCTCCTTACTCGTTCATTCCACTAAACTCTATTTATTTCTTGCATCTTGTCTTTTATATTACATCTTTAACCACTTTCTTTTCAAAAACTAGATACCTTTTACCTGACTCAGGTATGTTTTTTTCTTTCTTTTTGTGTAAATCTACCCAATTGGTAGTATGTGTTGTATTATATTCAGACTCTTTTTTTACTTGTGTTTTTATGTTTTTTGTCAATTTAAGTGTGTTCTAGATATGGCTAATCTTGTTAGGAACATTGCTATTCTGCGCTACATTGTGTGGGAACTTCAAAACCAGGTTAGTGGCCTGTAGTGGGAGTTGGGCATCATGAGAGCAAGGATGCTACAAGAGATTCATAGGCTGGGGAGGGCCCTGCTGCTGTCGATTGACGATTGGCCGGCTGTGAATAATAATGATGATGATGATGATGATAAAAATAATAATAATAATAATAATAATAATAATAATAATAATAATAATAATAATTAGGTTATGCTTTTTCTTTAAGCATATGTATTTTTATTTTTATTTATATTAATGTATTTTGTTTTTGTTTTAAAGAAAAATTTATGTTTCTGTCGATTTCTTCTTCTCAACAAATATATTGACGATTGGATAGAAGGAAAAATTTGTAATATAGTAGCAATAGCAAGAGTTTTGTGTTCTTTTAACAGATGGACCATCTGTTGAAATATATTGGTTATCTGTTGGGTTTATGGCAGGAGTTGTTTTGTGCTGTTCCAAATAGATTACTCATCTGTTGCAATAAATTACTCCTATGTTGTAATAGATAACGCATCTGTTGCAACAAATTACTCCTATGTTGTAATAGATAACGCATCTGTTGCAACAAATAACTAGTCTGATGCAACAGATAACTAGTCTGTTGCAACAGATAACTCATCTATTGCAACAGATGACCCATCTGTTGCAACAGATGGCTCATCTATTTGATTCATGTTTGAGCACTATATAGAACCATAAATATGAATCCAACATATGAGTCTTCCATGGCAACAAATGACTTATCTGTCATAACAGATGGGTGATTTATTTAAACAGATGGCTCTTATGTTAGATTCATGAACGGGTTCTATCCATTGTTGAAAAATTAGCAGTATCAGTGTACCCATATGAAAAATTAAACTAAAAATTATAATTTTACTTACCAAAGTCACCTATGAAGTAATGCCAAAGTGATGTACGAAACAAAATTTGACCGAAAAAATTGTTCAAGTAGCAGCAGTAGCGGTAAAAAAAATAACAATGGTCAACAATATGAACATGAAGATGATAATAAAATAGAAAATGATGATAATAAGGCAGAAGAAAATGAATAAAGCAGTACCAACAATGAACAACAAAAATTGCGAAGAGAAGAAAAATAACAACAGATGAAAAGGGAGAGAAATGCATCTTTTTTTCCTCCGTTTCTTGTTAAAGTAACTAACATTTGGATCAAAGTTTAAATTTAAAAACTTGTGGGTTATTTTTAAACTTTCCCAACTTTCATAATCCACCTCCACTCAATTATTAAGACTTGTGTCACCTACACCTCATTTTCAAACTTTTTTGTCACTTTTAACTAAATGCCTCTGGTATGTCTTCTTTCAAGTAAAGTAATTCGACTCAAACAAAGATATTAAAATAAATGTGTCATCTATTATGACAGATGGGTCATCAGTTGCAAAAGATTACCCGTCTATGCCAACTAGTGCAATAGATGGGTAATTTGATGCAATTTATTGATCATCTGTTGCACAAGTTATCTGTGTTAACATGTAACCCAACTGACTATAAATTATTATATGATTTAAATTTATCTGTCTTTTTTAAAGGTTGTGCATCCATGGATCAAGCCTACTGAGCAGGAGTTGGGGATGACTTTTTTATTACTCTAGGTCTTGTTGATACAATAGACCCAACAGTGGAGTTAATAAAGAAGGAATTGGCTGGAGCAATATCCATAAGAAGAGTAGTTAGGAAAGGTCAGCCTAATATTGAAGCTCTTCATAACCAACCAATGACAATAGATCAGGGTCCTTCTACTGGGGGTGTTACTGGTGGAGTTGTTGATGCTGGTGGCAGCCGTGCTAATGCCGATGTTGCTGTCAGTCGTGATGATGAGCATGTTGATGCTTAAGAAAAAATAAATATATTTAAAATCACCCCTTACACCAGTCCCTCTCACTCTTATAGTGGTCCCTCCTACCCTTACAGTTGTCCCTCTCACCCCTCTTCACCCTCATGTTCTCATTGAAAAAGCAAAGAGTACAAGGACATACAGGATAAACTCTTTGAAAAATTAGAGGCTATCACTGAAGTTGTCTAGGAATTGAAATCCAAGAGGGATGTCATACCATCTAATAAGGTGAGGGAGCCATACACTCCTACATTGGCGGTTAGGAGGAAGAAAAGAGAAACTAGACAAATACTCTCCAGTCTGAAACCAAAAAAAATTACAACTCATCTCTCTTAAAAAGTTATTGAAGTTTAGGTGCCATTGAAAAAGGTAGAGATATACGCAGCACTTGGCGCCAAAGAGATGAGGGATCTGTGAAGGACCATGAATGCCAAGAAATCTTCACAAGATCACACCATGCATACCTTTTGTGCCCAAAACTTCAAGACTATGACAAATATACGTAAGTGGTACGCGGAAAAGGTAAGTTTACTTTTCCTAACCTAGCCTTCTAATCTACTCCATGAATAAAAAGATATGCAATAGATGTGTGATCTGTTGTAATAGTTGGGTATTCCGGTGCAACTGGTAGTGGTTCTGTTGCAGCATATTACCCATCTGTTGCATAAGTTGTATTAGATGGGTAATCTGTGAATAGATTCAGAGAACCCTCTACAACAGATGGACAACATAGTGTATCTTTCCACTATGTTTTTTTTCTTTACAATTACTAACCTATTTAAAAATTATCTTCTTATATCACAGTATATTGATAAAATTCTCTGCCTCATGAGGGTTATGCAATTAGTGTACTCGGATGCTTATGATGTTGTCAATAGGATAACGGTCCTCAACTTCTACAATAATTTCAAGAATAGGTACAATGAGCTCATTAAGCTAGCGTCTACTCCCGGTGGCATGGGATTTGATTTGTTAGTTTCTAGGTTCTAATGGGATGAAGATATGATTAACTATGTTGGAGGGAAGATTCCATATTCACACGACAAGAGCTAGACAAAGGTAAAAAGAATTTTTTCCATCATGAACGTGGACGTCAAATATTTTCTAGTTATTGAGTTACTACTCGAAAAGGGAAAGATTAAGGTTTATGACTGGAACTTACCTGTATTGGACGATGGTATTTTTTTTACCTATATGCAGCCATTGTTGGAGTTTTTCCCCAACTTGTTGAGGCAGAGTAAATTGATGGATCATTTTCCAGCGGAAGTGTTGATGAGCAAAACATTGGATTTTGAAGGTCAAAACAAAGATATGGACCTTCCAAAAAATAAAACTGTTGTGGCGTATGGGTCATACACACTTGCACACATCGAATGTTTACTGACCAGCATAGAAATGACTGAGCCAACCTCTCTATATGACAATGTTGTGGCAAATATGCAAGAGGTCTGGGCTTATGAGGTACTAACAAGATGCTTGGAGCCTGTGTATAAAGAAGATGAACAAACACAAACACCATAATATTTTTTTATTTCAAGCCACTTCACTTTATATGTAGTGGTAATTTTTTATATTTTATGTAATTTGAATTTTTTATAATGCAACAGATTGTATATTGATACGCCTAAATTACACCTCTCTTACGAGAGAGTAAGCGATCGTTGTCAAATATATAACTTAACTAGGTTGGGGTTGAACCCCAAAGGAAATAAGGTGTCACTCAAGTCTATTTGTGATTAAAATGATTGGTAGATAATGACTTCCTTTAATTGGGGGTTTTATCAATCAAACGCTAATTAAAGTTTTGACTTTCTTCAGAACTCAAAACTAAAATTTCAATGGTTCAAATCAATGATAGAGAGAAACTAGGGTTGTGATCACTATGATTATTAATCCCCATTGAATAATAACCGTAGTATTGGGTTCTCATGATTTGTGGGAAACACCAAATTATCAGTTTTGACAGTCCATCTAAGTGTTTCTCAACCTACCTAGATGTTGAACTCCCTAATTCTCTCAAACTTAGGAAAACATTCTATTCATACTGATTTTATCTCGAGTTGATCAATCTTGCTACAACATTAATCATTAGATGAGAACTTAACCTTTCTAAATCCTCGTTGATAATTCACTACCTTTAGTTTATTTCTCAGTTCGAGCAAATCAACATAAGGCGGGATCTATTATTTACAATCAATAGACAACTAACATTATAAAGGAATTATCAAGATGTCCCCACAATCACTCAAACCCTAACCAACTATTAAATACATGGAGGAATAATCATAGATCCCACAACCCCAGTTGTGGGTTTTAGTTCCACATGATATAGAAAGATATAGCAACAATTGTATTCATCATTTAGAGAAATTAAACTTACAAAAGATGAAGTCTGAAGTTGATTCTCTTCCAAGTTCAAGAAGAATATCCCACAACTCAATCAAAGAATTGAAAATTGAATTCTAAGTTAAGAGGCCCAAAAAGAGGTGACTTTGCCTTTGGAATAAGTTCCAGCTGCTGAATGAAACCCTAAAATTTGCTATTTATATCTGTAACTTAAAGGAAATTCGAAATTAAAAATTCAGATTTTCGCTCCTTTAGCTGACGACATTTGTGATGACTTATCACAAATCTGACGACATGTGTGACGACATGTATGATGACTTATCAGAAGTCAGAAGACATGTGCGACAACATGTGTGATGACTTATCAGGAGTCTGACGACTTATTAGAAAATGTTGTCAACTCCTATTTAAATTCTATGTTTGCTGCCTTCGGCTGACGACAAGTCCTGACGGCTTATCAGGAAGTTGACGACTTATCAGACCAAGTCGTCGGATGAAATCTTCAGAACTTAATTTCTTGCATATTTCACCCAAAATCATCCTTCTCAATATAGCTTTCCTATATGTTCATGCATCTTGACTTTCCTAAAAAATCACATGAAATACCATAAAAAACAATGATAGTTACCTAAGAACTTACAATTATTCCAAGTTAAAAGTCTTAAATGTGCTAACAGAAGGCCAGCACATCAACACCCTCAACTTAAAAAATTTTCTTGTCCTCAAGCAACTACATAACACCACACTACAATGCTTAACTAAGAGAAACATAAGATACCTATGATAGTTGATTATCAATTTTAGCTCAACACACATTACCCTCTCCATGTTCAATCACTCTAAATCCAGTTGTGTATATCAATGAAGATCAACAATGTGAAAAAAAGGAATCAATATATGGCATCAAATTAGCAACAATAACCATGCATATGTACAAGTTATACTACCCAAACAAGTAAGCAACGAGCAATGCAACCGATGTGCCCTTGCAACAAAGAAATCCCTCTTTACTCATATCTAAAATCAAGCACGTAAATACAGGGACAGTCAAGAGACACTCACTCTCAGAAAGAAGTTCAGTCAATGTATGCCAAATACTATAAGCTTGCCCTTATTTTCAGCACCGAGGCTTTCAGACAGTTAAGCTAGGGTCACTATAAGACTTTTCTTCAGCTTGTAATGTAGGCTTGGGGCTGGTATGATACGCAAGGATATTTAAAGTGACTAAGCATCCTTGGCACTACACTATTTTTGGGGTCTCACTTATCAACCTTCAACTTATTTCTCCTTTTCTTTATTAAAAAGCAAATTCAGGCTGGATGCGGTCCTTTATTCTTTCATTTTCTCTTTTTCACAATTTTTCTTTTCTTATTCTTTTTTCTACCACACCCAGCCTTGTATTTTTTTATTTATTTTACCCTTTTTCATACTCACTTTACATCACGCACCTCTATGATAGCCACCCTCAACTTAGGCGATTTGCCTAAGTCAAAGTGCACAATTCCCAAGGAGGACCAGGACCAAAACAGGTTTATTGTGATCTAAGTGGAAAGGTAATAGGTATAATAGTAAATAAAAAAATAGTTATTCAGGCTCAAAATCAGGATCAAGGGATATTATTCAAACATGGAAGGTCATTTAGGCTAAAAGTGGACTAATATAAAAATGGCCTATGATCCTTTCCTAACCACTCTCCTACAACTAAGGCAAGACCAACCGGGCAAGTTCTAGATTTAAGACACAATGAGAACTAGGTAGTATCTCACAAACTCATGGCACAAAGGTACATCACAAGCTACTACCTATCTGGTTCATGTAATTATTGGCAATGATTATCATGTCCCTAATACCAATGCTATAAAAAGATTCACAGTAGTTGCATATAGATGCACATCACACAGTTACAAAATAGGCAATTGGAGAGGTATTTATCATTCCCTAAAATCAACACAACAAAAATATGTCAACTGCCCCAGATACTTAATTTTCTCCCAATTAACCACAACACATCACAAAACAAAACACAGTACTCCTAAACATACCGGCTCTACTAGGAACAAGACTCTGAGAAAAAGAGGCACGGCAACAAAAACTCCAAGAGGACATCAACAACCACAAGCAGTCTCACCCTCAACTTAAAATCATGCATTGTCCCCAATGCATCAAACTAAAACAAACGAGTTATAAACATACCTGTGGCACCATAGGTGAAGAGATCTAATGTCAATCACATAATATAAATACAAACAACAAAATGCCTTGGGTTGCCTCTCAAGCAATGCCTGATTTAATGTCGTGGCACCCCTAGGTTGTCTTGACTACTCAGAATTCATCAAGATACCTTGAAAGTGATTCATCCCTAGCAGGTGCATATTTCCCATCTTCATAGAATACATCAACAATCGAGAAGACACTCATTTCCTTTTGCTATTTCATGGATTGATGCACTTCAAAACTAACTTATTTCCCGTTGAGCCTAAACTTTAACTTATTCAGCTCTATGTCAACTAAAACTCTCCCAGTTTCTAAGAACGGTCTGCCCAAAATTATGGGTACTTCTAAGTCTACTTTGAAATCAAGGATCATAAAGTCAGTAGGGAATATAAAATCAACCACCTTTACAAGTACATCATGCAGCATACCGATCGGCCTTTTCACAGAGCTGTCCACCATAACTAGTCTCATATTAGTGGGTGTGGGGTCCCTTAAACCTAAATTTTTATAAATAGCTAGAGACTTTAGATTAATGCTCGCTCCTAGATCACATAAGGACTTAGAAAATTCTAAATATCCAGTCATACAAGGAATAGTGAATGCTCCTGGATCTACCTTCTTCTGCACCAAGGACATTGTAGAAATAGCACTACAATGATGGAGATTATTCACCAGTTCATATCTCACTGCTCTTTTCTTCATCACAAGATCCTTCATAAATTTAGCATATCCTGGCATTTTCTCAAGTTCTTCAACTAAAGGCACGTTCACTGTCAATTGCTTCAACATAGCCATGAATTTGTTAAACTTGCCTTCATTTTCTTTCTTCTTTAATCATTGTGGAAATGAGGGTGGTGGCCTTGGGATTTCAACTGGGGAAATATTTACCTCCTTTCTTATGCCTTGCTCCATATCACTAACATGATTCATCTTAGGTGGTTGTTCCACTTTTGCACTCTTTTTTCTGAACTTCCCAACTTCACAGGAACCACTGAAGTTTTATCAACCATCTCCCAATCTATTTTGAACGCATCAATATGAGAGGATTCCCCCAATCCTGGACTAGATAACATCTTATTGCTTTTAGTGGTAATAGCCATACACGATCCATCAGTCCTCAGATTCTGAATTGTATTACTTGGTAGAGTCCCATTCTGTCTTTGGTTGAATGTTGTGGATAATTGGTTCCTCTGTTGTTCCAGTTGTTAATAGCAGTTAAGTGTTAATTTACTAGTTAACTCATGAAAGATATGTGACTCTTCATCATAGTCACCCCAGAATTGCTCGCCTCAACTCCCTTTAATAGTTCTCCATCATGTTCTTCATGGATATTTTTCCTAAACTGGTGACAACATTATCATGGCTTCCAGGAGGTACATACAGTCCACTCCTATCACTTTTATTCTTCCAATCTCCTTGATGGTTCCAACCTTGGTTTCCTTAACCACCGGTCCGGAAACCTCCCTATTTATGCAAGTAGTTAGCCTCTTCCTCGGTGTTTGATTTAGCTTCCTTACCATGGGACCCCACAACTTTTACCTTCTCTATATTCCCTGATAGCAAATATTTCGTGAGCAAATCTATCTGTGTTTTCATGTGAGTCATATCCTGATCACGCTTCTCTTGTCTCCTACGCTGCTCTACTGATATTACACTAGACCCAGTATTTTTTGCTACCATAGAATCTCTGGTATGCCAATCTCTACCTATTTTAGTTATTCTTTCTAACATGTCCGTAGCCTACTGCAGCATTATCCACTATTATTGGCTTTATAAGTGAGTTCAAAGCTCTGTAGAATATTTCCATCAAGTGTTCATCAGTCATCTTATGGTTTGGGCATTGAGTCAACTTCTTTTTAAACCTCTTCCAAGTCTCATGCAAAGCTTTATTAGCCGATTGCCTAAAGTTGCTGATCTCATCTCTCATCTGTAACATTTTGGAGAGTAGAAAGAACCTTTCTAGGAAAGCTTCTTTCAGTTTCCTCTAGTTTGTTATAGAATCAGGAGTCATCTCATTCAACCACATAGTTGACTCTCCAGACAGAGACAGTGGGAACAATCTCAAATGAATAGCATTTTATCCCACTCCAGGATTATCAAACGACTTACAAATATTGATCAAATTTACCAAATATAGATTTAGATCATCTCCAGGTAATCCACCAAAGAGTCCTTTCAAATTCAGTAGTTGTATCATAGTACTGGTGATATTGAATTTCAACTCAGGAGCTAGTGGTGGTAGAATGATTTCCCCTGTAGCTCCAGCTTTATCTAAATCATTCTCATTGTTGTCAATATCAAACTGCACAACTTGGAGATCAAGTCTTTCTCTAAATGGATGATTTTGATTTACAGGTACAACTACTCCCGTTGTACGCCTCTTATTATCTGGGTCAATTAAATCATCATCTCCCAGGTCCTCTTCATCCAGATTTGGTACTTGGCCTGGGTTATCTACATTCTGTTGATTTAACTAAGCCCTAGCCAAGGTGGCTAGTCTTCCTGCTTCTTGTGGGTCTGCCATTCTACCGATCAACTGAGGTTTCGGATGTACTTGTAAGAATGGTTCACCTGAACTCCGTGTACTTGGCAAACACACTAACTACCCTGCAGAATATAAAAACAACAAATAAAAGTAAAACCAGGAAACTTACTACGAGTCAATTGTCACAGATATACTCAATTTGAAACCGTATTCCCCGGCAATGGCGCCAAAATTTGATACGCCTAAATTACACCTCTCTTACGAGAGAGTAAGCGATCGTTGTCAAATATATAACCCAACTAGGTTGGGGTCGAATCCCACAGGGAAAAAGGTATCACTCAAGTCTATTTGTGATTAAAATGACTAATAGATAATGGTTTTCTTTAATTGGGAGTTTTATCAATCAAACAATAATTAAAGTTTTGACTTGCTTCAGAACTCAAAACTAAAATTTCAATGGTTCAAATCAATGATAGAGAGAAACTAGGGTTGTGATCACTATGATTATTAATCCCCATTGAATAATAACAGGAGTATTGGGTTCTTATGACTTGTGGAAAATACCAAATTATCAGTTTGGATAGTCTATCTAAGTGTTTCTCAACCTACCAAGATGTTGAACTCCCTAATTCTCTCGAAGTTAGGAAAACATTCTATCCATACTGATTTTATCTCGAGTTGATCAATCTTGCTACAACATTAATCATTAGATGAGAACTTAACCTTTCTAAATCCTCGTTGATAATTCACTACCTTTAGTTTATTTCTCAGTTCGAGCAAATCAACATAAGGCGGGATCTATTATTTACAACCAATAGACAACTAACATTATAAAGGAATTATCAAGATGTCCCCACAATCACTCAAACCCTAACCAACTATTAAATACATGGAGGAATAATCATAGATCCCACAACCCCAGTTGTGGGTTTTAGTTCCACATGATATAGAAAGATATAGCAACAATTGTATTCATCATTTAGAGAAATTAAACTTACAAAAGATGAAGTCTGAAGTTGATTCTCTTCCAAGTTTAAGAAGAATATCCCACAACTCAATCAAAGAATTGAAAATTGAATTCTAAGTTAAGAGGCCCAAAAAGAGGTGACTTCGCCTTTGGAATAAGTTCCAGCTGCTGAATGAAACCCTAAAAGCTTCTATTTATATTTGTAACTTAAAGGAAATTTGAAACTAAAAATTCAGATTTTTGCTCCTTTAGCTGACGACATTTGTGACGACTTATCACAAATTTGACGACATGTGTGATGACATGTGTGACGACTTATCAGGAGTCTGACGACATGTGTGATGACTTATCAAGAGTCTGACAACTTATCAGAAAATGTCATCAACTCCTCTTCAAATTCCATGTTTGCTGCCTTCGGCTGACGACAGCTCCTGACGGCATATCAGGAAGTTGACGACTTATCAGACCAAGTCGTCGGATGAAATCTTCAGAATTTAATTTCTTGTATCTTTCACCAAAAATCATCCTTCTCGACGTAGCTTTCCTATATGTTCATGCATCTTGACTTTCCTACAAAATCACATGAAATACCATAAAAAACAATGATAGTTACCTAAGAACTTGCAATCATTCCAAGTTAAAAGTCTTAAATGTGCTAACAGAAGGCCAGCACATCATCTATCTGTTGCAACAGATAGTCAATCTGTTCTGATAGATTAATTATTTGTTGTAATAGGTTGGTTATCTATTGCATTATGCAGATGTTTCTAAGTCTATCTATCACAACAGATATACAATCAGTTGAAACACATAGTCTATCTGTTGCAGCTGATAGGTAATCTATTGGAATAAATCAAAACAGTAGTAAGACCTATTTGATAATTTCCAACAGATGACCTACATATTGCAACATCTGTCTAAATTTGTTTGATAATTTCCAACAGATATTTCTCTTGTTGCAACAGATGTATTATCTGTTATGATATTTGAATATAGTATTCTATTTTAACTAATAAGTTCAAATCTAAGGATTAAATAAATTGAAGCATTCAGAAATTACATAAAATAACTTAAAAAATAAATAAAATTTTAAAAAATTATTATAGGTACATATGATCTACTCGATATGGACAAGTTGTTCTTCATTCGGTGCTACAAAATTTGTCTTTGGTCGTCATGGATCCTTAATGTCACTTGTGTACGCTTTCTGAGCTTTTGTTTTTCCATATTTTCATAAAAAAAAGTAGCATATCTTTTATGGAGTAATCTGGCATCAAGTCCATAATTTGGTACCTGTAATCTATCGCTCAAATACTCGGCGTAAGCGGCAACAAAAAGACCATGATTCCTGTGTTTGTAAAAATCAAATAATGCATATCTTGCAATTAATGTAAGTATTGTGAAATTTATGAAATGAAACCAAATCATGATACTTATAGGATATTAATCGGTTGTTGAGAAATTCCTTCAACATATTCTACATCAAATGGATTACCCATTTTATCCCAATATACTTCAATCATCGACCAATTAGTACGAATCTTTTGGACCAAAAAAACACTATATCAAGGTAAGTATGAAATGTTTTGGCCAGCTTTTGTAGCTCGGATGATGGATCGAAATGTCTCCTTCCTGACATCGAGTCATAAACTTAGATGTGCCTCCCTTTTATAATGAAGACATCCAAAACATAATGGAATTCATCACCACAATTTATTGGGATGTACACTTCATCGACAAAATGCCAAGGTAAGCCAGTATAATACCCCGTATTTCCCTAGCTCAGTTTAGCTCTCAGTACATGGGTATCTCTATATAAAATTTTCAAAATATTCAGTATTTTTAAGTTTAAGACTTACCAATGTGTAGTAAATTAAATTATCTTTCCAACGATATAAAATTTACCCAAATCCGATATCCGGGTGAGAAGTTATTGCACTTTTTGTAAAATAGTGTGCCAAATTCACAAGGACCGCATTGCGATGACAGGAAAAGTGACATTCGTCAATTTCCAGTGAACAACAGTGATCCTAGCATGTCGCAGTGAAATTCCAGTTCCTAATTAGCTTTTCCAGTGTGTCAGCGTGATAAAGGTGCGTCACGCCATAGTGTCATTTCCCAATTGTCACTTTGCAGTGTGACTTCGTGATCCCACCATGTCGCACCAAGAGTCAAAATCATATTTAGTGGGGTACCGTAATTGTACCTCATCGCACCAATCCCCAATTGTCTATTTTCCAGTGGCCCGATGCGATTGTACCGCATCGCGCCAGGTGCCAAAGTCGGGATTTTTCAGTCAATTCTGAGTTTTAATTCTAAGTGTTTTTAAGTCCTTTTCCCTCACCTCAGTCAGCCCAAACACTAAATTTAACCCCTAAAAACCTAATTAGTTACTATTTTATTCAATTTTTCCCCAAAATCAAGAGCATTCTCTCAATTAGCAAAATCCTAACCTTCAAGAATCAAGGTCAAATCTCAAGAACACTACCAAGAAACCTCAAGAATTTATCACTCAGGTATGTTAAGTGTTCATTCATGGGTCTCTTTCACCCATGAAGCCCACGTATCCAATTCAAACACAAAGTTATGATCTTTGCATGTTATTTATGATTTAAAATTGTGATTTTAACCATGAAATCCCACGAATCTTGTACTATACCTTTTTCTTATGAAATTGATGTTGATTATTACACTCCACATGTTTTAAATATTGTTGTCCACTGATTTAATTCATGATTTGTGATATTGGTGTTGAAATTGTGCTTTTACTAAAAGCTTTAAACTATTCTCATTCTTAATGTACACCATGCATATCAAGTGTTTGATGAAAGGCCTACAAGAGTAAATTTTAAATAAATTCTCCCATGTTATGCCCTTAAAGATTTGTACTATTTTCCTACTATTACTATTGAGTCCTAGGGGTTATGAACACCAGAAAACATAGTTGTTTACTTAGTCTCAGTAGATTCAAAATAGTTTCAGACATAATATGAGCAATATCAGTTTAGTTAGTTATCATAATCAGTTAGACTCATAATAGTTAACCATTCTGAGTTAGTTCAGTTGGGAGTAGGATTTAGTACCGAGCAAGTGCAGAGATGGCGATTTCCCCATTAGATAGGCAGAGTCATTTATAGCAGTCTCTATACTCTAGAACTACATAGCCAGCATAGGATAAGAGAATTCACCTATCAGATTAGGCTTGACTACCTCGCAATGGTCACCCATCAATTTAGGCTTGACACCCTTAGTTTTTCGGGATAGTACATCAATATAGTGGATCCACACAGCCAGTGTTAGTACCCGTGGCACGGTACTAACGCCCTTCTAACTGGGGTTACAAGTTGGACCCTAAAATTGCTCATTAGGGCATGTCGGTTATATGATAGCTCCCACAGTCTCAGTCCAGTAATCAGTCTAATACATCAGTTTTAGTTGCTTGACTATAGCATACAGATATCAGTGATTCAGTTATCTAATTTTAGCATTTTAGTATTTACAGATGATAATCAGAATATGTTATATGCTTGGTTATGCATCATCAGAACTTACATATTTTATCCATCATCAGTATTTATAGATTTCACGTATTTTCAGTACCTACAAATTTCATGCACCCTATTCATTACTTCATGTTGTATGCATATATTCAGATAATTAATATTTATGTTCACAAAACTATGCATATTAGCATACCTCATTTAGCATACCAGTACATTCAAATTACTGATCGCACACTCTTTTCTTGAGCTATGATGTATCATATCATAGGTTCAGACACCCAGTTTTTGGATCGCGCATAGATTTTCCAGACCGTCAGCGGTTGTAGTGGTAAGTCTTTATATTTTGAGGATAGATTATTTATCTTCATGTTTTCAGTTCATTAGTTAGTTGAAGTTATTTGGGGCATGTCCCATCAACTCATAATTAGTCAGTCTAGAGGCTTTCAGACATTACAGTCAATTATTCAGTATTCAAACTTTAATTGACATTGTCAGATTATTTTATCAGTTTGGTTTGTAGATTCTATCAGTTTTCATTACCTAAAACCTTATGGCTTATTAGTTGTTCTTCCACATATATTATATTTTATTCAGTACTCACAGCAGGTACCAACTCATGGGTTAGCTTGTGGTCCCTTAAGATTATAAGCACCGTGTGGCACCCAGGGTGTATTCTTGGGGCGTTACAAACTTGGTATCAGAGCCTAAGGTTTTAAAGTGTCCTAGAAGTCTAAAAGCCATATCAAGTAGAGTCTTATACATGGGTGTGAAGCGCGCCACACTTATGGACAAGAGGCTGCGAGATGTTTAGGAAAAGTTTATCTTCTTTCAGTATTCATATCGTGGAGTGGGAAAAATTCTCATTTTAAAATCTTTATATAATTCATTCTCCCTTCCGTTTACAGAATATGCCTCTCAGAACGAGAAACAGAAGAAGAAATATAAACTAGCCATCACCTCAGCCCATTCAGAAAGATCCCCTGAATGAGCATGTTTCTCATGCAGAGTTCAGAGCTACATTCACTACTCTATCTTAGTCTGTAGCGGCTCAGAATGCACAGCCAACCACTGTTCTGGTCAACCCAGTGGCCAATACTGCCGCAGCCAAAATTTGGGACTTCACCTGAATAAACCTTCTTTTCTTTCGAGATCTAAGCCTGAAGAGGATCCACAGGAGTTCCTCGATCAGGTACAGAAAGTCACAGATATTATGGGGGTAAATTGTAGTGAGAGTACTAAATTGGCTGCCTACCAATTGCAAGATGTAGCCTATACATGGTTTAAGCAGTGAAAGGTAGATAGAGGTGCAGATGCAGGGCCTATAGAATGGAAAGTGTTTGCTACTGTATTCTTAGATAAGTTCTTTCTACTGGATTTGAGGGAGGCAGAAGTGTTAGAGTTCATTAACTTGAAGCAGGGCAACATGACAGTGAGAGAGTATTCTCTCAAGTTTACTCAGTTAGCCAGATATGCCCCTCATGTGGTAGTTGATAGCAGGTCTAAGATGAGTAAGTTTGTGTCTGGTGTATCTGAAAGTGTGGTCAAGGAGTGTAAGACGACGATGCTAATTAAGGAGATGGACTTATCTAGGTTGATGGTCCATTCTCAACAGATTAAGGAGTAGAAGGATAAGGAACGAGAGAAAGGGTAAACAAAAGAGCTAGAACGGGTAGTTTTAGTTTTAGTTAGCCAAGGTCAGAAGGTGGTAACCATCCTCAGTTTCATTAGAAATATTCAGTTCCATCCCCATCCTCAGCTAATGCCCCAGTACCCAAGTTCAGGCATAATCATAGGGATAGGGCACTAGGCTTTAAGTCCCAAGGCAGTGTTAACAGCACTAGTACAAATCCTCTATGCCAAAAATGTGGTAGAAACCATCAAAGTGAGTGTAGAGCTGGCAGTGTATGCTTTGGGTATGGTAAGCCAGGACATCGAATTAAGGAGTGTTGGGTAGTTGCTCAGAGAGGTAGGGATTTACGCCAATGGAGCCAGACCCATCATTCATCAGTTCCAGTTGGTCGCCCGATTCAGTAGGGTGCCACTTCTAGTGCTACCAGTGGCCAGCGTCCAAACAGATTGTATGCTCTTCAGTCCCAATAAAATCAAGAAAATTCTCCAGACGTAGTTACTGGTACGTTGCAAGTCTTTTATTTATATGTTTATGTTTTATTAGACCTGGGAGCTTTTTTTTCTTTTGTAACTCCTTATATAGCCATCAACTTTGGAGTCAGTCCCAAAATCTTAGCAGGTCCCTTTTTTGTATCTACCCCAGTAGGTGTTTCTATTATAGCCCAATGGGTATACAGGAACTTCTCGATCACGGTGTCTCAGAAAGTCACCTCAGTTGATCTTGTGGAGTTGGAGATGACTGATTTTGATTTCATTCTTGTCATAGATTGGCTCCATTTATGCTATGCTTCTATTGATTGCAGAAACAGAGTTATTTATTATCAGTTTCCAAATAAACCAGTTCGTGAATGGAGGGGTAGTGCTACAGATCTTAGGAGTTAATTTTTTTCTTACCTTAGGGAAAGGAAAATGATATCCAAGGGATGTATCTATCATTATGTTTGAGTCAAAGACTCTCAGTCTTGATTCAGTCCCAGTAGTAAATAAATTCTCAGATGTGTTTCTCGACGCTCTTCCTGGAGTTCCTCGTGAGAGGGAAATTGATTTCGGAATAGACCTTCTTCCAGACACTCAACCTATTTATATCTCGCCATACAGAATGACTCCATCCAAACTCAAAGAGTTAAAAGAACAGTTAAAGGACCTTTTAGACAAGAGGTTCATCAGACCCAGCATTACCCCATGGGGCGTACCAGTCCTATTTGTGTGTAAGAAAGATAGTTCTCTCAGAATATGTATTGACTACCGTCAGTTGAACAAAGTCACAGTCAATAATAAGTATCCACTTCCTACAATTGATGACTTATTTGACCAACTTCAGGGTGCTAGTTACTTTTCTAAGATAGACCTCAGATCAGGCTATCATCAGCTTAGGGTCAGGAAATGTAACATTTTGAAAACAACTTTCCAAACTCGGTATGGTCACTTCAAATTCCTAGTCTATGTCATTTGGTCTCACCAATGCCCCAACATTTTTCATGGACTTAATGAACCGAGTGTTCAAGTAGTACTTGGACATGTTCATCATAGTCTTCATAGAATACATCCTTATCTACTCTTGTACCGAAAATGATCATGTAGATCACCTCAGAATAGTATTGCAGACTCTTAGAGCCCATCAGTTGTTCGCTAAATTCAGTAAGTGTGAATTTTAGCTAAGATCAGTATCTTTCCTTGGTCATATTATTTTTGCTGATGGCATTAGAGTTGATCCTCAAAAAACTGAGGTAATAAAAAACTAGCCTAGACCTATTTCTCCATTAGATATCAGGAGTTTCTTGGGTTTAGTTGGCTATTACCGCTAATTTGTTGAAGGGTTTTCATCTATTCTATCCCCCATGTCCAGATTGACTCAGAAGAAAGTCAAATTTCAGTGGTCAGATTTCTGTAAGAAGAGTTTTCAAGAGTTGAAGACTCAACTCACCTCATCTCCAGTTTTGACTCTACCGGATAGTTCAGATGGATTTGTTGTGTATTGTGATGCTTCCAAAGTATGTTTCAATTATGTCCTAATGTAGAGAGGTAAGGTCATAGTCTATACCTCTAGATAGCTTAAGCCCCATGAGAAGAATTACCCTACCCATGATCTTGAGTTAGCAGTTGTAGTATTTGCCATAAAGATTTGGAGGCATTATTTTTATGGGGTGTATGTTGATTTGTTCATAGACAACAAAAGCTTACAGTATGTGTTCTCTCAGAAAGATTTGAATTTTTATCAGAAAAGGTGGTTAGATTTGTTGAAAGATTACGATATGATTGTTATGTATCATCTGGGAAAGGCCAATGTAGTGGTAGATGCTCTCAGTAGATTGCCTATGGGTAGTGTCTCTCATGTTGAGAATGATAAGAAGAAGTTTATTCAGGAAGTTCATCGTCTTGACAAACTATGTATCCGCTTAGTCGATTCAGCAAAGGGTAGTGTATGAGTGTAGAATAGTTTGGAATCTTCTTTGGTTTTTGAAGTTAAAGAAAAGTAGGATAGATATCCTAGTCTATTTAAGTTGAAAGAGTCAGCCAGAGATCAGAAAGTAGAGGTTTTCTCCCAAGGGGGGATGGTGTATCGCGTTGCCAGGGTAGACTGTGTGTGCCAGGTGTAGATGACTTAAGGCAGTAAATTCTTGCAGAAGCGCATGGTACGTGGTACTCGATTCATCTAGGGAGAACTAACATGTACTATAATTTACACGAGATCTATTGGTGGAGTGGGATGAAGAGAGATATTGCAGAGTTTATAGCTAAGTGCCAAATCAGCTTATTTTTTGCCAGTCCATACTTCTTATTTAGACGAGGACTATGCCAAACTCTACCTTAGAGAGTTGGTTAGGTTGCACGATATTCCACTATATATTATTTCAGATAGATGTACTCAATTTACCTCTCACTTTTGGAAAGCTTTTCAGAAGGGTCTTGGTACCCAAGTTCATCTCAGTACCGTTTTTCACCCTCAGAAAGATGGTCAAGCAGAAAGGACCATTCAGACTCTAGAAGATATGTTAAGAGCATGTGTAGTTGACTTTAAGGGAAGTTGGGATGATCACTTGCCTTTGATTGAATTTACATATAATAACAGCTATCATTCCAGTATCCAGATGGCTCCGTTTGAGGCTCTTTATGGGAGGAGATGTAGATCTCTGATTGGTTGGTTTGAAGTAGGTGAGACTTCTATTGTAGGGCCTGACTTAGTGTTTGATGCCTTAGAGAAGGTTCAGTTGATCAGAGAAAGGCTTAAGATAGCCCAGAGCCGATAGAAATCGTATGCAAATGTGAGGAGAAAGGATCTCGAGTTTGAATTGGCAACTTTGTGTAACTAAAGATCTCTCTCATGAAGGGAGTGAAGAGGTTCGAAAAGAAGGGAAAGCTCATCCCCTGATATGTCTGTCCTTACAGAATTCTCAGTTGTTTCAGAATAGTAGCTTATGAGCTTGAGTTTCCTTCAGATCTAGCTTTGGAACATCCCGTATTCCACGTCTCCTTGCTAAAGAAATGTATTGGCGACCCAGTAGTAGTAGTCCCTTTAGAAATCATAAGCATTCAAAATGATCTCTCTTTCAAAGAGGGCCAGTCAAAATTCTTGATCATCAGATTCGCAGACTAAGGAACAAAGAAGTTCCCTTGGTCAAAGTTCTTTGGTGGAATCAGTCCGTTGAGGGAGGTACTTGGGAAGCAGAAGCAGATATGCAAACCAAGTATCCTCACCTATTCTTCGAAAACTCAGATTTAGCATAAAGTAACAGCCTTTCTTAGATTTACTCAATTCCATTTTTAGTTATAATTACAAACTTCAGTTATTATTGCATATCATCTTCATGACAATCATGCATTCATGAATCAGCTTAGCCATGTACTCATGCATCAGATATGCATGTTCAGTATGAAAACTCAATTTACCAGTAGTTTCAGTCATGCAATCATGCTTCAGTTGTGCATGTCAGTAAGCTCAGTCCATCAATACTTTCCAGCTTAATTAGTCTCATTCAAGGACGATTGTTCCCAAGGGGGAGATATTATAATACCCCATATTTCCCTAGCTCAGTTTAGCTCTTAGTACATGGGTATCTAGAGAAATTTTCAAAATATTCAGTATTTTAAATTTAAAGAATTAACAATGTGTAGGAAATTGAATTAGCTTTCAAACGATATAAAATTCACTCAAATCTGATATCCGGGTGAGAAGTTATGGCACTTTTTATAAGACAGTGTGTCAAATTCACAAGCACCGCATTGCGGAGATAGGCAAAATGACATTCGTCAATTTTCAGTGAACCACCATAATCCTAGCATATCGCAGTGAATTTCCAGTTCCCAATTAGTTCTAGTGTGTCAGCACGATAACGACATATCGTGCCATAGTGCCATTTCTCGATTGTCACTTTCCAGTGTGAATCCGCGATCCCACCGCGTTGCCAAGAGCAAAAATCATATTTAATGGGGTACCGTGATTGTACCTCATCGCACCAAGGGTTCATTTCCTAGTTATTCATTTTCCAGTGGCTCGACGTGATTGTACTGCATTGTGCCAGGTGCCTAAATTAGGATTTTTCAGTCAGTTTTGAGTTTTAATTCCAAGGGCTTTTAAGTCCTTTTACCTCACCCCAGTTAGCCTAAACACTAAATTTAACCCCTAATAACCTAATTAGTTACTATTTAATTCAATTTTTCCAAAAAAAATCAAGAGCATTCTCTCAATTAGCAAAACCCTAACCTTCAAGAATCAAGATCAAATCTCAAGAACACTACCAAGAAACCTCAAGAATTCATCATCCAGGTATGTTAAATGTTCATTCATGGGTCTCTTTCACCCATGAAGCCCACGTATCCAATTCAAATACAAAGTTATGATCTTTACAAGTTATTTATGATTTCAAATTGTGATTTTAACTATGAAAACCTATTAATCTTGTCTTACACCATGTTCTTATGAAATTGATATTCATTATTACACTCCACATGTTTTAAATATTGTTGTCCACTGATTTAATTCATGATTTGTGATATTGGTGTTGAAATTGTTCTTTTACTAAAAGCTTTAAACTATTCTCATGCTTAATGTACACCATGCATATCAAGTATTTGATGAAATGCCTACAAGAGTGGATTTTAAATGAATGCTCCCATGTTATGCCCTTAAAGATTTGTACTATTTTATTATTATTACTATTGAGTCTTGGGGTTATGAATACCCGAAAATATAGTTTTTTACTTAGTCTCGATAGATTCAGAACAGTTTTAGACATAATATGAGCAATATTAGTTCAGTCAGTTATCATAATCAGTTAGACTCATAACAGTTAAGCATTATGAGTCAGTTCAGTTGGGAGTAGGATTTAGTACCGAGCGAGTGCAGAGATGGTGACTTCATTATCATATAGGAAGAGTCGTTAGTAGCAGTCTCTGTAATCTAGAACTACGTATCCATCATAGGATAAGAGAAGTCACCCGCCATATTAGGCTTGACTGCCTTGCAGGGGTCACCCGTCAGTTTAAGCTTGACACCCTTAGTCTTTCAGGACAGTACATCAGTATAGTGGATCCACACAGCCAGCGTTAGTACCTATCATATGGTACTAACACCCTTCCAACTAGGGTTACAGGTTATATCCCAAACTTGCTCATTGGGGTATGCCGGTTTGATGATAGCTCCCACAGTCTCAGTCCATTAATCAGTCCAGTAATTCAGTTTCAGTTTCTTGACCATAGCATACAGACATCAGTGATTAAGTTATCATATTTCAGCATTTTAGTATTTACATATTATAATCAGAACATGCTATATGATTGGTCATGCATCTTCAGTACTTACAGATTTTATGCATTATCAGTATTTACAAATTTCACATATTTTCAGTATCTATAGATTTCATGCACTTTATTTAGTACTTCATATTGTATGCATATATTCAGACAATTAATATTCATGTTTATGAAACCATGCATATCATCCTACCTCATTTAGCATACCAGTATGTTCAAAGTACTGATTGCATACTCTTTTCTTGCGCTATGATGTATCATATCATAGGTTAAGACGCCCATTTTTCAAATCACGCATAGAATTTCCAGACCATCAGTGGTTGCGGTGATGAGTCCTCATATTTTGAGGACAGATTATTTATCTTCGTGTTTTCAATTCAGTAGTTAGTTGGAGTTAGTTGGGGCATGTCCCATCAACTCATAATTAGTCAATCTAGAGGCTTTCAGACATTACAGTTCGTTATTCAGTATTCAGACTTTAGTTGACATTGTTAGATTATTTTATCAGTTTGGTTTGTAGATTCTATCAGTTTTCATTAATTAAAACCTTATGTCCTATCAGTTATTCTTCCGCGTATATTATATTGTATTCAGTGCTCACAACAGGTACCAGCTCATGGATTAGCTTATGGTCCCTCAGTACTGTAAGCGTCGTGTGGCACCCTGGGTGTACTCTTAGGGTGTTACAGCCTGCTGGAATTCTCAAACCTTTGATGTTGTTGATTAAGCATTCCACAATTCAGGAAATTTCCAGATTGTTTTTGACAATACCTATCGTAGGCATTATTGATGTAAACTTTGTACAAATAATGGTTTGTCGTGTATCTGTATTGTTCTTATGTTTTCAACTTGGCCTTCTTTCGAAGGTAGATGTGCTTCACATATTATCAAACATTTTAGATTATGTGACGATAAATTTAATACATATATGAAATTAAATAAAGTATTAATTAATAGTAATATGTATGTCATTTAAACCTCATCATTCTAGCAAGTTTGGGGTTGTGACATCAAATAGAACCAATTCTTCATTTCGGGATGTGCAACAACAAAGTCGAACATATCAAAACTAAGATCTGATTAGTTCACTTTGTAGTGTTCATCATTTTGTTATCTACATGATTTATATGTGTTAATGTCATGTTTTTACAATAAGAATTGTACAAATCAATATCTTTATAAATGATATATGTACCTGCCGACATGATGCTTAAACTGCCCATCGGCAATCCATTCTAAATAGTCGTTGATCAACTTTGCTAGTTTTTTTGGAGCCTCTTCCGAGATCTTGAACCGTTCAAATGGGTAATTCTTCTGTTTTCCCGAACTAACAGGCTCTACTTTTTCTTCTTCTTTGGAAGCAGTTGATGGATTATAAACTGTGATATTATGTTGTGCAGTAGTAGCTTCTACTATGACATCCTCCTAAAATACCAAAATTATCAATGCTAACCATAGATATACAACATATTATCTATCTATTACGACAGATGGATCATCTATTAGGACAAATATGAATAGGTAAAAAAGAGTTGTACGATAATTTCCAATAGATGACCTATCTACTGAAATATATAACTCATCAGTTAGTACAAATTAAAACAGTACAAAGACTTATTTGATTTGCTAAAACAAATGGGCATATGTTGCAACAGATAACACATCTGATGCAATAGATTAGACAACTATTGCAATAGATGTGTATATCTGTTTGGTAATTTTCAGTAGATGTATCATCTGTTGAAACAGATATGTGTCAGTTTGTTTCTTGGAACAGATGATATACATTCTCCTTCTTCAGCTTATGTTGCTCTCTTGTGGAACTTGTACACTGATCAAAGGTTCAAGACAAAGATGGAGGAGTTGCAATTTTGCTTTTTTCAATGCTTGATGATGCCTTGGAAATTTCTTTCCTTCTCTTTTTATCCATCTTAATCTCTAGTGGAGTGTATGGATATGAAATCCTCTTTGATGGAATGACACCCCTCTTAGATGTCAATTTTTTTACGTAAGCAGTTAATGCAATAATAGAAGTAATCACTCCATCATGTTTTGCCTTGCAGTCTTGACATTTGTATGCCGAACATTCGCAAGAAGGGGCAAAATTTGTATAACCAGTATGATTATAATCATTATGATTTGTTGTTTCAAAAACTGTAACAGGAGCATCATTAATCCCAACAACAGCACCACTACCACTACCATCATCAATAACAACAAGACCACCCTCTAAAATTATTTTTCTTGTGATGGTTGTTGCTCCAAATAAATTCTTTTTTATTCTGTCAATGACCTTATGGTCCGATAAAGTTTGCACAAACCGTAAAGAAAGAAAAAATGGTATTTTTAACTCTCGATTGGTCGGAACAAGCTACGGATGCACAATCTAACGTAAATTAGTACATATGTTAGAATGATAATTTGATCATTCAAGAAAATCATTAATTAAAATAAAAACATTAATTAGAATTAGACTTATTGCATCTTTCGGGGGGGATTGAAGAGATCAAGAAATTTTGCATTTTTATCAATTTTGGCCGATAACTATCTCAGGATTCTTGGATAGGAAACTTCTTCCTGGTAGTTCACTTGTTGTCTCAAATAAGGAATGGCTTCAAATGCCCAAGCCTATAAAATAATGCCAATAAATTAAAAGCATTATTGAATAAAAAAAATGAATCATATCATAATAAAATAAATATTTACAATGAAAGCCCATGGAAAGCCATATAAGTTGACTGTTTTTGGCGTTAACGGAGTCAACAAATATTTGACAATCATTTTGAAGCTTTCATAACCCCAAGAATAGCTTTTAAATGCCTCAAGATCCACGGAGAGCTTTATTAAACCAAAAGGTATGTTGTTATTAATGTCTCTCGCCCAAAATATATTATGTACAAACCAAACCAAGCACAATGTTTGCTTGTGCTTCTTTGAAATTCTTTTACCTTTCAAAGCTTCTATCAATTTTTTGTTTTTGAAGCTTGGACTAATAAGGGATACCAAGTTTTCATGATCACTTGAATTACATTTGCTTTTTTGGGGTGTGTGGGGTTTTTTTGGGGGGTTAGAATAGGTATAACTTAAGAAGGATAAGGAAGATAACATTTTAGTCCAGTAATTATGGAAAACTCCTTCCAACCAAAACAAATAGGCATGCCACAGTAATTTATCCATACCTCATCCATCTTATATTTTTTTTATAAAAAACCTATACTTGAGAAGATCATAGAACATTTTCATTTGGAAACGAGTATTGTTTTCCTCCGGCAAATTAAGATATTGCCCAAAGCAGCTCTCCCTGAAATAAGCATCCAAATTTTATTCTTAAAGTATTTTTCTGAAGGTGTCGAAAGATTTTCCCATGGTTGACTTAACCACAAAATCACCTATTAAATCTGTGGCACCATCACACTGCATTCTCACAGGACTATTAATGCTGAAGGTTTTGACCAACTCTTCGGTTGAAGGTCTATTAGCATTTGGATCATCTCTTATGAAACATTCCTCCCCCCCCCCCATATTCATTATCTTCTACTTCTGATTGAGATAACGCTTGTAAAGCAAGCTCATAAAGTGGTGGATGTAGCCTAGTTGTTTCACTTGTTCCTTTACTTGGACTTGATTCGGTTTCTATTCTTTTGGGAGTAATATAATCTAAAAACAGAAACATAAAATATATTATAATTGATTAATGCATCGTTAATAAAGGATAATAGTATATCTAATATGTACAATAGTAAAATAACAGTTTCAATAGATCACACATTTGTTGCACCAGGTATTTTATCTATTGCAATATGTAACTAACCTATTGCAGTGGATAAGTAATCTGTTGCAACAATAAAAATAGATCACTCATTTGTTGTAACAGATAACTGGTATGTGCAACAGATCACATATCTGTTGTAATATATAAGTGATCTGTTGCAAAACATAACTAACCTGTTGCAACGGATGAGTAATCTGTTGCAATAATAAAAATAGATCACTCATCTGTTAAAACAGATGACTGGTGTCTGCAACAGATCACACATCTATTGCAACATATGAGTAATCTGTTGGAACTATTATTAATGATTAATATTTTTTAGATTTTTTCCCACAGAAGGGTCATCTATCGCTATAGATGAATGATCAGTTAGAAAAATAAAGTCATGGACATGTTCTGTTAGAATAGTTTATATGATTTTATCCAGCGGAAGGTTCTTCTATTGCATCAAATTTCTAATTTGATGGTTCCTCTATTGTATTAAATTATAAATCTGTTGCATTAAATGGTTAATCTATTGCATTAAATTTTTAATTCGGTGGTTCCTTCATTTCATCAGATGGTAAATCTGTTGCATTAGATGGCTAATTTATTGCATAAATTTTTAATCCGTTAGTAAATTTGTTGTATTAGATGGTTGATTTGTTGCAGTAAATTTTTAATTTGATGGTAAATTTATTGCATCAGATGGTTAATCTGTTGCAGTAGATTTTTAATTTGATGGATCCTCTATTGTATTATATGGTAAATCTGTTGCATCAGATAGTAAATCTATTGTATCAGATGGTAATATGTTGCATCAGATGGTTAATTTATTGCAGCAGAAGGTTAATCTATTACAGAAACAATAGTTGCATGATTTTTCAATAGAACTACAGTAATATCACCATTTTTATCAAGAGCAGAAACAAATCAACACAGCAACGGGCGCAACACCAAAAATACCAAAATCATTATTTTGTTTGTACAAACACAAACAACAAAATCAAACTTCAAAAAATGCAACAAACAACAAAAAATCATATTTCACTCCAAAAAGAGAAGAAATACTAGAAATTAGGGTTTTATTCAGACTGCATTTCAAATTAAAGAAACAAATATTGAAATTATTAACCAATACTAGAAGAGAAGTTGGCTCAAGTTCCTCTTTTTTTTCTAAACTAAAAAGGCCATAATTTTTTACCTGTGAAAGAAAAAAAGGGATGATGAAGAACTCGAAGTTGTTGGGGCCGGAGAGCAAGGTTGTCTTGTCGATTAATGGTTGAAAGTCGAAAAGGAACTCTAAGACTAACTATTTGTCACCATGGGTTGAAGTCGCTGGGGATTGAAAGGAGAAATTTACAGAACTGCTGGTTGGGAGAAACTATCTCGAGAGAGAGGAAAGATGATTGATTTGGAGAGGAGAGAGGTATGGGTTGATTTGTATTTTTGAAAAGATTAGAAAGTTTTGAAAATATTAATCAAGTTAATAATTAACTTAATCAAGTTTCCTAACTATGTCTGACATTTTAAGTTGGTCAATGTCACCAATTTCTCATTTAAGACTTAAATGACACCGTTCCTTCAATTTTCTCTTTGGGGCATTTAGTTAAAAGTGACAAAAAGAGTTTGAAAATGAGGTATACGTTACTCAAGTCTTGATACGGGACAAATAGCCATCTTATATTTTGATGACATCTTTGGAGGCCAACATATAGAGGATCAAGACTTGGTCACCTCGAGAATACAAGAACATGCATGGAGAACCTGTTTTGAGCATAACTTAAAGCAATCTCGCGTGTGGAAGATTGCTTGGAGCATTTAAGATTGAGGACTCACGGTTTTGGACCTTAATTAAGGGCATTTTGGACATTACACATGGTGTATTAACACACCATGGCCGCACCTATCATTAAGGGCAAGGTGGTCTTTTTGTCTTCTTTTGTAATACACTATAAATAGGTCATTTTAGCTCATTTCTTGTAGATTTTGGAAGGATGAAGAATTGAAAGACATAACTTCTCTCTTTGGAGAGTGTAACACCCTTAGTTGTAGGACTTGGAAAAGTCACCCTTAGCATAGGGCTTGGAAAAGCCAATATTGATCTTTGCTTGGAAACGGTAGATCTTGAGGCGAGTTCATTCCCTTGGTGGTCACCGTAAGAGTGTGGTTTTGATTGTTACATTCATTAGGGGTTAGTGTTGAAATACACTTGGTTCTTAATCTTGTAATAATCTTGGTCTCACTATCTATCTTTATTTTTCTTGCAAATCGTGTATGTGTTGTGTAGTGGACTGTTTTGGGGTCTTCGTTGAATCCGAAACTTGTATTATTGTTGTTCATCTTGTTCATCACGTTTTGTAACTGTTTTGGTGTTAAAATATACTCTTGTATCTTGTATTCTTGTGGTTGGTAGCGAATCCGAGTGAGGTCTCCATCTTGGTCCTCGAATCCTTAAGATTAGTGGACTGATTTGGTGTTTGTTTCGTGCTTCCCTTGCCAATCCCGTATGAAGCAAATGATACGGGATTGACAAGGGAAGCACGAAACAAACACCAAATCAGTCCACTAATCTTAAGGATTCGAGGACCAAGATGGAGACCTCACTCGGATTCGCTACCAACAACAAGAATACAAGATACAAGAGTATATTTTAACACCAAAACAGTTACAAAACGTGATGAACAAGATGAACAACAATAATACAAGTTTCGGATTCAACGAAGACCCCAAAACAGTCCACTACACAACACATACACGATTTGCAAGAAAAATAAAGATAGATAGTGAGACCAAGATTATTACAAGATTAAGAACCAAGTGTATTTCAACACTAACCCCTAATGAATATAACAATCAAAACCACACTCTTACGGTGACCACCAAGGGAATGAACTCGCCTCAAGATCTACCGTTTCTAAGCAAAGATCAATATTGGCTTTTCCAAGCCCTATGCTAAGGGTGACTTTTCCAAGTCCTACAACTAAGGGTGTTACACTCTCAAAAGAGAGAAGTTATGTCTTTCAATTCTTCATCCTTCCAAAATCTACAAGAAATGAGCTAAAATGACCTATTTATAGTGTATTACAAAAGAAGACAAAAAGACCACCTTGCCCTTAATGATAGGTGCGGCCATGGTGTGTTAATACACCATGTGTAATGTCCAAAATGCCCTTAATTAAGGTCCAAAACCGTGAGTCCTCAATCTTAAATGCTCCAAGCAATCTTCCACACGCGAGATTGCTTTAAGTTATGCTCAAAATAGGTTCTCCATGCATGTTCTTGTATTCTCGAGGTGACCAAGTCTTGATCCTCTATATGTTGGCCTCCAAAGATGTCATCAAAATATAAGATGGCTATTTGTCCCGTATCAAGTCTTAATAACTAAGTGAGGTGATAATTACTTTATTATGAATTAAGAAAGTTGGGAAAGTTAGCCCACAAGCTTTTAAATTTACACTTTGATCCAAATGCTAGTTAATATAATAGGAAAAAAAGACGCGTTTCTCTCTCTTTTCACCCGTTGTTATTTTCTCTCTCTTCAAGATTTGTGTTGTTCACTGTTGCTGCTGCTTTATTCATCATCTTCTTCTTCATTATTATCATCTTCTACTTTATTATCATCTTCTTCTTCTTCTTATCGACCATTGTTGTTATTTTTACTACTACTGCTGCTACTTGAACAACTTTTTAGGTTAAATTTTGTTTTGTACATCACTTTGTCATTACTTCATAGGTGACTTTGGTAAGTAAAATTATTAGTTTAAGTTAAATTTGTCATCTGGATACACTGCTACTGTTGTTTTTTCAACAATGGATAGAAACCGTTCATGAATCCAACATAAGAGACATTTATTTAAACAAAACACTCATCTGTTGCGACAGACGAGTCATCTGTTGCAATAAAAAACTCATATGTTGGATTTATGTTTATGAATCTATATAGTGCCTAATAGCTCCCAAGCGCACATGCAAGTGTACGTGGTCTACCAAGTAGTAAAGTGGCCTTCAAGAAAGCCGAATATCGATCCCATAAGGACTTGTGTTACACAACTACCCAACTCTAGTTTAACAAATTGAGAAAGGTAACCAATAAAGTTTTAGAATTATAACTAAAAAGAAACTAAACTAATGTGGAAAAGTAATGACTTTGGATAATCAATGGAAAGAAGCCCAGGGTTAAGGCTTACGGACAATCATACTACGTTATTGAACTTCATTCGTTAAATTACTTATCTTGATTGTTGATTCATAGGGTTAATCGCATGATCATGGTCTCCGACCTTTAACCGTTTACCTAATATAGACATTACAACTACATCATTGCTCGGGGATGTAATAATCCAATGAAGTGTTTTAAAGTAATTTTCCTATGTTTGAATCAAGTAAGGCATCTAAAAACATTCCTGTCCTAGTCTCTAATTTGAAATCCTTATTTTATAAAAGACTATGAACCTTACTTTGCTTATCCCCATATTCTATCTTCCTATTCCCCCTCTCGATATCACAAGGTTGACAATGAATATATTCTAAGGGTATCTATTCCTTAAAATAGTTAAAACAAGTATAAACAAACAACCATAATGATAAGCGAATCAACAAACTTAATTCAAAACGAAAGTATTCATGATCTTGGCCTTAAACCTGGAAAGGGAGTTTAGACTTTGATGGAAATATTCATCATAAAATCCCTTGGATTGATGATACAAACCATAAATAAACTAAATTAAAGAATGATAAAACCTAAAAAAAAGTTGTGGTAACCTTCAATATCTTACAAGGACGTCCAAAAGTGAATAATAATGTTTACAAAGATGTATTTATAGTATCCAAGTAGTCCCAATCCAAATAGGAGTTGTATTGAAACTTTTTTCCATGTTTGGAGGGGTTCGCGACACGCAATCTAGAAACGGGAGTAGAAGTCGCATCACACAAGCTGGAAATGTGAATGTAGGTCGCGTCGCGAGGCTTAAAAGCAGGTGTGGAGGTCGCGACGTGCCCTCATCTCGAGGGATCACTGTTTTGAGTCCCTTATGAAGATTTTGGTCCATATCACGTTCCAATTGTCCTTACCTACAGACCACATGAGCCCTGGACATTTCAGGACTCCAAATTGCATCCAAGTTGTGTATTGTGCTTTTGTTGATCCATTCCGAGACTTTTTGGGTTGTTTTCACTAGATTTGAAGCTTATATATCCTTGATATATCATCATATTCCATTCATCAAGCATCCTGTAGCATTAAACACAAAAATTTATAGATCAAAACAACAAAACATCCAAGACGGTGAATCAGAAACATGAGCTAAGCATAGGCTAATTTCACTTTGATATCTAACTTATTGTTTTGACCCGTGTTTTGATCCAATTGACCCTTGAACATTATAACCAAGTTGTTTCACATATAAATTCACAATAACAACCTTATGAACTCATTAAACACATTAGAACCAACACGATAGCCCAGACAAACACCTAGCTCAAGCTAGTCACACTAGTTTTCATGGTTGAATTCTAAATGATCAATTTGAATCAAAACTTGCTTGGAAACACCATTAAACATTGTAAACACATACATGGACACTTATATGCACATTTATCTCATTATTAAAATATTAATAACATGAATCATCCTTAAAACAAGGTTAAATAGGCTAGAATAGTAATGCTAGAATGCATAAATACACCCAACATCAGTGCCCATAATATGATTTGAACAAATAGGTTATTTGTTGCGATAGATGAGTTATTTGTTGCAACAAATGAGTTATCTATTGCAAAAAATTAGTTATCTATTGCAACAAACTAGTTATCTGTTGTAATAGACGCGTTATCTATTGCAACATAGGAGTAATCTATTGCAACAGATGAGTAATTAGTTTGGAACAACACAAAACAACTCCTGCCACAAACCCAATAGATAACCAATATGTTTCAACAGATGGTCCATCTATTGAGAGAAATCAAAACTCTTGCTATTGCAACTAGATTACAAATTGTTCCTTACGTCCAATTGTAGACATGTTTGATGAGAAGAAGAAATAGACAGAAACATAAATTTTTCACCAAACAAAATACATTAATATAAATATAAATAAAAATAAAAATAAAAATACATATGCTAAAAGAAAAAACATAACCAAATTATTATTATTATTATTATTATTATCATCATTAATATTATAATTACCAGCCGGCAAATCGTCAATCGGTAGCAGCAGGTCCCTCCTCATCCTGCAAATCTCTCGGAGCATCCTTGCTCTCATGGCGCCCAACTTCCACTGCAGGTTATTAACCTGCCTATGAAGTTCCTGCACGGTGTCGCGTAGAATAGCAATGTCTCAAACAGGATCAGACATAACTAGAACATGCATGAATTGACCAAAAACCTAAAAACACAAGTAAGAGTCTGAATGTAATACAATATATACTACCAATTGGGTAGATTTACACAAAAAGAAAGAAAAAAACTTACCTGGGTCAGGGAAAAGGTAGCGAAAGTGCTTGAAGATGTAATATGAAAAAACAAGATGCAAGAAATAAATAGAGTGTAGTAGAATGAACGAGTAAAGAGAAGCCTATTTATAGAGGATTGAATTTGAATGAGTTAGGCAAAAAGGCGCGATTGTTCACCTCTATTTTATTAATTACGTTTAAACTGGTGTCTTTTTTATTACTGTAAAAAGTTATGACTTAATTAAATCAAGATGCTGACTTTTTTATTATTCTGATAAGTCATAAATTTTCATCTTATTATTATTAAATTAGTTCATAAATTTAAATAAACTTTTTTTAATTAAATAATCGAAGACTTCTCACCTTTTCAATAATCATTTCTTTTAATAATAATCATTTTTATTGAGTTGTGGCAACCGAATGTATATCTATTGCATCAGATAATCTACCTGTGGCAACAGATATACTATTTGTTGCAATAATTCGACCATCTGTTGCAACTGATAATCTATCTATTGCAACATATAATCTATATTTTTTACTAATCATCATATACTTTCATTAATCCAAATTGGAGACTTTTTTATTACCTAAATTAGAAAAAAATATTTAAAAATAAAAATGGTGAAAAAGTCACTACTTGTGGCCTATTTAATATTAACATCAATTATTCAAATTAAATAACCATGTTTTTACGGTTATAAATTATGTTTATCATTTATTTCCTTATTATTTTCTGTGAAAAAAAATGACTTAATTAAATCAAACTAGTGAGTTTTTGATTATTGTGACAAGTCATGACTTTTCAGCTTATTATTCTTAATTAATTCTTAAATTTAAATAACCTTTTCTCAATCGGCCAATCGTTATCCGGCTGCTGCAGGGCCCTCCTCAGCCTTGCTCATATGTCGCCCAACTCCCACCGGAGTTCATGAATCTACCTTTCAAGTTCCCGCAAGAAGTTGCGCAGAATCACCTTGTCCAAATCTGGATCAGATATATCTAGAAGTGGAGTAAATTGAACAAGTAAGGAGGGACCTATTTATAAAGGATTGAATTTGAATTGGTTAGTCAAAATACCACGACTGGTCACCTCTTTTTTAATAATTACATCCCTTAATTAAATAAAACTGGTGACTTTTCAAATATGTTAATTAAAAAAATGGATCTAAATATAACATTTTATCTTTATTGTGTCTCGGAAAAAAAATTACTTTAAAATAAATCTATGGGTAATCTGTTGAAAAATATATTCTGCCTGTTTGATAATATATAATATTGACAATCTGTTGCAACAAATGTATATATCTGTTTGATTGTTTTCAATAGATAAGTTATATGCTGCAATAGATTGATCATTTATTGTAACAGATGTCTATAACTGTTTGATAATTTTAACAAATGTGTCATTTGTTGCCATAGATGGGCTAGGAAGGATAAGGTGTGTGCATATGGATCCGCTTTCATGTGTGGGAGTTATGTATTACTTATAAGGTCATCGAGACAACACACATAAAGTACAATGATTTTGTGAATGCAGTTTATAACCTATTAGGCATTGATCATCCAAACAAGATCCTACATTGCATATTTAAGTTTGATAGGTTCGAATTTATAAGGCCAAGGGACAACAAAGATGGTGTCGATACCCTGTTACGAATTAATAACGGTTGTTGCTTATGTTTATGTGTGTCAATTTTTTAAAAGGGATCAATATTTGGTGGCAGTGCAGAGATTCAATAGTGATTGGACTAGACTTTAAGAGTGCATTTGACTCTATGAAGGCCTTCAAAGCCTCCCAATGCAGCAAATGACAGCGCCCAAGCGCACATGCAAGTGTATGTGGTCTACCAAGTAATATAGTGGCCTTCAAGAAAGTCGAATATCGATCCTATAGAGACTTGATTTTGCAACGATTTAATTTTATTTCACCATTTAGATTAATTTAGTGCAAAAGTAACCAAAAAGAGAATTTTAAATTATTTTGTAAATTAAAAATAAAATAAATAATACAGAAAAATAAATTCTCGAAACAATCAATGGAGAAAAGTTCAGGGTTAAAGCACTCCGAACAATCATACTATGTTATTGAATTTTATCCGCTAATTTGCTTATCTTGGTTGTTGATTCCTAGGGTTAATGGCATGATCATGATTTTCCAACCTATAATCTTTTACTTAATTTGGACATTACAACTACATCGTTGAGCGGGGATTTAATAATCCAATTAAGTTAATTAAAGCTATTATCCTACATATGAATCAAGTAAGACATCTAAGTACATCCTTGTCCTAGACGTTAAGTTTAATTCTTTATTTTATAAAAGAATAAATACCCAAACTTTTTTTACTCCCATGTTCTATCTCTCTATTCCCTCTCCCGAGATCAAAAGGTAGAAAATATGTGGATTTTTTGGGTGATCAATCCATAAAATAATTAAAACAAGAATAAACAAACAACCAAATATGATAAGCAAAATTAACGAATTTAATCCAAAATAATAGTAATCATGTTCTTGGCTTTAACCCCGGAAAAGAGGTTTTTAGCCACTAATATTCATAACCATGATCCAAATAATTGAATACATGATATGAAAAATTATAGACTAAAAATAAAATTAAAACCTAATAAACTGTGTAACAACTCCGTTTTTTCTCCAAAAACAGTCCAGTCCTCTCCTTGTTTACTGTACGTGTCCCATATATATATATATATATATATAATATCTACAATTCATAATTATTATGGGAGTAGGATAACACGTGGTCCCCAGCTGTCCAGCTCCAAGAATTGACCAAAAAATCAATATTCTCCAAAAGTTGTTGCCAGGCTGTCCAAAATAAAAATATTCTCTCCTTTTGCATGCAATTTTGAATTCAATTCAACATGGGACTAGACGCGTGTCAGTGCACTTGACTTTGCAGTTTTTAACACAACAACGCGACGCGTCACTGAACGCGTCGATTGACCGATGTGATGCGTCGATTTCGCGTTGCCTCACTGGAATTTGCGTCTAAAAATCTGGTTAAGTGTTAGACGTCCCTCCTTTTTTCCATGCCTTTTGTAGTGTATTTTCAATAAATTTCGAGCATTTTTATCATAAATATATCATCGTATTTAATTCACCAAGTCTCCTACAATATCATACACCATATATTTAAGATTAAAACAACACAATAAATCAAAACAAGAGCTAAGATAAGGCAAATTCGCAATGATCTTCCATTTATTATTCCGACTCTTGACTTAGTAAAATTAAACTTTGCACATTACAAATAAGTTATTCCATATAAAATTACACCATTAAAATGTTTGGAATGAATTAAACACATTAAAATCCACCGAGATCAACTAGACATACACCTAACTCAAGCTAGTAAAACTAGTTTTTCGGGTTGACTCTAAATTACTCAATTAATTACAAACTTGTTTTAAAACATACTTTGGACATTGTAATCACATACTTGGACACTCAAATGCTTATTTATATCAATATGAGCACGTTAAGCACACGAATTGCTTTCAAAACAAGGCGAAATAAGCTAGAGTAATGATACAAAAGTGTATAAAACCACCTCAGATCATCACCCCACACTTAAACTCTTGTTCGTCCTTGAACAACTCTTTACTCTAAGCATAAAAATCTAAGGTGATGTTACACTCCTACTAAATGCACGACACTCAAGCTAATACTACAATGACTACACGGAATGCAAATTTCTACCAAAGCACGTTATTTACACAATTGAAGCTCATGAACACTACTCCAAAACATCCTAGCCTCAAGAATTGATTCACCTAGTAGGCAAACTCATGCATATCATTCAATCAAGGACATCATACAAATCACCCACATTCATCAAACATGTTTTCTCATAATAAGAGAGTTACCCATAATCACTCACAATAATGTAATTTATAACGCAATAGATACAAGAATTAAATTAAGTTCACTCTCACAAAGAATTCACAAGTTACACTCAATGAACCATAAGCTTTCCCTCGGTGTAATGCTCTACTAATAGTCAAATGTAAAACTTATGATCAATTAGGACTTTTTCGGGTTGTAATGTAGGCTAAGGGATGGGTAGAAACTATTTGGAAATAGTGACTAACCTCTCTAAGCGCTTTAATACACTACATTAAACATTTAAAACCACTCTCTAACAACAAAATTACACCATTTTTGTCTACCCTAATCTTTAATTTTTTTTCCCCATTTCTTTTAAGCATTTTCACAAACACTTGGTGGACACATAGTTTACTACCACAAGAATCAATTTTTCTCTTTTTTCACAATCATGATAATATTTTTAGCATAAATTATATCACATCAATCCACCACACATCAATTATAAACACCAATAACTATTACCTTGGGGAATCAATTTTACTTTTTTGTTCTTCAATTTCTCAAACTCCTTTCTCAATTCTCTTTTTTTTTTAATTAAAGCACTTAGGAACTTTAGGATCAAATTATGGTCTATCAAAGAAGGAATTAGGCTACTTATGAGGCTACCAAAGAAAAGGCTAATGGCTCAATGGGAGTTAACTAGGATAATGAATAAAGATAGGTAAAAGAAGGTATAAAACAAAGTTATCAAAGAAATGCCTAAATCATCTCCTAAATCCACATTCTTTATTTCGCTTCACACACACACCGGTCAAGTTCTAGACATCACATGCAACAAGGAATATACAAAATCTCACACGCACATGGCGCATGCTCAACTCAACAGGATCATCATAGACTCCAAACCAAACAATAGCACAAGTTCAAAATTAAGTCATCATGAAAAAGAGTCAAAAACTTGAGCCTAGGAGTCTCAAAAATAGCAATTCACATCAATCACCATGATTTTACAAATAAATCCACTTGCATCATGTAATCAAAAATACAACCAACAAGAATATCTCACTTATTCCTAACCTAAAAAAATTTAAATTGAGCCAAAATTTGGAATTTTTCTACCCCACACTTAAAAATCTACTTTGTCCCCAAAGTGAATTTAAAAATAAAAGAAAGAAATACTCCCTAAGGCCTCTAGGCCTGGCTAGTAGAATCTTCACATAAAAAGGGGATCCATGGGAACCGCACACTCATTCTTTACTATGCTCCAAGCTCAAGTTTATGGTACTCAGACTTCCCATCAACATGTGACTCAACCAAAAATAAAAACTACGTAAAATAAAAAATAAACACTGAAAAGAAAACATACCTAATTAACTTGGGTTGCCTCCCAAGAAGCGCCTAATTTCGTGTCGGGGCACGACCCAACTCAACTTAACCATATTCCTTCACCCTTTTACTTCCTTTTGGGAGTCATTTTTTCATTCGTTTCAAACCTCTTTTACCATTTAACATGTTGGGAATAATTGGTATTTTTATCTTAAGCCGGTCAATCAGGTAGTCAGAAGAGGTCTTTAGTGGCTTAGGCACCCCACACTCATCCCTTTCCAACACATTGATCATGCATAAATCTTTATATAAGGAATTTTCAATAGGGGCCTTGTAAACATCAAATACCACCTCTTCATTATCTACCCTCATCTTGAGGGTGCCTTCTCTAACATCAATTAAAGCCCCTCCGGTTGCTAAGAATGGACGCCTCAAAATAATTGGTACCTGTTCATCTGCCACAAAATCAAGAACAAAAATATCAGCAGGAATAACAAATTTACCAACCTTTATGAGGACATCCTCAATGATTCCATCCGAATATGTTATAGATTCGTTTGCTAGATGCATCACCACTCGTGTTGCTTTAGGCTCTTCTAAGCCCAATTTTCTAAACAATGCTAGGGGCATTAAATTTATTCCTGCAACAAATTTACCAACCTTTATGAGGACATCCTCAATGATTCCATCCGAATATGTTATAGATTCGTTTGCTAGATGCATTACCACTCGTGTTGCTTTAGGCTCTTCTAAGCCCAATTTTCTAAACAATGCTAGGGGCATTAAATTTATTCCTGCCCCTAAGTCACTCAATACATGGACTTTTTTCCCCTAATTTGAATAGGGATAGCAAACTTCTCTTGATTTTTTAATTTCTTGGGGATTTTTTGTGTCATTACCGCACTTACTCTTCAGTGAGTGTTATGGCTCCCACATCTTACAGTTTAACCTTCTTTGCCACCACATCCCTTAAGTACTTTTCATACTTAGGCATACTCTGCAAAATATCTAAAAGAGGTAAATTAATATGAAGCTCTCTGAATGTGTCAAAGAACTTTTTGAACATTGCATCCTCCTTTGCTTTTATTTGCCTCTGAGGGAAGGGTAGTGGCAGCCTCTTCTTCACTTCTTCTTCAGCAACTTTTTCCTTCAAGTGCTCAAACTTTCTTGAATTTTTAGCAACTCTATTGAGAACCTGTTGGGTCACCACCTCAGCATTTACCTCTTTTATTGCCTTGGGAGGTTCTTTATGAAGCTCTTTACCACTCCTCAAGGTGATTGCCATGACTCGTTTTGGATTTTCTGTATCAGCGAGCAAACCACCTTGTGTTCTGGTATTTAACGCTTGTTGTATCTGTCCAACCTATAACTCTAAATTTCTCTGGGCTCCTTTCTGATTCTGTAATTCCGCCCTTTGACTGTTCAGATCCACAATCAATTATGCTTGCCCAGCTATGAGTTGCTTCATTATCTCTTCCATGTTGCTTGTTGACTGATTCGATTGGGCCTGTGCCTGTGGAGCGTTCCATGACTGATTTAGTGGTTGAGTTTGCCACTTTATGTTGTAAGCATTACCGTAATTTGTTCTTTGAGCATTGCCTACAGACATCACAGATTTCAGATTTAAAGCACACATGATAGCCGCATGACCACTATTTCTGCATACTTCACACCAACCTGCAGCTTGTTGGATGGCATTGATTGTGGCTGCAGGCTATGTTTCTCCCAACTTCATTGTGCTGAATGTTGTGTTGATCAAATTCTGCAATACAAAAACCTGAGATGATAGGGTTGTGAATTGGTCCACCTCCAATACTCCCGCAATTCTTTTCGTGTCACTTCTAGAATATGAATGTCACTCTGTATTTCCTTGTTTTATGTGGTTCAACAATATGTACAACTCATCATAAGTTAGCTCCAATGCTTGACCACCTGTGGCTGAATCTAGCAAAATCTTCGTGTTATGATCAATAGCTTCTACAAAAGTATGAGCAAGTACCTCATTAGACTGTTGGTGATGTGGACAATCCTGAAGAAGATCCTTGAAGCATTCCCAAGCATGATAGAGGTTTTTATCAGGCTTCTATTTAAAGCTCACTATCTCACTGTGAAATCTCGCAGTCTTGCCTGATGGAAAGAATCTAATGAGGAACTTTCTGGCTAAGTCATCCCATGTTGTGATTGAACTGGCCGGCTCCGTATTCAACCATCTTTTTTCTTTCCCCAATAGAGAATAGGGAAACAGTGTCAGCCTCATATAATCTGTACTCACCCCAGTCGAAATGAATGTGTCAGTAAGCTCAATGAAATTTTGTAAGTGGACTTGTGGATCCTCGTGTGAAAGCCCTGCAAACTGTCCACTGCTAATAAGAAGTTGCACCATATTGTGTTTCAACTTGAAATTCCTCCCAGCTGTCGGTCTTTGAATTGGGGAAGTCAAGTTCGTTGGAAGTGGGACTGCCACTTCCCTAACCTTTCTACCAGTTGTTAGTTGTTCAGCCATAGGAACAGTATGCTCTTGGTCTTCTTGGAATTAAGGAATTCTGGGGAGAAGGATTGTTTCTCTCCTTCATTGATGGTAAAGTTGCTCAGGTTCGGAGCTTGGTTCAACTAAGTCGTGATCCCGTGCCAGCTTTCTACTTTGAAACTTGTTTCCTGGAAAAAAAAAACAAGACCAAGCGTAAAACACACCAAATAAATCTAAAAGTAAAACTAAAATAAAGAATTGCTAATATACAAGTCCCCGGCAACGGCGCCAAAAACTTGACAGCGCCCAAGCGCACACGCAAGTGTACGTGATCTACCAAGTAATATAGTGGCCTTCAAGAAAGCCGAATATCGATCCCACAGAGACTTGATTTGGCAATGATTTAATTTTAGTTCACCATTTAGATTAATTTAGTGCAAAAGTAACCAAAAAGAGAATTTTGAATTATTTTGTAAATTAAAAATAAAATAAATAATATGGAAAAATAAATTCTCGACACAATCAATGGAGGAAAGTCCAGGGTTAAAGCACTTCGAGCAATCATACTATGTTATTGAATTTCATCCGCTAATTTGCTTATCTTGGTTGTTGATTCGTAGGGTTAATGACATGATCATGGTTTCCCAACATATAATCTTTTACGTAATTTGGACATTATAACTACATCATTGAGCGGGGATGTAATAATCCAATTAAGTTAATTAAAGCTATCATCCGACATATGAATCAAGTAATGCGTCTAAGTACATCCCTTTCCTAGACGCTAAGTATAATTCTTTATTTTATAAAAGAATAAAAACCCAAACTTTATTTATTTTCATGTTCTATCTCCCTATTCCCTCTCCCGAGATCAAACGGTCGACAATATGTGTATTTTATGGGTGATCAATCCATAAAATAATTAAAATAAGAATAAACAAATAACTAAATATGATAAGCAAAATTAACGAATTTAATTCAAAACAATAGTAATCATGTTCTTGACTTTAACCCCGAAAAGGGGGGTTTTAGCCACTAATATTCAAAATCATGATCAAAATATTTGAATATATGATATGAAAAAATTATAGACTAAAAATAAAATTAAATCCTAATAAATCGTGTAGCAGCACCTCCACTTTTTCTCCAAAAACAGTCCAGACCTCTCCTTGTTTACTGTACGTGTCCCATATATATAATATCTACAATTCATAATTATTATGGGAGTAGGATAACACGTGGTCTCCAGCTTTCCAGCTCCAAGAATTGACCAAAAAATTAATATTCTCCAAAAGTTGTTGCCAGGTTGTCCAAAATAAAATTATTCCCTCCTTTTGCATGCAATTTTGAATTCAATTCATCATGGGACAAGACGCGTGTTAGTGCACTTGACTTTTAAGTTTTTAACACACCGATGCGACGCGTCACTTAACGCATCGATTGACCGATGCGGTACGTCGACTTCACGTTGGCTCACTGGAATTTGCGTCTAAAAATTTTGTTAAGTGTTAGACGTCCCTCCCTTTTTCCATGCCTTTTGTAGTATATTTTTAATGAATTTCGAGACTTTTATCATCAATATATCATCGGATTTAATGCACGAAGCCTCCTATAATATCATACACCATATATTTAAGATTAAAACAACACAATATTCTCAACAACAAAATCAAAACAAGAGTTAAGATAAGGCAAATTCGCAATGATCTTCCATTAATTATTCCGACTCTTGACTTAGTAAAATTAAACTTTGCACATTACAAATAAGTTATTCCATATAAAATTACACCATTAAAATATTTTGAACAAATTAAACACATTAAAATCCACCGTGATCAACTAGACACACACCTAGCTCAAGCTGGTAAAACTAGTTTTCCGGGTTGACTCTAAATTACTCAATTAATTACAAACTTGTTTTAAAACATACTTGGGACATTGTAATCACACACTTGGACACTCAAATGCTTATTTATATCATTATGAACACGTTAAGCACACGAATTTCTCTCAAATAAAAGGTGAAATAAGCTAGAGTAATGATACAAAAGTGTATAAAACCACCTCAGATCAGCAAACAAGAATGAAAAACAATAGAAATTCGTCTAGCCTAAATTTGTATGAATGGGTTGTTCGAGAAGATGATTACACGCCAGAAGGAGTTGTAGGAGAATATCTGCGAGGAAAAGAGGAGTTGATTAAAGAAAATATCATCTGAGGCCTTATTGAAGAGGAAACATAGGGTAGCAAGCAAGGAACTTCTAGCGAATCTGGCCGATGAAACTGACTTAAAACATGAGAACTCTAAATCAAGTGCAAATATTAAAGTGTATCCAGTAATGAAAATCCATATGTCGTCTCTCTCAAAGAAATATAGTGCAGCTGGCCACTTTGTTAGGGAACTGTGAATAGTTAGTATGGCCAGAATGGTCACGTACATAGAAAATAACAGAACACCAAGAAAGCATCTTTGTGGGCATCGAAGGTTGAAATGATGTACGGTAAGTCAAGAAAACTTACGCCAAGAACAACTGAAGTTAAATAAGGAAGCAAGCCAAGGCGACAATTTCTGAATTTTAAATTGCATCTCATGCCTTCTTGTTTATGGTTCCGATCAGGTCCACTACTATTGACCTGATCGAAACTACCGACAAGATTGAAAGACAAATTGAGTATCATTACTTCCTTAGCAATATGGATGTAATTGTTTTTGTTTTCTTTCCTTAGCATGCTTTCAACATATCTTAGAGAAGAGAGATAACTTGTTGTAGTATGTGAATCCCGTGAAGTAGCCAGAGCTCTTGAAAATTATCAAATAAATGTAAATGTAAATTGCACCAGTGATTTTGACATATTAGCAGCTAAGTATGGAAAACATCAGTGTCTACACTTTAGTTTGTTCATCCCTTTTAGATTACTCTGACTTCAACATTTTTCTGATCTAATCAAGTTATCCAGATTTTTCCTGTCCTGTTCGAAGTTGGTAAATAATTCTCAATATATTGATTTATCTCGTTATCCATATTCAATAATGTAAACTCAAGTATGTATTAAGATACCGGTAATTATTGACCAACTGCGAAGAGGACAGGAAAAATCTGAATAACTCGATTAAATCAGAAAAAATATTGAAGTCAGAGTATACTAAAAGGGATGACACTGGTGCTTTTCATTCTTAGCTACTAATATGTCAAAAGCACTAGTGAAATTTACATTTTCATCCACTTGATAATTTTCAAGAGCTTTGGCAACTGCACGGGATTCACATTATACAACAAGCATCTAATCTTCTCCAAGACATGTTAAAAGCATGCTAAAGCAAGAAAACAAAATCAATTATATCCATATTGCTAAGAAAGTAATTATACTCAATCTACCTTTCAATCTTATTTGTGGTACCGATCAGGTCAATAGCAGTGGACCTGATCGAAACAATAAACAAAAAGGCATGGGATATAATTTAAAATTCAATGATTGCCACCTTGGGTTGCTTTCATATTTTAACTTTAGCTTTTCTTGGTACAAGTTTTCTTGTTTTACTTACATCATTTCAGCCCTCGGTTCCCGCAAAGTAGTTTTCTTGATGTTCTATTATTTTTTAGGTAGGTGATTATTCCGTCCATGCTAACTAGTCGTGGCTCCCTAGCAAAGTGTCCATCTACACTATTTTTCTTTGAGAGAGATGACAGGCGGATTTTCATTCTTAGGTATACATTCATATTTGCACTTGATTAAGATTTCTTATGTTTTAAGTCAATTTCATCGTCGAGATTTTCTACAAATGCCTTGGTACCCTGTGTTTCTTCGTTAATAAGGTCTGAGATAATATAATCTTCATCAACTCCCCTTTTCCCTCGCAGGTATTCTCCTATTGCATCTTCTGTCGTGTAATCATCACCCTAAGCAATCCAACTATATAAATTTGGGCTAGGACAATAACTATATTGATTTTTGTTCTTGGTTGCAGCAGTGTAACGCTTCAAAGGCCTTTCAAAAGTATATTGAATCCTTAAAATCAGTCCAATCAATATTGAATCTTTTTACAATGCCACCAAAACTTGACATATAAATATGAGCAACAACCGTCATTCAATCGTAACAGGGTATCGGAACCATCTTCATGGTCCCTCATCCTTACTAGTTTGGACCCATCAAACTTAACTATAAAATTACAGATATCTTATTTGAATGATCAATGTTTTATCGGTAAAAAATAACATTCACAAAATCAGTGTACTCTATGTGTGTTTTCATGATAACATGATCAGTAATACATACTCCCACATATGAAGTGGTTCCATATGTAAGTAGCTTATTCCTCCTAACCTATGTTTACTGTAGCCTTTTGTGTTAGTTAGGCAAAATTTGATCAACTTTCACTTCCTTATAGCTACAAATAAGAGAAAAACAATTGATGTCAAACAAGAGAAGAACAAAAAAAATATTACAATTGATGTCTGTATAATTTTTAAAAAAGGTAAGACAAAATTGAATAAATACAACATATTTCAATATCAGTTCAATAGCAGAACCATATGTTTCAACGTCTGTTACAACAGATTGCCTATCTTTTGCAATATATTACCCATCCGTTGCAATAAATTCCACATTTGTTCAAAAAATGGGCAATCTTTTGAAATAGGCTACACATCTGTTGCAACGGATGGATGACATCTTGCAACATATGGGTCATCTATTGGAATAAATCAAACCATCCTTTCTAGTGGTTTAATTTTTTCTAAGAGTTGTTTAGTCCATTGCAACATCAATAACAAGGAAACAACACCATTTGTTCGAACACCATCAACAACACCAACATCACACGTTCCAACAAGACCAACCCCATAAATAATATCAATAACAACATCAACAACAAAGAAACAAATAAAATACATACAAAAAAATGATACTGCCAACAAGGCTTCTAAAGTTTTTCCAACAGATGACTTTTTTACATATTTTAATAAAAATAACAGTTCATTCATTCAAGACTTAAAAGTCACATTTCTTTTAATTTTCTCAATAAATGAGATATGGATAATGGGTAATTAAATAAAAAATATATATTTAAATAACTTGCAAAGAAGAAGACAAGAATGAAAGAGTAATAATTAACCATACCTATAATGTCAAAAGAAAGGGGATCAAAGCAGAAATTTCAATCGAGAAAAGATATATATCGATCGATATCCGAAAGGATCCTCATATTAAAGAGGAGAGAAAAATAGAGAAAAGAAAGAAAAAAGAGACAGTTGTGATAACCCTAAAGAAGAGAGAAAGAAAAAGAAGAGAGAAGAATTAATTTATAGATGAAAGAGATATAATTCTAGAGATGATTTTAAATATTCATTAATAAAGGGCACGAGGAGACGGGTGACACCGAAAAGACAAGATATGACAATTCGAAGAGTAGATTTTTGAGTTATCCAAGAAATAAATTTTACCGCCTTAGTATTTTATCTTTTTTTATTTCAGACAAAAAATTGCTTTAAAATTAAAAAATATTTTTAAACAGATACATCATCGGTTGAAATAGGTAATAATATTTGTTTGAAAATTTCCAATAGCTCAGTCATTTGTCGTATCAGATGCAAATGTCCATTTGATAATTTACAACTAATAGGTAATCTGTTGCAACAGATATCAATATCTGTTTAAAAAGTTCCAATAGGTCAGTCATCTATTATAATAGATGCAAATATCTATTTGATAATTTACAACAGATAAGTAATCTATTGCAAGAAATGTCTTTGAAATTGATTAAGCTAGAACTAGGGATGAGTTCATAGGGTCAACTACAATTTTAATTGAGTTTTTGCAATTGCATGATGTTGGTATTGCGTTCCTCCCGACCTGAATCACCAATCAATCAATCTGAGTTTAAACGATTCATATTAACTTATTACTGAGCTAATACCTAAATTAATTCATCTAGAACTAGGTATGAGTTCATAGGGTCAACTGCAAGTTCAATTGAGTCTTTGTAATTGCATGATGTTGGTATTGTGTTCCCCCAGACTTGATTCGCCAATCGATCAATCTGAGTTAAAACAATTTGTATTAACTTATTACGGAGCTAATACCTAAATTCATTTAACTAGAACTAGGGATAAGTTCGTAGGGTCAACTACAATTTTAGTTGAGTCTTTGCAGTTGAATAATATTGGTATTGAGTTCCTTCCGACCTGTGCCGTCAATTGATCAATTTGAGTCAAAATGATTTGTATTAACTTATTACTGAGCTAATACCTGAATTTATTTAGCTATAACTAGGGATAAGTTAATAGGGTTAACTATAATTTCAATTGAGTCTTTGCAATTGCATGATGTTGGTATTGCGTTCCTCCCGACCTGAGTCACCAATTGATCAATCTGAGTTGAAATAATTTGTATTAACTTATTATTAAGTTAATACTTAAATTCATTTATCTAGAACTAGTGATGAGTTCATAGGGGCAACTACAATTTCAATTGAGTCTTTATAATTGCATGTTGTTGGTATTGCGTTCCTCCCGACCTGAGTCGTCAATCTATCAATTTGAGTTGAAACGATTCATATTAACTTATTATTAAGATAATACCTAAATTCATCAGTGTTTCAGTTGAACTTAATACATTTTATTATGAAGAAATGGTTAAAAATTATCTCTTTTAGAAAAATAATTAAGATCAATTCGGACCAAATTAACAATTTCAAAACTTGTCATTCTTTTCCAAAATACAAATCAACCCATACAAATCATCCATTTACGGAAAAATATTTCATCATTTCAAATCTTGATTTCTCGCTCCTTTATTTCTCTCTCAACAATACAAATAACAACTACTCAACATATTGCTCAACCCTTCAAAATAGATTAATTTTCTTCCCATTTTCGTCTACACGGTTGTTATTTTTTACTTCATTCTTGCTTGTATCCATTATTTTCATTGTCTTCTCAGGTAACAAAGTTCGAGAAGAGTTCAACATTTGTTCTTTATTCTAAAAATTAGGGCTTTTTAGTAAATAATTAAAAAAAGACTTCTAGTTGTATTATCTTCGAGAATGGGTTTAGAATTATAAGTTTTGATGCTAAAAACATAGGGAAAAACTTAGAAAACCCTAGTTTTTGTTGAAGTATTTCATTAATTATCGTGGTATTGTTGGATGGTGTTTGTGGTGTTATTGGTGGTGTCAGTATTGGTGGTCTTGGAGTTGGTATTGGTATTTGTGGCATTGGTGGTGGTGGTAGTGATGGTGTTGGAGGTGTTGGTGGTGGCATTGGTGATGGTATTGGCAGTGGTAGTGGTGGTCTTGGTGGTGGTATTGGTGGCATTGGTGGTCTTGGTGGTGGCATTGATGATGATGTTGGTGGTGGTGGTGGTGGTCATGGTGGTCTTAGTGGTAGTCTTGGTGGCATTGGTGGTGGTTTTGGTGGTGGTCTTGGTGGTGGTGGTCCATCTATTGCAACAGCTGGAACATCTATTGGGAGATATTAAATAGGTCTTCAAACAGATTCTCCATCGATTCCAACTGATGGGTTACCCATTGGAATATTATTTTGTAATGTGGCATATAAAAATTTATTCAAATTTGTCTTATGTTTTTTTTTAAAATTATGCAGACATCAAATGTAATGTATTTTATGTTTTCTGTTATTTGTAGTTAAAAGATGTCTCCCAAAAAAAAGAAACTAAAAGTGGATCAACTTCTGGACACCTAACAAAAAGGCTAGAGTACAGATGGATTCGGAGGAACTTCCTAAACAATCTCAGCCAAGGAAAAGTGAAGCTGAGAAAAGTTATGAAAATGACATTGAGGGAGGTGGAGAAAGGTATTTAGAGTTCGGTGAGGATAATAAAAGTAAGGAGGAAGAATAATATAAACAAGAAGAAAAAGAAGTAAAAAGTGAGAAAGAGAATGATGATAACAAGAAGAGGAAGAAGTAGAAAGTGCAAAAGAGGATGATGATCCAAATGATGATAATGCATCACCAATGGGGCTTGAATTAATATCGAAATCTAATCCTATCAAAACTATTAGTATTGACAGGATTCAAGTTGCAATACCGATAGATGACCCTGCAGAACTAACTGGTGATTTGGTACTTAAATGTCAGTTAGGGAAACCTTTTGACGACTTTAGAAAAACTATGAAGAATGAAAAACTAGATGAATTGTTTAAAAAGAGCTACTTTAGACACTTTCTTGATTTGCCTGAGGACAACATTGCTCATTTCTAAATGAGCAGGGTATATGGTCTTCTCAAGCACAGGATCAAGTACATGGGGGGTGATAAAGATTCGAAGGAGGGGGAAAAAAGATGGTTGAAATATGGATCAACTACTGTGGCATGCCGGTTTGTTTTGGCATGAAAGAGTTTGTCATAGTGACAGGCATGAGATGCAATCATCCAAAGGAACCTCTTATTAAGGAAACACCCCGCAAAAAGTCTAAGGCAAGCAGGACAGCCAAACCACTACCATCAAATAAAGGGAAGGCATTATCTAAATGACCATCCACCAAAACCAACAAACATAAGGAAAAAATAGATGGGTTGTTCGACATTGTTGGACATAGCTACAAAGCCACAAAGTTGATACAAAATCTCAAGGATAAAACCTTACCAAAGAAGTATAGGGAGAAATTATGCTTAGTTTGGTTTGCCCATTCCGTTATATTGGCAATAGACGTCAACAAAGTCATTAAAGATGATTTGTTGGCTCTTGCTGAGGATTTTGAGAAATTCAACAATAATCCCTGGGGATATGACAGCTACAACTTGACTGTCAATTATTTACTGACAAGCTATCCCCAAAGACGATTACATTATACGGCTTTCCTCGGGCTTTCATGGTAAATTTAATCACTATTTTTTTACTCATCCATTAATTTATATTGAATAATTATTATGACTTTTTTTTCTTGCTTCCTCTTTACATTTTTTAGGCTTGGGCATTTGAAGTCATTCCTCCCCTCCGAAAGTAGGTCACGGATTACTCGAATAAGGTTTCTCATCCAATGATCCTTAGGTGGTTGGTGGCAAAGAGCAACAGAAGAATTAAGGAAGTTGGTCTCTTTAACCCTTCAGATGATGTTGTACGTCAAAAATTGAAGGAAAGGTGTCATTTAAGTCTTGAATAAAGAATTGGTAACATTGAACAACTTAAAGGGTCAAACATAATTAGGAAACTTGATTAAGTTAATTGTGAACTTGATTAATATTTTTAAAACATTCTAATCTTTTCAAAAATACAAATCATCCCACACCACTCTCTTCTTTAAATCAATCGTCTCTCATCTTTCTCTCTCAATAGTTTCTCCCAACCAACAGTTCTGTAAATTTATCATTTTAATCCCCGGTGACTTCAACCTCCAGCGACAAATAGTTGGGTTTTAAGTTTTTTTTTTACTTTTAACCATCAATCAACGTGACATTCTTGCTCTTCGGCCCCAACAATTTTGAGTTTTTCATTATCCTTTTTCTTCTTTCATAGGTAAAAAATTATGGCCTTTTTAGTTTTAAAGAAAAAGAGGAACTTAAGCAAACTTCTCTTCTAGTATTGGTTAGTTATTTTAATATTTGTTGCTTTAATTTGAAATGCGGTCTAAATAAAACCCTATTTTTTGGTACTTCTTCTCTTCTCTTTCGGAGTGAAATATGATATTTTGTTGTTTATTGCAGTTTTAGAAGTTTGATTTTTGTTGCTTGTGTTTGCACAAAAAAAACAACGATATTGGTGTTTTTGGTGTTGTGACCCTTGCTGAGTTGATTTATTCTTCTTCTTGGTAAAAATGGTGATATTGTTATTGTTCTATTGAACAAAATCATGCTACTATTTTTTTCTACAACAATTTAACCTTCTGATGCAATAAATTAACCATCTGATGTGATATATTAACCATCTAATACAACAGATTTACTATCTGATGCAACAGATTAACCATCTAATGCAACAAATTTATCGTATATGCAACAGAGGAACTATTCAGATTAAAAATCTACTATAACAGATTAACCATCTGATGCAGCAGATTTACCATGGGATTAAAAATTTGTTGCAATAGATTAACCATCTAATGCAACAGACTTACCATCGAATTAAAAATATAATGCAACGAATTAAAAATTTGATGAAATAGATTAACCATCTAATGCAACATATTTACCATCTAATGCAATGGGGGAACCATCGGATTAAAATTTTGATGCAACAGATTAACCATCTAATGCAATGGAGGAACCATCGATTAAAAATCTGATGCAAATAAATGAACCTTTTGTTGGATAAAATCCTATCATCTATTCCAACAAGACATGTCCAAGACTTGATATTTCCAACTGATCCTTCATCTGTCATGATAGACGACCCTTTTGTTGGAAGAAATCTAAATAATATTGACCATTAATAACAGTTCTAACAAATCACTCATATGTTGCAACAGATGTGTAATCTGTTGTAGATACCTGTTATCTATTTCAACAGAAGAGTGATCTATTTTTATTGTTGTAATAGATTACTCATCTATTGCAATAGATCACTCATATGTTACAATGTGTGATCTATTGCATAGGCCAGTCATCTATTTCAACAGATGAGTGATCTATTTTTATTATTGTAATAGATTACTTATCCATTACAACAGGTTAGTTATATGTTGCAACAGATAACCTACCTGGTGCAACAAATGTGTGATCTATTGGAACTGTTATTTTACTATTGTACGTGTTAGATAGACGGTTATCCTTTTTAATGATGCATTAATCAATTATAATCTATTTTAAGTTCATGTTATTTTTAGTTATGGCTCCCAAAAGAATAGAAACCGAATCAAATCCAACTAAAGAAACAAGTAAAGCATCTAGGCTACATCCACCAATCTATGAGCTTGCTTTAAAAGCTTTATCTCAATCAGAAGCAGAAGATAATGAACATGGGAGGAGGAATATTTCAAAAGAGATGATCTAAATGCTAATAGCCCTTTCAACGAAGAGTTGGTGAAACCCTTCAACATTGATAGTTATCCTGTGAGAATGTAGTGCGATGGTGCCAAAGATTCAACGGGTGATTTCGTGGTTAACTCAACCATGGAAAAATCTTTCAACATTTTCCAAAAAATACTTCGAGAATAAAATTTGAATGTTTATTTTAAGGACAGCTGCTTTAGACAATATCTTGATTTGTCAGAGGAGAACAATCCTCGTTTCTAAATAAAAATGGTATATAATCTTCTCAAGTGTAGGTTTATGTTTGAAAACAAAGATAAGATGGATGAGGTGTGGATAAATTATTATGGCATAACTGTTTGTTTTGGTTGGAAGGAGTTTGCCATAGTTACTGGACAAAAATGTTATCCCCCTTCTCCTTCTCAAGTTATATCAATTCTAACCCAAAAAAAGCACCCCGCACAACCAAAAAAGGCAAATGCAAGTCAAGTGATCATGAAGACTTGGTGTCCCTTGTTGGTCCAAGCTTCAAAAACAAAAATTTGATAGAAGCATTGAAAGGTAAAAGACTTTCAAATAATCATAAGCAATCATTGTGCTTGGTTTGGTTTTTACATAATATTCTTTGGGCGAGAGACGTTAACAACAACATACCACTTGGTTTAATAAATCTCTCTAAGGATCTTGAGGCATTTAACAGCTATCCTTGGGGTTATGAAAACTTCAAAATGACTGTCCAATATTTGTTGACTCTGTTAACGCCAAAGACAGTCAACTTATATGGCTTTCCATGGACTTTCATGGTAAATATTTTTTTTATTATGATATGATTCATTTTTTATTCAATAATGCTTTTGATTTATTAGCGTTATTTTATAGGCTTGGGCGTTTGAAGTCATTCCTTATTTAAGACAACAAATGAACAACCATGAAGAAGTTTCCTATCCAAGAATCTTGAGATTGTTGTCGGCCAAAAAAGATAAAAATGCAAAATTTCTTGATCTCTTCAACCCCCGAAGGATGAAGTAAGTCTAATTCTATTTATTTATTTTTAATTAATGACTTTTTTGAATGATCTAATCATCATTCTAATATATGTACTAATTTATGTTAGATTGTGCATCCATCGTTTGTTTAAACCAATTGAGAGTTGAAGATGCCATTTTTCTTACTTTACGGTCTGCGCAAACTTTATCGGACCCTAAGGTCATTGAAAAAATAAAAAAGAAATTATTTAAAGAAACAATTATCACAAGAAAAATAATTTTAGAGGGTGGGCTTGTTATTGTTAATGATGGTAGTGGTAGTGGTGCTGTTGTTGGGGCTAATGATGCTCCTCTTATAATTTTTGAAATAACAAACCATTATGATTATGATCATACTAGTTATACAGATTTTACCCCTTTCTAGCGAATGTTCTGCATGCAAATGTCTAGACTGCAAGGCAAAATATGGAGTGATTAATACTATTAATGCATTAACTGCGTCTCTAAGGGAATTGACACCTAAGAGGGTGTTATTCCATCAAAGAAGATTTCATATCCATACACTTCACTAGAGATTAAGGTGGCTAAGAAGAGAAGGAAAGAAATTTCCAAGGCATCATCAAGCATCGAAAAAAGAAAAATTATAACTCCTCTATCTTTGTCTTTCACCTTTGATCAATGTACAAGGGCCACAGAAGAGCAGTATGAGCTGAAAAAGGTGAATGTATATCATTTGTTCCAACAAACAAACAGACATATATTTGTTTTAATAGATAATACATTTGCTAAAAATTATCAAACAGATATATACATCTGTTGCAACAGTTATCTAACCTATTGCATTTGATGTTTTATTTGTTGTAATATATGTCTGTTTGTTTCAGCAAATCAAATAGGTCTTTGTATTATTTTAATTTGTACCAATAGATGAGTCATATGTTGCAACAGATGGGTCATCTATTGGAAATTATCATACAACTCTTCTTTACCTGTTTGAATTTGTCCCAACAGATGATCCATCTATTATAACAGATAAATAATTTGTTGTATATCTATGATTAGCATTGATAATTCTGGCTTTCCAGATGGATGTTAAAATAGAAGCTACTGTTGTACAATATAATATCACAGTTGATAATCCATCAACTACTTCCAAAGAACAAGAAAAAGTGGAGCCTGTCATTTTGGGAGAATGGAAGAATTACCCATTTGAAGGGTTTAACATCTCAGACGAGACTCCAAAAAACTAACAAAGTTGATCAACGACTATTCAGAATGGATTTCCATGATTCAGAATGGATTGCCATGATTTCGTACATCACTTTGGCGTTACTTCATAGGTGACTTTGGTAAGTAAAATAATTATTTTTAGTAGAATTTGTCATTTGGGTACACTGCTACTGCTATTTTTTCAACAAAGGATAGAACTCATTCATGAATCCAACATAAGAGCCATTTATTTAAATAGATCACTCATCTGTTATGACAGATGATTCATCTATTGCAACATAAGACTCATATATTGGATTCATGTTTATGGCTCTATATAGTGCCCATAACACGAATCGAATAGATAGGTCATCTGTTGCAATAGATGGGTCATCTACTATAATAGGTGAGTTATCTATTACAACAGATGAGTTATCTATTGTGAAAGACTAGTTACCTGTTGCATCGGACTAGTTATCTGTTGCAACAGACGTGTTATCTGTTACAACAGACGTGTTATCTATTGCAACATAGGAGTAATCTGTTACAACAAATGAGTGATCTATTTGTAACAACACAAAATAACTTCTGCCACAAAACCTAACAGATAACCAATATATTTCAACAGATGGTCCATCTATTGAAAGAACTCAAAACTCTTGCTATTGCTACTGGATTACAAATTGTTCCTTACGTCCAATCATCGACATGTTTGTTGAGAAGAAGAAATAGGAAGAAACATAAATTTTTCATTAAACAAAAACAAAATACATTAATATAAATAAAAATAAAAATAAAAATAAAAATACATACGCTAAAATAAAAAATATAACCTAATTACTATTATTATTATTATCATCATCATTATTATTGCTAGTTGGACAATAATGAACCGGCGCAAGGCCCTCCTCAGCCTGTGAATCTCTCGAAGCATCCTTTCTCTCACGGTGCCCAACTCCCATGTAGGTAATTAACCTGCCTTTGAAGTTCCCGCATGGTGTCGCGCAAAATAGTAATGTCTCAAAAAGGATCAGTCATATCTAGAACACCCATGAATTGATAAAAAATGTAAAAACACAAGTAATGAAAAGAGCTTGAATATAATACAACGTATAATACCAATTGGGTAGATTTATACAAAAGAAAGAAAAAAACTTACCTGAGTTAGGGAAACGGTATCTAGTCTTTGAAGAAAAAGTGGTTGAAGATGTAATATGAAAGACAAGATGCAAGAAATAAAATAGAGTGTAGTAGAATGAATGAGTAAGGAGGGACCTATTAATTAAGGATTAAATTTGAATAAGTTAGGCAAATAGGCGCGACTGTTCACCTCCATTTTACTAACTACATTCAAACTGGTGACTTTTTTATTACTGTGAAAAGTTATGACTTAATTAAATCAAGTTGCTGACTTTTTATTATTGTGATAAGTCATGACTTTTTAGCTTATTATTATTAATTAGTTCTTAAATTTAAATAATGTTTTTCCTAATTAAATAATTGAAGACCTCTCACCTTTTTAATAACCATTTCTTTTACAAGTAACCATTTTTATTGAGTTGTGGAATCAAATTGTATATCTATTGCATCAGATAACCCACCTGTGGCAACATATATGCCATATGTTGCAACAATTCGACCATCTGCTGCAAAAGATAATTTATCTGTTGCAACATATAATCTATCTATTTTAATAATCATCATATACTTTCATTAATCCAAATTGGTAACTTTTTTATGATATAAATTAAAAAACAGATTTAAAAATAAAAATGGCCAAAAGTCACTACTTGTCGCCTATTTAATATTAACATCAATTATTCAAATTAAATAACTATTTTTTTACGGTTATAAATTATGTTTATCATTTATTTTCTTATTGTTTTCTGTGAAAAGAAATGACTTAATTAAATCAAGCTGGTGAATTTTTTATTATTGTGACAAGTCATGACTTTTCATTATTAAATAATTCTCAAATTTAAATAACCTTTTCTCAATTAAATAATCAAATACTTCTCACCTTTTTAATAACTATTTTTTTTAATAAAATAATAATTGTTTTATTGAGTTTTGGCAACAGATTGTATATTTGATGCATCAGATAACCCATCTGTGGCAACAGATATACCATCTATTATAATAAATCGACCATATATTATTAAAGGAGTTTTTTTATTTCTTCTAACAGTTGATTGATCAGTCGCAACAAATGGGAAATCTGACTCATCAGCTATTTTAAATGTGTTAGATAAAAAATCACGATTGTTCACCTCATTTTTTAAAATCATCATATACCTTAATTAATCCAGAGTGGTGACTTTTTTATTATATAATAAATTAATTAAAAATTGATCTAAAAACAAAAATGATGAAAAGTCATGACTTATCGTCTATTTAATTATTACATCAGTTATTAAAATTAAATAACCGTTTGTTTATGGTTATAAATTATGTTTATCATTTATTTCCTTATTATTTATTTACGAACTATTTTTCATATTAAATAATCAAAAAGTCATGACTTTTCTCCCTCTCAATAACAATAACCCTTTATATTAATAACCGTCAATTGCAACATATGATCCATCTATCGCAATAGATTAACCATTTGTTGAAATATATGGTCTATCCATTCCCACAAATTCTTAATCCCTACCTCCAACCGTCGACATGTTGAGACTAAGGAATAGACAGAATAAAAATTAAATATTAAATAAGAATTAAAAATCCAAAGTCGAGCAAGCATAGATGTTTGAATCCATTATATACAAATATATAATAAAAAATAAAATATACATTAGGTTCCTCCCTTAGGTAGATCCGATATAATAAAAGAGAATACATACGCTAAGATAAAAAACATAACCTTATTATTATTATTATTATTATTATTATTGTTGTTGTTGTTGTTGTTGTTGTTGTTGTTGTTATTGTTGTTGTTGTTGTTGTTGTTTTCAACCGGCAAATCGTCATCCGATAGTTTCAGGGCCCTCCTTAGCCTTTCTCTCATGTCTCCCAACTCTCACAAAAATTCATGAATCTTCCTTTCAAGTTCCCGCAAGGTGTTGCACAGAATCACCTTGTCTAAATTCGGATCATACATATCTAGAAGTGGAGTAGATAGAATGAGTAAGGAGAGACCTACTTATAAAGGATTGAATTTGAATGAGTTAGTCAAAAAGCCACGACTGTTCACCTCTTTTTTAATAATTACATCCCTTAATTAAATAAAATTGGTGACTTTTTGAATATGTAAATTAAAAAAATGAATCTAAATACAATATTTTATCTTTATTGTATTTCGAAAAGAAAAGAAAATTGCTTTAAAATAAATCAAACAGATGGGTAATCTGTTGCAAATATATTCTACCTCTTTGATAATTTACAACATATTGACAATCAGTTGCAACATATATATATCTATTTGATTATTTTCAATAGATAAGTCATATGTTGTAACAGATTGATCATTTGTCGTAACAGATGTCTATATTTGTTTGATAATTTTAACAGATGTGCCATCTGTTGCACCAGGTTAGTCATCTATTGCCATAGATGGGCTAAGAATGATAAGGTGTGTGAAGATGGATCCACTTTCATGTGTGGGAGTTATGTATTACTAATAAGGTCGTCGGGACAACACACATAAGTACAATGATTTTGTGAATGCGGTTTTTAACTGAATAGGCATTGATCATTCAAACAAGATCCTATATTGTACAGTTAAGTTTGATAGGTTCAAATTGATAAGGTCGGGGGTTCATGAAGATAGTCTTGATACCCTGTTACGAATTAATGACGGTTGTTGTTCATGTTTATGCGTGTCAAGTTTTGAGAAGGGATCAATATTTGGTGGAATTGCAGAGATCCAATAGCGATTGAATTGGACTTTAAGGGTGCATTGGACTCTGAGAAGGCCTTCGAAGCCTCCCACTGCAGCAAACAAGAATGAAAAAGCAACAAAAATTCCCCTGGCCCAAATTTATATGGATGGGTTATTCGAGAAGATGATCACACACTAGAAGGAGTCGAAGGAGAATACCTGCGAGGGAAAGGGGAGTTGATGAAAAACTATACCATCTAAGACCTTATTGAAGAGGAAACATAGGGTAGAAAGCAAGGAACTTCTAGCTAATCTGGCTGATAAAACTGACTTAAAACATGAGAAATATGAATCAAGTGCAAATATGAAAGTGTATCTAGTAATGAAAATCTATCTGTCATCTCTCTCAAAGAAAAATAGTATAGCTGGCCACTTTGCTAGGGAACTGCGAATAGTTAGTGTAGTCAGAATGATCACCTACATGGAAAATTATAGAACACTAAGAAAACAGTTTTGCGAGCACCGAGGGTTGAAATGATGTATAGTAAGTCAAGAAAACTCACACCAAGAACAGCTGAAGTTAAAATAAGAAAGCAAGCCAAGGCGATAATTTCTGAATTTTAAATTACATCCCATGCCTTCTTGTTTGTGGTTCCGATCAGGTCCACTACTATTGACCTGATCGGAACAACAAATAATATTGAAATGCAGATTGAGTATAACTATTTCCTTAGAAATATGGATGTAATTAATTGTGTTTTCTTTCCTTAGCTTGCTTTTAACATATCTTGGATAAGAGAGATAACTTGTTGTAGTATGTGAATCTTGTGCAGTTACCAGAGCTCTTGAATATTATCAAATAGATGGAAATATAAATTGCACCAGTGCTTTTAACATATGAGCAGCTAAGCATGGAAAGTTCTAGTGTCTACACTCTAGCTTATCCATCCCTTTTAGCATACTTTGACTTCAATATTTTTTCTGATTTAATCAAGTTATCTAGACTTTTATTGTCCTCTTCAAAGTTTGTCAATAATTTCCGATATCTTGATTCATCTCATTATCCAGATTCAATAATGTAAACTCAAGTATAAATCAAGATTTCGGGAATTATTGACCAACTTCAAAGAGGACAAGAAAAATTTTGATAACTTAATTAAATCAGAAAAAATGTTGAAGTTAGAGTATGCTAAAAGGGATGAACAAGCTAGAGTGTAGACACTAATGCTTTCCATGCTTATCTATTAATATGTCAAAAGCACTGGTCCAATTTACATTTTAATCCATTTGATAATTTGTAAGAGCTCTAGAAACTGCACGGGATTCACATACTAGAACAAGCATCTGATCTTCTCCAAGACATGTTAAAAGCATGCTAAGGAAATAAAGCACAATCAATTACATCCACATTGCTAAGGAAGTAATTATACTCAATTTGCCGTTCAATATTGTTTGTGGTTTCAATCAGGTCAATAGCAGTGGACCTGATCGAAACCACAAACAAGAAGACATGGGATGCAATTTAAAATTCAGAAATTATCGCCTTGTCTTGCTTTCTTATTTTAACTTCAGTTGTTCTCGGCGAAAGTTTTCTTAACTTACTGTATATCATTTCAACCCTCGATTCCCGCAAAGCTGCTTTCTTGGTGTTCTATTATTTTTTAGGTAGGAGATTATTCCAACCACGCTAACTATCACAACTCCCTAGAAAAGTGTCCAGCTATACTATTTTTCTTTGAGAGAGACGACATACAGATTTTCATTCTTGGATACACTTTCTTATTTGTACTTGATTCCGATTTCTTATGTTTTAAGTCAATTTCGTCGACCAGATTCTCTACAAATTCCTTGGTACCCTGTGTTTCTTCTTTAATAAGGTCTTTGATGATATCATCTTTAAAAACTTCCCTTTTTCCTCGTAGGTATTCTCCTGCCGCACCTTCTGGTGTGTAATTATCACCCTAAGCAACCCATCCATATAAATTTGGGCTAGGACAATAACTATATTGATTTTCGTTCTTGGTTGTAACAGTGTGACGTTCGGAAAGTTTATTGAACCCTTAAAATCAGTCAAATCACTATTGAATCTTTTTACAATGTCACCAAAACTTGATCCCTTCATAAAATTTAATATATATACATGAGCAACAACTATCATTAAATGGTAACAGGGTATTGAAACCATCTTCATGGTCCCTCCGCGTTATCAGATTAGACCTATCAAACTTAACTATAAAATTACAGATATTTTGTTTGAATGATCAATGCTTTATCGGTAAAAAAATAGCATTCACAAAATCAGTGCACTCTATGTGTGTTTTCATGATAACATGATCAGTAATACATACCTCCCACATATGAAGTGGTTCTATCTACAAGCAACTTATTCCTCTGAACCCATCTTTACTGTAGCCTTTTGTATTGGTCGGGCAAAAGTTTATCAACTTTCACTTTCTTTTATCTATAAATAAGATAAAAATAATTAATGTCAAACAAGAGAAAAACAAAAAGACATTATAATTGATGTCTGCATAATTTTTAAAAAAGTTAACACAAAATTGAATAAATACAACACATTTCAACATCTGTTAAACGGTTAATCCATATGTTGCAACAACGGTTATAATAGATTGCCCATCTGTTGTAACATATTACCCATCTGTTGCAACAGATTCCACATTCGTTGCAGCAGACTCCACGTCTGTTGCAATAGATTCCCCATCTGTTCAAAAGATGGGCAATCTGTTGTAACAGGCTATGCATCTGCTGCAATAATTGGACGATATGTTGCAACATATGAGTCATCTATTGGAATAAATCAAACCAGCCTTGTTAGTGGTTTGATTTGTTCCAACAGTTGCTCCGTCTGTTGCAACATCAACAACAGCATCACCAATAAAAAAAAAAAACAAAGAAACATCATTTATTCCAACACTATCAACAACACCAACACCACACATTCCAATAACACCAACCCTACCAACAATATCAATAACAACATCAACAATAAAGAAACAAACAAAGTACACACGAAAAGAATGATACTGCCAACAAGAATTCTAAAGTTCTCCCAACAGATGACTTTTTTGCATATTTTAATAAAAATAATGGTTCATTCATTCAAGACTTAAAAGTCACCTTTTCTTCAATTTTCTCAAAAAAATAGGATATGGGTAATGGGTAATTAAATAAAAAAATATGTAAATAAAAAATTTAAATAACTTACAAAGAAGAAGACGAGAATGAAAAAGAAATAGTGAACCATACCTGCAATGTCAAAAGTAGGGGGATCAAAACAACAATTTCAGTCGAGAAAAGATATAAATCAATTGAGATCAGAAAGGATCCTCATGAAAAAAAAAAAAAAAAAGAGCGAAAGGAGACAAAAAAAAGGAAACGATTGTGATAATCCTAAAGAGGAGAGAAAGAAAAAGAAGAGAGTGAATTAATTTATGGCTGAAGGAGAGATAATTCTAGAGATGGGTTTAAATGTTCATTAATAACTTTGAGGAGCACGAAGAGATGGGTGACATTGAAAAGATAAGATATAACAACTTGAGGAGTAGATTTTTGAGTTATCCAAGAAATATTTTTTACCGCCCTAGTCTTTTATCTTTTTTATTTCATATAGAAAATTGCTTTAAAATTTAAAAAAGATTTTTAAACAGATACGTCATCTGTTGAAATAGATAACAATATTTGTTTGAAAATTTCCAACAGCTTGGTCATCTGTCGCATCAGATACAAATGTCTATTTAATAATTTATAATAGAAAGGTAACTGTTGCAATAGATATTAATATCTATTTGAAAATTTCAAACAGCTCTGTCATTTGTTTCAATGTATGCAAATATCTATTTGACAATTTACAATAGATAAGTAATCTATTGCAACAGATTTCCTTGCAATTGATTTAGCTAGAACTAGAAATAATTTCATACAGTCAACTTCAATTTCAATTGAGTCTTTGCAATTGCACGATGTTGGCATTGCGTTCTCCCCGACCTAAGTCACCAATCAATCAATCTGAGTCGAAATAATTCAGATTAACTTATTACTGAGCTAATACCTAAATTAGTTTATCAAGAACTAGGGATGAGTTCATAGGTTCAACTATAATATCAATTAAGTCCTTAAAATTGTATGATGATGGTATTGTATTTGTCGCGACCTGAGTTGCCAATCGGTCAATCTGAGTTAAACAATTCATATTAACTTATTATTGATCTAATACCTAAATTGATTTAGCTAGAACTAAGGATGAGTTCATAGGGTCAATTATAATTTCAATTAAGTCTTTTTGATTGCATAATGTTGGCATTGCATTCCTCCCGACCTGAGTTGTCAATCGATCAATCTGAGTTGAAACGATTCGTATTAACTTATTACTGAGCTAATACCTAAATTAATTTAGCTAGAATTATGTAATACCCCAAGAATTTCAATTAATAGTAGAACCCTGTTTCAAGCTCGTTAGAAATAAATTTAGTGATTTGGTAGCTTCATGATCTATCTTGATGAGTATTAGGGCCTCAAAAGTGTCCTAGCTATTAGACGAATCAAAACATTCCTTGCCGGTTGAATTCTTGAGATGGATATTGGTATGGTCAACTTCAAATGAGCATATATCTCATTATACTAAGAATATATTATCACATAACCCCCCAAAAGATATATAATTGAATTAGCTTTCCAACGATACAAATTTCACCAAAATTCATTATCGGAGCAAAGAGTTATGCCCATTTTACTCCAGCGTATCAGCTTGGAAATTTCGTGACGACATTTTGTGACGAATTGTCACAAGCCTGACGGCTTGTCACAAAATGTCGTCACCATAAGCAAAAAGTCACAAATTCCAACATTTTGTGATGACTTGTCACAAGTTTGACGACTTGTCAGAAAATATCGTCAACCTTAAGCCGAAAATCATAAAATCCACCCTTTTGTGACGACATTTCGTGACGACTTGTCACAAATCTAACGACTTGTCACGAATGTTGTCAGCTATTTTTTTTCAATAATTTAATGACATTTTTGCAAGGGGATTTTGGTCTTTTTCCTGCACTTTCCACGACTTATAACCCTCAGAGAATGTATTTTCTTATATTTCTCTTTAGTTAAACAACTCAAAATTCTCTGCACACCTTCAACCAAAAGGTTAGGGTTTGAACATAAAAACCCAATTATATAGAGATTCAACCGTGAGAATTCAATAATTCTTGCATATTTGAATTCCCCATTAAGAGGGCTACGAGGGACACCCAATAGTTCGTGAATAACCTTCCAAAATTTTTGAAGTCATTCAAAAGCTCCAAGTTTAAGGTATGTGAGTTTTGAACAAGAACACTCTTTCGTTCTCGTGCCCAAAAGTTTTAGTTTTTCTTAAAGAATTTCGTATTTTCAAGAGTGAATTCATATTATTTTGCTATATTTCAAGTTTATGAGATTATGGAATTGTTCAAGTCTTTAATTGCATGATTTTCTTATTTAATTATGGTATAAATTGAGAGTTCATGACATAAATTTCATATTCCTATATTGATATCATATTTTCAAGAATTTCTAAGATTTGTTGTTGTGAATTGAGCCTTATTATGAAATTGTGTCTTTGAGAATGACTTATTGATACTTTTTAAAGTGATTCAAGAAGAGTACATATATTTCTATGTTATTGAGACTTTAAAGCTTATTCATGATAAGTATATCAAGATTTCAAGAAAGAAGTGAGTTTTGATCCTAAGTTAAGAAAGAAATCCACATCCTTGATTTTGAGATAAAGGGGATGCATTTTGGCTCCCATCACATATTGTTGAAATGTTTTTAAGGTAAATTTTCTTAAGTTCTGAGCTAAGTAAGGGAGTAGTATTTAGCACCGAGTTGGGCTTGATTACGAGGTCTCATGCCCTAGAACTATGTTCCCTCGTAGGTTTCTGATTTACCCCAAGTGGGTTAAGATAGTGATCACTAAAGTTAAGGTTTTATCCAATGGAAAGGATAAAACATCTCTCCCTAACATGGGTAAGATGTTGGACTCCATGTATCTCACATGGTTTATGTCGGTTAGAAGAAACTCCCAAAGTAGTCCCTCACTCTATCTAAGATACAAGTATATGTATTTTGAAAGCTATGTATCCAAGATTTCTAAGGCTCTCAAGTGTCAAAATCTTTAAGTTTCCAAAGAAGTTCCTAGTTTTCATGAGATTAAAGTGTATGCTCTGAAATATGTTGTTTTAAGACTTTATCTATCTTACAAGTTTGAGAATAAAGAAAGAATGCAGATTTAGAATAAAGTGCAATGACTCACGTGATTTACATTACCTATTTACTTATTCATGATTATGATGGTTTTAATTCAAGCTATATGAGTCATCTATACTAGCATGTATATTTTTTATAAGGATTTATGATATTGATTATTTAATTGCATACACCCCCATATACTCAGTATATTCCCAAAGTGTTGATCCACATATACGTCTATGTGTTACATTGTTTTACAATGTAGGTACAAGACTTAGTATGCACATTCAGATTCAGTCAGCTCGCAGCTTCCAATCAGCAGGTGATGAATCTTTTTGATTCAAGGGTTTGATCCAGATAGACAGTTTGAGCAGTTCTTTATTTTCCTATTTCAGTCGTATTGAGTTGGGATAGTTGGGAGTCATGACCCGGCTATCTAAAGTCAGTACTAGTAGAGGCTTCATAGACAGTTAGTAAAAGTTGATATATTCAGTTTCAGTTTTGATTTGTAAAGCGGAGTTGTAATCTTGTAAATTCAGTTTTGTATTGATCAATTTTAAAAAAGAGTTATTTTCCACTAATTTGTACAGATTTAAACTTTTTATTCAGTTGCTTATGAGTTACACCAGTAGAAGGGTTAGCTTGGGGTCACTTATGACCCTAAGCACCGTGTGACATCTCGGGACCCATTTTTGAGGCATTACAAATTTGGTATTAGAGCACAGAGTTCAAGTGTCCTAGGGTCTCTGTGAAGTCGTGTCTAGTAGAGTCTTGCAGAATGATATAGAGACGTCTGTACTTTTCTTCGAGAGGCTACAAGCAATTTAGGAAATGTCTCCATTCTTTTATGTCTCAGATCATGCTATAGAAATGTTCTTTAAGAAACTTATACAGATTCTCTTCGTACTCTATCCGAGTCATCTCTGCCTCATTTTCAAGGTATTAGAAACAGTCAAGCTTAAATATTTACAGATAGTGCTTTCTCAAACAGTCTCCACAGATAGTTATCAGATTGTAAGCGAGCAAGAAAGTATCCCATCAGTGCTTTTGAGTTCCGATGATTGAAATGCTTTATTCATGATTCATAAAAGTCGTGCACTAAGCCCAAGTCAGATGTACTTCCAGATTCCTCCTCAGAATCTATAATGTAAAGCTATACTTCCCTATCCATGTATTATTATTGAGATATCATGATTAGTAAGTTCCAGTTCCTCCCGAGATAACACTCTTAGATTGGCTAGCAAGAAGCTTCAGAAGTCATACAAAGCGGCTTGAGAGTAGCATTCTAGTGTGTTATAAGTCTCTCAAGATCAGAGTTATGTCCTCGCTCTTATAAGTCATGCAAATAAGACTGAATAAAATATGTATTCTTAGATCATTGAATATTGTGCGTCAAGTTTCTATCTCTTGTAACCTTGTTATCATTGTTTTGTTGAAAAATCAAAGTCTAGTGAAGCCGTGTGAGGCATATTTTGATTCACTAGCAACTTGTTGTTTTTGTGTTGGTTAAAACTTATAGAGCTACGAAAGAATTTTAGATGTATAGATAGGTGGATAGTAATGATGTGTAAAAGGAGGATGTGGTAATGGATTGTAAATAAGATAGGCCATATGTTTATGATCGATTATCGTTATTATGAGGTTCAAGTGGGCTATTTATTCTTGATGTTTTATTTTATAGCTTCCAAGTGAGAACAACACTATGTATTAAGTTTGAACGACTGGTGGTCATGAAGGTGGATGTGATGATTTCTTGGCTAATAATACTAGTTATAGAGAAGTAATATAATAGTCCTGATCAGTGTATGCAAGAGCATAAGTTTACTTGATTTGTAATCAAGTTTGACATTATACGTATGATGCAGAAGTACACCCAAAGTGCTATGGGGCTGCATTATTTTTTTTTAGGATTATTGCATGTTGTGGGGTCGGTAGTACCATTAAAATGTTAGGTGGATAAAAACTAGTTAGATAATGAGTAATGTTCTTGATAGATAAGTTAAGGAGTTTGATTGAAGATGTTGAGCCTTTTTTAGTATAAATTTGATTCTTATGGTTTAGAAACATAAGTTTACAAGCATGATATTGGTAGGCTATGACAAAAATTGTATGGTCCGTCAAAGGTTTGGAGATACCCATGTTAAGCGTTAGAATCTATGTTTGAAATTTCAAAGATTTAGCTAATAGGAATAAGAGTTGAAGCACTAGATGGTGTGCACTCCAACTATGGGGATGCTCATGCAGATTCAAAGTTAGTAAGTGTTCAAGTGTTATATGATGACTATTGGGGTTATAGAAAGATAGGGTGTAGCTCAGAAGTAAGTATTAGAAGTTGGTTTTACGCTTTCAGGTGTAGTCATTCGGGTTAAGTTCTTTTGTTCATGTGTGTTGCTATATCCCAGACTCTAGAGTAAAGTCATTATAGTTAGACTAGAGTTTATATAGTGGTTCACAACCTTAGAGTGATGGCTTACATCTAAGGGGGAGATGATAGAACAAGCAACCAAGTCAAGCCTTCAGATTCTAGTAGATATACCAGTAAGTTGTAGAATAGTTGTGAGAAAGATTAATGCTTGACCCAATCTTATTTTAGTATTTTCAGTTGTCCCAATACCTACTCATGCCTTACGTTCAGTTCCATGATCTTAATTCGTGTTCATACATATGATGGAGAATTATATACTCTTCTAGTTCCCAAAAATGAGGAGTTCCAATTCTTTCAGCAGTTGGAATCACATTCCATAAGTTATGAACTTCAAATTTAGGTCATGCAGCTCATGACTCATGTACTCAAGCTTTACAGTATGTTCAGTCCAAGTACTCAAGCAATACTTTTAATGATCAGAGAAATTCGGATTTATATCTTTCATGTCCTCATATCATACTTCTTTGATAGGTCCATAATGATATATATTCTATTCCTCAAGCCTTAGTTGAGTGTCAAGTTATTCATAGTATCCCCTCATATTTTGGGACCTCATGGTCTAACCTTCTATTACTTTTCCTTCGGTCAAGATAGTGATGATAATCAGTTGCCTAGATTGGAGAGAGAGTAAACATTTCTTGTTACTGGAAGATCATTGTATGCTTATTTTAGCTAAGGCAGTAAAGTGTGAAGTAAGATTGAAGACAAGTCTTTAATACTCGTCATGGTTAGTCGAAGTTTTATATAAGATGTTTGAGTAGTTGAAATCTTATGTATGTTTTCTTAGGAGTAGTGCATGGAAGTTGTTCTTGATAGAGGTTTGTAAGTTGTGACAAGGGTATTTTAGGGGAGTGTGTTAGAAGTTCATATGTGGTTATAGAAGTGAGGCTTGAACATCATGTTTGTATATTTAGATGAATGCACTGCACATTAGTAAAATGTCTAATGCGAGGTTAAATGTGGTTGTTGGAGTAGTAATGAGGATTTTCATGAGATGAGAAGTTATGAAGTGCAGGGTGTGTTGAATTATGGTTCAAACTACTAGTACAGTGTTATGTGGTGTACCCTATGATTGTGGGTTAGGCTTGAAGATGGTGAGGGAATTTAGTTTAGTTTAGACATGAGTAGAAGGAAATATCAACGGTCTTGTTAGAATTAGAAGATAAATCAATAAGTATGGTTTTTAAGGTAAAGATTAGTTGACAGAATATGTTAGAAGTGTGTCTAAGTTTTAAGTAAGGTGTTTCATTTCCTAAAGCCTAGTAAATTCTACCTCAGTCTATGATTCAAAGGTCTATGATTCCAAGCTATAGAATTGTAGCAATATTGTAAACCCTTATTCAGATGTCTTGTTCAGATCTTGACCAAAAAAAAAATTCTTGGCTCCTTCAAATCGTTAGAACTCTCTAGAGGGGTGTTGAAGAAACCCTCTACTTGAGCATGAGTATCTATTATGATTTAGTTTGGATAGAAAGCAATTCAGTTTAACAATCAGGCACATAGATTTCTATGGATTTCCATTTTTCGAACAAGCCTAGTTTTACTACCTGAAGTTTCATAAGTACGATCATTCCGAAATAGTTTCGCAATTGTAAATTCAGCTCAGTATATGTATCAGGCATCAGTTTTAGAATTCAAATATCTAGTCATGATTCAGTTCATAAGTATTCACCGAACGATCTTCGTTTTCCAAGTATTCCAGCTCAGACATTGTGATACCCATCATGTGATCTTAACCTTATTTTCTCATGATTTGTGTCTGCATAAACTATCACCTCGTAGTCTATAAGTACGATCACACCATGAGTATATCAAGCAAATTCTAAACTCTCAGCATGAGTCAGGTCTTCATAAATAAGTAAAAAGGGCAAGTTAGCTCAGATTCTGACGAAGGTAACGGCCTTCCGTCATTTAGCTCCTCTCTAATCAAAGATTCAGTTAGATAGCTATTCTTATCATGAGTATATGTATTCATCAAAGGATGCTAAAGTTTAGAAAGATATAGATTCAATTTAATAATTTATTCCAACTATGCATCCTCAGTTTCTTTGCATTCCCAGCTTAACATGTGACATTCGAGGACGAATGTTTCCAAGGGGGAGATATTGTAATACCCCGAGAATTTTAATTAATAGTAGAACCCTATTTTAAGAACGTTAGAAATGAATTTAGTGATTTGGTAGCTAAATTATCTAGCTTGATGAGTATTAGGGCCTCAAAAATGTCCTAGCTATTAGACGAATCAAAACATTCTTTGCCGATTGAATTCTTGAGATGGATATTGGTATGGTCAACTTCAAACGAGCATATCTCTAGTTATACTATGAATTTCTGAGCTAATGACCCACCAAAAGATATATAATTGAATTATCTTTCCAACGATGCCAATTTTGCCAAAATCCGTTATCGGAGCAAAGAGTTATGCCCATTTTACTCCAGCGTATCAGCCTGGAAATTCCGTGACTACATTTTGTGATGACTTGTCACAAGCCTGACAGCTTGTCACAAAATGTCGTCACCATAAGCAGAAAGTCACAAAATCTAACATTTTATGACGATATTTTGTGACGACTTGTCACAAGTTTGACGGCTTGTCACAAAATGTCGTCAACCTTAAGCCGAAAATCATAAAATCCACCCTTTTGTGATAAAAATTCGTAACGACTTGTCGCGAATGTCGTCAGCTAATTTGTTTTTCAGCAATTTAATGATATTTTTGTAAGGGTATTTTGGTCTTTTTCCTGCACTTCACACGACTTATAACCCTCGGAGAACGTATTTTCTTCTATTTCTCTTTAGTTAAACAACTCAAAATTCTCTGCACACCTTCAACCACAAGGTTAGTTTCAACATAAAAACCCAATTATCTAGAGATTCAACCATGAGAATTCAATAATTCTTGCATATATGAATTCTCCGTTAAGTGGGATACGAGGGACACACAATAGTTCGTGAATAACCTTCCGAAATTTTTGAAGTCATCCAAAAGCTCCAAGTTTAAGGTATGTGGGTTTTGAACAAGAACACTCTTTCATTCTCGTGCCCAAAAGTTTTAGTTTTTCTTAAAGAATTTCATATTTTCAAGAATGAATTCATATTATTTTGCGATATTTCAAGTTTATGAGATTATGGAATTGTTCAAGTCTTTAATTGCATGATTTTCTTATTTAATTATGGTGTAAATTGATAGTTCATGACATAAATTGCATATCCCTATATTGATATCATATTTTCAAGAATTTCCAAGATTTATTGTTGTGAATTGAGCCTTATTGTGAAATTGTAAGTCTTTGAGAATGACTTATTGATACTTTTTAAAGTGTTTCAAGAAGAGTACATATATTTCTATGTTGTTGAGACATTAAAGCTTATTCGTGATTAGTCTATTAAGATTTCAATAAAGAAGTGAGTTTTGATCCTAAGTTAAGAAAGAAATCCACATCCTTGATTTTGAGATAAAGGGGATGCATTTTGGCTCCCATCACATATTGTTGAAATGTTTTTAAGGTGGAATTTCTTAATTTCTGAGCTAAGTAAGGGAGTAGTATTTAGCACCGAGTTGGGCTTGATTACGAGGTCTCATGCCCCAGAACTACGTGCCCTCGTAGGTTTCTGATTTACCCCAAGTGGGTTAAGATAGTGATCACTAAAGTTAAGGTTTTATCCGATGGAAAGGATAAAACATCTCTCCCTAACGTGGATAAGATATTGGACTCCATGTAGCTCACATGGTTTATGTCGGTTAGAAGAAACTCCCAAAGTATTCCCCCACTCTACCTAAGATACAAGTATATGTAATTTGAAAGCTATGTATCCAAGATTTCTAAGGCTCTCAAGTGTCAAAATCTTTAAGTTTCCAAAGAAGTTCCTAGTTTTCATGAGATTAAAGTGTATGCTCTGAAAGATGTTGTTTTAAGACTTTATCTATCTTACAAGTTTGAGAATAAAGAAAGAATGCAGATTTAGAATGAAGTGCAATGACTCATGTGATTTACATTACCTGATTTCTTATTCATGATTATGATGGTTTTAATTCAAGCTATGTGAGTCATTTATACTAGTATTCATATTTTCTATAAGGATTTATGATATTGATTATTTAATTGCATACACCCTCATATACTCAGTACATTCCCAAAGTGTTGATCCACATATATGTCTATGTGTTACATTGTTTTACAATGTAGGTACAAGACTTAGTATGAACATTCAGATTCAGTCAGCTCGCAGCTTCCAATCAACAGGTGATGAATCCTTTTGGTTCAAGGGTTTGATCCAGATAGACAGTTTGAGCAGTTCTTTATTTTCCTATTTCAGTGGTATTGAGTTGGGATAGTTGGGAGTCATGACCCGGCTATCTAAAGTCAGTACTAATAGAGGCTTCATAGACAGTCAGTAGAAGTTGATATATTTAGTTTCAGTTTTGATTTGTAAAGAAGAGTTGTAATCTTGTAAATTCAGTTTTGTATTGATCAGATTCAGAAAAGAGTTGTTTTCCGCTAATTTATACAGATTTATACTTTTTATTCAGTTGCTTATAAGTTATACCAGTAGAAGGGTTAGCTTGGGGTCACTTATGACCTTAAGCACCATGTGATGTCTCAGGGCCCATTATTGGGGCGTTACAAATTAGGGATGAGTTCATAGGGTCAACTACAATTTTAATTAAGTCTTTGCAATTGCATAATATTGGTATTGTGTTCCTCCTGACCTGAGTCACCAATCGATCAATCTGAGTCAAAATTATTCACATTAACTTATTACTGAGCTAATACCTAAATTGATTTTCTGTTGCGCCAAATAGATCATCTGTTGCATAAGTTGTTTGTGTTAACATGTAACCCAACTGATTACAAATTATTGTATGATTTAAATGTATCTGTCTTTTTTATAGGTTGTCCATCCTTGGATTGTGCCAACTGAGCAGGAGTTGGGGATAACTTCTTTTATTACTCTATGTCTTTTTGATTTAATAGAAGACCCAATAGTAGAGTTAATAAAAAAGGAATTGACTGGAGCAACAGCCATAAGAAGAGCAGTTAGGCAAGGTCAGCCTAATGTTGAGGCTTTTCATGACCAACCTACTGCAATAGATTCGGGGCTTCTTTTGGGGGTACTACTGGTGGAGTTATTGATGTTGGTGGAAGCCATGTTGATGTTGATGCTACTTCCAATCATAATGGTGAGAATGTTGATGCTCAATAAAAAATAAATATATTTGAAATCACTCCTTACACAAGTCCCTCTCACCTTTACACCAGTCCCTCTCACCCTTACAGTGGTCCCTTCCACCCTTACAGTGGTCCATCTCGCCCCTCTTCACCCTCATTTCTCATTGCAAATACAAAGAGTGCAAGGACGGACATGATAAACTCTTTGAAAAATTAGAGGCCACCACTGAAGCTGTCGAGGAATTAAAACCCAAGAGGGGTGTCATACCATCCAATAAGGTAAGGGGTCCATACACTCCTACAGTGGAGGTTAGGAGGAAGAAAAGAGGAATTAGACAAATACTCTCCAATCTAAAACCAAAAAAATTACAACTCCTCCCTCTCAAAAATTTATTAAAGTTCAGGGGCTATTGAAGAAGGTGGACATATACGTGGAACTTGGCCCCAAAGAGAAAAAGGATCTACGAAGGACCATGAATTCTAACTAACCTGCACAAAATTGCACCATGCCTACCTTTTCCGCCCAAGACTTCAAGAATATGACAAATATGCGTAACTGATACGTGGACAATTTTAATTTACTTTTCCCTTCCTAGCCTTTTAATCTACTTCATGAATAAAAAGTTATGCAACAGATATGTCATCTATTGCAATAGTTGGGTATTCTGGTGCAACTAGTGGTGGTTTCGTTGCAACATATTACCCATCCGTTGCATAAGTTGTGTTAGCTAGGTAATCTGTGAAAAGATTCAAATAACCCTCTACAATAGATGGTCCATCCATTGCATGTTTCCACTATGTTTTTCTTCATTATAATTAATAATCTATTTAAAAATTGTCTTCTTATATCACAGTATGTTGATGAAATTCTCTGCCTCATGAGGGGCAGGCAATTAGCGTACCCGGATGCTTATGATGCTTCCGATAAGATAATGGACCTCAACTTCTACAATAATTTTAAGGATAGGTACAATGATCCCATTAAGCTAGCGTCAACCCCCGGTGGCCTGGAATTTGATTCGTTAGTTTATAGGTTCCAATGGGATGAAGATATGATTAACTATGTTAAAGAGAAGAGACTATATCCACACGGCAAGAGTTGGACCAAGGCAAAGAGAATTCTTACAGTCATGAACATGGACGTCAAATATTTGTTGGTTGTTGAGATACTACTCAGGGAGGGAAAGATTAAGGCTTATGACTGCAACTTACCTATCTTTGACGACGATATTTTTTTTACCCTCATGTAGCCACTGTTGGAGTTTTTCCCTAACTTATTGAGAGAGAGTAAATTGTTGGATCATTTGCCAGTGGAAGTGTTGATGAAGAAAATATGGGATTTTAAAAGTCAAAACAAGGACATGGACCTTCCAAAAAATAAAACCATTGTGGCGTGCGGGTCGTATGCGCTTGCACACATCGAATGTTTGCTGACCGACACAAAAATGGCTGAGCCAACGACCTCTCTGTGCAACAACATTGTGGAAAATATGCAAAAGGTCTAGTCACAAGTGGTACTAACTGGACGCTTGGTGACTGTGTATAAAGAAGATGTACAAACACAAACACCATAATAATTTTTTATTTCAAGCCACTTCACTATACATGTAGTAGAAATTTTTTATGTTTGATGAAAGTTAAATTTTTTATAATGCAATAGATTGTCTATCTGCTGCAACAGATAGTCTATCTGTTCTAACAAATTGATTCTCTATTATAATAGGTTGGTCATCTATTGCATTATGCAGATGTTTCTAAGTCTATATGTCGCAACAGATATATAATATGTTGCAACATATAGTCTATCTATTGCAACTGATAGGTAATCTATTGGAACAAATCAAAACAATAGAAAGATAGTAGGAAGACCTGTTTGATAATTTACAATAGATGACCTACATGTTGTAACATATGTCTAAATCTGTTTGATAATTTCCAACAGACATTTCGCTTGTTGCAATAAATGAATTATCTATTACAACAGATGCATTATCTGGTGCGATATTTGAATCTAGTATTCTATTTCAATTAATAAGCTCAAATCTAAGGATTAAATTAAATTCATAGACAACATAAAATAAATTGAAGCCTTCAGAAATTACATGAAATAACTCAACAAATAAATGAAATGTAAGAAAATTATTATAGGTACAAATGATCTACTCAATATGGACAAGTTGTTATTCATTCAGCGTTATGAAATTCGTCTTTGGTCGTCGTGGAACTTTAATATTACTTGCGTATGATTTTTGAGCTTTCACTGTTCCGTATTTCCATAAAATAGTAGCACATCTTTTATGGATTAATCCGGTATCAAGTCCATTATTTGGTATTTGTAATCCATCTCTCAAATACTCGACGTAGGCGGCAACAAAAAGACCACAATCCCTATATTTGTAAAAATCAGATAATGTATATCTTGAAATTAATGTTAGCATTGTGAAATTTATGAAATGAAACTAAATCATAATACTTACAGGTTACCAATGGGTTGTTGAGAAATTCCTTCAACATATTTACATCAAATAGATTACCCATTTTATCCCGGTATACTTTAATCGTCGACTAATCAGTACGAATCTTTTGGTCCAAAAAGCCACTTATATCAAGGTAAGTAGGCAATATTTTGGCCAGCTTTTGTATCTCAGACGACGTTACGGAATATCTCTTTACCGATATCGAATCATAAATATGGTGTGCCTCTCTTTTAGAACTGCAACAGCCAACACCCAATGAAATTCATCACCACCCAAATGTCAAGGTAAGCCATCTAGAATGCTAAAACCTTTGATGATGTTGATTAAGCATTCAAACTTTCGGTTGTTGTCGACAATACATATCGTAGGCATTATTAATGTAAACTTTGTTCAAATAATTGTCCGTCGTGTATCTGTATTATTCTTGTGTTTGAAACCTGACCGTCTTTCAGAGGTAGTAAAAAATGACATTGATGTGCTGCACATATTATCAAATATTTTAAATTGTGTGACAGTAAAATTAATACACAGATGCAATTAAATAAAGTATTCATTAATAGTAATATGTATGGGATTTAAACCTCATCATTCCAGCAAGTTTGGGGCTGTGACATCAAATAGAACCAATCGTTCATTTTGGGATATACAACAACAAAGTCGAGCATATCAAAACTAAGACCCGATTCATTCACTTTGTAGTGTTCGACATTTTATTTACTACATGATTTATATGTGTTAATGTCATATTTTTACAACAAGAATTGTATAAGTCAATATCTTTATAAATGATATATGTACCTGCCGGCATGATGCTTTAACAGCCCATCGGCAATCCATTTTGAATAGTCGTTGATCAACTTTGTTAGATTTTTTGGAGCCTCATCCGAGATATTAAACCCTTCAAACGGGTAATTCTTCCATTCTCCCAAACTGACAGGCTCTACTTTTTTCTTCTTCTTTAAAAGCAGTTGATGGATTATCAACTGTGATATTATGTTCTTCAGCAGTATCTTCTACTATAACATCCAGCTAGAAAGCCAAAATTGTCAATGCTAATCATAGATATACAATAAATTATCTATCTGTTGCAATAGATGGATCATTTGTTGGAAAAAATTCGAACAGGTAAAAAAGAGTTGTACGATAAATTCCAACAAATGACTCATCTGCTGCAACATATGAATCATATATTGGTACAAATTAAAATAGTACAAAAACCTATTTAATTTGCTGAAACAAACGGACATATATTGCAACAGATAACGAATCTGATGCAACAGGATAGACAACTGTTGCAACAGATGTATATACCTGTTTGATAATTTTCAGCAGATGTATCATCTGTTAAAACAGATATGTGTATGTTTGTTTATTGGAACAGATGAAATACATTTACCTTCTTCAGCTTATGTTGCTCTCATGTGGCCCTTGTACATTAATTAAAGGTGGAAGACAAAGATAGAAGAGTTACAATTTTGCTTTTTTCAATGCTTGATGATGCCTTGGAAATTTCTTTCCTTCTCCTCTTAGCCACCCTAATCTCTAGTAGAGTGTATGGATTCAAATCCTCTTTTATGGAATGGCACCCCTCTTAGATGGCAATTCCTTTATAAAAGCAGTTAATGCATTAATAGTATTAATTATTCCATCATGTTTTGCCTTGCAGTCTTGACATTTGCATGCAGAACATTTGCTAGAAGGGGCAAAATCTGTATAACCAGTATTATCATAATCATAATGATTTGTTGTTTTAAAAATTGTAAGAGAAGCGTCATTATCCCCAATAGCAGCAACACGACCACTACCATCGTCAACAACAACAAGCCCACCCTCCAAAATTATTTTTCTCGTGATGGTTGCTGCTCCAAACAATTTCTTTTTTAATTTATCAATGACCTTAGGGTCCAAGAAAGTTTGTACAAACCGTAAAGAAAAATAAAGTGGCATCTTCAACTCTCGATTAGTCAGAACAAGCGACGGATGTACAATCTAACATAAATCCGTACATATATTAGAATGATGATTAGATCATTAAAAAAAATCATTAATTAAAACAAAAATTTAATTAGAATTGGACTTACTACATCCTTCAGGGGGATTGAAAAGATTAATAAATTTAGCATTTTTATCTGTTTTAGACGACAACCATTTCAGGATTCTTAGACAAAAAACTTCTTCATGGTAGTTCACTTGTTGTCTCAAATAAGGAATGGCTTCAAACACCCAAGCCTATAAAATAACGCCAATAGATCAAAAGCATTATTGAATAAAAAAAATAAATCATATCATAATAAAAGAAATATTTATCATGAAAACCTATGGAAAGCCATATAAGTTGACTTTCTTTAACGTTAACGAAGTCAAAAATTATTTGATAGTTATTTTGAAGCTTTCATAACCCCAATGATAGTTGTTAACTGCCTCAAGATCCTCTGAGAGCTTTATTAAATGAAGTGGTATGTTGTTATTAACATCTCTCGCCCAAAGAATATTATGTACAAACCAAACCAAGAACAATGATTGTTTATGCTTCTTAGAAAGTCTTTTACCTTTCAAAGCTTTTATCATTTTTTTGTTTTTAAAGCTGAGACCAACAAGGGGCACCAAGTCTTCACGGTCACTTGACTTGCATTTGCCTTTTTTGGGTGTGCAAAGTATTTTTTTTTTTAGGTTAGAATAGGTATAACTTGAGAAGGAGAAGGAGGATAACATTTTAGTCCAGTAGTTATGTCAAACTCTTTTTAACCAAAATAAATAGGCATGCCATAGTAGTTTATTCATACCTCATCTATCTTATCTTTGTTTTCATACATAAACCTACGCTTGAGAAGATCATATACCATTTTTATTTGGAAATGAGCATTGTTGTCCTCTGGAAAATTAAGATATTGCCCAAAGCAGCTGTCCCTGAAATAAGCATCAAAATTTTATTCTCGAAGTATTTTTTTAAGACGTCGAAAGATTTTCCCATGGATGACTTAACCACAAAATCACCCGTTAAATCTGTGGCACCATCGCACTACATTCTCACAGCATAATTATCAATGCTGAAGGTTTTGACCAACTCTGTGGTGGAAGGCTATTAGCATTTGGATCATCTCTTTTGAAATATTTTTCCTCTCCATGTTCATTATCTTCTGCTTCTAATTAAGATAACGTTTGTAAAGTAAAGTCATAGAGTGGTGGATGTAGCCTAGCTCCTTCACTTGTTCCTTTACTTGGACATGATTTGATTTCTATTCTTTTAGGAATCACATAATCTAAAAATAACAGGAACATAAAATAGATTATAATTGATTAATAAATCATTAAAAATTGGATAGCAGTATATCTAACATGTACAACAGTAAAATAACAGTTCTAACAAATCACACATTTGTTGCACAGGGTAGGTTATTTGTTGCAATATATAACTAACCTGTTGTAACAGATAAGTAATCTGCTTCAATAATAAAAATAGATCACTCATTTATTGAAATAGATGATTGTTTTATGCAACAGATCACACATCTATTGCAACATATGAGTGATATGTCGCAACATATAACTAACCTATTATAACAGATGAGTTACCTATTGGAACAACAAAAATAGAGCACTCATTTGTTGAAACATATGATTGGTCTGTACAATAAATCACACATTTATTGCAACATATGAGTGATCTATTGGAATTGTTATCAACGGTTAATATTGTTTAGATTTTTTCCAACGAAAGGGTCATCTATCATGACAGATGAATGATCAGTTGGAAAAATTAAGTCTTGACATGTCCTGTTAGAATAGTTGATAGGATTTTATCCAACAGAAGGTTCATCTATTGCATCAAATTTTTAATTCAATGGTTCTTCTGTTGCATCAGATGGTAAATCTGTTGCATCAGATTTTTAATTTGATGGTTCCTTTGTTAGATCAGATGTAAATCTATTGTATCAGATCGTTAATCTGTAGCATCAGATTTTTAATTTATTGCATTAAATTTTTAATTTGATGGTAAATCTGTTACATCAGATGGTTAATCTGTTGCAGCAAATTTTTATTCTGATGGTTCCTATGTTGCATCATATGGTAAATCTATTGCATCAGATGGTTAATATATTGCATCAGATAGTAAATTTATTGCCTCAGATGGTTAATATGTTGCATCAGAAGGTTAACTTGTTGCAGAAAAAAATAGTAGCATGATTTTATTCAATAGAACAACAGCAATATCACCATTTTTATCAAGAACAAGAACAAATCAACCCAGCAATGGGCGCAACACCAAAAACACCAACACCATTATTTTTTTTGTACAAACACAAACAACAAAAATCAAACTTAAAAAAATACAACAAACAACAAAAAGATCATATTTCACTCCGAAATAAAAAAGAGAAGGAATACCAAAAATTAGAGTTTTATTCAGACCGCATTTTAAATTAAAGCAACAAGTATTGAAATTGTTACTAATACTAGAAGAGAAGTTGGCTCAAGTTTCTTTTTTTTAAAACTAAAAAGGCCATAATTTTTTACCCGTGAAAGAAGAAAAGGGATGATGAAGAACTCGAAGATGTTTGGACCGGAGAGCAAGGTTGTCACGTCGATTGACGGTTGAAAGTCGAAAAGGAACTCGAAGCTAAACTATTTATCGTCGGGGGTTGAAGTCGCTGGGGATTGAAATGAGAAATTTGAAGAACTGTTGGTCGGGAAAAACTATCTCTCGAGAGAGAGAGAGGACAGACAGTTGATTTGGAGAGGAGAGGGGTGTGGGTTGATTTGTATTTTTGAAAAGATTTAAAAAGTTTTAAAAATATTAATCAAGTTTCCTAATTATTTTTGATCCTTTAAGTTGGTCAATGTCACAAATCTTTCATTCGAGACTTAAATGACACATTTTCTTCATTTTTCTCGAGTATTTGGATATGTAAATCAGTTGATTCGATACTATATTGTGTGTCTACTTATGAATTTTAAATATAACTACAGTAAATATGTGATTATATCTAACTAATTTTGATTACCTAATTATATTGAACTTAAATATAACTTACCTAAGTCTCGCTAAAGCTTAAAGAAATATTATATTTATCAATCTAATATGATTAGAGGTGTTCATCGTTCGATTTGATACAATTTTACATTTTGTAAATCTTAAATATAATTTAATAAATACTTGATTATATTTATTTCGATTAACTAATCATGTCAAATTTTAGCTAAACTTCAATAAATTTCATTCAAACTTCATCCTAACTAACTGTTTTCAGAATTATTATTTGACTCATATATATATATATGTCAATTTAGTATAATTAGAGGTGTTTATCATTCTACTGATAGATTCAAATTCAATTTTATAAGATCATATTTGTAAGTTTCAAATATAATTAAAATAATATATATATATATATATATATATATATATATATATATATATATATAAGACTCAATTAAAGTTAAAAAACAAAATTAAAATATACAAAAAAGAAGGTAATCTTCAACCATAGACAATTTTTATAACCACTTATAATTTCAAACTTGTCAACTAACTTTTTATACTTATTCAACATTGTGTTTTATTGCAACATGTTGTTTTTGAATTAATTGTACTTTTTAAAATATGTATAATTATTTTTCATCGAAAATTGTAAAGATATTTTTATATGTTTGATACTTTATTACTTTAATATTAGCGCTTGTTTTTTTATATGTAAGCACTTGTTTCTTCCAAAAGTATTCATAAAAAACTTTACTAATTGTTGAGGTAGTATGTGTACTAATATTTGTATTCGTGGGATATACAAACATTATTAAAAAAACATAACAATTAAATCTTGTATAATTTATTTAACATATTAAATTATATTTATTTTATTTTGTTGAATAAAAGTTAATTCAAATTATAATATTTACATTATCTATCCCCTTTCTGTAATTTCTGCACATAATATTTAAATGAGTTTTTTCATTTAATTTCTTAACCTTTAATTAATTAATGTTACATTTAATCCAAACATGCAATATAAATTAGTCTAGATTTTTTTTTAACAAAATGATACTTGGGTGAAAATAATTAATATGCTACACTAATAAACATAGAGATATTGACAATTTTAACTTTTTTTTTTAATTTTCTATTATTGATAGTTTTATTTTTTAAAAAAATATATTTTAAACTTGATATATCAAGTAACGTAGTTCATATATTTTTTATATTTTAATTCAAGCTAAAAAAATCAAAATTTAAAATCCATATCTCTATTTAAATACAAAGAAATAACTGAACCTTCTAGAAGTATGATTCCCATATGATAGGACACTTTAATGAATTTAAATTTTACGTTGTTGATATTAATAAAATTTGAATTGGCATTTTTTTTTAATTTTAATCATAAAATAATTTTAAAACTTAAAATTTCATGGTGATGATACTGTCATCACGAAATTGTTTTATTTCTCCTACTCTATATAAATAGGTTAATAGCCTTAATTTATTTTAAAATTTTTCTAGTTTAAACTTGATATTTAAGTCATATAACTCATTTTTATTTCATATAAGTTTAATACTTTTAATTAAAAAATATATGTTAAAATTCATATTCATCTTAGATTTAAATTGAAGTAATCGAATATTGCGAAAGTATAATTTCACCAATAGATTTGGACACTTTACATTTTAATAAATTTATATTATCAATAGTTAAAAAACTAAATTGACATTTATTTTTTGAAATTCCTACCTTGATATAATTTTCAAACTTAAATTATATGGTAAGTGGTACTTGTCATTTCAATATTACTTTATTTCTCCTACTATGTATAGATAGATTATATAGATTTTCTAATATTAACAATTTTTATATGAAATTTCAATATATATAAGTCATTTTAAATTCGAATAGTTTTTAAATTTTCAATTCAAATTAAAAAATAACAATTCAAACTTAAGAATAATCATAAATTTAATTATACACTATAACTTAAGATTTTTTTAAATTACGGAGTATATTACAAAACTAATAACAATATTATAGCGGACCAAAAAAACTGAAAAGGAATATATTTTTTTTAAATAATGTTTATTTCATACAAATACCTGTTTGGTTCCATTAACTTAAAGTAAAGTATACATAATTTTATTATGTATTTTATTACTATTTTCATTAGATAATTTTGTTCTTTATATTTGTTAATTGAATAGTACTAATAGCATTTGTATATTGGAAAAAGAAAATAATAATAATAATAATAATAATAATAATAATAATAATAATAATAATAATATTTTTTAATCACATACCGACACAAAGGCCAATTGATCAAATAAAAAGCTTTTCAAACCTATACCCTCCCACCACAATAATTTTTTTAAAAAAAACACACACACACACAAAGGACAACTGGTCAAATAAAAAGTTTTTCAAACCTATACCCTCCCACCATCGCCACACCCTTTCCAAATTTCCCCAAAAATTAAAAATTATCAAACAATTAAAAGATTTCCTCCCAAAATTTTAAAACTCAATAAATTAAGCTAATCTTCTTTTTCATTTAACAAACCTAATCTCTCTTTCTTCTTTTCCATTCCTTCCCTGTTCCCCACAACCCTTCCGTCCCTCACCCTTTGATACTCCCATTTTTTTAATTTGATTCGAATTTTCTATGTGTGATGTTTGTCTAATTAATTTAATTTTTTGGTAGGTTTTAAACATGAAGTACTTCAAGTAAATGAGATAAATTTTTATTATATGAATATTGTATTGGATTGTGTAGTTTTTATTTTCAATTCATATAAAAGGTAGCTTTCTACTTGTGTGGGTATTAAAATTGATATTGAAATTTGAGATTTATATTTACAGATTTTAAGAAGGTTACGGGTTTGTTTACTTATTTGGTTGCTTTGTGTTTTTATCTTGTTTTTTATTTGTTAAATTTTTAATAAAAAATTATCTAAGATATATTTTTTCTCCTTAAATTCTATGTATACACACAGTTGCATATAATGATTCTTAGTTTCTTGGTGTTAGAATATTTATCATTATCAATAGATGCAACAGAGGAATAAGAGTAAATATGCTCCAGTCCGATTGAGATGGTTCGGACACGTGATGAGGAGGGGCATGGATGCCCCGGTTCGTAGGTGTGAGAGGCTAGCTTTGGATGGTTTTAGGCGGGGTAGGGGTAGGCCGAAGAAGTACTGGGGAGAGGTGATTAGGCGAGACATGGAGCAGTTACAGCTCACTGAGGACATGACCCTAGATAGGAAGATCTGGAGGACGCGAATTAGGGTAGAAGGCTAGGGTCAGTTTGGGTCGCTAGTGTAGGAAATTACTTGGTGGGGGTATTATTCTTGTTATGAGACCTTGTTTCATGCTTTATTACGAATCTGTTTACTTTTCTCTGTTTTCTATTACTTGTGGGTGTCGTATTTATGTTATGCCATCTTGTTCCATGCTTTACTATGAATTTATTTAGTATTCCATGTCTCGAGCCGGGGGTCTATCGGAAACAGCCTTTCTACTTCTTTAGAGGTAGAGGTACGGAATGCGTACATCTTACCCTCCCCAGACCTCACTATGTGGGAATGTGTCTGGGTTTGTTGTTGTTGTTGTTGCAAATCAAACTAAGATGCGATTGAAGACTGTGGAAGGAGAGACTAATCATGGCCTCAAGCGAGATTGTGTTTTAAAAGAGTTGTAAAATACAATTATATGTAACTTTTATTACTAACAAAGCTTAAGAACAATTCTTTAAATTATAGTAATATAATTATTGAAATCTATTTTGAAAATTTTTTTTAGTCTTAATTATATTATAGAAATTCTTGTGGTTAATAATGCTTATGAAAATATTCTTCAATATGTAGTAATGAATTTTGGTAGTTATGACTAAACCTAAATATAATTATCAAAAATTGACCAATTTTCACTTTTCATTGCTAATTCAAATGAGATATAAGATGTGCATTTTGTAGCCAAAATTTTTTTATATAGCTACGTCACACAAATGTTTGTGGCAAATACTTCAGCATATAGCTATTTGTCTTTTATTTGGTAGCTAAATATAAGTATTGTTAACACTAGACTGAGATACAAAATAATCATAAATTTTAAATTATCTGTCACGATCCAGACTAACGGACCGTGCAGGCACGTACGCTATTCTAAGTAGCTAGGAGAACCCTTATTACCCAACTAAAAATATGCGGAAGACTTCTGTTTTTAAGGAAATATAAAGTAAATTAAATACTAATAAGTAAAAATTTTCAAAAACTTCTTACAAATGTCCTTCTCTATCCCCAAGACTTGGCTAGGCATGTACAAGAGCTACCTATTACAACATAGACTGACAATGAAATAAATAATATAAGGACTCTAACAGCTGCCAGGAAAAAAATGCAGAAGTTAGTGTTGAATATCGTCATCCATCTAGTAACTGCAAACTAACCTGCATTCAGTCTACACCCCAATGAGGAATGTAGAAGAGTAGGGTCAGTACAACCACACGTACTGGTAGACATCATCGGTCGATCGTGTTAGTTCATATAATCATAAAATAGAATTAAGAAAAAAATAAATCATGACATCTTAAATGGAATATAATTTAATCAAGGTTGTAATAACATTATTACTTTACCTATATAAGTTACATCATCCAATTACTCTTCCAACTCCATCAGTATTAAATTCACTACTAACATACTCTAGCCTCATTAATTCACACAGTCAACCACAATCCAACGCTAATACATCACTATTTCTTTTTATTCACCTTATCTTTTTCATTACTTATATTCACAAGAACAAACTCGTAATCATAGACAACCCACATTAAACTCTTGGACTAACAACCAAATGCTCTCATATAATATTAAAGAATGATAACTAGTTATTCAGGCAAGCTACGATTAAAACACGTATAAATGAAGCAAGTCAACCAACATATAAGTAAGTCTAAAGTTTCACTTCTTCAAATACATATCACATAATCAAATACTCAATGAATCAACAATACAGCAATAACAGATCAAACAGTGCTCACAAATAAGCCACATAACTATCAAGAGTATCAACCATACTGTAAACATTCACAGGCTCAACACAAATATGTACACATATACTATGAGACTTATTTTTGCCCAAATAGTCATGACCTGCAGGGAACAATTCATGTTCATGTAACGTATCAGCATGGTACCCAATCCACCATATACATATCCATACTGACGTGGTACCCGATCCATCATATACATATCCGTACCGGTGTGGTAACTGATCCAACATACAAATATCTGTACCGGCGTGGTACCTGATTCAACATATACATATTCATACTGGCGTGGTAATCGATCCAACATACACAACATATTCATACCGGCGCGGTAACCGATCCAACATAAACAAGTAATATCAATATCAAATTTACACTTTCTCATAGCATACAACATGATGTATCAATTTTACAAGTATACTTAAAGTCATGAGACAATATCATCAAGTAAATTTCAATAATTATTTAAACACACATCAACAATCCAAACATCAACAAGCCATTCATGACATTAATACAAGGAGTTATCATTATCAAACAAGCCTCTCATAGGCACATTTCAATAAATCATCGTTATCACCAATTTAGCCTCTCATGGGCATCTAATATATAAAGTACTTTTATCAATACCAAAACAAGAATATCATAAAATAAATCACAATTTAACACTTAGGCATGCAAGTCACTATTGGAGTATTACTTACTCATTAATTGTTAAAATGTCACTACCTCTTTTCATATAATACAATCATCACACTAATTCAAGTCATCTATCCTTTAGATATTACTATGCTCATCGTACTTAATCCTTGCATGATTCTCCTCACCATATTATTGTCCAACACATACAACTTAATATCATTACAACTCAACTAGATACATCACCAGAACAACTAAGAACTATCATGTCAACATCCTTCATTTACAACAATCTCATTGCAGCACATAGCACATACTATCACAAATATTACATAATTAATTAATAATATAGTTTTCAAGATTAAAGTTAAGTTCTCGTATCTTTATCCACCTCAACTCCATGCCCGCAAGCCTAGACATATTTTCTCCCAACAATTCTAAATTATGAAAATATAAATTAACACAATCTTCTACTCATTAAACCAAGCCTACCTGGACGCCAAGCTTTTGGAAGAAACAAGTTGCAACAAAGATGATCTTTCCTTTCCTTCATGCCTTGGAATAATCAATCGTCTAAAAATCAAGCAATTATAAGAGTAATAAGTAATTACTCTTCAATCAAATATCTTGGGGATTCAAACTCTCTAATTCTACCCTTCATTCAAGGTCTATATCATCCCCCAAATTAATTAGTTCTTTCAAGCCTAACCCATCTCCATTAATGGAGCTTTTATACTAAAGGTCTCATCTTTACGGAATTCAAGATTCCTAACCATCAAAATTCATAATCTAGTTTATGATATTCATGTTAGGAATCTTTAATTTATAGTTTAGAATCATCTCTAGGTCATATTAAAAACTCCCATGAGTATTCCCCAAAAGAATTCCACCATTAAAGGTCTTTCTAAGGATTCTAAGATATTAAAGGATTAAAAGATGAAGAAAATAATGGAAAAACTTACCTCCACAAAGGAATTTCACCTTAAGCTTTGGGAAATCGCCTCTCTAGGATTGGAAATAAAATTTGGGATTTTTAGACCTAAAATACGGCTGAAGCTGATTTAAAGACAATCGGAATTTTCGCTATAGCGAAATCCCGTTTCACCTCGGACAGTGCTCAGTAAAACAGTCATAACTTTTTACTCTGAATTCGGATTGAGGAACAATTTGTTTCTTTGGAAAGAATACTCAGAGATATTTAATTTGATAGGTAATGGGACCCCTGACTCCTTATATTCTATGAGATATGATCATTTGAATTTGGTCCTAATAAAAACCCATATCGAAACTGTATCGGAAATAAAGTTTTATACTTAACTTTGTGTTAGAGATATTGTACGACCTTAATTCATATCTAAAGAACTTTCAAAACTAAAGTATTGATATTAGCACTCACAAATAATTAAAATTCATCAAGCTTGAGTCTATCTAGACACATCCGAAGGCTAAAATCTTCACCAAAAAATTTGAGGTGTCATAATAAATAAAATATTGGCTATTTTGGACCCAAGTTAATATAGAGGAATGAAAATTAAGAATTTTCATGATTTTATTATGAATAATTTAGTAATGACGAAATAGGTCGTTATAATCAGATACCAATTTACCATCCATTCATCCCTGAATGGGCATTCAGTGGTGAAAAATATGAGGTTGGAATTAGAGAGACATTACTAACAGAGTTGCTTATACTACACCATGTTCGCTCTCTTGTTATCCTTATCGATCAACCCACATTCTATACTCAATCATTCAAATATGCTTTTCAAAATACAAAGATACGGAGCAAAATATTTACACACGAATCACTTATTCTCCTTTCAACGGCCTAAGTTTGAAACTTGAGTTTCACGAAAGCAAGATAAAGATTGTTAAAAGATTCACCTTGATGAAGACAAACATCCAAAAGCACCCCTTTTTCACTACCGAAGCTCCAGAGTCCTGAATTCAATTCTGAATTGTGCTACAATATGCTACATGAATCTACTATTAAAATTTCAACATTAAACAAGTCACACCTAATCCACCCAACACACAAGCTCTCTCTGAGACACCTGACTCAGTTTCTAGCCAAGACTATCCTATGAAAAATCTACATTTGATCATATTTAAGCCACCACACCACTTACAAGTCACATAACTTAGATATCCGCATGAACTCAATCAAGACTATTAAGTTCATTCTATAAAGCTAGCTTCAACATTTCATAAACGCTATATTTTCACCTCAAGATTACCCACGATTCAAGCTTAGCATTTACTACTATACATAGATGACAACATAATCTCTCACTCATTACACAGGCTTACAACTATTAGCCATAAAGATCCCACAGAATTATAGCCTACAACACATTCTCCTCCACAACATCATTAATAATCATCTAAACATCATACCTCAATCACTCAAAAAGCAATACACACCCCAAGTATCACCCAAGGAAAGATCAATCATGCCATTAATAATTCACTTATTCTCCATTCAGGATCATTCTTAATTATTTTATGAATGTAACTAAGCCATTTGATTTTGCGTTGCCATTATCATGGAAATTTCTATCTTCTAAAAGTGTCATATATCAGCCAACTCTGTGGGACATGCAAATGTATAATTCAGCCACAAGATCAAGTCAATAATAATTGATCTTCTCAAGATTTTTCCTAATACACAAATCCACAGCTACAACTTATGTCCTGACAATCATTAACTCAATATTCTTCAATGACCAACACTTCATGGTCAAGCCAAACCACTCTTATATTATTAATACCAATTTAAGATATACAAAGCCATTATTATTTCTACCTAACAATATTTTCATTGCGGGCTTCACTTAACTCTTAATCACCTTAAGAGTGGTCCCCACACCACTAGCACATAAGTAAGGTCAATAAAATAAATCGATTACAAGTCATTAACAGTCTCATGACCAATATCACATTTCAGACAAGTCATCGATCAAATACTGTAGGTATTAACAACTTCTACTCGTTTTTGTCACTTTTATTTAAAGCTCATTGTTTGCCAAATATTAAGAATTTGTTCACATAAGGAGCTCAAAGATATTATCACTTAGCTAGTCCTCACAAGGAACCCATTATAATTTCAATAATATAACTGCATAAAAATTCTAAATACAGTCTCAATGGCTGGATCACACAAGGATCCCCAAATAATATCAAATAATTGAACTACACAAGGATCCATCCATAACATCATTAACAAGAACCTCTCATTACGAAAAACACATATCACCTCAGTCTTTTATTCATGTCACTTTTTCACCATTTTTTCTTGACATCATATTCTCATATCATCCTCTCAATTCTCATACCATCAATTTCATCAGTATAATAGTACCAAAAATAAGTAAGCACCATAGAATTGCTAGTTTCACAATACAAGAAATCAAATAATCCCATCACAATTATCAACAAAAACAACGTAATCAATTTCATCACTTAAATTCAAACAAAAATAATTCACAACAATGACAAAAATCTAGCAACACAAGTTTAGCCAAATATCAAACACAAGCAATCAATAAGTTCATAACTTTCACAAGTCTTTACCTATTAACAATAACTTTTAGACCTTATTAACAGATATCAATTGAAATATACTAGATGTTTATTTAAAATTACTAAGATACCAATTGGAATCAACAACATTTCAATTGAGCTCTCTTAAGATACCAATTAGAATTTTCTAGATACCAATTGGATTCAATCTAATAGTCCAAGATTAGGACGATGATGGAGAGAAAGAAAGGAAAATGACTTCTACATGCCTCATAGCCTTCCGAAGATTGGGTGTGGGGACCTACACATCAATCTACGAAACTCTGCTTGACATTTCTCTTGTACTAGTGGGACCGGCGAACCTAGAGCTCTGATACCAACTGTTACAATCCAGACTAACGAACCGTGCAGGCACCTACGCTATTCTAAGTAGCTAGAAAAACCCTTATTATCCAACTAAAAATATGCAGAAGACTTCTATTTTTAAGGAAATATAAAGTAAATTAAATACTAATAAATAAACTTTTTCAAAAACTTCTTACAAATGTCCTCACTATCCCAAAACTTGGCTAGACATGTACAAGAGCTACCTATTACAATATAAACTGACAATGAAATAAATAATAAAAGGACTCTAACATCTACCAGGAAGAAAGTGCAGAAGTTAGTGCTGAATATCGTCATCCATCTAGTAACTGCAAACTAACCTACATTCAGTCTACACCCCAATAAGAAATGTAGAAGAGTAGGATCAATACAACCACACGTACTGGTAGGCATCATCGACCGATCGTGTTAGTTTACATAATCATAAAATAGAATTAACAAAAATAAATCATGACATCTTGAATGAAATATAATTTAACCAAGGTTGTAATAACATTATTACTTTACCTATATAAGTTATATCATCCAATTACACTTTCAACTCCATTAGTATTATATTCACTACTAACATACTTTAGCCTCATTAATTCACACAATCAACCACAACCCAATGCTAATACATCACTATTCCTATTTATTCACCTTATCTTTTTCATTACTTATACTCACAGGAACAAACCCGTAATCATAGACAATCCACATTAAACTCTCGGGCTAACAACTAAATGTTATCATATAATATTAAAGAATGATAATTAGCTATTCTGGTAAGCTATGATTAAAACACGTATAAATGAAGCAAGTCAACCAACATATAAGTAAGTACAAAGTTTCACTTCTTCAAATACATATCACACATTCAAATACTCAATGAATCAACAATACAACAATAAAAAATCAAACAGTGCTCACAACAAGCCGTATAACGATCAAGAGTATCAACCATACTGAAACATCCACAGGCGCAACACAAATATGTACACACATGTTATGGGACTTATTTTTACCCAAATAGACAAGACCTGCAGGGAATAATTTATGTTCATGTATTGTACCGGTGTGGTATCCGATCCACCATATACATATTTGTACCAGCGTGGTACCCGATCCATCATATACATATCCGTACAGGCGTGGTACCCGATCAACATACACATATCTGTATTGGCGTGGTACCCGATCCAACATATACATATCCATACCGACATGGTACCCGATCCAACATACACATATCTGTACCGATGCAGTACCCGATCCACCATAAACAAGTAATATCAATATCAAATTTACACTTCCTCACAGCATACAACACGATGTACCAATTTTACATGTACACTTAAAGTCATGAGACAATTTCATTAAGTAAATTTAAATAATCCTTTATACACACATCAACAATCCAAACATCAACAAGTCATTCATGGCATTTATACAAGGAGTTATCATTATCAAACAAGCCTCTCATGGGCACATTTCAATAAATCATCATTATCACCAATTTACCCTCTCATGGGCATCCAATAGATAAAGTGCTTTTATCAATACCAAAACAAGAATATCATAAAATAAATCACAATTTAATACTTAAGCATGTAAGTCACGATTGGAGTATTACTTACTCATTAATTATTAAAATGTCACTACCTCTTTTCATATAATACAATCATCACGCTAATTCAAGTCATCTATCCTTTAGATATCACTATGCTCATCAGTACTTAATCCGAGCATGATTCTCCTCACCATATTATTGTCCAAAATATACAACTTAATATCATTATAAATCAAAAAGATTCATCACCAGAACAACTAAGAACTATCATGTCCAAATCCTTTATTTACAACAATCTCATTGCAGCACATGACACATAATATCACAAAATCGCATAATTAATTAATAATATAGTTTTAGGAATTAAAGTTAAGTTCTTATATCTTTATCCACCACAACTCCATGCCCGCAGGCCTAGACATGCTTTCTCCCATCAATTCTAAATTATGAAAATATAAATTAACACAATCTTCTACTCATTAAACCAAGCCTACCTGGACGCCAAGCTTTTGGAAGAAACAAGCTGCAATAAAGATGATCTTTCCTTTCCTTCATTCTTTGGAATAATCAATCATCTAAAAATCAAGCAATTATAAGAGTAATAAGTAATTACTCTTCAATCAAATATCTTGGGGATTCAAACCCTCTAATTTTACCCTTCATTCAAGGTCTATATCATCCCCCAAATTGAATTTATCATTAATTAGCTCTTTCAAGTTTAAGCCATCTCCATTAATGAAACTTTTATACTAAAGGTCTCATCTTTACGGAATTCAAGATTCTTACCATCAAAATTCATAATCTAGTTTATGAAATTCATGTTATGAATCTTTAATTTATAGTTTAGAATCAGCTTTAGGTCATACTCCCTCCGTCCCAAATTGAGATGGCACATTGATTAAGAAAAATAATTAATAACATGGCTAGTTTACCATAGTGCCCTTATTAAATGATGTTTACATTTTAATTTGAAAAAAAACTAATTAATGCAAAGGGTAAAATATGAAAAAAAAAATTGTCTTTTCTTGATTAATGAAAAAGAACAAGTAAAATGGAAAATCAAATTAGGAAATTTGGGACGGATAATTTGGGAGGGAGGGAGTATTAAAAACATCCATGAGTATTTCCCAAAAGAATTCCGCCATTAAAGGTCTTTCTAAGGATTCTAAGATATTAAAAGATTAAAAGACGAAGAAAATAATGAAAAAACTTACCTCCACGAAGGAATTTCACCTTAAGCTTTGGGAAGTCACCTCTCTAGGGTTGAAAAATAAAATTTGAGATTTTTAGACCTAAAATACGGATGAAGCTGATTTAAATACAACCAGAATTTTTGCTACAGCGAAATCCCGTTTCAACTTGGACAATGCTCAGTAAAACAGTCATAACTTTTTCCTCCGAATTCGGATTGAGGAACGGTTTGTTGCTTTGAATAGAGGACTCAGAGATATTTAATTTGATAGGTAATGGGACCCCTAACTCCTTATATTTTATGAGATATGATCGTTTGAAGTTATCCCTAATAAAAATCCTTATCGAAACTGTATCGAAAAGAAAATTTTATACTTAACTTTGTGTTAGGGATATTGTACGACCTTAATTCATACCTAAAGAACTTTCAAAACAAAAGTATTGATATTAGCACTCACAAATAATTAAAATTCATCAAACTTGAGTCTATCTAGACACATTCAAAGGCAAAAATCTTCACCAAAAAATTCGAGGTGTAATAATAAATAAAATATTGGCTGTTTTGGACCCAAGTTAATATTGAGGAATAAAAATTAAGAATTTTCATGAATTTATTACGAATAATTTAGTAACGACGAAATGAATCGTTACATTATCATAACAAATATATCAAGTCTTTTGCCATAATAGAAGACATTGTGGCTATAATATAAAAATACTATAGATTTTATTTGTCGTGGCAAAAAAAGTAAAATTATTTGTCACAAGTATATAGTTCATAGCAAGAACTTTTCTTATCATAACAACTACAACATAAATAATTTTTTGTAGCAGTAAGTATTAGCAGTTAATCGCGGACCATGTTAAGTCTATAGTTATCTTTTAGTTACGTCACTTCTTGCTACGAATGCTACAAAAAAAAATTTGGTGGCTAAAGTATTTAGCCATGGAATTTTTCACATTTAGCTACAATATATTCTGAAGCTATATATACATTTTATTGTAGTGATATATATATACGTATATATATAAATATATGCACTAAAGCTCCCGCAATGCGTAAAATTCGAGAAAGGATCGAACCATAAAGGTTATTGTATACGGCCTTACCTTACATTTATGTAAGATATTGTTTCCATGACTTGAGCCCGTGAACTTCAATCACAGTAAATTATTCTTTGACCCTTCTCTCTTTCCCTCTCTATATATATAGTTTACACCGCCAAAGGGGTGTTTAGTCGTATAAAAAATAAAGCTAATTTAGATCATGAATAGCAGATGTAATCCAATGCGTTACTCATAAAAGAAAATAGATATAAAAATTTCAACTACATTTGACTAACAATCATCATTTCAATACACGAAAGTGAGAAGTCCTTTTATTTTGTTGGAATATCAGAATATGTAATGATGTTTATCAATTCAAGGATTAATAGTGCATATAATAACCGCTCCAAATCCTGCAATAAGTGAGAATAAGAGACATTTAATTAATTTACGAAACTCATACATGCATGTCTAAACGAGTAATTGAGAAAAACATGTTAAGACATCTGGTCATATTGGGGATGAAAGGATATGAACGTGGGTATAATTAGGGATGGGCATGGTATGGTATATACGAATTATCATATCGAATCAAAATTTTGATACCATGGTTTTTGGTATTATGGTATTTAGTATGGTATATGATATACATTTTAAATTTTTTGGTATATGGTATGGTATTCGGTATTTACATATGACATACTGAAATACCGAATACCATACCGAAGTATATATAGTTACATAAGTAACTTTATATAAATATATATTTATTAGTATTTACAAAAAAATATAATACTTAGTATTAGTATAAAAATGTTTAGACATTGAAACTTTCGCTACTCTATCTTGATTGAAATGTCTTTTTAGTGTAATTGACTTATAAAATGAATTGTTTGTACTCCTTTTTCAATATTTCTACATGTGTAGTGTGTATTTATGATATAATTAAGACATGCTTTTGAAAAGTAGAAGTAATAATACTCTAGTATACGAGTATATATTGTTAATATTAAACAAACTATGGTTACCGATTACCATACCGCAAAAAACTGAAACCAAACGTCAAAATATCGAACCATACCGAACTAATATGGTATGGTAACGGTATAATCTTTGTAAAAAACGAATACCGAAATTACCGTACCGAAATTTCAAATACCGTATCATACCATACCATGCCCACCCTTAGGTATAATAGTAAATTGGGATTAATTCAGCAATAACTTTGGAATTTAGATCAATATTTATTTTGTGTGGGTTTTTCTTGAGCCATTAGTCATTAGATTATGTATTAAAATTTCAAAAAAAAAAATCAAAAATCTTACAAAAAAGATAAATAAAAATGAGGCTATAGAGAGATGTCACATCACATTTTCTGTGTTTCTCCCTGTTATTATATATTGATGTCGATATAACAAATCGAAAAATATATTTATGGCAATCTCCCATGTTATATTATATGCTTGAGTTTTCTTACTATAAATTTGATTTAACATTTATGTACCCTTTTTAGCTTTTCTTTTCCCTTTCAATACTAACTTTCATATTTTTCAAAGTAAAATAATATGTATATGTTTTGTTTCACTTAATCATCGTGGAAGTCTATCCAACTCAATCAATTTAATTAGGGCATTATTCGGAGCTACAGTGTTTGATTTCGATCAAATTCCACAAAATGGCATTGTTTAAAGACTTTTTTCCCAATGAAAGATATTAATCCAACCAAATAGATCCAAAAATAAATAAAAAATGGCACTTGATATTTTCATTAAGTTTTGAAAGATACTAAAGAAGATGACATTTGAATATTCTAGTCTAGGAATAGAAACTTAAGTGCCCTTTTGTGCTCATCGTATCAATCTATATAGAGAGAGAAAAGAGACAGGGGAGGTGATGTAACACCTCTTTATAGCCTTCATTCTCATTTATCTTTTTTATGTTTTCTGAGCTTTTTCTATCTTTTAAAATTAAAAATATTATATCTAAAGAACTCAAAAGTCACCTCACTAATTGTTCACATTATTGCACCTGTTCATGCTGGTAAAATCCTAAAACTAATTCATAGTTACAAAAACGTTTTATATCCTAACCCTTCCTTTGAAAATTCTTGTACGTCCTTTCTTTTGGCTTCTGTTGTAAGGTCCTCTTTCAATCTGAATTCGTTCTTCCCTAAAATTCGTATACTCCTCTTCTTAGGCTTAGTTGCAAATTTCTTTCTCTTGCAACTTGTATATATAAAAGAGTTTTAAAATTAATATAGAAAAGTCAACAAGTTTATTTAAGCAATGGTAAAATGTTACTGTATATATTTCTGAAAGAATAGTTTGGAGAAATTTTCCCGAAATTGATCCAAGCATCAAGTGACTAACTTTTGTCTTTGTATCTGGAGGTTGTGGGTGCGGGGTGCCAATGATTTTGGTAGTTTATTCCAAGTTCAATTCATCAATTACTTTTTTTTTTGACAACCAACATGCTATTTATATTAAGTCATAGTAAGTTTCAGAGCGTTAAAGGATGCTATAGCATCTTTTACAATCCAACTAGGAAAATTAGCAAACCAAACATTGTTATGTAATAATGTAGAAAACTTAGCTAAACTATGTGTTATTTTGTTCCAAGATCTAGGGATATGCACTACATCTACATCTTCAAAGAAATCCATCAACTTCCAGATATCCTCGCAGGTTGTTTCTATATCCTAAGATGCAACACTTCTTTTTAGTATCATATCCACCACATTCTTTGCATCCGACAATACTTGCACTCTCGTCCATCCATTTTCCATAGCTTTTCCTAGCGCTTCAGCAGTGATGAACTTCCCAACAAATTGAATTGGGGCGACAAAGGCTTGAAGCAATTTACCGCAGCTATCCATCGCTGCCACTCCAATGCTTGCCATCTTCCTCTTCTTGTGTAAGCTAGCGTCTGCAAATAGAATAACACCATCTTGTACAATAGTAATTTTCTTATCATTAGAACATTCAGTTATGCATGGAGTAGAATGATTATTAAGCAAGTTATCTTCATATTCATGGTAGTCAAAGAGTGATTTTTTTACTATTTCATTAGGTTCATAGTTTTCTCCATTGAAGATTAAGGCGTTTCTAGCTTTTCAAATTTGCCACATAACAGAGACACTTAACTTAGTTAGCTTAATAGAATAGCATTCTTAAAATTATCATTCCACCAGCTCGCAAAATTCATATTGTTCTCTTCGTCAAGCCAATTTATAGGACATATTTTTCAAACTAGTTGAGCTTTAGGACATCTAAACAACATATGCTCAATTGTTTCACTTTCCAAACCACAACCTTTACAGACATCACAATTATGTTTTAACCTTTTTGAAACAATAGGGTTAACAGGAAGCACATTTATAATATCATTTCGAATAAAATGTTTATATTTATTTTTAATATTCATAGACCATAGAAAATTCCAAAACCTTTTTGGAAAGGAATGATAGCTAGATTGAGGTCTTTCCAAACTAGTTTGTTGACATCTAACCATATCTGTATTTAAATGATAACCCGATTTTACCTCATACCTACCCGATTTAGTATGATGCCACATGATCCTATCCACTATTCCAGTAGTAGAGATTGGGATAGAGACTATAACTTGTATATCAGCTGGGCAAAACAAAAGCTGGAGCTCATGCATTTTCCAAGTATGAGTATTTTGGTCTATAAGATCCTTCACTTTCAGATTCATATTCACCTGACTCGGATAAAAGTTAGGTTTAAAACCACTAAAGTTTGGTATCTTAATATGTTCCCCCGAACCTATTCTCCATCTAATCCCTTTTTGTAGGAGGTCTCTTCCCCATATAATACTTTTCTACATTCAAGAACTGGCAGACGAGTAAGTGGCCTTGAGAAAAGACGTATTTTGAAAATATTTACTTTTAAGAATTCTAGCTAGAAGAGACTCTTCTTGGGTTAAAATCCTCCAAGCTAATTTAGCTAATGCTTGATTAAAAGAGATTAACTCTCTAAATCCTATGCCCCCTTTGAATTTTGCTAAACAAAGGTTTTCCCAATTCTCATTGTGCATTTTTCTCCTATTATCATCATGTCCCCACCAGAAAATTGAGAAAATAGTCGTAATTTTCTTACATAAAGTTTCCAAAAATTGAAAACAGGATAAAGCATACGAAGGAATAGCAGATAAGACAGATTTGAGCATCACTTCTTTTTCTGCAAGACTTAAAAAATTATTTTTCCACCTTTTTATCTTCGCCTTCACCCTATCTTTTATGAACTCTAACATGTTTTTCTTTGATCTTCCAACTACTGCAGGTAACCCAAGATATATCCCTAAGTCATTTTCTCGAAGTTGTCCTAACTCCCTAATAATCTCGTCCATCTCTACCTCAGAAGTATTTTTACTAAAGAAAATCGTTGATTTTTCAAAGTTTACTTTTTGACCGGAACATTCTTTATAAGTTCTTAATGTTTTAGAAATTTTTGACGCATTTTGAGGGTTTGCATTACAAAAAATAAAGAAATCATCTAAAAAATAAATGATTAACGGTAGGCCCCCCTCTAACTAGACTTAACCCCTGAATATCTCCTCTCAACTCCACTTGATTTATCTAGAGAGGCCTTCAGCACATAATAAAAAGAGGTATGAAGAGAGAGGATCGCCTTGCACATAATAACTTTTGTCTTTCATTATGGGTGTCTTGCTCTGTACGTAGTTGTTTTGCCTACTAAATGCTTCTTGCCAAGGCAACCACTTCCCAACTCCTTTGTGATGTTTAATCAGGTTTATGTTCGTGTTTGCGTAGGATTGATTAAAAGTATGTGATCCAACAAGTTGTATATCTTCCTTTTCCTCTATACAATTGTCCATTCCTGATACTTCATTTCTTCGTCTTCCAATTGGGAAGTATTGAAGTGCTTTTTTCAATAGCTCTCTCTCTCTATATATATATAGAGAGAGAGAAGGTTAAGTAGTATGTTGACGTGGCACCTCTTAGATTCAAGAAAACCTATTTATTTTTTTGAACTTTTTTCTTTATTTTTTCATTTATCAATCAATTTATTTTATAATCAAAATAAATGTATCAATTACTACTACTACATTTATTTATATTCTTTAATATAAAAGTTTAATGTTTTTAATTTTCATTACTCTCATGGCCTTTGATGATCATAACTCCTTTCATGATATCATTTCATATTTCATATTGGTGTCCTATAAATAGAAGCATTATAAGTCTTCGGCCCTTCATCAACAAAATTAAGAATATTTCATTCACTATAAATTTTTTGAACTTACATATATTCTTTTTCAAAAATTCATTTGTGTACTTTCTAAAATGTCCTCTTTATTTTTTTCTTTTGGGTATGTTGTTGTTTTTTCTTCTTCTTCATGTATTGTTCTTTCGGCATTTTAATTGATTTGCTTTACACTAAATTTATTATTATTATTATTATTATTATTATTATTATTATCTTGTATTATTTGTAACTTCTATGCAAGAACATGTATGATTTAAATCTATTTTCTTACAATCCTTATTCATAATGTATTAATTTTTGTGATGTATTATTTTTTACAGAGATAAGAAGAAGATCAAATAATGAACGAGTGAAATGAAGATGAAATGATGACTATGTGAAGATTCGAGGAGTAGGACATAAGAACCACATGTCATGAATGTCTCATATATATATATATATATATATATATATATATATATATTCTCTAAATAGTTTAAATTACTACACACACAATTTGTTCACTTTGTTTGTCGTTAGACTAAAAATAGATATAAAGGAGAAACATAGATAAAATGATGTAACACCTTTTTTTGACATTTTTTCTCATTTCTTTCAATTAGTTTATTTTACAAAATCATGTCCTTAATTCATACATTCAATTAAATAAATTCTAATCTTAAATATTAGTAATGTTCATAACTCCCAAGCCTTTCATATTCATAACCCTCAATTAGTTAATGGACAAGAAGATAATTTATTTTTTTCTCATATTATTTTTTATTTTTTAATTATTTTTATCTTTCTCTATAATTTATGTGATTGATTTGTATTAAATTAAATCTATAGATGATGATAATAATAATAATAATAATAATAATAATAATAATAATAATAATAATAATAATAATAATAATAATAATAATAATAGCGAAGAAACGTAGAGAAGGTGATGTAGCACTTCTCTAGGACCTTCATTTTTATTTATCCCTTTTCTCATTTTTTTGACAATTTCTTCTTCATTTATCTGCTTATTTTATTTTTCATAATTCAAAAATTAATTATTTAATTCATCAACTTTTCACCTTCCACTATGATTACCTTCTTTGTTAAAGATTTTAATATGTATTCATGTATTCTACCACCTTCAATCCTTAATCTTAATTAATTTTATTAATGTGTAGTAATAATGTGCTAAATAATGGGAGATAAAAAGACAAACTAATCTATATATATCTCACACTACCGAATTATGCATACATGAATAAATCATTTTAGTTATTATTATAGTTGTGCATAGAAAATGCTCCAACTTGAGTTCTAGATAATCTTTTTATTTGAATAGTAGAAAATTATCTTATGAGGTTCATGTATTGATGAATATTTGTCTTGATTAAACTTACTTATATGTGCTATATTCTCAGTAAATTCAAATGAATTTATTTCTCCAAAGGCTAAAATCTCTCATCTTTTTATTGAAAGCTTCATATTATTTCATTTCAAAACTTTTTGTTGCTAAATATTTGCTAAATTTTGACGACTCATGCTATGCTATTTGTATCAAGAAGCTCGGTACATACGATCAATATACTTTAGTATTAAATATATATATTCGAAGGTAATTTTATACACTCGAGCAATTTCTTTTACGATGTATAATATTTTTAGATTAACTTTGTTCAAGAATATTTTATGTTTTACTTATTCCACTACTTTGTTAAAATGATCATTATGTCACTCTTTTAATGTGTATTTAAAAATAAGAAATTTTGCCAGTATGCAAGAATTTGAAGCAATTAGGTGAGCCTCGGATTGTCCCTACCTGTCAAAGAAAGTTAAATAATTTGTTCTTTCATCTTTTTATTTTTTCATTCTATTTTCTTCTTTGAATTTTAATTAGTGTTTGAACTTATTTATGTAATTAAGTGAAAAATTAATCCTAATCCGTCTAATTATGTGATAAAAAGATTATAAATTTTTATAGTGTCATAACAGTTACGTGGGAAAAGAAGTAAAAGAGGAGAAATTAAAAAAAATAAGAGTTGTAACGAAGAAAAGGAAAAAATTGAAAAGACAACCTATATAGGAATGAGATAATAGGGAAACAAAGAAATGCAAAATTATAACCTACAAGATGAAACATTTTTAGTTTGATTGTGTCAATAAAGATATTTTGGCATAACTAAATAATACAATTTGGCATTCATTCAATTATTTTCTCTTTCTCTCTCTCTCTTTTTTTTTTTGACTTTTGACATTCATTTTATCTTTTTATCTTAATTTTATTAGACAAAAAAGTTACTTAACTACAATTTAATTAATCAATTTTTAACTTTTACTATAATGATTTATTAATTACTATAATAATTATATATATATATATATATATATATTATCCATATTAGAAGTGTGAACTTCAATATGTCTGCTTGCAGACATTAAAATAAAATTTGAGGGCATTTTAGTCTTTTTACAAGAAGAATTTGCTTAAAGAATTTGTCATTTGTGCTATGTTAGTTATACCTTATTAATAACTTTAAAAAATGCCCACAATCTTTCATTTAATTACAGACCATGCCCTTAAAAAAGTCCACCTTAGTCTATTTACTTACAAGATTGCCCTCTACTTTCCAAGGATTTAATTTAAATTATTTAAATTTAATTAATTTAATAATTTAATAATTTTATCTTAATTAATTGTAACTAAATATTTAAAGTAAATCAATTTTATTATTTTAATTAAATTTTTATTCAAAATTAATTTTTTTACTTAGTTATTTTAGTAAATTTAAATTTTAAAATTATTTTTTCTTATATGAAAATACTAATATTTAAACTTAATTTTAAATTTTTAAAGTACAAAATTAATAAATTTAATTTAATAAAATAAATTCTTAATGAATATTTTCTTAAGATTTGTGTTGGGTCAATATGTATCAAGTAAAAAAGAAATAAAGAAAAATATATCATAAAAGTTTATTATTGTGAGAGATAAACATAATGCACTATCCAATAATGTTTAATAATATCATATTTTGTATATGCAAAATATAGCATCTTAAATTTACGTAATTTAATAATATAATAATTTTATCATAGTTAATTATAATTAAATATTTAAAGTAAATCAATTTTATTATTTTAGTTGACTTTTATATTCAAAATCAATTTTTTTACTTATTTATTTTAGTAAATTTAAAATTTAAAATTATTTTTTTCTTATATAGAAATACTAATATTTAAACTTAACCTTAAGTTTTTAAAGTACAAAATTAATTAATTTAATTTAATAAAATAAATTTCTAATGAATATTTTCTTAAGATTTGTGTCGGGTCAATATGTATCGAGTAAAAAAGAAATAAAAAAAAATATATAATAAAATTTTATTATTGTGAGAGATAAACATAATGCACTATCCATTAATGTTTAATAATACCGTATTTTGTATATGCAAATATAACATCTCAAATTTAATTAATATACTACTCCGGTGAGTTATCGATGATTACTATTGGATATGATAAAATTATGTTAATTTTTATAGGAGTAACATAATCAATTGCTCTTAATTAATTATTATGAGTCATCTAGATATTAAGAAATAAATTTTATTAATAAAAAGGATAAAATGGACATAAAATGCGAAATTAACTCTTGATGTTTTAAATTAAATTGTCGTCCTTCAAACGATGATTTTACTATACCACCCCTTATTATAAGTCATTTATGTATTAGAAAATTAAAAACAACAAGATGATATGTCAACATACAAAATTTGATTAACTATCAAAATTATATTAGTGTCAAATAAATTTGGAAGGGACAGAGGAAGATATAAAGCAACATATATTATTTGAAAATGAAATCAAAAGTACTGTAAATAACAATAATTAAGAAAAATATTTTAAAAAAATTAATTGATTGCCAAAATTTTATTCGTGCCACATAATTTGGGACGAAGAGAGTATTCATATCTTATTGAAAAATTATGTAAAAAATATTATAAATTACATAATTAAAAATTTAAAAATTTTAAAAATATAAAATATTTGGCTGGCTCTCAAAATTATATCATTCTCACTTAAATTGATATAGAAGAAAAAATATTATAAATCACAATAATTAAAAACTTAAATTATTTTAATGATTAATTATCTAAATTCTATTTACGTCACATAAGTTGAAATATATATATATATATATATATACTAGTTTAGATGTACGCGCACCTTACTTTATTGCGTTCAAACGTTACACTAAATAGGATATTTGTTTAAATAATAAAGATGAATACAATAATTAAATTCAACACCTTTTGGAGAATTTATTTAATTAAACCTAACCTATACCAAAAAAAATTCTCAAAGGCGATTGATATTCATCTACCACCTGTAAACAACAATAAAACAATACAATGATAGAGACATCAAAACAATATAATTAAATCTAATCTTTACACAAAAAAATTCTCAAAGTCGTCCGACACTTATCTACCACCTGTAAACTATAACAAAATAATAAGATAATAGAGATATCAAAATAATATAACTGAACTTTACCTTTACACGAAAAAAATTCTCAAAACAGAAATAAAAAACAATACAATTAAACCTAATCTTTACCTAAAAAAATTCCTCAAAGCCGACCGACATTCATCTACCACCTGTAAATTCATGTACGGCTTGTAAACTACAAAATAATACAATAATGATCACAAAGCTTCAGTTTTGATGAAAATAATTCGAGCAAAAATTTGACACTAAAGAATGACTTAAATGAAAACAAAGAAGATATATATATATACACACACATTGAATTATATTATGTTGACAAAAATAGTGAAGAAGTTGAGGGTTAGAAAATTAAGCATCCATCAATCTAGACATGTAACCGAATCAAGTTAGATGAGCATCAATCATATTTTTCCCAATAAGTAAATCAGTTTCTTCTCTACTTTAACGTGCATTTCAATATTTATAGAAGTATTTCTTTAATAGAGTCCTATTTTAGGAGTATTTTTCTATCCTACTTTAGGAGTATTTTTCTAATTGACCAGTACAAAGAAAAATATTAATTTATTCTCCTTCCATATATTTTAGGAGTCCCATATATTTTAGGAGTCCAGTTAATATAATAAAAATAATTAAATAATAAATTGAAGAAAATAGTGAAAAGACAGTTTTGTCTAAAAAGAGTTTTTTAATGAAGGACAAAAAGTTTAAATCATTTTTTTAAGGCCTTCACACTTTTAATATTATATATATATACTGCACTCTTTCAACAAAATTCACTTTCATTATGTCTCCCTGTCTCCCTGTCTCCCTCTCCTTTCCATGTATCTTTGATTCTTTATCTTCAATTTAAAATTTTAGTATATATTTGAAAGTTTCAAATGGTAACAACACAAGAACACAATCTCGAAAGAATTTTGTAGTGAAGACAAGTTATGGCGATAGGTTTCAAATATTTGATGACTTTTGGTTGGTATTTAGACTTTAAAAAATTAGTCTAAGTTACCATGTAGAACTTCAAAAAGCAAGTTCATGGTGAAATTTAATTCCATGAATGATTGTCTTTACTAATAAAGAATCGTGGCTTGTAAATTGGATAGATTTTTATAACTTATTTTGATTTTTGATTTTGTTATCTTATAGCTTCATGAAAATAGTTTTTTTCGGTGTGTGCCAAAGATTCAACTAACATCCCACTATTTTAATTTTCGTCGTTAAAAACATTATATCGTAAATTTGATGAGTTATTTTCTAATCACGCGAAGCGTGATTAAATTTACTAGTTAATAATAAATGAAGAAACATCTTTAACATTACAAGTAGAAATTACATGACACAATGTTATCAAAATACGATCTTGATAGTTGATATCGACACTAAACGTCTCAAAAGGAATTTCTTTAGAAAGCATTTGAATATATTAAAAAATATGTTCTCTGTTTCGTTTAAATTTTATGCACTGGCATTTTTTTGGGTCATTTTCGACATTTTACTCATATTTCTGCTTAAAAGACTATCTTAATACAATATTCACCTATTAATGAAACAAACCGTCTAACAAATGGATGTAATTGTTCCAACCTTTTCAACAGACCAATGAATGGGAGTGATCATTCATTAGTTCCTATATGGGCAGAGAATTTGTAGATAATGATACAGATTTAAGAATTAATTGATCTCATTAATATTGAAGGGGTTACAGCTGTATATATAGAGAACTGAAGAATAACTAATTACAGAATAACCCAGATGTATTTAATAATTATATATGTAGTCTATTATCCCCCCGCAAGCTGATCAGCGGTAACGAGGGGCAGCTTGGAGCAGAGAGACTGAAAAGGCTGTAACGGAAGAGGCTTGGTGAGAATATCAGCAAGCTGGTCAGTAGATGGGACATAGTGCGTGGCCATCGCTCCTGCAAGTACCTCATCGCGAACAAAGTGACAGTCAGACCCAACATGCTTCATACGATCATGAAGGACTGGATTTTTGGTAACACAAATAGTGGACTGATTGTCACAATAAATCTGTGGTTTCGTCGGGGGAATGCCAAGTGCATCCGTAAGGTATCGTAACCACATGGCTTCAGCAACACCCGCAGCCATGGCACGATATTCTGCTTCTGTGGAGGAACGGGACACTCGCGTTTGCTTCTTGGTGCACCAGGAAATCAGATTCGGTCCCATCATAACAATATATCCAGTAGTGGACTTTCGATCATCTTTGTCGTTAGCCCAATCCGAATCAGAAAAAACAGATATATCAAACGAGCCCTTTTGAAATAAAATTCCACAGTGAAGAGTACCTTGAAGATAGCGCAGAATGCGTTTCAAGGCCTGAAAGTGTTGTTCTGTGGGAGCATGCATTGATTGGGAGACTCGATTGACTGTATATTGGATGTTCGGACGAGTAACAGCAAGATAATGAAGTCCACCGACGAGGCTCCGATATAGTGTAGGATCGGCAAAGGGAGTATTCGGCCCTGGGGATTGGCGGACTGCCATGGGAGTGACCGCGGGTTTGCAGTCTGTCATTCCAGCCCGATTTAGAAGTTCAAGGGTATATTTTGTCTGATGCATCAACATGGTTCCCGATTTGCGGATGAGTTCGAGGCCAAGAAAGAACTCCAGAGGACCGAGGTCCTTAAGTTTGAAGTCACGATGCATAGCTTCAGTCATTTCAGTGATGAGTGATGACGAGCTGCCTGTAATAACAATATCATCCACATAGATAAGAATGATGACTGTCCCTCGAGAACAGTGAAGGGTGAAGAGGCTGTTGTCATGATGGTAGGTGCGAAAACCAAGACCCTGCAGAAAAGTAGAGAGACGTGTGTACCAGGCACGAGGGGCCTGTTTCAGGCCATACAGTGATTTGCGAAGCTTGCAAACATAGTGAGGACGGTTGGGATTAACATATCCCGGTGGCTGAACCATATAGATTTCTTCCTCAAGATGACCATGAAGAAAGGCATTGCTGACGTCTAGCTGATGAAGCGTCCAATCATAGTGAAGAGCAAGAGACAAGACCAGACGAATAGTCTGTTGCTTAACAACAGGGCTGAAGGTCTCCTTATAATCCACACCATACTCCTGATGATACCCTTTTGCAACCAGACGTGCTTTATAGCGAGAAAGAGATCCATCTGAATTTCGTTTGATGCGAAACACCCATTTGCACCCAATAGACTTTCGGTTACTAGGCAGAGGTACCAAATCCCATGTACGTTGTTCATTCAGAGCCTGAAATTCCTCATCCATAGCTTGGCACCAGAAACTATTTTTGGAGGCTTGGTTGTAGGTAGTAGGCTCAGTTGTGGGATGTGCATCAAAGGGTATTTGAGTGTGGTAGGCTTTGGGTTTGAAGGTACCGGCCTCGGCTCGGGTTGTCATAGGATGAGTGTTGAGTGGAGGGTGATTAGGAAGGGGTGGTGGAGTTGTATGATGCGTGGGCGGGGGTTGGGTGGGGCTGCCGTGGGAGCTGGGATGTGCAGCGGTGGATGGGGTGGCTGTATGTGTGTTAGGAGTATGATGTAGGGAAGTGGTGGGTTGTGTGGCAGTCGGCTGGGTGTTCGGGTGGGAGGTTTGGGGTTTCGGGTGGGTAGTGGTGTAGTGGGGTACCGGGTTAGGTGCCGAGTGAGCCGGAGCATGAGCGTGAGAAAAGGACGGAAATAATGGCACAACGCCAAGTGGATTGGGGGAGTATGGAGTAGAGGAAAGACTTGTGTAAGGAAATTGTTCCTCCACAAAACGAACATGACGGGAAACATATGTTTTCTGAGATACAGGATCGAAACATTTGTAACCTTTGATAGTGGGATGATAGCCTAGAAAGACACAAGGGGTGGACCGAGGTTGAAGTTTATGTTGAGTGTGCGGACGCAACCAGGGATAAACTAGACACCCAAACGGGCGGAGATGGATATAGTCGGGTGGATGATTGTAGAGACGGGCATATGGAGTAGAGTTGGAGAGAGTGTGAGTGGGCATGCGATTTATGAGGTAGTTGGCAGTAGCAAGGGCATCAACCCAAAAGGAAACAGGTAAGGTGGAATCATGGAGGAGCGCAACAACTGTTTCTATTAGGTGACGGTGTTTGCGCTCAGCAACGCTATTTTGTTCAGGGGTATATGGACATGAAGTGTGATGAAGAGCCCCTAGATTTTGAAGAAAAACACCAAATGCATTGTTGACAAATTCTTTGCCATTGTCACTTCGAAAAATTTTGATTTTGGCATTAAATTGATTTTGAACCATTCGGTCAAAGTTTACAAAAATAGTATAAGCTTCGGATTTAAATTTCAGAGGATAAAGCCAAGTGAATTTACTGTAATCATCAACAAAACAGATATAATAACGAAAACCTTGAACAGAAGGAACTGAGGTTGGACCCCAAACATCAGAATGAATTAATTGAAATAGCGCAGTGGCCTTGTGTTCAGACAGTGAAAAAGGTAAACGACAAGATTTAGACACTGAACAGGACTCGCAATGTAATTTTTCTGAAAAATTAAAACCTAAGGAAGATAAAATGGATTTGGTGATGGCGGATGATGGGTGCCCAAGCCGGCGATGCCAGGTTGACGAGAGAATGGCTTGACTCACAACAGACGGAGACCTGGATGAAAGAGTGTATAGCCCATGCTCACAGCGACCCGTGTACCGCACCCGGTTCGTGGTATTGTCCACTATATGGAAATTGGTGTCATTAAAAATGAGGGTGCAGTTATTTTCTTTAGTAAAGCGATAAACAGATAAAAGATTGGATGTGAGGGAAGGGACGTGGTGAAGGGTTGAGAGATGAAATTTACCATTTGGGGTATAGACATACCCAGAGCCGGTGTTTGTGATGGGAAGGGATTGACCATTGCCTACTGTAATAGTTTCTGAGCCATGATACGGATGAGGAGCTTGAAGTTGTGAATAATCCGACGTCACATGGGTGTTAGCACCTGTGTCTAGATACCAATCGCCAGATTGAGCGTTTGTGGACGCATGCATCGCCCTTGATCCTCCGGACTGGCTATTTACATTCTGCGAGTCATCATAACGATACCAGCAATTAGCCGCAGAATGGCCCCGTTTAGCACAAATTTGGCACGTCGGAAGATCTCGTGTGGGCATCCGCTGGTTTCCTCGTCCCTGTCCGCGGCCTGACTGGAAGCCGTCCCTCGGTGGAGGCCCGCCTCTGCCTTGCTGCCCGGTGTTTCGACGGTCACCGCCGCCGCTGCCTCGCCCTTGGTTACAGCGATCGTCACCGCGACCCCTGGCCGAGCCTCCGCTGCCAGCCGAGTAAAGAGCCGTGACGCCAGGGGTGGAACTGGCTTCTCCGAGCAGTAATTTGTGTTCCATGTCTAGATTCAATTCTTCTGCATTAAGCCATCCAGACAGTTGATTCAGAGTGATTTCGACCGGCGAGAGGCGAATATGCTGTTTGAGAGAGGAATAGCCAGCCGGAAGACCACGTATCACGGCATTCACCACGTCTCGTTCAGGAATAATCTCGTTCACAGCATCTAGGTCAGACAGAATAGAGGCCACATCATCAAGGTATTGAGTCATCGTCTTCGTTCCCTTCCGAAGAGTATGCAATTTGTCACGCAACTGAAAAATATGAGCCGTGGACACAGAGTTGTACCTTGTGGCTAGTGCGTCCCAAAGTGAAGCCGATGTGAGAAAACCCCGGGCGTGTTTGTGCACAGAGGGGCTAATAACTGCGAGAAGACAGGCTCGGATCTGAGTGTCTACGATCATCCACGGAAGGTAGTCGGGATTTGGGAGCTTGACGCCGTCCTTCTCGGCTGTCTCGGGCTGCGGCTTCTCCGCACCGTCAATCCATCCGAGCAGCAAGTTGGCTGCGAGGGCGGTGCGGACGTTAAGTGCCCAGGCCGGGTAGTTGTTGTCAGATAATTTTTCGGGGATGAGATTGTGGAGATTCCTGAGCAGTAATTTTACTCCAGACGGTAATTTTGACAGAGGATCAATAACCTTGTCCATGGCGCCGACCTACGGCGGAGGAGGGAGGCCGTGCGGCGTGGTGTAGACGGTGGCGGCGGCGCACACACGTCGGAAAAGAGGAGAGATTAGGGTTTGGGCGGAAGAAGAAACCCTAGCTTTGATACCATGATACAGATTTAAGAATTAATTGATCTCATTAATATTGAAGGGGTTACAGCTGTATATATAGAGAACTGAAGAATAACTAATTACAGAATAACCCAGATGTATTTAATAATTATATATGTAGTCTATTAGATAAGAACAAGGACTCTCTTGGGCGTGTTTGTTTTGGATATTCATTTAATGTATTTCTTAGGAGGAGATGATGATTTAGAGAGAATAAGCAAGTCAGAGATGGAAGAGACTAAGGATTTCAGTTACTGTAATTCTTTACCTTTCTTCTTTCTCGATCCTTATATATTGTATTAATAATTGAAATGTGGTCGAAATATAGAATCTCTTCTTGGTAGGGCTTCTTTCTATACCTACGAATTTCATTTCTTTACCCTTTTTTTTAGTGGATCTTTCAAAAATAACAGTATTTTGTTATAAAATCCACCTTCCGTAGCCGCATTTTATATAATTACTATTTATAGCCGTTGTAGTCGATTTATGCCCGCTGTATTCAGTTTTACAAATAGTATGTATTTATATAAAATATGAATACAATCCCTATTTAGTCGCGCCAAAAATGGAATTCAATATTTTTAAAAAGAAAAAAATCTCAATCACGCTTATCTCGTTGAACTGAATATTTTCTTTTATAACACTACATTATTTTTTTTTTATTTTTTTTTTATTTTTTGTGTTTTTCCCGTTTTTCCTGTTTTTTCTTCTTCTTTTTTTCTATTTTTTCCTACTTTTATTTTTTTCGTTTCTTTCCTTTTCTTTTTTTCTCCCTTTAATCCCTAACTTCTATTTCTCTTTCTTTTTTTCATTTTTTTTTGTACTTATTTTCTTTATTATTTTTTTGTTCTATTTTATATTTTTTGTATTTTTGAATAATATGACTAGTCGAGCACAAGTCATGGATGATAACGTAAATACCATAATTGTTTATCGTATTTGTAGTCACACCGCCATTTATATTTTTGTATTTATTGATACAATTGTATTTGTATTTTAAAGTTTTTACTTGTATTTATATTTTATAGTTCACATTTGTATTTGTATTTAATAGTTCGCACTTGTATTTGTATTTGTTAGTTTGCGTCATCATTTATATTTTATATAATTCACACTTGTATTTTAAAGAATTATTTTGTATTTGTATTTTATAAATGATTGCATATTATATTGGATTATATTTATATTATGGTTTTATTGTGTTTGTATATTTAGATTATATTTGGATTATACTTGTATTTGTATTCTATTTTCTTCATTACCTTTTTATTTTTAAGAAATTATTTTGTATTTGTATTTGTAAGTTGATTTTATATTGTATTTAGTCGTGACGATGTACAATTTATCATTTGTATTTGTATACAAACAAGTAAGTGCATTAATTGTATTTTCTTGATTCTAAAATATATAAATATGTAATGTATCATTTGATACAAATGTACCGTTTTGTATTTGTATATCAAAGTTATCATTCATATTTGTAAATAAATAAATATCACTTGATACAAATACAATGACAAATAAATGATTTTACAAATACAAAATGTATTTGTATATATTGTGTTTGTATAAAAATTTGAGTTGTATTTATTTGTATCAATAAATACAACTCGTATCAATAAATACAAACAAGTATTCGTGAAAAGAAAATCAATCGTTCCTTTTCAATAATTAAAAAATACAAATGATAGTTCACACTTGTATTTATATGTTATAGATCGCATTTGTATTGGTATTTTATAGTTCACACTTGTATTTATATGTTATAGTTCGCATTTGTATTTGTATTTTATAATTCACACTTGTATTTGTATGTTATAGTTTGCATTTATATTTGTATTTTATAGTTCGCACTTGTATTTGTGTTTGCTAGTTCGCACAAATGAAAGAAGGAGAAAAATTGAAAAGAAAAAAAAGGAAAAAAAAAGGAGAAAAAATGAGAGAAAAAAAAGGAGGAAAAAATACAAAAAAAGAAAGAAAGAAGGAGAGTAATATAAAATAAGAAAAAAAAGAGAAAAAAAGAGAAAAAATAAAAAGGAAAAAAAGAAAAAAATGAAGGAGAAAAAATACAAAAAAAAGAAGAAGAAAAAAAAAGGAGAAAAATGAAAAGGAAAAAATAAAAAGAAAAAAATGAATAAAAAATAAAATAAAAAAGTGAAAAAATAAAAAATAAAGAGAAAGCAGCAAAAAAAGGAAAAGAAAAATTGAAGAAAAAAAAACTGAAAAAAAAAAAAAAAAAAAAAGAGAATGATAGAAAATAGAAAAAGAGAGAAAATACATAAGAAAAACTATGAATTGTAATTAGGAATAATTAATAGGTAAGAGGGGGCTATGGATTGTAATTAATTAAAAATTAGAGTTTAAGTGGTAATAAAAGCCCAATAATGACTAATCCGGATAATTTTTCTTTTTTTTTTTAACTTGAATTCAATAGTTAACATGCTTTAGTTTTCAATTTGTGAGTGTCATCTCTTTTTTAATTTTCTCTTCTAATAAAATATATTGACTAAATAATGAAATTTTTATTTGATTTTAATCCCTCGTGAAATGGTGAATTTTGTAAACTATTTTAGGAGAATTTATCGTTAACTTTTCTTTTCTTTTTCCTTATAATCTACTTTTTTTATTTCGCTTCATTCTCTTCTACTTTTTTTTCTTTTTACATATTTATTTTATATTATTTAAATGATGGAATTTATTTTGAATACATGTAGGCTGATTTTTGGATATGTTTAACTGCTACTTCAAAAAAATCAGAGGAGAATATTAAGTTGGAATGGAATAACTCAATTTTATGCAATAGATTATCTGGTCATGTACTCAAAAATTGATTGAATCTTTTTGAAGAGTCTTTATTGGGAATGTGGTGGATAAACAAATGAGTCTCAAAATAACATACTATTCTCACGTCAAGTGTAAGTGATACATAAAGCGAGAAAAAAAAGGTGCTCTCTTCTCTCAAAACTATTTCTTCTTCTTATTGTATAAAATGAATGCGTCAATTACTACTTTTTAATTTATTCTTATTTTTAATACAGAAATTTAATTTCCGTTTACTTCCATTTCTGCTATTGATCATAACTCCTAAATTATATTAAATCATATTTATGATATTATTTGGTATTTTATATTATTATTTTATAAGTAGCGATAATATAATTTTTTTTGCAATATATATATATATATATATATATATATATATATATATATATATATATATATATATATATATATATATATATATTCTACTTAAAAATAAAGGGCCCAATAAAGAAGTACCAAAGCGGTCATGTTAACCTGCTGCTTTGACACTTCATCATTGTTCCTTTTTCTTCCGTTTTAATTTATTTATCTTATTTTTTAATCTGATATATATTTTAAAAAATACATAAAAATATTATAAATCACAATAACTAACAACTTAAAAAATGGTGCGGATAGTGCGGATAACTCAGACAATTTGCATGGTTAGTTAATATTAAATTCTTTTCTTTCATAACTATTAATATTAAATTCTTTTCTTCCAAGACTATTTCACTCGGGTAATTTGCATGGTTAGTTAATATTAATTTTTTTTCTTCCATAGCTATTAATATTAATTTTTTTTCTTCCATGACTATTTCTAATAATTTTATTCCTTCCATATCTATTCTCCAAGCTCTTAAGTATTCATAGTCTATCATTTTATCCTATAGTAGTTGCAATTTTATAAATTTTTGTGTAATAATTTATTCTAATTGTGCTATATTTGATATGTAATCCTCTGTTATCTATGTGATCAATTAACATTTGTTGTTCATGTATAGACAATTTTCCATATGAATTATATAAACTATCATTTGTACCTCCTTTTTCTAAGGTTAACTTTATTCCAAGTAATCTTTCTTCTAATTGTCTTCTTTCTCTTCTAAGCTGATTTCTGTAATTAATTTCTTCATATAGCCAACTTTGTCTTTCTCTAATTCTTCTAATATATTCTAACATTTTTTAATCTGTATAATATCCGTCTGAATAGTAATTATCTAGGTATGAATAGTAGCTATCGTCATTTAAGTATATTTGTTCTAATTCATCTTCTATCCAATTTTCTAATTCTTCATCTTCAATATCAAATATCTTTTTCCATATAATTTTCTTTATATCTACTATCTCTATATCCTTGAGTACATATAAAAAAAGTATCTTAAATTCATCTATCATTTCATCAGGTAAGTAAGTATTCATTTTTCATATGATGCTATTTTTCAAAATATTTCCTCCAATCATATACATAACAAAATATGATCATCTTAGATCACTACATACTAAATTATTCTTAAATAACATGTTCTTCGGTCACTATTAGAATGATAATCTGAATACTTTTCCCCTAAACAACGCCTCTACTCTGGTTACTCCCCTATCATGGCTTCTTTGCCTTACCGGTTTCACCTTTAGGATGACATAGTTCTAGGAATTTTTCTCCTTTTCCTCTTTGCTAATAAACTTTGAAACATATTATTCCTCGAATAATTCTACTATAAAGTAACTAACATGAGCTTATTTTATTATACTTATGATTGTTAGAAATTTATGAATTTAGCTATTCATAATAGTAAATGAATATACCTGTTCTTGTAGCTTTGATAATTCTGTGCTTTGCTCATCCCTAGCTTAGTGTAAAACTGAATATCTTTATCGATTATATGAGAGAATTTTTGTTGTATACAAGAAGGCTTGCTTTCCATGTAGAAAGTCTTGCCTTAACTTAGCAAATGTCTTTTCTATTTATAACCTAAAAAAAAGAAAATGCGTATATTATTTTAAATTGTTCCTACTTTACATTTGTCATCTTTACAAAAGTAGAAAGACTAAAGTAACTTTACAAAAAGTCCTAAAGCTATCCTACAAAAAAGACAAAATTAATAATGGCACTTTGCCAAAGAAAAGTAAAAAAGCTAATAAATGCTATATAATAATTTACGTATTCAAAGTCAAGAAAAGTTATCTAATAATTCATATGTCATTTTTATAACTTTAATATCTTGTCTTTTTGTCTTCTTCTTCTTCATTGTTTCGTTGTTTTCTATCTTTTTTCTATCTTCCGGTTGACGTCCTTATCTTCTTTTATTCTAGTTGAACTTCTGAAATAATGTTATCTTCTCCGTTACATCTCGAACATAGATGATCTGGATATTTATGCCCTATTAATTTACAGTATCTGGTCAATAATTCATCTGAAATAAATTTTTCCTTAATTGCTGTGGTAATTGATCGTTTCTCTGGATTAAGTAGTGTCATAATCCATCTCTGAACTTCCTCCATATCTGCTTGTCTTAACTCTCTTGAATTTGAATAGATCATTAGCTTGTCTCTTGAATAATAACTCCATATTGGATTTCCGTTTAGGTAGTTATTTGTTAATTCTTGGATAATTGTAGATATTCCAATAATTCTTTTATTCGCATAAAAAATTGGTATATCTATTTTGGGTATTTTAACTTGTTGTTCAATATCTTCGGGTATGATCATATCTCGGGTCATTTCTATCTTCATAACTTGTATAACTGGTTTAGTTTCATCATACAATATCTCTGTTGGTGTCGTATAGAACTTTACAAAAAATAGATTGTCCTTGGTTATCTTTTTATACGTGGTAATTGCTTTAAATATTTATGGTATAGTAGATAATTCACTTCCGTCTTGGGTATATACAATATTGAGTAGTCCATAACTGAAACAGGTTTTAACTAGGTTTGGGTTAGTTTTTGGTAATGCAATTAACTTATTGTATCCTTGTAGTTTTTGGGTTATATAATCTGAATTTGGTTCTTGAATGCTTGTAGCTCTGGGTTTAAGGTTTAAGTAAGTTTGTATCTTGTGAATGTTTTCAATATATGATCTGGTTATGTGGTTATAAGCTTTCTTGTCTTGGTTTAGGCTATCTAAATATGTAATAGTTTGTGGGGGTATAAACAAAGAGTCTTTTGATGTTTTTGGTATAAATGGCTTGTCAAATATTTTGTTCATGTTCATATTTAGGTTCCTTCTAACTCCTTTTCTTGTACCTGCAGAAGTAGATTGATAAACGCTATATTTTTTTGGGAGTGTCCCAACGCCTCCTTTTATCTCTGGAATTGTATTGTCTTCTGATCGACATTTCTCTGCACATTGCTGAGTTATCTGAGTCATAACTCCAGACTTCAGTTTAACTTCATTAGTCTTTAGCTTTTCTATCTCATTTCCCATACTATCCACTTTCATTGAAAATGTAGTTAGGGTTTTGAGTATTTCTTCTAGAGTATCGTCTTCTGTAATATCAGTTTGGGTAACTTTGTCTTGATATGTAATCTGCAATAACATTCTTATTAGTCTTAATTACTTCAATTGTAAATGTAAAATTTAATATATTCAATACTAATCTTCGAATTTCCTTCGTTGTAACTGAATTTTGTATTTTTCTTGTGAACCACCATCGTACCTGTGTATTATCTGTTCGTATAATAAACTTGTTATATACAATATATGGCTCAAATGCTAATAAACATTTATATAACGAGCATAATTCTTTTCTATTCATTTTCCATTTTATTTATATTTCATTAAACGTTCCTGAGTAGTATCTACAATGATGTTCTAATTTTTCTTCTTCATATCTATATTTAAGTACTTCTCCATAACTATATTCACTTGCATCTGCTTCTACTATATATGTAAATTTTTTATTTCCATCTAGAAATTGTAATTTTGGTAACTCTTTACAAAGTATTTTTATTTTCTGTACTTTTTTTTTTATCTTTTTCGTTGAAATTATATTCTACATCCTTTCTTAATTTTTTCTGTAATGGCTTTAGGTTTTCTGCTAATTTTGGTATATATTTTCTTACTTGGTTTACTAATCCTAAAAATGATTGTAATTTATTTTTTGTATCTAATTGTTCTTTTGAATTTATTATTTTTTGTACTATATGTTGTAACATTTTTACTCCACTTTTATCTATTTGTATTTCTAAAAATTCTACCTGGTTTTTCATTATTTCTACTTTCTTTTCACTTAGACTTATTCCTGAATTTTCTATTATACCTACAAATTATTCTAATAATTTTAAATGTTCCTCTTTAGTTTTTGTATATAGTAGTATATCATCTATGTATACTATACAATTAGGTAATTGTTTGAAATAACTATCCATAAAGTGTTGGTATCTACCTGGTGCATTTTTATATCCAAATGGTAACACATTCCATTCATAAAATCCTTGTGGCACTGTAAACGCAATTAGTTTCTTAGAATCTTCGTCTAACTTTAGGTGGTAAAATTCTGATTTACAGTAAAATTTGCTAAAGTAATTATATCCTTGTATTTGTCTTATTTTTAATATATTATTTGGTATTGGATAATTATATGTCATAGTTTTTGCATTTAGGTTTCTATAATCAATAACCATTCTACTTTTTCCTCTTTTTTGTTCACTGTGTTTATTTACTATGAATGCTGGGCTAGTGTGTTTACTATTACTTTTTTGTATATATTGTTTTTCTAATAATTCATCTATATGCATTTTAAATTCTTTTAAATCATCAAAGTTATATGTTAATGGATTTTGGGTTATTATACTATTTTTATCTATTAGCTCAATTCTTACAGTAGTCTTATGTTTTTCCCATCATTTTAATGGATCTTCACTGTATAGTTGTCTTAATTTTTCTTTATTATTTTTACCTTATCTATTGAAAATATAATTATTTCTTCTTTATTTATTGAAAATATAACTAGTTCTATTGAAAATATAACCTAGGGTTACATATCAAATATAACACAATTAGAATAACTTATTACACAGAAATTTGTAAAATTACAACAACTATAGGATAAAATGATAGACTATGAATACTTAAGAGCTTGGAGAATAGATATGGAAGGAATAAAATTATTAGAAATAGTCATGGAAGAAAAGAATTTAATATTAATAGTTATGGAAGACAAGAATTTAATATTAACTAACCATGCAAATTACCCGAGTGAAATAGTACTGACTTTCAAAATTATATCAGTGTCACTTAAATTGGAATAGAAGAAAAAGTATTAGAAATTCAATAATTCAAAACTTAATTTATTTTTAAAATATAATTGACCATCAGTGCCACAAAAGTTTGGTTTAATATGTTATATATTTAAAAAAAATACCTAACAATACTATAAATCACAATAATTAACAACTTACAAAATTTAAAAGATATAAAATATTTAACTGACTCTCGAAATTATATTCGTACCACTTAAATTGAAATAGAATAAAAAGTATTATAAATCACAATAATTAAAAATTTAAATTATTTTAAAAATATAACTATCAATGATAAAAAAATTTGAACAAGGAGAGTAACATATATTATTTGAAATTAGTACAATAGTTAATAACTTAAAATATCTAAAAACATATTAAAAAATATGATTGATTATCTAAATTCTATTTGTGTCACATAAATTGAGATAAAAAATAACATATATTGGGTCCATGCTACTAGCATGACCCCCTCGATATCTAGTTTCAATTATAAAACACAATCTCAATTCGGGTGTGTTCGGTCTAATGGAAAATATTTTTCAGTTTTTTTTTTTATTATTGTTGGTTAAATTTTTTTGAGTTAATATCTTAAAAGGTCACTCAATTTTGAAAATTTATCTAGCAAAATCATTAAACTTTGTTTTGAATCAATAAAATCACTCAATTTATATCTTTGTATCAATAAAATTACTCAACTAAATTTATCATAAAGAAATCCTTATGACAAAATACATTATTTTTTATGGTATGCAAATATGAACCCAACAAATTAAAAAGAAAAATTAAAGAAAACTCATTAAAGATTTTTTTTTTTTTTTCATAATACTATGTATTAAAAACTTACAATGTATCAGAATGAGTATTTTCCTGCCAAGCAAACAGAAGCTTGGAATTGCATGGAGCCAAGGTCGATTCTACTTTTCGAAATCAATGTGAACTTTGTAAATAGAAGACAATGGAAAGCAAAGTAATACTCCCTTCATCTATTTTTGCATGTCAATTATTTTTAAAATAAATTTTTATTTTTATTTATCACTTTTGATATCTTAAGAAAAAATATATATTTTTTCTATTTTACCCTTAAATTAATTATTTATTCTTCAAATCATTTTCAAGGCATAAAATTAATAGGGGTAGCATTGTAAAGTAGTCATGTTAATAATTGTTTTCTTAATAGGTGTGTCAAGTCAAAATGTGATAAGTAAAAGTGATTGAAGAAATTACCAATTAGTTAAAATTAGGATATTATTATTAAACTACATTAACTTTGGTGAGGACAAGTGTTTAGTTTTTCTCTCATTTTATTTTAAAGATATAAAATTCATGTAATGTTTTTCTCCTTTCGTAAAATAAAAGTAGGTTAGTTAATTTCATGATCGGAGATTACCTTCTATTCATAACACGATATTTAGAATCATAAGTAATCTCAAGCTAACCCATGGTACTGACATAATACATGAACAACTGATTAAAACATATGTAAGAGCTAAACTGACGGAGCAAATAATCATGGAATAAACTGATTCAATACATTTACAAATGAAAAGTTTATTTACAATATCTGTATTCTGAAAAGAAAGAGAAATTGATTATGACAACTCTAACTGACTATCTATAAAGCCTCTACTAATACTGACTATAGATAGCCTGGACATGACCCCCAGCTATCCCTAATCAATACGTACGAATAAAAAATTAAATACTAGATCTACAATTGACTTGAGTCCTCAAAGTAGGAGAACTCTTTAGCTCCTAGCTAGATGTTATGATCTGTCTAACTATGATCCTGATAGTAACCACCTGAATCTACATCACGTGAAAAATATAAGCAAAAGAGGTATGCTATCAATACTTTGAAATGTACTGAGTATGTGAGATATGCACTAGTCATGAAAACACTTAAAACATGATTTAATACTGAGGATGTAAGTTATTTTGCTGAAATATGCATTTAAAACATGTTTGTACATAAAAGCTATGAGGCATAGCGAAATCTCTAAATCATGAACTAAAACAATTTTGTAAATTGAAAAGTTGTAGGAACATAACTATCTTATTTGATCTAAATCTAATATTGAACATACTGTAAAATCATATTGAACGCTATCTAAAGGTAAATAGCCGAATTGGAGTATAATAATCTTGTATGAAATACATATGTATTAAAATGCAATGATGATTTGAAAAATCATAATTTAAGAACAAGTAAATTGAACTAATGGATATAAGTTGATGCAATGATCAAGTAAATAAACGTGTAATTAATCCGTAATATATTAAATAAGCTGAATACAAGGTCATGTAATAACTAATTCAAATTATAGGAGATACTATTAACTGACATACCCCCATCTGAGCTAAATAGGGCTCAACTAGTTGCCCTAGTTAAATGGGTGTTTAGTACATTATCAAGGGTATGGACATTGGTTGACGTGGATCCATAAATCTGATGTCCAAAGGACTAAAATTTCAATCTATGGTGGTAACGCAGTTCTAGGATTTAGGTTATCTGAATCTGTGTCCTCTCAGTGCTACGTACTACTCCCAATTGAAAGTAAATTGATATATTGATATGCTCAACAATAATGACGTTCTGAATGGAAAGGTAAATGCTTTATCTAAAATCATTCTAAGTCATAAAAATTGAAGGACTGAGTATTTGACTAATAATGCATGATATTCTAAGTCATCGGATATTCATAACCCACCATCTCTAAAGAATTCTACTATCATGATAAATTCTATAATCCAAAGAGAAAGTGAAGTTTCATCACACTAAACCAAATAAAGAGTTTATCAACATATTAAAATACTTCAGAATCTAGAAGTTATGCTCATCTGAAGTTGACTATAGCAAGATTCTTCTTAAGAAATCAATCGATAAGAGAGGTCTTGACTTGGCCATGTGCTAGGAGTTAATTGTATCCTTAATACATATCTAAATCACTTATCATACCACCAAAATATTATGTTTAATTTTATATTCACTTGAAGTAGCATTTTAATCTTAGCTTAAATTTTTGGGGTGTTACAATATCTCCCTCTTGGGATCATTTGTCCTCGAATAAAGACCAACTAAGCTGAAAGAATAAAAAAAAGATTAAACCTTGATACTGAGTTTGAGATATGAATAGTTAAATGATAACTGAGCCTCCAACTAAAACATAGGCTGGACTAAATTTATGAATGCATACTAAGACATTTGAGCGACTGAGCAACATGAGACTGAGAGAAGTAATAAGGAGGAAATGGTTGCCTTGAACTGAGTTTAGGCAAGAAATAAGACTTGACTGTATATACATATAACACAAATTCACATAAGAGCTCACATGGAATAGGCACAAATAAGGACTCAAGAGAGTACAACTAGAAGGAAAGATAGAAAACTACAGGAATTTGTTTGTTTGATTTTCGAATTGACTAGCTGGTTATAAGGACTGATTCATACTAAGAGTTCATGACTCATACTCGAGTGTTCCTTGCATGATCATATGTGAAGAACTATAAAGTGATAGATAATGACATGCAATTTTTTTAGGGTCATTGAGAAAATAATATTTGTTAACTTCAACGCACCTTTTCATAAGTTCTAATAGCATTAAGGAGGAAAGAATTTTGGGCATGATCTGAATAAGATATCTAAATTAAGATTTCAACATGATCTAAGCATTTCATCCTGCTAATCTGAGTTCATAAAAAAAATGGTATAGATTTAACCATGAGACACTCTTACTCTGAAATTCTACAGAATATGATAGACAAATAATTCCATGATCATAGGATATACTTATGATCATGGGTGATGCTCGTAGGTTGGAGGCTGGAACTGAGGCTTCTTCGGACTTCATAAAAAAATCAATGGTACGACTCTTGGGATCCTTCCATGATTGTACCTTGGTTCATAGTTTGACAGTCCAAGCCAAGATAAATTTTTGAACCGTCACCCTTCCTATGATCGTGGGTTCTTTCCACGATCATGGGTTCCTTTTATGGCTAGGAGGTATAATTTTTCAACTTTCAAATTTTTAGAGCTATTTTATGTAAACGAAGACATAGTACGATCATACTATTTAAACACAATCGTGCCTTAGTTTATGGTATCTCACTTCTAGACAGTGTTTCGCTTTAAATTTTCTTAAAAGCATATCGTTCAAGGCTGCTAAAGGCTAAGTTCAGTTTGTCTGAACGATCTTACTTTATTCAATTTTTACCTGGAGATATAAACCTTTACAACTTAAAGGACTACATTGGTCTTAACTACAAAAATCTATATTCTTAATCAACTTGGAGCTATCACCCTCAAAGGTACATTTTTTCTTGCCGCCTTAAATAATCAACCTTAAGTTCTAATCATACCATAAGTTATTATCCGCATGTGTATCAACAAGTCATTCAAGCCTATTACTTAACTGCCATCACTACCGTACCAAAACATGAGAAGAGTCACTGAGGAACTAAAACATAAGTATCTCGAATAAGAGAAATACTGAGAAATCTTGACCTAAGGATTTTTATAACTTTGACCCTCAACTGAGGACAAAGAGGTAAAGTATAATATGAACAAACTTATTCAAGAGATCCAATTTGTGAGCATACATGACGTTTGTGATCTCACTAGTCATTAAAGATGTACCATGAGTACCTGGAACTGAGCATACTATAAAACATGAGTGCATGTGTCATGAGTTATATGAAATAGGACTGGAATTCATAGGGTCATGGAGTATCATACATACTATTGAGTGAAGTATTACTCTTTATACTAGGAATTGAAAATGGACATTATTCTTGTATGAGTTGCATGAATATGAGTTATGATCATGATGTTGACATGAAAGACATGCATAAACTATCATAATAACTAAAGTATAAGAAATATACTAAGATAATAATGAGTCGGGTATCTGCTTTAGCTCTATTCTAGAACTCGCTAGCATCATTACTAGAATCGCAAAACATGACTTGGTTCTTTATTCTATTATCTCTCTTTTAAATTTATGCAATTATTCTAAGTTTGTGGATCTCTTCAGTAAACCCTAACTAGTCTGTAATTACTTTATTCTAGTGGTTGGGATATAAATATACTCGTAAGTACTAAAATCCCCTGGAAGACTATATCTGAAAGTGTAAAACTGCTGATAGTACTTTTTTTTTTAGATACAATACTTAACTTTCTTTAACCTCAATAGTTATCATACTATAACTTAAACATTTACTAACTTAGAATCTTCTGGAGTGCCATAATACCCTAGGCACACCTTTATTTCTTTTAGAATTCAAAACTCTCCTCTCTGTTAGCTTGATCATCCATAATTCAACCTTAGATTCTAAATCTTAACATAGATATCCCTACAACTTTTCATACACTATACTAACTTACTACTACTGGATAGAAATCATGAAACACTAGTCCACTTAAATTTTTATGAACATACTCAATCTTAATAAGTTTCTTTATTATTTTGGTCACTGTCTAGGCTTGATATTTCCTAAAGTATTGATATACTCAAAGTCTCTTCACCCGGTAAACCTCTCTCTAAGAGCTATCATAAAAGTCTACCCAATACCTTGCTAGCTTAATTGATACCTAACTACCATCTACTAAATATGGATAAATTTTATCTCCACTCTACTACTATACTTCTATGTTCATGCTTCTAATTTTGGGTCATTCTGCCATAGAATTTTGGGAAGAGATCTGAGAGAATATCTGACTTTAACTCACTACATGATTTTAATGCACTAGAGTGAACTCTTTCAAAATTTTGAAGTTAAACAACACTAATGGCATTCTCTCAAGCTCGTGTATAATTTCATAACTATATGTAGGGACTATTTTAACAAACTTTATCAGTAGAAATTTGAGCTTGACTGTTTTATTACCTAAAGATTAGGCATAGTTAGTGGAAATGGAGCAATGCTTGGATCTGTATTAATTTCTTAGAAAATATCTCAACTGCATGATTCGAGATGTGAAAGAAGGAAAATATTTTCTAAATGTCTTGTAGCTTGTCGAAGAAAAGTACAGACATCTCTATACCGTTCTATAAGACTACTAGACATGGCTTCATAGAATCTCTATGATGCTTGAACTCTGTGTTTTGATATCAAGTTTATCATGATTCGAGACTACCCCTAAGTTGTAACATGGTACTTAGAACCATAATTAATATCAATCTAACCTATGGTACAAGCATAAAGGATAAGTGACTAATCAAAACATATAAGAGCTAAACTGACCGATCAGAAACATAATTATGAAATAAACTGGTTCAATACATTTACAATTGAAAAGTTTATTTATAACATTTGTATTCTGAAAAGAAATAGAAACTGATTACGACAACTCTAATAACTAACTATCTACGAAACCTCTACTAATACTGACTATAGGCAGCTGGGATGTGGCCCAAGTTATCTCTAATCAATACATACGAATAAAAAATAAAATACTGAATCTACAATTGACTGGAGTCCTCGAAGTAGGAAAACTCATCACCTCTTAGATGAATATTGTGATATGCATGACTATGATCCTGATAGTAATCACCTAAATCTACATTACATAAAAAATATAGGTAGAAGAGGTATGCGAACAGTATTTTAAAATGTATTGAGTATGTAAGATATGCATTAGTCATGAAAATGCTTAAAACATGCTTTAATACTGAAGACGTAAGCCTCTTGCTAAAATAACATTTAAATATATTTGTATGTAAAAGCTGTGAGTCATAGTGAAAACTCTGAATCATGAGCTAAAACATTTCTATAAGCTGAAAATTTGTAAAAGCATAACTATTTTATTTGATCTAAAGCTAATACTGAACATGTTGTAAAATTTTAACGAATGTTAGCTTAAGGAAACTAGATGAACTAGAGTATAATGACCTTGTATGAAATACACATGTATTAAATTGCAATGACGATTTGAAAACTCATAGTTTAAGACAAGTAAATTGAATTGAGGGATATAAGATGATGCAGTGACCAAGAAAATAAACATGTCACTAATCCGTACTATATTGAATAAGATGAATACAAGATCATGCAATAGCTAACTCTGGACTATGGGAGATACTATTAATCAACATACCCTATTTGAGGTAAATAGGGCCTAACTAGTAATCCTAGTTGGATGGGTGTTCAATGCCTTGCCAAGGGTGTGAACACTGGTTGACGTGGATCCACAAATCTGATGTCCAAGGGACTAAAATATCAATTTACGATGGCAACATAGTTTTGGGTCTTGGGGTATCTGAACCCGTTCCCTCTCGGTGCTAAGTACTACTTTCAACTGAAAGTAACCGATATACTAATATGCTCTCAATAATGACGTTCTGAAACTGAAAGGTAAATGTTTTATCTGAAATTATTCTAAGTCAAGAAAATTAAAGGACTAAGTGTTTGACTAACAATGCATGATATCCTAAGTCATTCGATGTTCATAACACACCATCTCTGAAGAATGTTACTATCATGACAAATTCTATGATATGAAGAGAATGTGAAGTTTCATAGCACCATACCAAAATTATGAGTTTATCAACATATTTGAGGGTTCATAATTCTAAGTATGTAAAGATACTAAACTTTATAAAAAAATATAGTAGGTCAACTAATATAGACTGAAATTCATAAAATCATGATAAATAATGCTTAAGAGTCTTGAAAATGATTAACCCTAATTTCTTGCTTTGGAGAAAAGGAAATCGTATGTTTCTTTGAGTAATTTGGTGTGTTGTGAAGTGAATGAGGGATTAAGAGTAGTTAAGGCTTTACATTCAGCCTTAGTATAGCTTAAATGATGTAGTTTAGAAGGTTAAAAGGTGAAAATAGATCAAAATACCCCTCTTAAAATGTTGCAGAAACATCTAATTTTGGACGCCAAACAGACCCTCCAACCCAAACACGATCGTGGTACTAAATCGTGGATTCTATGGGTATTTTCAGGTCTCTAAAGTTGATTAAATGAGTGAATTCAATGATAGTGGAATCTAACCATGATTGTGGGATCTTGGTCGTGATATGGGTCGTCAAACCTGACAGCTTGACATTACTTCAGTAAAATGATCATAACTTCTTAATCCGATATCGGATTAAGGAAAAACTTGATGCGTTGAAAATATAATTCAAATATCTATCATTTGGAGGGCCATGAGTTCAAAAATACTTCATAATTTAGGAGTTATGATCATTTTTGTTTGACTATAGCAAGATTCTTCTCAAGAAATCAATCGGTAAGAGAGGTTTAGACTTGGCCATGTGCCAAAAGTTACTTGTGGCCTTAATACATGTCTAAATAGTTTCTCATACCACCAAAACATGATGTTTGATTCTACACTACTTTAATTGGGGTTATAATCTTAGCTCGAATTTTTGGGATGTTACATTAATTTTATGTTTTAAAAAAAAAAGAAGTATTTTTAAGTAATTTAATTTTTTGGTTTAAGACAAATTACTTTAATAATAATATACATATAGATTATTATTACCAGACTGTGATAGACAGGTCCATAGTTACTTTTTCTAACCATTGATATAAATATACATGTTCTATTTCAAAAATGTTAATGCTTTAAATTATTAATAGTTCTTAGGATATGAAATATACAATAATCCCATAATATTTATTCCACTAACAAAGTTTTTATTATTGACTAAATCAAGAGTTCAAGACAAAATATTATACACTAATACCGTAATATTTTTTTCACTAATTAGGTTTGCGCATAAGAACTCGTCAATGAGTTTTCCTTTAATTTTATTTATTTATGGGGTTCATGTTTACATGGTATAAAAAAGTAAGTTAATTATGTTTTCATGTATTTTAGTGACAAATTTAGTTGAGTGATTTTATTGATACAAAGGCCAAAGTTGAGTGATTTTATTGATATGAAATAAAGTTTAATAATTTTGCTAGATATATTCCCAAAGTCGAGTGATATTTTGAGATATTAACTCAACTTTTTCAGAAAATATTTTTTAGAAAATTAAACTTTCTTAAAAACAGAAAAGAAGATTTTCCTAGTGGAATAGTGGGAAAAACATCCCTAATCTTCAATACATCGTATCTTTACTCCAACCTAATAATCTTCACTCCCACCACTCCACACCACTACCCTACCTCTACCCCGCATAGTATTTGTCAAGATTATGTATAAATAGTATAAAAATAGTATTTTTTTCTTACTTATTTACCAAAATTAATATGAAATTCTCTTATAATTTTATCACGATTCAAAAATCAGGGATCATAATGACACTTTTCGCGGCAAGCCTTGACAAGTAAACCTATCACCCAAACTGCTATGAAAAGGAAAAACCGCATCAAAACCCAAGGTAAGACTTCTAGAACGGAGTTGAATCACACATATACAATAATAGCGAAAAAATACATAAGAAAGATGCCATAAATTTCTCAAAATTCGATGTCACGGTGTAAGAGTCAACTAAATACATCTCGAAGTCATAATATACAACTGATAGTCCAACAGGAACATAATTTGTATCTGAGATACGAAAACAAGACATAAACTTAACAAGAAGATGTAGTAGATCAACTCTTGAAGCATAGACCAACCACTACCTTAAAAATTCATCAATTACCGCCCTAATCAGCTACCATGCGGTGCACTCGTACCTGAATCTGCATCGAATATGCACAGTAGGGGTGAGTACGGCCCACTAGTACTCGGTAGGTATCATAGACCGACTGAGTAAAGTAAAAAATAAAACATATAAAAACACACTATGGATACGTCACCTGCAATTAAAAAATATCCCAAACGGTTGCCCACACCGTCTCCACTAAAAATTCTACAATACACAATATATACCAAACACAAGAACAAGAAAGAGACACAAACATATAGATATCACATCAAGAACAAAACTACAACACAGAATATGCACAATGTATAAAATGCAATGAAGATGATGATGTTGGTGATATAATGTACGAGGTTGTCGCCCAACCTCCGTATACACCTACCAAATTGTGCTCCCGAGGTAGGACCCATGGGGAGTTCGACGATCCATATATAATCCAATATCTAATACCAGTTCAATACCCATAACTCATCTCCAGCATATATACCGATAAAGGATTTTTAAAGATGTCACATTTTTTGTCAGAAAAGTCAGTATTTTCACGATGGTACCAAATTTTATGAATATATATGATATGAGGATGTAATTCTCACAATCAACCATAATGAGAATTTTCAAATTCAACCAATATACCAACTATGTGAGCTAAAATTCACTCAGTATGCCAATCATCCATGAATCCAATATAATCCATAAACCAATAGAGTAAGACGTGCAAAAATATGTCATTTGGTATCACATAAATACCAACTAAACATTTTCCACCAAGAAAACAATCAATTATATAATTACCAAGCCAATAACACCATATAAGACCCCCAATGGTCACACAAAGCAAATAATGTCTCAAAACCATCAAATAACAACAACACAGGCCCTTACATGGGCACACAATAATAATAAATCCATTTTCATAATCAGTTCTCACACCCAAAATATGATTTTATACCAATATTAACTACCCAACCCAATCTAAAAAAAATTAAGTCATAACCTACCTTGAATAAAGAAAATCAAAACCAAAAGCCTTCAACATGGAGTCTTTTCCTCACGAGTGGACTCAAAATCAACTAAAAGATACAAATATAGAATGTAAGCTTCAAAAGAAGCCAACGATACTCATATTACCCATTTTCGGGTTGGGGTCAAAACGGACCCCTAAAATGAGTTTTTGAAAAAGAAGGATAAAACTAAAATTTAGTCCAAGAATATATTACCTATGATTAAAGGAAGCCATAGAAGAAACCCAAGTAAAAATGGGTTGAAATTGAGGTTTACATCAAAAAATTATCAATTTAGGCCTTCTGAGCCAAAATTCTCAAATTTCACTTCTGAAATTGAGTTTTAACAAGATTTAAATGACAAGAATCGAAGAAAAATAATTAAAATAGGGATTTGGAGCTTACCAAGCTTCAAAATTGAAAAAATTGCCCAAAACTCTAAAACCACCAGCTCCAAGGGTCACAATGGTGAAAAATTACGAAAAAGGGCATATATGTTACCCATGCATTGCTTAAGTGGACACTAGGCTGCTTAAGAGACATCCGCCAATGCTGCATGTATTTCTTAAGTGTACCAAGGGTTGCTTAAGCGAGAAAGCGACACTCGCTTAAATGAACCTAAGGCTGCTTAAGCGACACTCGCTGGTGTAAGTCAGGTCACTTAAGTGATCGGTTGGCTACTTAAGCAGTATGCGCTTAAGCGACCTCCATTTAAGTGACCCAAATGTCGCTTAAAAAGATGCACCATCTGAATGGTGCATCAGTTGGAGACTTGGAGAATTTCAAATCTCTACGGGCCCCTCAGGATTCATCCAAAATCCTGAAAATGCAAACAAACTATGCTACCCTATTAAATTTGATGCTCTAGACTCAATGACGATATTAGAATTTTAAAAAAATATTATTTTTACAAAGTTGACCCCTAAGAACCAATTCTACAACTTTTTGAATCAAAGATCGAAATGAGATACAAAAGTCGTAAAACCACACCAACCGTGTTACCAACCTAAAATTGATATTTTAGATCTACTCGCACAGTTTATTTTGCCATCTGATGCACAAAATAATAAATGTTGACTGAATTCAACTACAAAGTCTTTTTAACAATGAAAAACCACAAACTCACATAATTGACACCAAAATATATTAGGAACCGTGCCAATCATCCCACACCCTAGAAATACCACAAAGCAACCACAGAGAGAGATAAAATAGTCAAATCACACAGATATAAATAATTCACAAAAATTATCAAAAATCATATCATTATATTGTCCACCACTAAAAATCCAGTTCGTCTTCAAACTATAGGCAAGGGAAATACCTAGATCAACGAAAAGTTAGGGGTAACTACCACACATATCGGACTTGACCTCCTAAGTAGCCTCATCTACAGATCGATGTCTTCACTAGACCTTAACCACTGGAATATCTCTAGAACGCAACCGCCTAATATCCCTGGCTAGAATACAGACAGACTCCTCGACAAAATACAACCTTTCATCCAACTTCATTGAATCCTAGTGGATGACATGAGACTCATCCAAAATATAACGCTGAAGTATGGAAACATGAAAAATTGAATGAGCAACTGATAAATCAGGGGGTAATGCTAACTTATAAGCCACATCCCCAATAGTTTTAATAATCTCAAAAAGGTCCAATATACCTGGGGATAAGCTTAACCCTCTTCCCAAACCTCATTATGCCCTTCATGGGCGACATACAAAGAAAACTCAATCACCAACACTAAATCTCATGACACGAAGTCTATAATTTGCGTAGCACTTCTACCTACTCTGAGCCACTCAAAGTCTATTCTGAATGACCCAATCTCGAGGTCTATTCTCAGAAACCTCAAACTAACCAACTAAAGAGCGACAACGCGTACCATACAAAGCTTAAAAAGGAGCCATCTTAATACTAGAATAGTAGCTATTATTATATGCAAACTCCACCAAAGTTAGATGTTGCTCCCACTAACCTTCAAAGTCCATCACACAAGCGCAAAACATATCCTCCAAAACTTGAATAGTTTTCTCCGACTGACCATCGATTTGGGGGTGAAATATTGTGCTAAGATTATCCCGAACACCCAAATCCTCTTAAAAAGTCTTTTAAAAATGAGATGTGAACACTGAACCTCTATTTGAGATGAGAGACACTGGCACACCATGAATATAAACTATCTTATGAATATAGGTACGGGACAACCTCTCATATTAAAAGAAACCTGAACTAGAATCAAATAAGTAGAAAATAAAGCATATAAAATACATACTATGGGCACGTCATCTGCAATCAGAAAAATATCCTAAATGATAACCTACATCATCTCCACTAACAGTTTTACAATATACACATATACCAAATACAAGAACAAGAAAGAGACACAAATAGATAGATATAACATCAAGAATGAAAATATAGCACCGAATATTCGCAATGTATAAAATACAATGAAGATAATGTGATGTACGAGGTTGTCGAACAACCTTCATATACACCTACCGAGTTGTGTTCTCGAGGTAGGACCCATGGTGGATTCGTTAACCCGTATACAATCTAATATTCAATACCAATTCAATATCCATAACTCCTCTCCGATACATACATTGATAAAGAATTTTTTAAAATATCATATTTTCTGTTAGAAAAGCCAGTATTTCTATGGTGGAACTAATATTTCATGAATGTGTATGATATAAGGATGTAATTCTCAAAACCAACCAGAATGAGAATTTTCAAATCCAACCATGTGAGCCAAAAATCTACTCAATATGCCAACCATCCATAATACAATATAGTTTATAAACCAATAGAGTAAGATGTACAAAAATATGCTATTTGATACAACATAAGTACCAACTAGACATTTTACACTAAGAAAACAACCAATAATATAATTACCAGGTCAATAACATCATATAAGATCTCACACGATCACACATAGAAAATAATGTTCCAAAACCACCCAATAACAACAACACAGGAAACCACATTGACACATAATAATAATAAAGCTATTTTCATGATTAGTTCCACACCCATAACATGATTTTATACCAATATTAACCACCTAGTCTAGTCTGAAGAAAGTTAAGCCATAACCTACCTAGAATGAGAAAAATCAAATCTGAAAGCCTTTAATACGGAGCCTTCCCCTTATTAATAGATTCAGAATCAATTAAAACATACAAATATAGAATCTATGCGTCAAAAGAAAGCCAATGATACTCATATTACCCATTTTTAGGTTGGGGTCAAAATGGACCCCCAAAACTAGTTTTCAAAAAAGAAGGATAAAACTGGAATTTTAGTACGAAAATATATTACCCATGCTTAAAGGAAGCCTTAGAAGAAACCCAAGTAAAAACGGGTTGAAATTGGGGTTTAAATCGAAGAATTACTAATTGAGGCCTTCTTGGCCAAAATCTCCAAATTTCACTTTTGAAATCGAGTTTCAACAAGATTTAAATGACAATAATCAAAGAAAAATAATTAAAATAGGTATTTGGAGCTTACTCAAGCTTGAAAATAGAATAAATCTCCCAAAACTCTAAAATCTCAAGCTCTAAGTATTAAAAATGGTGAAAAAGGAGAAAAAAAGGTATATATGGGATATCTGCCGCCAATTCATTGCTTAAGCAGACACTAGGAAGCTTAAGAGACCATGTAACACTGGTGGGTGTAGCTTAAGCGGATGCACCAGCTGAGTGGTGCATTAGCTGGAGACTTGGAAATTCCAAGTCTCTGCGGGCCTCTCGGGAACGCAAATGAACTATGCTACCCTATCAAATTAGATGCTTTGGACTCAATGGAGATATCATATTTAAAAAAAAAGTCATTTTCACAAAATGAACCTCTGGGATCTAATTCTACAACTTTCAAAATTGAGGGTCGAAATGAGATACAAAAATCGTAAAACCACACCAACCATGTTACCAACCTAAAATTGATGTTATGGATTTGTTGGCGCAATTCGTTTTGCCATTCGATGTACAAAATAATATATATGGATGAAGTTAACTATAAAGTTTTTTTAACCACTAAAAATTACCAACTCGAACAATTCACACCGAAATGCATTGAGAACCATGTCAATCATCCTCACACCCCAGAAATATGATAAAAAAACTACGAAGTGGAGTAAAATGATCAAATCATGCAGAGATGAATAATTTACAAAAGTCACCAAAAATCAAGTCATTACAAATTTTGAAATTTTTTTCTAGATAATATTTTCCTTCGTACCAAAAAAATCTTTACTTCTATTTGTAAGAGAATTTTTTTTTTGTAAAAGTTACATAAATCTCAATAATTTTTGAACTAATTACTCCTTATCCTAATTTTTTCTAAAATTACTAATAATCTCTGATTTAGTCCACACGGATACATTATATTTTTTTGAATACAACACTTGATTTTACATGGATACATTACATTCTTCCGAATAAATCACTTAATTTTACTTGGATACATCACTTAGTTTTACACGGATACATCACATTCTTTCAGAGACATCACTTAATTTTACACGAATATATCACATTCTTTTGTGATAAATCCGATCTATTAAATAAAATTTAAAAATTATGTAATTATTTAAAAGGATTAAAATTTAAAATAGTTATAATTTTTCCATATTTTGTAGTAAGCTTTACCCTATTAAGTGGATCCTAATTTACTCGATTTTGATTAACCAAAATTTCAGCAGTGCTTTACCTATAAAGCAACATGGATAATGTGCAACATAACATATTAACATGTCACAAATTTTGCCACCACACATCAACATATCTAGCTAGAAATATCCACCACCATCAACTCATATCTCAAGTCATGTAGGAAAATACTTGTATCAACATCTTATTACAAACTCAATAACTAAATATAGCAAAAGCAAGACCTTACGGTGATATATATATATATATATATATATATATATATATATATATATATATGGATTGGAGCAAAAATTTGATAAACAAAGGCCAAACACATCGCCAAATCCCTCAACTTGGCGCAATATTTTACTTTAGCCCCTAAAGTGGACAACATTTATTTTAAACACCTTATGTAGCCATCAACTGTGTCACTTTGACACCTTTTGCTGACTTCAAACATTGTGTGTCTTGCACACACTTTGAGAGCATGGAGAACTTAAATTTTACTAATTTTTATTTTTATCTTTCTTCTTCTTCTTCTTCTTCTTCTGTTTGATCTCCTCCAACACTTTCTCCACCTTTCTCGGCCAACCACTCACGCAACCATGACTTCGTCCTTAATCAGACAGTAAAAAATGATGGAGAATTAATCTATCATCACCTTCTTCTTCCATTTTCTATAAATTAATTATTTTTAATCGCTCATTCTAACTCAAATTCCGCCACTATTTTACTAAATTTTAAGCTCCTTAATGGTGAAAAGTTTTGAGATAAATTTTAGAGTTAATATGAAATAATGAATAATGTCAAATGCAATTTGATTGTGAAATTTCCTCCATTTGTGAAATCTCAACATACCCTCCATACGATTAATGTTATCTTTTCCAAAAAAAATTCCTTCAATTTTGCCCCATTGTTAAATTGAATTATAAAAATGTAAGCTCCACAGTTAAATCTCAAAGTTCCAGCCATAAATTTTCTTTTCAAAATTATATTATGTTTCTAAATTAAAAATCTTCAGATGATAATTAAACAAAAATACATGATTGAGAACTACGAATAAGCATAAGCTTATGCACCTACTAAAATACTTTATAATTTTTTAATTCTGTTTTTGGAGTGTGACGTTGATAGTGAAAAGGTCGCCACCATTTTTGATTTGTCAAAGTGTTGATTCATTGCAATTTCATTGTCTAGGAATGAATTCTTAACAGATTTTATTCTTTTTTTTTTTGAAAAATATGATTGTGTATGTAGGGGTAAGGGGTTGAAGAGAAGATTTTGGTTGTGGTGTGTCGGGGAGGACGGTGGTGGGTGTTGGAGAAGACGATTGGGGTTGGTGGGGTGGGGGTAAATTTTTATAAGTGCTAAATCCTTTTTTATAATTATTTGGGGAAATAATGTCAAGTGTCAGCACTTTATTGATAATTTTTTTATTTTAATCATAATTAGTTATTTAAGAATTAATTTGGGGAAAAATGACAAATGTCCGCATTTCATTCATCGCTTTACACATTATTAGCATGTGTAACACACACACATAGTATTTTTTTCTGGTTATGCAAAAAATGCCAAAATGACACAATTGGAGACTGGTTTAGGTGCTTAAAATGAACAACGCCGACTTTAGGTGTCAAAGTGAATGTTCATGCCAAGTTTAGAAGGCTGACGATGTGCTTGGCCATAGACAAATTAGGACTCATCTGAAGCAATATTGTTGGTAGATTGAAAACATAATGAAATAAATAAAAGTGTCTCTACTAATATAAGTTTTTAGATGAGATAGTCACATACTTAAACATGATATTAGAGCAGACACAATTTCTATGGTCGAATCTCATCACCTCCAATTGTTAAAAGAAATTACCACGTACTTGGCTCATAAAAAGGAATCAAGTTAGTATGTGAGGGAGTGTGTTAGAATATAATTAAATAAATAAAATTAGAGTATGTATCTCTCTAATGGCTTAACTATTAGATGTGATAGTCACACACTTCGATGGGAGATAATTAAGTCCAGAAACACTACAAAAAACCCGCATTTAGCAACGAATTTGTACCAACAAGGACATTTCCGTCGCTAAATAATGACGGAATTGCAACAAAATAGAATTTTTGTCGCTAAATAAATGAAATTAAAATTAGTAGCCTAATTAGTGACGGATTAGCGCCAGAAAATAAAATTTGTTGCTATATTTTGACGGTAAATATTGACGCCTTTATTTTGGTGACAAAATTAGCGACATAAAAGGTGGGAATTTTTTTTGACATGGTGGAGATGGAAATAGCAATGAAATTATTGTCACTGGAATTATTTTACCATTTTTAAAAAATATATTAGGTATATTTTTAATAAATAATTAGCAACGGATTTAAATCTGTTGCTAAATCCGTTACCCTACCAACTAAATATTAGGGCAAAGTCTTTTATTTTATTTTGTTCTCAAAATATAGTATCATTCGCCTCTCTCCAAAAAATAGTCTCCTTTCCCTTTTCTCTTATTTTTCTCTCAATTGAGAAAAATGAATCACTCAATATCAATCGAAAAGGGTGTCAGTCGGTCAATTTTGAATCTAAATTAGAGGTACGATTCTATATCTCATAATTTGAGTTATTTTTCCTCTTTCAATTTCTTAATTTCTATGTTAGAAGTCACTTGTAAATGATAGGTTTAGGGTTGTTTGAGCTCTTTCACTTAGGGTTGTTCGATTATTGTGTTGAAAAATTTGATAAATGGTTATTTACTCGAAATGGGAACCGAATTTAATTCTCAGAATTTCTGTTTGTGGGGTTTTTGATATTTTCTGTTGCACGTTTATTAATTTGAAATTTCTTCAACAAATTTTCTGTTTGTGTGGTTGAATTTTCACTGTTTTGCGTACACTGATATTATGTTAGGGTTTTTTATTTTTTCTTAGAAGTTCTATTTGTGGTTTGTTTGAGCTCTTTCACTTTGCTTTGTTCGATTATTGTGTTAAAAGGTTCTGTTAGTGGTTATTTAATCGAAATGAGAACAATATTTTTCCTCGTAACTTCTATTTGTGTTTTTTTTTGTATTTTCTGTTGCATGTTCATTAATCTCAAATTTCTTCAATAATTTTTTGATTTGTGTGGTTTAATTTTTACTTTTTTTATGTACAGTGTTTATGTAAGGTTGTACTTATTGTGTTTCATGTTCAAAAAAGTAGAAAACATACAGTCATTTGAGTCATTTTTGCTTATTACTGATCTAATTTTGTGTAAACAACAAAATGTACTATGTTTCATGTTTCTTTGAAATTGTGTAATTGTCATAATCATTTTCTCTTTTGTTGTGTAGACTGTTTATCCTTTATCCTTCCGCAGATTTTATTTCTAGGATCACACTTGGTATATGTTGTTGTTTTTCTTAATCTGATGGTGATGTTATGCTTTGAATTTTCAGAGAGATCCACTAAGGATACCAGCAAGTGCCAGAAAGTGAGCTATCAGCTATCTGGTACTATAACATTCTCCCTTTTAAATGATTTTCGATCAGTTTTTCATATGTTTCTCTATTGCCGTTTGTGTTCTTGACTATTCGTGAAACTGTCTCTATTTTCTTTTACCTACCGATTTCTTAAAAAGGAGCAACCATGAAAATTCTGATGCCTTAATAGTCTACATACAATTGAGTATTTATTTTTAATCTGATTCACCATTCAAATACAATCAATTCATTTATTCTTAACTTTTGTGATGTAACTTTGTGTTAAAGTTGTAAACTTTATTTATTTATTTTTGCCAACAAAGTTGCAACTTATTTTTTAGCTTTGTTTAATATTCAGATTAGGTATGTATTTTGCTGAAATGTGATGTTTTAATCTTGTTGTCAGGAGCTTTTGCCTCACACCTTATGATTTTAATGATAGAAGTTTCAGTTTTATTTGTAATTAACTTTTTCGCTAACCCTTATTAAGAAGGACAATGACTGATATGTTGTGTTTATGATTTTTTATTTATTTACCAAAAAATAACTGATATATTTTATTTCCGTGTAAAAATAGAAAGATATATTCTAGTTTGTTAAGATATTTAATTTTTTCTTCTCTTTAGTAATAATCCTGGATGTATGAAGTATTAAAATATAAAACTCTAACTATGTTATTTATGTCGACATTAATAGGAATATGAATAATCTAGAGTGTGGATGGATGTATGATAGGTTGGATAGCCGAGGGGATATAAACTCTAGATTAGTTACTGGTGTGAATAACTTTATCCAGTTTGCATGTTCTCAACAAAATTGCATGAGTGGTAACAACATTAGATGTCTATGTAAAAAATGCCACAACATTAAATACAAGAATGTTGAAACTGTTAGATATCACCTTGTTTATGATGGATTTGTTAAGGATTATTTTGTTAACATTAAGGGGAAATAGATGTGATCGGTAAAATTTCTTTCGGTAATGATTTGATCAATGGTTCTCAACTTGAATTGGGATATGATAATCCATATTGACAAATGATTTTGGATGCTGCTGGCCTCAACTTTAACCATGATTTGAGTTGGCAACCTTACAACAATATTGAATCTGGGCCATCTCATCCATATGAACCTTCAATTGAGGAGGAACATGAAACTTTGATGGAGGAGGAGCCTAATTTAGAGTACCAAAAATTTTATGAATTGTTGCACTTTGCTGATACAAAATTGTATCCTAGTTCTTCCCTCTCTCAACTTGCAGTAATCTCTTGAATGTTAAATATTAAGATGGAAAATACTATGTCACAGAGGGGTTTTAACCAAATGATGTAATTGTTTAAAGAGAATTTACCGGAAGATAACCTACTAGTTGATAGTTATTATCAGACTAAGAAGCTAGTGTGTAGCTTAGGTTTACCGGTTGAAAAGATTGACTGTTATGAATCAGGATATATGTTGTATTGGGAAGACCATGAACATCTTACCTCTTGTAAATTTTGTGGCAAAGAGAGGTATAAGCATCAAGTTGGCTCTCGTAAGAGGAAATTGGTCCCTTACAAAAGAATGTATTATTTTTCTTTGATTTATAGATTGAAGAGATTATATGCATCCCATACTACAACAGCTGACATGATATGGAATCATGACCATATAAAAGAGGAAGGAGTAATGTGTCATCCATTAGACTCTGAATCTTGAAAGAACTTCAATGAAAGTCATCCTTTTTTTGTCGATGAACCAAGAAATGTTAGGTTGGGGTTATGTAATGATGGTTTCCAACCATTAAACCAGTTTGGGAGAAAATATTCATCATGGCCAGTAATTGTCACTCCATACAATATACCTCCAGAGATGTGCATGAAAGAGGCTTATATGTTCTTAACTGTCATTGTTCCTGGGCCAAACAACCCCAAACATAAAATTTATGTTTATCTGTAGCCTCTAATAAAGGAATTGACCTTGTTGTGGGAGACAGGTGTAGAAGCATTTGATATGTCCAAAAAACAAAATTTTCAATTGAGGGCAGCTTTGATGTGGACAATCAGTGACTTTTCAGCACATTCTATGTTATCAGGATGGAGTACTGCAGGTAAGTTTTCTTGTCTTTATTGTATAGAGGAAACACAATCCTTTAGATTACAACATTGTCGGAAAACATCATAGTTTGACTGTCATAGAATGTTCCTTGACCAACATCATTCATTTAAGAGAGATAGTAAATTTTTTCTTAAAGGTCGAACTGTCAAAAGATCACCACCACCCTACAAAACTGGAGAAGAGATATTGAATCAAATTTGTGATTTGGGAATAAGAAAACTAACAGAGTTAGATGCAGAAGAAGTTAATCAATCAATATGTAGTTCTTGTGGATGGAAAAAGCAAAGCATCTTTTGGGATTTACCTTGTTGGAGTTCTAACATGATTCGACATAACCTCAAAGTTATGAATATTGAGAAAAACTTCTTTGATAATGTATTTAATACGGTCCTCAATATTGATAAGAAAACCAAAGACAATCCACAAGCTTGTCTAGATATGGTCAATTACTGTGATCGATCTCAGTTGACAAAGGTTGCTTCTGGAAAATATCCCAAAGTTGTATATACAATAGACACGGAAGCAAGCACTATCTTGTTTAATTGGGTTAAAGTGTTAAAATTTCCAGATGGGTATATTTCAAATTTGGGTAGATGTCCAGACACAACTGCAAAAAGGTTATTTGGCATGAAAAGTCATGATTGTCATGTGTTCATGCAACGATTGATGCGTATTGATTTTTGTGAACTACTTCCAAGTAATGTATGGCAGGCACTTACAGAATTGAGCTTATTTTTTAAAGATCTTACATCAACTACTCTCCGAGTGGATGACATGGAGAGATTACAGGGAGATATTCTACAAATCTTGTGCAAGTTAGAACTTATATTTCCTCCTGGGTTCTTTGACTCAATAGAACATCTTCCTGTGCACCTTCCATATGAAGCAAAGATTGCTCGACCTGTACAATATCGATGGTTGTATCGTTTTGAATGGTAATGCAAAAATTCAAGTTGAATTGGTGACAATTATGTTATTATTAAATTTTCAAATATGATAGTTTATCCATTTTCTATTTAGGTATCTTGGAACTCTTAAAAGAATGATAGGGCATAAAGCAAGAGCTGAGGGTTCTATATGTGAAGCTTATTTGACGACAGAGTCAACACTATTATTTTTAATTATTTTGAATCACATGTCATGACACACAATCATAATGTGGATCGAAATGATGATGGTGGAATTGTGGAAGATGTTGAAGGAAATTTATCAATATTCACCCATACCGGTTGATTATGAGGAGAATAAAAAAAGATAAATCTAACTCTTGAACAAATCAAGGCTGCCCAAACTTACATTTTGCTAAATTGTGAAGAGGTTGAGCTATTTGTGAGGTAACAAAAGTTAGTTGTATCAACTTAATTTTATAAGCATATTCATATATCATGACTTGAAATTGAATTTTTTTTGTTAAATGAAGTATATTTGTGCAACGTTTGCAAGAAGAGTTTCCAAATGTCTCTCAAGATCAAATAAATGAGAGTTTTGAAGCAAATTTCTCTATATGGTTCAAGAAATATGTAAGACTTCATAAATTAATATCTGTTATACAATTATTCACTTAAATTAACTTATGATATTGAACTAATTTTTATAATCTTCTAAATAGGTCTGGCTCAATCATATTGAGAATGAATTCCTACGTAGTCTTGCTCGTGGACCATTGATAGGCGCTACATCTCATTCAGTGTATTTTGTTAATGGATACAAGTTTCATACAGATTTTCATGATAGAACAAGATCAACAATGAATAGTGGAGTTTGTACTTCAGATCCAAATTTTGGTGATTTCTATGGGAGGATAAAAGAGATTATAGAAGTGGAATACCGTGAAGCACCTTTTAAGAAAACTGTACTATTCAAATGTGAATGGTTTGACCCAACTATAGATGTTGGTGTTAAAAAGCATAATTAGTATAAATTGGTTGACATTAACCATCATCACCGATATAAAAATATGAACCTTTTATTCTGGCAATGCAAGCAACTCAAGTGTGTTATGTGTCTTATCCTAGCAAGAAAAAGGACAAGGATGATTGGGAAGTTGTATTGAATATCAAACCTCGAAATGTTGTTGAATTTCTTGATGAGGAAATTGAGACAGTTATATGAACCTTTTATTCTGGCAATGCAAGCAACTCAAGTGTGTTATGTGTCTTATCCTAGCAAGAAAAAGGACAATGATGATTGGGAAGTTGTATTGAAGATCAAACCTTGAAATGTTGTTGAATTACTCGATGAGGAAATTGAGACAGCTGCAGAACTGAATATTCCATTTCAAGTTGAAGAAGTTCAAGTCTATGAAATAGACATGAATGTTGCCACGGATGAAAGTATACACTTACATGATCCAAATGGTGGCTTAATTGAAATGGATGAACTCATTGATGATGGTTTATTGCAAGAGCATCATGAGATCTAAGAGGATGCTACAGAAAAAGAGTATGAAACTGAGGAAACTAAGGATGATGAAGAGGAAGATTTTGAAGAAGACACAGATAGTGATTAGTGCTTGATAAAAACATGCTATTATATCTTAATTTTATTTTGTGAGCAGTCATTTTGTCGAACTAGTATTAATTTCTTTGTCTCTACTCGTTGTTTACTCAAAACTTGTTGCTTCAACTGGTTTTATGCTCTACTTCTCAATTTTTGACTCTTTCATTTCTCATCCATGTTTTTCGGTTACAACTGTGCTTTTACATTTTCTGATACCTTATCTACATATTGTTGTTTAGTTTTTTTGGTATTATTTAGTTTGCATATTATTTCCACTTAACTAATACAATTTTTTTTATAGATATGGCTAGAGGTAGAGGTCGAGGTCGCGGAATCACAGGGCATGGAGGCAAGTCTGCAGTTACTGCAAACATACCTACTATTCTCACTCTTACTATTATTAGTCCTTAATCTGATGGCATAGGTGGTCAAAATGATATAAATCAAGTTCAACCATTAATTCCTCAAATTACATCAACGGTTCAAATTTCTGGTGATGGTACCAACCATACAATACTTGAATCATCTCCCACTGCTCCAAATCAGATCAACACAACAACTGAAAGTACATCTACTCTAAGGAACCAAATAGGTGAGGGTCTTAACTAATCGACTTCATCCTTGAAAATGGATGAATATAATCAACTTGCGGTCTTCTTTTTGTGTGTGTATATATATATATTTTAGTTTTTTTTGGTTGATGATCTGTTGTTGGTTCTTGATTTGAGAGTTTTTATGGATAGAATTACAATGGGAGTATTTTGTAGTATTTTAGTGGTTCTGTTTGTAGTTCTTGATCTGTTGGTGATTCTTGTTATGAGTATTTTGGTGGTTATGTTGGTGGTTTTTGTTCTATTGGTGGTTTTTGTTCTGTTGTTGGTTCTTGATTTGAGAGAAATTCTTATGGGAAGAATTACAATGGGAGTATTTTGTAGTCTTTTGGTGGTTCTGTTGGTGGTTCTTGATCTGTTGGTGGTTCTTGTTGTGAGTATTTTGGTGGTTCTGTTGGTGGTTCTTATTATGTTGGTGGTTCTGTTGGTGGTTATTATTATGTTGGTGGTTCTTGATCTATTGTTGGTTCTTGTTGTAAGTATTCCAGTGTTACATGGGATTCCAGAATAACAGTGAGGTATATTGTTGTGAGGTATTTTGTTGGATAGAATTTCAAAATTACAATGTTGTATGTTGTTGTGACTTCTTGTGCAAAATTTACATCTTATTTCCACTTTAACAAGTATAATTTTTTTAATAAATATGACTCGAGGTAGAGGTATAGGTCGAGGAAGCATAGGGCATGTGGGCAAGTCAACATTTAGGAGTAATATTCCTATTCTTACTGCAAACATGCCTACTATTCCCACTCCTACAGTTGCGCATTCTTACTGCAAACATGCCTACTATTCCCACTCCTATAGTTGCGCTTCAAGCAGCTGGTGGCGTAGGTGCTCCAACTTCTAATAATGGTAGTAAGCCTACAACACCTGAATCATCTCCTACTACTCCAAATCAGAGCAACCCAACAGTTGTAGGTATGTCTTCACAAACCAACCAAGTAGGTGAGGACGTATCTCGTAGAAACACAAATAGAGAAGGTAATCCCAGTAGGAGCCACGTGTGGACCCTTGTTACTATAACTTCTGTAGGGTTAGTCTATTTTTTGTCTATTATTATTATTATATATTATTTTTTATTTATAATTGACCTTTAAATAATGTCATCACATTGATACAGATTGCAACCTTCTAAAGCATGCTCCAACAACATACACGAGTCTTTCAAAAGTGAACTTGATCATAATGGAGTCAATTGAAAAGGTGTCTCATGTGATATAAAAGATGGCTATTTTGGGGAATTCAAGGTATACATCTTCATCATAATTGAGTTTTTAAAGTGTATTCAATTTTATAAATACGATATTAATGTGTTATTTTGGAAATTTATTTTAGAAACACTTCTATTGGGATTCTTCCATTAGTGAAGCTGCAATAAAGAAACAGTGGTAGATTAAGGCAACAACTGTGTATAGAAATTTCATTGCTAAAATCAAAGAGAAAGGGATTAGGCAAGATTTTATACATGAAGATGTCTGGGAAAGCTGGCAGCGACTTTGGGTAGATCCTAAGTATGTTGAAAAGTCAAAAATAAATAAGCAGAATCATCGTGGCGGCAAAGAAGTCGCCGTTAGAACTCACACGGGAGGCTCTATCTCAATTGGAGAGTACCGAAAGAGACTTGTAAGTATATATTTCAAGTACTACCCCCTAATTTCTTTCAATATGAATCTGTTAGCTGATTTCATAGTCCCTAATAGCTCTATAGTGGTAGGAAATGTGATCAGCATTACATCAAGTGCTACTATTATATTGCATTGAGTTTGAACTATATTTATCCTTGTGTGGTGGGCGTTGCTTCTCTCATGTGTTGCGTGTTAAGATGAAATTTTTCTACTGTTTTTCTGAAAATAGAATCTATGCATTTCCCACATTTTTCTGCCCATATGAAAATTTCCCTATTGTTTTTATGAAAACAGTATTGGTGAATTTCGCATGTTGCGCTGTCCATGCATATGCATTTCCCACATTGTCCCTTGTATGCAACCATGTTGATTCCTTCCCCTTCTATTAACTGTTGATGTTGTTGTATTGAAAGTTTAAAATAGTGAGTTACACTTTAATATGTGAAATAAATGTTCCAGTAGTTTCGTTGTTATACAATGCACAACACTTCTTTTTTACAGGCTGCTGAAATGGGTCGAGATCTAACACTAAGTGAGTTACATTTGCATGTTCACACACATGGTCATGATGGAAAATCTTTCATTGATGAACGTTCTTAATCGTCCATGTAAGACTAAATCTTAATGTAGTAGTATACTTAATTCATATTTTTTTAGTTTAAAGTAGTTTTTGGTATCTAATCATTTTTAAGTACAATCCATTATAATTTTACTTCCACTATTACAGGAAAGATTTGAAGAAATATTACGAGAAAAAACATTATCAGAATCTATTATTGATCAAATTGAAGCATATTACCAAGCTGCCGGGGAAGAAAAGAAGTGAAGAGTATTTGGTCTTGGATCTGAAGCAAAAGGCTACTACGGGAAAAATCTTTGTGTTTCTTGTGGAAAGACTTCTTCTTCAGCTTCATATGAATCGGTACCAGCTACAGATTCAGATTTGGATGAGTTTGTGAAGCGATTGATTTCCGCACTTAAAAATCAATTTATTCCTATTGTCATTGAGGAGGTACAGAAGTTGGTTTCTTCACGATCAGTTGTGACACCTTCGGCTACTAGTTTGGACAATCTTGATTCCTTAGATAATGATTGCAATGATCTTGATCAGTTGTGATACTTTTGACGATTAGTGCATTGGTTTTTGATGTTCTATTTTGTTGAAATGTTTAAAATTGTGCAACAACAATATACACTTGATGGATGTGGGTTCTTTTAAGAATAGTTCGTACATGTTTGGTACTATGGATGTTTTGGACATAATTGTGTTTAGATTTTGCTATCTTTGGTATTGTGGATGATATGGGTTCTTTTAAGGATAGTTGGTAGATGTTTGGTACTATGGATGTTTTGGACATAATTATGTGTTTAGATATTGCTATGTTTGGTATTGAGGATGTTTAGATTTTTGCTAGTTATATATGGGTTCTTTTATATGAATGTTGGATATTTTAAGAAGATTTTGCTATCGATATATTTGGGTTCTTTTATATGAATGTTGGGTATTTTAAGAATTTTATAATATGCTTTTAATATTCAAAATACAAATTAAAAAGGTTTTTGGAAGAAAAGTAATGATGACAGATTTAGCGATAAATTTCATCATTGCCAAAGAAAAAACATTTGCAACGGATTGAGGAAAATAATCTTTTGTCACAGAAAACTGGTGACTAAATAACAACATTTTTAGCAACGGACTAGCAATGAAATATTTGGTCACGAAATAATCAAAATGAAGAAATACAATATGATATTAGTAACGACATTTATAAATATAACAACGAATATATTCGTTTCTACAAAATGGCAACGGATATAGGTCGTCTCTATGTCATTGCAAATTGGCAACAAATTTCATTTTTTCCATTGGTAAATGGTCAGCAACACGCAAAATAGCAACGACACATATTTCGTTATTGATATGTCTCTAAATTGATTTAGCAACGGATATATGTTGATTAGCGACATTTTTGGTTTGTTTCTAAACGCGTTTTTTTTTGTAGTGAAAAGCTCTTAATATAATGTCATTTTCCATTTAGATCAAGTTTATATGGTTTCCATACAACTAACAATCTCCATCTCAAAGTAATCTTAAATAGACAATCAACAACACCCTCAACTTAATTAGAAATAGCAACTCTAGTTAAATAGCTTTAGCATTTCTTGAGTTGAAAAGATATCCCACCTAAAAGTGAGTTCCATAAGGACCATACTTCATTGTACATGTGTCATTTGAGTTTTCTTGTCACCTTGTCTTGCCGACCATAAGCTCTAGATATTAGTTTTTGGGTTAAGTCAAACTACAATAAAAACAACATCTAGGGAAGGGAATCTCCGTCCCTTAAAGTCCAATTCCGGTCGCAAATGATCTTTTAGGACAGGAAAATACTGGTTGAAGCTCTTCCTTATATAGTCCTTTGCTAAAGGTCTATTGCGACAAGGTACTCTAGCTGGTCGTTAAATATCATTAGAGACAGTGACATATCCGGTCTCAAAAACACTTTTAGAGACTGCATATCTCATCCCTAATAGATGATTTTAATCTGGAAAAAGTAGTTATTTTTTGGTCGCTAAATATTTTTTGCAATGACTAACTACCTTATCCTAAACTAATCTATTACAAAGAGAATCTAACTCGTCCTAGATTATTTTTAGAGAGGAGTGACTAGCTCATCCTAAATTAACTTTTAGAGACAAGCAACTACCTCGTCCTCGATTAACCTTTAGACACGAACAACTAACTCCATCCTAGATTGCTACTAAAATTATAAAATTTATATATTTCATTGCTAAATATAAAATTGCTATTGAAAATTTCAAAGGATGGTAAATATAATTTTAATATTTGATAAATAGAAAAAACTTAACCAATTAACATCCCGAGCTAGAATATGTCAATAGTTTTAATATTTGCTAAACAATAAAAACTTAACCAATTAATATCCCGAGCTATATGATGTCAATAGTTTCAATATTTTCTAAGCAAAAAAAACTTAATCAATTAACATCCAAGCTAGAATTTGATGTCAAGTTTACATAATGTTCTTAGCAAAATGATAATGAGCATGTGCATTCTCTGAACTTGCATCTTCACTTGTAACTTCAATCTTTAGAAATTTGTAAGAACAAAATTTTGGAAAGAAAATTAATAACTATTGATATATTATTTAATATACGTAAGAAGCAAAGAATTGGAACACAGTATAGCAATGAATAACTAACTTAGCCAATGGATAAAACAAGTACACCAAGTTGAAAACTAAGTCCAACTAGCAGGGGTAAGGTCTGCGTATACCTCACCCTCACAGATCCCACTAGATGCCCATTTGTAGATAGATTTAGAAACCATGCTAATAAAAGGAACTATTGGAGAGTTACAAATGAAAGATGCATACTCATTCTTATTATACAATGTTGTATACAATGTTGTAGTTGCAGCTACTATTGATGGAATGCAGAATGGGAAAGAAGGAGATGACAAAAAAAATGCATACTCATTCTTATTGCTACCTAGACTATGCACAAGTTCCCATCCTAAATCCCTGATTTACCTACTTCATGTAGATTTAATGAAGTATTCTAATAATTCTAGTCATAGTATTTTCAGTCTTGATTGATAGACGAACAACCAAGAGACACAAAAGACTAAGTAATCTATAGTAACTACACTTTTGCTTATTATGGTACTAGCACAAGAATGATTGTTGAACAAGGATAACTTCTCATGCATCTTGGATATCATTGATATTTAAATAGTACTTCCATGAAAGTTAAAGATTCGAGGGGCATTTCAAATTTTACAGATATATGATGTCGTGAAGTACAGATTGCACCGAATGAAGAAAAAGTTAAGAGATGAGATGGATAACAAAAACACAGTGCAGGAATATAATGTCCCATTTGGAAATCTAGAAACTATGAAAATCTGAAATGGTTGTTGCAGTAAAGAAGCTATGAAAATATGGAATTGGTATGGAAATCTGGAAACTATGGAAATCTAGAAAGTTTTGCCTCTCTTCTTCTTCCTTTTATTTTTTTGTTTGAATTGGTAAGTATTATTGTTGTGCAAGAATCAACACTAAGAGAGTACAACCAGAAGAAACATTCAGCATCACCAACTCAAATTTAATCAGAAGAAAACTTCCATGATGCAACCAAACTCAACTTCAAATAAAAAATTCATGTCACCCAATGGCTTCTTCTTCACTATACACTACCAAACCTCCATTAAACCACCACCACCATTATCGGCAAACTACCATCTCCACTACCATAAATTTCACCATCCACAATCAAATACACCATCAAAATCATCCCACAACATTGTCACCACCAATCCACCATTAAACTTCTACTATTACAACTATTACTATTAAACCTATATCTCTGCTATAGAAAAATCATATCAAAGTAGGTCGGGGAAAGACATAACGATGAGAAGTCATAACAAAATACTAAAGACAACATGACAAAGAAAAATACCTAAAGTTGAGAAGCCATGGCAAGATAGTAAAGACAATATGGAAAAGCAAAATAATAGAAGTGGAGAAGCCATGACCCAATACTATAGGCAACACGACAAATAAAACATAATATTAACTACAACAATATAGTACAAAGACGACATAGAACACCAATTTATCATCTTTCCTCTTAATTAACTTGAGCTTTATTTATTAAGTTGCACTAGAATTAGTAAAGCGCTCACCTCAAAAGAAGTGGCTAATGTTAAAAATAATGAAAATTATAAAAACTAAGGCATATTATTACTTACTTGGTTAGAAAAATAAGCCAGTGTGTCATTTATTTGAAATCGGCAAGGTCGTGTGAGGGATATGTGAATGTTGAGCAACAAAGAATTCTTGCATTTTTCTTATTTTTTCCATCTTATCTTCTAAGGTAGACAAGCGATCATTTAGGAATTTGTTTTCCTCATTCAAGGATTTGTTTTTCTTAATCAAGGATTTAATGTCCTCTCGAGTTGAACGTAGAGCGGACGGTAATTCAGTCTTTGAAGAAGTGCCCGCTTTCATATCTTTCGCCTTTACTCCACCGCCAAAGAAAATTACATGACTATGATTTTGAGGTCACCAACATTTTTATACAATCTCTATGCTAGGTAGTGATGGATCTGCTTTCACAATTTCTTCGATCTAAGCCTACACAATAGATAAAAGGATATTTTCAATCAGAACCCATAATAACTTTAAGTAATTAACATATTCAATTTACCAAACGCACTTGTTTTTTAATTTCTTTAGATCAATAAGCTCGTTGTATTTCTTATGAGTCTCATAGAAAATAGTCCCCAAATCTGGAGGATTGCCATTTTTCCCGCCCTTTACATCAAAGAGAAACACGTCAAATAATACCTCATACGTATTTTCTTTAGGAAATAATTTTTAATACTACCATCTGATACGTTATATCTCGAATGGGATTGCTACAAATATGATAAAGCATTGTAAAATTAGCTCGATTTACTATATTCCTTTTGCTTCTTGCCTGTATTATTCTCAAACAATAAGCTTAGCATCTTTGCAAATGCAAATTCTGAAATTTCGTCAGCAAATAAAGTTTATAGGGAAACACTAGTAGGTAATACAGAGCAACATAAATAGAACCATTGAATTTTTTTGAAAAAAAAGCCACTCCACACACAATTTTAAAGAAAGTAATACAGATCTACGAAATGGAATACCTAAAAACTTTCAAAACAAAAATGTTCCTTAACTAACCACTCCCTGTCACACCCCTTTTTCGCCCGAGGGGATTCGAGGTCGAAGGTATTTTTTCAATTAAAGTGACGGTTTTGAATAGGGATTATTTTATTTACAGAGTCGCCACTTGGAATTGAGTTATGGTGTTCCAAGTCACCTTTTTGAATCCCTAATCAAAAGGAAATGACTCTTTTTATTGGTCTGCAAAAACAGAAGACTGGGTAAGGAATTCTGTTGATCGAGGGGAAGGTGTGAGGCACCCCTCGAGTCCCGTGGTTCTAGCACGGTCGCTTTTATTGACTTATCTTGACTTAAATTATTTTGAATAAATTATGTTAAGGCCTAAATTTGCTCATTTTTAATATATTGAAAATGTTTATTCACACTTTTGAAATATAATAAATCGAAAAAAAATAATAATAATTAAATTTTAACTATTTGTCTAAGTGAATTATTGCATCCTTGAATTTTAAAATGTCTCAAAAAAGATACGTATGCTGCATTCTTTAATTGAGACGAATATTTAAAATATATTTGTCTACAAAAAATAATTAATTAATTTTAATAATAAAAGAATAAAGTCTTATTAATGACTATAAATAGAACAATATAATATTAATAAAAATACAAAAGATCCATATATTATTAATATTAATTTCTCAAAAACCATAAAATATACATATACAACATTCACACACTCATAACAAAACTACCTTATCCCATTTTTTCTCAACTCTTATTATTTCAGCAACGATAGTGCCAGTGTACGTATAGTGATGATTCCGATGATTTATCGCCGTTTCTCGGCGAGATCTGAGGTGTAAAGGGGTCTAGGCATGGGCCAATATAGCCATGGGTGGCTGGTCGTCGATGAGAGAAGGGGGACGACGGTGGCGCCGATTTAGGGTGGTTCGCTAGCTTGGTTATGTCGGAAATGGCGACAGCGGCGCCAGAAAAAGGAGAAGAAAAGGGTGGTGGTGGCGCGTTGGCGAGATCCGGCAGGTTTTCAACAGATTTAGTTTTGGTCGAATTTAGTCACTAATTTTGTTTTCGGTTGGGTTATCCGATGACTGTTACTGATTGTCGGCCTGGTGGTAGTCACAGGCTATGGCGGTGCGGCGGTAGTGGAGGAGGGACAGGAGAGGTCCGACGGGTTTTTTTTCCATTTTTCGGCGAAGAGGATCGCCGGAATTGCAACAGAGATTTTTTTTTAATGGTTTCTGATCTAGTTTTGAAGGTAGATGCCATATTCCGGTGAGGGAACGATTCCAGCAAGGGTGGTTTCGTGATTAATTTTTATTTTTTATATTTTTTTATCCCCGTATGTGTATTTGAATCTGCTATCTGATAAAGCAAAATTGAAGAATGTGTGTAATGTTTCCTACTTATATGAATATGGATCTGTGTATATACAAAAAATGGATTTTGTGACCGTGTTTACATGATCTGTGTAAAAGAAAAATATACATTTTCGATTACATATTTCTTAATTTCTAGACTTAAATTTATTACTCATATACATTTTTAGCAAAATATGATGCATAAAATTATATCATTACATATTTACAAACAAATAACATCTTGAATAATCTATTCATGCTTTCCAATAATAAAATTGATAACGTCAATAATACAGGATTAAACAAGAACCTGTAGTGAAATAATTCAAGTGATGAACCAAGAAACTCGTCACCAAAAACTTCAACAGAACTCTAATTTTCACTCTTTTTCTTCTTTTCTCCTTCTTTTTTGATGTTGTTATTCTCTGGTGTTCAATCTTTTTCCTTTTTTTTTTATCAGGATCTGATGTCTGTAGGTGTAGATGTACGTAGTATGTCTGGGGGAAGGTGAGAGAGTTCCTTAAGTATAGGACTTTGGGGGGGAAAAGTAGGGGGGAACAGTTACTTGGATTAGGATAAGATTTTATTTTTTTGAATTTTGAAAAATATAAATTTTTTAATAGAAGACATTAATAATAAAAATAATAAATATAATAATAACTAATTAATTTTATGGTTTTGAAAAATATTTTTATTTATTAAAAATTTATAAATAAAAATATTATTTTTATTTTTTGTATTATATTTTTTTTAAAAATTAGAAGAAAAAAATAAAAAATAAAATAAAATAAAATATCTTAAAGTTAACTTTATTTTATTATTTATTTAACTAAAAATTTATTAAAATAAGAATAATAATTAAAATAATATATGATTAAATATAAATATAAATATTTAATATTGATAAATAAATTAGAATCCAAGGAGGATCAAAAATCACGTGTCTACATTTTTGCCCCTCTTTGTGTGGAATCTCGAAGAGTTTTCATACAAAGAAGTAGACAAGATATGACTTTTGAACCTCCAATTATTTGAAAGGTAAACATAAAAATAAAAATAAAAATAATAATAATAATAAAAAAATGTGACCGAGTCCTGTTTTTGGACATTCTACCTATCCCGGGTTATAAGGGAATCAGGTCACGAGTAGTTCAAAAGTAATATGGAGAGAGAAAGAGTTAAAGTCGAGTGAGATTCCGTCGAGTTTCTGATTGACGACTTTTGCTTTTACATTCAACTGACTAATAAAAATCAAAAATGAAAAATACATGTAAAAATTGCAATCTCTAGAATCTTGATTCAAATCTTCATGACTTGAACTTGAAAATTCACCCTATTCTTCAGGCGGGCTCCTGACTTTCGATTTCTTCACCCTGTTCTTCAGGTGGGTTCCTTGTCTTACAATTTCTTCACCCTGTTCTTCAGGCGGGCTCCTGAACTTTCTTTTTCTTCACCCTGTTCTTCAGGCGGGCTCCTGGACTTACAATTCTTCACCCTATTCTTCAGGCGGGCTCCTGACTTGCAACTTCTTCACCCTGTTCTTCAGGCGGGCTCCTGGACTTACAATTCTTCACCCTGCTCTTCAAGCGGGCTCCTGAACTCAAAGCAAATAGTGAAACAGAAAAATAACATCCCATTCTTCAGGAGGGTCCTGGATATAAAATAAATTCCCATTCTTCAGGAGGGTCCTGAGCATAAAAATAAATTCCCATTCTTTAGGAGGGTCCTGAACATAAAATAAATTCCCATTCTTCAGGAGGATTCTCTCCCATTCTTCAGGGAGGTCCTGAGCATAAAACAGATTCCCATTATTCAGGAGGGTCCTGTCCCATTCTTCAGGAGGGTCCTGAGCACAAAATAAATTCCCATTCTTTAGGAGGGTCCTGAGCATAAAACAAATTCCCATTATTCAGGAGGGTCCTGTCCCATTTTTCAGGAGGGTCCTGAGCATAAAATAAATTCCCATTCTTCAGGAGGGTCCTGAGCATAAAATAAATTCCATACAACACACATAAAATTTTGCCCCAGTTTGTACTGAAAAAAAAATAATAAAAAATAATAATAAAAAAAATTATGTGTTATTGGATCTTAATATATCTTGCAAAGAATAAAGTTTATCATAATCGAGATCCAGTATCGGATGTTGTAATCATGTTTCTTGCATTGAATGAAATGTGAAATTGCATCCTTTATCTGAAAATAATCATTTCATCTCTGTTCCAAACAAAGAAAAATTATGAGTTTTAGAACATGTGGTGGTTGGTTTGTGGAATTTGGCTTTTGAAGTGGCCGCTCTCGCACTTGTCAGGCTTAACTCTTTTCCAATCCATGATAATAGTCATTGAATTGTTATACCTCTAACTCTGAATTCTGACTACTGAGATCCTCAACTCAAATCGTATTTCTGTTGTATGATGTTTCTGAGTTTAGCTTCCAATACATCCCTTAGATTTTCACGAGTTTAAAATTGTCAAATCACAATCATCTTGAGTACCTTACTTTTACTTTGAAATGTTGTCTTTGTACATCGACTCTTTGTCTTGCTTTGTACCCTTAAAGGAGTTGGTAGCGAGTTTGGAGTCTTTTCTGACTTGACCTGATGTGAATTTGACTCAAAAGATAACAAATTTTTTTGTTTAATGATAAAGACACAAAAATAAAAAAGAAAAAATAAAAATAAAACAAAATAAAAATACAATAGATATCTCTTTTTCAAAACAAAGAGAAAACTTATCTGAATGTGGAAGTCGATTCTGGTGATTATGACATGCATTTTGAATAAAACAACCAGATCTACCCACACCAATCATTACAACTTTTGTCCACATATTGAGCTTGAAATTAAGCCAATCTTGAATTTGTTCCTTCTTGATAACAACCTTTCTTAAGCTAGTGGCACCTCAATGGGTTTTTGACAATGAGCCTATCTCCTTTTATTCCTGCCTTAGCTCACAGCCGTCATACGGTGCCCGAAAGGGTTTTCACCAATAAGATTCTCTCATTTTCATTTTTTCATCACCTTTTTTTTTTTTAATTTTTTTTTATTTTTAATAAACACCCAAAATATGAAATATCATGCACTCATAATATGTTTAGCCTTGACATTCTCAAAGATTAATCCGAAGGTCTTTCTTTGGTTGTAACTTGGCTTTCGGATAGGGTTAGAAAGAAAGGTAGGCATGAGGCTCAAAAAATTTATATAACATTGGGTGAAACATACAACTTTTGAAATCAATTCTTTTAAGAAAATAAATTTTTGCCCCAGTTTCATTTCATTCTGGGTAATTTGAATTTTTTTTTTGATTTGATTCCAAAAGAGGGGTTCGAAGAAAAATAAAAGCTCAAAGGGGTAAGCAAAGGTTTATATATTATTCAGATAGTAGAACAAAATGCCTTCATCATTTCAATCTTTAAAAATATAAGTACAAAACATACATAACATAATTGTACATGAATATCATACATAATATCTTTTAACTGCATCAGCATTGACCGGCATTCCTTCCATTTTTCCTTCTACATCAGTCAGATATAACACGCCATTAGGTAGCACTTTCTTTACCATGAATGGCCCATGCCAATTAGGAGAAAATTTGCCTTTGGCTTCAATCTGATAAGGAAGGATGCGTCTTAGTACTAACTGACCAACTTCAAAATGTCTGTGACGCACCTTTTTATTATATGCTCGTGCCATTCTCTTCTGATATAGTTGTCCGTGACATACTGACGTCAATCTTTTTTCATCAATCAAGCTTAATTGCTCCAAACGAGTCTTGACCCATTGGTCTTCATCAATTTCAGCTTCTACAACTACTCGAAGAGATGGAATCTCAATCTCTGCAGGTATAACTGCTTCAGTTCCATACACTAACAAGTAAGGAGTTGCACCAATTGAAGTCCGAACTGTAGTACGATAACCCAACAAAGCAAAAGGTAACTTTTCATGCCATTGTCGGGAACCTTGCACCATCTTACGGGGTATTTTCTTTAAATTCTTATTGGCAGCTTCTACAGCTCCATTCGCCTTTGGGCGATAAGGAGTTGAATTTCGATGCATAATCTTAAATTGCTGGCACACTTCTTACATCAGATGGCTATTAAGATTCGCAGCATTATCCGTGACAATTATATTTGGAATGCCGAAACGACAAATGATGTTGGAGTGAATAAAATCAACCACAACCTTCTTGGTCACTGACTTGAAAGTCGCTATTTCTACCCATTTCGTGAAATAATCAATGGCTACCAAGATGAACCTATGTCCATTCGAGGCCTTTGGTTCAATTGGTCCAATTACGTCCATTCCCCAAGCCATAAAAAGCCATGGAACAGTCATTGTATGCAACTCAGATGGGGGGAATGTATCAAATCTCCATATACCTGGCATTCATGACATTTACGAACGAAATTGATGGAATCTCGCTCCATGGTGAGCCAATAATAACCTGCTCGGAGTATTTTCTTTGCCAAAACATACCCACTCATGTATGGTCAACAAATCCCAGAATGTACTTCAGTCATGATTTTTGAAGCTTCTTTAGCATCTACACACTCAGAAGTCCCAAATCAGGAGTCCTCTTTTACAAGATTCCTCCACTTAAGAAAAATCCACTAGACAAACGTCGAATGGTTCTCTTTTGATTACCATCAGCATGTACAAGATACTTCCCAGTCTGAATATATTCTTTGATATCATAGAACCAAGGCTCCCCATCAAATTCTTCTTCAACCACATTACAATATGCATGTTGATCATGAATCTGTATATGCAAAGGGTCAATATAAGTTTTATCGGGATGTTGAAGCATCAAAGATAAGGTTGCCAAAGCATCAACAATCTCATTATGAGCTCTGGGAATGTGTTTGAACTTCACTAATACAAATCATTGACAAAGATCTTGCAAACAACTTCTATATGGTAGGAGTTTCAAATCACGAGTCTCCCAATCTCCTTGGATTTGGTGGACTAATAAATCTGAATCTCCTAATACCAATAATTCTTGGACCCCCATGTCAATGGCTAATCTCAATCCTAGAATCCAAGCTTCGTATTCTGCCATATTATTGGTACAGTAGAATCGAAGTTGGGCTGTTATGGGATAATATTGTCCTGATTCAGAAATAAGAACCGCTCCTATCCCCACTCCTTTTATATTAGCAGCTCCATCAAAGAACAACTTCCAGCCTGAATGGCAATCTTCTGAAACAAACTCATCAACATACAATACCTCTTCATCTGGAAAATAAGTCTTCAATGGTTCGTACTCTTCATCAATAAGATTTTCATCCAAATGATCCGCCAAGGCTTGAGCTTTCATTGCAGTTCGTGTCACATAAACAATATCAAACTCTGTGAGCAACATCTGCCATTTCGCGAGTCTGCCTGTGGGCATAGGCTTCTGAAAGATGTACTTTAAAGGATCCATACGAGAGATGAGGTAAGTAGTATAAGATGACAAGTAATGTTTCAGCTTTTGAGCTACCCAAGTTAACGCGCAACATGTTTTCTCAAAAAGAGTGTACTTAGCCTCATAAGTGGTAAACTTTTTGCTGAGGTAGTAGATGACTTGTTCTTTTCTTCCTGTGACATCATGTTGACCCAATACACAACTAAAATAATTATCTAAAACAGACATGTACAATATCAAGGGTCGGCCTGACTCTGGAGGAACCAAAATAGGCGGATTTGACAAGTGTCTCTTAATTCTGTCAAATGCCTCTTGGCATTCTTCAGTCCATTCAACTTTAACATTCTTCTTCAACAACTTGAATATTGGCTCGCAAGTTGTCGTAAGCTGAGCAATGAATCTACTGATATAATTCAACCTTCCAAGTAAACTCATCACCTCCGTTTTATTTTTTGGTGGAGGTAAATCTTGGATAGCTTTTATTTTTGAAGGATCTAACTCAATACCACGTCGACTAAATATAAAACCCAAAAGTTTTCCTGACGGAACTCCAAATACATATTTTGCTGGATTAAGTTTGAGATCATACTTCCGAAGCCTTTCAAAGAATTTTCTCAAATCTTTGATATGATCAGATTGCTCTCTCGACTTAATGATCACGTCATCCACATAAACTTTAATTTCTTTGTGCATTATGTCATGAAACATTGTGGTCATTGCCCTCATGTAAGTTGCCCCAACATTCTTTAATCCAAAAGGCATAACTCTATAACAATATGTCCCCCATGGAGTAATAAATGATGTCTTTTCCGCATCTTCTGGATCCATAATGATCTGGTGATACCCCGCATAACAATCCACAAAAGAAGCAAGATCATGTTTGGCACAATTGTCCAACAAAATATGAATATTGGGAAGTGGAAAATTATCTTTCGGACTTGCTTTATTTAAATCGCGATAATCAACACACATCCGAACTTTGCCGTCCTTCTTTGGAACAGGGACAATATTTGCCAACCAAACAGGATACTGGGCCACTCGAATGACTTTAGCCTCAAGTTGCTTCGTGATTTCCTCTTTAATTCTTACACTCATGTCAGTTTTGAATTTTCTTAACTTTTGCTTGACAGGAGGAAAAGCAGGATCAATTGGCAACTTGTGAACTACCAAATCAGTGCTTAAACCGGGCATATCATCATAAGACCACGCAAAGATGTCTTTATACTCATGCAAAGCTTCAATTATAGCTTTCTTTTGTTGTGGTTGAACATGTACACTTATCTTAGTCTCCCTAATATTTTCATGATCTCCTAAATTGATCGCCTCAGTTTCTTCCAAATTGGGATTTGTCTTATTCTCAAAATGTTTGAAGTCTTTGCTTATATCCTCAAATATTTCCTCTTCATCGTATTCAACCTCTTTATTCATTATTTCAAAATTAGATTGGTTTTTTAACTCTGGTGAACAATTCTTCATGCATGTCATATCATTAGAATCGGCATAGAAAGAACTGTATAATAGAAAATAAATAAATAAAAATCAGACTTAAAATAAAACGAAGGGACACTGCGCTTTATTAGAAACATAGATAGAAAGAGTTTTAACCTAACACACCAGATTTAAAGTTCTGAATTATAATCCTAGAATGATTTAAATTACAGGAATAAAAACAAACAAACTACTATGACTGTAAGAAAACAAATAAACTACCAAGACTCTTTTATAATTGGGAGGGGAGTGGCCTCCCAATTGTTAAACTGGACATCAGGGCCGACAAACTGCACATCTGCATTACTGGTACCTTCCCCAATTTCAACCATATCAGCTTCAATGAACATATTCTGAAAAAGATTAATCAACTCTGTATCATCATCATTCATTGATTTTGCAACAGGTAACTTGGAGGATCCAACAACACTGAATTTGATGAAAGACTCATAAAGTGGCGGTATAGTCTTGGCAAGTGACCACGACTCTTTCTTACGCTTTTTAGCCTTCTTTATATCTTCAGCAGTAGGCTCGTATCCCAGACCAAAAGTACCGAAGTTCTCATAGAGGTTTATTGGATGAATTATGCCTTGCAAAAACATCCCTAGACCTTTTCCTGGTTCGAAGCCATGCTTCAACATTTCATTCACTACCATAACAGATGCAGAGGACAATTGTGGTCTTGCGATGAGATTCCCCTCGAGGATATACTCAACAGCCACTACCTCAGAAGCTTGATGAATTAACACATTGGCAGTATCTGCTTCGATGGAAGAAACAGAGTAGTCTTTATACATTGATAAGTCTCCTTCACCATGAAGCAATATCTCTTGCCTGTCACATTCGAATTTGACCATTTGATGCAACGTTGATGCGACTGCTTTAGCCCTATGAATCCATGGCCTTCCCAAAAATATATTGTATGAAGCATCAATGTTTAGTACTTGAAAATCCATAGCAAAATCCACAGGACCAATTGTCAATATGAGTTCTATTTCACCAATGGCATCAGTTTTTGATCTGTCAAAACCTTTGACGCACACATTGTTAGGTCGGATTCTTTCCACATTAACATTCAACTTTTGTAAAGTTGACATAGGACAAATTTTAGCGCCTGATCCTCCATCAATTAACACTCAAGTGATGATGGAATGTTCGCATTTCACAGAAATGTACAGACCTTTGTTATGCTCCGTACCTTCTATAGGCAATTCATCATCTGAAAAAGTAATTTTATTTGCTTCAAGGATCCTTCCAACAACTTTTTCCAGCTGATTTAATCTAATCTCACTAGGAACACATGCTTCATTAAGAATCTTCATTACAGCCTTGCGGTGTTCCTCTGAATGTATCAATAAAGACAACAAAGAAATCTGTGCTGGTGTCTTCTTCAACTATTCTATAACAGAATATTCTGGCAATTTCATTTTCTTTAAGAATTCTTCAGTTTCTTCATCAGTGACAGGCTTCTTGACTTTCATTCGTTCTTCACCACCTTGTTTATTCTTTCTTAACTCTACTGGAGCATAACATCTTCCAGATCGAGTTAATCCCCCTACTTAATCTACATCTTCAATCACTTCTTTCCCCTTGTGCATCACCACAACGCGATCATAATTCCAAGGGACTGCCTTGTTATCAACCATAAGCAGCTGTGACACTGGTTTAATAACGATAGGAGCTACAGGAGCTCCTTTTATGATTAAAAGAGGCTTATTGGATCTTCTGGGAATAATGAGTTTCGGCTTTATTTGACTTGACCCAATATTTTCTAAAATCTCTTTCCCCATCACCAAGGGATCATTCGATGATCGAGTTTAGCTATCACCACCTCCGCTTCTGCAGGCTTTTCTTTCGTTAAATCTACAGCATTTGCTGATTTTTCTGAATCAGTTTTAATTTTAATGATCGGCTTAAAGGGAATCGTAGCATCTTCACTACTGAGTATCACATCGAGCATGTTTGTTTCATTATGATCTGGCAGCGGATTTTGATTGACATTGGGAGTGCCTGGACTTTCTACCATAATCTGTTAGGTATTAATCAACTCTTGAATGGCTCTTTTCAGATACCAACATTTCTCTGTGTCGTGCCCTGGGGCATCAGAACAGTATTCACATCTTCTAGAATAGTCCAAATTCTTCGGAGGAGGATTTGGGATCCTTCTCTTAATTGGGTTTAGAACATTCATTTTTCTCAGTCTATGAAATAAACTGGTGTAAGATATCCAATAGGAGTGAAATTATCTTTTACCATGTTATCCTTTTTGAATTCTGCTCTAGGCCGAAAATTAGACCTCGGAGGGCCTCTTTGAACTTGCGGGGCCATTGGATGATTTTGGATTGCTGGTGTACGCCACTGCGGATAAGAAGGACCTCGAGCATATGGTTATGTATTGTAAATAAGATATTGGGGGGATGGAACAAAATATAATGGATTCTGTGCGTATGGTTGACGCGCACCTCTCCAATTTTGTCGTGAACCTGCCATGACAGTTGCTACATCCTCTTTTCTTTTATTTCCCCCAAAACTTCCTGTACCACTTTGAATTGCCTGTGTTGTTGCTTTCAAAGCGGCCTGGCTAATGATCTTTCCTGATTTGATTCTGTTTTCTACCATCTCTCCAACTTTGATAACTTCTGCAAATGTGCTTCCGATAGTAGAGAGCAAATGATGGAAATAATCAGGTTCTTGTGCTTGTAGAAAAATATCAATCATTTCAGATTCTTTTATCGATGGTATAACTCTTGAAGCCTTCTCTCTCCATCTGACGGCATATTCTTGAAAACTTTCAGTCATTTTTTTTTCTCATATTGGCAAACGTAGTGCGATCTGGAACTATCTCAATGTTATACTGAAATTGTTGAACGAAATCTCGAGCCATGTCGTCCCACATGTGCCAACGGGAAATGTCTTGGTCAATGAACCATTCAGAAGCTATCCCTGTAAGTCTTTCTCCAAAGTACGCCATCAATAATTCTTCTTTTCCTCCTGCTCTCCTTAATTGATTGTAAAACTTTTTCAAATGAGCTACAGGATCGCCGTGTCCTTCATATTTGTCAAATTTTGGCATTTTGAACCCTATCAGCAAATGGACATCAGGAAACATACATAAATCCTTGTATGAAACATTTTTTGGTCCACATACTCCTTACATATTTCTCATACTTTATTCCAGGCTTCTAACTTTTCTAGCCATCTCCTCCTGTTCCTTATTCTTAGCAATCTTCTCAATCACGATAGGAGTATCGCATTGATGAACATGATAATGTGGATTTTGTGATTTGAAAGTCATTTCAGGAGGATATAACATATCATGATTTGGTTTTCCCATATTCTTTGGTATTGTCGGTTGAATACCCGCAGTAGCTGGCGCTACAAAAGTAAAAAGTGGGTTATTTACAACAGATGGATTTGGTGGGCGCACGGTAGAAGTACCAGCAACTCCAGACAAATTAGCAAATGAGCCAAATCCTGGTGAGTAAAATGGATCACTAGTTTGAGCTGGGTCAGAATTTGGATCATTTGAAGTTGAAAGTCCAGGGATTGAAGAAGGCGGGGCTTGTCCATTCAACCAAGCTTGGTACATCTCCGCCATCTGTTATTTTAATGACTTTATTTCTTCCATTGATGTTACTTCCTGCGAAATCAACTGATTCTTCTCTTCTTCACTATCAGACCCTATATCTTCTCCGCGGGTCATTCTTCTTTTACCCTTGTATCTGATGTTATACGGATGTGATGCCAGTTTAAACCACAAACCAACCACCAATTATTTTATCTTTCTGTATCAAGTAGCAAACGGGTGAGTGTTATATATTTAACACATTATAATGCCACGTTATATGTCATGTTTCTATATGCATTTCCAACCTATCATGGAAGCTTTGTGTTTCATCCCGGCTTTTCTAGGCTTATTTTCAAAAGTTATGATCGAACCCTTTGGAGGGTTGCCTACGTATCATGTCAGGACATGAATCAGATCTTGCGTAGTTTGGGAAGAATTTAACAAAATTGTTTTGTCTTTTTTTTTATTATTATTGAAGAAAATAAATAAAGTAAGTAAAGTAAAACATATGTAATATATATAGAAATAAACAGTCAACTTCATTACATTCTATAATATAAATACGATAAAATAACTGACCCAACTCCTAAAATAAAACCTACTAACTGACATCTGAAAACTAAAAGACATAATATCTAAACAAGAAATTTTAAAACTGAAAATGAAAAACTATGACAAAGAAAACAATGATCCATTCAAGGAGATTTCGATTTAATATGTCCTCCCAAACTCAAATATATGTCCTCCAATGAAGTAGTGAGTCATTGTGCGAAAGCTGGTACTTGTGCCAAAAAGTCCTCACAATCCAACTGCTGATAATCCAAACCCATTCTGGCAGTATTCTGCGCTACACGGTGGACCTTCCCTCGAAGGGAACTGAAAGCCTGATCCCATTCCTGGGCCTGTCGATCTTGGAAATCAACCATCTCTCTTGCACGTGGTTCACGAGCAGAAACAACCTCCAACTGTTCTCGCAATATTCCTCTTTCACGAATCCACTGAGATCTCTCTCGATCAAATTCTTCTTGCATATTCTTTTCAACTTCTTGAAGTTGTTGTCGGCGAGATGCGGCAAGTTCTGCAACGTGTGACCCCCTAGTGGTAGCAAACTTGATTTGTCCCCGAAGCGCAACCTCAATATCTGCTGACTTAGCTTTTTCTTCAGAAAATTCCTTTTGTTGTTCGTCTATTTTTACCCTGGCATGCTCTAATTCTTCTCTCAAAACTTGGTTGGCTTCATGATATTCTCGCATGACTCTTTCAATTCCTATCCTGATTGCAGCTTCCTGATCTATAGGTCCTTTAACCGATTTTTCTGGTCTGACTGGAGGACTCGACTGTTCTTCAAACCATTCTCGGTAATCTGGGTGCACTTCTCCTTTCTCACGCTCTATGACCATCGTTTCAATCCCCATAATACGGTGACCCTCCCAAATCTGCTGGGCCAAATCTTCTGGAAGTGAAATCTCTGGTCTGACCTCAAATACAAACTCAACCATGTCTTCCGTTATGGGAATTATTTGACGCCTGCCTAGCTGACGTAGAACTCTCAATGGAACATATGGTTGAACACCTCTAATACCCATTAATAACAAGAACGGACGAATGACATAACTATATATGACTTGCCTCCAAGGGAAATAATGGAGATTCCAAGTGATTTTATCTGTTGTCAAAGAACGAAAAAGTTTAACCCAATCTCCAATTTCTTTTGGACATTTATATTTCTCCATCCTTTCCTCGTAATCGTTGATGTGATTAAATTGCTCGGGATTGAACCTTGTCAATGTAGGACGTTGGTAAAGATGCTCCACAATCCACATCTGTAGCAAGATATTACATCCTTCGAAAAAACTCTTTCCCTTCTGACAAACAGTCAGAGCACGGTAAATATCGGCTAGGATCATTGGCACCATAGTGTAATCTTTCTTAATCAGTATCTGTACTACTCCCGCTAAACGAATATTAATTTTTTCTTCTCTTCTCGGGAAGACCATAGTGCCTAAAAAGGCTACCATGAATGCAAATCTTCTGTGAATTTTCCAAGCCTCAAAACTTCCCTTATTACAAAGTTGTTTACCGTACTTTTGAAATCCTTCTTGCTTTCCATATCTGTCATACAAAAACTGCAAGGAAACCCAACCTTTTTTCATTGATTCTTCTTTTGTGTTCCTTATGTTCATGAGCTTGCAAAATTTATTTATCGAAATAAGTCTTGGGGCTATAAGTTTCTTCCGATGCATAGCACCATATCCAACATAGCTTGCTATCTCTTCTAAAGTAGGTGTCAACTCAAAATCTGAAAAGCGGAATACATTATTCTTCGGGTCCCAGAAATTCAGTAATGCAACAATCACCTCCCTATTAGGGTTGATTCTCATGATACTTGTCAAAAAACCCAAATACTTATGTATTTCGCCATAATCGAATGTATCCATTGAATTCCACCATAACCAAAGTTGCAGAGGGGTACAATCCACAACCTGAAGCGGTACACTCCCATCTCTCTTTCTCTTTGGACGCTTTCCACGAACAGGGGGGGACATTTTATACCTATTGAAAGGGACATAAGATTAATAAATATCTAAACTTAGACAAAATTTAATTTATTAATTTTGAAAAGAATTTATAACTTAACTTGTAAAACCTAGTGCGACCATTATTTAAACTTAGTTGCAAAGAACAATTTTATCAAAAATCAAAGTGAGAGAAACAAGATTGATAATATTATTTTTTATTTAAATTGACTCTATCAAAAACTTTGCTATAACAGACTTCTAGACAATTTTATCTATATGTTTGAAGACAATATTCCCTAAGTGCAAAATAAAATAAAAGGACTCAGAAATAAAGAAAAATAGAATGACCGTTTTATGTATGAAGTTGTATAAAATTTTCAGTCTCACGACCCTAAAGGTTCAGGACTTGTTAAAATTGATATATATATATATATATATATATTTGTAAAAACTTAGCCTCATGATTTCTAAAGATTCTGGGCTGTTAAAATATATAATTATTTTTTTTATTTGAAAAACCTTAGCCTCATGATCCCTAAAGATTCCGAGCTATTGAAATATATATTTTTTTTTGTAAAACCTTAGCCTCATGATCCCTAAAGATTCAGGGCTATTAAGATATATATAAAAATTGGACTTGAGAATTAGAAAAATAATTATGAAAGTAATCATATTTTCAAAATATTTTCCAATAAATCTATGAATAATTTTTTAAAAGATAGGGTCGTATCCTGGGAAGGACTTCCTACGTATCTCACTAAGAGTGAGAATCAGACCCCCGTAGTTCATAAAGATTGTAAAAACTATGTTGCTGTATATTTAAAAATTTTCTTTATTTTAAAAATAAAATTTTTCTTTCAAAAATGATTAACTAAATTTGAGAATAAATTAATTTCTCGTATTTTAAAATTGCCTAAAGCCGGTCAACAAATAAATAGTCTTCCAAGCAAATGTCAAAGAGCACGTAGGATGCACATGTTGGTCTTTATAAATTAGGTCACCTGTCCTAGACAGACCCGTCCCCTGTGCCGAGTCTCGCTAAGTCAAATGCATATGATGCAAATAAAGCGGTACCTAATAGGGATAATCAAATTCTGAGTTTTCAATCTTTCTAAGTTTAAACCTAATAGGTATAGGTGTCTAGACTGGCTTATCCGAGCGGACACTCGAGCCGGGGAGGGACAACTTGGTCGGTAGCAGGGCAACACCACCTTCGTTGTCGATCCGAACCCCGCCTAACATGTGTGACTATATCTTTCACCAGGTGCCTTGACACTCCAGCTATCTCAAAAAGAAGGTGGGATGCATATGCTGCATTCCCTCTATCCTATTTCAGAGACTCAGAGGGGATACGCGAGAGAAGACAATATATAATATAGTTCAAATAATATAAAAGCAGTAAATAAGCGATAAGTAGCATGTAAGGCTAACAAACACAATATCAATAATAATTAAAGAAAGTATAAGTCAATATAAAAAGCTCGAATTCTTGTTATTTCCCCAGCAGAGTCGCCAGAGATGTCACACCCCTTTTTCGCCCGAGGGGATTCGAGATCGAAGGTTTTTTTTCAATTAAAGTGACGGTTTTGAATAGGGATTATTTTATTTACAGAGTCGCCACTTGGAATTGAGTTATGGTGTTCCAAGTCACCTTTTTGAATCCCTAATCAAAAGGAAATGACTCTTTTTATTGGTCTGCAAAAACAGAAGACTGGGTAAGGAATTCTGTTGATCGAGGGGAAGGTGTGAGGCACCCCTCGAGTCCCGTGGTTCTAGCACGGTCGCTTTTATTGACTTATCTTGACTTAAATTATTTTGAATAAATTATGTTAAGGCCTAAATTTGCTCATTTTTAATATATTGAAAATGTTTATTCACACTTTTGAAATATAATAAATCGAAAAAAAATAATAATTAAATTTTAACTATTTGTCTAAGTGAATTATTGCATCCTTGAATTTTAAAATGTCTCAAAAAAGATACGTATGCCGCATTCTTTAATTGAGACGAATATTTAAAATATATTTGTCTAAAAAAAATAATTAATTAATTTTAATAATAAAAGAATAAAGTCTTATTAATGACTATAAATAGAACAATATAATATTAATAAAAATACAAAAGATCCATATATTATTAATATTAATTTCTCAAAAAACATCAAATATACATATACAACATTCACACACTCATAACACAACTACCTTATACCATTTTTTCTCACCTCTTATTATTTCAGCAACGATAGTGCCAATGTACGTATAGTGATGATTTCGACGATTTATCTCCGTTTCTCAGCGAGATCTGAGGTGTAAAGGGGTCTATGGCATGGGGCCAATATAGCCATGAGTGGCTGGTCGTCGATGAGAGAAGGGGGACGATGGTGGTGCCGATTTGGGGTGGTTCGCCATCTTGGTTATGTCGGAAATGGCGACAGCGGCGCCAGAAAAAGGAGAAGAAAAGGGTGGTGGTGGCGCGTTGGCGAGATCCGGCAGGTTTTCAACAGATTTAGTTTTGGTCGAATTTAGTCACTAATTTTGTTTTCGGTTGGGTTATCCGATGACTGTTACTGATTGTCGGCCTGGTGGTAGTCACAGGCTATGGCGGTGCGGCAGTAGTGGAGGAGGGACAGGAGAGGTCCGACGGGTTTTTTTCCATTTTTCGGCGAAGAGGATCGCCGGAATTGCAACAGAGAGATTTTTTTAATGGTTTCTGATCTAGTTTTGAAGGTAGATGCCATATTCCGGTGAGGGAATGATTCCAGCAAGGGTGGTTTCGTGATTAATTTTTATTTTTTATATTTTTTTATTTTTTTATCCCCGTATGTGTATTTGAATCTGCTATCTGATAAAGCAAAATTGAAGAATGTGTGTAATGTTTCCTACTTATATGAATATGGATCTGTGTATATACAAAAAATGGATTTTGTGACTGTGTTTACATGATCTGTGTAAAAGAAAAATATACATTTTCGATTACATATTTCTTAATTTCTAAACTTAAATTTATTACTCATATACATTTTTAGCAAAATATGATGCATAAAATTATATCATTACATATTTACAAACAAATAACATCTTGAATAATCTATTCATGCTTTCCAATAATAAAATTGATAACGTCAATAATACAGGATTAAACAAGAACCTGTAGTGAAATAATTCAAGTGATGAACCAAGAAACTCGTCACCAAAAACTTCAACAGAACTCTAATTTTCACTCTTTTTCTTCTTTTCTCCTTTTTTTTGATGTTGTTATTCTCTGGTGTTCAATCTTTTTCCTTTTTTTTTATCAGGATCTGATGTCTGTAGGTGTAGATGTACGCAGTATGTCTGGGGGGAGGTGAGAAAGTTCCTTAAGTATAGGACTTTGGGGGGGAAAAGTAGGGGGAACAGTTACTTGGATTAGGATAAGATTTTATTTTTTTGAATTTTGAAAAATATAAATTTTTTAATAGAAGACATTAATAATAAAAATAATAAATATAATAATAACTAATTAATTTTATGTTTTTGCAAAATATTTTTATTTATTAAAAATTTATAAATAAAAATATTTTTTTTATTTTTTGTATTATATTTTTTAAAAAAAATTAGAAGAAAAAAATAAAAAATAAAATAAAATATCTTAAAGTTAACTTTATTTTATTATTTATTTAACTAAAAATTTATTAAAATAAGAATAATAATTAAAATAATATATGATTAAATATAAATATAAATATTTAATATCGATAAATAAATTAGAATCCGAGGAGGATCAAAAATCACGTGTCTACACTCCCGGTCCTTATTCTCTACTCTCTCTGGTTTAAACTTATGATCCTGTACCATAGACTTATTCTTCACATACTTACTATGAAAGTGTCCTCTTCATTTGTTCCACAACTCATTTATCCATCCAAAGCTATGATCACGATGATCATTCATGTCATTACTCTCAAATTTATCCTATAATAATAAATACACAACATTATGTAGAATGAAGCAAAAAAAAGGTCCAAATGCCCATTCATACTATCGACTATATTTATTACCTGAAGAGCTGTCCACATGTGATCCAAATTTTGCTTCTTAATATCACTCCACGATGATACGACCAGTGGACACATGTTACTGTCACAACTTAATTTTCCCAAATGTCTCAAAAACAGATTGCTATTTTTTTCAACCGTTCGATTATTGTAAAAGGTTACTTTCAGCTTTTAACTGACTTCAAGTGATGCAACTTCCTTGCACTTGTTGCTCCCTCAGACTCTTTTTACCTTTCTAGGATTAGATGATCCTACAACTGCATAATTTGGTAAGAACTATCTTTATAAAATTTAATTCTATAAATTTAATAATACATAAAATCTAAAATATCATACCTATTTCAGTAGTTTGGGAGGGTTTTATAACTTGATCAATAGACGGAGATAGTGAAATATTGGTTTGCATGCTCTCTTTACAAAGAATTAGAGGATTATTATCCATTAATCGTATTACTTGATTAGATCCCATATTATTCTTAAAAACCCTTAACAAGGAGCATAAAGATCTAGGTATTAGATCTGACATTATTCATAGAATCCCCTAACAAGGAGAAAAATATTTGTATGATGTGATGAAAGTAGACAACTACTGAGTAGATTTGGATAAACTTTTAGAAACCCTTACACTGAGGATGATGTAATAAATGTGGACAAATACTTAACAGATTTGAAAAAATATACTTTTTTCAACCTCTTTGGTGCATTACTTTACCCGATTAGTAGATAGAGGAAATGGAGTATGAATTTGCATATATGATTTCTCAAGAACTATGGAGTTCTTACGTATCGTTTCCAATACTTGACTAGAAGACATGATGAATTTTTTTAATCCTTCTTATGGTCCCTTCCCAATAGCACCTACAAAAAACAAATCATATTACGAATACTTAAGTTATATATGCAATAAAAAAACTCAACAGATTTGAAAAGAAACTTACTTGTTTCAACCTCTTTGGTGTATTTCTTAACTTGATTAGTCGATGGAGAAAATGGAGCATGACCTTGTATATACTCGTTCTCACAAACCATGGAGTTCTTACGTATCACTCCCATTCCTTGACTAGAAGACACGGTACAGTTTTTAAATCCTTCTTCTGGTCCCTTCCTAATAGAACCTAGAGAAAGCAAATTATATTACTAACACTTAAGTTATATATGCAATCAAAAACTTAACAGATTTGAAAAAATACTTACTTGTTTCAGCCTCTTTGGTGCATTGCTTAACTTGATTAATCTATGGAGAAAATGGAGTATTAACTTTCATAGACTCATTCTCAAGAACCATGGAGTTCTTATGTATCGTTACCATTACTTGAATAGAACGCATGGTAGAGTTTGCAAGTCTTTTTCCTCGTCTTTTCCCAATAGAACCTGTAGAAACAAATGTGCAGTTGTATGAGCTTAATATTTTAAGGTTAATATGGCACATTTCTGTATGAAGTTACACATTTCTGGTGAATTGTAGCTAAGATGAAGTTACAGATTAATCTCACTATGCCTAGACCTCATATGTGTGGATGGGATATAATAATAAAAATAGAGAGGACAAATGGAAAACCATCCAGTATGAAGGGATTCTGCTTATTATGACTATTGCAGACATCAAGTCGATATCAATGTGGATTGCACTATTAAACAAATAGATGACGATAAAAGGAGAATGAAAAATTTGGTAGAAGCTGGACATAAAAAGATAATTGATATACTCGAGGCCCAATTAAAGAAAGAAGTGGGTGCTTATATGGATAATCTTGAGGACAATAATAATCAATATTGGCACAATCAAATAAGAGTACCAATAAGGAATAATTACCCCCAAAAGCAATAGGTATAAAAGACAATATCTCCTTAAGGCAACCAACAACTAATTAAGAGCATTCCAAGATCTACTGAAGATGCAGATGGTAGTGATCTAAAGGAAGAACAGGGGAATTTCCTATCTGATGAGAAGAAGAAAGCTTTAAACACAAACATACTGAAACTTAACACAACCGAGTTTGTAATACAAGGGGTTATTATAGTTTAAAACCTAAATAACAAGGTGGAAGAAGAGATTAGTAGTCCTCTAAATAGTGTACACATTGGTTCTATTTCTGTTGATATCACTAGTGATGAACTGAACATGAGTGATAATTCTATTTCTACCGATCTTTATAGCGGTAAGCTAAGCAAGAATACTATTAATAAGGACAAGCAAGTCACAAGAGGTGACGAAAAATCTGATAATAACATTAAATCACAAACATCTCAAAATTTCAAGTATCAACAAATTAAGGATTTTTTGGATACTGTGTTACAATGCCATGCTATATAGACTAGCTTCTTCAATAATAATTTACTCTGGGATTGAGTTAAAAAGGGAAAACATCAAAAGAATGGAAAAAGAAGAGCAAGGTGTGAAGGTGCATAATAAATTTTATTTACTCAAAGAACGACCTAGAATTACTCATGTAGGTCACAAGTAGCTGAAAAATTCAAGGAAAGCTCTAAATTCCCAATAAAAAGATTGATCTTACAGATGATGATTGAGTGATTCACTCTGAAGAGAAAGATATACCTTTAAATAATGAAGTGGATTCTAAAAAACAACTAGAGGATAAGAAGACTAAAATTGACACTGATCTTCATACAGAAGTACACCAATGGACAACAAGCAGTGGAGGAGCCAACATGCTAATTAAGAGGTTTCAAAATAAAAAAATGTGAACGAAAGAACTAGTCAAAGGGGGTTCAACGTCTTCTTCTATATATACATGGAAAATAATTTTAATCTTGTATAAATAGTATAATGTACAGTTGTATGAGCTTAACTAAATTTAGATGTACGAAGATGTAATCTTAAAAATGCAGAAAGAGGTCAGCTTTTTGAGTTAACAAACATGGCCACAACACTTTGTATGCAACCAAACACATTTCCATTTTGTGAAAATACTAGCATGGCATCTCTATAGTCAACAACGTACACATTTTAATGTCATGAAGGAATTGAAATCCCAGCCTCAATTTTCACTAAGCTGATCAAATGTGACTAATTATACTGTTATAGATAACAAGTTAAAAGGAAAGATGAAAGGCTTACTTGTTTTAACTTCTTGTGTTATTTGCTTAACATGATTAGTAGATGGAGGTAATGAAGTATTAACTGACATATGATCTTTGTCAAGAACCATGGAGTTCTTATGTATCATTCCCATTCGTTGATTAGAAGACATGGTAAAGTTTTTATGTCCTTCTTCTGGTTTCTTATCAATAGCACCTGAAGAAAAAAAATCATATTACTAATAATTGAGGAATTATATTTTGTAGCACAAGGGCAAACAAAATAGTTAGAAGAACAAGTTGTTTTGGTCAACCAAAAATAAGCTATAGTGTTTAATTCAAGTTATTTATGCAATTTAAAACTCTAATAAATTTGAAAAACATTACTTGTTTTAACTTCTTGGATGTATTTCTTAAATAGATCATTAGGTTGCTAAAATTAACTCTTAGTTAAAGTTTTCCCTTTTGTTGTCAAAGATTTGAGCCTTCATTGTAATACCCCGTACGCTCTAAGCTAGAAAAAAACAGTTGTTCCTACATGTGAAAACCTCTAATCCCATAATTTATATTTGGGTGAATGTCTTATTACTATTATCCTAGTGATAAGAGAGATTATGGTGTGTAAAACATGTTCATAAGAGTCACTTAGAGTAATGCGAGCTAAGAGCTTTTGAATCGACCAAGTTTTGGTAGTTGATTTCACAAGGGTCCTCTTTGAATGAGTATAACTTGAATTAAATGTGGAATTTGGAATATTAAGACCCACCATATTGTATATAATCAAATCATATTTTTAACGATACCAATTTCACCTAAATCTGATACCCGAGTGAAAAGTTATAGCATTTTTTGTGTGAAATAGTAGGTCACCGCAATTACACCACTCGGAGGTGCCTATAGTGGCGGAACCAATACTTCTAAGAGGTAAGCCTAAAAATCAAGATTGTCTAAAATAGTAGGTCACTGCTATTACTCCGCTCAGTGGTGCCTATAATGGTGGAACCAATACCGCTCAGCGGTAAGCCTCAAAATCGGGATGCTGCTGAAACTTTTAATTTCCCAGGGACAGTTTGGTCTTTACCCATGGCCCCAATCCATGGAAAATACGTGATTAAAGCCCCCAAAAACATATTTGGACATCTTTTATTCAAATTCTCTTTATTTAAAATAATTCTCTCTCAAGAACAAACCCTAGCCCTTCAAAGATTCAATCTCAAGATCAAGAAAACCACCAAGAACCTTCAAGAATTCTTCAATTAAGGTATGTTAGATGTTCATCCATGTGCCCTTTTCACCCATGGAGTCCAAGAATACATCTTTTATGTTTTAAATTATGAAATTACATGTTTATAATAATTATCTCCATGAAGCTTTTATGAATTTCAATTATACATGATGTTTAATATCTATTTTTGTTGAAGGCAACCCTTACACGTTTGAAGCATGAAATTTCATTGTTAAATCCCTAAGTATAGTTTTAGTATAGTAATTATGCTATTCCTATATGTTTCACTCATTCCCATTCTTAAAACCATGAATTTCAAGTGTTTTTCAAGAGTTTCAAAAGAAAGAGCCCTTACACATTTTAAACTTGAAGTATGTTTACTTATACCATAATAATTTGATTTCAAGTTCTAATTTCAATTGTTTTCATGTGGAATACATTATAGTATGTTTTAAATTTTATGGTCTCCATATGATGTATACACGAATTCAAAATAAACCCTCAGTTTATGATTTAGTCATGTGATCGTGCTATCTTATCATGCTTAAAAGCACCCCTATGTTAAAGTCTTGACCCCCATGTGATTGATGAAATTCTTAAGTGAATAATTGTGAACAATGATTTCCCTTCCACGGTTTTGAATGCTTTCATGTGTCCTTATTGTTATTGCTATTAAGTCCTGGGGGTTATGAATACTCGAAAGTTAGTTGTTTACTTAGCCTCAGTATTATCAGAATAGTTTCAGACACGTATGAGCATTATCAGTTTAGTCAATTAAACTTAGTTCAGTCCCGTAATCAGTGTCACTTCAGTTGAGAGTAGGATTTAGCACCGAGCGAACCCAGGGATGGGGGAATTCCTGTTAGTATAGGATTTGACCCTTAATAGTAATCACTGAGTTACAGAACTACATAGTCGGCGTAGGTTTGAGATGTTTTCTTGCTAGTGTAGGGTTGACCATATATCATGAGTCTTCCTGTTAGTTTAGGGTTGACAAGATGTCTTCTTTCTAGTTTAGGGTTGGCACAACCATTGTAAGTACCCATGGAATGGTACTAGCCCTTCCAACTAGGGTCACAGGTTGGACCCCGATTAACTCAACTTTGGGGCAGGTTGGTTTGATGATACCTCCCAAAGTTTCAGTTTTAGTATTCAGTACAGAATTTAGTTCAGTTTTGCTTGACCATAGCATACATTTTATCAGTATTCAGTTACCAGATTTTAGTATTTCAGTTTACAAACTATTTCAGAATTATGTTATATGCGTGGTCATGCATTCTTAGATTTTACAACATTCACGTATTTATATCAGTTATTCAGTTACCTTATGCTACTCATTAGTCAGTTATTACTCATGCAGATAACCCATGCATAATAGCCTAACCTTATCTAGAATTTCCGTATATTCAAATTACTGATCACATATTCATTTCTTGCACTATGATGTCTTTATCATAGGTGTGGACGCGCAGGTTCCCGACCGTACTAAGATATTCTAGTGCATCAGCAATAGCAACAATGGTGAGTACTCATATTTTGAGGCCCGATTATGTTCATTTTAGTACTTCAGTCCAATAGTCAGTTGGAGTTAGTTGGGGACATGTCCCATTAACTCCACAGTCATTCAGTTAGAGGCTTTCAAACACTTTCAGGCAGTTATCTAGTTTTCAGTTGATTGTCGATCTTTACGTTATTACTTTCAGACAGTTATTTTAGATTTAAGAGTTCATTAATGTCTTAGTATTATAAAACCTTATGGCACATTTAGTTATTCTGCATATGTGTAGCTTTTAGTAGCAGTTTCGTTCAGTACGAATAATAGGTATCAACTTATGGGTTAGCTTGTAGTCACTTATGATTGTAAGCACCGTGTGGCATCCAGGGTGTACTCTTGGGGAGTTACAAAATTGGTATCAGAGCCTAAGATTTTAAGGTGTACTAGGGAGTCTGAAAGCCTCATTGAGTAGAGCTTTGTACATGTGTGTGAAGAGTGCCACACTTATGGACAAGAGGCTACACGACATTTTAGGAAAAGTTTTCCTTCTTTCAGTATTTATGTCGTGAAAACGAGAATGAGATCAATTTAAAATATCTTTATAATTTAATCTTCTTCCCATTTACAAAACATGCCTCCTAAAAAGACTAATGGAAGGAGAAATGGGAATCAGCTCGCACCTCCACCTATTCAGAAAGATCTTTGAATGAGCATGTTTCTCATGTTGAATTCAGAGCTGCATTCACCACTCTAGTTCACTCAATAACATCTTAGAATAATTAGTAGGCTACTATCCCAGCTAATCCAGTGGCTAATACCACCGCAACTAGGATTCGAGATTTCACTCGAATGAACCCTCTATTGTTTTCAGGATCAAAGCCTAATGAGAACCCAAAAGAGTTCCTCGACATGGTTCTGAAGCTGACTAACATTATGGGTGTATTGTCTAGTAAAGTGTAGATTTGGATGCTTACCAGTTGCAGGATGTAGCTCACACCTGGTATAAGCAGTGAAATGAGGATAGAGAAAAAATGCAGGGCCTATAGAGCGGGAGGAGTTTGCCACGATCTTTTTAGATAGGTTCTTTCTTTTAGAGTTAAAGGAATCTAAGATGATGGATTTTATTAATCTAAAATAGGGTAGTATGAGTGTGAAGGAGTATTATCTTAAGATTACTTAGTTGGCCAGATATGCTTTTATTATGGTGTCTGATAACAGGTCTAGAATGAGTAAGTTTATTTCTGGTGTAGCTGATAGTGTGGTCAAGGAGTGTAGGACCACAATGTTGATTAAGGAAATAGACTTGTCTAGACTTATGGTCCATGCATAGAAGATCGAGGAAGAGAAGGTTAAAGAGAAAGAAAGAGAGAGTAAGAGGTCAAGGATATGTAGTTTTAGTTTTGCTCACCCTGGGTCAGAGGGCGGTAACCGTTCTCAGTTTCATCAGAAGTTTTCAGTTGTAACGCCCCAACTCTGATACTCCAAATGCAACACGGTGCTCATGACCCCAAAGAACCATAAGCTAACCCATGACTGAGATCTGTACCTGTACACTACAAAATATGACATAATAATGTGGAAACATGCACTGAAAGGCCATAAGGTTCAATACTGAACATGATCTGAATGATATAACATCTGTGTGGGGTAATAGAATATCCAAAACAAAATAGAACATACTGAAGTCTGAAACATGATAGTCTAGAAAGCCTCTAACTGACTGAACTATCTGAGTAAGGAGTTGATGGGATATGTCCCCAACTAACTCCAACTAATAAACTGATTAATGAGATAATAAGGAAATAATCATGTCCTCGAAAGATGAGGACTCACTTCTAACTCTATCTGCAGATATCTGGAATCTTCTGTTGCTCTGGAGCTCGTGTCTTTGAACCTATAGTATAAGACACCATAGGCAAATGCGTCAGTACTTTGAATGTACTGGTATGCAAGTGAGGTAGGCTGAATGCATGGGGTTCATATACATGAATAATAATAATAACTGACTAACTATTATGAGCGTGAGAATACAAGGATGAGACATAACAACTGACACTAATACTGTGATAACATGATTACTAAATCTAAATATGACTGATAACATGAGTGATTTCATCTAACAGTCCTGAATCTGATGGAACTATCTGAGTTCCGTACTGTATCTGAGTTGATTGTATCTGACAGTCCTAAAATTTGAAGAACTATCTGAGTTTTATTGTCGAGACTGATTGACTGTATCTAACAGTCCTGATTATGTAACATGAAATTGTGGGAAGTAGTTATCTAACCAATATGCCCCTAATATGCCATTATGGCTGAGTTGGGGTCCAATCTATAATCCCAATTGGAAAGGGTGTCAATACCTCACCACTGGTAAGGACAAGCTGTGGGTGACCCTCATCTGATAGTATCCCCAAAAGAGAATGATGTGTCCCTTATCTGACAGTGCTTATCCACCTCATCATCCCTCATCGGACAGTGTTGATGTCTCAATCTATGTTGGCTACATAGTTCTGGAACACAAGCATGACTTCTAAGAATCACACCCTTTTCTGATAGTATGTGTTCCCATCCTTGGGTTTACTCGGTGCTAATTCCTACTCCCATTTGAATAGACTCTGAACATGATTTACTGAACTGAACATGGGTTGAGTTACTGAATTCCGTTGACTGACGGAATACTACTGATATCTAACAACTGATTGAGTTCATGAGATCATGGAGATTTTCTGAGTCATAAGACTTTCTGAAGTCTAAGGATTCATAACTTGACTGAGAGTATCGTGAAAATGAGACATGGCTCTAGGTACACAACTAATGTTCCGGGTACGAGTACCCCCAGGACTCGATGGAAGGAAACTAACCAAGCATAACTTACTTGAACATATAACTAGCATCATAATCCATAATAAATTTATAGAAGAATTTCATCAAAACATATGATAGGCATAACTTGTACATACATGGGGATTTCATGGTATCATGCTAGTTAGGCACTTTTCCTTCATCTAGGCATTTAATCAAACACATGATAGGCATAATATATGTAGAAACCATTATTCAACAATTACACATCATGATTCAACATCTAATTTCATCATCCTAGGGTTTAATCATAGGTTCACATGAATACACATCTATACAAATCAATTCCACATAACATTAATCAGCCAACATGGATTTGAATTCAATTGATCATTCTCAACATAACAAAATAAACCCAACATGAAGATCATAAATAAAATCTAAAATCTTGACTTTAGAAAAGAGATTCTTGGGCTTCATGGATGAAAAAAGTCCATGAATGAACACTATGCATACCTTAGTTTGTGATTTCGTGAAGATTGACGGAGGAAATTCTTGATTCTGAATATTCTATGAAAAGACCTAGGTTGTTCTTAAGAGGTTTTGAGAGAAGAGAGTGTATGTTGGGTGAAAAGTGGCTGAATCACGTGTTAAAAGGCTTAAATAGGGGTGGGGGTGGGGGGAAATTGACCCTTTTCACCCTAGACGCGTCTTGTAATTTCAGTAAAAAAAAATTGAATTGGACTCCTGGAATGATGTAGCTCTATCGCGCCGTGTCTCTGGATTTTGACAATTGGGAAACTGAGGGATGGCTCAACATGGGGCCATCACGTTGCCACTTTCTTTGTGACCTAGAACTTTGGCGCAACGCGGGGAAAATTGCGCTGAGACACTGGAAAATGAACAATTCTGAATTTGGGTCCTGGCGCGATGTGCCCTAATTACGGTCCCCTACTGAAATTTGCCAAATTCCACTTCCTCTTGTGGCGCGACGTGCCACTGACTAATATGGCGCTGTTTTACTACAGGAACTTGAAATAGTCATAACTTCTGACCCGAGTATCGGATTTGGGTGAATCTTATATCAATGGAAAGATTATTGAATTTTCGACATGACAAATAGTGAAAATCTTGAAAATTCATCATGGAATATTCATCATTCAATTTAGAATCTAATACTAGACATTCTTGAAATGAAATTAGCTATAAAAAGTATGGGGCATTACAATATCTCCCCCTTGAGAACATTCGTCCTCGAATGATACTGACTGAGAGGGAAGAAAAGACAACTGATGTACATACTGAACATGAATAACTGGAACATGATCTCATGACTGACATGACTGACAAGCTGAACATATAATACTGAACATGTATATCTGATGCATATGTAACTGATTCATGAATGCATGACTGAGTGTTCTAAAGAACTAAGTTTTTCACAATGAGAATGCATGTCTGATGCATAATAACATAACTGAATTGATACATGAGTGCATGACTAAATATTTAATGGTACTTGATACCAAGTTTATAATGGGAACATGAGCATGAAACTGCATACCAAGTTTGTGATGAACACTGAACATGAAACTGAGTAAGCTTAAGGAGAACTGTTACCTTGAGCTTGATCTGAGTTGGAGAAGAAGAGGTGAGGATACTTGGTATGCATGTCTGCCTCTGATTCCCAAGTAGCTTCCTTGACGGACTGATTTCACCAAAGAACCTTAGCTAGAGGGATTTCTTTGTTCCTCAATCTACGAGTCTGATAGTCTAAGATTTTGACTGGAATCTGTTATAAGAGAGTGTTTTGAATATCAATGCTCTGAATAGGGACTACAACTGATAGGTCACCTATGCACTTCTTGAGCAAAGAGACATGAAAGTCTGGATGAACTGAGGCTAGATCTAAAGGCAATTCAAGCTCATAGGCTACCTTGCCAAAGAGACTGAGAATCTTGAAGGGACCAACATATCAGGGACTGAGCTTTCCCTTCTTGCCGAATCTCTTCACTCCCTTCATGGGAGATATCTTTAGATAGATATGATCACCAATCTCAAACTCGAGATCTTTTCTACAAATATCTGCATAAGACTTTTGTCATCTCTGAGCATCCCGATGTCTTTCTCTAATCAACTGGAATTTTTCTAAGGCGTTGAATACTAAGTCAAGACCTATGACTGAGGACTCACTAACTTTGAACCAACAAATTGGAGATCTACATCTCCTACTATAGAGAGCTTCGAATAAATCTATCTGAATACTGGAATGATAGCTGTTGTTGTATGCAAACGCAATCAAAGATAAGTGGTCATCCCAACTTACCTTGAAATCAATTGCGCATGCCCTTAGCATATCTTCTAATATATGAATGGTCTTTTCTGCTTGACCATCTTTCTGAGGATGAAAGGTTGTACTAAGATGAACTTGGGTACCAAGACCCTTTTGGAATGCTTTCCAAAAATAAGAGGTGAACTGGGTACCTCTGTCTGAGATAATGGACAACGGAACACCGTGCAATCTGACCAACTCCTTGATGTAGAGTTTGGAATAATCCTCGACTGAATAAGAGGTATAAACTAGAAGGAAATGAGTTGATTTGGTTATTCTGTCTACAATGACCCAGACTGAATTATGCTGATGACGAGTTTGAGGCAAACCTATCACAAAGTCCATGTTCACAACTTCCCACTTCCAAGTAGGACTACTAAACTCCTGTATGGACTCACTAGGATTCTGATGGTCTATCTTAACCTGCTGACATGTAGAGCACTTAGCCACAAACTCTGCAATATCTCTCTTCATCTCACTCCACTAATAAATTTACCGTAAGTCGCGGTACATCTTTGTGTCCCCTGGATGAATAGAGTAGCGCGCACCATACACTTCTGCAAGAATTTGCTGCCTTAAGTCATCTACAGCTGGAACACACAGATGACCCTGACAACACTGAACACCATCTCCCCCTTGGGAGAAAACCTTCACTTTATGATCCTGTACTGACTCTTTCAACTTGACAAGACTGGGATCTCTATCTTGCTTTTCTTTTACCTCAAAAACTAGAGATGCTTCTGAACTACTCTGAACCCATATATCACCCTCTTTTGTATCGACTAAGTGAACGCCTAGTCTGGCAAGATGATGGACTTCCTGAGCTAAATTTTTCTTACTGTCCTCAACATGAGAAACACTACACATGGATAGTCTACTGAGAGCGTCAGCCACTATGTTGTCCTTTCCCGGATGATAAAAGACACTCATATCATAATCTTTTAAGAGATCTAACCACTTTCTATGATGAAGATTGAGATATTTCTGAGAATAGACATACTAAAGACTTTTAGGATCAGTGAACACATCTACATGAACACCGTATAGATAATGCCTCCAAATCTTCAAGACAAAGACTACGGATGCTAACTCAAGATCATGAGTAGGATAATTCCTCTCATGGGGATTAAGCTGTCTGGAGGCGTAGGCTATGACCTTACCATGCTGCATGAGGACATAACCTAGACCCACTCTGGATGCATCACAATACACTACGAAACCATCTGGACCATTTAGATGAGCTAATACTGGAGCTGAGGTGAGTCGAGTCTTCAACTCCTAAAAACTCTTCTCGCAAGGATCTAACCACTAAAACTTGACTTTATTCTCAGTCAATCTAGACATAGGGGATGCAATAGATGAAAATCCCTTAAAAAACCATCGGTAATAGCCAGCCAAACCCAAGAAACTCTTGATATCTGATGGAGAGATAGGTCTGGGCCAGTTTCTTACTGCTTCGATTTTTTGAGGATCAACTCTAATGCCTTTACTAGAAATGATATGACCAAGGAATGCTACTGACCTTAGCCAAAATTTGCACTTACTGAATTTGGTGAATAGCTGATGATCTCTGAGAGTCTAAAGTACTGTTTTAAGATGGCCTGCATGATCACTTTCACTACGAGAATAGACCAGAATATCATCTATGAAGACTATGACGAACATGTCCAAGTACTGCTTGAACACATGGTTCATCAAGTTTTTAAAAGCTGTTGGGGTATTGGTAAGACCAAAGGACATAAATAAGAATTTTGAATGACCATACCAAGTACGGAAAGCTATTTTTGGAATGTCATATTCTCTAACTCTGAGCTGATGATAGCCAGATCTGAGGTCTATCTTAGAGCAATAACTGGCACCCTGAAGCTGGTCAAACAAGTCATCGATTTTGGGAAGAGGATACTTATTCTTGACCGTGACCTTATTGAGTTGACTGTAGTCTACACACATCCTAAGAGAACCATCTTTCTTGCGCACGAATAAGACTGGTGCCCCCATAGGGAAATGCTGGGTCTGATGAATCCCTTATCTAAGAGATTCTTCAACTGTTCTTTCAGTTCTTTGAGTTTTGCGGGTGCCATTCTGTATGGAAGAATAGAGATAGGCTGAGTATCTGGAAGAAGATCACTACCGAAGTCTATTTCCCTTTCAAGAGTAATTCCTGGAAGATCTTTAGGAAAGACATCTGAATATTCATTCACTACTGGGACTGATTCAAGACTGGTAATCTCGAAACTGGAATCCTTAACATGAATAAAATGATAGACACATCCCTTAGATATCATTTTTCTTGCTCGAAGGTAGGAAACAAGCTGACCCCTGAAAGCGGATACACTACCCTTCCACTCAAGGATGGGTTCATTTGGGAACTGAAACTGGACTATTCTATTTCTGCAGTCGACTTTGGCATAGTATAAATGAAGCCAACCATGCCGAGAATGACATCAAAATCAGTCATCTCTAATTCGACTAAGTCTGCTGAAGTGACTTTTTAAAATATCATAATCGGGCAGTTCCTGTATACCCGCCGAGCTATGATGGTTTTACCCACTGGGGTAGAGAATGAAAAGGGCTCTACTAGAATTTTAGGTCTGACTCCGAAATCAACTTCTATATAGGGAGTAACAAAAGATAAAGAAGCACCTGGATCTAGCAAAGTGTAAACATGCACATGAAAGATCTGTAACGTACCAGTAACCATATTAGGAGAATTTTCCTAATTTTGTCGGGACTGAAGAGCATAGAGTCTATTTGGGCGTTGCCCACTAGTAGCACTGGAGGTGGCACCCTGCTGATTTGGGCGATCGGACTGAGATGAGGAGCGGAGATGACTCTGATAACCTGACTGAGGGCAGTTTCTGACTCTATGGCCTAGATTTCCACAACTGAAACAGACATCGCTACCAACTCTGCAAGCACTCTTATGGTTCATACCACAAGTGTGACAAAGGGGATTAATTCGAGCATTGCTAACACTTCCCTGAGACCTAGATCCTAGCACTCTATCTCTGTTACCCTCCTTGAACTTAGGAACTGGAGCACTAGCTAAAGAAGGGGCTGGAACTGATGACTTGGGACAAAACTGAGAACGGTTTCCTCTTTCTGATTTAGGCTAAGCGAAGTTAAAACTACCTGTCTTCGCTCTCTTATTTTGCTTCTCTCTCTACTTAATATTTTACTCCTCTATCTGCTGAGCATGAGTCATAAGCTTGGCTAAAGTTATGTCACTATTTAGCATGGCAGATCTACACTCATTTACCACGCTATCACTTACCCCTGAAGCAAACTTACTCATTTTGGATCTGTTGTCTTCAACCACATGAGGGTCATATCTGGCTAATTGAGTAAACTTAAGAGAATACTCTTTCACCGTCATATTGCGCTGCCTGAGGTTGATGAATTCTAGTACCTTAGCCTCTCTAAGCTCTTTGGGAAAGAATCTGTCTAAGAATGCAGTGACAAACTCCTCCCACTCTATAGGACCTGCATCATCTAACCTCTCTGACTTCTACTGTTTGAACCAAGTATGTGCCACATCCTACAACTAATATGCAGCTAGCTCAGCACTCTCAATAGTAGTCACCCTCATGATGTTTATCACCTTTTGAACCTAATCAATAAATTCCTAAGGGTCCTCATCTACCTTAGACCCGAGGAAGGACGGAGGATTCATTCGGGTAAAATCCCGAATCCTAGCTGCGGCTGAATTGGCCATTTGGTTGGCCGGAATGATTGCTGGCCATTCATTTTGAGCGGCAACTGATTGAGAAAGAGTAGTGAATGTGGCCCTGAACTCCGCATGAGAAACATGATCGACCAAAGGATCTTCGGGCTGAGGGGCTGACTGATTTTTATTTCTTCTTTTAGGAGGCATGTTCTATAGAAGAAAGGGAGAAACAAATTAGACTGAGATATGCTCATTGGCACGACATGAATACCGAAAGAAGGGAAACTGTTCCTAAAACATCTTATAGCCTCCTGTACATAAATATGGCGCGCAACATACCCATGTACAAAACTCTACTAGATGCGGCTTTCAGACTTCCTAGGACTCTATTGAACCTTAGTCTCTGATACTAAGTTTGTAATGCCCCAAATCTGATACTCGGAATGCTACACGGTGATCATGACCCCGAAGGACCACAAGCTAACCCATAACTGATATCTGTACCTATACACTATATAATATGACATAGTAATCCGAAAACATACACTGAAAGGCCACAAGGTTCAATAGTAAACATGATCTGAATGATATAACATATGTGTGGGATAATAGAATACCCAAAACAAAACTGAACATACTGAAGTCTAAAACATGATAGTCTAGAAAGCCTCTAACTGACTAAACTATCTGAGTAAGGAGTTGATGGGATATGTCCCCAACTAACTCCAACTAATAAATAGATTAATGAGATAATAAGGATATAATAATATCCTCAAAAGATGAGGACTCACTTCTAACTCTGTCTGCGGATATCTGGAATCTATTGTTGCTCTGGAGCTCGTGTCTCTGAACCTATAGTATAAGAAACCATAGTGCAAATAAATTAGTACTTTGAATGTACTGGTATGCATGCGAGGTAGGCTGAATGCATGTGGTTCATATGCATGAACAATAATAATAACTGACTAACTATCATGAGTGTGAGAATACATGTATGAGATATAACAACTGATACTAATATTGTGATAACATGATTACTGAATCTGAATATGACTGATAACATGAGTGACTGTATCTGACAGTCCTAAATCTGATAGAACTATCTAAGTTCTGTACTGTATCTAAGTTAGCTGTATCTGGCAGTTCTGAAATCTGAAGAACTATCTGAGTTTTATTATCAAGACTGATTGACTGTATCTGACAGTCCTGATTCTGTAACATGAAACTATGGGAAGTAGTTATCTAACCGACATACCCCTAATATGACATTATGGCTGAGTTGGGGTCCAATCTGTAAACCCAATTAGAAAGAGTGTCAATACCACGCCACTGGTAAAGACAAGTTGTGGGTGACCCTTATCTGATAGTGTCCCCAAAAGAGAACGGTGGGTCCCATATATGATAGTACTTATCCACCTCATCAACCGTCATCGAACAGTGTTGATGTCTCAACCTATGCTGGCTACATAGTTCTAGAATGCAAGGATGACTTCTAAGAATCACACCTTCATCTGATAGTGTTTGTTCCCATCCTTGGGTTCACTCGGTGCTAATTCCTACTCCCATCTGAATAGACTCTGAACATGATTTACTGAACTAAACATGGGCTGAGTTACTAAATTTTGTTGACTAATGGAATACTCCTGATATCTAACAACTGACTGAGTTCATGAGATCATGGAGATTTCCTGAGTCATAAAACTGTCTTAAGTCTAAGGATTCATAGCTTGACTGAGAGTATCATGAAAACATAACATGGCTTTAGGCACACAGCTAATGTTTCGGGTAAGAGTACCCCCAGGACTCGATGGAAGGAAACTGACCAAGCATAACTTATTTGAACATATAACTAACATCATAATCCATAATACATTTATAGAAGCATTTCATCAAAATATATGATAGGCATAACTTGTACATACATGGGGATTTCATGGTATTATGCTAGTTAGGCACTTTTCCTTCATCTAGGCATTTAATCAAACACATGATAGGCATAATATATGTAGAAACCATTATTCAACAATTACACATCATGATTCAACATCTAATTTCATCATCCTAGGGTTTAATCATAGGTTCACATGAATATACATCTATACAAATCAATTCCACATAACATTAATCAGCCAACATGGATTTGAATTCAATTGATCATTCTCAACATAACAAAATAAACCCAACATGAAGTTCATAAATAAAATCTAAAATTTTGACTTTAGAAAATCGATTCTTGGGCTTCATGGACGAAAGGAGTCAATGAATGAACACTATGCATACCTTAGTTCATGATTTCGTGAAGATTGACGGAGGAAATTCTTGATTTTGAATCTTTTATGAAAAGCCCTAGGTTGTTCTTGAGAGTTTTTTGAGAGAAGAGACTGTATTTTAGGTGAAAAGTGGCTGAATCACGTGTTAAAAGGCTTAAATAGGAGGGAATTGACCCTTTTAACCCTGGATGCGTCCTGTAATTTCAGTAAAAAATTCCCGTATTGGAACCCTGGAGCTACGTGACGCTATTGCACTGTATCACTGGATTTTGATAATTAGGAAACTGAGGGATGGCGTGATGTGGGGTCATCGCTTTGCCACTTCCTTTGTGGCCTAGAACTTTAGCGCAACGCGGGGGAAATCGCGCTGAGACACTGGCAAATGGAAAATTCTGAATTTGGGCCCTGGCATGACGCGCCATAATCGTGGACCCCTTCTGGAATTTGCCAAGTGCCATTTCCTCTTGTGGCGCGGCGCGCCACTAACTAATATGGCGCTCTTTTACAATGGGAACTTGATATAATCGTAACTTCTGACCTGGTTTTTGGATTTGGGTGAATCTTATATCGATGGAAAGCTTATTGAATTTCCCACATGACAAAAAGTGACAATATTGAAATTTCCTCATGGAATATTCATAATTCAATTTAGAATCTAATACTAGACATTCTTGAGATAAGATTAGCTAGGAAAAAGTATGGGGTATTACATAAGACCCAGCTCTGTCTTCACCTAGTACACCAGTACCAAAGTTCAGAAATGACAGTAGGGATGGGACGCTGGCTCAAGACCCAAGGTAGTAGGAACAGTGGTCGTACCTATCTGTTTTATGGTGAATGTGGTAGGAATCATAAAAGTGTGTGTAGAGCTGGTAGTGATGTGTGTTTTGGATGTGGTGAGCTAGGCCATAGAGTTAGAGAATGTCCTAAGGTTGTTCCATGGAGTCAGAACAGTCATCCTCCAACTCTAGTAGGTTTCCCAACTCAGCAGGGTGCCACTACTAGTGCCATTAGTGGTCAACGCTAGAACAGACATTATTTACTCCAGTCCCGACATGTTCAAGAAATTTCTCCTGGTGATATTACAAATACATCACAGGACTATCATATTCTTGTATATGTTCAATAGACCCCAAAACTTCACTTTCTCGTCGTAACCCCTATTTAGTTGTCGAGTTCAGTGTCAGTCCCAAAATCTTAACAGAGACCTTTTTAGTGTCTACCTCAGCGGGTAAATCTATCCTGGCCAGATGAATATATAGAAACTGCACAGTTTTAGTATCCCAGAAAATCACTTTAGTTGATTTCAGAAATAGAGCCATTCAGTTTCAGTTTTCGAATAAACTGATCATTGAATGGAGGGGTAGTACCTCAGTGCTTAGGAGTCAAATGTGTTTTTTTTAGATTCTTTCTCAGAATCCTATGATAGAATATGATTAAGAATTAGAGGTATGAAACTCAGAGTTTAGAAATAGTAGTAGAGTTGGGACGGTGTTATCTGAATTTGAGTAGATTATATTTCATGGGGCTAGTTAGATGAAAGGTGAATCAGTAGGCTTAAAGCAGTGTATGCAAAAATTTACGTTTGTTGATTCAAAACATAGGTTGTGGATGTGATAATTGTAGGCTATGATGAAAGTAGTATGGTTATTAAAGATTTGGGGATATCCATGTTACGTGTTAAAATCTAAGTTTGAATCTTTGAAGGTTGAGCTAATATAAAGAGGAGTTGAAAATTCCAAGTCAGTCAATTTTAAGTTGTTACATGATGATCATTGGGGCTATAGAGGGCTAGGAGTTGCACCTCAGAAGAAATTACCTGCAACAAGTTTTACATTCTTGGGCATAGTCATTTAGGGTGTGTTTACTAATTATGCATAGTATTATACCCTAGATTCTAGAGTAAAGCGGTGGCAGTTTAGTTTAGAGATTTTGATTAAGTGGTTCCTAGATTTAGAATGTTGACTTTAAGCTAAGGGGGAGATGATAGAACAAGTTACCAAATCAGGCTCTCTGGTTCTAGTAGTGAGGCCAACATGTTATGGAACAACACTTGAGAGGAAAATAACCAATCCATTCTTATCTTAGTGCAAGGTTTTCAGTCATCACAATATCTACTCATGCCTTCTATGTCAGCTCTATGATCATAGTTCATGTTCATGCATATCTGAGAAAATTTTATACACTTCCAGTCCCTCGTATAAGGAGTTCCAGTTTACTCGGTAGTAAGAAACATGTTCCACAAATTTACGAACTCAAAAATTAGGTCATGTAGCTCATGACTCAAGTACATATGCTTTATAGTATGTTCAGTTCCAGTACTCAGGATACACTCTCAACGATCAGCGAAATTTGGATTTTTGTTATGTATATCCTCAAATTTGATTTCTTGATAAATTCATGTCGTTGATACTCTATTCCTCAGGACTCAATTTCAGATTCTAGATATTCAGTCATGGTTCAGTTCATAAGATTCCTGTGCATCATCTTAGTCTTTTCTTAGTATTCCAGTCAACCCAGTATTATTCGGGGGACATACTATCCCAAGGGCTGATGTTGTAACACCCTCGAGTCTTCATGTACTAAATCTCTCAACTTTTCTTCAAGAAAATAGATCCACCTTGAGGAAGTGGTTACTCATAAGTTGACTCTCTCGTTTCTATCTCAGTCATATACTCACCCTCATGTCATTGCATGCATTCACAAATCAGTTCAGTCTGTCACCATGTTTCAGACTCAGTCAAGTAATCATGTTCCCAGTAAAGCATGTTCAGTATATGATCTCAGTTGGCTTAGTTCCTTAATCTCATTTTAACCAGTCTCATTCGAGGAAGAATGTTCCCAATGGGGAGATATTGTAATACCCACGCTCTAATCTAGAAAACAAACCATTGTTCATACGTATGAAAACCTCTAATATCATAATTCATATTTGGGTGCATGTCTTATGAACATTAGCCTAATGAGAAGAGAGCTTATGATGTGTAAAACATGTTCATAAGAGTCACTTAGAGTAATGCGAGCTAAGAGCTTTTGAATCGACCAAGTTTTAGTGGTTGATTTCACAAAGGGTCCTCTTTGAACGAGTATAACTTGATTTATATGTGGAATTTGGCAGATTAAGGCCCACCAACTTGTATATAATCAAATCAGCTTTCCAACAATACTAATTTCGCCTAAATCCGATACCCGAGTAAAAAGTTATAACATTTTTCGTGTAAAATAGTAGGTCACCGTGATTACACCGCTCGGCAGTGCCTATAGCTGTGGAACCAATACCGCTCAGCGGTAAGCCTCAAAATCAGGATTTTCCAAAACTGTAGGTCACTGCTATTATCCTTCTCAATGGTGCCTATAGTGGTGGAACCAATACCGCTCAGCGGTAAGCCTCAAAATCGAGATTCTATTGAAACTTTTAATTTCCCAGGGATAGTTTGGTCTTTTCCCATGGGCCCAATCCATGGAAAAAATGGTATTAAAGCCCGTAAAAGTATAGCTGGTCATCTTTTATTCAAATTCTCTCAATTTAAAACCATTCTCTCTCAAGAACAAACCGTAGCCCTTCAAAGATTCAAGTTTAAGTTCAAGAAAACCACCAAGAACCTTCAAGAATTCTTCAATTAAGGTATGCTAGATGTTCATCCATGGGACCTTTTCACCCATGGAGTCCAAGAATCCATCTTTTATGTTTTAAATTATGAAATTACATATTTATAATAATTTATCTGCTGGAGCTTTTATGAATTTCAATTATACCCACAGCAGGTATTAGCTTATGGGTTAGCTTGTGGTCACTTATGACTGTAAGCATCAAGTGGCTTTCAGGGAGTACTCCCGGGGTGTTACACTCGTCCTCGTCCCTTTCCAATTGCACCAGGTGAATAAAAAGTATATCTGATAGCATTCTTCAAAGTTTATCCATCCTCTTTTTCAGTCTTCATATTGAACCTACAAAAAGAGCCAAACGTGAAAAAATATTAAGAAAACTTCTTATTCAGTAAGCTAAAGAATACAGTCAATATAGTCTTTGTGCTTCGCAAAAAATCAAAATCTATAAAAAAAAGTATTATACGTTAAAATTTTAATGCTAAAAAAATAGAAGTTTTTTGCAGTAAGTAATTATCAGATACTTCACCTCATCAGTTCTTTTACATTTTTTTGTGAAGGACTTTCTAAGTCATCTACAACATTTGAAGGACTTCCTAAGTCATCTACATCATTATCCATTAATTTCACAATCTCATATGAAACACGAGGTTGAGTCTTCCTCACTACATGTCAGCCTTTGTTGGAATTATCATTAGCATAAAACACTTGAGATGCTTGATCCACTAAAACAAAAGGCTCATTTTTTTTAAAAAATCTACTCAGATTCACACTTGCATAGTCATACTCATATCTTTTTATTCCTTTTATTTTTATCAGGTACATCAAACCAATTACACTGAAACAAAATCACTCTTCTATCCGGGACAAATTGCAATTCAATCACATCTGTTAAAACTCCCTAATAATCAATATCTCACTATCTTAATCATTCTTTCTAGCCACAAAAACACCATAATTTTGAGTACTTAAAGTTCAATAATAATCTTCTACGTGAAATCTATATCCATTTACAATGTAACCATTATAATGTGTTGAATATTTCATAGGACCACGTGAAAGTGAGAGAAGATCTTTCATGAGCCGGCTATTATCTACTTTATACAATTGTATAACATGAAAATAAGATTACATTTAGTACTTTATAATGAGGAATACAACATTAAGATGTCAAATCTAATGTTTATGTATTGCTCATATTGCTCACCCTATCTTTAAACCATTTAATAAATTCTCGATCCTATTCTACATCTGACAAGTCTTGAGCAATATCCATATTTGCAAACTCTCTACAAAATTGAGGTTAACCATAAATGTCATTTAGAAACAATATTACCTTAAATAAAATTGAAAATATAAGATGATACATAAGAACTCTCCATACTCGAGATATGGTAAAACTTCATCACAATTCTTCTGAATATATATATGTGCTTGTTTCAATTCATTTGCTTCAAGCTCACATGGATCTTTAGCTCCTAGAGTTTTTCCAGGTTGACAAAATATAGATAAACCTCAACTTGAATTTTTTAAACCGCCATCATAATTTCATTCAGGCAGATTGAATTTCTTGTCAATTTTATGCAGATACCTTGAACATAAGGTAATACATTTATTTACATGGTAGCCCTCTGCAATAGAACCTTCTGGACATGCCCTATTACAAATGAGAGATTTCAAAAAATATAACCATAACTCAATAGGATACATCCACAGATAATGAATAGTCCAAGAAATCTTAGGTTCAACATATAAATGAATAGGCCAGTGGACCATGACATCAAAAAAGAAGGAAGGAAGACCTTTTCTAACTTGCAAAGTGTAATGGGAATTTGCTCTTCAATATGTTTCAACTCATTAATCCTTAACTCTTTTGATCCAAGAACACAAAAAATTAAACATAACTCAATAAAAGGTTCACACACTTCTTTCTATAACATGCCACGAAGTTCAAGAGGGAGTATATGCTGCAAAAGAACATGACAATCCTAACTTTTCAAACCAGTTATCCTGTGTTCTTTAAAGTTCACACATTGAGAATTATTAGATGAAAATCCATATATGATCTTTAAATTCTTCAAGAAAATACATAATTTATTCTTTTTTAAGGAGACAATGTGTAGAATGCCGTTGGAACTTTGACTTCATTCTCTCTTTGGATAGGGTGCAATTCTAGCCTAATGTTCATTGCTTACAAGTCTAACCAAGTTTTAGTTGTATCTTTGGTTTTTCCTTTGATATTCATGAATGTCCCAAAAAAATATATGTGATATATTTTTTTCAATATGCATAAAATCCAAATTATGTCGCAACAAGAGATATTTCCAATAAGGAAGTTCAAAAAAGATACTCTTCTTGTTCCAATTATCCTTTCACTTTTTATGTGATATCTTCCCCCTCTTCTTAGGATCGTTTGTTAATGATTGACCTTCAAGATCTTGCACTTGATTAAGTATCTCAATCCCAAAATGTATTTTTGGTGGGTGCCTTTTCTTTATTGTACCATCAAATGACTTCTTGTCATTCCTCCATGTGTGACTCAAAGATAGGTAACGTCAATGACCCATAAAGCACTCCTTCTTAAAATTAGTCAACTGAATTAAGGAATTGTCTTTATTACCAGATGGACATGCCCTTTTTCCTTTTGTACTCCATCCAAATAAATTTCCATATGCTGGAAAGTCATTGATAGTCCATAACAAAGAAACATACAACTTAAAATTTTATTTTAGTGATGCATTAAAGGTTTCAATACCATCTTCCCACAACTTATTCAATTCCTATAGTAGAGGTTGAAGATACCAGGAATAAGTATTGACAAAATAAAATTTTCCTGCTTCATACACTTTTTAGCTTCATCATTTGGTTCCTCCTCAAGTTTATCATAAAAACCAATGTGTGTAGATCCTCCACTTTCAGCATTAAGATATAAATCTCTCAATAGTTCTTCTACTTCATCTTTATCTTTACTATAAAAATCTTTTGCTTCTTCATCATCCTCATCTTCAGAGTTTGATAGTGGCTCACCTAACTATTCCCCGTGGTGAAACCAAAAGGTATAATTTTCAATTATTCCATGGACTTTTAAATGTATCTCAATCATTTTACGAGTTCCCAATATGTATAACAACATTTATAACACAGACATCGTGTTTCACATTCTTCTTATTTTCCCTAAAAAGCATAATTCAAGAACTTCTCAACCCTGTCTAAGTAGGTTTTGTCGGTTCGATTATGAAGAGAAAGTTGCATTCATTGCTTACTAGGTTCCATAACCTTGGAGAATACATAATATAAGATTAAGAAAATATAAAGGATAATAAAAATAATAAGATTCACATAACATGTTACCATCACATGATTATATCATACGATATCAGGTATTTCGACTTTAAACATAATACAATCTCCTTCTTAGATTATAACTATATTATTTTGTGAAATTTACAAACATTGTTTGAAACTGTCGGCTTACTACCCAAATAATCATATACTCATCATAGACCAACAACATTTAAACATCTCAGATAAAGTCACTACTGCAACAACAATAACAACATCCCCAGTGAAATCCCAGAAGTCGCTACCTATAACTTAGATAACTCCTGTTTAAAAAGTAAAAAAACAAGAAGATGTTGCAGCAAATAGTCAAATTCAGCATCAAAACAACAAAGACAACACCAAAAATAAACCACCATTTTAAGGCAAAACTCCAAAAGCACCTCACTACTTGGACTTAACCATGATCCAAGCTCTCAGGTCAGCTACTTCTATAGCACTTATTGAAACTTGTAATTTGCTTATAGCTTTGGGATGGTCCCTCATATAAGACAACTAAATGTATATTGTCCTCCTTTTGTTTGATCAAGAGAACTCTAAAGGAAAGCAAACTAGATTAAGCATTTTGGAATTACCCAATTTCCCTTTCTCATAATAAAGTATTTTGGGTTCACTAGCCAAAAACGAGAATTGACTAGTTCATTTTGTGTCAACTCCACTCTATCATCCTTATTCAATTTTTCATTTCTTTTTGGTGGGAATATTTTAGATTTTCTATTTAAATAGTTTATCAGATAAAGTTTGAGGGGCTTGTGTCTTAGGTCACAAATAAGTCCTACACCAAGCAAGCTAAATAAGGTATTTAAGTGGAGATGGGTAAACCCATTATCTCCGAGTTTCAGAGGTTGTGGTCGGTTCTAGATAAATTTCTATATTGCTCATACTAAAATATTTGCATCTGATAAGTATAACATATGGTGTGTTCAGCCTACAGAAACCAATCAACTGCATTTCAACTCTATTAGAGTAACAAGAAATTTTAAATACAAAAAAAAGAGTCTTAGAACCACGAAAGGTTAAATATGTAGTGTTGTTATAGAGATTACCTAGTTTGTACAAGTGATGCATCAACAAAGAGACATTCATGTGTTTCAAGTTTGATTCTTTTGTTTGATGATTGTGTGATGATTCATTGCTCAAGCAAACAATATACTAGTTTAATTAAATACCTAGTTTTTGTTCCATTCAGATAGTTAATGGGTAGTTTTGACCCTTTTTTGTATCATCAGTTGTTTCAATTTCACGGGGAACTACTACATAAAGGATACTGTAAATTCATGGTAAAAAAAGAGTATTTCTAGGAGGAACTACTAAAACTTGTAGAAATAATAAAGGTGCGTGTAAGTTGGGATGAACAACACCATCACCAAAAGAAGACAAATGCATGATATCTTCAGCTGCTTCAGTTTGATGGGGAACTGCTAGATAAGAGACAGTTTAAAACTATGGTTAAAACAGAGGATTTATAGGAGGAATTACTGAAATTTGATCCTGAAGGACCAATCCACACATTGTATAAAGTCACCCAAATATGATTAAATAGGATCAACTATGGGCAATATGATAGAGGAGCTCCCAAAATACGATAATATGGTACCATTTAAACATGAACATGGCAACAAACTATGAAATTTCATTATACAGATAGCAAAGATCTATAGTCTAAACATCACTATTATTATAAAATAAGGTTGACAGAGTTGCTCAAAATCCATCACTATAAAATATGATGGACAGAGTTGCTTGAAATTTACACGTGACTAGTAATACTGTGGGGCTATAAGATGATGAAGGTACTCGGCGAAATAGTGAAGGTATGTGCAAGTTTGTCTAAACACCACCATCACCACAAAAATGAAAGATGCATGATATCTTCAACTATTTTAATTCAATGGGTAACAACTACCTAAAGGACAATATAAAAAGGGTAAAAACAAAGGATTTATAGGAGGAACTATTGAAACTTGATTTCAGGCTACCAGTCAACTAATTCAGTTCACACATTGTACAGAAGAAGCAAAAGAAGTCACCTGAACTGCTAAATAATGTGCATGATTAAACACGATCAACTATACAGAATTGATAAGAAAACCATCAGAACACGCAAGGATCTATGAATTTTCACTATAGACATATCAAAGCTAACAGACATCAATAGCTAAAACCTAGACATTTTTTAACTTACAAATAATGAAGTGCATCAACCAAAATCATATAAGATCTAAAAAACAATTGCACATTAATATTCAAAGAGATCATTGCCTAAAATGCACATGTTGATACAACATATCCCAAGGCTGAGAAGTAATAGAGCATTCCAATGGATAGGCTACTAACCCAACTTTTTTTCTTATTAAAAGGGATTTTTGTTGACCCAAACTTTCTTCCAACAATATCAATGATTCCATCACTACACCATCATAGTTTTAAGAAGCTAAGACTTTGTCGCACCCTGCCCAGCCCCGCCCTGCCCCACATAAGAGTAAACTAGCCCCACTCCGCCCCCGCTACACCCTATTGCTATTCCTAGTAGCTAGACGATAGAGAGACGATAATTGATCATCCACAAATTAAAAAATTTCATAGTAAATTATCGAGTTGTACAAATAAAACAAATGACAGATTGGGATAAAATAAAGTACGAAGAATAAGATCGAGTAGCTCGAACAACCAAGCAATAAAACTAATTTAGAACAATTTTGGAATAAAAGAGCAACTAGATAGAACAAAAATTATACCTCGAATTTGCGGCATAGATAAAATCGAGATTAGGGAAAATTAGCTGCAATGACCCAAATTGAAGAAGCAATTGGCAAAGTTGTTCCCTTAATCATTGTGCATATGCAAAATTGGTGCGTATATTGATGAAGTTCTACGGTAAATTTGCGACCAGGCACTGTATTTGATTGAAAATGATGTATAGTGTGTACGTATATGCTTTTTTAAGACGGAGATCATATATTTAGGTGCGTATAATTACTTAGTATCGTAAAAAATTAAAGGAATAATTAATTAGGTGCCTATTAGTATATTTAGTAAAATAAAAATAAATTATTAAGATTTTAATAGTATATTTTGGCGTTAGTTTTTCCCACTCAAAGACCCTAATTACAATTTGGGACCACTTAAAATTTTTTAGGGACTGAATTTTGTACCTTTACAATAAAATATAATATTAAGGACCATTTTTTAATCTCGTCCTAATACATATACTTTTAAAGACGAGATTATTAATTCATCCCTAAACGTTCGTCATAAATAAAGCAATTTCTTGTAGTGTCAACTTAAAGACACTCTAAGTTGATGTAACATTGTCTTTTGATTAAGTTTGTATGATTCTTTTCAAAATATGTCACACTATTTCAGAATATTCCTACACGTTGTGGGTATGTTTTGTATGAAAGAAAATATTTTCACTAAAAAACTTTTCTTGAAAAATATTATTCACAAAAGATGTCCTAATCCTAAAACCCTAGTTTTGATTCTACCGCTGGATGGCCTTAAGGGATGTCAGCCACTTTCCACCGGAGACTTTCTAGCAACTTAATGATGCTACTATTGTATGTCCTTTAATAGAGAGAACTTATGCAGTCAAATTCCAGCCAGAAGTGGAAAAAAAGCCGCCATTGCTGTAAAACCTTTGACGTATCTGCATGGGGGAACCAAGAGTGGTATGGGATGAGGAAGAAATCTCCCAGATGATTGTTAATAAAGATCTTGAATTTGCAGTTGTAGGAAAATTTTTGTATGGTTGGCCTGACATCCAGGATCTGAGGAAACTCATTCCCAAATAATGTGAACTTAAAGGTGATGTGAATATAAGGCTATTATGTAATAGATACGTTTTAATAAGAGCATCTAGGATGGAAGACTATGTCAATCTCTTATCAAAACCTATTTTTTACATTGCACACAAGAAAGAACTGGAATTATCCAATGCGAACATTAATGTGGGATCCTTTGTTTGACCCACAAGAGGAGACGTCGGTTGCCATTGCATGGATATCGTTACCAGCTCTACCTCTAAATTTTTTGGAAAGGAAATAATTTTTTCATTTGCAACAATAGTTGGTAAACCATTACAAGTTAATTTGGCTACTAGTAATAAAATAAGGCCCAGCTGTGCAAGGGTGAAAGTGGAGGTGGATCTCTTAAAAGATCTTCCAAAGAGGGTGAATGAAAGAATTAAGAAGAAGGCAGGGGAGATTGTTTTGAAGTGGATAACTATAAAATACAATTATCTCCTAAAGCATTATAAAAATTGCAAGTTAGAAGGGCATAATGAAAAAGAGTGCTTTATACTGCATCCATAGCTTTATCCTAAGGAGGAAGAACATGAAGATAATAAGGAAAAAGGAAAACTCCTTGATAAAGAGAAGACAGCCAAACAGAAAAAAGTTTTGGAAGAGAAGGGTCAAGATAAAGATAAAAAGAAAGAAACCAGCTTCCAAGAAAAAGAAAGAAGAAATGTAGGTAGATGAGGTAGATTTCAGCATAGAGGAGGCATGGTGTAGAGATGGAATCAAAGAGAGAAATTAACATAGGAAGAGACACTAAGCATAGGAAATAAAGTTGACATTCTCACAAAGGAGACAAATGATAACCAAGAAAAGGAAGCTGAAAATCATGGTAAGAAGGCACAAAAAAAAATAGCAACACTCAATCAACAATAAGGGGAATTACAAATAATCATGATAACAGGTCGACAAAGAAATGGGTGGAGGATACATTTGATGTTGCAAAGGATAAAGAGTGTCACTCATCAAAGAAAGAAAAACAAGATGATAGAAAAACACAAGAGAAAAAGGAATATAGTAGTTAGAGTAACAGAAAAAAAGAAAAACAAACAACAATATCAAAGAAGGGTAATAAGGGGAAAGAGATGGAGTAGTACAGATTATTGATTCTCAATAAGAGAAAAGAATGCAGAATATAGGAGAGGAGATTGGGAAGGAAAAATAGCCACTAGATGATTTTGCTAAATCCATGGGTGAGGCAGAATGTGAGGAATCATCAACTAGAGTTCAACATGCAAAAGATACCAAAACAAAGCATGGTCTAAGAAAAGATGATTTGCAAGTAGATTAGGAAGAAGAAAAGAATGAAGATGAAGAAGAAGAGGACATTCAAGAAAATATCTCAGAAGTTAGAGCTAAAGCATATTTATCACCAAGACATGTAAAAGAACTGAGAGTAGGAAGGAAACATAACAAATGATCAAAGGTTAGAAGAAAAACGAGTAGCTTAGCTAAACCTAACACTTCCAAATAATGAAAAAAACATTTATTGTTTTGGAATATAAGATCAATCAACACTCAAAACTCATTTGATAGAGTGACTGATCTTAAAAGAAGGAACAAAATTCCATTTATTTCTCTTTAGGAGCCTTTCCAGGGGCCACAAGAAATAGATAACTACAGAAGAAAGTTAGGTATGCAGAATGTTGTTATGAATTGTTCTTCAAAGATCTGGATCTTTTAGAATAAAGAATAAGAAGGAAATGTAGTTAGTGATAGATAAAAGTAAATCACAATCCAGTTTCCTCACTCGGTCAATAAAAAAAAGCTCTGGATAACTTTAGATTATACTAGATGTAATGCATTGGAGAGACTAAAATTATGGGAGGAATTGGAAGAGCTTGATAATGTAATTCAAAAACCATGGTTAGTAGGAGGGTATTTTAATGTCTTCTTAATGATATAGAGAAACTGGAGGGACTTGAAGTTACTTCTGATGAGACAATAGATTTTGCATAATGTTTTAGCAATTATGCTTTATCAGAATTGGCCTTCACAAGTAGGTCATACACATGGTGGAATGGGAGAATAGAAGAGGCTTGCATTTTTAAGAGATTGGATAGAATCCTGGGCAATACTCAATTTATAAAACAACTTCCTAACTCAGAGGTTGAGCACCTGATAAGGGATGGGTCAGATCACAGTACATTATTAGTGAAGTGTCATGGGAACCAAGACAGAGTTCCAAAACTTTTCAGGTTTTTAAACTTTTGGGTTCAACACAGAAGCTTTAATGATTTGATTAAATCTAACTGGAATATCTTAGTTGATGAAAGCCCTTTTAATATTTTTAATGAAAAGTTAAAGAATCTAAAAAAGTTGCTTACAAAATGGAGTAGAGATACTTATGGAAATATTTTTCATAAGGTGGCAACCTTGGAAAACATAGTCAGAGTGAATGAATTACAACTAGAAATTAATTTTTGATGAAAACAGGCAGGAACTGAGGGAAGCAGAAAAAGATTTGATGAAACACTACCAACTTGAGGAGGAATTTTGGAAGTATAAATCAGGGATGACATGGTTCAATGATGGAGATAGAAAAACCAAGTTCTTTCATAATTATGTAAGGGGCAGAAGGAAGAGACTTTATGTTCATGAAATTGAGATGATGAATGTGAGTTTTGAAGATACAGGATAGTATTATGGAGAAAGCTATTAATTGCTTTCAAAAGAAATTTATAGAGGACAATAAAAATGAGGAGTATCAAATGCTTGAATGTATTCAAACTATCATCTCAGACAGGTAAAAAGAGAAAATGGATAGAACACCTTTAGAGGAGGAAGTCAAACAAGCAGTTTTCAGTGCTTGTGGCCCAGGTGGATTTTCAGGGAAGTTTTTTCAGAATTTCTAGGAGGTCATTAGTAAAGATGTGGTAAATTTGGTTATTGATTTCTTTTGTGGTTATGAATTACTCAGGTATGTGACTCATGCTAATTTAGTGCTACTTCCTAAAAAAAGAGTTGGTAAAGAAATTTACTGATTTGAGGCCAATAAGCCTTAGCACTTATATTAGAAAGGTTATATCTAAGGTTATTCATGGAAGAGTGGTGGAACTACTGCCTTTAATAATTTCACAAAATCAAACTGGGTTCATGAAGGGTAGAAGTATTGCTGAAAATATCCTGTTGGCTCAAGAAATAATTAGGGACATCAATAGGAGGGATAAACATCATAATATTATGGTTAAGTTAGATATGGAAAAGGTTTATGATAGAGTTACATGGATTTATATATCTAAGGTGTTGAGGAAGTTTAGTTTCTCTGAAAGAATCATAGATATGATTTGGCGATTAATTTCTAATCACTGGTATTCAATATTGGTTAATGGTAGATCATATGGTTTCTTTCAGTCTTCTAGGGGTCTTAAACAAGGAGACCCTCTTTCTCCTACCTTATTTATTATAGATTCGGAGGTGTTATCAAGGAGTCTCAATAAGTTGCATAAAAATTTAACTTTCATTGGGTATGGGATGCCAAAATGGAGTGAAAAGATCAATAATTTGCCATATACTGATGACACAATATTATTTTGTTCAGGACATAAAGGGTTGATAAAAAAGATAATGAAGGTTCTGGTGGAATATGAGAAGATCTCTGGTCAACTTATAAACCTCAATAAGAGTTTCCTATATGTTTATTAGAAATTTTCAATAACAATCAAGAACAGAATCAGAAGAATTACTGGTATTACTACAGGTGTTTTTCCATTTACATATGTGGGTTATCCAATATATTATCGGAGGAGGAAGAACAGTTATTTTGAAGAATTGGTTCAAAAAGTGAGGAGAAGAATCTTAGCATGGCACAACAAGTTTCTAACTTATGGTGGAAGGTACACTCTTATCAAGAATGTGTTGCAGTCAGTTCCTGTCTACTTAATGTCAACAATGAACCCTCCTAAAGGAGTTATTGATCAAATACATAAATTAATGGCAAATTTCTTTTGGAGTAAAACAGGGGGTTTAAAAGGTAAACACTAAATAGCTTGGAAAGATCTATGTAGACCCAAGAATGAAGGTGGAGTGGTTTTAAGATCGCTTTATTCTGTGGCTGATGCTTTATTTGCTTATGGTGGAACTTTAGAACATCAGTAGGTTCTCTTTAGAGTAATTACATATGGAACAAGTATTGCAAAAAGAAACATCCAGTGTTAGCTCAAGGTCAAGGTGTTTCACCCATTTAGAAAAAGATGATTCAAGTTAGAGAGGAAGTGGAGCACAATATTTGGTGGCAAACTAAGTCAGGTGAAGAAAGTTTTTTTTTTTTATAATTGGACCAAACAAGGGGCACTATTTTATATGGAAGATCATAATCAAGAGGTAGTGGAAGTAGAAGTTAAGCAGTTTATAAGGCAAGGGAGGTGGAATAAGTTAATACTCAACTTATACTTGTCTGATGAAATGGTGAAGTATATAATGGATAACATCAATCCTAACTTACAAGCTAAAGTAAGGGATAAAACATAGTGGAAGGGAAGTACAAGTTGAAACTTTAGTGTGTAAATAGCCTGGAATCTCTTAAGATCTAAAAAAGAAAAGAAGGTAGTGTATGAGCATATCTGGGACAAGGAGTTGCCTTTTAAGATTAACTTCTTCTTATGGAGAGTTTGGAAGGCTAGAATTCCTACAGATGATAATTTGCAGAAGATGAAAGTAAATGTGGTGTCAAGATGCTGTGTGCAAAGCAATCAGGAGACAATGGGACATCTTTTTCTAACATCCTTAATAACTTTATGGCTATGGATGTTCTTTGCTAATTTTGCAGGTATTCAAGATGAAGGAAGACAACTCGCACATCAGGTGAAAATCTAGTGGAATAAACAAGGACCTAGCAGGCTACAATAGATATGTAAAGTCATTCCAGTAGTACTTATTTGGACTCTATGGAAGGGAAGAAATACCATTAAACATGGAGACAATATATCTTTCTTAGGGATGGTCAATCAGATTGAGCAAATTATAAGCTATATTTTGAGAAAGAGGTATAAATAGTTTGGAGCTTCTGCTATGAAATGGGAGGACATGATTTAGTATTTCACTAGTTACAGGCCAAGGATTTATTATCAACTAGTGAAATGGGAATTACCAGAAAATGACTTTGTTAAGTATAACACAGATGGAGCATGCAGAGGAAACATTGGTGTTAAAGCTTATGGTTTCTATTTGAGAAATGAAAAAGGAGATCTATTGTACAGACAAGGGGAGAATACCGGTATTGCCATAAATGTCATGCTGAGATGAGGTCCATACAAGAGGCAATCAGGTATTTTTAGGACCACAACATCAAAAAAATAAAGGTGGAATCAGATTCTTTACTAATGGTGAAGGTGATTAATAAAGTATGAAAAGTTCCATAGGAGGTGGTAGAGCAACTAGAGAATATAAGGAAAGATGTAAAGAAAATCGACATACAAGTTAATCATATTTACATGGAAGGGAATATTCTAGAAGACTATATAGCTAATTTAGCTATTAACACAATTAAAAAGGTGAGCTTCAATTCATTCCAACAAATACCAAGCAAAGGGGAGAGAATCATCAACACAGAAAAGGCACAAATACCAGCACTAAGGATAAGAACTAGATACATAAAGCCACATGCATAAGTTTGACAACATAGATAGAACACAGATGGTGCAGATTCTAAGAAGCTACAGTATTTACATCATAATTGTTCTTACATTAGGAAAGCTACAATTGCTAATCAGATTTGCTAAGCTAAGATAGCACAAAATACATCACCAAAAACAAAGGGGAACGACATCAGTTTTAGAAATGACTTCAGAAGATCAATAAGAAGACCAGGTGTTGAGACAACAACAAACCTATCAAACAAATAAAGTCACAAAGAGCAATATGGGTGTTTTAGAGGAAAGCAAAAGAAATGCACAAGGTATACCTCGGGGTGAATATTTGGATGGATTCCACCTTTCAGAACAACCTTCACAACCCCATTTACCTACACGATCAACCACTATTAATGGTAGATTTCAAATACAGAGTCAAGAAAGAAGTAAACAAATCTTACCTTGGTTAAGAGATACATCTTGTGCTAAAAGAAAGAGATGTTTAAGGAAAGGAATGAGGGTACATGTGATCCACAACAGCAGAGAAAACATGGTAAAGTTCCCTCGATAATAAGGAGGCAACATGGAACCAGGGAGACAGAAATGGAAAGTGTGCTCAAAGTGGATAGTGAAGTCAATATATAGACATAGGGTTTTTAAATTGGATTGGACCCAAAACAAGATTAAGTGTATGTATTTTTATTTTTTCTTGGGCCTTAGTGTCAGACATGTTGATTGAATAAAATGGCCACACGGCCAAACAAAAATTTATTTTAAAAAAAATCACAAAAGATGTTATCTTGGAAAATATTTTTCTAAAAAATGAGTGATTTTCTTACTTAATTACTTTTTATATTTAATTTGTAAGCAAAACATAATATCCCAAACATATTTATGCATAAACTAGGCAAAATAGAGAGTTGGGGATAAAGGCTAGGATTGTGGGGTGGTGGATATGGGAGTTATGATGGTGTAGAGGGAGGTGGAGGGGAGGAGATAATTAATGTGCTGAATTTCCTATTTCTATTAGAAAAATTATTTTTCCTATATTTAATGAATTTGTTTCTTTTTTTCAAATATTTTAACTGATCAAACATCAAAATTGAATGTGTTTGATATGGAGAAACTATTTTCTAATTTAAAATATCTTTAGACATTATATGTAGCATTTAGGTACTCGTCTCAAATTCTATATGTATTTGTAGAATTTTGAATATTAAGGAGCAGTCGTTCAGTGAATAGAATCTTCCCTACGGTCGATCTTGTATTGTCATGTCTCAATATTCCCTAATTCATAATTAGGGAATATTGAGACATGACAATACAAGATCGACCTTAGGGAAGATTCTATTCACTGAACGACTGCTCCTTGATATTCAAAATTCTACAAATACATATAGAATTTGAGAGAGAGAGAGAGGGAGAGGAAGAGAGAGAGGTAGGGAGAGGCGTGGGGAGAGAGAGAGAATTAAAAAATACACATAGCAAATATATATTGCAATTTCATGGCTAAAAAAGTACATTACATTTTTATAGCTCAAAATTAGAATTTGGACACTGAATAAAAAGTAACGTTTTGGTATAACATTGTATATATATATATACACACACATCCATCCATCCATCCATATATATATATACATATATATATATATATAATATAATTATATTGCATAATGTTATATAAATGATTATTCATTAATATAAACAATTATATAAATATATACATATGTATATATAGTATTTAAACAATGCATCTACATTGTATAAGTGTGTATAAAATGAATAGGAACATGAAAATCATTGAAATAAAAGAAATGAATTGTATATACAACAATATCCAATATAGTATACAAAAAAATGAACTTCATCTTCTTTCACAAATCTAAGCACCAAATTCATTCAAAAATACTTCAAAACTACACCAAATCATCTAAACTTCGATTTTGGGCTCCTTAATACATCATATACCTTTTGCAATCATACCCACTAAAAATTGAGCTTATTTACAAAAAATTAATTTTCAATTTTTGAAACTTGGACCTTCAAGAATGGCTGAACATCCAAAAAAATCGTGCTACAATTGCGAAATTGTAATGTAAATTTGTTATATGCTTGGTCTCCGAATTATGTAGACATCTATGCCTGTAGATATTCATATGTTGTAGACTTGTAGGAATAGTGAACAACTATGAAACATTTCACGAATTGTGCATTAAATAAGCATTGAGCTACATGGATAAACTACATAAATGACCCCATAATAAGTGATTTTGTTTTTATGACCCCATAAGAAAAGTTATATAAAACAATTCTTCCTTTTTTATTATGTATAGTATAAATACCTATTTGCCCCTCTATACCTCCAATATTTTTAAACAACTCCATATTTATTTATCTTTCAACTTCTATTTTTTTTCTTTCTCTTTTACTTTGATTTTTTTTTATTTTTTTTTAGTTTTTCTCAACCCTTACTTCTCCTCTCAACTTCTATTAATTTTTAATTTTTTTTTCTTTTTTTTCTTTTCTCTTTCTTGTTTTTTTAAATTTTTTCTCAGCCTTTATTTTTGTTCTGTCTTTTTCTTTTTTGTAAACCTTTATTTTTTTCCTTTTCTTCTCTTAACTGCTATTTTTTTTCTTTTTCTTTATTTTCTTTGATTATTATATTAAGATTTTTATTTTTCCGCAGCTTTTATTATTTTTCTTTTTTTTTTTCTTTGATTCATCCCAAACAACAAGTTGTACCACATGGGTGAGAGTTGACACTACTTTATTGTATTTTGATTTATGAGACGTTTTATTAATCTTACCTTAAAGGGAAGACATAGCCCAAAAACTTTAAAACAACAAGTTACGTCCCATGGACAAGGGTTGACACTACCACATTGTGTTTTGATTTATGAGATGTTCTATAACTCTTACCTTAGAAGCAAGACTTTACCAAGGACTTTCAAATAATAGGTTATGTACCATGAGCAAGAGTTGACACTACCACATCGTTTATTAATTTATGAGATATTGTACAACTCTTGCCTTAGAGGCATGACTTATCCCAAGGATTTTCAAATAACAAGTTATGTACAAATAATGGATAAGAGTCAACACTATCACATTGTATTTTTACTTATGAAATGCTCTATAACTCTTGGCTTAGTGGCAAGACTTAGTCCAAGAACCATCAAAAAACAAGTTACACCCAATGGGCAAGGGTTGACACATCGTGTATTGATATATGAGATATTTTATAACTCTTGTCTTAGAGACAAGACTTAGACCAAAGACGTTCAAACAACAAGTTATGCCCTATGGGCAAGAATTGACACTACCACGTTGTGTTTTGATTTATGAGATGTTCTATAATTCTTATCTCAGAGGCAAGGCTTAACCAGAAGACTTTCAAACAACAAGTTACGCCCCATGGGCAAGATTTTATACTACCATATTATGTTTTGATTTATGAGATGCTCCATAACTCTTGTCTTAGAGGCAAGACTTAATTCAGGGACTTTTAAACAATAAGCTACACCCCATGGAAAAGAGTTGACATTGCCACACATTGTCTCGATTTATAAATGCCCTATAAATCAAGGACTTTCAAACAACAAGTTTTCGCTCTATGGATAAGAGAGCATACTACCACATTGTATCTTGATTTATGAAATATTCTATAACTCTTGTCTTAGAGGTAAAATTTAGTCTAAGGACTTTCAAACAATAAGTTACGCCCCATGAGCAAGAGTTTACACTACCGTATTGTGTCTTGATTGATGAGCTATTCTATAACTCTTTTCTTAAAGCCAAAACTTAGCTCAAAGTCTTTGAAACAACAAGTTACACCCCATGGGCAAGAGTTGACACTACCACATTGTATCTTGATTTATAAAATATTCTACTAGTCTTTTCTCTAAGACAAGGTGCCCAAGAACCTCCCAAAAAATGAAGTTATGCCCCATATGCAAGTGTTGACACTATCACATTGTGTTTTTGACTTATGAGATGTTCATAGCTTAGAGGCAAGACTTAACTCAAGAATTTTCAAACAACAAGTTATGTCCCACGAGCAAAACTTAACACTATCATATTATGTCTTGATTTATGAGATGTTCTATAACTTTTGCCCTAGTGACAAGACTTATCCCAAAGGATTTTCGAACAACAAGTCACACCCTTAAATTTACTTTGATGTTACAGAAAGAAGATTCCTTTGAGAATCATTCAACTTTCTATTTATTAACACAATATAATAGAAGTTGAGAGAAAAGGGAAAAAAAGAGAAGAAAAAGAAAGAGAAAATAAAGGTTGAGAAAAAAAAAGAAAAGAAAAATAATATAGGTTAAGAGAAAAGAGAAGAATAAATAAATAAATAAATAAATATTGAGAAAAATCAAAATGAGAAGAAAGAATAAAAATAAAGTTTGAGAAAAATAAAATAAAAAAAGAAAAAAATAGAAATGATAAGAAAAAAAGATAGAGACAAATGAACTAAAAAAAACGAGAATTAAAATAACTAATGTTTGAGAAAAAAAGAGAATAAATAAATAAATAAAGATTGAGACAAATGAATTAAAACAAGAAAACATAAAAGAAAAAAGAAAAATCAAGGAAAAATAAAAAAGAGAAAAAAAAGAAAAAAAATAGAAGTTGAGAGACAAATGAATATCAAAAGTTTAAAGACATTTGAAGTATAGAAGGATAAAAATATATACTTGCTCAATATATAAAAAGAAAGAAGGACTAGTCTTTAAACACTTTTTTGATGGGTGACAACAAAATAAAATCACCCTTATGACGATTAATTTTTTGATATTTTGGGCTTATACAATTAAGTTGTTTTTAATAATGTAATGTAAAGTGGATATATATATATATATATATATATATATATATATATATATATATATATATATATATATATATATATATATTAAAAGTGTGAAGGGTCTTAGAAATGTTATTTGAACTTTTTGCCCTTCATTAAAAGTCTTTGCATTAGACAAAATTATTTTTTCACTATTTTCTCCTAATACTTAAGTTTTAAAATTAATTAAATATATTTATGGTAAATCTTTCCGTATTAGAAGTCATTAGAATTAATGACAACTAATACTTTTTCATTAGTTTAAATATTCTAAATAAACTAAACTTGATTTTAAGAAGATTTGAAAAATCTAAAAATAAATATAAATGCGTTAGAATAAGAAATTTTTTAAAAATATCAAAGTTTTAAAAGTTTTAAGTACGTAATAAGAATATTACTCATTAAATAAATAAGAAATTTAAAATCTAAAATATAAAGGAAGAATTCTAAATTATAGAAAAATAGTGTGAAGGGCCTTAGAAATGTTATTTGAACTTTTTGCCCTTCATTAAAAGTCTTTGCTTTAGACAAAATCATCTTTTCACTATATTCTCCTAATACTTAAGTTTTAAAATTAATTAAATATATTTGTGGTAATTTTTTCCTTATTAGAAATCGTTAGAATTAATGACAACTAATATCTTTTCATTAGTATAAGAATTCTAAATAAACTAAACTTGATTTTAAGAAGATTTGAGAAATCTAAATATAAATATAAATATAAATGCATTAGAATAAGAAAAAATTTAAAAATATCAAAGTTTTAAAAGTTTTAAGTACGCAATAACAATATTAATCATTAAATAAATAAGAAATTTAAAATCCAAAATATAAAGGAAGAATTCTGAATTATTGAAAAATAATTAGATGTTTATTTTTAATAGTAGAAGAATAATTAATTTTCCTTTAGAATGAAGATTTGTTTAGGAATTTGAAATCAATTAAAACTTCCATATTTGAACTATTATATACGAATTCCTATTTATAGATAGAACCAAATATAAGAACTAACATTAATTTACACCAAAAATACATTATAATCTCTATACTTTTGATTGAAAAGAAATGAAAATTTGTTGTATACTTACTTGTAGGTTTGGAACCATCCAAGTTTTCTTTGTTTGTGATTCTTATATCTATTAGGATTCATTATAAGTTTAGTTTTTAAAAATAACTAAATATAAATATTTTTAATTAGAGATATTCAATCAACTTAATCTTATTACTCAATTGCATTCTTACGAAACACATTCATGTTTCAATATAATAACCTAATTTCTAGGTTTTGTTGCATAACTAATATCTCACGACTTGCTGCAATATTTCAGATCTATATAAATTATATTTTTGGAAAATTATATCACAATAAAAATATAATGTTTAATATATGAAAAGAGTTCTAAAATACATTGAAAAGTGAAAACTTCATCCCCAGCTCCTCTATTTTATTTTAATCCAGTAAAAATTAAATAAATAAGCTTTGCTCTATCATGATGAGTTGTACGTCTATTCACTCTAAATTATAGAATATTTAAGTATAAAATCTGTTTCGATAAGTTATATGTCGATTCTTTTTGAACAATAAAATGTTTTAAGTATATAATCCATCTCGATGAGTTATATGCTAGGGTCGAGATCCATTAATCTTTGAGTTTGAATTTTAGAATGTTCTAAGTATCAAATTTGAGCTTTGTTGGAAATTAAGATGTTCTAAGTATCAAAAATTACAAGGTTACCCCTACTTCTGGTAACCTAATTCTAAGTATCAAGTTAATTTTTGGGTTATATAGTTTGTGTTTGGTTCTTGGATATCTGTGGCTCTGAGTTTAAGGTTTAGATAAGTCTGTATTTTGTGGATATGTTCTATGTATGCTCGGGTTATGTGGTTATAGGCTTTTTTATCTTGGTTCAAACTTTCTCGATATGTGGTAATTTGTGGGGGTATGTACAAGGGGTCTTTTTGTGTTTTTGGTATAAATGGTTTTTCAAATATCTTATTCATGTTCATGTTCTGATATCTTTTTCCACTAACTCCTTTGCTTGTACCTGCAATTGTAGATTGATAAATGTTATGGGTTTTATGGAGTGTCCCAACATCTCCTTTTAGCTCTGAAATTTTGATGTCTTCCGATCGACATAGTTCTGCACACTGCTGAGTTAGCTGATTCATAGATTTAGACTTCAGTTTAACTTCATTAGTCTTTAGCTTTTCTATTTCATTACCCAACTGTCCACTTTCATTGAAAGCTTAGTTAGGGTTTTGAGTATTTTTTCTAAAGCATCATCTTCTATTATATCAGTCTGTGTAGCTTTGCCTTGATATGTAATCTGCAATAACATTTTTGTTAGTACTAATTACTTCAATTGTAAATGTAAAATTTAATATATTTAATACTAGTCTCCGAATCTCTTTCATTGTAATTGAATTTTGTATTTTCTTTGTTAACCACCAGCGTACCTGTGTATTATCTGTTCGTACAATAAACTTGTTATATACAATATATGGGTCAAATGCTAATAAATATTTATATAATGAACATAATTCTTTTCTATTTATTTTCCATTTTATTTCTGTTTCATTAAACGTACCTGAGTAGTATCTACAATGATGTTCTAATTTTTCTTCTTCATATCTATATTTAAGTACTCCTCCATAACTATATTCACTAGCATCTGCTTCTACTATATATATAAATTTTTTATTTTCGTCTGTGAATTGTAATTTTGGTAACTCTTTACAAAATATTTTTATTTTCTGAACTTGTTTTTTATCTTCTTTGTTGTAATTATATTCTACATCCTTTTTAAATTTTTTCTGTAATGGCTTTAGGTTTTCTGCTAATTTTGGTATATATTCTCTTACTTGGTTTACTAATCCTAAAAATGATTATAATTTCTTTTTTGTATCTAATTCTTCTTTTGAATTTATTATTTTTTGTACTATATGTTGTTGCATTTTTACTCCACTTTTATCTATTTGTATTCCTAAAAAGTCTATCTGGTTTTTCATAATTTCGTCTTTCTTTTCACTTAAACTTATTCCCGATTTTTCTATTATATCTTTAAATTGTTCTAATAATTTTAAATGTCCCTCTTTAGTTTTTGTATATAGTAGTATATCATATATATATACTATACAGTTAGGTAATTGTTTAAAATAACTATCCATAAAGTGTTGGTATCTACTTGGTGCATTTTTATATCCAAATAGTAATACGTTCCATTCATAAAATCCTTGTGCTACCGTAAATGCGGTTAATTCCTTAGAATTTTCATCCAACTTTAAGTTGTAAAATCCTGATTTACAATCAAATTTACTAAAGTAGTTATATCCTTGTATTTGTCTTATTTTTAATATCTTATTTGGTATTGGATAATTGTATGTCATAGTTTTTGCAGTTAAATTTCTATAGTCAATCACCTTTCTACTTTTTCCTCTTTTTTGTTCACTATGTTTATTTACTATAAACGCTGGGCTATTATGTTTACTCTTGCTTCTTTGTATATACTGTTTTTCTAATAATTCATCTATATGCATTTTAAATTCTTTTAAATCGTCAAAATTATATGTTAATGGTTTTTGAGTTATTATACTTTTTTTTTATCTATTAATTCAATTTTTATTGTAGTTTTATATTTTCCCCATCCTTTTAATGGATCTTCACTGTATAATTGTCTTAATCTTTTCTTTATTATTTCTACCTTATCTATTGAAAATATAGTTATTTTTTTTTTATTTATCGAAAATACAACTAGTTCTACTGTGTCTTCTGTATTTTTTATTTTTTTCTAACTTTTGTGTAATTTTTTCACTTCCTTTTATCCAATCAGTTTTCTTTCTTATTTTATTAATAACTCTTTTTGCTCTTACTTTTTGTTTACATGGTGTTGTAAACCACCAATCTGTTTTAGTTATTATATGTGGGTATAATTTATCTAAAAATGGCATTCCTAAAAGCATATCTTTTGATGTTAGTTCATAATTATAGATTTCTTCTATTGTTATTATTTTATCCCATATTTATATTTTTACATTTTTAGCTTTATATGTAATTAAACTTCCTTCATTATTAAATCCTTTGACTACTATTGATGTTTTTAATTTATCCCATTTACTTTCTGGTAAACAGTTGTATCTACATAAGTTTGTTTCTGCTCCTGTATCTATCATAGGTGTATAATACCTATTATAATATCCTTCTACTATTATTTTTACAAGGACATATATTTTCATATCACGTTGAAACTCTTTTTATGAATAATTTTTCTTTATTATATGTTATAGATAATTGTGTATAATCTATATTGTATGGTTTTACTTGTTCTAACCATTTTATTCCTAATATTATGTTTGTTTTTTGCATTTCTTCCTTTATTTCAAATTCTATTTTTATTTTTTTGACTCCTATTATTATTTCTTTTTTCTGTCGTATCTTTAATGTTTATTAGACTCCTTGGTAGATCTGGGCATATATTACTATTAGATTTTATTTCTTCACTTTTTACTAGATATTTTGCTATATAATTTTCTTCTTGTCCTATGTTTAAGAGTATTAAATATTCTTTTTCATTTATTGTTCCTGTTATATAATATTGATTTAAATTAACTGTTGAAGTTGTTTCATAACTTGTTCTTTTTGATGAGCTTGATGATTCTGGTTTTTCATGAGCTATTCTTTTTGTTGTACTTATTTTATCATTTATTATTTCTAAATCTTCTTCTATATCTATGTCTTTGTAACTATAATAATTATTATCAATTGTTTTTACGAATTGTTCAAAAGGACTTTCTATTTGTATTTTATTAATTTTATTTTTTCCTGTTATTTTATGTTTTGTTGTTAATACATATAGATTTTTACATCTTGCTGTAAATATTTTACTTCCTGGGGTTAGTTCTATTCTTGATATTTTCCAATATAATACTAATGATTTATCTATATTTTTATCTGTTATTGCTTCTGAATAATTCACACTTATTATAAACTTAAATTTTTGGTATATTAAATTTCCTTTTATGACAGTTATTATACTTTTTTCTATAGGTTTTATAATTCTATCATCTGCTAAATATAATTCTATTGGTGTATCTATTCCTTCTCTAAAACATGTTTTTATCAATATCTCTGTTCCTCTAAGGGGTACATATTTTATTGGGTCTTTACTTTTTATATCATTTATTTTTTTATTAATTATTCTTTTTGTTACTAGTGGTATACTGCTCTACCTTTTGCATATCTACAGTCTATTGCATGTTCTTTTTGGCTTACTACGTAGTATTTTTCCTTTTTTCTACTAAATATATTTTTTATTGTTGGTATTTTAAATATTTTTTCTACACTTAAGTCTAACTCTTTTCCTTTTATTTCGTCAAATATATTATTATCAAATATTATTTTTTGATCTGTTCCTTCTTCATTTAAATATTCTTCCTTTGTTATTATTTTTATATCTTCTTCAGTTATTTGGTTTATTTTTATTTCTTCTTCAGTTATTTGATTCATCTAAATCACTATCCATTTCATTATCTGTTTTTTTTCTCCGAAATTTCATATATACTATTTTCACTTTCTAATTCATAATTTATATAATCTATCTGCATATATTTTGTATTTTGTATTTTTATTTCTGATATTTGTTTCCTTTTTGGGATTTTAGGCATTTTACAATCTCTAGCTAAATGTTCTAGTTTTCCACAATTATAACAAGTACATTCTTTTATAGATTTCTTTTTCCTATATGGTCTTTTATGTTTATAATTTTTTACATAATATCTTTTTCTTGGTTTCTTATATTTATATTTTGATTTTTTGTATTTCTTATATTTCTTATATCTTTTTCTTTTCTTATAATATCTTTCTTCACATCCAAATTGAGGTGCTTTTTTATCTTTGCAACATGCTAAATTTCTTATTAATTTTTTTTCTATTTTTATTTCTTCTCTATATTTTTCACATAGATTTCTATACCATTGTTGTAAAAAATTTATTCTTACTCCTAGGGTATCTACTATTTTTGCTTCATCCCAACTCTTTATTATTTTTGAACTAAATGGTTCAGGTAATTTGCTAAAATTTATTTCTTTACTTTCCTCTGTATTATATGTTTCCTTATAGTAGTATTCTTTAAATGCGCACGTATATTCATCTATATAGCACATATTACATATTTCTAATTTTAACATTAAATTTCTAGTCGTATCTTTTTCTTTATTTTGTTCTTCTTCTTCTGTTGTTATACTGCTAAATTCATCTCTTATAGCTACTTCATATCTTTTTAATATTTCTGTTGGTGACATTTTAGTAGTTGTTGATGTTCCTTCTGTTTTATTATCAGATCTTAATACTTTTTTACTTGCTTCGGCTAGGTTTAAAAACCATAATTTTGCTGTTCCTATTAATGTCCTTTCTATTTATTCTGGTGTATTTGTTGTATCTATATTATTATCTAATAATTATTTTGACATATATCCTGCCCATAATTGTATTACTTTATTTATGTCTATTACACAGTCTAAATCTAAAAAGTTATAATTTTTATTAATTATTTGTTTTGGTGTCCATTTGTTATATTCATTTTTAGGTTATATTTTTTAAACTTATCTTTATAATAATATGTAGGTTTTTTTATTTCAGATGTACTAGGTATTATGTTTTCATCGTCTTCTTTATTAAGAGTATTTATTTCTGTGTTTGTATTTTCTAAGTTTTCTTTATTAATTACTTCTTGTTTTTCATTAATTTTTAGTTTTCCTAGGTTTTCTAGAATTTCTGTATATGTTTCACTACCTTCTGAATCATAATTATCTGTTTCTTCAACATCTATTGTATTTATTTCTAATTCACTGGTTTCTGATTCTTTATTTTTTATTTCTAATTTTTCTTTAAATTGATTTATCTCGTTTAATAATTTTTGTTCTTTATCTTTTTCTTCTTTTTCTTTCCGTCTTTTTTCATACAGGTATTTTAGTATTTGTAATATTTTTCTAATTCAGCAATCCTACTATTTTTAGTTTCTTCTATTTTTCGTATTTCTTCTGTGGTTTGTTGTTTTATTTTATCTATTTCTTTTTTCCTATCTATTTCTTTGTTTTCTCTTTCTATTCTTACCATGACTGTCAACTTATCTTCTAATTTTAATTCTTCTTGTTCTAACATTAAATATAAATGTTCACCTATTTTCTTATATCTTCTTCCTAAATTAGAGAATACTATTTTTCTTTTTGATCCTTCGTGATTTTTATATGTTTTTTCGTCTATTATAAATTCTTCTTTGTTCATTTTATTTAAATGTATATAGGTTATGTTGATATATATATTCTAGACTATCTATTGTTGATTCTAAATTTTATATTTCTTCCTTTTGTACATTTATTGAGTTTTTACTAACTCCGACAACTATGTTATACTGTAGTTTTTCTATCCTTATTTTTAATTCTTTACGTTTTTTAGCTATTATTTGTTTTAATTCTTTATATTTTTGTAATTTTTGTTCGTTATTCATGTAGATCTATTATACACAACATAGCTTCTGTAAATCCAACATATATATTACTTCTGCAACTTTAAATAACATAGCTTTGATACCAATAGAAGGAAATGAACTAACAGATATACCAGAATTATATAGAGCATTCACCACTTATAAAAGAATAACCAAAGGAAATCTATTTTTTATAAAGTCTTATACTGCACCAGCAGAGATATTATATGACGAGATCAAACCAGTTATACAAATTGTAAAAATAGGATTAACCAGAGATATGATTATACCGGAAGATATTGTTCAGCAGCCAGAGATACCTAAAATCAAGATACCTGATTTTTATGCAAATAAACGACTTATTGGAATATCTACAATTGTTCAAGAAATAGCAAATAATTATATCAATGGAAACCCTATATGATGCTATTATTCAAGAGATCATCAAATGATTTATTCAAATTCAAGAGAACTACGACAAACAGATATGGAAGATACTAGACAATGGATTCTGACATTACTCAATCTAGAAAAACAACCAACTGTAAGAGCAATTAGGAAGGGATTTATTTCAGAAGAATTATTAACAAAGTATTGCAAGCTAATTGGACACAAATATTCAGACCATTTATGTTCGAGATATAATGAAGAAGATAATATTATCCCAGAAGTTCAACTGGAATAGAAGAAGATAAGGTCGACAGCTGGAAGATACACGACAAAAGATAGAAAGACACGGAGCAATAATGGAAGAGATAAAAGACAAGATATTAAAGTGACATGTATAGTCTTGAAATTTTGTTACGTAAATTGTTTGTTTTTGACTTTTTGGCCAAAGTGCCATTATTGGTCTTTTGTTTTTTTAGTCTTCAGATTTTTTCTTTTGTAAAGTTACTTTAGATAGGACCTAGGTTTTTGTCTTTTTATACTTTAAAGTCTAGTTTAGTCTAGTTCTTTTCTACTTTTGAAAAGGAAGACTTTTTTGTATAAAGTAGGAATAGTATAGTTTACATGTAAAACGTGTAAAGTAGGAATAGTTCTTTTCCTCCTATAAATATGTAAGTCATCCGGCTAAGTTAAAGGCAAGACTTTCATGTGTTGAAAGTAAGTCTTCCTTCTTGTACACAATTTTTTTTTTGAATATTTAATAAAAAACAGATATGTTTCTAAAGAAAAGCTATGGATAAACAAAACCCAAAATTATCAAACCTACCAGAACAGGTATATTTATTTACGATTATGAATAGCTAAATTCATAAATTCTTGACAATCATGATATGATAAAATAAGTTCATGTTAGTTACTTTATAGTAGAATTATTCGAAGAATAGCATGTTAAGAAGTTTATTAGCAAAGTGAAAAAGGAGAAAAATCCCTAAGAACTATGCCATCCTAAAGTTGAAATCAGTGAGGCAAGAAAGCCGTGATAGGGGAGTAGCCAGAGTAGAGACGTTGTTTAAGGGAAAAATATCCAGATTACCCTACTAATAGTGACGGAAGAACATGTTATTTAAGAATAATCTAGTATATAGTAATCTAAAATGATCATATTTTGTTATGTGTATGATTGAAGGGAATATTTTGAAAAAAGCATCATATGAAAAATGAATACTTATTTATCTGATGAAATGGTAGATAAATTTAAAATACTTGTTTTGTATGTACTTAGGGATATAGAAATTATAGATATAAGAAAAATCATATTGGAAAAAATATTTTGATAAATATCTTATGACTAGAATAAATTACATACCACACCTACCTACTTACTCTTACAAATATCTACATGCCAAACTACACATCAACCATGATAAATTACGTAAAATGGACATGAAAAATATACAATTAATAGAAAGACTAATGAAAAAAAATTTAGAAAAATATATGAGAACTAAAGATACAAAATATATGGAATTCCTTAATGAAAATATACAAGAATTATTAAGATTAAAACAAACAACCAGTAAATATTATGATAAAGCATTTAATAAATTATAAATTACTAAAATCTAACTCCAAGTTATCCAAGTTATTCGTAGAAACCTAAGCATCATATGGACAATATGACAAGATATATATCTGATGAAATTAAGATACTTGTTTTATATATCATAAAAGACTTAGAAATAGAAGACATAAAGAAAATAATATGGGGAAAAATATTTTATGAAGAATCATTAAGTCTAGAATGGTTAGAAGATACGCATGATCTTAGTTTATATTATTCAGATAGTTATTACTCAGGTAATAATAGTTATTATTCAGATGGATATTATACAGATTAAAAATGTTAAAATATATAAAAAGAGTTAGAGAAAAACAAAGTTGGCTATATGAAGAAATTAATTATAGAAACCAGCTTAGAAAAGGAAGAAAACAATTAAAAGAAAGATTAATTTGGATAGATAAAACCATGAAACAACTAGAATTAAAAGACAATTTAGAATATGATTTAGACATAGAATTATTCATAGAAGAAAAAGACAGGATAATTAACGAAATAGATAACCTAGAATTTAATATCAGATATAGTACAATTAGAATAAATTACTATAAAGAAATTTGCAGTATTACAACTACTTTAGGATAAAATGATAAACTATGAATATTTAAAATATTGGAGACAAGATATGGAAGAAATAAGATTAACAAAAATACTTATGAAAGAGAATTTAATTGAATATTTTAGAACAAAAGCTATAGAATATTTAGAATACCTTCAAAATAATATACAAGAATTACAAAGACTAAGAGAAAAAACTAAAGAATATTACAGTAAAGCATTTAATCAAATACCATTTAATCACCTCCCAACATATGAACATCAATAAAACTAAAATAAATAAATTAAAAATAAAAATGTTTAGAAAAGTTAAGAAACATCCACGCACAAATAAAAATAGATTCATTAGAGTTATAATAGATCTATTTAAGTTACCCAAGTTATCCGCACCCCCTGTCTCTCTTCTATTTTAATTTTCTAGATAGACATTATTATATTAAAATGTGAAGGATCTTTGAAAAGTGAGTTAAACTTTTTACACTTCACTAAAAATCTCCGCAATTGATAAAATTATTTAATTTTAAATAATTAAACGTTACACGTGCAAGGCACGTGCGGTTAAACTAGTAATATTAAAAGTGTGAAGAACTTTTTTTCCTTCATTAAAAATCTTTGCTTTAGACAAAATTATTTTTTCACTATTTTTTCTACTATTTAAGAATTGAAGATTAATTAAATATATTTATGGTAAAACCTTTCCTCATTAGAAGTCATCAGAATTAATTACAATTAATACCTTTTTTTACCAGTTTAAGAATTCTAAATCAATTAAATTTGATTTTAAAAAGATTTGAATCTAGAAATAAATACAAAATCTCTTAGCCTCTGCCATAAAAAGTGATTTAAACTTTTTATACTTTATTAAAAATATCCAAAATAGACAAAATCATTAATTTTAAATAGTTAAATGTTACACGTGTGAGGCATGTGCGGTTAAACTAGAGGCTTTAGGTTGTAGGTGATAAAAGAGTTTTAAAATAAGGTGTAGGTGACACAAGTTTTAATTTTGAGTGGAGGTGACAATTACTTTAGTATGGATTAAGAAAGTTGGGGAAGTTTGAAAATAACCCACAATTTTTTAATTTATACTTTGATCTAAATGTTAGTTAATATAACAGGAAAGGGGAAAAAAAGCGTGTTTCTCTCTCTTCTCATCCGTTGTTGTTTTATATTTCTTCACGATTATTGTTGTTCATTGTTGTTGCTTCTTTATTCATCATCTTCTTCTTCATTATCATCATCTTCTTTTTGTGGACCATTGTTGTAGTTGTTGTTACCGCTACTGCTGCTATCTGACCAATTTCTTAGGTCAAATTTTGTTTTCTACATCACTTTCCACTTTGGCATTACTTCATAGGTGACTTTGATAAGTAAAATTATGATTTTTATTTGAATTTGTCATCTGGATACACAGTTACTGCTATTTTTCTAATAATGGATAGAACCCGATCATAATCCAACATAAGTGCCCACAATTTAAATAGATCACTTATCTGATGCATCAGATGACTAATCTATTGCAACAGAAGATTTATCTGTTGCAACAGATTAGTTATCTGTTACATCAGACTGATTATCTATTACATCAGACTGATTATCTATTGCATCAAACTGATTATCTGTTGCATCAGACTACTTATCTGTTGCAACAGATGATTAAGCTGTTTGGAACAACACAAATCAGCCCCTACCACAAACCCAACAGATAACCAATGTGTTTCAACTCTTGTTATTGCTACTGGATTCAAAATTATTCCTTACGTCCAGTTCTCGGCATATTTGTTGAGAAGATAATAGACAGAATAAAAATTAAATATTCCCTCCATCTTAAATAACCCGTCCTTATCTGTTGCGATAGATGATTAATCTGTTTGAAACATCACAAATAAGCCCCACCACAAACCCAACAGATAACCAATATGTTTTAACTCTTGCTATTGCTACTGGATTCAAAATTATTTCTTATGTCCAATCGTTGACATGTTTGTTGAGAATATAATAGATGGAATGAAAATTAAATACTCTCTCCGTCTCAAATTACCCGTCCTAAGTTTTCTAAATTTATTTCTGATTTTACTTGTCTTTTTTCATTAATCAAGAAGAGAATTTTTTTTTCCATGTTTTACCATTTGCATTAATCACTTTTTCTTCAAATTAAAATATAAACATCATTTAATATGGGTATTATGGTAAACTAGGTATGTTATTAATTATTTTTCTTAATCAATGTGTCATCTCAATGTGGGACGGGTTAATTTGAGACGGAGGGAGTATGAATTAAAATGTCAAAGCCATGCAACAGACTAGTTATTTGTTGAAACAGGTTGCGTATCTATTGCAACATATGAATAATCTCTTTGGAATAACACAAATCAACCCCTACCACAAACCCAACAGATAAATCTTAAATCTTGCTATTGCTACTGGATTCAAAATTATTCCTTACGTTCAATTGCCGACATGTTTGTTGAGAAGATAATAGACAGAATGAAAATTAAATATGAATTAAAATGTCAAAGTTGATCAAACATAATTTTTTTATTAAACTAAAGAAAATAAAAATACATATACATAGACTTAAAAAGAAAGAAACAAAATAATCTAATTATTATTATTATTATTATTATTATTATCTTAGTCATTATTATTATTATCGCCAGCCGACCAAACTTCGACCGACAGAAGCAGCGCCCTCCTCATCCTGCGGATCTCCCGCAACATCCTTACTCTAACAACGGCCAACTCTTACTGTATATCATGAACCTGCCTCTGCAGTTCCTATATGGCGTTTCATAAAATAGCGACATCCCACACTGGATCAATCATATCTAGAACACACATAAATTGACAAAAAATGCAAAAACAAAAGTAAAAAAAGAATCCAAAAGTAAAGTAATACAACGTATATTTACAAAAAAATCAAGAAAAACTTACCAAAGATGAAAAAGCTATCAAGTTCTTGAAGAGAAAGTAGTTGAAGGTGTAATATGAAAGACAAGAGCAAGAAATAATTAGATATGTGTAGTAGAATGAACGAGTAAGGAGGGACCTATTTATAGAAGATTAAATTTGAATGAGTTAGGAAAAAAAAGCGATTGTTCACCTCCATTTATTAATACTGGTGACATTTTTATCGAGTTGTTGCAATAAATTATATATCTGTTGCATCAGATAACCCATCTGTGACAATAGATATACCATTTGTTGCAACAAATCTGAAATCTGTGGCATCAGATAATATATCTGTTGCAATATATATTTTTTTAATAATCATCATATATTTATCTTTAATTCAAATTTGGTGACTTTTTTATTATATAAATTAAAAAAAAGATTCAAAAAACAAAAAGGCGCTATTGTTCACCTCCATTTATTAATATTGGTGCCGTTTTTATTGAGTTGTGGCAATAAATTATATATCTGTTGCATCAGATAACCCATCTATGACAATAAATATACCATTTGTTGCAACAAATCTATAATCTGTTGCATCAGATAATATATCTGTTGCAACATATATCTTTTTAATAATCATCATATCTTTATCTTTAATCCAAATTTGGTAACTTTTTTATTATATAATTAAAAAACAGATTCAAAAACAAAAAGCGTGACTGTTCACCTCTATTTATTAATTACATTCAAACTGGTGACTTTTTGATTACTGTGGAAAGTTATGACTTAATAAGTTCTTTTCAGTAACCATTTTTATTGAGTTGTTGCAACAAATTATATATCTGTTGCATTAGATAACCTATCTGTGACAATAGATTACCATTTGTTGCGATAAATCGATAATCTGTTGCATCAACTAATATATCTGCTGCACATATAAGCTATCTTTTTTAATAATTAACATATCTTTTTAATCCAAATTTGATGACTTTTTTATTATATAAATTAAAAAATAAATTTAAAAACAAATATGTCGAAGAGTCAAAATCAGTTATTAAAATTAAATAACCGTTCTGTTACGGTTATAAATTGTGTTTATCATTTATTTTCTTTTTATTTATTTACGAACTATTTTTCATATTAAATAATCAAAAAGTCATGTCTTTTCACCCTCTCAATAACAATAATCCTTTTTTATCAATAACCACCTGTTGCAACATATGATCGATCTATCACATCAGATTAACCTCCATCGAGATGTTGAGAATAAGAAATAAATAGAATGATAATTAACTACTAAATAAGAATTAAAAATTCAAAGTCGACCACCATGTCCAACCATAGATTTTTGAATCCCTTGGGTAGATTCGATATACAAAAGGAGGAAAATACATACAAACATACGCTAAAAGAAAAAGCATAACCTAATTATTATTACTACTACTATTATTATTATTATTATTATTATTATTATTATTATTATTATTGTCATTACTATTATTATTGTCAACCGGACAATTTTCATCCGGCAGCAGCAAGACCCTCCTCAAGCCTTGCTCTGAAGTAGGACAAATCCCTCTAGAGTTCATCAAAATGCCTTTGAAGTTCCCGCAAGGACTCGATATGAATCTTCTTGTATGAATCTGGATCAGCCATATTTGTATTATAAGTGTAGTAGAATGAATGAGTGAGAGTGAGTAAGGAGGCCGGAGGGACCTATTTATAAATGATTGAATTGAAAGGGGTTAGTCAAACAAAAAGCCACGACTATTCATATCCCTTAATTAAATAAAACTGGTGACTTTTCGAATATGTAAATTAAAAAAATGGATCTAAATACAACATTTTATCTTTTATTGTATTTCGGAAAGAAAAGAAAATTGCTTTAAAATAAATCTAACAGATGGATAATATGTTGCAAAATATATTCCTGTTGTCAGATAACTTACAACATACTGACAATCTGTTGCAACAGATGAATATATCTCTTTGCTTTTCTAATAGATATGTCATATGTTGCAATAAGTTGATCATCTGTCGTAACAGATGTGGCATCTATTGCAACTTGCTAGTCATCTATCTATTCAATTTAAGCCATAGATGGGCTAGGAAGAATAAGGTGCGTGAAGATGGATCCACTATCATATATGTGGGAGTTAAGTAAGTATTACTGATAAGGTCATCGGGACAACACACACAAAGTATAATATTTTTGTGAATACAGTTTTTAACCGATTAGGCACTGATCATTCAAACAAGATGTTGCATTGTACAGTTAAGTTTGATAGGTTTGAATTGATAAGGTTGAGGGCCCCATAAAGATGGTGTAGATACCCTGTTACGAATTACTGACGGTCGTTGCTCGTATTTATGTATGTTAAGTTTTGAGAAGGGATCAATATTTGGTGTCATTGCAGAGATCCAATAGCGATTAAACTTAACTTTAAGTGTGCATTGGACTCTGAGAAGGTCTTCGAAGTCTCGTACTGCATCAAATAAGAACGAAAAACCAATAGAAATTCCACTGGCTTAAATTTATATGGAAGGGTTGATCGAGAAGATGATTATACGCCAGAAGGAGCCGAAGGAGAATGCCTACGAGGGAAAGAAGAGTTGATGAAAGACTATATCATCTGAGAGCTAATTAAAGAAGAGACATAGGGTAGAAAGTAACTTTTAGTGAATCTGGCCGATCAAATTATCTTAAAACATGAGAAATCTGAATCAAGTGCAAATATGAAAGTGTATCCGGTAATGTAAATTCGTTTATTGTCTCTCTTAAAGAAAAATAATGCAGATGGATACTTTGCTAGGGAGCTTCGACTAGGTAGCATGGTTAGGATTATCACCTAGATAAAAAATAACAAAAGACCAAGAAAGTAGCCTTACAGGCATCGAGGGTTGAAATGATGTACAGTAAGTCTAGAAAACTTGCTCCAACAGCAACTGCAATTAAAGTAAGGAATCTAAGCGAAGGTGACAATTTCTGAATTTTTAATTGCATCTCATTCCTTCTTGTTTGTGGTTCTGATTAGGTCCACTTCTATTGACCTGATCGTAACCACAAACTAGATTAAAAGGCAAATTAAGTATCATTACCTCTTTAGCAATATGGATTAATTGATTGTGTTTTCTTGCCTTAGTATGCTTTCAACATTTCTTGGAGAAGATCAGAGGCTTGTTGTAGTATGTGAATCCCAATAATTTTCAAGCTTGCCTCTAGTTTGTCAATTTGGTATCCGAGCTTGTCGTTGCCGTCTTTAAAGTTGGTATAGAGTTCATGGTCTCTTGTGAGCTCGATTAGGAACACTACCTTCAAAGTTATGACATTGAATAAGGACTTCAGAACACTTTCTCCAGAAGCCTTAAAGGATACATGGAAGGTCGCTGTGTTTATTTTAGGTCAAAATATGTCGATGAACACTCAAGATGTGGTCCCAAACATTGAACAACTCACTTTTATCTGTAACATTTTATCTGTAATTGTTCTCCCAAAATATATCATCAAATAGTTGCATAGTATTTTTGCTAAGTTTTTCTAGAGCAATAAAAATGAAGGTAGAAGTAAGCATTGGTTAGCTTGGGATAAGGTATGATTACCTAAAAGGGAAGGAGGTTTAGGTTTTAGATCTTTTTATGATATTTATCAGGCTATGTATGCTAAATTATGGTGGAGGTTCAAGACATTATGTAATTTGTGGACTAATTATATGTGGAACAAGTACTGCAAAAAACAGATCCTAGCATAGGTCCAATGGAAAGGAAGCTCTCAAGTATGGAAAACAATGTTGGAAAGTAAATTTTTTTAGAAAAAATCATTTGGTGGGAGCCTAAGAATGGAACATCTGTAACATGGTTTGATAATTAGACTAACACTGGCCCTTTATATCTCCACTCTTCAAATACTCAAACTTGTTACCCATTGAGTGATATTGTGAATTCTTAAGTGAAGTAGATGGGACTTTGAATACATACAAAAGGTTATTTCAAGATATGTGTTTGAACATTTTAGATCAAACATGAACCTAATCAAATTTAAGAATAGAGGGGATAAACCTTGGTGAATAAAGACTAGCAATGGAAAATTTACTATTAGTATTCCTTACAAGGAGAATTTTGTTAAGGAAAATCCTAGTTGCAACTATCATAAATAGTGGGATACTAATGTCTCTGTAAATTGTGGATTTCGTCATTCTCTAGTAAGAGAGACAATTGAAAATTTAATTTTTAAGAGGTGACGTTGTAGAAAGAATCTAGATTTATTATTACGATGTTGCAAGAATCTAGAATCATTATTATGATGTTGCAGGTATCATAGACCAAAGAATGAATTTCAAGCAAACTTTGAGAATGTGGAAAGATAAACATGGTAATGCAAGAGAAAAAAAGTTGTCTTTCAGGTGATCCCTAACATTATTCTTTGGTTCCTTTGGAAGAGAAGAAACAATATACTACATGGTGGTTCTTATCAAGAGAAAAAGGTGAGCTTGGAAATAAATGACTCTATTTCTAAGTTTATGAAACTCATATTTAACTTGGAGGTATCTAGTAAGAGTTGGCCTAACATTGTTGATGTTCTTAAAGGTTATAAAGTAACCTATGACTTCAAAGTGGTGAAATGGTTACACCCTCCCCATTAGTGTTTAAAATCTAACACTGATAGGGCTTTAAGAGGCAATTTAAGGCCCAACTCAATTGTTTTTTGTATAAGGAGTGAATAAGGAGAATTGGTGGTGGCGAAAGGAGAGTTGATTCAGGAAACAACCAGTTTGGTGGCAGAGGCTATTTCTGTAAGGAAGTGTCTTAGATATTGCTAAAATAATTCATTTTATCAGATTATATTAGAATGTAATTCTCGGAGTTAGTTCAAATAATTCAGGGGACTTGAGATATCTCGTTGAATGTGTGCAATAGCCCAAATTATTTCAAGATCTATACCTCTTCAAAGATAAGATGCAAAGTTAGCTTTCTAATGCTTCAAGCCTTGTCTTAGTCTGATATTGTGGCAAGAAGTTACGGAATTTTTCCCTTAATGACCTGATTTACTGTTATGACTATGACTCAAGGTAACGAGTCATAACCACTTTTGATGAGTCATCACAAGTGAGTCATAGTCTCTTTAGTGGATCTTTAAGTTGTAGCAAAGTAACTATGACTCCTTATTATGACCTATAATCAGTGGCTACAAGTCTTAGGGAAGGATTCGTAGTCACAACAATATGTAATCCAAAAATTCAACCCAGTTATTATGAGTCCAGCTTATGGTTCGTATCCAAAGTTTATGAGTCATTAAAAAGACTCGTATCCTTACCAGTTAAGGATCCAAGAATAAATCCTTATGTTTTGGTAGTTTTACAAGTGATTTAGACATATATTAAGACACCAAATAGCTCCTACCTTATATACAAATCGAAATATTCCTTAGTGATTAAATTCTTGTGAAGAGTATAACTATGTCCAGATTCAAACGAGAATAACTTTTGGTATACTAATAATTTCTGAGCTCAATACCCACCAAAAGATAGATATTTGAATTATCTTTTCAATGATACTAATTTTGCCTTAATCCGATATCAAGGTAAAAAGTTATGGCCAAATGTTTGAAGCAATGTCAAAGCTGCTAGTGACTGCGACTCCTGATGACAACTAGTAGACAGATCCTATGAGTAGTTAGGATTTGTAGTCATCACGGAATTAGGGGTCAAGATATGGGTTTCTGAGAAATTATCAGTTGTGAGTCCTATTAACATTAATCAGAACTAGTGTTAGTTCAGTTGGGAGTAGGACTTAGAATCGAGTGAACCTTGGGATGAGGGCTCACCTGCCAGTCAAGGGTGTGACATTTAGTAGTAGTCCTTGAGTTCCAAAACTATGTATCAATCATAGGTTTGAGAGGTATTTCTACCAGTTGAGGGTTTACACTCTCTTAGGGGAACCTTTCAGTAGAGGGTGAAACCCTAGTCCTTTGGGACATTAGCCTTATGGATCCACATAGTCAGCCAGTGTTAGAGCCCATTGCAAGGTACTAACACCCTTCCTACTGGGGTTACAGGTTGGACCTTGATTAGCTCAGATTGGGGCATGTTGATTACATGATAGCCCCATAGTTTTAGTTCAATACTCAGGTTACATCAGTACAGGTTTGCATGACCAAGTGTTCATTTTATCATCTATCCAATCAACTAGTTTTTACAGATTATTTCAGTACATGCTTCACTTGGTCTTGCATTCATTTTACATGTTCATGAATTCATGTTCAGTATCCATATTTATTTCAGTTAGTCCCTATCCCACGTACATTTAAAATACTGATCACATACTCTCTTTTGCGCTATGTTTTCTTATAACATAGGTTCAGATTCTCATTTCCCTAATTACCCTTAGTGAAATCATGCCTTTAATCAACATTCATGGTGAGTCCTCATTCATTGAGGACAAGTTATTGCAATTATTTTAGTATTTCTTTCATTTCAGTCAGTTGGTGTTAGTTGGGGGTTTGTCCTATCAACTCATATTTTAGAGGCTTTTAGATATTCAGACTAGATATTCAAATATTCAGACTTAGTTTTCAATTTTATCAGTAGTTCAAACATGTTGGTATTTGTTTTAATATTATATCTTAATATAATGTTACTAGTTTATCTTCCGCATATGATGTTTCATTATTATCTTATTCAACGCTCGTAGTAGGTACCTAATCATAGGTTAGCTTGGGCTTTCTTGTGTCCTTAAGTATCGTGTCATGACTAGGGGTAGCCTCGGGTTATGACAAAACTTGGTATTAGAGCCTAAGGTTTTAAAGTGTACTAAGGTGTTTGAAATTCGTGTTGAGTAGAGTCTTGTGCATGGGTGTGATGTCCGCCATACTTTTGGACAAAAGGTTAAAAGATATTATAGCAAAATTTTCCTTCTTTTAGTGTTCATGTCGTGTGAAAGAGAGTGAGCTCTACTAAAATCATTTTTCTAACTCGTCCTTCTTTTGTTTACAGAAAATGCCTCCCATAAGAAACAACTTAATAAAAAATAGGGATCATCCCGCACCACCTGTTCAGGAAGATCCTCTGAATGAACATGTTTCCCATGCCGAATTCAGGGTCATTTTCATAGCTTTGGCTCATTCTGTGGATGCTCAAAATAAACAGTAGGCTATTTCCCCAGCCAATCTAGTAGTGAGAACGACAACATCTAGGATCTGAGACTTCACTCGAATGAATCCCCCATTTTTTTTAGATCTAAGTCTTAGGAGGATCCTCAGGAGTTAAAGATGGTGTGCAGAAAGTGACAGGCATAATGGGTGTTATTGCTAGTGAGAGTGCTGACTTAGCCTCTTACTAATTGCAAGGGGTGGCTCAAACTTGGTTCAAGCAATTGAAGGAGGACAAAGGTGTTGAGACAGGACCTATAGAGTAGGAAAAGTTTGACGCGACCTTATTAGATAGGTTTTTCCCACTAGAGTTGATGGAGGATAAGATGCAGGAGTTTATAAATCTAAAGCAAGGTAACATGAGTGTGAAGGAGTACTCACTCAAGTATACTCAGTTGGCAAGTTATGCTCCGAGTATATTGGTTGATTCTAGGGATATAATGAGTACATTTATATCTGGTGTGTCAGATAGTATAGTCAAAGTGTAGAACAACCATGTTGATTAAAGAGATAGACCTTTTTAGGCTGATAGTTCATGCTCAGCAGAACGAGGAAGAGAAAATCATAAAAAAAATAGAGAGTATAAGAGGGCCAGAACTGGTAGCTTCAACTTCTCACAACAGAGGTCTAATAGTGGAAATTATTCTCAGTTCCACCAGAAATTTTCATACTCAGCCACATCTTCAGCCAGTGCCTAAGTTCAGGTAGGACCATAGGGATAAGGCCCCAGGATCTAAGTCTTAGGGTATTGCAAATAGTGGTTGCAATAATATATTTTGTAGAAAGTATGGTAAGAATCACAAGGGTGAGTGTATGGAAGACAATGATGTGTGTTTAGGATATAAAAATCCATGACACAGGATCTAGGATTTCCCAAGGGTTGTCCAGAAGGGGAAGGATTTTTGTCCACAGGGCCAATCCAACTTTTCATCAGCTATGATAGGTCGCCCGACTCAGCAGGATGTCACTTCCAGCTCCACTAGTAGGCAGTACTAGAACTGACTTTATTCTCTCCGGACTCGACATGATCAGGAAATTTCCCTTGATAATATTATGTGTACGCTGTAAGTCTTTCATCTTTATGTTTATCACTGTTAGACCTTGGAGCTTTACTTTTCTTTATGACTCCTTATATAGTTGTAGACTTCAATGTTAGTCCCGACATACTAGCAGAGCCTTTCTCAATGTCTACCCCATTGGGTAATTCTATTATAGCCAAATAGGCATACAGAAATTTCTCGGTCACAGTGTCTCAGAAAGTTACTTTAATTGACCTTGTGGAGTTAGAGATGACTGATTTTGATGTCATTCTCAGCATTGATTTTCTCCACTCGATCTATGCCTCAGTTGATTGTAGAACTAGAATTGTCCAGTTCTAGTTTCCTAATGAGCTCGTTATTTAATGGAGGGATAGTACTTCAGTGCCTAAGAGTCAGTTTATCTCCTATCTTAAGGGAAGAAAAATAATATCCAAGGGATGTATTTATCATCTCGTTTGAGTCAAGGACTCAAATTTTAAAACTCCGAGTATTGAGTCAGTTCCGGTAGTGAATGAGTTTCAAGAAGTGTTCCTTGAAGATCTTATCGGAGTTTATCCCGAAAGGAAAATTGACTATGGAATAGATATCTTCCTATATACCCAACCTATCTTAATTCCACTTTACAGAATGCCTCCAGCTGAGCTTAAGGAATTAAAGAAACAATTGAAAATCTCTTAGATAAGGGTTTTATAAGGCTTAGCATTTCTCTACGGGGTGATCCAATTCTCTTCGTGTGCAAGAGAGACAGTTCCCTTATAATGTGCATCGACTACCGTTCATTGAACAAAGTTGCAATCAAGAATAAGTATCCTCTCCCCAGGATTGATGACTTATTCAACCAACTTCAGGGTACAATTTATTTCTCTCAGATAGACCTCAGATCTAGCTATCATCAGCTTAGAGTCAGAGAATGTGGCATCCCAAAGAAAGCCTTTAGAACTCGATATGGTCACTTTGAATTCCTAGATGCATCTTTTAGACTAACAAATGCTCCTACAACTTTTATGGACTTGATGAACAGGATGTTCAAGAAGTACTTGGACATGTTCATCATAGTCTTCATAGTTGACATCCTCATTTATTCTCGTAGTGAAGGTGATCATGCAGACCATTTGAGGATTATATTATGGACCCTTAAAAGTCACCAGTTATTTGCTAAGTTCTGTAAGTACAAATTCTAGTTGAGTTCAGTAGCTTTCCTTGGTCACATTATTTCCAGTGATGGCATTCGATTTTATCTTCAAAAGACCAAAGCAGTAAGAAATTGGCCTACACCCATCTCTCTATTAGATGTCAGAAGTTTCTTGGGTTTAGCTGGTTACTATAAATGGTTTGTTGAAGGTTTTTCTTCTATTGAATCTCCTATATCTCAATTAACCCAAAAGAAAGTTAAATTTCAGTGGCCAGATTCCTGCGAGAAGAGTTTTCAGAAGTTGAAGATTCGACTCACTTTCGCTCCAGTCTTAACATTACCATATAGCACAGATGGGTTTGTAGTTTATTTTGATGCTTTTAGAGTTGGTCTTGGTTGTGTGCTAATACAGCAAGGCAAGGTCATAGTCGATTCCTCTAGACAACTTAAACCCTATGAGAAGAATTACCTAACACATGATCTTGAGTTGGAAGTAGTGGTCTTTGCCTTAAAGATTTGGATGCATTACCTTCATGGAGTTCATGGATCATATGAGTTTATAGTATGTGTTTACTCAAAAGGATCTAAACCTTCATCAAAGAAGGTGGCTTGAATTGTTGAAAGACTATGATATGAGTATGTTGTATCACCTCGGTAAGGATAATGTAGTAGTTGATGCCTTTAGTAGATTATATATGGGAAGTATTGCACATTTTGAGGATGATAAGAAAGATTTAGTCCATGAGGTTTATCAGCTTGCTAGGTTAGGTGTTTAGTTGGTTTATTCAATCGGAGGTAGTATATGGGTTCATAATGGTTCAAAATCTTTACTGGTTGTCGAAGTGAAAGAAAAAAAGATAGGGATCCTATTTTGGTTATGTTGAAAGAGACGATTAGGGATCATAAGGTTGAGGTTTTCTCCCAAAGGGGAGATGGTGTGCTTCATTGTCAAGGTAGGTTATGTGTTTAGTGTGTCAATAGTTTGAGACAATGAATATTAGTTGTAGCGCATGGTGTGTGATATTCTATTCACCCGGGAGACGCTAAGATGTACGTGATTTGCAAGAAATCTATTGGTGGAGTGGTATGGAGAAAGATATTACAGAATTCGTGGCTAAATATTTACATTTTCAGTAGGTTAAGGTTGAGAATCAAAGGCCTAGTAGTACACTTCAAAAGTTCAGCATCCCCACTTGGAAGTGGGAGGTGATGAACATCGATTTTATAATAGGGTTACCTTGTACGCGTCATCAACATAATTCAATTTGGGTCAATGTAGATCGAATGACCAAGTCATCCAGTTTCTTACCAGTTAATACTTCTTATTCAGTTGAGGATTATGCTGATTCTATCTCAGGGAGCTGGTAAAGTTGCATGGGGTTCCATTGTTCATCACTTCAGGTAGAGGTACCTAGTGTACCTCTCACTTTTGGAAGGCTTTTCAGAAGGTTCTTGGTACCCAAGTTCATCTCAGTATAAATTTTCATCCTCAAATAAATGGTCAGGAAGAGCGGACTATTTAGACTTCATAAGATATGTTGAGGGCTTGTGTTATCAACCTTTAGGGTAGTTAGGATGACCAATTACCTTTGATTGAGTTTGCCCACTACAATAACTATCACTATAGTATTCAAATGGCTCCATTTGAGGCTTTTCTTAGAAGGCTATGTAGATCACCTATTGGTTGGTTTGAAGTAGGTGAGGCTACTTTGATAGGGTCAGATTTAGTTTATGAGGCAATATATAAGGTTTAGTTGATCCGAGAAAGGATGAAGATATTCCAAAGTCGTCAAAATCCTATGCAGATGTGAGAAAAAGAGATCTTGAGTTTGATGTTGGTGACTTGGTTTATTTGAAAATTTTGCCTATGAAAGGAGTGAAGAGATTTGGCAAGAATGGGAAGCTTAGCCCCCGCTATATTGGCCCAGATAGAATTATGATCCGTTGTAGGAAGGTAGTTTATGAGTTAGAGTTGCCTGCAGATTTGGCATCAGTGCATCCGGTGTTTCATGTCTGTTTGTTAAAGAAATGTATTGGTGACCCCACTTTAGTCGTGCCCTTAGAGAGTGTGGATGTGAAAGATAGTCTTTCCTATGATGAATTTCCAGTTGAGGTCCTTGACCATAAGATTCATAGGTTGAGGAATAAAGAAGTCCCCTTGGTTAAGGTTTTATGGAGAAATAAGTCCATTGAAAAAGCTACTTGGGAAGCAAAATCATATGTGTGAGCCAAGTAACCCCATCTTTTCTCTACAAATTCTGATTCAGCTTGAGGTAATGGTTTCCCTTAATTGATTTCCTCATTTTCAATATCAGCTATATAACCATCCTCATGTCATAACATGCATTGATGAATTTAATTCAGTCCATGCGTATGTTTTAGATTAAGTTATTTAATCATGATTCAGCCCATTAGTATTCATTGCTCAACCTTAGCTTTCCTATTAGCTCATCTCAAATAGTTTTATTCAAGGCTGAATGATCCCAAGGGGGAGATATTATAATACCCCAAATTTTCAAGAACAAGACCTCTTAAAATATAGGCCACGAAGTTGGCTTTCCAATGCTTCAAGCCCCGTCTTTATCTGATGATATGGAAAAAAGATACGGAAGATTTCCCTTATAGCCTGATTTACTGTTATGACTATGTGTAACGACCCGAGACTACCCCTAGTCATTACACAGTGCTTACGATCCCGAGGGACCATAAGCTAACCCATGAGCTGGTACCTGTTGTGAGCACTGAATAATATAATCATGAAAGAGGAAGAATAACTTAAATGCCATAAGGTTTTAATAATGAAATAACTACTGAGTTATGAATCTGATAAAAATACTGAAATCTGAATAGTCTGAATAGCTAACTGTAGTGTCTGAAAAGCCTCTAAACTGGATACTGTGAGTTGATAGGACAAGCCCCAACTAACTCTACTAACTACTGAGATAAGGACATAAAGTAATATAATCTGTCCTCGGATGATGAGAACTCAACATTACTACTGTACTACTGATAAATCTGAGAATCTAGGTGTGATCCAGGAACTAATCTTCAGCACTTATGATATGAGACATCATAGTGCAAAATAAAAGGTTTGCGATCAGTACTTTGAATGTACTGGTATGCTAAATGAGGTAGGTTGATATGCATGGTCTCATGAATAAGAATGATAATAATTAAATGGACATACCTGTAAAGCATGGAGTACTGAATAAAGTGCATGGAATTGTAGATATCGAAAATGCAGGAAAATCTGTAAATACCATGGATGCATGACCAATCATATAACATGAACTGAGTAAAATCTATAAACTGATATACTGAGATAACTAAAATCTGTATGCTTTGATCAAACAATACTAAGACTGAATAACTGAGCTGGGACTATAATTGAGACTATATCTGAGACTGTGGGAGGTATCATCTAATCGACATTCCCCAATTTGAGCTAATCGGGGTTCAACCTATAAACCCAGTTGGAAGGGTGTTAATACTGTTCCACGGTTACTATCAATAGTTGTCTGGATCCACTAAACTGATATAATGTCCAAAGGACTAAGGGTATCAAGCCTAAACTGACGGGTGACCCCTGCGAGATAGTCAAGCCTAATCTGACGGGTGACTACTCATATCCTACACTGGCTATGTAGTTCTGGAGTATAGGGACTACTACTAGCAACTCTGCCTAACTGACGGGGAAGCCTCCATCCTTACACTTGCTCGGTAATAAATCCTATTCCCAACTGAAAGACACTGATATACTAGACTGTTCTGAGTTGAATAACTGATATCTGACTATTCTGATAATGCTCATAATATAATCTGAAGACTATTCTATAATGTACTGAGACTAGACTAAATGAACAACTATGGTTTTGGGGTATTCAATACCCCCTGGACTCAAAACAATAATACTGGAAAGACACTAAAGCTTAAAGGCCAAAACATGAAGGATCTTATAAAATAAATCACTCTTGTAGGAATTTTATCAAACACTTGTAGTTCATGGTTTAAAACGATCATAGAAATGTCCTAAAACATATAGAAATAGCATGAATCTGACATAATAGAGCTAAATCATGGTTTTGTTCAATAAATGATGATATTAAAACATGGAAGATTGAATAATAACAATAATTTCATGGTAACGTGGCATAAAATCAATAGTACATAGAGATTCATGGATGAAATAATAATTTAAAACATAATTTCTTGAAAGATTATAACTTGGTGATTAAAATAGGTTACTTGGGCTCCATGGATGAACATCTAACATACCTGGGATGATGAATTTGGAAGTATTGATGGAGAGTTTTTGAGATTTGACCTTGATTCTTGAGAGCTAGGGTTTCTTGTTCTTGAAAGAGGGGATTTTTTTTAATTTGAGAGAGAGTGAATAATGATGTGTATTTAGGTCAATTAGGGGTTAAATTTCGTGTTTAGGGCGAGTTTAGGACTTAGGAAAAAGACCCAAATACCCTTAAACAAATTTAAAAACACAAGTTAGAAACTAAAATCCTAATTTTTGGCCTTGGCGTAATGCGTCACTATCGTACCAAGCCACTGGAAAAGGGACAACTAGGACCTGGACAAACGCCGCTATGCGCCACCATCGCGGTAACCCCGTGGATGCTATTTTGGCCATCTCCGCGATGCGCCATGATCACGGAGGCCCACTGGAAATTGACAAATGGGAAATTGACCTATGGCGTGAAGCGGAAGGATCACGGACCCTTACTGGATTTTATCAAATTGGAGATTGGCTTGCTCCGCGATGCGCTAGAGGTTAAAATGATGGGGTTTTGCGACTGAAACTTAAAATCGCCATAACTCCTTACCCGGTTATCGGATTTGGGCTAATTTTATATCATTTGAAAGCTAATTGAATTTCCTATGCAATAAAAGGCTCTAAACTAAAAAATAATAAGTGTTTCAAAAATTTTATTTATGAATACTTATGTATTGGGACTTAGATTATGCTAGGGAAATTAGGGGTGTTATAATATCTCTCCCTTAGGATCATTCATCCCCGAATGAAACTGGTTAAGCTGAGGTAATTGATAGAATGAGCTTACACACTGAATATGCATATTGATGCATGGAATGCATGAATGAACTGATTCATGAATGCACGACTGATATGAACATGATGTGCAACTGAAACTGAGCATGATAGAGAAAAATCTTAAGAAAATTTGGTACCTTATACTGAATTTGAATTTACGGAGAAGAGATGAGGGTACTTTGTCCACATATCTGCCTCTGCTTCCTAAGTGGCTCCCTCAACGGACTGATTTCGCCAAAGAACTTTGACTAGTGAAACTTCTTTGTTCCTTAGTCTACGAACTTGATGATCAAGAATTTCGACTAGAACTTCTTAAAAGGAAAAACTGTTCTGATGATCTACACTTTCTATGGGAACAATTACCGCTGGATCACCAATACACTTTTTGAACAACGTGACATGGAACACTGGGTGTACTGAGGCTAAATCTGAAGGCAACTCTAGCTCGTAAGATACCTTTCCAAAATGACTGAGGATTTTGAAGGGACCGACATATCGGGGACTGAGTTTCCCTTTCTTGCCAAATCTCCTCACTCTCTTCATGGGAGAGATTTTCAAAAACAAAAGATCACTGACCTTAAACTCGAGATCCTTTCTTCTCACATTTGCATATGATTTCTATTGGCTCTGGGCAACCTTAAGTCTTTCTCTGATCAACTGAACATTCTCTAACCCATCAACACCAAGTCAGGCCCTATTACTACAACATCACTGACTTCAAACCAACCAATTAGAGATCTACATCTCCTACCATAGAGAGCCTCAAATGGAGCCATACAAATATTGGAATGATAGTTATTGTATGCAAATTCAATCAAAGGAAAATGGTCATCCCAACTACCCTTGAAATTAATAACGCATGCTCTCAGTATATCCTCAAGAGTCTAAATGGTCCATGCTTCTTGACCGTCTATCTAAGGGTGGAAGGCTATACTGAGGTGGACTTGGGTACCAAGACCCTTTTGGAATGCTTTACAAAAGTAAAAGGTAAACTGAGTACCTCTATCTGAGATTATAGATAAAGGAACACCGTTCAACCTAACCAACTCTCTGAGATAGATATTGGCATAGTCCTCGACTAAGTAAGAGGTATGGACTGGCAAGAAATAAGCTAATTTGGTCATCCTGTCTATGATAACCCAAATAGAGTCATGCTGATAACAGGTACGAGGCAAACCTATCACAAAGTATATGTTCACTTTCTCCTATTTCCACATGGGAATACTGAACTCCTGTATAGACCCACTAGGCTTCTGGTGCTTAATATTAACTTTCTGGAATGTAGAGCACTTAGATACAAGCTCTTCAATATCTTTCTTCATCCCACTCCACCAATAGATCTCCCACAAATCGCGGTACATCTTAGTGGCCCCTAGATGAATAGAGTAACGCACACCATGCACTTCTGCAAGAATTCGTTGCCTCAACTCTTCTACACCAGGCACACACAATCTACATTGACAACTCAAAACACCATTACGCCTTGGGAGAAAACCTCTACTTTCTGATCTCTGACTGATTCTTTCAACTTAACTATAATGGGATCTCTATCCTGCTTTTTCTTCACCTCAGAAAATAGAGGTGACTCTGAGCTACTCTGCACCCATACACTACCTTCTGCTGAATCAAGTAAACGAATACCTATTCGGGCAAACTGATAGACTTCCTAAGCTAATTTTTTCTTACCATCCTCAACATAAGCTACACTACCCATAGACATTCTACTGAGAGCATCATCTACTATATTAGCCTTGCTCGGATGATACAGAACACTTATGTCATGATCCTTCAATAACTCTAACCATCTTCTTTGATGCAAATTCAAATCTTTATGAGAGAACACATACTGAAGGCTTTTGTGATTTGTGGACACATCTACATGCAACCTATACAAGTAATGCCTACAAATCTTTAAGGCAAACACTATAGTTGCTAGCTCAAGATCACGAGTCGTATTATTCTTCTTATGAGGCTTAAGCTGTCTAGAGGCGTAGGCTATGACCTTACCTCTGTGCATGAGGACACAACCCAAACCTACTCTGGATGCATCACAGTACATGACAAAACCATCTAAACTGTCTGGTAGAGTAAGAACTGGGGCTGAGGTGAGTCGAGTCTTCAACTCCTGAAAACTCTTCTCGCATGAATCTGACCACTGAAACTTAATTTTCTTCTGAATCAATATGGACATGGAGGATGTAATAGAACAAAACCATTCAGCAAACCAATGGTAATAGTCAGCCAAACCCAAGAAACTCCTGATATCTGATGGAGAGATGGGACTAGGCCAGTTTCTCACCACTTTGGTCTTTTGAGGATCGACTTTAATGCCATCACCAAATATAATATGGCCAAGAAAAGATACTGATCTTTGCCAGAATTCACACTTACTGAATTTAGTGAACAACTGATGGGCTCTAAGAGTTTGCAACACTATTCTGAGATGGTATGCATGATCATTTTCACTACGGGAGTAAACAAGAATGTCATCAAAGAAGACTATGAGGAACATGTCCAAGTACTGCTTGAACACTCGCTTCATCAATTCCATGAAGGTTGTTGGGGCATTTGTAAGACCAAAAGACATGACTAGAAATTCGAAGGGACCAAACCGAGTTTAGAAAGCTATTTTCGGGATATCACATTCATTGACTCTAAGATGATGATAGCCTGATCTGAGGTCTATCTTGGAAAATTAACTAGCACCTTGAAGTTGGTCGAATAAATCATCAATTCTAGGAAGTGGATATTTATTCTTGACTGTGACCTTGTTCAACTGATGGTAGTCAATATACATTCTTAGAGAATCGTCTTTCTTACATATAAATAGAACAGGTACGCCCCACGGGGAGATGCTAGGTCTGATGAATCCCTTATTTAAGAGATCCTTCAACTGTTCTTTCAATTCTTTGAGTTTAGCTGGAGCCATTTTGTATGAAAGAATAAATATAGACTGAGTATCTGGGAGAAGGTCTATTCCAAAGTCGATTTCCCTTTTGAGAGAAACGCCAGGAAAATCTTCAGAAAATACATTTGAGAATTCATTTACTACTGGAACTGACTCAAGAGTAAGAGTTTCTGAGTTAGAGTCTTTGACTCGTACAAGATGTTAGACACACCCCTTGGATATCATCTTTCTGGCTCTAAGGTACGAGATCAACTGACCCCTAAGAGCTATAGTACTACCTCTCCATTCAAGGACTGGTTCATTTAGAAACTGAAAATGAACTATTCTATTTCTACAATCAACTGAGGCATAGCATGAGTGGAACCAATCCATGCTGAGAATAACGTCAAAATATGTCATCTCTAACTCCACGAGATCAATTGAGGTAACTTTCTAAAATATTATGATCGAACAATTCCTGTATACCTATCTGGCTACAACGAAAATGCCTACTAGGGTAGACACTGAAAAGGGCTCTGCTAGAGTTTCGGGACTGACTCAAAAACTGACAGCTATATATGGAGTTACAAAATAAAGAAAAGCTCTAGGGTTTAGTAAAGCATAAACATGTAAGTGAAAGACCTGCAACGTACCAGTAACTACGTCAGGAGAATTTTCCTGATCTTGGCAGGACTGAAGAGCATATAATCTATTCGGACGCTGACCACTAGTAGCACTGGAAGTGGCACCCTGCTGAGTTGGGAGACTGGATAGAACTGACAATTGATGAGACTGACCCTATTGGAGCGTATCCCAACCTTTTTTAGCAACTACCCGACACTCCTGAATCCAATGTCCTAGCTTGCCACACCCGAAGAACATATCACTACCCATTCTACACTCATCTTGATGGTGTCTGCCACGCTTATGACATAAAGGATTGGTATGAGCATTGCTAACACTGACCTAGGACTTAGAGCCTGGTTCCTTATCCCTATTATTGTTTTTGAATTTGGGTACTGGGGCACTAGATGAAGACCTCTAATAAAACTGATGGTTACCGCCTTCTGACTTTGGCTGATTGAAATTAAAACAACCCGTTCTAACTCTCTTATTTTCTCTCTCTCTCTCTCCTTAATCATCTGCTCCTATATCTATTGAGCATAGACCATAAGCCTAGATAAATCTATCTCACTAATCAACATTGCGGTCCTACACTTCTTGACCATACAATCAGACACGCCAGACATAAACTTACTCATCTTGGACCTACTGTCAGCCACCACATGAGGATCATATCTAGCTAACTGAGTGTACTTGAGAGAAAGCTACCTCACAATCATAACGCCTTGCCTCAAATTAATAAATTCTAACACTTTGGCCTCCCTCAACTCTAATGGAAACAATCTATCCAAGAAAGTTGTGGCAAACTCTTCCCATTCTATAGGCCCTGCATCAATGCCTCTATCAACTTTCCACTGCTTAAACCAAGTATGGGATACATCCTGCAATTAATATGCAGCCAACTCGGCACTCTGACTAGACGTTATCCCTATAGCATCCATGACCTTCTGAACCATATCTAAGAATTCCTGTGGATCCTCTTCAGACTTGGATCCCATGAAAAAAAGAGGATTCATTCGGGTGAAATCTTAAATTCTAGTTGCAACAGCATTGGCCACTGGGTTGGCCGGAACAACGTTTGGCTGTTCATTCTGTGCTGCTACAGAGTTTTCTAGAGTAGTGAACGCAACCCTAAATTCTGCGTGAGAGACATGCTCATCCAGAGGATCTTCCTGGACGGGTTGAGAGGCTGGCTGAGTTCCTATTCTTCTTCCGTTCTTCTTGGGAGGCATGTTCTATAAACGAAAGGAGGAAATAGATTAGACTGAGAGTTTAACTTGAGCTCATGCTCAATCGCATGACATGAATACTTGAAAGAAGGGAAACTTTTTCCCAAATACCTTATAGCCTCTCATCCATAAGTGTGGCATGCTACACATACATGTACAAGACTCTACTCGACGTGGGTTTTAGACTTCCTAGGACACTTTAAAACCTATCTCTGATATGAAGTTTGTAACGACCCGAGACTACCCCTAGTCGTTACACGGTGCTTACGATCCCGAGGGACCATAAGCTAACCTATGAGCTGGTCCCTACTGTGAGCACTAAATAATATAATCATGAATACGGAAGAATAACTAAAATGCCATAAGGTTTTAATAATAAAATAACTACTGAGTTATGAATCTAATGAAAATACTAAAATCTGAATAGTCTAAATAGCTAACTGTAGTATCTGAAAAGCCTCTAAACTGGATACTGTGAGTTGATGGGATAGGCCCCAACTAACTCTACTAACTACTGAGATAAAGACATGAAGTAATATAATTTTTCCTCGGATGATGAGGACTCACCACTACTACTGTACTGCTGATAAATTTGAAAATCTATGTGTGATCCGGGAACTGAACGTCAGCACCTATAATATGAGACATCATAGCATAAAAGAAAAGGTATGCGATCAGTACTTTAAATGTATAGTTATGCTAAATGAGGTAGGATGATATGCATGGTCTCATAAATAGGAATGATAATAATTAACTAGACATACATGTAAAGCAAGGAGTACTGAATAAAGTGCATGGAATCTATAGATACTAAAAATACAGGAAAATCTATAAATATTGTGGATGCAAGACCAAGCATATAACATAAACTGAGTAAAATCTATAAACTAATAAACTGAGATAACTGAAATCTGTATGCTTTGGTCAAACAATACTAAGGCTGAATAACTGAACTGGGACTGTAACTAAGACTATATCTGAGACTATAGGAGATATCATCTAATCGACATTCCCCAATTTGAGCCAATTGAGGTCCAACCTGTAACCCCAGTTGGAAGGGTGTTAATACCATATCACGGGTACTAACAATGGTTTTAAGGATCCACTAAAATGATATAATGTCCAAAGGACTAAGGGTGTTAAGACTGAACTAACGGGTGACCCCTACGAGATAGTCAAGCCTAATCTTACGAGTGACTAATCGTATCCTACGCTGGCTACGTAGTTCTGGAGTATAGGGACTGCTACTAGAGACTCTGCCTAACTGACGGGGAAGCCGCCATCCATACACTCGCTCAGTGCTAAATCCTACTCCCAATCAAAAGACACTGAGATACTAGACTGTTCTGAGTTGAATAACTGATATCTGACTATTCAAATAATGCTCATAATATAATTTGAAGACTATTCTGTAATGTACTGAGACTAGGCTAAATGAATAGCTATGGTTTTTGGGTATTCAATACCCTCAGGACTCAAAACAACAATACTGGAAAGACATTAAAGCTTGAAGGCCAAAACATGGAGGCTCTTATTAAATAAATCACTCTTATAGGCATTTTATCAAACACTTGTTGTTCATGTTCTAAAATAATTATAAGAATGTCCTAAAACATATAGAAATAGCATAAATCTGGCATAATAGAGCTAAATCATGGTTTTGTTCAATAAATGTTGATATTAAAACATGGAAGATTGAATAATAACAATAATTTCATGGTAACATGGTATAAAATCAATAGCACATGGATATTCATGGATGAAATCATAATTTAAAACATAATTTCTTGAAAGATTATAACTTGGTGACTAAAATAGGTTACTTGGTCTCCATGGATGAAAGAGGTCCATGGATGAACATCTAACATACCTGGGATAATGCATTTGGAAGGATTGATAGTGAGTTCTTGAGATTTGACCTTGATTCTTGAGAGCTAGGGTTTCTTGTTCTTGAAAGAGAGGATTTTTTTTCAATTTGAGAGAAAGTGAATAATGATGAGTATTTAGGTCAATTAGGGGTTAAATTTTGTGTTTAGGGTGAGTTTAGAACTTAGGAAAAAGACCCAAATACCCTTACACAAATTTAAAAACACAAGTTGGAAACTAAAATCCCAATTTTTGGCCTTGGTGGGACACGCCACTATCGCACCAAGCAACTGGAAAAGGGACAACTGGGACCTGGACAAATACCACGATGTGCCACCATCGCGGTAAGCCTGTGGATGCCATTTTGGCCATCTCCGTGATGCACCATAATCGCAGAGGCCCACTAAAAATTGACAAATGGGAAATTGACCTATGGCGCGACGCGCCAGGATCGCGGACCCTTACTGGATTTTTCTAAATGGGAGATTGGCCTGCTCCGCAACGCGATAAAGGCTAAATGGGAGATCGCCATAACTTCTTACCCGGTTATTGGATTTGGGCGAATTTTATATCGTTGGACAACTAATTAAATTTTCTATGCAATGGAAGCCTCTAAACTAAAAAATAATGATTGTTTAAAAAATTTCATATACAAATACTCATGTATTGGGACTTAGATTATGCTTGGGAAATATGGGGTGTTACACTACGACTCAAAGTAACGAGTCATAATAGTTTATGATGAGTCATCACGAGTGAGTTATAGTTACTCTAGTGGATCCCTCAGTTGTAGCCAAGTAACTATGAATCCTTACTATTACCCGTAATCAGTGGCTATGAGTTTCACAGAAGGATTCGTAGTCACAACAGTATGTAATCAAAAAATTCAACCCTGTGGTTACGAGTCTAGCATATGACTCGTATCAAAATATTATGAGTCATTTTGAAAACTTGTAGCCTGACTAGTAAAGGATCCATGAATAAAGCCTTATGTTTTGGTAGTTTTTCAAGTGACTTACACATATATTAAGACCCCAAATAGTTTCTAACTTATAGACAAGTCAAAATATTCCTTAGCAATTAAATTCTTGTGGAGAATATAACAATGGCCAGATTCAAATGAGTATAAGTTTTGGTATACTAATAATTTTTGAGCTAAAGACCCAAAAATATATATATATAATGGAATTAAATTTCCAACGATACCAATTTCGCCTTCATCTGATATCAAGGTGAAAAGTTATGGCCAAATTACTGAAGCACTGTCAAAGTTGTTAGTGACTACGACTTTTAATAACGACTCGTAGTCATACCCTACAAGTAGTCAGGAGGAGGAGTCATCACAATAGTAGGGGTCAAAATATTGGTTTCTGATGATGACTCAAGTCATGACTCAGGGCCAGACCCTACGAGTTGTGGCCAAACTCATCGGGACAGCTTCTAGACGTTTTCTAGATGATTCCTAAGGGATTCTTGGGTATTTTCCCACTCTTTTAATCCCAAAGCTACATTGTTTCACCCTACAAACAACAATTATCAAGAATAAATATTACCCTAACCTATCATAACTCAGAAATCATTCATCACAGAGCAAAAAGAGGTGATTCTTTTCTCCCAAAAGCCAACTAGGGTTCATCAAGTGCAAGTTCAATCCCAAGAAATTTATCTATGGATTTTACATTCAGGTATGTGAGGAATTCATCAATGGATCCCTTTCACCCATTGAGTCCCAAGAATCCTTTGTTTTTCAAGTATAAACCATATTCTCTCTTTTTATGAAATATCAATGTTAATTACGAATTTACTCAATTTTCTCTTAATAGTTTTGAATACAAACCATGAAATTATGTTTCCCTTTGAGAATTATACTCTTACATGCTTTATAATCTCAGTCATCCATATCATGTTTAATTGATACCATGTCAATTTATCAAGCTATGAATTAAACTATGTGAGCATGTTGTCCTCTTAAGTTTAACATATTCCCATACTCATAATCCTGGATTTCATCAGTTAGTTATATATTCTATGTTTTGGGTCTCTGAATCATGAATTTTCTCACAGTTCTTTAAATGATTTCCCTGTATTTAAAGTATTATTCAGTGTTGGAGGGTTATGAACACCCGATACCTATATGTTTATGCATGTTTCTGATTTCAAGCAATAAGTCAGTCAGATCATGGTTTTACTATAAAATTCAAATTATCATAGTCATGTTGAACAATTATTAGTTGTGAGTCCGATTAACTTTAATAAAAAATAGTGTCAGTTCAGTTGGGAGTAGGACTTAGCACCAAGTGAACCTAGGAATAGGGGCTCACCTGCCAGTCGAGGTTGTGACCTTTAGTAGCAGTCCCTGAGTTCCAGAACTACATAGCCAGCGAAGGTTTGACAAATCTTCCTGTGAATTAAGGGTTGACACTCTCTTAGAGGCACCTGCCAGTAGAGGGTGACGCCCTAGTCCTTCGAGATATCAGCCTTGTGGATCAACAACTTCAGTCAGTGTTAGTACCCGTGGCAAGGTACTGACACCCTTTTTACTGGGGTTACATGTTCGACCTCGATTAACTTAGATTGGGTCTTGTCTATTACATGATAGCTCCCATAGTTTCAGTTAAGTACTTAGGTTACATCAGTACAGGTTTGCATAACCAAGTTTTTAGTTTATCAACTATTCAGTCAGCCAGTTTTATAGATTATTTCAGTACATGCTTCACTTCGTCTTGCATTCGTTTTACATGTTCATGCATTCATGTTCAGTATCCATATGCATGTCAGTTAGTCCCTATCCCATGTACCAGTACATTCAAAGTACTGATCGCATACTTCTTTTGTGCTATATTGTCTTATAACATAGGTTTGGATGTTCAATTCCCTGACCATCCTTAGTTAGCTCAGTGCCTCTCAGCAGCAATCGTGGTGAGTCCACATTTATCGAGGACAAGTTATTATAGTTATTTTAATATTTCTTTTATTTTAGTCAGTCGGACTTAGTTGGGGATTTTTTCCATCAACTCCTTATGTTTTAGAGGCTTTTAGATATTCAAACTTGGTTTTCAATTTTATCAGTAGTTCAGACATGTTGGTATTTGTTTCAATATTACACCTTAACAGAATGTTACCAGTTTATCTTCCTCAGATGATGTTTCATTATTATCTTATTCAGTTCTCATAGCAGGTACCAGATTATGGGTTAGCTTGAGGTCACTTATGGACTTAAGTACCGTGTCACAACTAGGGGGTAGCCTCAAGTCGTGACAATGTGTGATACGGGACAAACAAGAGAACACAAAACAACTCCAAAACACTCCACTAATCTTAAGGATTTGAGGACCCTTTTGAAGACCACTCTCGGATTCGCTATCAGCAACACAATAACAAGATAAAGAGGTGTGTTTTCAACACCAAAAAAGCCACAATATAAGATGAACAAGATGAACACAATAGTTACAAAATTCGGATTCAACAAGTCACAAAAACAGTCCACTATGAATCTACAAAGTGCAATAAGATAAAGATAGGTAGATAGACCAAATGAGGGAATAATATTAACAACCCAAGACTTGTTACACTCTTGGAACTTTAATACTACACACAAAACAAACCTATCTCTTACGTTGGTATAAGAGTGACCTCGATCTCCCAAGCATCTAACGTTTCCAAGCTTGAATCCAACACGAGTGATTCCACACTCAAGTCGATTTCCCTAGTTACAAGTTTCAGATTTGTGGTCTTCTCTCCTTAGAGAGGAAATATTTCTAAGTGTTATACAACATCCATATTCAGCAAAGTTTGCCTAACAAATGACCTAAAAGGTTCCTTATATAGTAGTTTACAAACAAGGTGTGAAATGTTCAAAATGACCTCTTAGTCTCAAGTCTTCAAGTGGGTGTCCTTGGAGAGCATTATATAGACGGTTTTGGATCCTTTTTAAGTCCTCATTTGCACTTCACTTTCACACTCCAAGTCTCGGGTTCAATACATCTCACAAACATGCATCCTCATGGTTGTAACCGTATCAATGTGTCTATGGAAATAAACTCTGCCAGGATTCTAATGACACTTATGACTATGGGAGTAGTACATTACCTTTTCGTACATTTCCTTGGAGAAGGTAATGCTCTTGTTGATTTTTTTACTAGCCTAGCTTTTGTGGTTGTAGGTGAAGATCAATTTAGTAATATTTTAGAGGAGCCAGTAGAAGGAAAAAGTATAATTAAATTAGAATAGCATAGAACAGCATACATCAGGAGAAGGGCACAAAGCAGCTAAGCTAATAAGTTGAAGTCAAATTTTTTGGAATAGGTGATATCCATAGATACATACAGAAAGAAAAATAAAAATCAATAAGTACAGGAATTACCATTATGTGAAATAAATTTGGTAGATAGAAGTACCAACACTTGGTGAGATGGGTACATGTCCAAATAAGGGTAATACATAGCTACTTTGAGGTTAATATACTCCTTTCTCAAGCAAAATACAAGATACAAAGATAAGCTCATAAATAGTGGTTTTATGTTCTGAAACTCGAATTTGATGGTGGTATCAACTTCATTAGAAGTTCAACCCATCAATCCGAGTAAAAGAAACAAGAAATCACTTGACTAAAGAAATAATGAACTTAGCTCAGAGCAGATTGAAAAAGAAGATATGCAGTCGTGGACTAGTAGACCATGGAATCCGAGAAAGCCCAAGCTCAAACTTTGAGAATATGGTGGCTAAAAGTCTTGACTCTTCACTTTCCTAATTTGTGTGGTAGTTAGGAAATAAAATATCAATAGCTAATTCATTTTCTGGGCCTAACCACTTTTGGACCTGGTTTGTCAAACAATTTTATTTTTAATAAATAGGTCTATGCCCGATTTTAGTTTTAAAAAAGAAATATGTGATCCCATTTTTTTTCTTAATTTTTTACTTTTTTTTTAATTTTGTTTTCTTCTTCAATCCAGTTTTTCTCTATTGCACCCCTCTCCCAACTATACATTTCTTCTTCCAAGCGATCTCTTCCTCCATCTTTATTCCCACCCTACTCGACCACTTCCATTGCACTAGCCCATAGGTACTCCACAATTCTATTTCTTATCATCTTCATTTATCAATTTTACGAGATCTAACACCAACATCACCACAGCGGCAATCAATCCACAACACTTAACATTAATATTTTGTCATTATCTCCACAATATCAACTTTGAAATATTTCGTAGTTTCAACTTTGCAATTAAAGTTTTTGTAGCTTCAAGATCATCAATGGATTATCTTAAAAAGTACTTTTTTCATGGAAATTCAAATGAAAAATGAAGACTATAATAACAAAGTTGATAGACTCACATCTTTTTGCACCATGAATAATAGAAAATTTAAAAAAAGTCACTCAAATTCAAGAAAATTTATATATTTTTAATATGATAAGCATCAAGTTTTTACTTTTGGTGTATAAAAAAAATTTGTTGATGAAAGGTATTAGGGCTTGAGAAAATTTTTAGCTGTCATTATTAAAATGAATCTGTTTCAATTTAGGGTTGCCATTATTGAAAGCAATTAGCTTTAATTTGGGATAAGTAATGATGAAGCTCTTTGTTGAAGAATATGGACCCACATAATTTTGGGGATTAATAGTGAACATTAAAACCTTTCTAAATTATTACTTGATAAATTAACAAATTCTCTAAGATAACATTTTTCTCCAATTCCGACTTCGGTCAGTGGAAAAAATCACTGATTTCACTAAGATAATAAATTAATATATTTTTGGAAGACCCCTATATAAATATATGATCCCACTAAAATTATAAATTAATAATTCATTAAAATTATTAAAATATCTAAGATAATTTAGTGAAATATGATTCTACTATTTTTTTTTTTTGTTAAAATATATGTTCTTTCGAAAATATATTATCTTATTATCTTATTAAATTGATGATGTTTTCACAGGCCCAAATTGGGGTCGAAGAAAAAATTATTATTTTAGAGAGTTTATTAATTTACCAAGTATTAATTTAAAGAGGTTCTACTATCTACAAAAATGATGTATTATATTAGCCCACAAAAAAGACTTTATCTTTCCTATTATACGAAATAGAATGTGTGATGAACCGATACTTGCATAAGAATATTTAAACATAAAATTTTCTTAAATAAGAAATTTCTACATATTAATGTGTGTATTTTTATTATTGTTATTGCTAGTTTTCCGGTATTACGATTCATGTATAATAATTAGTTGTATAACAATTCTTGCATAATTACTTACCGCACAACAGCTTACACATTTTTTTGGGTTTTTCACTTGGCGTCTGATACCCGTATTGAAGCCACCGCTATTTTGAATCGTGTATTGCAGGGCCCATTATGGGGTAGCACTCCGACAAATTTTTTTTCATACCCAGGACTCGAACTTGAAATCTCTGATTAAGGGTAGAGCAGTCTCATCACTGCACCACAACCCATATTGGTAATAGTTTATACATTATTATTCACCACATAATAATTTATACATTATTATTCACCATATAAACAATTTTGACATACATATTATAATCCCGCATAACTATGATCCCTGCGTAACTAGAATGTAAACCAAACGGCTCCTTCGTGCCTTATTTTTTTTTCCTAAAAAGAAAATTTTGGATTCTATTCTTTCTACAGCTTATTCCTAATTATTTAATAACTGGAAAAGAAAAAATTGTAGTTCAAGCTCCGCAATGCGAAGAGTCAAAGAATCACATTAAATATTACTGCATCCACCTTGCTCTATGTCTCGACTAGGTTATATGGAACTGTAAACTAACATTTGCAAACTTCTCCTCATATGTAGCTTCAATCTGATTGACAAGAAGCTTCTGTAATATGAGTTTTGTTAGTTTGTTTAAACTTTCCTTGTGTTATTGCTAATCTTCTATTCAAGCTAAGAAGAAGATGAAGAAGAAGAAGAAGAATCTAGAAGGAGAGGAATTTCAGTAACTGAATTTTTTTTGTTACGTTGAGCTACTACTACATTGTATTTATATACATATTTGGCTCCTTGTGACAGTCGTATAGTGACAGTTGTCACCTCTAACTAACTAGCATACACACTCACTTAACGAGCACACTAATAACTTCTAACTCCCATCAGCTTGATCATCACTTTCTTCAGCTTAACACTCTCCCTCAAGTTGATGGTTTGAAGAAGTTCTTCATTCCTAGTTTGTTCAACAAGTAATCATGTTGGATTTTCCCCAAGGCTTTTGTGAGAATGTCTGCAAGTTGTTCTTCTGAAGTCACATGATTAGTTTTGATCATGTTCTAGTTGATTCTCTCTCACAAAGTGACAATCTATGTCAATAGCTGCAATTTGTATTGTTTCCTTTTTATCACACATTAAGTCTACTGGTTTGTTTGAGTTGAACTCCTAGCTCTTGAAATAAACCAAGCAACCATGTAATCTCTGCACTACATGTAGCCATGCTCCTAAACTCTACTTCTGCAAAACTTCTGGATACTATCTCTTGTTTCTTTGATTTCCAAGATATTAGAGCATCTCTAAACTTTACCACATATCCTACAACTAACCTCCTAGTCTATAGACAAGTACCCCAAATAGAGTCACAGAAAGTTGTTAGTGTGTTTGTAGTTTCTGCAGGCATAAATAATCTCAGACCAGGAATTGATTTTATGTTTCTCACAACCCTTCGAGCAGCTTCATATGTGAGGCCTTTGGATATTGCATATACTGACTTAGCACCTGTACCACAAATGACAGGTCTGGCCTGGTTATGGTAAGGTATAGTAACCTTTCCACTAACCTCTAATAGGTTGTTGGATCCTTAAGAACTGCATCACCATCTATTATTCCATTGGAAATATGATCATTATATTCTATTGAAGTTAACTTCTGGTTTACTTCAATCCAAGTACCAATAGGTCTTTATCCACTCAAGATATCCTCAGAAATAAGTTCAAGAGTATATTTTTTTGGCTTAATACTATTCCCTCTTTGGACCTGGCTATTTCTATCCCCAAGAAGAACTTCAAGCCTCCAAGATCCTTTATTTTAAACTTGTGTAGTAGGTCTGCTTTGGATTGATTTATCATGGTGAGATTGTTCCCAATGACCAATAAATCATCCACATAAACAAGAACAATCACTATGTCACCACCTGACTTCTTAGTAAATAGAGAGTAGCCAAAATGGCTTTGAATAAACCCCATTTGGGAGAGAACATGAGTTAATTGTTTGTTCCATTGTCTAGGGACTTGTTTCAAGCCATATAGAGACTTCTGTAATTTATAGGCCTTCTGTGTCTCCTAGTCAGAAAATCTTTCAGCACCACTATGACCTCAGACTTAAATTAAACAAGGAACAACCAAGTAAATCTAAGGAAATCATCCACTATAGTAACAAAAACCTTTCATTATTGTAGGTAGGTACTCCATAAGGACTTATATATCACAATGCACTATAGAAAAGGGAACCTTGGATACAGAAATGCTAGGCTGAAAAGGTAACTTGGCATGTTTAGCAAAGGGACACATTGTACACACATGATCTTCAAAATCCAGATGACTTAGTGCAGTACATTTCTCTAGCACTTCAATGGGAGCATATCTCATTCTTCTGTGACAGCTAACACTTGAATCAGAGGAGAACTCAATATTATTAACACACTTATTTACACAACTTTGTGGAGCAGAACTTCTTTTGAGAATGTATAGACCCTGACTTCTCTACCAATCTCTAACACCATGCCAGTACAGGGATCCTGAAATATGTAGAAGTCAAGAAATAATCCCACTAAACACTGCAATTCCCTAGTCATCTTGGATACAGATAAAATATTATACTTAAACTCAAGCAATAAAGAACATAAAAAATGATGGAATTATTTAGCACAACAGAGGTGTCTTCGTGAGATAGTTCAGCCTCACTACCTATAGGAAGGTACACCTTATTCTGTGAGATTTGAGAGACTTCATGACTATGTAACAAATTAGGGTTAGATGCCATATAATTAGTAGCACCAGTGTCAATAATCTAACTATCACTCACTTATAGTAGTAGTTGGATCTAGCATGATACCTACATTTGCTAAAGTTGGAGTGGAATCCTTCTCATCTTTACCTTTGCTAAGAAGCATTACAATTTTATTGTATTGGTCTTGTGTAAGGTGTGGAATAGGAGATGACGAGCTAGATTAAGAGAGTTGGTCACTAGTGGAATTTGAGTCTATAGAGTAGCCAGAATTATGATGAGCAGAAGGAGCAACATGGCCTACTTGATATGCATACTGACCAACTCCCTTCTTCTTAGATTTAGGCCAGTCAATGGGATATTCAATAAGCTTGAAACACTGCTCTCTTGTGTGACCATAATAAACATAAAACTCACACATTACAGAGGGCCTTTTCTATAAATCACTTTTGTAATTAGATGTAGATGATCTCCCCTTATAACCACCCATAGGTTTCACATTATTTGTTGAATAACCACTACTAGAACAACCAAGTCCCAAATACACTCCCTTCATCTTATTTCCAAACTTATGAGTGAAAAAAGTTGTTGCTTCTAAAGTGTCAGCTACTTGACTAATGGTAGAGTCAATAGCTATGACCCTTTTAAATCTCATGATCTACAATCATGGAGAACAACTTATTAATGGAAGGAACAGGTGTCATCAATAAAATTTGGCCTCAATACTGGGAGTATGACTCATTGAGTCCCCTAAGAAACTGTAGGATTCTCTGCTACTCAAAATATTGAGCATATCTCCTGGATTCAGAGCAATTTCATTTGGGAGAAGGAATAAAGGCATCAAATTCATCCCAAAGTGTTCTCATGTAAGAAAAATAGTCAGACACAGACAAAGTACCCTAAGTAAGAGTAACAATTTCCCTATGCAGAATAAATACTCTAGATCCATTCACTTTGTCAAATCATTCCTTCAAATCTATCCACATACAATGTTCATTAGAAGCATAGATTATACAACTCAACATGTCTTTTCTTGTTGAGTTTATGATCCACGACAACACCACAACATTGACCCTATCCCATTGGTTATGTAAGGATTCATCAAAGTGAGATTTTAGCTAACGACTATCAACAAAACCTACTTTATTCTTCCCTACGAGACTAAGAGCCATGGATCGACTCCATAGAGCATAATTCTCAAAACCAGTAAGCTGAATTGAGATAAGTGAGCTACTTAGAGTATCATTAAGATGCAAATATAGAGGATGATTATGTTCAATATCAATTGTATCAGATCGAGCATCAACAGTAGTAGGTGCTATTGTTGTTGGTGCAACTTCTACTGAGGAATTGCGAGTGATCACCATGGAAAAAATCGTCAAGATGAAAGCAAAAAAGCTACTGCTACACTCTGCTGATTGTGCACGATCAATGATCTCGGGCATTAACCACAACCTTAAATCATTGGCTACTAGGTTTGATACCATGTTTATCTTCTACACGAGCTAAGAACAAAGAAAAAAAAGAAGAATCTAGAAGGAGAGGAATTTAAGTAACTCAATTTTGTGGGTTACATTGAGTTGTTACTACATTATATTTATAGACATATTTGGCTCCTTGTGACAATTGTATAGTGACAGTTGTCACCTCTAACTAAATAGCATACACACTCACTTAACGAGCACACGAACAACCTCTAAGTTGTCACCTCTAACTAACTAGCATACACACTCACTTAACGAGCACACAAACAACCTCTAGCTCCCATCAACTTGATCATCACTTTCTTCAACTTAACAGTTATATATATGTGCTCTATTTCTTTTGTGTAGATAAAATATGTTTGCTGAGAAGAAACATAAAATGGCACGGAGTTATGGTATTTTCATGCTCCTTTAGTTTATCTTCTTTCATGCTACCACCATCGTAAAAAGACAGGATTGTTTTTCTTTTTAGTCAGTTTCAAACAATTTCAACTTTGACATGTTTCGAAAGTATTTTTATTTTCTTAAATTTCGTGTCAAGTCAAAAGAAGTCAATTTTTAAACAGATGGAGTAATATTTATTTAGTAATAAAGTGGAGTAATTTTTTAAGAAAATAATTTTAGTAAAAGTTAATGATCCATATGCATGAAATTAACTGAATCTGGTGCAATTGTGGCTTGAACATATATAGGAAGACGTGTCAAGTTGATATAGTATTGGGGAGATGTTTGACTGGACGTTCTTCCTTTCTCCTTCCGTATTACTCCTGCATCAATCCATTCAATTTTCCTTGATTTATTTTCTTCTGATCCCATCTCGAATTTGGATGGTCTATATCTATATGTACAAACGTGAGTAGGAGAAATGGAGGAAAGTTTGTTGTGCCAGTGGACTATGATTTGATCCATTTTTGCTATTCTTCAATGGTGGGGTTTCAATGTTGCTGTTATTATAATGAACAAATGGATCTTTCAGGCATATTTTTCTTTCTTTCTTATTACATTATCTTTTTGTCGTTAGTCTATCTGAATTTTCTGACTATTATTTGTTTTGATTTTTTTTTTTTTCCTACCATGTCAAATTTTGCTACATTATTACATGTTCGTGTCGAAATTTTTTTTTGTGAATATTCCCCACCAAGAAGGAATTTGTTCAAGATTTGATCCTGAGGCCTGGGCTTCTTATACATAACAGAAGGCCAAGGCTTTACTAGCGACTCTCAAAGAAAATTAATTTCGTGCAGCAATTGTTGCTTTCCAATTCTTAAATGGAGTCAATGCTGAAAATATAGTTGAGATATGTTGGATGTGTGTGTATACATATAATTTTTTTGACTGATCTCTTGTATGTTGATGAATTATACGGTTTGTATATTTTGTTAATAAGGCTATTATTGAACCTGACAAACATCAAAATACATTTATATTGTTGCTACTTTCAGCCAGTTCCTTTATTGACTAACCATTCATTCAAAGGCCTTTACCAGGCATTAATATTAGCCTGCCATTACCATCATCGTCTAAAGTCTTAAGCAAATAGTTTCTCTCATTTAAATCACGACACCTCAAAAATGATTATAGGCCTTAATTTGCACACTATTGTCACTACTCTCCCACCATTACTCTCTTCAAACTCCAACCCCAGCTCTAAGGTTGATAGTGTTGGTTGCGTATCAATCAGACTTCTAGTCGCTCTGCCTGGGTTACCCAAGTGACATAAAATGAGTAATTACTTTAGTTAATTGTCTACAAATGCGTTCATGCCTTCTTGGTCAAACTTTTCAGCATTTTAGGTTTATGTTTTCTACTTTTTTATTCTTCGAAATATTGAGAACTACTTTATACGAGGCAAAGTAACTTCGTGTTCCTTTTAAATTATTACTGCAGAAATAATTTGATTTCTGGAAAAGAGGGTATGATCATGTTGTTGTACACTTGTAATGTTTTCTTGCAATGTCTCGTCTTATGGTTGTATATTCTACTCATCTTTGCAGAAACTGGAGTTTAAATTTCCTTTGACTGTATCTTGTGTACACTTCATATGCTCAGCTATTGGTGCATACCTGGTAATAAAAGTGCTCAAACTTAAACCACTCATTATGGTCGATCCCACGGATCAGTGGAGAAGAATTCTTCCGATGTCATTTGTGTTTTGTATCAACATAGACTTAGGGAATGTAAGCCTGCGATACATTCCTGTCTCTTTTATGCAGACCATAAAGTCATTTACTCCTGAAACAACAGGTAAAGCTTGAGCTACAAACCTCTTCTGAGGCCTCTACTTAAAACTGTTTTTGCTTCTAATAACTATGTTTAACAGTATTTTTGCAGTGGCTAGTTTGGAGAAAGAGCTTTGACTGGAGGATATGGACTTCCTTGATACCCATTGTTGGAGGAATTCTGCTTACTTCCATTACTGAGCTTAGTTTCAGCACTTTTGGGTTCTGCGCAGCGTTGTCTGGCTGTATTTCTACTTCTACAAAAACTATTCTAGCTGAGTCCTTGCTGCGTGGATACAAATTTGACAGGTTAGTACCTACCTCTTCCCTCCCTCTCCTTGTAGTTGATAGTTGTTCCTCTGTCATGTCAATCAAAAGGAATTGCTTGGGATGTAACGGAAATTTTACCACTGTTCTTTTACCACTAACAAATCAGGTGACAATTGAGATAATTATTTGCAATCATGCTTATGCTGAAGTAATTTTTCCCCTGCTGAATTGATTGGCGTGTAAATTTGGAGGTCATTTGGTTGGGGACATATTGGAAAAGAATACTCGACATAAAATTCTAAATAACTAATATAAAAGTTAGCTTGCAATGTAGTACTCTGCATAACTAATATAATCTCTGCCTAACTAATACAATGTTTGGTTTCTTATATAACTCGGATTACTGTTGTAGTGTTTTGTTTCTAGTATTAGATCTGCACTACAAATACCTACAATAATATATGTATTATATTGACCAAGAGATATTGTTTATTACCAATACGTGAATAAGTGTATGTAAAGATAAAATTCCCTTAAATAGGCAATTCCTACATAAAAATTTGTATATTACTATTATTATTAGTTTTCCAAGATAAAAATTCATGTTTAATTATTTACCGTATAAAAATTTACTCACTATTATTCACTGCACAAACAATCCTTATATACTATGATCCTCTCGTAACCAGACTGTAAGCCAAACGGCTCCTTCGTGCTTCATTTTTTAACCTAAAAAGCAAATTTTTGATCCTATTCTTTCTACTTCCTTATTCTCAATTATTTCATAATTGAACTATGTTTCATGAACTATTTGATAACAAATAGAAAAATCTTAGATATTACTTGATCCACCATGCTCTATGTTTCTTATGTATGTTTCGACTGGGTGATATTGAGCTAGTAAACTAACATTTGCAAAATTATAGTTCCAATCTGATTGTAAGGAAGCTTCTGTAATATGCACTGGATCTATTTGTAGTTATTGGTTTGTCAAAAATTCTCATGTTTACCTCACGTTATATGCATCTTATTTTTATCGGTAACATATGATTATTAGCTTATTGCTTGTTGAGAAGAAACAGAAAATGACATGGAGTTACAATTTTTTTGTTCTCCCATTTTCTTTTCTGCTAGTAGATGTGTTGTGAAAAATATTGGCTTATTATTATTCTCCAGTATAAACACAGTATATTGCATGGCTCCTTATGCAACTATGATATTGGCTCTGTCATCTTTACTCTTCGAAGAAGCTGGGATTGTAGACTGGTTATACACTTTCCCCTCAGTGGTCCCATCCATGCTTCTTATTATTTGCTCTGGAGTGTTGGCTCTCTGCCTTAACTTCTCTATTTTCTAAGTCATCCACTCCACAACTGCTGTCACTTTCAATGTTGCTGGAAACCTTAAGGTGAGTTCCTCTCGACATGCACTTTCACTCTTTAGGTGCCAGACAAGCAATCAAGTTTTATGTTAAAACCAGATCAAAATATATATATATATAAGATATCCTTGCTTCTTAATTATTATTTTGGCATTTTATTGATTGAATTCTTTACCAAGTCATTTGATTAAGTTGGAAAGCTGGCATTTGACTTTGCTCCAGAACATCTTCAACATGAAATTCTTCTTGTGACAATAATCCTCTTTAACAGGTCGCCGTTGCTAGTACTTTTTCATGGATGATATTCCAAAACCCAATCTCAGTTATGAATGCCTTGGGCTGTGGAGTGACGCTTGTTGGATGTACATTCTATAGTTATGTGAGGCACATTCTATCACAACAGGCTCAAGGGACTCCTCGTACACTACGTACTCCAAAGAACAAGATGGAGTTTATTCCTCTGGTTCATGAGAAAGAGGAAGACAAAGATAGTCTTTAAAATCATAAATGAGGTTTCCTCAGTTTTGCAGAAGATAGATTATTCGACTAGGCTTCACCCCACCTCTCCCCTTAATAGTGTTTATTTACTTTGTATTTTTAGCATATAAATTTTTGTTCCCATTTCTGCATATAAGGACATCATTTGAAGGTATTTACAACGGTAAACATAACATTATTTCATTAAAAAGGATTCTTTTTCCTCTTTTCTGGTTGATTGTATCAGTAGGTGTTTTACTAGTATCACTTCTGATGAGAATTTCTTGTTTGAAATTTATAGGACCCGTTTGATCTGAAAATCAAAAACTGTATTCACTTTATTTGGTATTTTTAAAGTTGAAAATAAAGTTGGAGTTGTGTTTGGTCATAGTATTTTCAAATATATTTTAAACTTTGGATGTACTTTTTTATCAAGTGATATGAAAAATTGAGTCCAAAAAAATTGATTTTCATGGCCAAAAATTGTGAAAACGTATTTCAAAATATGTTTTTGATTTTCCAGGCCAAATAAGTATTTTGGAACAAAGTGAAAACGTATTCCGATATATTGAGAATGATATTTATGGTCAAACGTCTACTTGAAAATGCTTTATCGGAGAAATACGGGGCTATAAGAATAAAGAAAAATTACACAAATCACCAAACTTAAGGATCATTATTTCAAAAAATACCATATCTTTTAAAATATTTCACAATATACTACTTTTTGGATTTTACGTTTGATACATATTGTTTCTCTCTCAAAACCATACAAGCTCCTACATTTCAGCCCCAAATTTCTCCAATTTCATTTTTGTAATTTCTCACCCTAAAAAATTGATAACTTCTCTCCACTTTTGAGTTTCAAACTCTTATCTCCATCCTACATCTTCTGAAAACGGCATTCAAGTCAAGTTGGTGAGAAAAAACTTCTCATTTTTTTGAGAGGTGAGTGAAATATTGAAGTAGATTCTAAGAATGATTACTTTATCTTAGTTTCAAAACACATTTTTTTAATTCTATGCCTTTAGATGATTTACCATCATTCAATTTGGATGTTACCCAAATTGGTAAGAACATTGTTGGTTCTTCAAGAAATGAAGTGGTGGATTTTTTTCTGGATACTTTTGATAATATTTTTTAAATTTTTTGCGAAAATAGATCAAAACATCATCATAACCCTGCAAAGATGAAGAAGCTTTGAGAAGATTTCGTTGCTCGAAATGGAAAAAATAACACGCAAACCAGTGAGCAGGACGATGCAGAGGAGATGCACAATTCTCCATCAGAAGTGGTAAAAAAACTTCAAAATTTACAATTGATTCATATGAAATTTTCCTAAGATTTGAATACATTTGATACTTTTGTTAGCTGATACTTTTGATACATTTTTTTTGTTAGTACTTTTGCTCCTATTTAAGAAATTTTGATAATTTATCGTTTGTGGTGATAGTCGTTGCATTTGATACATTTTCAAGTATGTTGTTTGAATTCTTGATTTTCATATTTGATATATTTGAAACATTTTCGTATCAGATTTTAATTCTCATGTGTTAACTCAATATACAATTTTTTGATGTATTTGATGCATTTGTTTTGTACATTTGGTACCTCAATATTTGATACATATGTTTTTGATGCATTTTCTTGACTCAAGTTTTTATGTTTTTGTTAATTCAATATATGATGATGCATTTGATACATATGTTTTATGCATTTGATACATATTAGAGTACAGTATAATATTTAGGTGTCCGACTTAACTTGTTTAATATGCTAATTATACAGAACATCAACTTGGTTGTCAAATAGCGGTCTACACACAATTTAAGGTACTGTAGCGTACATAATCAAAAGATTGTTTCAAAGCTCAAGGTAGGTCTGAAAGATGAAGGATTTAAAATATTCTATCGTACCTATTTTGGAACTTTCAAAGATCAGTTGCTAGGTGTCTAATGACCTTGGAGGTAAAACATGATTATCGTAACAAGATAAGGATATATGTTATCAATACCATCCTCAGATTTTCAATTTATGAATTTGCTCTTGTGACCAGATTGAATTATAGAAGACGATTTCAACTACTCTAACTGTCCTCTTTGTTGAAACACCCAAGAATGTGGCCTTTCAAAAACCTTGGTTTAAATAAAAACTTCGGCCCATATTTATGATAATCATAATATGCGTTGTGTTGTATTCTTATTGTGTGCTTGTTTCTAACTTGTGTGAGGGTTGGTTGATGTGTGATTAGCGTGTTGACTTGTGTATATGCATGCCTCACCCCTCATTTGAGGATACATGATCCAAGTGGAAAAAGAATTGGAACACCTAGACTTGAACTCTTGAAAAGACAACTCCTTTTGATGTATCGGGGGTGGGTACGATTGAGGGGCTTGAGTCGTACCCTTGGTCATGACTCATACCCTTACCCCCCACCATACCTTGGACAACATGTTAAGGTGGTCTACTATTTTCTATACGAAATGACCATCCATTGGTCTAACCAATGCATACGAGTCGTATGCTACTCAACCGTATAGAGTAAATCCTCAAATCATGTGGACTGTTTTGGTCACAGATGAAGCTCACGATTGGGGTCGTACCCTTGGTTACAAATCCAAGGTGCCCTTTCATACCCACAATAGTGTGGTTCACCTAAGAGAATCCTAGGGTACGAGTTAGGGTACCACACGTACCCTAGGTCACGATTGCCATAGGATCCGTATGGGGGAATCATACCCCTGCACGTGTGGACTTTCCAGTTTTTAACCAAGGACCTTTTGGTTATCTACCATTCCTAAAACCCTAAAACCTCTCCCTATATAAGGTATTGTAGCCTCCTAAGTCTTCATTTTACAAGACTCAAAGACTCTAAAGCCTCATTGAAGCAAGATTAGAAGCTAGGGTTTAGAGGTGCTCATCTAGTGTCAAGTAAGAGTCAAGATTTGTTGGTGTGACATATTGTTTAATGCATGTATCTTCCCCTCTTTAAATAACTCTAAACTCATGTATTTCACACTTGGATTAGTAAGTGTACATGGTGGTTTTGAATCAAATGAAAAGGGTTTTGCTACCTAACAATGAAAAATGATAATTTTTGTTTATACTTGTGTGATACATGTTATTGATGGTAGATTGCAGATATGGATGCTCTTTGTATGTTGTTTAACATGAGGGTCTTAAAAAACCCTAGTCTTGATGATATCTACCATGAAAATGACCTTATTACAAGTATGCACAAAAGGTGTTTGTGAAAATATCTTAAGTGAATTGTCTTGTAATATGTTGGTAATGTGTTGAGATAAAACAATGGAATAATGAGTATAAATGCTTGATAATTATGTTGTTAAAGGTATTGTAATCCATGTATTGTGTAAGGATGACATTTTTGGGTTAATGGCTAATAAGGGGTTGAAACCCTAAAAATGAAAATGAACTTGATGTGTGTGTTGAGTCCAAATGTGGTGAGAAGGTGATGTAACCTTGCTAATAAAAATCAATGGTTTTGTGGGTCTTGGTGACCGTAGATGTAATGAACAATGTGTTATATCAAGACATTAGGCCTATTAACTTGATGAGTGGTTAAATGGTCTAGTGAAGGCCAAATGTGTATCTAGGGAAATAATCTAGTGAATATGAATGAGTCATGATAATGTCTAAATGGATGTGAATACTTATAGCTGGTTGGTTAAGGACTTGTTGGCCATGTATTAAGTTATGATGATCGTAAACGCTTGAAATTGGTTGATAAGAACCTTGTTAAGTGTGTAATAGGTTACTTTGTGGTTTTAAATAGGACAATGGCCCTTTGAGTATGAATGTTTGTTAATTGATATTATGTTGAAGTGGTTAGCCATGAAACATGTTAATCTATGACCATGTTGGTTGATGGCTAAGAAGAGGGATTCAATTCCCTAAGCTTGGACTCGAAATTGTGTGTGAGACCAAAGTGTGGTATAGAAATATTAATGAATGACGAATATGTTCCTTGATGACCTTATGTCTCGTATGGGTCTTGGTGACCATAAATTGACTTGTATAGTGAAATAAATTAAGGCATCGGCCTCTTTAATTGGTTGAGCAATGAGGGCTCCCATGAGGACCATGTGGTCATGTATAGTGTTGAATGGACTAAATAAGCTAGAGACCTTAAATGTGAAATGAAATGTATGGATGCCAATGCATGAACTAATGGGTTAAGAGTCAAAATACTGACTAATGATGGAAATGGGATGTAATACCCCAGAAAATTTTCTTCATAAAGATTTCGTGAGAAACGTATCGAGTTCTACGCTTTAGAGCGATCCATAAATTTTCTGTGAAGTATTTCTAAGACGTTGACCTAACATTGCGTAGAGTATCAAAAAAGATTTCCAACGATATGTAGATCATCGAAAACGGACACTCGAGCGATGAGTTTCGACCATTCCGATCGAACTACGACCATTCCGATCGAACTGTGAACAGTAAAACGTGCAGGAAATTAAAATTACTGCAGCCAGGCGAATTTCAGGGTCGACTTCAAATGACCATAAATACTTGTACATAATGATTTGGGTGATCTACTATATATCAACGGAAATCTCTGCGAGTCTTCTTTCTAATGAAATTGGTTTCATCCAATTTTACTATCGGAGAAAAAAGTTATGGTCAATCTAGTTCAGCCTATCAAAAGTGAATTTTTGGGTCAACTTCAAATGACCATAACTCCTTGTACATAATGATCTGGGTGATCTACTATATATCAACGGAAATATCTGCGAGTCCTCTTTCTAATGAAATTGGTTTCATTCAATTTGACTATCGGAGAAAAACGTTATGATCAATCTAGTTCAGCCTACCAAAAGTGAATTTTTGGGTCCACTTCAAACGACCATAACTTCTTGTACATAATGATCTGGGTGAGCTACTATATATCAACAAAAATCTCTAAGAGTCCTCTTTCTAATGAAATTGGTTTCATCCAATTTGGCTGTCGGAGTAAAAGTTATGGTCGATCTACTTCAGCCTATGAAAACAGTCCACCAAATGACAGATTTGACATTATTTATTTTTTTAAGGAAAATTTAGTCATTTCACACCCCTTCTTGGACAAAAATTCTTGCATATAATCCATATTTGGACCATGAAATTTATATTTTCATCAAGTTTTGGAGGAGAGGAAAACCCTAGGTCAAATTTTAGCTCCAAAAATCTTTAAATTGAACCGTAGAAATTTCAAATTGATTTGGGATTCGAGCTGATCATGTTAAGGGCTTCGAGAAGCACCCTTCATTTTCGTGAATAAAGTTTCGAAGTCGGAAGTTCATATTCATCTTCCATCTTAAGGTATGTGGGGTTTTAAATAAGAGCAATCTTCCGTTCTTGTGCCTAAAGCTTTAATTTTATAATGGTTTTACATGATTTTGCAAGTGAGATTATGTCTAAATAATTCGATTATGAGATTATAATGATTGAATGAGTAAACTTTGATTTATATGATTATCTCAATATTTCCATGATATGATTTAATAATTATCATTGCGAATTACACACTTTTACCACGAGGTGGTATTTTGAATGATTTTGGGACGTATGTCGAGATGGTATTTTGGAATAATATTTTGAGATATGTGTCAAGCTTTATGCTTTTCAATGAAGATTTGAATATATATTTGAGACATGAGATGTCTTGATATCTATAATTGTAAATTTCATATTTTTATTTTGAATGATTTCGAGATATATGTTGAAATGGTATTTTGGAATGATTTTGAGATTTATGATAAGCTTAAAGCTTCTTTATGATGAAATTGAATCATTGAGCATATTGGGATATAACATTTGAGATGTTACCATGAGTCTTGATATTTTCTCAAAAATATTGATGTTGTCATGACTTGATAAATTGTTACATTTAAAAAGGTTGAGTTCTATTATTGAAATTTCATGATATTCGAAAATGGGTATACACTCAAATTACTTTATGAAGGATTTATAAAACTTTGAATTTTTTTTGCAATATGGATATACATGATTACTTCATTACTCTACTTCTTAAATTAAGAATTTATGCTATGAATTGCATACTACTACAATGAATTGATATTTCTAAAGGCTTTCGAGATAAAAGTCGTGATTTGAGTTGTACTCCGGGATATGTATTCTTATTATGAATTGAAGATCTCAAGTGCTTTTCAAAAGTTGTTGTCATGATTTAATTGTCGAATTGAAAGAATAATCATTTGAGTACATTGACCTTGAACTCGCAGAGTCGAGATGATTTTGACTATGAGAAAGATTGATTTTGGTATAGATGTTGAGATAAATTTTGGTATTTTTTTTGGATGATTTTGATGAGTTGAATTGTTGAAAATATTACGTATTGAGTCTTCATACCCTTGTCCAAATGTCGAGTCGATTATGGTTCAATGCATTGATACCTTGTTGATATTGAAAAAAGGTTGAAATATTTTAAGTCAAATTTGGGGTTAGGAATCCACAAATTGTTGATGAATTATAAATTGAGATATTTGATTTGGTCTTTATGATAGACCCTTGTGATGATGATGGTGGATTTCCTAACGCGTTCTGAGCTTGTCGGGGAGTAGTACTTAGGACCGAGAGGGAAATTTTGTATTTTCCCAAACCTATGTGCCACCGTAGGGTTGTTTGATGATGATATTATTGGCCAGAGAGCCCGATTGTGATTATTGCAGTTTTAAGGTCGTACTCCCTGGAAAAGAGTATGACGCTCTCTCCAACAAGGGTTTCAAACGTTGGTATTCCACGTAGCTCACGTGGGGTTGTCGGTTATAGGAAACTCCCCTGTCCATAAAAGTCACGTTTCTTGAATTACCGAGTCACTCTGAGATTTTAGTCAAAGAGTTGAGAATTTATGATGAATTATGATTACCTATGATGAATTTTGATGATATAATAATTTATGATGATTTATCATAATTTATGATTTTTGATGATTTACATGGATTATGAGATTTTACCATTTGAACTATTTATTATGAAAGTATGAAGAGTATGATTTGATATAACTCAAGCCAAGTGAGTCATCATTGTCTGTATGCATGTTTTCATGAAATTGATGATGTTATTTAAAGTGTTGCATGCACCCCTACATACTCAGTACATTCTCTTTGTGCTGACCCCCATTTACTATTCTATTCAGTTGCAGTTTCCAGTCAGTAGGTAAAGAGTCCTCACAGTTCAGGGACTTAGGTCGGTTATTTTTGTTTGGAGCATTGTATCTTCTTTCGTCAGTCGTATTGAGTGTGGTAGTTGGGAGTTATGACCCGACTATGTACAGACAATACTAGTAGAAGCTTCATAGACAGTAGTAGTTGTTGATGTATTCAGTTTCCTTCTTGTATATGTATATGTGTTAGTATAATTGTCATCTTGTAATTCCAATATTGTACTGAATAGATTCTGTATTGAGACATTTTCAGCTTCATTCTCTCAGAATTATGTTTTAGTCAGTTGCTTTTGAGTTATACCGATGAAAAGGGTTAGCTTGGGGTCACTTGTGACCCAAAGCACCGTGTGGCATCTCGAAACTTAATTTTCGGGATGTTACAAACTTGGTATCAGAGCACAGAGTTCAAGTGTCCTAGGGTGTCTATGAAACCGTGTTTAGTAGAGTCTTGCGGAATGGTACGGAGACGTCTGTACTTTTCTTCGAGAGGCTATAAGGCATTTAGGAAAGGTTGTTGTTCTTTCAAGTCTTAAATCGTGCAATAAGTTTAAACCAGATAAGCTACCAAATTTCTTTTCAGGATCCATAAGTGACAGTTTGTATTTTTCTATCTATGTGCCATTCTTGAGATAGTATGAGCAGCAAGTCCCGGTTCTTTCCCAGATAATATTTTTAGACTGATTAGCAAAATGTTTCAGAAGTCTCATAAAAGTGGCTTCAGAAGAGCCTCCCAGTGTGTTATAAGTTCCTGAAGTTTCATGTTATGTCCTCTTCTTTATAACTTGTTCAGCTAAGACTGAGTGGATGCGTACTCCTGGATCATCGAATATGGTATGCCAAGTTCCTATCTCCCGTAATCTTGCTATCATTATGCTGTTGAAAAATAAAAGCCTAGTGAAGCCGTGTGGGGCTCTTTCGATTCACTAGCACAACTGCTTTGTTATTCAGCTCAATTTTTTTTTTCAAAACTCATATTCAAAGCCTAGTGGAGCCGTGTGCCGCCTATTTCGATCCACTGGCAAGTTGTACTTCATCTTGTTCCTTGTGCTGACTGAAAATGTGGGATTTGGAGGTGTAGTAGTAAGAAGGATGGTAAGTGTGATTTGTTGAGCATAAGTATAGCGAAATCCATTTTTACATACATTTGGGGTTAATAGGGAGTGATATATCCTTGTGTGTCAATTTTGTGATGTATTTTGTTCGAGGTATGAAATGGGTGTTGACGGTATTTGTATGCCAGAGAGTATAGGTTAGTAATGGAAGTACCCGGTGGGTGAGTGTTGTTAAATTATGCCGTTGCCGGGTTGCAAGAGGAAGTTAAGTTAAGACGTAGAGAGCTATGAACTAAGTTAAGTTGTGTATGAAGGATAGATAGTAGTGACGGGTGAAAGAAGGATGTGTTAATGGATTGTGAATAAGATAAGCTATATGATTATGACCAATTATTATTGTTATGAAGTTTAAATGGGCTAGCATTTGTTGAGGATTGTTTTATAGTTTCTAAGTGGAAATTTCGTGCGAAAAGTTTTAAGTTATATTGTGTGCTAAAAGTTAAGTTTGAATGATTGATGATCGTGAAGGTGACTGTGACGATTTCTTGATTAATGGTATTAGTTGTTAGGAAGTGATCTAGTAGGCTTGAATAGTGGATATAAGAGCCTAAGTTTGGTTGATTCGTGATTAAGTTTGATGTTGTGTTTATGATGAGAAAGTTCACCCAAGATATTATGTGACTGCTTTAATTTCGAGGATTAGTGTATGACTGTAATGGTTGAGCTTCTTAGATGTGATTTTGATTCTTATGGTTTAGAAATATAAGTTTACAAACGTGATTTTAATAAGCGATGACAGAGGTAGTGTGGTCCATTAAGGATGAGAAAAATTTGAGTTTAGCGTTAGACTCTAAGATTGAAATTCCAAAGTTGAGCTGAAAGCGTTGGAGCTCTAGATGGTGTATACTCCGACTATCGGGTTGCTTATGCGGATTTGAGATTAGAAAGTGTGCAAGTGTTAGGTGTTGATTATTGGGGTTATAGAAGGATAGGTGGTAATTCGAGAAGTTGTGTGAGGATGTGGTTATATGCTTTCTCAGGTAGTCATTTGGGTAAAGTTTTATGGTTTGTGTGTGTGATTATGTATCGGACTCTCGAGTGAAGTGACTTTAGTTTAGATTAAAGTGTATAGTATGTTACTGACCCAGAGCGATGGCTTAAGTCTAAGGGGGAGATGATAGATCAAGTAACCGAGTTAAGTGTTCGGATTCCAATAGTGGTAAGAAAGGGGTTTTGCTCGACCCATTCCTATTTCAGTTCTTTCAGTTATTCCAGGGCCTACTCCTGCTTTACACTTCAGTTCCATGATCATAATTCGAGTTCGTGCATGTCATAAAGGACCATGTTCTCTCTCAGTTCCTAATACGTGGGGTTTCGGATTTTTTTTAGCGGTGGAATTATATTCTATAAGTTATGAATTCCAAATCTTAAGTTATGTGGCTAGTAATCGAGGTACTCTAGCCTTACCCTATGCTCTATTCGAGAAATAAAACATTTCTTTTAATGATCAATGAAAGTTTGGATTCATATCGTGCATATTCCCAAATCAAATTTCTTTGCCGAGTTCATGATGTTAAATCTTCTATTCCTTACGCCTTGGTGAACGTCAAGTTATTCAGGGTATCTAGTCATATTTTAGACCAGCATGTTCTAGCCCTTTGATAACTTCTTTTGTAGGGTGAGAGAGTGATGATGAATGGTTGGTTATATGGAAAAATACGTATTTGTTGTGGATAAGGGTGTTGGTGAATAGTTATCTAGATAGAAGAGAGAAAATGTTTCCTTATCTTGGTTAGAAAGGTGTATGCTTATTTTGGGCTAAGTGGTAATGTGAAGTAAGATTAAGATTAAGCATCATGTATATTGTGGTTAGTTGAAGTTTTAAGTGGTTATCTTGAGGGATTGTGGTGTACATGTTTCAGATTCTGGAAGCTAGTTATGCTTCAATTCGTAAACTTCTACTAAACGATCTTTGTTTTCCAAGTATTCCAACTCAGTCAATCAGAATCGTATAGTGTACCTTCTTATTTTTCATTTCATCATGTTATCCAAGGATCTTAGGAATGAAATTATTTCCATATGGAGAAACTCAGTAGTTATGAGTATACCTCTGTTCGTGCGTCATGCATATGAGCTAATTCATAGGTGCCCCATGCACAGTCTTAGTGACCCTATGAAATAAGTGTTGTAGAGGAACATAGAGTCCCAAGGGGGAGATACCCTGTGAATTCTTAAAGCTTCCGTGTTTTAAACACATCTAGTTCATGCTCAAGTTCTCATTACGAGCCTTGAATTGGCTATTGTTGCATACGCATTCATACATTCCAGAGTCAGTTCAGCTAGATATTTATGCATCAGATATGCATGTTTAGTATGAGGACTAGGAAACTGTAATTCCAATCGTGCCAATATGTCTCAGCTGTTCGCGTCCCTTAAGAAGGTCAGTTGATCAGTGATTTTATCCTATCAAGTGACATTCGAGACGAATGTTTCCAAGGGGGAGATAATGTAATACCTCAGAAAATTTTCTTAGTAAAGATTTCTTGAGAAACGTATCGAGTTCTATGCTTTAGAGCGATCCATAAATTTTCTGTGTAGTATTTCTAAGATGTTGACCTACCATTACGTAGAGTATCGAATAAGATTTCCAATGATATGTAGATCATCGAAAACAAACACTCGAGCGATGAGTTACGACCATTCTGATCGAACTACAATCATTCCGATCGAACTGTGAACAGTAAAACGTGTAGAAAATTAAAATTACTGCAGCCAGGCGAACTTCAGGGTCAACTTCAAATGATCATAACTCCTTGTACATAATGATATGAGTGATATACTATATATCAACGGAAAGCTCTGCGAGTCCTCTTTCTAATGAAATTGGTTTCATCCAATTTTACAATCGGAGCAAAAAGTTATGGTCAATCTAGTTCATCCTATCAAAAGTGAATTTTTGGGTCTACTTCAAACGATCATAACTCCTTGTACATAATGATCTGGGTGATCTACTATATATCAACAAAAATTTCTGCGAGTCCTCTTTCTAATGAAATTGGTTTCATCTAGTTTGACTATCAGAGAAAAAAGTTATGGTCAATCTAGTTCAGCCTATCAAAAGCAAATTTTTGGGTCAAATTCAAACAATCATAACTCCTTGTACATAGTGATCTGGGTGATATACTATATATCAACAAAAATCTCTAAGAGTCCTCTTTCTAATGAAATTGGTTTCATCCAATTTGGCTGTCGGAGTAAAAGTTATGGTCGATCTACTTCAGCCTATGAAAACAGTCCACCAAATGACAGATTTGACATTATTTATTTTTTTAAGGAAAATTTAGTCATTTCACACCCCTTCTTGGACGAAAATTCTTGCATATAATCCATATTTGGACCATGAAATTTATATTTTCATCAAGCTTTGGAGGAGAGGAAAACCCTAGGTCAAATTTTAGCTCCAAAAATCTTTAAATTGAACAGTAGAAATTTCAAATTGATTTGGGATTCGAGCTGATCATGTTAAGGGCTTCGAGAAGCACCCTTTATTTTTGTGAATAAGGTTCCGAAGTCGGAAGTTCATATTCATCTTCCATCTTAAGGTATGTGGGGTTTTGAACAAGAGCAATCTTCCGTTCTTGTGCCTAAAGTTTTAATTTTATTATGGTTTTACATGATTTTGCAAGTGAGATTATGTCTAAATAATTCGATTATGAGATTATGATGATTGAATGAATAAACTTTGATTTATATGATTATCTCAATGTTTTCATGATATGATTTAATAATTATCATTGCAAATTACACACTTTTACCACGAGGTGGTATTTTGAATGATTTTGGGACGTATGTCGAGATGGTATTTTGAAATAATATTTTGAGATATGTGTCAAGATTTATGCTTCCCAATGACGATTTGAATTATTTGAATATATATTTGAGACATGAGATGTCTTGATATCTATAATTATAAATTTCATATTTTTATTTTGAATGATTTCGAGATATATGTTGAAATGGTATTTTGGAATGATTTTGAGATTTATGATAAACTTAAAGCTTCTTTATGATGAAATTGAATCATTAAGCATATTGGGATATAACATTTGAGATGTTACCATGAGTCTTGATATTTTCTCAAAAATATTGATGTTGTCATGACTTGATAAATTGTTACATTTTGACATTTAAAAAGGTTGAGTTCTATTATTGAAATTTCATGATATTCGAAAATGGGTATACACTCAAATTACTTTATGAAGGATTTATAAGACTTTGAATTTTTTTTCCAATATGGATATACATGATTACTTCATTACTCTACTTCTTAAATTAAGAATTTATGCTTTGAATTGCATACTACTATAATGAATTGATATTTCTAAAGACTTTTGAGATAAAAGTCGTGATTTGAGTTGTACTCCGGGATATGTATTCTTATTATGAATTGAAGGTCTCAAGTGCTTTTCAAAAGCTGTTGTCATGATTTAATTATCGAATTGAAAGAATAATCATTTGAGTACATTGACCTTGAACTCGCAGAGTCGAGATGATTTTGACTATGAGAAAGATTGATTTTGATATAGATGTTGAGATGAATTTTGGTAGTTTTTTTGGGATGATTTTGATGAGTTGAATTGTTGAAAATATTACGTATTGAGTCTTCATACCCTTGTCCAAATGTCGAGTCGGTTATGGTTCAATGCATTGATACCTTGTTGATGTTGAAAAAGATTGAAATATTTTAAGTCGAAGTTGGGGTTAGGAATCCACAAATTGTTGATGAATTATAAATTGAGATATTTGATTTGGTATTTATGATAGACCCTTGTGATGATGATGGTGGATTTCCTAACGCGTTCTGAGCTTATCGGTGAGTAGTACTTAGCACCAAGAGGGAAATTTGGTATTTCCCCAAACCTATGTACCACCGTAGGGTTGTTTGATGATGATATTATTGGCCAGAGAGCCTGATTGTGATTATTGCAGTTTTAAGGTCGTTCTCCCTGGCAAAGAGTATGATGTTCCCGCCAACGAGGGTTTCAAACGTTGGTATTCCACGTAGCTCACGTGGGGTTGTTGGTTATAGGAAACTCCCCTGTCCATAAAAGTCATGTTTCTTGAATTACCGAGGCACTCCGAGATTTAAGTAAAAGAGTTGAGAATTTATGATGAATTATGATTACCTATGATGAATTTTGACGATATAATAATTTATGATGATTTATCATAATTTATGATTTTTGATGATTTACATGGATTATGAGATTTTACCATTTGAACTATTTATTATGAAAGTATGAAGAGTATGATTTGATATAACTCAAGCCAAGTGAGTCATCATTGTCTGTATGCATGTTTTCATGAAATTAATAATGTTATTTAAAGTGTTGCATGCACCCCCACATACTCAGCACATTCTCTTTGTGTTGACCCCCATTTACTATTCTATTCAGTTGCAGTTTCCGGTCAGCAGGTAAAGAGTCCTCATAGTTCACGGACTTGGGTCGATTATTTCAGTTTGGAGCATTGTATCTTCTTTCGTCGGTCGTATTGAGTGTGATAGTTGAGAGTCATGACCCGACTATGTACAAATAATACTAGTAGAGGCTTCATAGACAGTAGTAGTGGTTGATGTATTCAGTCTCCTTCTTGTATATGTATATGTGTTAGTAGAATTGTCATCTTGTAATTCCAATATTGTACTGAACAGATTCTGTATTGAGACATTTTCAGCTTCATTCTCTCAGAATTATGTTTTAATCAGTTGCTTTTGAGTTATACCGATGAAAAGGGTTAGCTTGGGGTCACTTGTGACCCTAATCACTGTGTGGCATCTCGAAACTTGATTTTTGGGACGTTACATAGGATGGCTTATGGCTAAAGTCCCCTTCCTTATAAAGCGACTTGTGGTTAAGGTCCCTTGTCCAATGACTTGTGGTTAAAGTCCCTTGCTTAAAGAGATCTCTTGAGGTCATATACCTCACAACGATAAGTGATTAAAGTTCCATGACCGGTTGAATGATGGTATAAGATTAAAGTTTCATGGACGATCAAATATGATGACATGCGATTAAAGTTCCATGGACTATCAAATATGATGGCATGCGATAAAATTTCCATGGTCGATCAAATATTATGGCATAAGATTAAAGTTCCATGGCCGATCAAATATTATGTCATGTGATTAAAGTTCCATGGCCGATCAAATATGATGGCATGAGATTAAATTTCCATGGCCAATCAAATATGATGGAATGCGATTAAAGTTCCATGGACGATCAAATATTATGGCATGTGATTAAAGTTCCATGGCCGATCAAATGTGTAAGCATGTGATTATAGTTCCATGCCCACTTGAATGTGTGATGATATGATTAGAGTTCCATTTCTAGTTAAATATGTGATGATATGATTAGAGTTCTATGCCTAATTGATTATGGTTATGGATAAAGCCCTTGTTTCAATAAATAAACATGTGGTTATAGTCCCTTTACTTAGTGTGTGGACCTATGGTTGAGATACTTCATCCCAGGATGTGTGAATGTGGTTAGATCTCTAAGCCTAATGAGAACATCTTGATCCTAAGTGTGGAATGTTAGAGTACTCCACTCCATCTCTAATGAATGAACGATTGAGAAGGTTGATGAGCCTTGATATCTTGATTGGCAGCTCATATATCTATATAAATGGATATGTAAGAATACGATAAAATGTGATATATTGACTTGTTGTTGTTGATGATGTATTTTATCACTTATCGTTCAGTTACATGCTAGCGTTCCAACTACTAACTGTCTTCGGACGCTACGTCCCCACGTGACGTAGGGCCTGGAGCACCTTCTTCTTTTTCCGTACAGTGATTGGACAATTGAGGTGGTTCATGCTTTGACTTGAAGTGATGAGCTTTCTTACTTTGAAAGGCGTCATCCCTTGGTCTCCTATATTTAAACTTAAGTCTTTTTTAAACTTGGTTTGGCTATAGACGGGGGTTTGTCCCGACATATATATTTACTGACTTCGGTTTTATATAGAGGTGTTGTGAACAATTGTGAACTTGGGCGTAGTTATCATTATTATGAATCTAATATTGACTTGTGTTATTGTTTTCGCCATCTTTATTTATGAGTTGGAGTTCATCCAACTCCTACGGTGTGATGAGGTGATTAGGTTGGATTATCGGGGCGACCTCCGGTTCATGTGAGCTTTAGGTGCCCACACGACATGGTACGAAGTTCAGGTCCGACAAATGTGAAGAAAAGTAGGTTAAATGCTTTGAAAAAAAAAGTGGGATAACAATATTCAAGATGGGGTCAAAATTGGGATCTTGTACTTCATTGACACATTCATTTTCCCTCAAGTGCTCACTACCAATATTACATCGAGGGATTTTTACATGATCGAGGATGAAAGTTATAGCCTATTTTCATAGGGATAATTGACTTTTTCATTGCTTATCGAATCATTCAGCAACATCATGAACCCGACTAAGCAATATTAAAGATTAAATGGCATGCCATATGCAATTCAAATTTGGTGGTTTGAATGTTGTTTTGAAGTTCCTAAATAGTTGGCCATTCAGAAGAACAATTTAATCCCTTGGTTGCTGAATTGGTATATAGTTAAACCCAAGCCAAGATTTGAGGATCTGATAGTCGGCATATTTGTGAGATGATACCATTGTATACTTTTATATAATTTTTATTTATATTATTAATGATTACCTCATAAATTTTGCATTTGGAGGTGATACAATTGTTGAGTTGTTTTTTTTTTAATGTAATATATTTGTTTCTTGTAGTATGTGTACAACAACATATCTATAACACCACAGGAATTAGTTGAACTTGACTTGCCCGACCCTTTGAGTATTGATTCTATTTATTTAGGATTTTCAGTTGCCCCTACAATACCGATAGGAAATATACAAGCACAACATGATGTTGTGGCATCAATGCATAATGATTTTGGAGATTTTAGTACCCCACCAATTGAAGAGCTCATCAAAAAAATCAAGAGGGAAGTTGGTCCTTCTACTGCTCTCCCACTGAAGAGGAAAAAACATATGTTCCGTCAAAAAAAGCTACAACCAATGTTTCTAAGAATAAAAAAAAAGAATCCTCATTGTCTAAAGGCAAAAAAAAACAACCTCTTCATGAGTGTCTTTAGATAAAGACAAGGTTGTTGATGATGATGCACCGAGTCGACCTCAGTCGGAGATAAAAACCGCAGGTGTTACTGAAATAGATGAAAAGAATTCACTCTCCATGTCTGATGTCGATGACATAAAGTCTTTTGTTAAGACATATGTAAGTTTTTCTTCATATTATCATATTCAATTGTTATTTTTATAGACTTAGAAAAATTTCAAACTATGAAACAAAAAAATTAAACATTTTCTATGGATTTTTTTTATACTTTTTAGATAAATGTATATAATCAATCAGTGATACATTTTTAAAAACATCACAGTTGAATAAAAAATGAATCAAATAATTGAGATGGAAACTTGATACATATGCATAACTTCTCAAACAGGAACTTTGATACATATGTGTTTGATACATATCTGATTTTGTATATCAAACAGTAATCATACATAATAATAACTAAAATATTTATTATGCATTATTTTTTTTAATCGTACATCGACATGAAATTCAGTGAGCTTCAGTCCATAATGACAAACCACTACAAGAACATTATCAAAACTCAGCTAGAGAGGCCTATCCCAGAGAAAATAATATTTCGAGCATAGTACTAGTGTGAAAGAATTCCTTCCAAAACAATATGTTTTTTTACCCAATCTTTCGACAAATTTTTTAAGTGTTACTTACAAAACTTTAAGCTTTCGAAAGATTATTTTTTAATGTGGATTACTATGTTTTCGGGATTCTAAATCTCAATTATTAAAAGTAACAGTGATAAACTTGATAAAAGAAATGAAGACAATTTGAAGGAAAACACAAATTTACAACATGATTATATTGTGAAGGAAACAGAAAAAATAAGTAAAGCCCAGACGAAAAAAAGAATCAGGCTAAAATAAAATAAATAAATTTGATATATTATGTAGACAGTCTTCTGTAAACTGATATGTTATGAGATAAATCAAATTGTATCTAAATAGTATTTTGTATGATAACATTCTTGATATGGTTATAATCAACAGGAGGATAAGACTGATTTTGTGTAGAATTTAACTGATACTTTTAAATCTTAGATCAAAGAAGAATCAGGCGACAAACAGGTTGATAATTTTTATATCTTAACTAGGCGGTCTTTTTATAATTGATATGTTATCAGATGAATTAAATTGAATTTATAAATATTATCTTGTATGACAACTTTCATGACATGGTTATAATCAACAAAAGGATGAGAATGTTTTTGTGCAGAATTAAACAAAAATGAATCTTACGGCTTTAGCTTTAAATATTGAACCATTAGAAGAACCCCCCCCCCCCATTACAAGATAGTGATATCCAAATTTTCATAAGTAATACTACCATTGAAAGCATGACTTGATTCCTCAGGTTAAGATTACAAAATCATATGAACATCACACACCAGCCCAATGGAATAGACAGTGTTCAAAGTTACTTAGTCTTCATACATTACTACATTTGATTCTGATTCTAAAGTGAAATAAGCAATCCACACTTATGAACAGTTGAAGTATCTCACAAAATTGTTAGACCACATCTAAAGAACTATTTTTATAATTCGAACATTAAATATTCAAGGGGTTGCTTCAGACACGCATTAGCAGGTAATCTTACTTTTAATGTCTCTTTATATAGTTTAATATACTTTAATTATATATAACAAACTATAATATTCATTTAGGAAAGACAAGGATGAGCACTACTAGGCCAATTATGTTTTGCTTAAACCGAAATTTGATTTTGTTGTTGCAAGTCCAGAGAAAAAGAACTGATATTACAAAATGTCTCAATCTTCTTCGTGTTGAAATGATGAGGTATAGTTTTAAGATTCTCTAATTCATGTGCTTAAATATCTAAGATATGTATCAAAGTAGATTTTCTATTAGTATGTTCTTGTTATACATGTTTAACTATATCATCATTAGGCTTATGCTATATTTTGATTAAAATATGAAAATAATTCACCTAATTTTATGATTATGCAAACACTCATTTGTTTTATATTAGACTTGATACCCAAATATTTGTGTTTGATACATATATGACAATATATATCAAACAGTGAACATACATTTTATACTTACACTACATGTTTGAATTGCATATCATTATGCTACTGATATATTGGCTTGAAATATGTAAATTTAATATTGATCTGCTTTGAGTTTATGCATATGTTTCATACATATATGATAATATGTATTTGAGACCAAAATATATGTGCTTCTACATCTATGATAATATGTATCAAACATTAAACATACATTAGTATTATAAGTGACGCGACCCGACCGGGGGCCTTGTCGTAATGGGCGTCCCAAGTTCGACCGGGATCGAAGACCAACCCCGTTACCCAACCCAACCTCCAACTGCCTTCCCTGAGTTGGATGAATTTTGAGCATATAACAAGATAATGTAATAGCTCACCTGAAGATTCTGGGATAGGATCACAACCATGATCGATCCAACCGTGATACGAAAAAGAAAAGGGAAACACAAAACAACTCCTAAAAAGTCTAATACACCCTCCAAAATAGTCCACTAATCTTAAGGATTTGAGGACCAAGATGGAGACCACTCTCGGATTCACTACAACAACAATAATTCGAGATAACAATGGTGTATTTGACACCCAAAACAGCCATAAAACGTGAAGAACAAGATGACAACAAGAACATAAATTTTTGGATTCAAAAAGGACCCAAAAACAGTTCACTACACAAGATAACAACAAGAAAAGTAAAGGATAGATAATGAGGCCAATATTATGACAAGAATCAGAAACCAAGTGTATATCATACACTAAACCCCTAATAAATATAATAATAAAAACCACACTCTTACGGTGACCACCAAGGGAATGAACTCACCTCAAGATCTACCGTTTCTAAGCAAAGATCAATATTGGCTTTTCCAAGCCCTATGCTAAGGATGGCTTTTCCAAGCCCTACAACTAAGGGTGTTACACTCTCAAAAGAGAGAAAATATGTCTTTCAATTCTTCATCATTCAAAATCTACCAAGAAATGACCTAAAATGACCTATTTATAGTGTATTACAAAAGAAGACACAAAAGACCACTTTGCCCTTAATGATAGGTGCGGCCATTTTGTGTAAATACACCATGTGTAATGTCCAAAATACCCTTAATTAAGGTTCAAAACCGTGAGTCCTCAATCTTAAATGCTCCAAGCAATCTTCCACACTCGATATTGCTTTAAGTTCTGCTTAAAACGGGTCCTCCATGCATGTTCTTGTATTCTTGAGGTGACCAAGTCTTGAGCCTCTATATGTTGGCCTCCAAAGATGTCATCAAAAGATAAGATGGTCATTTGTCCCGTATCAAACCGAGTCCAACCATCCCACACCAACAATCCAACAATACCAAACCAATACCAAAACAAAGGCCATAAACAAAGCCATAGCCAAAAATATTCCAAAACATAATATAATTAATCCCAAAATGAAATACGATGGAACAACCAATAATATCATCCAATGGTGTCAGCCCACCAACTTATTCCAATCCGAAGGTCGACACCTATACCGATCCCGCCCATTCCAACCCATAGTAATACCACAAAGCCTCTAGCCAAAAGAGTAATAAGATTCAGTTGGGACATGCCCCCAACCATATCCATAACCAATATCCAGAAATAAACCAAAATGTCTAAAAGTGTCCATAACATGAAATAAAGCATTCCGAAAGGATGGAAGCTCACCACTTTAGTACAAATATTGATCCCCGAGTCAATCACTATATAGGAGGAGTAGACCAGCCAATTCCTGCATAGCATGGGCATCCAACCGCCAGTAGACGGGTTAGCGGGTGAACGCCAATATGGTCTCAAGATAAGGATAAAATAATGTCATTTATAAAACCAAGTAAAACCATCCATATGCACACAACCATATATTTATACACACACACACACACACATATATATATAACACCATGTTGGGAAAAGGGGATCGGGTTTAGCATGCCTTTAAAACCTTGACCTGGGCTATGTAGCTTTGTCGTCCTAAACCACCCACGGGCTATATGGGTTCAGCTTCCCCTCCTGAAAGGTCCCTAGTGTGTAAAGTTGCACGACCAGGGAAGAAAACCTAGGATGACTAGTACATCCTCCAAATATAGTGTGACATCATGCACACAGTCACTAAGACCAACCTCACATCGACAAATATGAGTTTCAAGTTTTGATCCCCCTGGGACCTCAAGTTCCACGACTTTGCTACACATCCTGCCACTATTGCCCAATTAAAACCATTACCAAGAAACCACCCAATCTATTTACCATTTATTAACCAAGGCCATTAGTAGTGGTATCATCATACCGACAATACTTGCAAGTACCATCCATAGCCAACTATATATAGGTTTAAGGGGACTTTCAAGTGCTCTTTCATTTACCATATTAAGCCACTTGTGTGATTCCATATGCCCCACATGAATTAACATTTAGCCATTTACCTTTTCAAACCATTTAAACCATGCATAATTTCTTTACCAAGTTTTAAAACAAGCAAGAGTTCCATTAAAAGTACTCAATGCAATGAAAACATTATTATAGGCATTTTGTCAAACACATTGGGAGCATAGTTTAACCAAAACTAATTCTAATTACCATTAAACCATTACCATGCTATTCAATTACCTAAAACCACCATTAATGAACATAAAGCATAATTAAAACCATGGGAAACCATAAAAACCCATTTAACATCAAAACCCCCCATTCATATTTAAAAACCAAAATCATACAATAAATGAAGTCATGAAAACATTCACAAAAACCATGCTTATAGTTAGAATTAACATTGAGGGAAGAGAACATGCCTTAAACCAAGATGATGATGGAAAGAAATCACCAAGACAAGCCCCAAATCAATCCTCTAGTTGAAAACCTAGCTTCCTTTGCCTCAAAAGCTTTTGAGGGAATTATAGAGTGTTTAGAAAAGTTTCTAAGTGTTAACGAATGGAATAATAGGGTAAATAGTCTCCTAAGTAGGTTAGAAGTCGTGGGACCTTATTAGGATAAGTGGGGAAATGTCAAGATACCCCCACTTAAGTTGCATAAAATCCCATCCCATGGGTACGACTGACCCTCATGAGTTGTACCCTCCAATACGGTAGTACCCTCCACTCGTATCCTAGCCTCAACCTTTGGATCCAACACTGTACGGTATACGACTCATCCAACCAAGTTGTATCTGAAGCATACGATTCACACCCTTCATTCGTATCCATAGCAGATTTAAACTCAAGGAAGATTTAGTCTCTATCCACCATACGAGTCCAGGGTATGACTTGTACCCTAGCTTAGGTCTCACAGTGAGCCACTCATACTCAGATCCTACCTAAGTAACCAAGTCTAAGATTAAGTTAAGAAACCAAACAATCTATACCCAATAATATGACTCGTACCCCTAAGTCGTATCCATTCCAGTAACCAAAATTCATTCCACCAATCAACACTAGTTAGAATATGAAAGGACCATACTATTCGTACCCCAACATACGACTCGTACCCATGAGTCATTTGGGTCCAGAGATCAGGATTCCAGGAAATTTTCCAAGGTCTAGAAACCAAGGTGTTTCAGTTTCCCCCACTAGGAACATTCATCCCTGAATGACGGACAAGGTAGGGGTAACCACACGCATAAGTCATTTGCATTATGTTATCAAATGTAATCCCAATCTTTAATAAAGTTTGAAAAAAAGAGGCAAAGATATTAATCTTTCCTTTACAAAACTCAAAAAATAAAGATATGTTGAAGAACACATACCTTTCGCAAGAATCCCAGGAGCAGGAAAAAATGTGGATATTTGGACTTCATGTCCTCCTCTGCTTCCTATGTAGCTTCTCCTACCTTATGGTTCTGCCAAAGAACCTTAACGGAAGCCACATCCTTGGTACTCAATCGACAAACCTTCCTATCAAAGATCTCGATCGGGATTTCTTCATAAGACAAAGAATCCGTGATACCTAACCCCTCCAAAGGAACAATCGAAGAAGGATCACCAATGCACTTCCTCAACATGGAAACATGAAATACCAGATGAACCAAGATAAAGCTAGAAGGCAACTCCAGCTCATAATCAACATTACCAACTCTCCATAAAACCTTATAAGGACCAACATACCAGGGACTGAGCTTCACCTTCTTACCAAACTGCACTACTCTCTTTATGGGATATACCTTGAGGAAAACTTTATCCCTAACCTCAAACTCCAAGTCTCTATGCCTAACATCTTCATAGGACTTTTGGCAACTTTGGGCAGCCTTAAACCTCTCCCGAATCACCTCCACCTTCTTTATAGACTAGTAAACCAAGTCAAGACCAAACATATACGCCTCAATAAGCTCAAACCAACTAATAGGAGATCTACATCTCCTACCATACAATGCCTCAAAGGGGACATACCAATACTAGAATAATAGCTATTGTTGTAAGAAAACTCAACCAAATGTAGATGCTCAACCCAATTGCCACCATAATCAATCACACAAGCTCGAAGCATATCCTTTAATGTCTGAATAGTTTTCTCTACTTTCCTATCTGTCTGTGGGTGGAAAGCAGTACTCAGGCTATCCTTAGTCCCCAACCCTCTCTGAAATCACCTGAAGTGAGATGTAAACTGCGTACCACAATCAGAAATAATAAAAAAGGCACCTTATACAGGTTTACAATCTCCTGAGGATACACCATCGCATAATCCTTCACTGAGATGGTAGCCCGCACTGGCAAAAAGTGGTCTGACTTAGTCATCATATCCACGATGACCCAAATCAAATCATATTAATTTTGGGACTGAGGAAGACTAGTAACAAAGTTCATATTGATCACTTTCTATTTCTATTCGGGAAAATTAATTTCTTGGTACAACCCTCTTGGCTTCATATTCTCAACCTTAACCTGTTGACACACCATGTACTTGGCCACAAAATCAGCCATATCCTTCTTCATGCCATTCCACCAATAGATCTCCTCTAGATCATGGTATATCTTAGTCGAGCCAGGATGAACAACATAGCGCGATTCATGCACCTCAGCCAAAATCCTTTGTCGCAATCTGTCGACATCAGGAACACACAACCTCTCTAGGTACCGTAAAGTACCTTCACCATCGATCTCAAATACCACTACCTTTTTCCCACCAATGCCACTCTTGATTTTTATGAAGATAGGATCTAGAACTTGCTTCTCTTTTATTTACGTACCAAGAGACAATCGAACCACTTCTTACACCATCACACCACCCTCCTTGAAGTCCAAGAGGCAAACTCTAAGATTAGCCAAGCGATGAATATCCTTCACCAATTCCTACTTTTTTTCCTCCACATGAGCCAAACTCCCCATGGATAACCTGTTAAGAGCATCAACAACCAATACCGGTGCACCACAATAAACCACGAACCCATCATTGCCTTCCAGAAAAATCATAATTGGAGCCACAGTTAACTTATCCTTTAACTTCTTGAAACTACCTTCAGAAGTATCTGACCAAGAAAACTTAAACCTTCTTCTAAGTTAACTTAGTCAAAGGAGTAGGTATCGATGAAAATCTTTCCACAAACTGCCTATAATACCCAACTAAACCCAAGAAGCTCTGAATGTCGGATGGAGTCGTAGGTCTAAGCCACCTCTTCACCACAATAACTTTTTGTGGATCCACCAAGATCCCCTCACTAGAAATAATATGACCCAAGAAAGTTACAACGTTTAACCAAAACTCATATTTAGAGAACTTGGCATACGACATTGTTCCTTTAAGGTCTACAACACCATACAAGGTGATGAGCATGATCCACCTAGCTCTTCGAATAAACCATAATGTCATCAATAAATACAATAATGAAAGGATCCAGATACTGAAAAAAACCCTACTGATCAGATCCATTAATGTCGCTGAAGCATTAGTCAACCCAAATAACATCACCAAAAATTCAAAATTCCCATACCGAGTACAAAAAGAGGTATTAGGGATATCCTCCTCCCTAATCTTTAGATGATGGTACCCAGACCAAAGATCTATCTTAGAAAAGAACTTGTCACCTTAAAACTGGTCAAATAGATTATCTATCCTTGGAAGAAAATACTTGTTCTTGACCGTTACCCTATTCAACTGCCTATAGTCAATGCACTTTCAAAGGGAACTATCCTTCTTGTGCACAAGCAATACCGGTGCACCCCAAGGAGATACCCTAGGATTAATAAACCCCTTATCCAAAAGATCCTTAAGTTTCTCTTTGATTTCCTCGACTTAGCCAAAGCCATTCTACATGGAGGAACATAAATTGGATGAGTGTTCAAAACTAGATCAATACCAAACTCAATTTCCCTATCTGGAGGAACACTAGGAAGATCATCCAGAAAATACCTCTGGAAACTCGTTAACCACATGATACTTTGGAGATTAACCTGCAAGCTCTAAGATAAGAAATAAACCTCCCCATAGGAGCAAGAGAACTACCCTCCCACTCAATAACTGGCTCGTCCAATAATCCAAGGATACATAACAAAAGTGTAACACATCCATCCATAGAATGACATCCAAATCTACTATATCAAGTTCAAACAAATCAACCAAGGTCTGCCTACCACCAACAGATACCACACCCCCCTATAGACTCTCTTAGCAATAATTGAGCCATCTATCAGGGTAGAAATAGAAAAAGGATCTGAAATAACTTCCAGATCAAAACCAAAAGATATAGCCAGATAGGGAGTCACATAGGAGAGAGTATACCTTGGATCAAGCAAATAATATACGTCATAAGAGACAAGCTGTAACGTACCAGTAATGATATCAGCTGATGCCTCAGATTCCTATTGGTATGCCAATGCAAACAACCTAGTCTAATCGATACTCAATCCAGGAGCAGTAACAAAAGTAGATGCAACACCACCAGGTGCAGCAGTAGAAGATGAAGACACGGGAATCTTATTCTCCCTCGAACAACCTTATTAAAGGGATAATCCTTGAGTCGATGGCCTGTCTGGCCACACTTGAAGCATTTGTCCGTTCTTTTATCGCAATAACCCTAATGTGAACGACATCAGAAATGATAAAGAGGGCATGAAAAAATAGACTGACCTCCTCTTACCTAAGATTGGACTCCCTATGCCCAGAAATTATCACCACCTTGTTGACGCTTATCGCCCGCCTGGTAAGGAGCACTAGCTAAACAGTAGGAACCAGAACTCCCCTATTTCTTTTTCTGCCATTTTCCACCATCCCGACTACCCTGAGACTAAGCACCTCCATGGTTAGAAAAACTACTCCTCTTACCCTGTCAATTCCCAAACTCCGCCTGTTTTTTTTTTCCATCCTTCAATTACTGCATATGAATAGTCAACCTAGAGATGTGCATATCTTTAATCAGCAAGACCTAATTCAACCCAGAAGTGAACTTCCTTATTTTTGCCCACATGTAAGCCACCAAATTAGGAGCATACCTTGACAATTGGTGAAATTTCAAGGGATATTCCTTTACAGACATCCTCCCCTGCTTGAGGTTCACAAACTCCTCAATCTTTGCTTCCCTTCACTCTTGTTTAAAGAAATGATCTAAGAAGGCCTTAGAAAAAGTATCCCAATTGATTCTTCCACATCACCCCTACCGTTGTCCTACTCTTTAGACCACTGATATGCACCATCCTTGAGCTGATAAGCTACAAAGTTTACCCCCTCCACATTGGTAGCAAGCATCACCCAAAATATCTTTTCTCTTTCATCTAAAAAGCCCTATGGATCCTTCTCCACCTTCACTCCAGAAAAAGTGGGAGGACCCATCTTTATAAATTGGCCAATCCTTGTGCCCTTAACAGATAAAGCAATAGTCGCACCCCACTTAGCTTGAGCAACGACTATCTAAGCAATAATATGAATAGACTGATGAAATTCTACATTAGTCATCTCGCCTTAATAAAGACTAGTAGCAACCTGCGGAGCTCCAAAACTATCAGGATAGGACCGTGGGATTGAAGGTGAACCCCAAAAGTAGGATTCACCCCTCTAACATTACCCCCAGATGAAATAGAAGAATTTTCTTATGTTCAAAATCTACAAGGCATGATCTGAAAGAAGAACAAACAAGGATTAGAGAAGATTCCAGGACTGAGACTCTAAGATTAAAAATTAAATACCAAGAAAGTGAGACATTCCTAAATGCTTTGTAGCCTCTCCCTTATAAGTGTGGCATGCTACATACCCTTAAAAGAGACTCTACTCAACATGGATTTGTGGACTCCCAATTGACCATGAACCTAGGCTCTGATATAAAGTTGACATAACTTAACTAGGGGTCTTGTCGTAATGGGCGCCCTATGTCTGAATAGGACCAGAGACCACCCCCATTAACCAACCCAACCTCCAGCTGCCTACCCTAAGTTTGCTGAATTTCAAGAATATAACAAGATAATGTAATAGGTCACCTGAAGACTCTGGATGGGATCACAACCGTGACCGACCCAATCGAGTCCAACCATCCCACACCAACAATCCAATCATACCAAACCAATACTGAAATAAGGTCCATAAATCATGCCATAACCAAAAGGATTCCAAAATATAATATAATTAATACCAAAATGAAATACTATAGAACAACTAACAATATCGTCCAACGGTGTCAGCCCACCATCTTATTCCAATGCTAAGGGCGACACCTATATTGATCCTGCCTATTTCAACCCATAGTAGTACCACAAAGCCTATAGCCAAAAGAGTAAAAAATCCAGTTGGGACATGCCCCCAACCATAGCCAAAACTAATATCCAGAAATCAACTAAAATGTCTAAAAGTGTCCATAACATAAAATAGAGCCTTCCGAAAGGATGGAAGCTCACCACTTCAGTACAAATGCTGATCCCTGAGTCAACCACTATATAAGAGGAGTAGATCGTCCGGTTCCTATATAACATGGGTATACATCCACCAGTAGATGGGTTTGCAGGTGAACGCTAGCATAGTCTCGGGATAAGGATAAAATAATGCTATTTATAAAACAAAGTAAAACCATCCATATGAACATAATTATATATATATATATATATATAACCATGTAAGGAAAAGGGGACCATATTTAGCATGCCTTTAAAACCTTTACCAGGGTTATGTAGCCGTACTAACCCACCCACGAGCTATATGGGTTCAGCTCCCCTTGTTGAAAGTGACCCAGTGCGTGAAGTCATACAACCAGGGGAAAAAACCTGGGAAGATTAGTACATCCCACAAATATAGTGTTACATCATACACACGGTCACTAAGACCAACCTCACAATGGAAAATATGAGTTTCTAGTTTTGGTCTCTTAGGACAACTACCTTCTATGGCTTTGCTACACATCCTGCCATTATTATGAAATTAAAAATATTACCAAGAAACCAACCAATTCATTTACCATTAATTAACCAAGATCATTAGTAGTGGTATCATCATATCGACTATAGTTTCAAGTACTACCCATAGCCAACCATATATAGGTTTAAGGGGACTTTCAAGTGCCCTTCTATTTACCATATTAAACCACTTGGGGGATTTAAAATGCCCCACAAGAATAATATTTATCCATTTACCTTTCCAACCCATTTAAACCATGAATAATTTCTTTACAAAGTTTTAAAACAAGAAATTAAAAATACTCAATGCAATCCAAACATTATTATGGGCATTTTGTCAAACAAATTAGGGGCATAGTTTAACCAAAACCAATTGAATTATCATTATACCATTTCCATGCAATCCAATTATCCAAAAATACCATTAATGAAATCATAATTATGTAAGATCCCGCAAAATCCTAAGCTCGACTCAGATTTTTAAGCTTGCTAAGGGATCCCAGACTTAGAAAAATTCTAGCTAAGTATTCAGACTTAGTGTTATTTTAGTCTTCAAAGGTTGAAAATCTTATTTCGCGACCTTTACGTCCATTAAATTTTTATATTTGAGTTAATTCATGATAAGGAATATCAGTAGGTGTTTCCGGACAAGTTTTGGTTTTTTCAAACCGCGTTTAGATCATGTTCGAATGACTAAAATAGTGAGTCGAGGAGATCTTGATGCGTCGTGTCATACATAGTATCGATATATAATTTTCCCTCAGCTTATTACAATTTCCAGTGAATTGATGTGGACTTGATGCAGCACGTTGGCTATTGCGTCGATGCTAATGATGTGGCGCATCGACCTGCACGTTGATGATTCAATTTTTCAGTAATTAAAAGGCTTCACCCACAAGGTTAATTAAGTCTTTTTCCCACGCCATTCATCCCCCATAACACGAAATTTAGTCCTCTTTTAGTAAGTTATATTCATTCTTTCAAAAATTTCTCAAGAACAAAAATCCTAGGTGAATTAAATTCAAATTCAAGGCTCAAGATTACACCATTAATTTTCTAGAATTCACCAACAAAGGTATGTGAAGTGTTCATCCAAGGGTTCCTTCCACCCTTGGAAACCAAGAAACTCTTTTAAAGATCATGTAGAGTGATTTCATGATTTTCATGATTTGAATTAAAGTGTATTCATGATTATTACTTAATTGGGTTTCTATTTCATGATTTATTACAAGATTCGTGTAGAGTTATTTGATATGTATGCTTTATCATGTGAATTCATGTTGAAACTCTTGGAATTATGTAATTTAAATTGAATCATGATGCCTACATGTTGTTTTAGTATTATGTGCATATATTATGCCCCATAAGTGTTTGATGAATTGCCCATGTTAGTAAAATAGTAAAATTATATCATGTTAGCATATATACAAGTTCATATCATACAAGTGTTTGATTGAATGCCCAAATGAATGAATGTTGACTAGGTAGTTAATTACCATGTCTCAAGATTATGCCATGTATTTTAAGTTTATGCTATCGAGTCTTGGGGTATTTAATACCGAATAATTTAGCTGCTTGTCTAGATCCATTGTCAGTCACATAGTAGAATCAGTCATGTCTCGATCAGTAGAATTCAGTCAGTTATAGAACTTAGGAAAACTCAGTGAATTCAGAATGAGTCAAGCTCAGTTCAGTAAATCAGCTAAATTCAGTTATACAGTATGATCAGTAACAGTTCAGTCTAGCCTAGTACAGTTTAGAATTCAGTCCTGTGTCTATTCAGTTAGGAGTATGATCAGTAATAGTTCAGTCAAGCCTAGTACAGTTTAGAATTCAGTCCAGTGTCTATTCAGTTAGAAACAGTCCTTGTAGTCCAGAACTATATATCCAGCGTAGATTGAGACATTAACTTATCAGTTGAGGGTTGATGAGGTGATCTACCTGCCAGTTAAGGTTACCACCATTCTTATTCAGAGTACCTGCCAGATAAGGGTGACTTAACACTTGTCTTTACTCATGGCACGGTATTACCACACTTCCAACTGGGGTTACAGGTTGGACCCCAAATCAGTTAGAGAAGAGGCATGTCGGTTAGAGGATTACTTCCCACAGTCTCAGTTTCAAAGTCAATCTCAGTATAGAACTTAATTCAGTTTCACAGATTCAGGACTGTCAAATACAATCACTCAGCTCAGTACGCAACTCAGTATAGTTCCACAGAATCAAGGTTGTCAGATATAGTCATTCAGTTATCAGTAGTTCAGTATTCAGTGTTATTACGATCTAAGTATAGTTTACATATTCATGCATGTACTCTCATTCAGTCATACTCATGATACTAAGTTAGTATTGTTCAAGCATATGAACCCAAGTATTTTAGCCTACCTCATTGAGAATACCGGTAAATTCAACGTACTGATGCATACTTTTCTTTTAAGCTATGATGTCTTATATCATAGGTTCAGACGCACGAGCTCCTGAGCACCCTTAGCAGTTCAGAATTTCAGCATACAGAGTTAGTGGAGAGTCCTCATAATTCGAGGACATGATTATTTATTTCAGCATTTCAATTCATTTTCAGTAGTTAGAGTTAGTTGGGGACTTGTCCCATCAACTCCATAGTTCAAACAGTTTAGAGACTTTTAAGACTTGAGTATTTTCAGACAGTTGTTCAATTTTTAGTATTAATGTTCAGTTTTTGTATTGTGATACCATTTCAGTATTATTTACAGTATTAAACCTTATGGCCAGTTTTTCACCTATTTTCTATATATTTACCGTATTATTATTCAGTTATTGCAGCAGGTACCAGTCATGGGTTAGCTTGTGGTCTTTTGGGATTATGAGCATCGTGTAGCATCTGGGGTGTAGACTCGGGGAGTTACAAGCTTGGTATCAAAGCCTAAGGTTCAATAGAGTCTTAGAAAGTCTGAAAGCCACATCTAGTAGAGTCTTGTGCATGGGTGTGTTGCATGCCACACTTATGGACAGGAGGCTATGAGATGTTTTAGGAAAAGTTTCCCTTATTTCAAAATTTATGTCGTGCCAGTGAGCATGATATCCAGTTAAACTCTCAGTCTAATACTTTCTCTTATGTTTACAAAAATATGCCTCTAAAGAGGACTAAGGGAAGAGGAATAGGAGACCAGCCAGAACCCCAGCCCGTTCAGCTAGATCCACTAGACGAACACGTCTCCCATGTCGAGTTCAGAGTAGCCTTCACCACCCTAGCTCTTTCTGTGGAAACCCAAAATGAACGCCCAACTACCATTCCAGCCAACCTAGTGGCCAATACTGCTGCTGCCAGGATTCAGGACTTCACCTAAATGAACTCTCCATCATTTACCGGGTCTAAGTTAGATGAGGACCCTCAGGAATTTCTTGATCATGTACAAAAGGTTACTGATATTATGGGGGTGACTGTCGTTGAGAGTAATGAGTTAGCCTCATATCAGTTGTAGGATGTGGCTCACTCATGGTTTAAACAGTAGAAAGCAGAGAGGGTCGTAGATGCAGGGCCCATAGAGTGGGAAGAGTTTTCCACTGCTTTTCTGGATAGGTTCTTTCCACTGGAGTTGGGGGAAGCAAAGGTTTTAGAATTTATCAATATGAAGTAGGTCAATATGACAGTGAAAGATTATTCTCTTAAGTTTACTCAATTAGATAGATATGCTCCTCATGTGATGGCAGAAAACAGACCCGAATAAGTAAGTTTGTATCAGGGGTGTCGAGCAGCATGGTCAAGGAGTGTAGGACCATAATACTTATTAAGGAGATGGACATATCCAGGATTATGGTCTATGCTAAGAAGATATAAAAGGCCAAGAATAAAGAGAAAGAGAGAGAGAGAGAAAGAGAGCGAGGACAGGTAGTTTCAACTTCGCTTAGATTAAGTCAGAGGGTGGAAATCATTCTCAGTTCTACATGAAATCCTCAGTTCTAGCTCTGTCCTAAGCCAACGCTTCTGTGCCAAAATTCAGAGATGACAATAGGGATAGGGAACCAGGCCCTAAACCCCAGGGCAGTGTAGTAGTGCCCGAACCAATCCCCTTTGTCAGAAGTATGGCAGAAACCACCAAGGTATCCATAGAGCGGGTAGCGATGTGTGTTTTAGGTGTTGTAAGCCAGGCCACAGAGCCAGAGATTTTCCCCAGTTAGGTTCTCAAGGTCAGAATAACCTTTCCCCAGCTCAGTTCAATCACCCGAATCAACAGGGTACCGCTTCCAGTGCCACCAGTGGAAAGCGCCCAAATAGACTATGATCTTCAATTCCAACAGGATTAGGAGATTTCTCCTTATGTGGTCACTGGTACGTTAAAAGTTTTCTATTTGCATGTTTATGATTTGTTAGATCCAGGAGCTTTTTTGTTCTTTGTTACTCCATATATAACAATTGATTTCTGAGTCAATCCCAAAATTCTAGTAGAGCCTTTCTCAGTTTCTACACCAGTGGGTAAATCCTTCATATCTAGGAGGGTATATAGGAACTACCCGATTATGATATCTCAGAAAGTCACTTCAGCAGATTTAGTTGAATTAGAGATGACTGATTTTGATGTCATTCTCAGCATGGATTGGGTCCATTTCTGCTATGCCTCAGTCGACTGCAGAAATAGAATTGTCCAGTTTTAGTTTTCAAATAAACCCGTCCTAGAGTGGAGAGGTAGTACTTCAGCACTTAGGGGTCAGCTTATTTCTTACCTTTGGGATAAAAATGATATTTAAGGTATGTGTCTACCATCTCGTTCGAGTCTAGGAATCTAGTTCTGAAACCCCTAATCTTGAGTCAGTGTCAGTAGCATGTAAATTCCAAGATATGTTTCCCGACAATCTTCCCGGAGTTCCTCCCGAAAGGGAAATTGATTTTGAAATCGATCTTCTTCCAGATACTTATACCATATCTATTCCGTCATACATAATAGATCCAAAAAAACTTAGAGAATTAAAATAGCAGTTAAAAGATCTCCTAAATAAGGGATTCATCAGACCCAGTGTGTCCCCATGGGATGCACCAGTTTTATTCGTGTGTAAGAAAAATGGTTCCCTTAGAATGTGTGTTGACTATTGTCAGTTAAATAAAGTCACGATCAAGAAAAAGTGTCCACTTCGCAGAATCGATGACTTATTTGACCAACTTCAGGGTGCCATTTACTTTTCTAACATAGACCTCAGATCAGGCTATCACCAGTTTAGAGTCAGGGAGTGTGACATCCTAAAAATAACTTTCAGAACTCAGTATGGTCACTTTAAATTCTTAGTCATGTCCTTTGGACTTACCAATGCCCAACAACCTTTATGGACTTGATTAACCATGTGTTCAAGCAGTACTTGGACATGTTTGTTATAGTCTTCATAGATGACATTCTTGTCTACTCCCGCAGTGAACATGATTATACAGACCATCTCAGAATAGTATTACAAACTCTCAGAAATCATCAATTATTCACCAAATTCAGTAAGTGCAAATTTTGGATAAGTTCAGTATCTTTTCTCGCACATATCATATCCAGTGATGGCATTAGAGTTGATCCCTAAAAGACCGAAGCAGTGATAAACTGTCCCAGACCCATCTCTATGTCAGATATTAGGAGTTTCTTGGAATTGGCTGGTTATTACCGATGGTTTGTTGAGGGATTTTTATCTATTTCATCCCCTATATCCAGATTGACTCAGAAGAAAGTCAAGTTCCAGTGGTCAGATTCTTGTGAGAAGAGTTTTCAGGAGTTGAAGTGTAACACCCCGATTTTCTGAACCAAAGCGCTACACGGTGCTCATGACCCCGAAGGACCACAAGCTAACCCATGACTGATATTTGTACCTGTAAACTGCATAATATCTCATAAAATATGCGGAAACATGAATTGTAAGGCCATAAGGTTCAATACTGATACATATTTGAAAAACATGGTATAACAATACCAAAAAGGAACATAAATACTGAAGTCTGAACATCTAATCTGATATCTAGTCTGAAAGCCTCTAACTGAACTAAATAAGGAGTTGATGGGACATGTCCCCAACTAACTCCAACTACTGAAATAAATTGAAAACTGAAATAGAAATGAAATCATCATGTCCTCAAAGGATGAGGACTCCCGTCTAACTCTGACTGCTGATCCTGGAATCTACTGCTGATTTGGAGCTCATGCCTCTGAACCTATGGTGTAACATAAGAGAAAGCACCATAGCGTAAATGTGTCAGTACGTTTGAATGTACTGAGTATACGAGTGAGGTAGGCTAAATGAAAAGGGTTATATGCATGAAAAATACTAACTGACATGAACGTGAGAGTACATACATGCATACATAACTGTAACTAAACTCGTGGAGATACTGACTACTGAGTCTGAATACTGACAACATGAGTGTACTGATAATGAGATTCTGAAAGACTGAGTTTACTGATATTGATATGTAAATCACTAATAAGTGATGGATCTGATATTGTATTACTGAATACTAAGAGACTGATATTGCATTACTGATAAATGAATGATTGTTTCTGACAATTTGAATTATAAAAAACTGGTCTGATTGACTGTATCTGACAGTCCTAAAGCTGAGTACTGATAGCATGAGTTCTGATAACTTTTGTAATTGATAACATAAGTGACTGTATCTGAAAGTCCATAAATCTGAAGAAAACTATCTGAGTTCCATTTTATTTTTGAGTTGACTGTATCTTACAGTCCTGATATACTAAAATTTGAAGAACTATTTGAGTTCTTTACTGAGACTGGGTAGCTATAGCTGACAGTCCTAAAATCTATAACTGAAACTGTGGGAAGTAGTTATCTAACCGCCATGCCCCAAATATGCTATAATAGCTAAGATGGGGTCCAATCTCTGCCCCAACTGGAGAGGTGTCAATACCGCGTCACTGGTAAGGAAAACTGTGAGAACCCTATACTGGCAGGTACTCAAATGAGAACGGTGGGAACCCTAAAATAAAGGGTTAAGCCACCTCATCAACCCTAAGCTGATGGGTTAAGATGTCTCAACCTATGCTGGCTACGTAGTTCTGGAATAAAAGGATTGCTACTAGGAATCACACCCTAAACTGGCGAGTGAGTTCCCATCCTTGGGTTCACTCGGTGCTAACCTCTACTCCTATCTGAAGGACACTAAACTGAATAACTAAGCTAAAACTGAATAACTGAACTGAACTGATTAGCTGAACTGATACTGATTAACTAGACTGATATTAGTGGTATTGTTTAGCAGAGATAAACTAAGTTTACTGGATTCCAATGACTGACGAAATGTATTGAGTTCTGAGGACTGGTTGAGAGTACTGAAGTTACTGAGATTAACTGTGAATACTGAGGTTGCTGAAGTTACTGAGCACTGAGATTACTAAGATTACTGGACTACTGAGATTACTGAGATTGACTGTGAATACTGAGGTTGCTGAAGTTACTGAGCACTGAGATTACTGGACTACTGAGATTACTGAGATTGACTGTGAATACTGAGCTTGCTGAAGTTACTGAGCACTGAGATTACTGAATTTTCCTGAGTCACATGACTGACTAAATTCTATAGATCATGGCTTGACTGAGAGTATCATGAAAACATGATATGTTTCTAGGCACACAGCTATATTTTTCGGGTACAAGTACCCCTAGGACTCGATGGAAGAAAACTGACACACATGACTGACTTGATCATAAGAGTAGAGTCCATAATTTATAATATCATAAGTAGGTATCTCATACTAAGCATGGTTATCAACAATGTATTACATGGAAAGGATTTCATATCACATGGAAGTACTTGCACAATCTTAATATCATGTTCGTTGCATAATCATATTGGCAACACATGCTAATAGCATGGAAATTTATGTGGATTGCATGGTTATCATACATCTTGTTCATAAGTAGGATTTGCAAGTAAACATAGAATAATCTCATAAGAATAGTTCATGAGTATTCCAACAATATTTACAAGGAACATTAACAACATAGAAGTAATTGGAACATAAGGGCATATCATGAATCCTTCACTTAGTCACAATTTAGCTATATTGCATAATTTCTAGTTCCTTAGGCATTTTATCAAACGACTTACATGCAAATCTTAAGCATAGGTGAATTCATCAAATTATACATCATGAACAACCAAATTTACATGTTTCCAAGTCATATGATATCATGAATTCACAAAAACATATAAAGATTCCATCTTGGGAATCACCCAATATCAACAACATGATCATCAACACCCAACAATATAGAAATCATATTTTATAATGAAAAAGAGGAAAAAAAACAAGCATCAACATGGGTATGATCATATCACCACAATCAACCAAGCTTTTGTATTTTAAAGATTGATTCTTGAACTCTATAAACGAATTGAATCCATAGATGAACACTACGCATACCTTAGAAGGGAGGTTCTTGATAATTGACGAAGGAATTTCCTTAAAATTTGATCTTCAAGCTTTATTGTGAAACCCTAGTTGTTTTTCTCCTATGGTGCTCTTGGATGATGAGCTTTTAGATGTTAATAGGGTTGTAATGTGTTTAGAAGCTATATATTTCATAGGGTTAAGTTTATGGACGTGTAAGGAGTATTTAAAGACTTAATTACCCTCAAAATAAATCAAAACGGAGTGTTTTTGGCATTGTAACTGACTTAGGCAGCGCTTAACCAATCTCTTATGCTTGGGTTGGGCGGCGCCTAACCAATCACCTATGCTTACTGTCTCTCACGAAAATGGGCATAACTTTTTGCTCGAGTATTGGATTAAGGTAAAATTGGTATCGTTGGAAATCTAATTTGATTCTATACAATTTGGTGGGTCTAAATAAGCCAAAATACCACATTAACATTGAGTTACACTCGTTTAAAGATGACCCTTGCAAAATCGAACACTAAAAATTGATGGATTCAAAAACTCTTAGCTTGTATTACCTTAAGTGACTCATATGAACATGATTAATGTATCATAAGCTATATCATAGCTAGTATACTCATTGTAAGTCATGAACAAAAATGATACTCACAGGATAGGAGGTTTCATACATAGGAAAAATGGTTCATCTCCTAGATTAGAAACATACGGGGTATTACATGAAGACTTGACTCACTACAACTCCAGTTTTGACCTTACCAGATGGTTCAGGTGACTTTGTGGTGTATTATGATTCCTCCAGAGCTGGCTTGGGGTGTGTTCTTATGCATATAGGTAAGGTCATAGCCTATGCCTCTAGGCAACTTAAACTCTATGAGAGAAACTACCCTACTCATGATCTTGAGCTAGCAGCAGTAGTGTTTGCCTTAAAGATTTGGAGGCACTATTTGTATGGAGTTCATATGGATGTATTTACAGACCACAAGAGCCTGCAGTATATATTCTCTCAGAAAGACCTAAACCTCCATCAGAGAAGGTGGTTGGAGTTGTTGAAAGACTACGACATAAGTGTCCTGTATCATCTGGGAAAGACCAATGTAGTGGCCGACATTCTCAGTAAAATGTCTATGGGTAGTATTTCTTACGTCGAGGACAATAAGAAGAAGTTAGCTCAGAAAGTTCATTATCTATCCCGACTAGGTGTTCTCTTAGTCGATTCAGCAGAAGGTAGTGTATGGGTGCAGAGTAGTTCAGAATCATCCCTAGTTTTCAAAGTGAAAGAAAAGAAGGATAAGGATCCTAGTCTAGTCAAGTTGAAAAAATTAGTCAGAGATCAGAAGGTAGAGGTTTTCTCCCAAGAAGGAGATGGTATTTTGCGTTGTAAGGGTCGACTATGTATTCCAGGCATAGATGACTTGAGGCAGCGAATTCTTGCAGAAGCGCATCTTGCGCGCTACTCTATTCCTCCAGGGCCCACTAAGATGTACCGTGATTTATGGGAGATCTATTGGTGGAGTGGGATGAAGATAGATATTGTAGAGTTTGAGGCTAAGTGCTAAACATATCAGTAGGTTAAGATTGAGCATCAGAAGCCTAGTGGGTCCATGCAGGAGTTTAGAAATCCCACTTAGAAATAGGAAGAAGTGAATATATACTTTGTGACGGGTATGTCTCGTACTCGTTGTCAGCATGATTCAGTTTGGGTCATTGTAGACAGGATGACCACATCATCTTATTTCCTACCAATCCATACCTCTTACTCAACCGAGGATTATTCCAAACTCTATATTAGGGAGTTGGTCAGATTGCAGGATGTTTCATTGTCCATCATCTTAGATAGAGGTACCCAGTTCACCTCTCATTTCTAGAAACTATTCCAAAAGGGTTTTGGTACCCGAATTTACCTCAGTACAACTTTTTATCCTCAGACAGATGGTCAAGCAGAAAAGACCATTCAGAATTTAGAGGATATACTGCGAGCATGTACTATAGACTTTAAAGGTAGTTGGGATGACCACTTGCCTTTGATTGAGTTCGCATTCAACAACAGTTATCATTCAATTATTTAGATGGCTCCATTTGAGGCACTTTATGAGAGGAGGTGTAGATCTCCCATTGGTTGGTTTGAAGTGGGTGAGGCCGCAGTGATAGGGCCTGACTTGGTAGTTGACACCTTAGAGCCAACAAAAATCGTATACAGATATGCGCAGAAAGAATCTCGAGTTCGAGATTGGTGACTATGTGTACTTAAAAATCTCTCCTATGAAAGAAGTGAAGCATTTTGGCAAGAAGGGAAAGCTCAGTCCCCGATATATTGGTCCTTACCGAATTCTCAGCCATTTTAGAAAGGTAGCTTATGAGCTTGAGTTGCCTTCAGATCTATCTTGTGTTCATCCAGTGTTTCATGTATCCTTGCTAAAGAAATGCATAGGAGACCCATCAGCTGTAGTCCTCATGGAGGGCATAGATGTTCAGAACAGTGTCTCTTACAAAGAGATTCTAGGTGAAATCCTTCATTATTAGATTCGCAGACTGAGGAACAAAGAAGTCCCTTTAGTCAAAGTTCTTTGGCAAAATCAGTCTATTGAGGGAGCTACTTAGGAAACAGAAGCAAATATGTAGACCAAGTATCCTCACCTCTTCTCCACAAACTCAGATTCAGCTCAAGATAATAGTCTTCCTTAAGCTTATTCAGTTTCATGCTTAGATTTTCCATTACAAACTTGGTATCAGTTACCGTTTCATATTAAGTCATATGTTCATGAGTCAGATCAGTCATGCATTCATGCATCAGATATGCATGTTCATTACAAAATTTAGTATGTCAGTAATGTAATGTCAGTCAGATAATCATGTTTCAAGTGTTCATGTTCAGTAAGTAAGTTCAGTCTACCAGTCCTTTCAGCTTAGTCAGTCTCATTCGAGGATGAATGTTCCTAAGGGGGAGATCTTGTAAGACCCCACAAAATCCTAAGCTCGACTCAACCTTTTAATCTTGCAAAGGGGTCCCAAACTTAGAAAAATTCTAGCTGAGTATTCAGACTTAGTATTATTTTAGCCATCGAAAGTTGGTAATATTATTTCATGACCTTTACATCCATTAAATATTGATATTTGAGTTAATTCATGATCAGGAATATCAGTAGGTGTTTTCAAATAAGTTTTGGATTTTTCGGACTTCATTTAGATCATGTTCGAATGACCAAAATAATGAGTTGATGCGATCTTGACGCATCACATCATCCATCATGTCAACTGATAATTTTCCCTCAGCTCAGTGTAATTTCCAGTGAATCAACATGGACTCGATGTGGGGCATTGGCTATTAGATTGATGCCAACAACACAGCGCGTCGGCCTGCGCGTCGATGATTCAATTTTTCAGTAATTAAAAAGGCCGTGTTCTCAAGGTTAATTAAGTCTTTTTCCCATGCCCTTCAGCCCTCATAACACAAAATTTATCCCACTTTTAGTAAGTTATATTCATTCTTTCACAAATTGCTCAAGAACAAAACCCTAGGTGAATTAAATTCAAATTCAAGGCTCAAGATTCACCGTTAATTTTTTAGAATTCACCAACTAAGGTATGTGAAGTGTTCATCCAAGGTTTCCTTCCACCCTTGGAGTCCAAGAAACTCTTTTAAAGCTCATGTAGAGTGATTTCATGATTTCCATGATTTGAATTAAAGTGTATTCGTGATTATTACTTAATTGGGTTTCTATTTCATGATTTATTACAAGATTCATGTAGAGTTAATTGATGCGCATGCTTTATCCTGTGAATTCATGTTGAAACTCTTGGAATTATTTAATTTGAATTGTATCATAATGCTTGCATGTTGTTTTAGTATTATGTGCATATATTATGCCCCACAAGTGTTTGATGAATTGCCCATGTGAGTGAAATAGTGAAATTATATCATGTTAGAATGTATGCAAGTTCAAGTCATGAAAGTGTTTGCTTAAATGACCAAATGAATGAATGATGACTAGGTAGTTAATTACCATGTCTCAAGATTATGCCATGTCTTTTAAGTTTATGCTATTGAGTCTTGGGGGTATTTAATACCCGATATTTTAGTTGTTTGTCTAGAGTCATTATCAGTCACAGAGTAGAATCAGTCATGGCTTGATCAGTAGTATTCAGTTAGTTATAGAACTTAGGAAAACCCAATGAACTCAGAATTAGTCTAGCTCAATTCAGTAAAATCAGTTCATTTCAGTTCAGTTAGACAGTATGATCAGAACAGTTCAATCTAGCCTAGTATAGTTTAGAATTCAGTCCAGTGTCTATTTAGTTAGGAGTATGATCAGTAATAGTTCAGGCTAGCCTAGTACAATTTAAAATTCAGCCCAGTGTCTATTCAGTTAGAAGCAGTCCTTGCGTTCCAGAACTACGTAGTCAATGGAGGTTGAGACATCAACCTGTCAGTTGAGGGTTGATAAGGTGATCTACCTTCTAGTTGAGGGTACCACCATTCTCTTTCAGAGTACCTGTAAGATCAGGGTGACTCATCACTTGTCCTTACCCGTGGCACGGTTTGGACACCCTTCCAACTAGGGTTACAGGTTGGACCCTAAATCAGTTAGAGAAGGGATATGTCGGTTAGATGATTACTACCTACAGTCTCAGTTTAAGATTCAGTCTTAGTATGGAACTCAGGTCAGTTCCATAGATTCAAGACTATTAGACATAGTCACTCGACTCAATACGGGACTCAGTATAGTTCCACAGAATCAAGGCTGCCAGATACAATCATTCAGTTATCAGTAGTTCAGTATTCAGTGTTATTACGATCTCAATATAGTTTACATATTCATATATGTACTCTCATTCAGTATTATTCATGATATTCAGTTAGTATTGTTCATGCATATGAACCCATGCATTTCATCCTACCTCACTAAGCATACCAGTACATTCAAAGTACTGGCACATGTTTTTTTTGCGCTATGATGTCTTATATCATAGGTTCAGATGCATGGGCTCCCGAGCACCCTTAGCAATTCATACTCTCATCATACAGAGTTAGTGGTGAGTCCTCATAGTTTGAGGAAGTGTTTATTTATTTTAGCATTTCAGTACATTTTTAGTAGTCGGAGTTAGTTGGGGACTTGTCCCATCAACTCCACAGTTTAGACTATTTAGAGGCTTTCCAGACTAGAGTATTTTCAGACAGTTGTTCAGTTTTCAGTATTGATGTTTAGTTTTGGTATTATGATACCATATTTAGTATTATTTACAGTATTAAACCTTATGGCTAGTTTTTTTCCTATTTTCTGCATATTTATCGTATTATTATTCAGTTATTGCAGCAGGTACCAGTCATGGGTTAGTTTGTGGTCCTTTGGGATTATGAGCACTGTGTAGCATCTTGGGTACAGACTCGGGGTGTTACAAATTAAAACTATGTGAAACCATAACCAACCATTTAACATCAAAAACCCCAATTCATATTTGATAACCAAAATCATACAATCAATGAAGTCATGTAAATGTTCATAAAAACAATGCTTATAGTTAGAACTAAAAATGAGGGAAAATAACATGTCTGAAACCAAGATCATATTGGAAACAAATCATCAAGACAAACCATAAATCTCCTCTAGTTGAAACCCTAGCTTTCTTTGGCTCAAAATTTTTTGAGAGAATTATAGAGTGTTTAGAAGAATTTCTAAGTGTTAATGAATGGAATAATAGGGTAAATAGTCTCCCAAGTAGGTTAGAAGTCATGGGACCTTATCAGGATAAGTGGGGAAATATCCAGAATACCCCTACTTAAGTTGCACAAAATCCCTTCCCTGGGGTACGACTGACCATCATGAGTCGTACCTTTCAATATGAGTGGTACCCTTCACTCGTAGCTTAGCCTCAACCTTTTGATCCAATACTATCCAGCATATGACTTATCCAACCAAGTTGTATCCGAAGTATACGATCCATACCCTTCATCCGTATTCCTAGAAGATTTAAACCCAAGGAAGATTTAGACACTGTCCATCATACGAGTCTATGGTATGACTCATACCCTTGCTTACGAATCATGGTGATCCACTTGTACTCCGATCCAACCTAAGTAACCAAGTCTAAGATTAAGTTAAGGAACCAAATAATCCTTACCTAACAATACTACTCATACCCCTAAGTTGTATCCATTCCATTAACCAAAATCCATCCCACCAACCAACACTGACCAGCATACTACGGACCATACCATTTGTAACCCAACATACGAATTATACCCATGAGTCACATTGGGTCCATAGATTAGGACTCCAGGAAATTTTCTAAGATCCAGAAACTAAGGTGTTTTAATAAGGTATTTTCATATGATTACATATGATTAAACATACTGTAAATACATAATATTTAGTATTATATGTTGGACTTATTTTTTTACTATCTATAAATGGTGGGGATGAATGGATTGAAACTTGGTGAGAGAGAGAATTTGAGTAAGAAATTGCAGGTTACTAGTAGATAAAAATGGCTGAAAGAGATTGGAATTATAACAGGTCGACTTGATAGTTTGTTGGGGACTGAAAGTGTTCCTTCACAATTCTATATACTTTTTGATTCCTCATTTTTCATTGATTTTTATATTTTATACTATTTTTACTAGTTGTATTCTTTACTGTATTGCCTTTTCCTTCTTGTTTGATTAGCTTTACTTGATCCGAGGGTCTGTTGGAAGTATTTGATACATTCAAATTAATTTATAATTTTCAAAACTTTTACTTCATCTAGCTTTAGATTAACAGCTACATATTTTCTTGGATATAAGTATTCCACTATTGTTTTTGTAATATTATATGCCAGTACATCAACTTTATGTGCTATTTGAAAGTTCTTTACTATTGATGTGGAAGTCTATATAACATAATTCTATGATGTGCCTTTCCATCACCTGTCAATATTTCACTAGCCCTATTTTTTTAATTATATGATAATATGTGTTTGATACCAAACTATATGTGTTTGATACATATATGATAATATGTATCATACAGTATTAACATACATTAATTTTATAAGGTATTTTTAGATGATTACATCTTTAAGATTACTTATACAGTATTGAATGTCTTTACAGTTGATTTGATTTGAGTTAATAAATATGTTTCATTCTTTTATATATACAGCATGTTGATGTAGTATTCTATTACTTGCACAAGAAGTCAAAGCTTGAGAACATCAAGGATTATTGTTATACCACTTCTAATGCCTGTTCAAAACATATGTCCATGACACATACACTTGGTATTATCATCAATCTTTAGAGAAATTAACACTTAGTCCTCAAGAGGATTACTCTTGCTCAAAACACATTGCATCACAAGAAACATCAATATGTTCTATCATTTAAGTTTTATACATTCTAACTGGACTGTCATGGCATTTATTGGATGAAGTTTAAATTTCAATAAATCGTTAGAAGGTTTTTCATTGGGTATTGACAGTTGTCGCTCTTAAAGAGAGGTGCATTTGTGTCTATGGATCAATGGACGGACACAAAAATCATTCAAAGAAAATTATTCAACTTGTTGTAATGATTCTTGCTTATTTGACCATGACTGATTTTTTTCTAAGAAGAAGGAACAAACAAATTGACACAACTTAAAGCATACAAGGAAAAACTGACCAAGATGCATTTCAAATTCAGTATATAGATGGTAAGTCCAACAGTCAAGCATCACACCGTATTTATTATAATTAAATTTAAATATTTTTTTTGGAATAAGTAATCAAATTTAACTAACATTTATATACATATTATTTATCAAGGACCGTGGACTCTTTGTTGCTGCTTATGCTGAATATCTAAGTGATGGGATTGAGATACCTATTGAAAAGTAGACACTGTGCTTCTTAGAACTAGATATGTTTCGCTCTTATGGGATTATGAATTGGGAAAGACAATGAATGTATATGTTAGCGACAATCAAGACTCGCCTAAACCTAAACATACATACATTTATTCAGAAGAGCAGGATTTGATAGATATTAAGTAGTTGTGTCACTGATGGTTGTAGTTCTGATAAGTGTGTTATGATTTTCATTACATTTTCATTATCTAGTACTGATAGGATTATGACGATGAAATTTTGACTACTTTTGTTCTTATTTTCTTTTTTGATGCACAATTAAATGTGTTTTGCCATTATAATTAATTATAATTAGTACTTTATTTACTATTATATTTTGTGATAGTTTTATGTATTATTATGTTGAAATACTATATTTTTCATGTATATATATATAACATATGTATAAGTGCAGTTTTTGTGTTTACATGTATCTTCTATATTATGTATGTATCATATGTATTACTGCAATTTAAGTTAACGAGTTACTTGACTTATAGCATTGGATAATTTTCAACATTAAAATTGCAGTTCATTCAGTTAAATGAGTGATAAGCAATTTCACATTTCATCATTTCATTGTTACTAATATGCATCAATAATTTTGCAGTTTACTAGTTACCGGGATAATATGTATCAAACATATGTATCAAAAAAATATGTATTAATGTTCTTTAACTGGAATGATATGTATTAAAAATATGTATTAAACATATGTTTAACTAAACACAACTTAATAGAATAAAACAATATGAATCATTAATTAATAGAATGATATGTATCAAACACATGTATTAAACATACAAGTAGCATAACAAGAAATTGCAGACAACTAAATACGTATTTCTCACCAAGCTATTTAAACATACAAAGAGTATAACTTGATACATTGCATACACCTATCATTTGAAAATTCAAATATTATTGAAGAATTACAACTTTAAATTATTTTTATAATAAGAAATTTCATATAAATTTCAAAGATTTGAATCAAAAATAAAAAATCACTTTTTTTGGAAAGTAGTTGCAGGTGCGTTTGTTATGGCCTTCACGCCTACACTTTTCGCAATAATTTGAGTTTGAGAAAAATGTTTCACTAATTTTCTTGTGCCTCTCTTTATTTGGTCTTTCTGGTGGTATTCTATATTTCAGGGGCAATACCACATCTTCCAAAACTTTCACTGGAACATTTCAATCCTTCTTGTCCAGCATCAGACAAATAGGCATTTCATAAATTTTGACAAGTGTTTCTTTTTTGTAGTAATCTAAATAATATGGCTTTATGTCATTCACATATTTACTTTTCAACACAGCAATAACATACGGAAATAAAATCTCATCAAGCAAAAATCTATCGCAGTTGCATGTTCGATTATCCAAAGGAACAATGTATCATCTTTCTTCATCACACACATTGTAGATGTAGTTTGAAGATGTCCTAACCTGTTACAAAATTAATAATGAAATACAAATTTAGTTAATTTTATAATGATTAATTCAAATATTTTATCATGTTTAATAGTAATGAATTTTGAACATAAAAAAATTAATGACATAAAACTTATAGTCTAGTCTTTACGTAAAATGAAAATATAATACTATAACACAAATTACATGATTAATAGAACTCAATAGCCTTAAGTCAAGCATCATCAAACACAAATTTCACCTCTTTATATAATATTTTAAACAATGGATTTGCAATATCCTTGATGAACCACCTACACAATTCTGAATAACAGAAGAAACTCTGAATGCCCTTCACAAAAATTAGTAGGGGAAATTTTTCAATCACCTCAATCTTAGCCTTGTCAACTTCTACTCTTTTTTAGAAATTTTAAAAATACTTTGCTACATAATAAATGCACATAAACATTTATTTATATACCAGATTAGTAAAATATTAATAATAGGAACGTAAACTAATTTAACTTTAACAAAAAATTAATATAATCACTCTATTTTATAATCATTACCTTCATGGTGATTTATATGTTCTTCAGGAATGGCAAAGAGATCTGAAGCTTCCAGGTCCATGGGCTCAACTTTATCTTCAAGAAGGAAGTTTTTTTCAACATCATTTTCTGGTTTCTTTAGGGATGCCTGATAGAGTTTTACCAGATATTTTGGCATACGATAGGTACGCGTCCAGTGTCCCTTTCCTCCACATTGATAACATCTACTTTCAGAGTTCGTTCTTGGCGCTACTTCAGGAGCTTTCCCCCTCTTTTTTGCACTGCTGGTGCGGAGGGTTATTGTTTATTACCAGGCGATGACCCTGATAAAACTACCTGCCACGACCACGTCCTCGACCATGACCACGACTGGGGTCAGGACTTCTTTCACGCCTAGTTGGGCGAAAGTGTGCTGCATTCACTTTTGGGAATGGAGCAGTACCAGGAGGCCGACTTTCATTATTTTTATTAAAAGCTCATTATGTTGTTCAGCAATAAGAAAATGAGCAATTAATCAGAATATTTTTTAAATTCCATTTCTTGGTACTGCTGCTGCAGGAGCATACTCGAGGAGGGAAAAGTAGAGAATGTTTTCTCTAACATGTAGTGATCCGTCATACTTTTTCCATATAAATCAAACTGCGATTTAATTTTAAACACCGCAGAATTATATTCAGTTACATTTTTAAAGTCCTGAGATCTCAAATAGGTCCATTCATTACGAGCTTGTGGAAGAACGACCATCTTCAGGTGGTCGTATCTTTCTTTTAAATTGTTCCACAATACGAGGGGATCTTTGATCGTGAGGTATTCCATTTTTAAACTTTCGTCAAGATGATGATGAAGAAATATCATGGCCTTGGCCTTATCTTGATCTGATGCCTTATTATTATTTTTAATGGTGTCTGCCAGACTCATTGCATTTAAATGTATTTCTGCGTCTAATGCCCAGGACATATAAATTTTATCAGATATATCTAGGGCACTAAATTCACATCTGAAAATATTAGACATTATTTAAGAAAGTTAAATACTGACCTTTAAATATCTTCGGAAGAGTTTTGCATAAATTCGTGCAGATAACGTGTTATAAAATTAGAATAAAGTGATATAAATAATGAAAGTAAGAGAAGTAATATGAGTAAGTGGAAATCTGTATTAATTTTTCTTTTCCTTTCTCGTGCTTTTCTACATAGACAATGGTCTTATTTATAGACCAAGTTGGATAAGATCCAACAAAAGGTGAACAGTGAATAGGCACTTATGCCTAATTAACTTTAGCCACATGTCTTCTATTATTGGCGCATGGACTCCACCATTCTATAATGTAGTTGGCTTTGTGCCAATATACATGAAATCCATTAAGTTCCATAATAAAAAGCCTATATGATGCAAGAGGTGACTTTTACGAATCGACCCTATATGTAGCAAATAAAATAATTAAAACTTACATAAATTTCAATAAGTTAATCCCTTCTCATTCTCTATTCCTTCTTTAACAAAATGATATGCTTAAAAAAAAACTCATCAAAATACAAAATCAAGCTTCTTCTGCTTGTCCTTCTGCTCATGAATAACTCAAGGCAAACTCCCTAGGAAATAAGCAAATGATCTGCTCGAGAATATTACATATGCAAGTGCAGCAAAACTAGTCTGTATTGATAGAATCAGTGTGTTTGGATGAGACATCTAAAGTAAGTTATCATGGGATTCTTGTGGAACTTTGTGCCTTCTGTCTAGCCTTGCACATTTTCTATGAGAGCGCTATACTGTGCTGGAGCTTTGAGTTTTTTCCTGCAAGGACCACAACTGGTCCCAAATACCCTGCAGTAAAAAAAAAACTAACATATTGGCCTAATTTAAGTAGGCTCCTCTGTGCTTTCACTATCCCAAGACTTGGCCAGACATGTACAAGAGCTATCTACTACAACATAGACTAACAATAAAATAAATAATACAAAGACTCTAACATCTGCCAGGAAGAAAGTTCAGAAGTTAGTGCTGAATATTGTCATCCATCTAGTAACTGCAACTAACATGTATCCAGTCTACACTCCAATAAGGAATCTAGAAGAGTAGGGTCAGTACAACCACACGTACTGGGAGAAAGAAAGACTCGAAGAATTGCATGTCAACTCTTCTCTACTCCCTGAGAGAACAGAATTCAGAATAGCTGCTGCACTAATTTGGTGGGAATTTATTGAATTAATGCAATAACTAATCTTTTTTTTGTACGTATGATACCTGGTTTTGAGACTAGATTGTATATTTCTTTCAGACATCTCTTTTGCTTATGTTTTAGGGCCTAACTATGTTCTAGAAGTATCATCCTGTTTGTTTTATTACTATTTTTGAATATTATTTACTCTTGGGATTTTGTCTTACTTATTAAGGCTGGATTGTGATAGTAGTCATCGTGGCCTATTTTTGAGTCGTGACTAATTATATTAGAGCATCCAAGTTCACCAGCCTTATTAGTTTAAGATCAGGATTTCTTGTAGAGTCTCGTGGATCAATACATAGACGTTCGTATCTATTTTTGATAGTCTATAACATGTCGTTAGGAAAACTTCTCTAATTTGATTCCAAAACATATTAGTTGTCTTTACCCAATGTTCTATGTTGTGTTTCACTATTTTCTACACAATAGTGAGGGCTAAAACCCATGAATCTTGGGATACTAATCCAGCACCTGATGATGAAACACTAACTAGTGGGATAGGCAGGGGTCGTGGATGTCCTAGAGGTATAGGATGGGTAAAGGAAACGGCTTTATATAGAGGACATGCTACAGAGGAAGCTATTGTTAATAAGATAGTGTATTTCATAGGTGATTATCAGACAGAGGATACGAGTCTATTCAACAAGGCTTATTTTAGATTAGGGTTTCTTGAAAAGAAGATGACAAGGGTCTATAATTGATTAATTGTTTTTGTGTTACAAATAGCTAAAACACTACATTTATTGTATATATAAATAGTTGAGGAATGTATTATATAATAGACGACTCGAACTTTATTTAACACATAAATGATGGTCAATAATAAACATCAAGGAAAGTCGATTAAAGATTTTCATGAGAAAAACCAGGGCCTAGTCGTGACGGATATCCCAAGCCTATCATAGGATGGAGACCACCCCCTTACCCTACCTCCATAATAATAAATGAATATAGCAAAAGCCAACTAAAAATAGTAATAAGAAGTATAGATAGTCAAATGTAAATTTTCGGAATCAAAACAAACAAGCAACCCAATACTTGTCCACAAAAGCCTCTAAAACCAAAATACCAAACCAAGTTGAGACATGCCTCCGACTATGATAAAAGAAATCCAAAAGAGATACTAAAAATAAAAGAAACAAGTGAAATGATTTGGACTTCCAAAAGATGGAGGCTCATCACTAAACAACAGATCCACAAGAGTACCAAATCACCTAATGTTGCATGGCAGCAATAGAAAAGCCCTCAGACACTACATTATGAAATAATGCAGCGTCTAGGAATCATTCGTCCTTGAATGATGGAAAGTAGCTTATTGAGACTTTAGAAGTATGAAATAATGTATATATGGCATCTTTTCTAGTGAAGGATATACCTGACTCGAAACATTAAAATTTTCATCATGAAACTGATTTTCTGAGCTGACTTGACTCTATTGATTTATAAGGGGTTGATTCATACTGAGAGATTAGAACTCACTTGAAATGATCATGATATGATATTACCTATAGAATTGTATAGTGATAACTGATGCAATAATATTCCAAGAGTTACAAAGGATGGAATAACTGATGTGTGAGCAGATGCTAACACATTTGAGGCTTTTAACTAAGAATCGTTGCCCATTTACCTTGAAGGTACTTTCGTCTTCAGTTTCAAGTTCTACCACTCCAGATGAGTAGACTTGACTAACTCTAAAAGGACCTGACCACTTAGATTTAAGCTTACCTGGGAACAGGTTGAGTCTGGAATTGAATAGGATCACCAAGTCACCCTTTTGAAAGTTTCATTTCTCTATCCTCCAATCATGAAATTTTTTCATCTTTTCTTATATTGGTCTACTCGTTTATATGCCCTGAGATAGAATTCATCCATCTCATTCAGTTGTCCCAGTCTCAGCTCTACTGCCTCCTTCCAACTCAAATTAAGCCTTTTGAGTGCCCATAAGGCTTTGTGCTCCACATCTATTGCTAAGTAGAAAGCTTTTTCGTAGACCAGCGAAAATTGTGACATGCTAATGGGTGTATGGAAAGAAGTCCGATATGCCCACAAGGCATCATCGGGATTTCGCGGCCAATCTTTCCGACTAGCATTCACCATTTTGGCTAGGATAGCTTTAATCTCTCGATTTGGCACCTCCACTTTCCCGCTAATTTGTGGGTGATATAGAGTGGCTACTCTATTCTATTTCACCCCATATTTTTCTAATGCCGCTCGAAATACTTTATTGAAAAAATGAGATCCTCCATCGCTTATAATTATACGTGGTACTCCAAAGCGAGAGAATATGTTCTTCTTGAGAAAAGCATCAACCCTCTTTCCTTCATTATCAGACAAGGCAACAACTTTAACCTATTTTGAGACATAGTCAACACAACTAAAATATACTTCATCTCGTACGAGCATACAAAAGGTCCCATGAAATTGATGACCTAGATATCAAACAATTCCACTTCAAGCATCTTAGTCAAAGGCATTCATGTCTTTTGGAGATTGACCCCTGCCTCTGACATTGGTCGCATTTCAGCACAAACTCGTGGGCATCCTTGAATAATGTTTGCTAATAGTATCCACTTAGCAACACCTTCCTAGACGTTCGGTCACCTTCATGGTGGCCTCCAAACGGGGAAGCATGACATGCCTCCAATATGCACAATACATCCACCTCTGGCACACATCTCCTTATAATGTTGTCAGCACATCGCCAGAAAAGATACGACTCATTCCAGAAGTAATGTGTCATATCATGCAGGAATTTCTTTCTTTGATGGAAAGAGAGATTTTCTAGAATAACTTCACTCATAACATAATTTACAAAATCGGCGTACCAAGGAAATTTCTCCATCGCAATAGCTAATATCTCCTCATCAGGAAATGCATTATTTATCTCCATTTCATCACTATTTGGTCGCTCACCTTCTATTCTAGACAAATGATCTGCAACCTGGTTTTCACAGCCTTTCCTATCCTTAACTTCGAAGTCAAATTCTTGTAGCAGCAACACCCATCTAATCAACCTTGGTTTTTCATCCTTCTTAGCCATCAAATACCTCAAGGTTGCATGGTCAGTGTGGACCACCACTGTAATGCCCCGAGATCCTATCCTGAGACGTCACATGGTTCTTATGGACCCGAAGGACCACAAGATAATCCTTTACTAATATCTGGACCTATACACTGCATAATATCTTAAATAAATGCGGAAACTGGCCATAAGGTTCAACACATCTATACATACTCAAACTGAAAACTAAATACTAATACATCAACTTCCGTCTGAAAAGACTCTAAACTATCTAAACTATGGAGTTGATGGGACATATCTCCAACTAACTCCGTCAACTGAGAATATAAACAAAATCTGATGCAATAATAGTAAACTGAGATTTTTCCTCGAAGGAAAAAGACTCACTGCTACTGCTGCTAACTGGGACTGTGCTTTTAGTAAACCTACAATTAGGGAAGAGTGACATGCCTGAATTACAAAGATTCACGAAGAAAAATTGATCTTTAAGACCTTAGATGACCACTTTCAAGAAACCTTAGCCAATTTGGCTTGAGAGGATTTTAAGAGAGTAAAGAGGTTGTTTAATCTTGTAAAGTGTAGAATAAATAACTAAAAAGTGTTATAAAGATGTGGGGTCTTAAGTGTTTTAAGTGTGGAGCAGCATAACCATGCACCACACATAAAATAAAACACCATAGCATGAATGCGTCAGTATGACTGAATGTACTGAGTATACAAGTGAGGTAGTCTAAATACAAAGGGTTTTATATGAATGAACAATGCTGACTGATATGAACGTAAGAATACATACATACATACATATATACGTAACTAAAACTAAACTCGTGGTGATACTGACTATTGAGTCTAAATACTGACAACATGAGCTTACAGAAAAAGGATCAGGAATACACTCAGGATAAAAACCAAAATTAATAGCCACATAAGGGGTCACATAAAAAAATGCATACCTAAGATCTAACAGACAATACACATTAAGAGAAAGAAGTTTTAGCACACCAGTCATAACATAAGGAGATGCCTAAGAGTCCTGATGGATGGTAAGAGCGTACAGATGATTCTGACCAGTATCAAAGCCAGAAGTAGCACCATTTGGTGTAGGAGCAGAAGAAGTAGCAACTTGGACCTTATTAGCCCAGTGGCAACATCGTCAGAGGGATAATTCCTATGAATGTAGCCAAGTTAGCTGTATTTGAAGTACTTATTTCTCCCCTCATCACAAAGGCTATGGTAAAACTCTCCATAAAAATTGCAATGAGGATGTGATGGATCTGACTAGGCCCGACTGGCCTGAGATTGGGCACCTTGTGCCTTAAACGCACTATTTCTCTAAAAGCAGTGATCACTAGACGACTTAGGATATAGAGCATTAGTCGTAGAATATGTACCAAAAATCCCCCAGTTCATCTTCGACTAATGCCTACCATATTTAACACTATTCTGTTGGATCCCACCCTGCTCATAATATCGAGAACTCTTATTTAGCCTCTCCCCTATTTTGGCTTTCTTTTTATTTTCAAATTCAACCAGCTGCATATACACCACAAGCCTAGAGATATCAATATCATTATTTAACAAGGCAGCCTTGCACTCTAGCACTAATTCCTGAGACAAACTCAATCAAACTTCCTTATCCTAGCCCTCATGCTAGACACCAGCTCAAAAGTATAATGAGAAAATTGGTGAAATTTCAGGACATAGTCTTTCACTTAGGGGCATTAGGTTCCCCATTACTCATAATTTCTCTCTAAGAAACTAATTTTCTCTCAAGAACAAGCCTTAGCCTTCAAAATTCAAGATCAACTCTCAAGAAAAACCCCAAGAACTCTCACGAATTCATCAACCCAAGTATATTAAATGTTCATCCATAGGTCCTTTTCACCCATGGAGTCCAAGAATCTAATTTTCAATTCAAAGTTATGATTTGTACAAGTTATTATGATTTTTAACCACGAACCTTAATGAATTGTGATTCTATACCATGTTTACATGAAATTGTTGTTGTTATTAAATCCCACATATTTGAATAATGTTATTTACTGATTTAAATCATAATTAGTGATGTTGGTGTTGAAATCATGCTATTTCTACAAGCTTTAATCTATTACCATGCTTAGCTTGCAGTTGAGTTCCTATAGTATGCTAATATTGTGAATTTGATAGCTTGTGAGGTGTACCCTCCTGATGCTACCACACAACAAAGGAAGAAATTGCTCCATGATTCACGTGCATATATTTGGGACAAACAGGTCCCTCATCAGCCTCTGTATCTCTCTAAACATCATCTCACTCACAGCGACCAACTCCCTCTGCAGGTCATTAACCTGTCTCTGAAGTTCCCGCACTGTGTTGCGTAGAATAGCAATATCCGGAACAGGATCAGTCATATCTAGAACACGCATGAATTGACAAATGTAAAGAAAAAAATCTAAAATATAATACAACGTATACGACCAACTGTTAATTTTCCCCAGAAAAAAACTTACCTCAACGAGAAAGGAATATGCTCTTTGAAGAGAAGTGGTTGAAGATGTCACATGAAAAGAAAAAATGCAAGAAATAAACAAAGTTGAGTTGAATAAAGATTAAGGAGGGACCTATTTATAGAGGATTAAATCTGGACGTATCAGGACAAAAGGCACGACTGTTCAGCTCTATTGTATTAATTACATTCAAACTTGGTGGCATTTTATTTTCTGTGAAAAGTCGTGATTTTTTCTTTTACATTAATACTTCTCACCTTTTCAAAATGGTTTGAGACTCAATAACAACCGTTATTATTGAGTTGTTGTAACAGACCGTCCATCTATCGTAACAGATTTAGCATCCGTTGCAACAAATGGGTTAAATGTACAACAGATGATCTGTCAAAATAGATTTACCATCTGTTGCTATAGATAGTTTGTATGTGCAACAGATGAGACATCTGATGCAACATATGTATTATATGTTGCGACAGATGGACCCAACGCGTCAATGCACTGGAAATTGTTCTTAAAATTTTTGCTAAGGTATCAATCTTTCTAGTCGACGTGACGCGTTGAGATCGCGTCGTGTCACTGGAATTTTTCTCCAGTTCCTTTCTTTCATCTATACAATCTCAGCTCCTTTCTTTTCTCTTTACTCTCGTGCATCTCCATTTGTTTTTTACTTTGATCCATGGTACTTGTACATAAACGCGTGCATAGCGTCCGCGTAGCACAGTGGAGGTGCAGGCATCGATCTTGAGTAAGGTACCAAGTTTCCTTCCGATCTTCTCGAGAAATGATAAATTAACTCTTGATGTTTTAAATTAAGTTGGTGTCCTTCAACCTTGAATTTACTGTATCACTCCTAATTAATTATTGTAGGTCATTTATGTATTAAAAAAATAATAATATTTAATTAAAAAAAGAAAAATAGACATTTATGACATGTCTATTTCAACTGCTTCAATTGTAATTTTACTAAATACCGCTCTTAATTAATCATCTAAGTATTAAAAAATTAATGATATTTAATAAAAAAGATAAAATAGACATAAAATGATAAGCAGGTAGCATATCGACGTGTTTGTTTGTGTTGCCTACTTAGATACTTCATTTTATATTTGTTTATTTTACTTTCAATTTTATTCTATTATATATTTGAGAATTACGTAAAAGTATTACAAATCATAATAATTAACAATTTAAAGTAATTAAAAAGACATAAAAAATTTTGGTTGACTCTCTAAATTTATTACTGTTATAAATCACAATAATTAATAAACCCGCTGTGAGATTAGAAGAACAAAGAAATCGTGCCACGATGATAACTAACGCGCTAGGTGGGAGGCAACCTACAAATTCCACGAGAGTGGCTCGTATCCTTTTTGCTATGTTCCCGTAGTGTAGATGTTGTCTTTTGCATTTGAATAACCCATGTTTTTATGGAACTTTGGATTGCATTGAATGACCTTAAAAAGGGGAAACTGTGCAAGTCTACTTTGAAAAATTTGAGCTAGGAAAAATCTTTGAATATTGAGTAAAATGCTAAACAGGGGAAAAACAGGGGAGAAAAACTACTCTCAGTTACTGCGATTATAGCCCCTATGCACAAGTATGGTGCAACAACTTATCCGGGTTATTTTCAACCTTTTCTTATTCCTGAAGGTGTGTGGACTGATGTTTGCTTGGATTTCATTGAAGGATTTCCTAAATCAAATGGGAAGGATGTAATATTGGTTGTGGTTGACAAATTACTTGATTGAAGCAGAGTTTGAGACAATCATTTGGTTGATTTGAGAAAAGTATACTTTTGATTATCGGACCATTTTGTTCGTCCCTTCCACTCGAATTAAGATTCTAGCAAGCACATCCTTGGCTTCAAACTTATTGGGATCCACGGGGTTTGATTACTTACTCTTTACTCGGTCATGGGAGGCACATATCTATCATACTCCCTTTTTTTCTCCCTACAATCATGATCTCTATCTCTATCATGCTATTTCCTTTTACAGATGGTTTATTGAGGGATTTTCTTCTATTGCATCCCCTATGTCCAAATTGACTCAGAATAAAGTTAAGTTTCAGTGGTTGGATCCTTGCGAGAAGATTTTTTAGGAGTTGAAGACTCGACTCACCTCAGCTCCAGTCTTATCTTTTCCAGATGGTTTCGTAGTGTATTGTGATGCAATTCCTAGATCAGGTGCAGAAGGTTACATACATAATAGGAGTTACTCCTAGTAAGAGTGCTGAGCTAGCTGCATATCAGCTACAGGATGTTGCTCACACTTGGTTCAAGCAGTGGAAGTTAGAGAGGGTAGATGATGTATGGCTAGTTGAGTGCGAGGAGTTTGCTTCTGTTTTCCTTGATAGATTCTTTCCCCTAGAGCTTAGAGAATCTAAGGTGCTAGAATTCATCAACCTCAGGCAGGTCCATATGAAAGTGAAAGAGTATTCTCTTAAGTTTACTTAATTAGCCTGATATGCCCCTCATATGGTTGCAGATAGCAGGGCAAAGATAAGTAAGTTCATTTCAGGGATAAATGATAGCATGGTTAATGAGTGTAGATCTGCCATGCTGAATAGAGACATGACATTAGCAAGGCTCATGACTTATGCTTAGTAGATAAAAGATTAGAAGATTAAGATGAGGGAGAAGAAGAATAAGAGAGTGAAGACAGGTAGTTTCAACTTTGTTCAGCCTAAGTTAGATGGAGGAAACCGTTCTCAGTTTCATCCTAAGTCATCAGTTCCATCTCCTTTTTCAGCCAGTGCTCCAGTTCCTAAGTTCAGAGAGGGTAGCAAAGATAGAGCGTCAGGCTCTAAGTCCCAGGGCAGTGTTAAAATTGAGGCTCACCGATTCACAAAAAACTAACAGACATACTAAACCACCTAATGTCGCACAGGAGAAATAGAAAAGTCCTTCGAACCTACATCATAAAACAATACAACATTTGGGGATGGTCAGTGGGGCAAACACTGGCATGTAACTCGAGGGAAGAAGTAAAATAGTGTATTTATAAAAACTCAATCAAAACCACATGCACAAAATTTATATAAACATATATATAGGATGTCGAGATAGGGACAAGGGTCCAATTACATGATAGTTTAAACCATTTTCCTGAACTATGTAGCTCGCTTTGTCCTAAAGGGACCCATGAGCTATATGGGTCTAACTCTCCCTATTTGAATGGCCTCATTCTATGTTAAACTCATGTACTGTGGAAAGAAAGAAAAGTCAAAAGATACCAAGGCAATAGCCATATAAAATATAATGTGTATCAAGACACATATTCATATGGACCCCCACGTTTGCAAACACAGTTTCCAGTACTGGCCCCCCCAGGATAACACCTTCACAGTGAGCTGCACAGTTCCCTTTAAGACAAGGTTAAATCAGTGTGCATATAAGCCAACTATTTACAAGGGAGTCATTTGTTATGGCATTTACCAACTTGGTATCATCATACGAATATGCTTGCAAGCTATTCCATTTATGCCAAACCAATCCATTTAACCATTAGACTCCCAATTTTATTTAAAATCCAAAACTATGGCTACCAAGGGCATTCCAAAAACCATTGTTATCCATTTATACTTTAATGCAATGTAATGTTTTCAATGGGCAAGTTAAACTATGTAAAGTTCATATTTAGAACTAATATTGTATAGTGGGTTGAGGTTAATAACATTATCAAGCAAAAAATTTTACAATTTAGGGAAACCCATGTCACCCATTCGAATCAATATCATAATGCACCAATTTATTCCTAAAAACCATCAATTAAAGTATAAATAATCTATTTAAAACATGTAAAAAGTAATTAAAGTAATAACAACCAAAAACCCTTAACCTGATTTCAAACCCAACAATTTAAATCACATAAATATCCAATAAATTTATGACACAATGTAAAATTCAAGTTAAAGAAAGAGAAACATGCCTGAAATACAAAAGAATTTGAAAAGAAATCAAATTTTGGAGCTTGAATGATGAATTATGTGTAAAACCCCGCAATAGATGAAAAACCCTCAATAAAGGACGATAGTAGCCTGCTAAACTAGCAAAAATCCAAATCTTGATAGGAGAAGTTGGTCTATTCCAATTATGAACCGCTGTAATCTCAGTCGGATAGAGCATGATACCATCCTTAGTCATGACATTACCCAAGCAAAAGATAGAATCTAACCAAATGTTGTACTTAGAGAACTCTGCATACAACTTCTCATCACTCAACCTCTGAAGTACAATCCTCAAATGCTCCTCATGGTTTGGCTCACTCTTATAGTATACCAATATATCATCTATAAATACAATGACAAAAGAGTTGAGATTCAATCAAAGAACAAAGTTCCTCAACTTCATGAACACGACTGAATCATTGGTCAACCGCAAGGACTTGTCCAAAAACACATAATGACCATATCAAGTCTGAAAATATATCTTTGGAATATCCGAAGATCTAATCCTCAATTGGTGATACCAGAACCTCAAAACAATCTTCCAAAACACTAAAGCACCCTGAAGGTGGTCAAACAAATTATTAATATGAGAAAAAGTATTCTTATTCTTAATTGTCACCTTTTTCAATTATCGACAATCAATACACATACGCATAGACCTATCTTTTTTATTTAGAAAAAGATAAGTGCACCCCACAATGATATACTAGATCGAATAAATCGCTTATCCATCAATTCCTGCTATAACCCTTCAACTTCTTCAGTTTTTTTGGGGCCATCCTATAACAAGGAACAACACTGGTCTTGGTGCTTGACTCAATATCAATGGCAAAGTAATATTATGATTCGGAGGCATACTAGGAAAATCAGTAGGACAAACAACCATGAATCACAGATAATACAGGAAAAATCCAAAGAAGGTCATAAATCAACACTTATATCACAACCAAAATTGGGAAAACATCCCCTAGTGACTATTTACAGGTGCAAGATAAATGTCGGTTGGCTTTGAGAAATTTTTTTAGGTTTAATTGTATTGTTTTTATATCTTTGTTTTGAGAAATTTTTTTGTTTAAAGATAAAGTTTAATTATATTATTTTGATATCACTATTATTTTATTGTTGATTACAGGTGGTAGATGAATGTCGATCGACTTTGACAATTTTTTTTTGTAAAAGTTAGATTTAATTAAGTAAATTCTCCAAAAGATGTTGAATTTAATTATTGTATTCATCTTTATTATTTAAACAAATATCGTATTTAATGTAACGTTTGAACTCAATAAAGTGAGGTACACGCGCGAGACACGTAAACCTAAACTAGTAATAAGAAAATTGACTATCTTGGTACCTCTATTCTATACTAGTTTCATCCATCAATATTTTCACAATAGAATAGGCAACATATGGATTGCCGAAATCCATATAAGCAAACCATCTGTCCATTTCTCAATTCTATACTAGTTTCATCCATTAATATTTTCGCAATAGAATAAGCAACATGTGGATTGTCCAAATCCATATAAGCAAACCATCCATTTCCCAATTCTATACTAGTTTCATCCATTAATATTTTTGCTCTTTGCTACTAGCATGAACTGACATAACAAAACAATTATACCCATTATAATAAAAACCGAACTTTGTTTTCACTTAAAACTATATATATCTACTAGATCCTGAATTTGTACATACCTTGTGAAGATTAAAGTTTGATTCACCTACTTCAACAATAACATCAGTTGGAATTTCTTGGGAAAAAAACCTGTAGCATGGAATATGACATTAACACAAAACAGAGACACTTAAAAATATGAGGAAAAAAAGATTAATGCTGGAGCGTTTGAGAGGGTGGAGGGGTGGGGCGTGGATAGAGATAGTACTATTGGCCAGTTCTTTCCATGGCAAGAGAGAGTCTACTGGTATTCTTGATAGGAGCAGCCATGTGAGGATGCTTTTAGGATGGGAGGGGTGGTTTGGGTGGTCAAACGGGCGAAATAGCATGAATAGTCCTTTTTCAGGATAAATCGGTGTGATATAGCCCATGATTTATGGGGTGGGCTCGGGGGCCGAGCGTTATTATGATTAAATATCGATCGGATATATTTTGACCATGCACTAAAATGTGATGCCCCGATACTATCCCTTGGACTTCACACGGTGCTTAGAGCCACAAGTTATCCCAAGCTAACCCATGATACTAGAATAATTTATGAGCAACTGAATAAATACATAAAACTGAGAGTAATAAGGAAATACTTGAGACAATCAATGGAGTAAAGTCCAGGGTTAAAGAATTTTGACCAATCATACTATGTTATTGAACTTCATTCACTAACTCTCTTATCTTGGTTTTTGATTCGTAAAGTTAATCACATGATCATGGTCTCCCGACCTCTAAATATTTACAGAACTTGGACATTACAACTACATCATTGAGCGGGGATGTAATAATCCAATTTAGTTCTTTAAGCTATCATCCTACATGTGAATTCAGTAATGCTTCTAGGTACATCCCCATCCTAGACACTAATTCAAATTCTCAACTTCGAGAATATATGTCCTAATCTCACCATATGCACACATCCAAAATAAGTAAGGCTAATCCCAAAAGAACTTTCATACGTCATGCATAAATCATTTTCGTTGTTGAAATGACATGTCTTCTAGGAAAAGGTCACTTGCTAAATAATTGGCAAAGTCAGCAAACCAAGGGATTAAGTCTTGTGATCTATGGATCTAATAATGAGATTACTTAACTGAATCTGATACTGAGATCAAGCCTATTTAACGGGTGATCTCTGGATCTAATAATGAGATTACTCAACTGGATCTGAGACTGAGATCAAGCCTATCTAACGAGTGATCTTTGGATCTAATAATGATGATACTGAATAAATTTATGAGGGACCAGTCCTATCTAGCGATCTGCAATGAGTTGCCTTATTTGTTGATAAAATTTTCTGAAATCTGCCTCCAAATAATTTCTCTGAAAAAAGCTTGATCTATCTTTATTTTTCCAGTTTCAAGAATCAAATAAGATTTGTACTTGTTCTAAAAATCCTAAAATTAGAAATTCACGTGCCTCCACAAGACACGAGTTGATACATTCCACTATATTAGATGTCATCATTCTCCCTTATTTACGAGAGCATGCACTCTTGACCACTTTTAAAATCCTGTATCTTCGAGATAATCCTTCACTCAATTATCAACCTTCTCAAATATATACATTAACTCATTAAAATCATTTTCTCTGTATGCTTTAGCCATAGCATAAAACTCATTGCTCAACATGTCCTTACTTTTTTAAAGTTTGTGCATACATTACCCCATATATGCCAAATACAATGCAAACATGGTATATATGAATACACTATCCCAATACTCTTGATTATGTTTTTATTTTGATCTAAGACAACACACATTTCTCATGCTCCCCAATCATACTTTGCTTGTATATATTTCCATAACACATCACGTGTGATTGGGGGAATACCATACCTGATCAGGAATATTGAAATGGAGAGGGAAACACCTTTTAGGTGATTCCCCGCTTAATAATGTTACAGGGGAGACTGCACACTATTTCAAATACAATGTAGTGAACAGAAAATTTGATCTCCATTTTATGGTCTGAACTTTTTAAAAAAAATTGCATACCGCAAGGGTGATCTCTCTAGACATGGACACAATGACGACTAAGGAAATTCGAAAGAGGAGCCCCTTTAATCTTCGAGCATTTTTTGAGAATTGAAGAGAAGGTCACATCGAGATAAGCCATTTATCATTATGATAGGTGTCAAGTGAAAGTGTGGAAAACACTCTTAAACTATTGAAAAACCCATGTCCAAGATTAATCATTTTTAGAATCAACTACATCATATGCAAGTGGCAATATGTGTCCTAGTACATAAATAAAAAATATGTTAAATTTATCGATTAAAAACAAGATATATGTTTAAAATTTAAAAAAAAATCAAACAATCAATACATGTCCCATCTAGTGTGCTTGCTGAAAGGAAAGTTTCCTGAAATGGACCGCTCAAGTGGCTCTCATATACTACAACAATTACCCTATAATACTCAAACCCTCTTATCAATGGATACATAGCTATGAAAAGATACAAGAACTCATTCTCTTATAACTTATGTATTCTTATGTATGATTTGGGTACACAGAATTCAACATGTATATGTATCTTTGCATTTGTCTATATCCATCAGTTGGTCCACCTCTCAATATCTCAAGATCTCGTTCTTTAGCATGTCATGGCTTCATGTAGTTTATGTTCAGACTCAATTATCATTTGATATCATCAATAATGTCAGTTAGTATGATATCCTTTTATGGTTCTCCAACTTTAACATTGCTATTCCTCTGACAAAACCAATAATTGCTTGACATTGATCGAAGATACCATACCTAATTGGACATATATGTTCATTATATATATGTTTTTCTTTAAAAGTATCAGTACTCGTATACATGAAACTCGAAAGGTTCAACTACAATCATGAGATTTACACCTCAAAAAATAACTACATAGATTAAAGACATAATTAATTGGTCAAAATACAAAATGTATCAGTTTAATTATTCAATATGAAACAAAACAACAACATATGTTTCATCTCAGAAACACTAAAGGTATCAAAGGTTACATAACAATCAGTATCAAACGTCACACATCAAAATATATGTATTATTTCAGATTTGAAAAACGAACCAATATGAATCAATTCAGAAATTTCATATTGAAAAAAACACTACACAAACTAATATGTCAGCTCAAAAACACTAAATGGTACAGTGACACGGCGCGATAACGCCGCTCGCGCTAGGGTCCCAATTCGGGAAATTTTACTAAAAATTAAATTACGTGTACAGGGTTAAAAGGGTCAATTTGCCTCCCCTATATAAGCTTCCAAACATGGGATTTAGCCCTTATTCATTCAAAATATTGATGTTTTTCTCAAATACTCTCAAGAACTCAAACTAGGGTTTTCATAGAAGGTTCAATTTCAAGAAGGTTTCACCATCAATCTTCATGAAATCATGAATTAAGGTATGCATAGTATTCATTCATGGACTCCTTTCATCCATGAAGTTCAAGAATCCTTTTTAACTACAAGTTATGGATTTTCTTCATGTTTTCATGCTTTGTATGTTCTCTTTCATGTTGATAAATGAGGAATTATTTTTTATTCCATGATTTGATGATAAATTCCATGTGGGTTGATTAGTATAGATAAAAATTTACAAAATCTCATCACTAAAACCATGTATGATGGAATTGGAGTTGAAGCATGATGTTTAATTGTGGTATAATGTTCTTTACATGTACTATGCCTACAATATGTTTGATTAAATGCCTAGATTAAGGACAATTGTCTAACTAGCATGATATCATGAAATCCCCATGTATGTACAAGTTTATGCCTATTACATGTTTGATGAAAGGCTCCTATGAATGTAGTATGTATTATGATGTTAGTCACATCTTCAAATAAATCATGCTATGTCAGTTTCCTTCTATCGAGTCCTGGGGGTACTTGTACCCGAAATATTAGCTGTGCGCCAAGAGCCATGTCATGTTTTTCATGATACTCTCAGTCAAGCTATGAACTCTTAGACTTGAGATAGTCTTATGACTCAGGAAAAATCTCCATGATCTCATGACTCAGTCAGTTGTCAGATATTAGTAGTATTCCATCATCCATAGAAATTCAGTAACTCAGTCCATGCTTAGTTCAGTTCAGTAAATCATGTTCAGTGTCCATTCAGATGGGAGTAGGAATTAGCACTGAGTGAACCCAAGGATGGGGGCTCACCTGTTATACGAGGGTATGATTCCTAGAACCAATCCTTACGTTCCATAACTATGTAGCCAGCATAGGCTTAGACATCATAGCCTACTATATAAGGGTAGATGAGGTGGTTTAACTTGTTATGTGAGGGTTCCCACCATTCTCACTAGAGTTATCTCTTATATGAGGGTTACTCATATGTTGTCCTTACCAGTGGTGCGGTATTGACACCCTTCCAATCAGGGCATAGATTGGATCCTAGCTCAGCTATTATAGCACATTTGGGGCATGTCGATTAGATACTACTTTCCACAGTTTTATGCTACAGAATCAGGACTATTAAATATAGTCAATCAATCTTAGTAATAGAACTCAGATAGTTCATCAGATTTTAGGACTGTTAGATACAGTCAACTCAGATACAGTACGGAACTCAGATAATTTTATAAGATTCAGGACTGTCAGCTATAGTCACCCACTTATCAGTTATATTCAGATGCATTCACCCACATTATCAGTTATATTCAGATATAGTCCCCTACGTTATCAGTTATATTCAGATACAGTCACCCATGTTATTAGTTATGTCATGTTATTAGTATCCAGACTCAGTAGTCATGCTATCATGGTATCAGTATCATGTTATCATGTTGTAAGTTACAGTTGCGTATTTATGTATGTATTCTCACGTCCATGTTAGACAGTCAGTTAGTATTGATCTTGCATGCAAACCCTTGCATATAGCCTACCTCATATGTATACTCGATACATATGTACTGACGTATTCGTGCTATAGTTCATTTTTTTATGTTACACCATAGGTTCAGAGACACAAGTTCCAGATCAGCAGTCGATTCCAGATTCAGCAGTCAGAGTAGAAGTGAGTCCTCATCCTTCGAGGACATAATGATTTTCTATTATCTCATTGATTAGCTTATTAGTTAGAGTTAGTTGGGGACATGTCCCATCAAATCCTTATTTAGATCTTTCAGACAGTAGAGGCTTTCAGACTGGATGCAGACTAGATATAGACTATCATGTTCAGACTTCAGTATTTTCAGTTTTTGTTTTGGGTATTCTATTACCCCACACAAATGTTACGGTATTCAGTTATGTTCATGATCGAATCTTATCACTTTTTAGTGCATTTTTCCGCATTATTAAGTTATTTTATGCAGTATACAGGTACAGATATTAGTCATGGGTTAGCTTGTGGTCCCTCGGGATCATAAGCATCGTGTAGCGTTCCGGTTCAGCAAATTGGGTCGTTATATCCTATAATTTTTTCTCTAATTCTTTACTTTTCCATTTGGATCTATCTCATTGGGTTTAATTCTTATGTAACTAAACTCAAGTACTTTGACATCTTTACCATATAACATAATTATAGAGAAAAAAACATTAATAAGGAAAGCAAAATCAAGTTTTTCTCTTGTTGGTAATTGTTGTTTGTAAAGTATACTACACTATAAAAGTGAATTGCATGTTGCTTTATGTTACGACTTGGGACTACCCCTAATCGTAACATGGTGTTTAGAGTCACAAGTGACCCCAAGCTTACCCATGGCCTGGCATAACTCTAAAAATAATAAGGAAGTAACAAAATACTGAGTGGAAGCTAAACTGAAATAATCTAGTAATAATAATAAAAGAATCAATACTGAGTAAGAATGTCAAAACTAGAATTGTCTGACAAAAACTAACATGCTGAAATATAACTAGCCGTATGTCTGAAATCCTCTACTCATATGAATTTTTGGGACAAGCCCCCAACTAACTCCAACTGACTGAAACTAAAAGAATAATGAAAATAATACTGATAACTGGTCCTTAAATAATGAGGACTCACCAAATACTTTGGCTAATGGTATGGAAGTGTGCTAAACTCAATTTAGATATTGAGTATCTGAACCTATATTATAAGACAATATAGTGCTGGAAAGTATACAATTATTATTTTGAATGTAATGAGTATGTAAGATGGAAAAAATAACTAATATAAGTTGAACATCAATGCATACAACATGGTGAACTGATGCAAGACCATGTATAAACATATACTGAAAGAAAACTAAATAACTGAATATAAGGTCATGCAATATCTGACACTGTAACATAAATTGTGGACTGTGGGAGCTAACATTAATTGACATACCCCAATCTAAGAAAATTATGGTCCAACCTGTAACTCCAATTGGATAAGGGTTCATTACCTTGCCAAGGGTGCGAACGCTAACTGGCATGAATCCACTAAACTAATGTCTCGAAGGCTAGGATATCATTCCTCAACTGGTGGGTGATCCTTTATAATATATGATGGCATCATCATTCTAGAACTTAGGGACTTCTACTTAAGGTCTCAGTCCTAACTGATGGGTGAGCTTTCATTCTTGCATTCACTCGATGCTAAGTACTACTCCCAACTGAATGACACTGATAACTAAATTTGCTCAATATAATTACATTCTGAAAATATCAACAATGGATAAACTGAAGTGCTTATGAACATGTAAACTGATGTATGCATGAATTTCTAGGTATCGGGTATTCATAACCCACCAGCTCTAAAAATGACAATATTTAACTGAAAATCATAAGTAATTTCATAATTCAAGCCCAAAAGTCAACAATTTATCAATATGAAGGGATTCATGATTATGAGTATGGGAAGTTGCTAATCTTATGAGAAAACATATGATTTAGTTATAGGAGTAAACTGAAGAAATTAAGAAAACTCATATTTGTCATGGAACCCTAAACTTGAATGGGGATTAAACTTGAGAATTTAAGAAGTCTTTGGGACTCAATGGGTGGAAGGGACTCATTGATGAAATCCTACATACCTAGAGATGAATTTCTTAAAGAATGTAAGACCCCAAGAAAATTTAACAATTTTATTTTTTACCCTTCCGTGTGTGTAACATTGATTTTTGACTTGAATTATGTTAAGGGATGTAAAAAGGGTTCCTTGGAAAAGTTTTAGGATTTTCGGAAGGGGTTCGGGCCATTTTAGGACACCAAGATAGTAATCCTCCATGATGGTGGCATGCCATGCCACTTAGCCTTTGCGATAAGGATCTGGCAGGGATGCTATGCTCCATGATAGCGGTGTGGCACACCGCTATATAAATTTCGCTCAGTTTTTGTTTTTTTTTTAATTGGGGTGAGGGTCTTTTGGTCTTTTTACCCCTTGCACAACTTTTAAACACAAAATCAATCCTTTTTCTTCAGTTTTAAAATAGCAAACTCCACTATTCTTTTCTTTAACTTCCAACCCAGGAAATCTCAAGGGTATTTCAAGAAATCACTACTCCGAGCTCCAAACTTTGAATTGTCTTCAAATTCTTTGGTACTTTAGAAATGTTTCTCTTTTCCTAACTTGAATTTTGCATTATGGAATATATTTAATAATTAATTGTGTGATTTTAATTGTTGGGTTTAAAATTGGGTTGAGGGCTTTTGATGGTTATTAATTGATTGTATTTCCATGATTTAAATGTGTTATTTATACTTTAATGGATGGTTTTTGGGGCTTAATGATTGCATTATTATGAAGATTGAAATGGGAAACATGAGTTTCCCTAAATTGATTGATTTTCGGCTTAGTAATAGTATTAACCTCAACCCACCTTTATAACTTTGGTTTTGAATGTAGAATTTGCATGATTTAACTTACTTTGGGAAAATTGCATTGTATTAAAGGATAATGGATGATAAAAATAGTTTTGGAATGTTGTTAGTGGCCATGGTTTTAGAATTTAAATGGAACTTGGGATTCTAACGGCTAAATGGATTAGTTTGGCATAATTATATAAGCTTGTAAGCATATTGGTATGATGATACCAAGTTGGTAAATACTTCAATGGTTGACTCATGTGTTAATAGTTGGGTTTATGTGCAAATTGTTTTAATTTGGACTTAAAAGAAAATTGTGTAGCTCACCGTGAAGGTGTGGGTCCTGGGGGGACCAACACTGGAAAATCATATTTACCGGTGTGGGGGCATATGTGATAATGTTCTTAGTGAACACATTATACTTTGGATGGATATCACCTTGGTTTCTTTAGACTTTCCTCAGTTCATGAGGCTAACACACACTGAGGCCCTTTCAGCAAAGGGAGTTGAACCCATATAGCCTGTGGGTGCCTTTAGGATGGACTGCGCTAGATAGTTTAGGCTAATGGTTTAAACTCTCATGTTCATGACCTTGGTTCCTATCCCGACATCCTATATATGCATATATAATTATTTTTTATGTGGTTTTGACTAGTTTTGGCCATGGGATTATTTTATCCTGTTTCCCTAAGTTACATTCCAGTGCTTGCCTCACTAACGGACCCTTGATGCTGCAACATTTTAGTATGTAGATTCTGAAGGATTTTATGTTGCTCCTATGCAACGATAGGTGTTTTGGTACTCCTGTGGATCTGTTGTGAAGTGGTGAACCTCTCTCTTTCAAAAGGTCCAGTTATTTCACTTGTCTTCTTTATTCCTTAGCATTTCCTTATTGGATTCCTTTTTGTCATAGTCGGGGCTATGTCCTGACTTAGTTTGGTATTCTAGTTTTAGAGGCTTTTGTGGACAAGTGTTGGGTTGGTTGTTTGCTTTGATTCTTAGAATTTACAGTTGACTATATATCCTTCTTACTACTATTCATTATCTTCTGATGTGTTCTTTTATTGTGCTCTGGAGGTTAGACTAAGGGGGTGGTCTCCATCCCACAGTGGGCTTGAAATACTGGTTATAACTAGTCCCTGATTCAGGTCGTGACAAAGAACTCCTTGGAATTTGTTCTTGAAGTTGAAGAACCCTAAGTTGGATTTTGGAGAAGAATAATTGCCTCTTTTTTTGGTGTCAATTGAATTTATGATTTAATGAGGAATTTGGAGCATTTCCCCCTATATTCCAGCATTGAGTAAGCCTAAACAATGTAGCTTTGGGGGTTAAAGAATGGGAAAAGACCAATCCCCTCTTAAAATATGTAGGAAATTTCTGGAAGCAGTCACGATGACTCAGACTACGACTCGTTAGGTCTGGTCATGAGTCATGTCCTGGAGTCATGAACTGAGGACCTAAGCCTTGGGTCCTTACTATTATGATGAAGACTACTCTTTTGATAGCTCGTTTAGTCTGATCACGAGTCGTCATAATGGGTCATTGTTAAGGGGATGATTTCTTGGTCCATCATTGTCATGACAATGAGTCTTCACTACAACTCATTGTGTCCTAACAATGAGTCATTTCCAGAATTGTTTTCATTGGCATATTGATAGCCAGAGCCTTAGAAAATTTTCCATAACATTTTACCACTATATCAGATCTAGGCGAGACTAGTGGCATTGGAAAGCTAATTTAAATATCTCTCTCTTGGTGGGTCTAGAGCTTAGAAACTTGGGGTGTTACAATAGCTTCCTCTTGGGATAATTTTTCCTTGAATGAAATTGACTAAGATTAAGCACTAGGGGAAAAGCTACAATTTTACACTAATCTCCTTCGAGCTGACCCATGGACTGATAACTGGATCTATAGCTAATCTATGAACTCTAACAAACTCATGATATGACATAAAAATAGTTGGATGGCCTGAGATTGAATAAAATGAATTAATTAATTAAGGAAACTATTACCTCAAGCTCAAACTAAGTTCAAAGAGAAAATATGGGGGTACTTGTCGATCATATCGGACTCTACTTCTCAAGTAGCTCCCTCAACTGACTGATTCCTCCACAGAACCTTTAATAAAGCAACCTCTTTATTCCTTAACCTATGAATTTGCCGATCAAGGATCTCATCTTGAATCTCTTCATAAGAGAGACTATCTTTCACGCCCACGCTCTCTAGAGGAACAACTGATGCTGGGTCACCAATGCATTTATTTAACAAGGAAACATGAAAGACTGGATGCATTATTGCTAACTCTGTTGGCAACTCTAACTCATAGGCTACATTACCATAATGACTTAAATAGAAGGGACTGGGATTTCTCTTCTTACCAAATATCTTCACCCCTTTTATGGGAGAAACCTTTAATTAGATAAAATCACCAACCTCAAACTCAAGTTCCCTTCTCCTCACATCTGTATAGGACTTCTGATGACTTTGGGCAGTTTTCAACCTTTCTCTAATCAGCTAAACTTTCTCCATTGCCTCATGTACCAAATCTGGCCCTATCAGAGTATCTTCACCAACCTCAAACTAACTAATAGGAGATCTACACTTTCTATTATAAAGTGCCTTACACGGGGCCATCTAAATCCCAAAGTGATAACTGTTATTATAAGAAAACTCAATCAAAGTCAAGTGATCATCCCAAATACCCTTGAAATTAATCATTGAAGCTCTCAACATGTCCTCTAAGATCTGAAGGATCCTCTCTACCTGACCATCTATTTGTGGGTGAAAAGTTGTACTAAGATAAACTCGGGTAACAAGACCCTTCTGAAAAGTCTTCCAAAATCGAAAGGTAAACTAGGTACCTCTATTTGAGATAATAATCAAAAGGACCCCATCCAATTTCACCAACTCTTTAAAATAGAGTTTAGCATAACCTTCGGTTGAATCTGAAGTGTTAATGGGATGGCTCAGTCATTCGGTCCTCGATCACCCAAATAAAATCATAGTGCCGATGAGTGTGAGGCAACCCTATAATGAAGTCCATATTCACCACTTCCCACTTCCAAGAAGGAATATTGATTTCCTGAAACACACGACCAGGTCTCTTGTGCTCCACCTTAACCTGTTGGCAATTGGGACACTTAGTTATGAATCTTGCATTATCCTTTTTCATGGCATTCTACCAATAGACTTCCCACAAATAACGGTATATCTTAGAGGATCCTGGGTGAATAAAGTATCGAGAACCATGAGCTTCTTCTAACATCTATTATCTTAATTCATCCACATCTGGAATACATAATCTTCCTTGTCAACAAAGAACACCATCCTCTCCTTAGGATAAAACCTCAACTTTTTAACTCTGAAATGCTTCTTTTAGCTAAAGCAAGATAGTATTAGTATCTTTCTTTTACTTTACCTCAGCTACCAAAGAAGATTCTGAACTATTCTAAACCAAGGCATTACCCTCATTAGAGTCAACAAATTGGAATCCAAACCTAGTAAGCTGATGAACCTCATGAATTAAGTCTTTCATATCATCCTTAACATGAGAAACACTCACCATAGACAACCTACTAAGGGCATTGTCTATCACATTGGCCTTACCCGGGTGGTCCAAAATGCTCATATCATAGTCCTTTAACAACTCTAGCCACCTTCTCAAATGAAGATTTAGATCTTTCTAGATGAACACATACTAAAGACTTTTGTGATCAGTAAACACATACACATGAACCCCGTAAAGTTAATGCCTCCAAATCTTTAAGTCAAATACCACTACTGCTAACTCAATGTCATGAGTCGGGTAGTTTTTCTCATGAGGCTTGTGTTTTCTAGAGGCATATGCTATAACCTTGATTTGCTATATTAACACACAACTAAGACACCTATGGAAGCATCACAATAAACCACAAAACCATATGAACCCTCTAGTAAAGTCAAAATTGGAGAGAAGGTAAGTCGATTCTTTAACTCCTAAAAATTCTTCTCGCACGAATTAGACCACTAGAATTTGACTTTATTCTGAGTTATTCTGGATATAAGATAAGCAATAGATGAAAATTATTCAACAAACAATCAATAATATCCAGCCAAACACAAAAAAACTCCTAATATATAATGGATAAATAAGTCTAGGCCAGTTCCTTCTTTTTTTTTGTCTTTTGAGGATCAAGTCAAATGCCTTTACCAAAAATAATATGACCAATGAATGCTACTAATTTCAACCAAAATTCACACTTGATGAACTTAGAGAATAGTTGGTGAACCTTAAGTGTCTACAAGAATATCCTCAAATGTTCTCCATGTTCATACTCACTTAAAGAATAAATGAGGATGTCACCTATGAAGACTATAACAAACATGTCCAAATACTGCTTGAACACTCTATTCATCAAGTCCATATAAGTTATAGAAGTATTTTTTAGTCCAAAAGACATAACAACAAAGTTATAGTGACCATACCGAGTTATAAAGGTTGTCTTTGGAATGTCACATTCTCCAACTCTGAGCTGATGATAGCCGAAACTAATGTCTATCTTATTGAAATAACTGGCACCCTAAAGTTGGCCAAACAATTCATCAACCATGAGGATGGGATACTTATTCTTGACTGTGACTTTGTTCAACTGATGGTAGTTGATGCACATTTTGAGAGAACTATCTTTCTTGTTCATGAAAAGGATAGAACAACCCATGTAGAGACACTAGGCTTGATAAAACCCTTTTCTAGGAGATCCTTCAATTGTTCCTTTAATTCTTTAAGCTCGGCTAGAGTTATTCTATAGGATGGAATTGAAATGGGCTAGGTATCTAGAAGGAGATCTATTTTGAAGTCAATTTCCCGCTTGGGAGAAACTTAGAGAAGATCTTTAAGAAAAACTTTTGGAAATTCTTTTACTACTGCAACTAACTCAAAACTTAAGGTTTCAGACCTTGAGTCTTTGACTCAAACAAGATGATAGATGCACCCTTTGAAAATTATTTTTTTTGCCTTAAGGAAAGAGACAAACCGATCTATGGGTACTGAGGTACTACCTTTTCATTCTAAGAATAGATCATTGGGAAACTAAAATTGGACTACTCTATTGCTATAATAACTGAGGCATAGCAAGAGTTGAGCCAATATATGTCAAGAATAACATCGAAATCGGTTTTGTGCAACTCAACAAGATCGACTGAGATAACTTTCTAGGATATTATGACTGGAAAATTTCTATATTCTCATCTGGCTATGATTGAACTACCGACTGGAGTAGAAACTAAGAAGTGTTCTACGAGTATTTTGGGGTTGACACCTAAATCTACTGCTATATAAGGAGTAACTAAGGAAATTATGACTCTGGGATCTAACAATGCATAAACATGAATATGAAAAACATAAAATGTACCAGTGACCACATCAAGAGAACCCTCTTAATCCTGTTGAGTCTAAAAGGCATAGTACCTACCTTGACATTGTCCACCAGTTGCACTAGAGGTGGCGCCCTGCTGAGTCAGGTGACCTGCTGAGTCAGGTGACCTACTGAAACTATTAAAGATTTAGACTGGATCTGCTAAAGAATATCCTTACCTCTATGTATAGCCACTAGGAAATTCCTCGCTCTTTGGCCTGACTTGCCGCACCTAAAACAAGCACCACTACCTACCATGGACTTACTCTTATGGTTCCTACCATATTTTTTGTAAATTGGGTTAGTGTGAGAACTATTCATACTACCCTAGGACTTTTACCCTGATGCTTTATCATGAATATCTTATCTGGAACTTGGGTACTAGAGAACTGGCAAGAGATGGGGTTGGAGAAAAAGATTTCTGGTAAAACTGAGAATGATTTCCACTATCTGACCTCTGCTAAGAGAAATTAAAGCTACCACTTTTGGTCCTTTTATTCTCCCTTTTCCTTCTACTTGATATTTTTTTCCTCAATATATTAATCATGGACGATCAATTTAGAGATGTCCATCTCCTTAACCAACATGTTCATTCTAAACTCCTTCACTATATCCTCTGAAACACCTAAAACAAATTTGCTCATTTGGGCCCTTGAGTTAGCAACCATAGTCAGAGCATACCTTGCTAGCTGAGTAAACTTTAGTGAATACTTATTCACACTTATATCGCCCTATTTTAGGTTTATAAACTCTTGTACCTTGGATTCCCTCAACTCAGAACCTGTACAAAAATTCAGCAATAAACTTATCCCACTTTACTGACCCTACATCTGCACCTTTGTCCTCCTTTTACTGGTTGAACCATGTGTAAGCCACTTCTTGTAATTGATAAGTAGCCAAATCAGTACTCTCAAATGAGGTGACACCCACGATCTCAGTGACTTTCTAAATACTATCAAGGAACTCATGTATATTATCTTTAGTCTTAGACCCAAAGAACATTAGAGGATTCATTTGAGTGAAGTCCCAAACTCTAGCAGCTATTGTATTCACAGCCAGGTTGGCTGGTGTAAAAACCTATTGGTTTTTTTGTGTTTTCATAGACTGGGCTAATGTTTTAAAAGTAGCCCTAAATCAACATGGAAGACCTACTCATTCAGAGGGTCTTCCAAAACTGGTGGTGGTTCCTGTTGGTTTCAATTCCTCCTTCAATTCGTTCTCTTGGGAGGTACTTTCTATAAATGGGTTGAGGACAAATTAAAAGAAGAATCTAAATAGAGTTCACACTCTATCGCATGGCATGAATAATGAAAAAGTGAGACTTTCCTAAAAAAATTTATAGACTCTCACTCATAAGTATGGCACATTTCACACCCATGAACAAGACTCTACTTAACTCAGATTCAGACACCCTACGATACTTCAAACCTTCTTCTATGATATTACATTTTTCATAATCGAAGACAATCCTTAGTCATAACACAGTGCTTAAAGTCACAAGTGACCCCAAGTCAACCCATGGCCTAGCATAACACTAAAAATACTAAAGAAGCAAAATACTAGGCAGAAGCTGAACTAAAATAATATCGTAATAATGACAAAAAACTAAGTAAAAAATCAACTTGCTTAAATAGAATTAACTATGTGTCTGAAAGCCTCTACTTATATGAGTTGTTGGCACAAGCCCCCAACTAACTTCAACTGACTGAAACTAAAAGAATAATAAAAATAATACTAATAACTAGTCATCAAATGATGAGGACTCACTAAATACATTGGCTAATAGTACAATAGCATGCTAACTCGATCAGGATATTGAAAGTTTGAACCTATATTATAAGAGAATATAGCACAAAAAAGTATGCAATCATTACATTGAATGTACTGAGTTTGTAAGATAGGAAAACTAACTAATATAACCTGAACATGAATGCATGAAACAAGAGTAACTGAATCAAGACCAAGTATAAATATGTACTAAGTGGAAACTGAATAATAGAATACTAGGTCATACAAAATCTGAAACTGTACCATAAAGTGGGGACTGTGGGATTAAACATTAAACGACATACCCAAATCTAAGAAAATCAGGATCCAGCCTATAACCTCAGTTGGATGGGTGTTTAGTACCTTGCCAATGGTATGAACACTAGCTGGTATGGATCCACTCAACTAATGTCCTAAAGGACTAGGGTGTCAGTCCTCAACTGAAGGGTAATACCTTATAACCTATGGTGGTGTCATAGTTTTAGAACTTAGGTACTTCTACTAAAGGTCTCAGTCCTAAATGATAAGTGTGCCTTCATCCAGGCGTTCACTCAGTGCTAAGTACTACTTCCAATTAAATAGCACCGATAACTGATATATGCTCAGTATAATTATATTTTGAAAATATCAATAGTGGATAATCTGAGGTGCACATAAACATGTAAGCTGATGTATGCATAAATTTCTAGGTATCGGGTGTTCATAACCTACCAGCTCTAAACATGACAATATTTAACTAAACATCATGAGGTATTTCACAATTCAAGACCAAAACTCAACAATTTTATCAATATGAAGGAAATCCATGATTATGAGTATGGGACATTGCTAATATTATGGGAAAATGTGTACTTGGTTTATTACAAGAGTAAACTTAAAAAATTAAGAAAACTCATATTTGTCATGGAACCCTAAACTTAAAGGGGGATTAAACTTGAGACTTTGAGAAGTCTTTGGCACTCAATGGGTGGAAGCCCATTGATAAATACGACATACCTAGTTATGAATTTCTTGAAGAACTCCTTCGAATTTATGGTTGAAGTTGAGGAACCTTAAGTTGGCTTTAGGAGAAGAATAATCGCCTTTTTTCTTGGTGTTAATTGAATTTATGATTTAATGAGGAATTAATGCATTTTCCACTTATTCTATCCTTGGTAAAGATAAACGACATATCTTTGGGGGTTAAAGAATGGGTAAAGACCAACAAGCCCCTCTTAAAATATGTAAGAAATTTTTAGAAGCAGGCGCGATGACTTAGGCTAGGACTCGTTGGGTCTATGTAAGACCTCATAAAAATTTCAACGACTATATTTTTGACCCTCCCACATGCATAATGTAAATTTTTGACTTGAATTATATTTAGGGGTGTTAAAAGGGTGTTTTAGGAATGTTTTGGAATTTTTAAAAGGGATTCGAGACCATTTTGGGACTCCGATGTAGTACGACTCCGCGATAGTGGTGTGCCATGCAACTTAGCCTCTGATATAAGGGTGTGGTATGGAGGTAAACTATGTGATAGCGGCGTGCCACACTACTATTCAATTTTTGTCTATTTTTTGTTTTTTCACTTAGGGTGAGGGGCTTTTTGTCCTTTTACCCCTTGCACGAATTTTAAACACCAAATAAGCCCCTTTTCTTCAGTTTTCAAAGATCAAACTCCACTCTTTTTTTCTTTAACTCTCCAACTAATAAATTTCAAGGGTTTCACAGAGAATTCACCTTTCAAGCTCCAAACTTCGATTTCTCTTCAAATTCTTTGGTATTTCAGGCATGTTTCTCATTTCTTAATTTAAATTTTTCATTGTGTCATTTATTTACTCCTCATTCATATGATTTGAATTGATGGGTTTGAAATTAGGTTGAAGGTTTTGATGGATTATTACTTGAATTATTTTCCCATGTTTTAAATATGTATTTCTTTTTTTAATTAATGGTTTTGGGGCTGAATGGGTGCATTATTTTGTGGATTGGAATAGGGATCATGGGTTTCCCTAAATTGATGGATTTTTAGCTTGGTAATGGTATTAACCTCAACCCACTTAACAATCTTGGTTTTAATATGAATATTCACATATTTTAACTTATCCTTTGAAAACTTTTCATTGGATTAAACGATAATGGATGATAAAAATTAGTTTTGGAATGCCCTTGGTGGCAATCATTTAGATGTTAAAATGGAACTTGGGAGTCTAATGGTTATATAGACTAGTTTGGCATAATTAAATTAGCTTGCAAGCATATTGGCATGATGATACTATGTTGGAAAATGCCTTAGTATAGACTCCTTAGTTCATGGTTGAGTTTATGTGCAAACTATTTTAATTTAGGCTTAAAAGAAATTTTGTAGCTCATCGTGAAGGTGTAGTCCCCCAGGAAACCACATTTATAGGTGTGTGGGGTCTATGTGATGTGTGCTTGTTTCACACATTATATTTTAGATGGATATCTCTTTTATTTCTTTATCCATTCTTCAATTACCTTAATTCATGCAGTAACCACGTACTGGGGCCTACCAGTACGGAGATCTGGACCCATACAGCCCGTGGGTGCCTTTAAGATAGAGCGATCTACATATTTTAGGCTAATGGTTTAAAATCTCATGTTCATGATCCTTGTCCCTACCCTATCATCCTATATATGTATATATAAATATTAAGCATGTGGATTTTAATTGGTTTTGGTAAATGGCATTATTTTATCCTTTTCCCTAAGTTACATGCCAGTGCTCTCCCTACTGACCGTCCCTAGATGCTGCTTCATTTCATGATGTAGGATCCGAGGGCATTTATATTGCTCCTATGCAACATTAGGTGATTTGGTACTCCTTTTGATCTATTTTGAAGTGGTAAGCCTTTCTCTTTCAGAAGGACAGGTCATTTCACTTGTCTTCCTTATTTGTTAGTACATTTGGATTCTTTTTTGTCATAGTTGGAGGCATGTCCCAACTTAGTTTGGTATTCTGGTTTTAGACTCTTTTATGGAAAAGTGTTGGGTTGGTTGTTTGCTTTGATTCTTAGAATTTACATTTGACTATCTATCTTTCTTATTACTATTTGGTTGGCATCCACTGTATTATTTTATTACACTTTGGAGGTTAGGCTAAGAGGGTGGTCTCTAGCCCACGGTGGGATTGAGATACCCATCATGACTAAGCCTTGGTTTGGCTCATTACAAGCTTGGTATCAGAGCTAGGTTCAAGGTATTTGGGTGTCCATAAAGTCATGTAAAGTAGTATCCCTTTTATGAGTGTGTAGTACGCCACACTTATAAGGATGTTTCCCTTTCTTGTGTTCTATTTTAGGCTATAGAGTCTAGTTATAATGAAAATTCTCTAACTCCTAGGTTACTTGTATTTTAGATCATCCCTCCCTAAAGTTCTGACAATCATAGAAACTCTACTGGAACCTCTATCTCACCTAGGGAAGATGTGGAGGGAACCACCCTGGTTACGAAGTGTAGACCCGACCTACGGTCCCTGATCCTAATTGTACTGCTCCACGTAGTGTTCCACAAGTCCCTACTAGTCCTCCTTAGGATCCCTGGGTTGGTAATACTCATACCCAGATGCCCCACGGAGATATATATAATGCGGAGTTCCATCATTCTATTCATATGCTCAATTAATTGGTGGTATCACAGTCCCACTAGTCAGATCATGTTGGTTCTATTATTAGTTCATCAGTGGTTGCTCGGGTTGTCTAGTTTATAAGTTTGAATACCCCCATCCTTTACAGGCTCTAAGTTTAAGGAAGATCATCAATGGTAAATTAATGAGATGGAGAAAATTTTATGGGTGATGCATGTTACTGGTTCAGAGGGTGTGTAGTTTGTTTCCTATCAGTTGAAAAATATAGATTATTAGTGGTATAAGGAGTGGGAAGCAATGAGGGGTGATGATGCTGAACCGACAGTGTGGGATGAATTTTCAGGTGCTTTTCTTGATCATTCTTTCCTCAAGAGTTGAGATAGGCCAAGGCTAAAGAGTTTGCAAACTTGAACCAAGGTGATGAGTGTTAAGGAGTATTCCCTAAAATTCCAGTAGTTATCCCATTATACTCTGTAGTTAGTATCTAATAAGAGGCCCAGAATGAGGAAGTTTATTTTTGTTCTGTCCTGTGATTTGGTGTTGGAGTGTAAGGCTGCTATATTAAATAATAATAGGGATATATATAGGCTGGTGGTTTATATGCAGGAGGAGGAGAAGGATGAGAAAAAAAGTAGGTAGATATTAGAGAAAGGCAGAATAAGAAGTTTAGATATTCAACGTAGGGTGCAGGTCAGCAGAACAGTGGGAGATATGTAGGCAGTGGAATAAGAGGAAGAATTAGGGAAATTCATTTTTCACAGCTAGTTCCCCTTATCCTAAGCCTTTTGGTGATCGTTGTTTTCAGGCTAGCAGAGAACCTAAGACACAGGGTACGTAGATCTCAGTCGACCCCACCTTATCCTTTTTGTAGATTTTATAGGTAACTTTACCATGATTATTATGAAGAGGGAAGGAACTTGTGTTTTAATTGCAGTCAGCCTGGTCATCTGCAGAGAAATGATCCTATAGCTAAAGTTTCCTCTAAAGCTAATAAGTTTCTAGTCGTCACCTTTTTGGTTTCTGCACCTAAGGGTGCCACTTTAGGTATTAGCACTGGCAGAAATCATCTTTATACACTTGTTACTCGTCAGGAATCTGAGGCATCCCATATGTTATTATTAGTATGTTACATCTCTTCTCTCATGATGTTTACTATTTGCTTGATCCAGGTTCTACCCTATCTTATGCGACCCCTTATGTGGTTGTACACTTTGGTTTTGGTCCTAAAAATATTTTTGACCCCTTTTTGTGTACTCAGGTGGGTAATTCTATTGTTACTAGAGAAATCTACGGGGGTTTTATGGTGTCCATCTTTCATAAAGAGACATTGGTGGATTTTATAGAACTTGATATGGTGGATTTTTTTGTAATTTTAGGAATGGAATGCTTCATTGGTGCTATACTTCTCTAGATTGTAGGACCTGAAAGGTCAGTTTCCATTTTCCTAATGAACTGGTGATTGAATTTAAGGGGAGTTCCTTAGTACTCAAAGAGGGGTTTGTTTCATTCCCTGGAGCTCAGAAGTTGATATCCAAAGGGTGTCTTTATCATTTAGTTTGGGTTAAGGATTCAAATTCTGAGGGTTCTTTTTTGCAATTTGTCCCTGTGGTTAATGAATTTCTTAAAGTATTTCCCAATGATCTTCTCGGAAGTCCTCCTGATAGGGAGATAGATTTTGGGATTGATCTTCTATCGGATACTTGTCCCATTTTCATTCCTCATTATAGGATGGCTTCAGCTGAACTAAAGGAATCAAAGAAGTAATTAAAAAATCTTCTTGATAAGGGTTTCATCCATCCTAGTGTTTCTCTGTGGGGTACTTTTCGTGTAAAATAAACATATGTCTCTTTGAATGTGCATAGACTATCATCAGTTAAATAAGGTTACAGTGAAGAGTAAGTATCATATCCCTAGAATTGATGACCTTTTTTATTAGCTTTAGGGTATTAGTTGTTTTTCTAAGAATGATCTTCGTTTAGTCTATCACCATTTGAAATTAAGGAGGTTGATATTCTGAAGACTATTTTCGGACCTGGTATGGCCATTATGAGTTTTTGGTTATGTCATTTGGGTTGACTAATGCCTCGACCGCTTTCATAGATCTTATGAATTGGGTGTTTAGGTAGTTTCTAGATTTATTTGTCATAGTCTTCATTGATGAAATCTTGGTTTACTCTAAGAGTGAGGAGGATCATGTCAATCACCTTCGAATTGAGTTACAAATTCTTAAGGACAAGAAATTGTATGCTAAATTTTCCAACTGTGAATTTTGGCCAAGTGTTGTGAACTTTCTTAGGCATGTTGTTTCTAGTGAGGGAACTCCAACCGATATTAAGATCTTCTTGGGTTTGGTAGCCTACTATAGAAGTTTTATGGAGATTTTTCATCTATTACTGCCTACTGATGAAGTTAACTCAAAAAAAGGTTAAGTTTTTATGGTCCCATGCTTGTGAGGGTAGTTTTGAGAAGTTGAAGGATAAACTGACTTTTGCGTCTGTTTTGACCCTAGGCGAGGGTATTAATGGGTTTATTGTGTATTGTGATGCATCCTATATGGGACTGGGTTATGTTTTGATACAGCATTGTAAGGGTGTGACTAATGCTTCCAGGCAGCTTAAGGTTCATGAGAGAATTACCCAACTCACGATTTAGAGTTGGCGGCTGTGGTTTTTGCTATGAAGATCTGGTTCTATTATCTATATGGGGTACATGTGGATATTTTTTCAGACTATAAGATCTTGCAGTATCTGTTTACGCAGAAGTAATTAAATCTTAGGCAGAGGTGGTGGCTCGATCTAATTAAGTATTATGACATGAGACTTCACTACTGATATAAGAAAGACAAGGGATACACGAAATCACACTCCAAACAGTCCACAAATCACAAAATTCAAGGACCTATTGGAGACCAACTCTCGGATTCAACAAACAACCAACAAAATGAGATGAACCAGGGTGTTTAACTCACAAAAACAGCCAAGCAAAGCTATGTTAACAACCACAAGATGATGAACAATATGAACAACAACAAGATGAACAATTACAACAACTCACGGGTTGGATTAGTAGAACACAAACACATACACAAATACAAAAAAGAAAAGGATAGTTAGTGAGACATAGGTTATTACAAGATTAAGAACCAAATTTATATCAACACTAACCCCTAATGAATGTAATAATAGACACCACATTCTTACGGTAACCACCAAGGGAATCAACTCACCTCAAGATCCACCGTTTACAAGCAAAGGTCAATATTAGCTTTTCCAAGCCCTAAACTATAATGGCTATTCCAAGCCCTAACTAAGACTACACTAAGGTGTTGTACTCTCAAAAGATAGTATTTTCAATGTTTCATACATTCATCATTCATAAACTAATGAGAAAAGACCTAAAAAGGACTATATATAGTATATTATGAAAGAAAGACAAAATGACTCCAATACCCTTAATAAGGTGGGGCATCCATGGAGTGTCATTTAGACAAGTCTAAATGACCAAAATGCCCTCAAGGCTAAGTGACCAAAATACTCTTAATAAAGGGAACCAAAACCGTGAACCACAAAGTATGGCCCAAACCCGAGAGTCCTCAAGTCATCAAGGCTCCAAGTAATCTTCCACACTCGGGTTTGTTTAATGGCATGCTCAAGATGACCCCTCCAAGTATGTACCATGCCCTCCATGTGACCAAAGATTGATTTTTCACGTAGTAACTTTGAATTATGTCATCGAAAGCTAAGGAGTCCATTTGACTTATATCATTCTCCCCTTCTTGAAAAGGATTCGACCTCTAATCCATACCTTGCAAAATTAGAGAAAGGACAAACAAGCACAACATCCTCATGGAATGAGGGTTAGGGTTAGCACAATAATAAAAATCATCACGCCAAGGCAGCACATACTTTAAGTAAAACCAAGGATAATTTGAATGAAATATTAAAAAATCAATGAAAGATTTACAAAGGATTTGGTTATGGGATTCACCAAGAGTGACACTTTGCTTGTCATGTAGACAAAGAAACAATTTGGGTGCACCAACATCACTATTTCTACATTTGGCACCTAGGTCAAATGGGAAGAGTGGCCATAGACATGGGTCTAGAAAACACTCACCTTTCCCGTGGTCTGTACCTAAACTAAATGACATACTCTCTACAATAATATACATATCATCCAGAGAAAATAAAGAGTAGAGAAAGGTATCATTCAAGTCGACTTCTACTAAGGTTTCCTCATGTATGCACTCACTACTAGTTTCCCAATCATCACCATGAGTACTCTCAATAATAAAGTCACACAAAGTAGAAGGAAAAGTAGTTTCCAAGACCACACATTCCTTACCCTTAAGAGTACTCTCATCTTCCAATAAGAGATTTCCATCTTTAGAAAGAATGTTGTCATACCATAGTGGGTTAGCATATAGGCTATAGCTTCCAAGGAAATCTATACTATCATTTTCACCACTCTGTATATTAGGAGTGTTTATATAATATTCAAATAAGACATTATACTTAAAGAGATCATGATCTATTTCACGGGAAGATTCAGAAAAAATATGTTCATCACTCTCTAAAAGGTCAATACCAAGTTTCAAAGAGATTCAAGTACAAGATTACCCCAAGAATAGCCCTCGGGTTCACTCCTATTTTGTTGACCAATATTTTCAAATGCTTCACTCACTTGAGTTCTAGTAAGCACATCACACATAACCTCAAGTGGCAGGAAAGTTTCAAACATAAGTTGATCAACACCAATTACACAAGGCAATGTAATTTCATTCAACATATTGGCTTCAACACTAGCTGGACATAAATTGCTCTTGCAAGAAAAGTCAATTTTGTCATCAATAGGATCAACTAGAGTATCCACACTCACAACATATACGTCATTAACAAGAGGCAAAGAATCATTAGACTCACAAGTAAGTAAGCTACAACTCATACTCAATGGGCTACTAGCCACACAATTATCATTCACACGTACCAAAGTGTAAGAGTTAGCTATTTTACCTTGACGTTCATGAGTAGAATCTCCTTTGCCATGTTGTGAAGGTCCTCCATAAGCTTGGGCAGAAAATCGGTATTTCTCTCCTTTGCTTGACATGTCGGTACATATACAAATGTCCTTAGAAATAGAAGGACAAACAATGTTAGCTCAGTTTGGTGGCAATCCCCTCACTTTGCTCCACATAACCTCCCATTTTTTCACTCTCAGATAACCACCTTGCACACCCTTACTCCTCTCAATCTTTTTTCTCTCATCATTATTTGGATTGGAGTAGGTGAGCACTTCTCATTGCGGCCCGAGTAGAATGTACATCACGAGGTGATTTCCTCATCAGTCTCTTACAATGTTAGGCTAATTTTGCATATTTGGAACTTTATATTGTGAAACCAATTGGCACCCAATCTCACAAGACCATAGGTTAAGGGAAAAACATCGCACCATACCTCCTTATGGTAATTAAATTGGGAGAAGACAACCATCACCCTCTCAATAACCTTACACTCATCCAAGAAGTATGGAACAAGTAAAGGCTCTCAAAATAATCCCAAGTAGTAAACCATGGATGGAAGGATGTAGTTTCTATAATACCAATCATTTAACACAATGAGGTAGCCCGATATCCCAAAAATGGTCACCTTTCCAGAGTGTACACTTCTTCTCAGATCAATATTGTAAGTCACATGATTACCCATCAGTTTTGGAGATGCATATCCTCTTCTTCTCGTGGGAAAACCTCTACTATAGTTAAGATAACTATTCACACCATGTCGATATTGGTAAGAAGTACTATAAGGTGAAGAAAATAAATTTTCACACTCCTCATATGTACTCTCATCATAGCTCTCATAAGCTTTGCGAATGGAAGGGTTATACCTAACGCCAAATCTAGGTTTAGAGTGGGAAGTGTAAGACTCCTCACATGTCCCAATGTCATCATAAGAACCATCACGAGTTCCTAAATCATCTCCAAATTCACAATAAGAACTAGGTACTTCATTACCCTTATTTTCTCCCCTAAAATCGTGTCCCTCAAATCTGCTCGAGTTTTGATCATAGCTATTTTCATAGCCTCCTCAATTTCCCTCAACTTCGTAGCCATAAAACCCCTCACTACAATCATAGTCTCCCATGTTGTAGTTATAAAAATCCCCGTCTATCGAAGACATGTTCCCCTTATATCACCTTTGTTCCTACACAATGAACAAACAAGACTAGTAGTAAAAGCTGCTAACAAAAACTAGTATACACTCACCTTTGTGATTCTCAAAATTGGAGCAGCGAATATTAAAAGTTGCTTGTACTCCGATAGTCAATAGGATGTCGATTCTACTTGGCAGCCAGAATAGATTCTTGTTTGATTAACTCAAGACGCAAAAACAAAATTTACTTACGAACTTAAACCAAGAAATACTACGATGAAAAAACAATAAAAGCACAAAAATAATGCTAACACGAAGAAACAAACACAAAAACTAACTTACAATCTAGTAGAGGAGTACTAGCTTGTCGATTAGTTATTCGAGTCAACAAATGAAACAAGGAATCAACAATAAGAAACAAAGAATCTGAAATTTTGAGCCTAAGGTTGTTTTATTGGAGGGTGATGATGTGTGATAGAAGCATAAAGATCACAAGGTTTACAAGCTCTTGTAGAAGGTTCAAGCTTCGAATTGTCAAAGGATCAAGTCTCGGATTTGCAAGTGCTTGAAGACCTTTTGGAACCATTACAAAGACTTATCCAAATTGAAGAGAGAAGGAGCAATTTCTACATCACATAGGCGCCCCAACTAAGGGAATTGTGGTCTTTTAATAGCTCCTTTTTACACTCCAAAGAAGCACCCTTCATTAAGGGCATTTTAGTCATTGTTAAGTAATAGTATAAATAGATCTTTTAGCTTCCATTTTTATTAGACTTTGATGAATTGAAATTGAGTATTACTTTTAGTGTAGTTTCTTTCCTTAGTGTAGGTATTGGAGAAGCCATCTTAGTGTAGGTCTTGGAAAAGACATCAAAAAAACTTGAGAGTTTAATACTGATGGATTTCATTTGTGTTGAACATTTGGCAAGAAGGGTGTGATTGAGGAAGTATGAGTCCTTTTGTCCACCTAAGAGGAAGGTTTGATATTCTATTAGTGAGGTGTGATTGATGGTTTTATACACCATCTTTTGTTAATCACTTGGTAGGAGTAAAGGTCTTTCTACTATCTTTACATTTTATGCATTCGTCTTCATCTCTCTTTCTTCTAGTTGCTGTTTTTTGTTCCTTGTGTGTCCATTTTCATGTTTAGCCTTCCTTTAGGCTATCATTTGGTATCAGAGCCTTGCTTAGGGTTGTTTCCACAACTCTAATCCTTGGTTTTAGTGTCCTTATTAAGAAAATCTCAAAAAAAAAATCAAAAAATCTAAAAATCTCAAAAAAATTATGTGTTGTCTTGTTTTTGGTAGTAGATCCGAATTTCACAACTTAGATCTACTAATTTTTAGATTTTTTTGATAGTTTCTTGTGTTAGATTCTTGTTCTCTAGCACTTAAAGTGTCTAGATCTAAGTTTAGAGCAAGGTTTGGCTGAATTTGAGCTAGATCCACTATTGTTGTGCCTTGTTTGAAGCTTTTTGAGGTGGAATCTCATAGTGCATATCATTTTGAGGCGTATTTTTGGCTTATTTTGTATTATTTGATCTTTTATTGGCCCAAGGAACCTAGATCCAAAAGAAAAATTGAATTCGGGATTCATTTGCCTAGTGGTCAAACCTTGGTCAACTCTTGAATATTCATATTGTTCTTCCTCAATCTTCATATATTGTTGGAGAAGAATATTTAAAAGTTCTTGTTTGATCTTGAAAATGGAGGAAAGAGAGTGTACTAGTTGCTCAAGATAATTTCCAAGAAGCTTCCTAGTCTTTCCAAAAGAAGAAAACAACAAAGACAAATGGAATCTTCAAGTACAATTACAAGTACAAGGGGGGATCAATTCATTTCTAATCCATTTTGAAGCTTGAAAAGGCTTCAAACTTGAATATTTTCCCTCCAAATGAATTCTCTTCCTTCCCTAAGTCTACGCCAATTGATGATTCAAGCATGCCATCTAAGCCAAATCACCACTAACCAAGATACTACCATTTTGCCTAGTATCAATTCTCCTTGTGTGCAGGTTCAAGATAATATACTTCCACCGAATGATTCAAGGAGAGTTCCTCAAGAACACATGGTTGATGATCAAATAGAGCTCTTGGCTAAGAATTCCAACTTTGGAAAAAATGACAAAGAGGTGATGCAAGGAAGAATTCTTGATAAACTCCCTTGTAATGAGAGATTTGGAAAGGAACAAATGGGCTTCCATGATCTAAACTTAGGTGAAGGTCATACCTCATGTGAGCTAAAAAGTAACAATGCTATCTCCTACACTCCAATAAACTTAGAATGTCGTGATGTGGCTAGTAGTAGCCAAGTGGATGTAGTTGATGGTTTGATTGGAGGAGAATTTCATGAGTCTTCCCTTAGTGATACTCTTGGTATTTCTAGATTTCATGAATACCAAATTATTGTTGTAAGTTTGCAAGAACTAGTTGATCCTAAAGATGACAAAATTGATTCTTTTTGTAAGAATGATTTGTGTCCATCTAGTGCTAGCACTTATAACTTGAATAAGGTTCCATTACCAAGTGATAAGATTATTCACCCACTAGTTGACCCTTGTAAAAACCAAGGTGAGTCTATGTTGGACTGTGAGTTGCCAACAACTAGTGAGGATGTGAATGGTGATCAACCTACTCACGAATGTAGTCCACTACTTGAGCATATGTGTGGTGTGTTTGATAAGTCTCAAGTTAGTAATGATGTTTATGGATTTGATCATGGTACTGGAGATGATTCTTTGAGCATGTTGTATGATGAAATCCATATTGATAGTTTTGCTTAAAGAAACCAAGAAAAGGCACAATCTGGTGAAGGTGACCTTGAATTGATTGAATATTTAGGAAACCCAAATTGTGATTATTCTTTTGAACATGTTTTAGTGTGTGATCCCTTTTCTTCTCATGGTGATTTATATCTATGTGGGGATTACTCTCTTAAAATAGAAAGTGGTGCATGCTTAAAAATTCCATTTATTTCTTCTTTGTGCGTTTCCTATGTTGAGCATCCTAGTGGCGATGAACTTGGAACTAGTGAGTACTTGTATAAGGGCACCATAGTTGAAGTTTATTTGTGTGATACCTCTCTCCACTCTCTATTTGCCTTTGATGAGGTGTATGCTATTATAGAGAGTATGTCTTTTAGATTAGGCGAAGCCTATGGGGAAAAAGAGTGTTGTCTAGATCCATGTCCAAGGCCACTCTTTCCATTTGACCCCGGTGCCAAATGTGGATATGGTAATGCTGTCACACCCAACTTGTTGCTTGGTCTACATGACAAGCAAAGTATTATTCTTGAAAACCCGAGGGAAAATGTGTCATAGTTGTCTTGGGATAATGCTTCTAATTATGCAACCTTGCTTGACACACTTGTGCTTGAATTGAATGAATCCCAACTTATGGATGCCAAGTTTATGTTTTACTTGAGGGGAAGAAGTCATATGTTCTTAATTGATTTAATTCCATCCTTGTATGCCTTATGTTCTATATCTTTTGGACCAAGTGAACCTCTTGTAGATGATAGCACCTTGGGTGATGTCTTCACACATGATTCCTTCTTGTACTACCTCTTTGCCTATGATTATAACAATGTTAATTTTGAATTGGTATTATGTAGAGGTAGTAAGTTTGGTGGCTGGTTTCCTTGCTTGAATGATGATGATTGTGAGTTTGGTAGCCTAGTGAAAGGAGTGGGTCACCTCAGATTAACCCCTTGTCTTCTACTCCCATTTGACCCCGGAATACTTTTGAGTTGTGAAAGGTGTAGTTTTGGTTCATACTCAATTCCGTTTGATATTTATGCCATCCACTTCTTTATACCCTTTTATGTAAAGCTTTTTATGTCAAATTTTAAAGATATGTTGGTGTATGTCAAGTGTGGGTTGATGATATGAGTGTGGTACTAATACTACCCCTCCTACCAAAAGGATTGTGTTTTTTTTTATATCTCTTTGGTTTTGCAAGATCTGAATTTGAGGACAAATTCCTTTCAAGATGGAGATGATGATAGAAGCATAAAGAGAACAAGGTTTACAAGGTTTTGTAGAAGGTTCAAGCCTCGGATTATCAAAGGATCAAGTCTCAGATTTGCAAGTGCTTGAAGACCTTTTGGAACCATTACAAAGCCTTGTCCAAATTGAAGAGAGAAGGAGCGATTTATACATCACATAGGCGCCCCAACTAAGGGAATTGCGGTCTTTTAAGACCTCCCTTTTACACTCCAAAAGAGCACCCTTCATTAAGGGCATTTTAGTCATTGTAATGTAATAGTATAAATAGACCTTTTAGCTTCCATTTTCATTAGACTTTGATGAATTGAAATTGATTATTGCTCTTAGTGTAGTTTTTTTCCTTAGTGTAGGTCTTGGAGAAGCCATCTTAGTATAGGTCTTGGAAAAGACATCAAAAAAACTTGAGAGTTTAATACAATTGATGGATTTCATTTGTGTTGAACATTTTGCAAGAAAGGTATGATTGATGAAGTGTGAGTCGTTTGGTCCACCTAAGAGGAAGGTTTGAGCTTCTATTGGTGAGGTGTGATTGATGGTTTGTTACACCATCTTTTTTTAGTCACTTTGTAGGAGTAAAGGTCTTTCTACTATCTTTACATTTTATGCATTCTTCTTCATCTCCCTTTCTTCTAGTTGCTGATTTTTGTTCCTTGTGTGTCCATTTCCGTGTTTAGCCTTCCTTTAGGCTATCAATGTGGTAGTTTGGTGATGTGGCAAGTTGGTGATGTGGCAATTTGCAATTTGGATTGGTCAAAGTTTAACTTAGAATGGTGAAAATCAACTTTGGGAGGGAAACAACAAGACTTGGAGCCTCTTTTTCAATTTCAAAAAGGTTTTTCCTTTCAACTTTTTGGAAAGACACCTTTTTGAAAGGTTGTTGGCTCTTTCATCTTTTGTTAATCTTGGAATAAGCTCTTACTCCATTTTGGTAATCAAGACTCTTGAAAGACATTTTGTCCCCTTTTCTTTTTTGGATGTCTTGGGATTGTCTTTCAAGACAAACACAAAATCACATTCCTTTCTTCACCCTTTAAGATCAAACCACCCTCTTTTGAATGCTCTTGCTCAACAATACATGAAGAACAACAAGAACATTCAAGAATGGAAACCAACCCAAATGATCTCCAAATTTAATGATTTTTCTTTATTTTATCTCATGTTGAACTACACAACAACAACAACACATTTTCAAACCCACATCCTCAACAATATACATCAACAACACACTTTCAAGCCATCAATCCTCAAAAAATAGCAACCATCAATGTTCAAGAACAACTCAGAAATGGCTCAAAATTTAGATCTTGACTCTATTAGTGTTAGTGAAGAAGGGTATAACACTATAAACAACCAAAACACTTAAAAATCTTCTAAATCTAAGATACAAATTTTGGCCTAGACACCAAAAACGGGACAGAATGTTTCTTTTTGGATTTTTGGTTTTTCAACACATTTTTTTTTATGATTTTTGAGTTAACAAGATCAAGATTGATTTTGTTGAAATAAAATCAATCCTTTCTCTGATACCAAATGATATAAGAAAGACAAGGGATACACGAAATCACACTCCAAATAGTCCATAAATCACAAGATTCGAGGACCTATTGGAGACCAACTCTCAGATTCAACAAACAACCAACAAAATGAGATGAACAAGGTTGTTTAACTGTAAGACCCCATAGAATCCTATTCGTTTAAGTCTTTTAAAGCATGTCAAAAGAGGTCCCAGACTTAGAAAATTTCAGATAAGTGTTAGGACTTAGTTATTTCTAAAGCCTTCAAACTTTAAGAAATTTATTTACGACCTTCCCAACCTCAGAAAGTTAGTTTTTAAGTTGATTCATGATCGGGGAAGTCAATAGAACATCTCGGGTGAGTTTCAAAATTTTTGGACAAGCGTAAAGGAGTGTTTGAAACTCCAAAACAGTGGCTCAGGGCGATTAGCCCTCGACGCCCAGCCCAGTCCGGTGCTGGGGGGAGCCCGCAATGCAGACCGTAGTACCCTTCCCAGAGCGTTGCTCTAGAGCCCACAGTGCCATGGCCAGTCTAGTTAGTGTAATTTCTACAATTTTGTTTCGTATTTTTAAGGGCAAATGGGTCATTTTTCCTTTACCCAATAGGTCTATAACATGGGATTAAAGCACCAAATAGCATAACTTCTCATCCTTTTGAAAAAATCCTCTCAAGAACAAGCCCTAGTTTCATCAAGATCAAGAATTAAGTCTCAAGAACTCACAACAATCTCCACGAAATTAACAATCAAGGTATGTTAAGTGTTCATTCATGGGTTTCTTTCACCCATGGAGTTCAAGAACCCTATTTAAACATACAAGTTCATAGATTTATGATTTTTATGCTTAAAATTAATTGTATTCATGTTCATGATATTAATTGAGTTTCAATCCATGATTAAATTACAATTTTTATGAAATTAAATAGCATGTGTGATGAATATGTGATTATCATGATAAACCCTTGAATTTGCAATTGATTATTGTATATGTGATGTTTATGTGTTGACTATTATTATGTGAAATAATCATTATCTCCAAGTGTTTGATAAAATGCTTATGTGAATTGAATAGTGAACATGTTATTATGAGGTCCCATTCATGTACAAGCTCATTTATATTAAGTGTTTGACAAAATATCTAAATTAATGCATTGTTAACAAGCAAGTATTATCATGCTTTCAAGATTATGCCATACTTTATTTTCAATACTACCGAGTGCTGGGGGTATTCAAAATGCGAAAATCTAGTTGGTTACCTGGAGCTGCAGTAGTTACAGAATAGTCTCGGTAGTGTCATGATCAGTAGTACTCAATTAGTTACAAAACTCAGTTAAACTCATCTCAGTCTAGTTTAGTTTAATAATCAGTGTCTATTCAATTAAGAGTAGGATTCAGCACCGAGTGAACCCAAGGATGGGGGCTCACCTTCCAGTAGAGGGTGTGACCCTTAAAAGCAGTCCTTACATTCCAGAACTACATAGACAGTATAGGTTGAGATATCAACCTACCAGTTGAGGGTTGATAAGGTGTTTTACCTGCCAGTTGAGGGTACCACCATTCTTATTCAGGGCACCTTCCAGATGAGGGTGACTCTTTAGCTTATTTTTACCCATGGCACGGTACTAACACCCTTCCAACTGGGGTTATGGGTTGGACCCCAATCTATTTAGATAGAGGCATATCGGTTAGATGATTACCTCTCACAGTTTTAGTTTCAGCCTCAATATAAAACTTAGTTAAGTTCTACAGGATCAGGACTGTCAGAAACAGTAACTCATTATCAGTAATTCAATTATCAATAATCATAGATATCGGTTACTCAGTATCATAAATCAGTACTTAGTTTCAGTAAAAGATTAGTTACAATAGACATATATATACACAGTATTGCATATTTAGTACTTTATAGTAGATTCAGTTATCCATTTACTCTTATTCAGTCACTTCATATTATTCATTCAGTTACTGTTCATGCATATGAACCCTTGAATTCAGCTTTACCTTATCTAGCATACCATTATATTTCACATACTGATCACATACTCTTTTTTTGCAATATGATGTCTCATATCATAGGTTCGGACACTCAGGTTCCTGATCGGACTTAACTAGATTCAGTCAGTAGTAGCAGATTCAGTAGTGAGTCCTCATCTATCGAGGATATTCTTTTATCTCAGTATTACAGTAGCTTCAGTATTTTGCTAGTCGGAGTTAGTTGGGGTTTGTCCCATCACTCCACATTCAGACAGTTTATTTAGAGGTTTTTCAGACTAGACTAGTTTGAACAGCATTCAGTATTCAGATGTTATTTCAGTATTATATTTATTAGTATTTAGATTATGAACTTTATGTTATTTTTAGCCTATTTCTCATATTATTTTAGTATTATTATTTAGTGCTCACAGTAGATAACAATCATGGGTTAGCTTATGGTCCTTCGAGGTTGTAAGCACCGTGTGGCATCTGGGGTGCAGACTCAGGGCATTATATTAACTCACCAAAATATACCACCCAAACTATGTTAACAACCACGAGATGATGAACAAGATGAACAATAACAATAACTCACAGGTTGGATTATTAGAACACAAACACATATATAAATATAAGAAAAAAAAGGATAGTTAGTGATATATAGGTTATTACAAGATTAATAACCAAGTGTATATCAATAATAACCCCTAATAAATGTAATAATCAACACCACACTCTTACGGTGGCCGCCAAGGGAATTAACTTACCTCAAGATCCACCGTTTACAAGCAAAGGTTAATATTAGGTTTTCCAATCCCTAAACTACAATGGTTATGCCAAGCCCTAACTAAGACTAAACTAAGATGTTATACTTTTAAGAGAGAGTATTTTTAATGTTTCATACATTCATCATTCATAAACTAATGAGAAAAGACCTAAAAGAGACTATATATAGTATATTACAAAAGAAGACAAAATGACTCCAATGCCCTTAATAAGGTGAGGCAGACATAGAGTGTCATTTAGACAAGTCTAAATGACCAAAATTTTCGCAAGGATAAGTGACCAAAATGCCCTTAATAAAGGAAACCAAAAATGTGAACCACCAAGTGTGGCCCAAACCCAAGAGTCCTCAAGTCTTCAAGGATCCAAGTAATCTTTCACACTCAGGTTTGTTTAATGACATTCTCAATATGACGGGTTTGTTTAATGACATGCTCAAGACGATCCCTTCAAGTATGAACATGTGTCTTCCATGCGACCAAAGCTTGATTATTCACATAGTGACTTTGAATGATGTCATCGAAATCTAAGGAGGCCATTTAACTTATATCAACTACCATCTAGGTAAAGCTAGTATTATTGTTGATGCTCTTAACAGGTTATCTATAGGGATCTTATCTCATGTTGAGGAGGAGAAAAAAGGGTTGGTAAAACATAGTCATAGGTTGGCTAACTTGGGAGTTCATCTCTTGGACTCTGAGAATGGGAAAGTAATTATTGAAGAGGTGGTTAAATCATCTCTTGGTGCTGAGGTGAAGGAGAAGAAATCTTTGGATCCCATGCTTATGTAGATTAGGAATGATGTATGTTAATAAAAGGTTATGGCATTCGAGATTCGATGAGATAGCATTATGAGGTATTAAGAAAAGTTGTGAGTCCCTGATATTGATGGACTGCGAGAAAGGATTTTGACTGAGGTACATGAGTCCAGATATACAGTTCATCTGGGTTCAACTAAGATGTACCATGACTTGAAATAAATATATTGGTGGAACAATATGAAGAGAGATATGGCAAACTTTGTGGCTAAGTGCATGGTTGGTCAGCAATTTAAGGTTGAACATTCAAGTCCTGGTGGTATGTCCCAATATATAGAGTTTTCCATGTGGAAGTAGGAGATGATCAATATGGACTTTATTATAGGTCTTTTGTAGTCATAATCAGTATGATTCTATTTAGGACATTGTGGATAGAATCACTAAGTCTGCTCACTTCTTGCATGTAAGGACTAACTATTCATTAGAGTACTATGCTAAGTTGTTCATACAGGAGATTGTTAAGTTGCATGGAGCATCGGTGTCTATTATTTTAGATCGAGGTACGCAGTTTTCTTCTCACTTCTAGTGTTCATTTTAGAAAGGTTTGGGTACTTTTGTGAACCTTGGAACTGTTTTCCACTCTCAAACGGATTTGGAGGATATAGTAAGGGCTTATGTGATTGACTTTGAGGATAGTTGAGTTGACCATTTGCCTTTTATTTAGTTTTCTTATAACAATAGTTACCATTCTAGCATTCAAATGGCTCTTTTTGAAGCTTTTCATGGTAGGAGGTGTAATTCCCCTATTGGGTGGTTTGAGGTGGGTAAGACTAGGTTGTTTAGACCTCACTTGCTTCACCAAGCCATGAAGAAGGTAAAAGTGATTATAGAAAGACTTAAGAATGCTCAAAGTCACCAAAAGTATTATTCGAAAGGAGTTGGAGTTTGAAGTAAGGGATTAGGTATTCTTGAAGGTTTATCCTATGAAAAGAGTAATGAGGTTAGGGAAGAAGAGGAAGCTCAGTTTCCGTTACATTGGTTTGTATCGGGTTGTAAGGAGAATTTGGAATATCGCTTATGAGTTATATTTACCAGTGAATTTGGAATCTATTCATCCAATTTTCCATGTGTCTACACTAAAAAAATGTGTGGGTGGCCCTTCTTTAATAGTGCTTGTTGAGGATATGGTGCTTCAAATTCGTTGTCTTATAAGGAAGTCCTGGTTGAGATATTAAATAAGTAAGTTCATAGATTGGGGATTAAGGATGTCTCTTAGGTGAAGGTTCTTTGGAGAAATCAAAAGGTGAAAGAAGCTACATGGGAAGCTGAAGAAGCTATGAGATCTAAGTACCCGTTCTTGTTTCCCACATCAAATAAAAGTGCTTAAGGTATGAGTTTCATTTACCTCTTGTCACATTCATAATTTGTCTTTGGATTCTAATGCATTCTTGTTATTGTCGTGCTAAGAATGTCTTAACTCCTCATTCAGGAATGAATGATCGAAAGGGAGGGATAATGTAAGACCCCATAAAAATTTCAACCATTTTATTTTCGACTCTTCCGCATTCTTAATGTCAATTTTTGACTTAAATTATATTTAGGGATGTTAAAAGGTAGTTTGGGAAAGTTTCAAAATTTCAAAAGGGGTTTGGGACCATTTTGGGACTCCAAGGCAGTAAGCCTCTGCAATAATGTTGTGCCACACCACTTAGCCTCCGCAATAAGGGCGTGGCACAGAGGGTAAGCTCTGTGATAGCGGCGTGCCACGCCGCTTTGTAATTTTCGTCTAGTTTTTTTTTTCACTTGGGATGAGGGGCTTTTGGTCCGTTTACCCCTTGCATAACTTTTAAACACCAAATAAATCCTTTTTCTTCAGTTTTTAAAGATCAAACTCCACTCTTTTCTTCTTTAACTCTCCAACCAATAAACTTCAAGGGTTTTACAGAGAATTCACCATTTAAGCTCTAAACTTTAATTTCACTTTAAATTCTTTGGTATTTCAGGAATGTCTCTCATTCCTTAGCTTGAATTTTTCATTGTGGCACTTATTTACTCCTCATTCATGTGACTTGAATTGATGGGTTTGAAATTAGGTTGAGGGCTTTTGATGGATTATTACTTGAACTATTTTCCTATGTTTTAAATATGTATTTCATGATTTGATTGATAGTTTTGGGGTTGAATAGGTGCATTATTATGGGGATTGAAATGGGGAATGTGGGTTTCCTTAAATTGATGAATTTTTGGTTTGGTCATGGCATTAACCTCAACCCAATTTATAATCTTGGTTTTAATATGAATATTCACATAGTTTAACTTGTCATTTGAAAACTTTACATTGCATTAAAGGATAATAGATGATAAAAATTGGTTTTGGAATGCCCTTGTTGGTAATGGTTTGAATTTTAAATGGAACTTGAGAGTCTAGTGGTTATATGGACTGATTTGGCATAATTGAATTAGCTTGCAAGCATATTGGTATGAATTAGCTTGCAAGTATATTGGTATGAAGATACCATGTTGGTAAATGCCTTAATATAGACTCCTTGGTTCATGGTTAGGTTTATGTGCAAACTATTTTAATTTGGGCTTAATGGGAATCGTAGCTTATCGTAAAGGTGTAGGTCCCAGGGGGACCAACACTGGAAACCGCATTTGCTGGCGTGGGGATCTATGTAATTGTGTGCTTGGTGCACTCATTATATTTTAGATGGTTATCACCTTGGTGTCTTGGTCCTTTACTCAGTTTCCTTGATCCACGCGGCTAATATGCACTGGGGTCTTTCCAGTAGGGGGAGCTAGACCCATATATCCCGTGGGTGTCTTTAGGACAAAGCTAGCTACACGGTTAGGATAATTGTTTAAACTCTCATGTTCATGATCCGTGTACCTATCCCAGCATCCTATATATGTATATATAAATGTTGTGTATGTGGATTTTGACTGGTTTTGGTAAATGACATTATTTTATATCTTTCTATGAGTTACATGCCAGTGCTCGCCCCACTGACCATCCCTGAATGCTGCATCATTTCATGATGTAGGTTTTGAGGAATTTTTTGTTTCCCCTATGCAGTGTTAGGTGATTTTTTACTCTTATGGATCTTCTATAAAGTGGTGCGCCTCCCTCTTTCAAAAGGATCGGTCATTTCACTTGTCTTTCTTATTTCTTGGTACATTTGGATTCTCTTTTTTCATAGTCGGGGACATGTCTAAACTTAGTTTGTTATTCTGGTTTTAGATGCTTTTATGGACAAGTGTTGGGTTGGTTATTTTCTTTGATTCTTAGAATTTACATTTGATTATCTATCCTTCTTATTACTATTTGGTTGGCTTCCGCAGTATTATTTTATTATGCTCTGGAGGTTAGGCTATGTGGGTAGTCTCCAGCCCATAGTGGGCTTGAGATACCCATCACGACTAGGCCCTGGTTAGACTCATGATAGTTTGGTCATGAGTCATGGCCCTGAGTCATGACTTGAGGACCTACGCCTTGGGTCCTTACTGGTATGACAATGACACTTCTTTCGACGACTCATTTAGTCTAACCACGAGTCATCATGAAGTGTCGTTGTCAAGGGGATGATTTCTTAGTCTCTCACTACCGTGAAAATGAGTCTTCACCATGACTCATTCCTGATAATTAGTCGTTGCTAGAGACATTGTCACTAGCAGTATGACACTCAAATCCATAGAAAATGTTTCATAACTTTTTACCACGATATCGGATTAAGCAAGACTAGTGGCGTTGGTAAGCTAATTTAATTATATATCTCTTAGTGAGTCTAAAGCCCAAAAACTTGAGGTGTTACACTATAGCTATCTCTACTTGCTTTGATACTCAATACTGCTATTCCTTGAACTGAATTGAGGAGTTTTGATGGATGAAGTATCGACGATGCTCGAGCTATATCAATTGGAACTATATAAAGCCACACAAATGATGGCTTGAAGGGTGAAACTTTTGGTGTTGGCACTGAACTTGATATAATTTGAATTTTCATCTTGTTATTGATCTACCTTCCATGATGCTGATAATAGCATTTTTTTCTTTCCTTTCACCATTTTCAAAGTGAGACTATGAGGTGGATATTTATGGAACTTGATTTACCGATATTTTTTGATTTAACAAAATGTGTATAAAAAATGTATACTTACTGTAATATAAATCATATTCGTTTAAGATTTATATATAAATCCTATAGGATTTGTATCAAAAGATTATATTTATCGTAAATAATGTATCTAAATAATTATTGCAGCTAAAGATTGTATAAGATGTAGATAGAAATTGTATAATTGTTGTATAGAATATAAACATGTTCATGTGTGTATAGAAATTGTATCATTGTTGTATAGAATATATATCTGTATAGGATGTGTATAGAAACTGTATGACTATTGTATAAAATATGTGTATATATGATGTGTATAGAAACTGTTCATTGTTGTAGATAATATGTATTTGTATAGGATGTATATAGAAACTGTATGATTTTTGTATAATATATTTGTGTTTGTATGTGTGTGTGTATATGGGATCAAAGAGACATGTATTTGGCATTAAAAAAGCACGTATCTTCTATTAAATATGCATTGATATGCTCTTTTTTATTGTATTTTAAAAAATACACTCTTTTTATATTTGATATTGAAAAATGGTAATTAAAATGAAACATTACATTTGATTGCTAAAAAAAGAATAGCAGCTAAAAGAATAGTTTTTTTTTAAAAAAAAAAAAAAAGCAGCTGGAAAAAAAGTAATGGAACAAAAAAAAAAGGAAAAGCAAATTCTAATAAATGGAAAAAGCCAGCGAAATGGCTAAAAATAGAAAAAGATATCCCTTATCCATTTGCCAAAAATAGTTTGTCCGAGAGTGTTATTTTTGTTCTAATCCCTTAATAAATATGTTCGGCTAAAATTACATAAAACTACACCTTAAGTTATTAATTTTACTTAAAATCTCAACTCCAAAATAATTACAAAAATTACTTCTCACACTTTCTCTCTCCATCTATCCTATACATATCTCACATACTCTTTTCTTACGCCAAATGCTCCTCAGACAGTGCCTAAAATTAAGGACCCTCAATCAAGCGATTTTCAATTTTTGAATGACGATCATGTTTTTCTCAACTTGCTCAATGTCAAGTTTCAATTTATACAGACAAACTCCATTAGCATTTTTCTTTAGTTTCTTTTGGAGGTTAGTATAATTTCACGATTTTTTCAACTTTACTAAATCAAAAATAGATGAATTAGATTGAATTATTGTTCATTCACCAAATTAAGTATACTAATAGAGTTTGCTCCTTCATTTAGTATAGGACTTAATCAATTAGATGATAATCCTCAAATAAATCTTGTGGTTGGATTTGTTTTTGGGATTTTTGATAAGGATGACCCTAATTTTCATAAAAATAGTCTAAACACCACAATGACCTCTCTAAGATGAAGAATTTAAGGGACATTATAGGTAGAAGCATAAAAAGTTTGTTATTGAATCTTCAAGGAAGAAAAGAAGATACATTTCTTGACCCTATTTCAAAGGTATAATGCATTGTGTCTGATAATTTATAATATTTAGATACAAATCGCTAATGTATAAGGTTAAAATTCAGAATATTTTAATTATTTAACATTTACTGATACATATCCTTTATGTATCAGTTGTTATTATTTCAAAACTTATACATAGCACAGTTATGTATAGGGATGGATTAGCCATTTCTAAGTTGTTATTTCAGCTCAAATGCATAGCACATATATGTAAAGGGATGCGTTAGCCATTGCTGAGTTTTTGTCAGTTCAACTCTGATACATAGCGCAGTTATGTCTAGGAATGGATTGGTCATTGCTAAGTTGTTGTTATTTCAACTCATATACATAGAACAGTTATGTATAAAGATAGATTATCCATTGCTAAGTTATTATTTCAACTCTGATACATAACACAGTTACGTATAGAGATGTATTAACCGTTGTTGAGTTGTTACTTCAACTCAGATACATCGTACAGTTTTGTATATGAATGAATTAGCCATTGTTGATATGTTGCTACTTTAACTCAGATGCATAGCACACTTATATATAGGGATGGATTATTCATTTCTAAGTTGTTGTTATTTCAACTCAAATATATAGAATATTTATGTATAGGAATGGGTTAGCCATTACTGAGTTGTTGTTATTTCAACTCTGATACATAGCACATTTATGTATAGGGATGGATTATCCATTGCTAAGTTGTTGTTATTTAAACTCAGATACATAGTATAGTTATGTATAGAGATGGATAAGCCATTACTGAGTTGTTATTTCAAATCTTATACATAACACAATTACGTATAAGGGTGTATTACCATTGCTGAGTTGTTATTTCAACTCAGATACATAGCACATTTATGTATAGGGATGGGTTAGTCATTGCTAAATTGTTGTTATTTCAACTCTGATACATAGCTCAGTTTTGTATAGGAATGGATTAGCCATTATAGAGTTATTATTTCAACTCAGATACATAGCACAATTATGTATAAGGATGAATTAGCCATTGCTGAGTTGTTGTTACTTCAACTCAGATACATGGAAAATTTTGTATATGGGCGGCTTAGCCATTGTTGAGTTGTTATTTCAACTCAGATACATAGCACATTTATGTATAGGGATGGGTTAGCCATTGCTGAGTTGTTATTTCAACTCTGATACATAGGGCAGTTATGTATAGGGATGGATTTGCCATTGGTAGGTTGTTATTTCAACTCAGGTACATAGCATAATTATGTATAGGTATGGATTAGCCATTGTTGAGTTGTTATTTTAACTCTGATATGTAATACAGTTATGTATTAAGATGGATTAGCCATTGCTGAGTTATTGTTGCTTCAACTCAAATACATAGAACAACTTTGTATATGAATGGATTAGCCATTATTGAGATGTTATTATTTCAACTATGATACATAACAGAGTTATGTATAGGGATGGATTAGCCATTGCAGATATAAACAAGATATTAAGCTTATAATTTGTTTAAGTTATGTATAATATCATTCTAACAAATCTAAGCAATGTAAATGACTACAATATGTGATTTAGGTATATGACCAGAAAATAAACATCTTTTAGTGCTATTATATTTACTGATACATAACTCAAATGCCAGTGGTTTTTTTTTCAATTCTATGTTATATATAAGAATGGTACATAAGCTCAAAATTTAGTCAAGTGGTTTTTCAGATCAAACTAATACTGGTATGCAATATATATGATTACAGGGGATAAACTATGTAATTAAAGAAGTTACACCACATCCTTTGCATATTAGGAGTTCATGCAACCGTAATTTTGGAGATAATATCAAAAATTATCTAAGTGAATAAGTAGTTGAGATATTTTCCAATCATTCTTCAGGGTATTTCGCAATATGCCTCAATACAACTTTCACTATAAAATAACAAAATATTTGTTGATGTTTGAGATAGAGAAGGATAATCTAAATGAACGTATATGTCAAGGGCACTGTCCTTAGGTTTAGTACTTTTAAGTTTGCTCTCATCATCATTCTTAAATATACCAATAATAATGAGGATTTTGTTCTTAAATATACCGATAATACTGAGGATTTTATTTATCCAATATTATCCACATCTAATTTGATGGAGAAGTATTTCCCAAAGGCAAAATCTAAAATAACCAAAATCAGTTTGGTTTAAAATTTTCAAATGAAAACTTTAATAATAATCGAGATGTGTTGCACATGGCTATATTGTATTTCATACATATGTTTTGTTTTCACAATTTTGTAATGCACCAGTTAGCCTAAGGAAATTTCCAAATAGTAGTGGATGACCGTTATGAACATTTCCCATGGGAAATATTGTGTTTAAAAAGTTGATGAATTCATTGAGAAAAGATTTTTTCGTAGAAAAATAGTTGTATCATTTAGGAGGCATGTCACACATATTGAATGTGTGGATGTATGAATATTATTTTGAAGTTGACAAAGTAATAGTTGTTCGTCAGGATAACTTTATTCCAAGTATTTTTAACTGATCAGTTGTGAAAATTAAGCCCAGAGATGAAAAGTTCATGGTTGGGATGTTTAGTAAGGTAAATCTCAAGCATAATCAAAATTTTGATGTTTTTTTCCATACATGTGTTCAGCTCAGTTTCACCTTTATGATACATTAATACTTATGTATAAGATTGAATATTTACATATGATATATAGAATTTCATATAGCATCTAATACATATTTACCTATTGGTAATTGGTTAATATCATCTAATGGTTGTTTGGTACATTCAGTGTTTAACTTTGTTATATTTTATCTTGCTATTTACTGTACAGTTTGTGTATAACTTTGCATATTTTATTAACAGTTTATATATATCAACCTACATTCCACAATCGATGAATTTGAGAGGCTTGATTTGACAAATCAATTGGTATTGAAATATATGATCCCGACGCATTATCTATAACAATGATCCCCATAAAAAATGCTTTCTGATGGTATGATAACAGCTTTTCACTCAGAACTAAAAGATTTTGAGGATTTTAGTACCAAACCAACAACTAAACAAGGCAAAGTATATTTCAGATACATCAGTTACACCCCCTTCAAAAGGAAAAAAATAGCCAATTTGCCTAAAAATAGTCGTTAAGCGAGAAAGGGAGAAGAAATCTACATCATCTCAAGCCAAAGTAAAAGTGTTCGGTGTGCCATCAAAAACTCCTGATGAACCCACTCTTGAAGCACCTAAAGAGGATCCATATAGTTCTAATCATGATCAACAAACATCATCAGTTGTTTCTCAGCAATAAAGTTGTATGTCCAGTCTTATGTAAGTATGATTTTTTCTTTGTTAATTCAATTTAAATAATTTATGCAAAAACTAATATTCGTTTATTTATGTGTGAAGGTTGACAAAAAAATCCAAGACCTTGAAACATTACTCACTAAACAGTATGCAGAAGTGATGAAAGCTTTGACACAAAAACGTCATGCAGACCAATGATAATTTTTTAAAAAAAAAAAATCTTTATATAAGGTGCATTTTGATGATGTTGCAATTACTGTGTATATAGTTCAAGGATTGCACCGATAATTTAAATGGAGATGACTCCAAGAAAGAAAAAGATGGTGTTGATAGCTCAAAATATGGAAAAAGTATTCGTCTTGTAAGGTTATTATTTTGATTTTTAATTTGTTGGTTTTAGTTACAACATATTTATATAACGTATGTTGTTTCTCAGGTTGATGATGGATATATCTATCTTATTAGAGATCATCCAATAAATGGACAACTCGGTGTTGAACAATTTCCAAAATGGGATCAACCCATCCAAACTAATTATCAAGTTTGTGTTAACATAAATTGTTCAACATCAAATACCAATGATGTCCATAATGAACAAAAGGTAAACACATATGTGTCATTAGATATGCAACTTATTATAAGTAAGATATGCATAACATTTATTTTATCACAGTAATGTATCAGATACATTATTGAGCAGTCTTTACTATTATAATATAATTCTTAGCTATGTATCTCAACATAAATTATGTATTCTATTAGAGTCAGATTGAGATACATTATTGATTGGCATTGTATCAAATTGAGATAAATTTAAACTACTAATAATTATTAGCCTCTAGAGTTATTTGAGATACATTACTAATTGGCAATGTATCAAATTGAGACAAACTTAAATTACTAATAATGTATCTTGTAAATATATAATGAATCTTTGACACCGAGTTGACCAAATTTATCCTTTAAGATGATTTTTTAGACAAATTACCTGACTCTATTGAAGACGCCATAGACTCACTCATATCTTGAATGTCAACCTCTCTGCTTGCACTGTCATTGAAAGTTGTTAGTCTGGTTCAAATAACGAACAATCATTTTTTATTTTCTGATAGTCAGTTTCGTCCAGATTTTTCTGACACCAAGTTAGTTATACATGATGTCATGAAAACACCTACTCATAGGATTAGACATACATCAAATATATTTAAGTCACCATATTTAATAAAATTTGATTCTAGTTTAAAATACAATGAAAGCACGACTATTGATTTAGACCAGAAGTATGTCATTAACAGGTTCAAAATTTCTGAAGAGTTGTCAAGTAAATTAATAGCATTGTACTCAAAATGGATTGAGGAAGGGTTATTAAAATATCACGCCAATAAGTAGATTTCTCTTTATTTAGTAAAAATGATCAAATAATAAATGTATGCTTTCTCTAACAATTATCCTAATTAATGATATAGAAAATTAAAGGATGATCACCACAAAGCTAAAGCATCTGGTTTGGGGTTTGGAGAGTTGGATTTTTTCATTGCTTATCCAAAAATAAAGAATTAATTCTACTTGATGTTCCAACCAAATACATGCTGGAATGATGAGGTATATACTTAGAAAATAAATGTATCTTTATATACGAGCAATCTGATACATATGAATGTATAGGTATTGGTTGTATTACATATCTTACATTCATTTCAATATGAATTAAATTGATGGGGTTATGTATCAGTTGAAGAACTCTGATATTTGTCTATTTTACATATAGCGATCAACAAAACATAATATAATATATTTTTCAGTTGTTTTGTATTTGTTTATTAACATGCTTTGCTATTCTTTTACTTGTCAATTTGTCCAACATATAGATGTGATATTCTACCACCTGTATAAGAAGTCAAGGTAACAAACTGTTCAATAATATAGATACACCTCTGTGAATTGATTGTTCAAAAGGTACATAAAGAATACCTACCATAGTTATTATTAAGATGTGGTTGTTAAGGTACTTTCTATGCAGGAGGATTATGCACAATCATGTATTGTTGCCCGATATGAGAAATCAATAACTAAGATTAACAAATGTTTTAGCATCCCTGTTGTATTGCCTTGGCATCTGGTTGATGAGGTTTTTGTACCCGTGAATTGCGATGGGGAGTTCACTTGGTGTTGGTTATGATTGACCTCAAGAAAAGATGCATACGAATTTATGAATCACTATCAACTTCAATATATAGAGAACCATCACCTGAGATTCATAAGTTAATGTTGACTACTTATTTGGCTGACAGTCATTTTATGAAATAAATTAAACATACAGACTCATCAAAACAGAAAGTATATAGGGATAAATGAGCCAAGACACCCATATTGTGAACTTACACACATTTGATGTTGAATATGCAAAAATTATTGCTAAAAAAGTAAGTGATATCCTGTAAGTATCAATTTAATAAATTATGGGTATACAACACGTGCAACTTTATATTGTTGAACAAATTCTTTTAACTCAAGATACTTTACTATTTAGGGACTGTGGAAATTTTTTAACTGGTTATACTAAGTGTTTGAGTGAAGGACTGTCGGTTCCTTCTTTCGATTTTGAAGCAGAATCTCATCAATTGAGATATTCTTCACTTTGACGAAATTACGGAGCTTTCAAGGCTAAGAAAATCTATGTTAGCGATGATGAAAATCCTCCAAGACTTAGGCCTAATTATGTTTCACCACCTAATGAACCAGTGATAGTTATTATTGAATAGTTAGAAAGTTATCTTTTTTCTAATGATATTTTGGCAACTGTGTTTGCAAAAATCTGATCAAGACATGCTTTGTAGATCTATGTTGAACATCTTTATTTTGTGTTTGAAAAAAATTAATCATAAAAAGTGCTTGGTTGTATTTCTCACAATCAGTAATGTATCTTATAATATGTTATGTTTAATGTCAGAGTCCCATTGATAAACTACAGCAATACTTTATTGTGTAGTAAGTTATCTTATAATATATTACATAAGATACATTACTATTGAGTAATGAATCTTATAATGTAACTTATTTTAAGTTTGATATACATAACAATGTTTCAATTAGTAATGTATCAGATACATTGTTGAGATTTACTTACTATGAAAAGTAACATATTAGCTATTATCTATGTATTAGTTAACTATTTTGCTATGTATTGACTATTGGTTATGTATAAGTTATCTATTAGTTCATTAATATGTGACAACAAATACTTTACTATTCAGTAATGTATCTTACAATATAACTTATTATAAGTCTGATATGCATACAATGCTTATAATAGTAGTGTATTAGATACATTACTGAACAGTCTTTGTTATTATAATGTAATTCTTAGCTATGTGTACATTATAATAATAAAGACTTTCCGGTAATATATTACATTTACTATATTTAAGTGAGACGTAAATGTAATCTCGACTAAGACATAAATGTAATCTCATTTTAATAAAATTGTCAAAAAAAAAAGAAATATTAATAAAGAAAAAGTTACTACATTTATCTTTTAGAATATACTGTCATGCGAGATGTTTTCTCTCTATTAAGAAGTGAAATTTCTTCAGACCTTCTTCTTTTTGTATATGATGTTATTTCTCTATTTTTGTAGTTTCATGATCCAAACAATATTCTTGCTTCTTTCAGAAATTCTAAGATAGGCAATTCTTGTGCCTCTACCAAACAACCATTTATATATTCAGCAATATTAGATGTCATCATCCTACCTCTGTTTACTGGTGCATGAGCTCGTGCGCATTTTTCATAACCAACATCATATAAGTAATAATTTACCCTATGATTCATCTTACCCACCTTGGCCATAACGTAATTGAAATCCTTTTTTCTATAGGTTTTGCCATAGAATAGTACAATTCACTAAGTCTATTTTTGCTATTTTGAAAGTTAGTGCAAAAATTCTTTCTAAGATGCCAAATGCGTGCAAGATGAGTGACATTAGGATATACAATTCTTACACTTTTGATGATACTTTGGTTGCAATTCGATACAACACATATGTTGTCACGTTCTATAACCCCATACGATATTAGAAAAATACAATCTAAATCAGAAAATGTCTAATTAGTTTTTTAGTACATTGTTAGTAACTATTTTAATGTATATATGAAATATACAACACAACAAAATATAATGCTATGAATTATTTTGAAAATAGTTCAATAAACCAATACCAGTTATAGTACCTACACCATCGAGAGTGCTCGCTGAAAGAAAAGTTCATTTATATGGTCCACTCATATGAGACCCGTCAACAACACTACAAACTGCAAAACTCAAAACTACTTATCATTGGATGTAAGTCAATAAACAAATACATAATTCATTTTCTGCTGCCTTACGCATCCTATTGTGTGAGTTAGGATACACAGTGTTTGGGATATGAATGTATCTTGTCATATTGTTATATCCATCAGTCGGTCACCCCTTAGCATCTCTATAGAACATGTCTTAGCTCACCACACCTTTATATTATTAATACACACCCCATAAACAACTTTTATTTCTTCAAGTGTGTCTCTCAGAGTGTGAATTCTCTTATGATTAACTAACTTCAAAGTTGTAAAGTTACAAACGGAAGTCTTTGTAGCTTGTAAATATTTTAGAACTCTATCACTCTTTTGGAATGTATGTTCATCTCTAAACTTCCAAATCATAAAAACCTCTGATTTATTCAAGCAAGATGCCTTTATGACCCAATTATAATCTTTAGCATAGTAGTGCAGGACATAGCCAAAAAAAAAGCAATTTCAACATTACTTACAATATCTTGTACCAAAACAAATCCTAGTAATATAGTGTATCTCAAGTAAGTCATTTTTTGTACAAACAAGATAACATGTAATGTATCGAAACAAAAATAATAACCATGTGTAATCTGGTTATGGGTAGTGCATCTAAAAAAATTTCATGAACAATTTATCAGACTGTCACAACCTAATTTACGAGTCATGATAGCACCTACGTTATTCTTCCAGTAGGTAAGCTAAATCGTAGTATAGATCTAGAAGCAATGGGCGAACTTGTATGAATAAAGGGCATAAGAATATTGAAAGATCATGGGGTTGTTTTTCTTATAAATCTTGATTGTTGAATTTGTGGACATATGCTTTGGATTTTGAAAGGTGTTATGAATATGAGTTGTGAATCTTTTAATCCCCATGATGATGTTTATGTACCCCATATGATACTAATGTTAAACTATTGAGAGCATGAGTTTTAAAAGCCCTTTTGATCATAAAAATTGTGTTTAGCAAATGTTGTGCTACTTTATAAATGATGAAAATTTCTTGACTATTAAAGTGTTGGGAATCAATATGCATGGGTTGAATGAAAGAAAATCTTATTGGTGTTCATAAAAATGATTTGCATAAGAAGTGCTGAGAATCGATGTGATGCAGATGACATGCAAGTCGGGGTATGACGATACCCCATTAAGGATTTATCCTCGAATGAAAAATAAAAGATTTTTGTGTGTATGATACATGTTTTCTTATAATAAACTTAGAATTTGACTAATGTAGGTTAGCTAGTTACCCGAAGAAAGCACGAGTCAGAAGATCTATGCTGGAAATCGTGGTTTGCCGACACAAGACCTTGTACCCTATTGTATGATCTTGTGTACCTAGTATTATGTCGTCCCAATTCAGGAATATGGTTAGAAGCCTTTCTTTGTGATCTTAAGCCCAACCACGACATATTGACTTGATTGGGGCTTGGGTCACCCTGCTTTGTGATCTTGTGTGCCCTCCACTCATAAGAGTACTCCAATCTTGATGGCAAACTGAGATCTGGCAGTTGGTGAAAGTGTGAACTTGTAGGGTGTATCATCTATCTCAATAGTGCTAAAGTAAATTAAATCACGTAGAACAGAAATGTTGTTGAAACTCATCATACTATGCCCATGTATTTCCAAATGATTTTTACAATAATATGTTTTATAAAAGCTCTCACCTATGTTGTATAAAAGTTGTATTTTGTTTTATTTTTTTAGATTACTCTTCGTACCAGGACATTTTTATTGACCCCCTATATTTCAGGGCTTGAGGCTCAGTCCAGGGGCCCCGATAAGCCGTAGATTTGTCAAACAAAAGTGTGCAGTTGGTGATCCTCCCTTACTTCGGAAGGCCATTTTTAGAGCATTGTTATTTCATTGTTTTATTGGTCTGACTGGGGGCCTTGTCCCAGTTTTAAGTAAGATATGGACTTTGACGTATTAGAGATTTCGTACACTGATGTTATCTACTGTTGGAGGTTTATGAAATTTTATTTTGGATTATTCAGTTGACTTATAACGTTGACCATGTTTCTGTATGTTGAAACTTCCGTATCTATTTACACTGTTTGAATGATATGAATGATTGCCAGAAAGAAAAAGGGGGCTCAGGCTATTATGGTTCGGGATGCCCATCACAGCTAGGGCCTGGTTCGGGTCGTGACAAGCTTGGTATAAGAGCACGGTTCATGGTCACAGGGTGTCTTCAAAATTGTGTAGGGTAGAGTCTTATTTATGGGTGTGTATCACGCCTCACTTATAAGCAGGAGGCTACAAGGTGTTTAGGAATGTCTCCCCTCTTTGTGATTTAGTTCATGTTGTAGAGTCTGAACGTCCTCTAATTAATGGTCTCTTGTATTTCATAAAACCTATCATGCCTCCCCGTCGCTCCAATGAACATAATGCCCAAGGTGAGGATGTCCGCCCTACCCATGGGATGAGGATATGAAATAGGGCTCACACTCCTGAATTTGTTGCTGCTTTGGGAGTCCCTCCTGTTCAGATTAGCCTACCTAGGGCACCTAGGGCTCCCCGATTTGGGACTAACCACACCCAACCTTCCCAGAGAGAGATATCAAATGTTGAGTTCAGACAGTCAATACATATGATTGCACAGTTGGTGGCTTCCCAGGCCCAAAGATCGGAGGATGTTTGTTCTGAGTCTGGTGCATTCAAGACCATACGGGTGGGCCAGTTCATGAGACTGAACCCACCTAAGTTTATGGGTACAAAGGTTGGGGAGTACCCATAAGAGTTTGTGGACAAGATAGAGAAAAAAATTTGGGTTATGCATGTGAATGGAGTGGAAGGGGTTAAACTAGTAGCCTATCAATAGAAGGAGGTGGCAAATCAGTGGTACAATGAATAGAAATATTCAAGGGGAAATAGTGTTGAGCCTTCTGTATGGGGCAAATTTGTGGAAGCTTTCCTGGATCGATTCTTTCCCCAGGAGTTGAAGGAGTCCAAGGATGAAGAATTCATGAACTTAAAATAGGGAAAGATGAGCGTCAAGGAGTACAGCCTGAAATTCAATCAGCTATCCCTTTATGCTTCGGAATTGGCGGGAGACATGAGGGACCGTATGAGAAAGTTTGCATCCGGTCTTTTGGATGACTTGGTGTTGGAATAAAAAGAAGCAATGTTGAACAAAGATATGGACTTATCTAGGTTGTCCGTGCATATGCAACAGATTGAGGAGCAGAAAAAAATATTGGCTGAGGCAAGAGAGAAAGACAGGAAGGCCAAGAGGGACAAATCTATAGATCATTACTGCAGTCAGCGTCAGGATAGAAATTAGGGTAACAGGTGTTCGGAGAAAAAGACTTGGGGTAATGTACAGCCTTCGGCTAGCGCCCCAGCGCCTAGACCACTACGCGACCAGTGGCACTTTACTCCTCAGTCTAATAGTGGTTGGATGATACATGACACCCATTCCTAGGGGAGCGTGACACATCCCGCTAAGTCATTTCCCCATTGTAGTATCTGTGGGAAGAACCATCCAGGAAAATGTTTCTTCGAGAGGAGGAATTGTTACTCCTGCGGCCAAATGGGCCACATTCAGAGAGATTGCCCTTTAGCTGGAGGTAATGCAAGGGGGATAAGTCCCAAGACGCCTCCATATATCCTCCTCCTAAGGGTGATACTTCAGCTATAGGGAGCGGTCGCAACCGGTTATATGCTTTGTCCAATCGCCAGGATGTAGAGGCTTCACCTTTTGTTGTCACAGGTACATTGCAAATATTTTCCTATAATGTATGTGTGTTACTTGACCCAGGGTCTCCTTTGTCTTATGTGACCCCATATGTGGCAGTCAATTTTAGTTTTAAGCCCGAGAATATTTCAAAACTCTTTTCTATTTTTGCTCCTGTTGGGGACTCTACTGTGGCTAGAAGGGTGTACAGAAATTGCGTTGTGTCTGTATATAATCGTGATACTGTGGTGGATCTGGTAGAGCTTGATATGATTGACTTTGATGCCATTTTGTGAATGGATTGGCTACATTCGTGCTATGCCACAGTAGACTGTAGAACTTGAAAAGTTACCTTCTTCTTTCTGAAGAAGAAAGTGATAGAGTGGGAGGGGTATTTTTTAGCACCCAAAAGGAAATTCATATCTTATCTTAGAGCCCGCAAACTTGTATCTAAGGGTTGTTTGTATCATCTGATTCGGGTGAATGATTCTAATACTGAAAGTCTTTCTCTCTAGTCTGTCCCCGTAGTTAATGAATTTCTGAAAGTCTTTACTGATGATCTCCCAGTTATACCACCTGATAGGGAGATAGATTTTGGCATTTACTTATTGCCGGACACTTGGCCTATTTCTAGTCTTCCATACAGAATGGCTCCTCCAGAATTGAAAAAGTTGAAAGAGTAATTAGCAGATCTTCTTGACAAGGGCTTTATCCGTCCTAGTGTTTCTCCCTGGGGTACTCCTGTACTTTTTTTGCGTAAGAAAGACGGTTCCCTCCATATGTGTATTGACTACCATTAACTAAATAATGTTACTGTTAAAAATAAATATCCTCTTCCTAGAATTGATGATTTGTTTGATCAACTCCAAGGTGCAAAATATTTCTCTAAGATAGACCTTCGTTCGGGGTATCATTAGTTGAAGGTTAGGGAGGCTGACATTTCCTAAACATCTTTTCAATCCTGATATGGTTATTATGAGTTCTTAGTTATGTCCTTCAGACTGACTAATGCCCCTGCTGCTTTCATAAACCTTATGAATAGGGTATTCCACCAGTTTCTAGACTTAATTGTTATAGTCTTTATTGACGACATATTGGTTTACTCTAAGAATGAGGAAGATTATGCCAGTCACCTCTGAATCATCCTTCAAAGCCTCAAAGATCATAAATTGTATGCAAAATTTTCCAAGTGTGAATTTTGTCTCAATGTTATTGCCTTCTTTGGGCATATCGTGTCTAGTGAGGGAATTAAGGTTGACCCCCAAAATATTGAGGCAGTGAGAAGATGGCCCCAACCTACGACTCTAACCGATATCTGGGGCTTCTTGGGTTTGGAAGGGTAGTACAGGCGGTTCGTAGAAAGTTTCTCTTCCATAGCTGCTCCACTTACCAAGTTGACACAGAAAAAGGTAATATTTGTGTGGTCTGACTCCTGTGAGAATAGTTTTGTGAAATTGAAAGACGGGTTGACTACTGCACCTGTTTTGACTATTCCTGAGGGTACAGAGGGTTTTGTTGTGTATTGTGATGTGTACTGGGTGGGACTTGGGTGTGTAATTATGCAGCATGGTAGGGTGGTAGCTTATGAATCTAGGCGGTTAAAACGGCATGAGCAAAATTACCCCACCCATGACTTGGAGTTAGCGGATGTGGCGTTTGCACTAAAAATCTGGCGGCATTATCTATATAGGGTACACATTGATATTTTTAGTGACCATAAAAGTTTACAGTATATCTTTTCAAAAAAAGAGTAGAATCTTAGGTAAAGGCGGTGGTTGGAACTGTTGAAAAATTATGACATGAGTTTGCACTATCATTTGGGCAAGGCGAATGTGGTGGCCGACATCCTCAGCAGATTATCTATGGGCAGTCTTTCACATGTTAAGGAAGGAAAAAGGTAAATGGTGAAAGATATTCACCGACTTGCAAATCTAGAGGCTTGACTTCTGGATTCTGAAGATGGAGGAGTAATTTTTCATGATATAGCTAAATCCTCCCTATGTGTTGAAGTTAAGGAGAAATAGGCCGAAGACCCCATCTTGATGCAAATTAAAAATGATGCGGGTCAACAGAAGGTTATGGCGTTTGAAATTGGCGGTGATAGTATTTTGAGATATCAAGGTAGGCTATGTGTACCGAATGTGGATGGTTTGAGAGAGAGGATCCTTGATAAAGCTCACACTTCGAGGTATGTTGTTCACCCAAGCTCTACTAAAATGTATCATGACCTTAAGGCAATATATTAGTGGAACAATATGAAACGTGACGTTGCTGATTTTGTTTCCAAGTGTTTGAATTGTCAACCAGTCAAAGTGAAACATTTGAAACTAGGTGGTACTTCTCAAGAGATAGCCTTGCCTATGTGGAAGTGGGAGATGATCAATATGGATTTCATCACAGGGCTTTCAAGGTCCGAAACCAATATGATTCCATTTGGGTGATTGTAGACCGGATGAACAAGTCAGTTCACTTTTTGCCTGTGAGGACTAACAATTCGGGAGATGATTATTCCAAGTTGTACATTGAGAAAATAGTTCACTTCCATGGGCACCAGTATCCATTATATCCAATCGAGGTACACAATTCTTTTCGCATTTTTAGCGATTATTCAGAGGGGTTTAGGTGCCCAAGTGAACCTAAGCACTGCCTTCCACCCTCAGACTGATAGGAAAGCTAAATGCACCATTCAGACCCTTGAGGATATGTTGAGGGCCTGTGTAATTGACTTCAAAGGTAGTTGGGCAGATCATTTGCCATTGATAGAGTTCGTCTCTAAAAATAGCTACCATGCCAGCATTCAGATGGCTCCTTTTGAAACACTTTATAAGAGGAGATGTAGATCACCAATTGGGTGGTATGAAGTGGGTGAAACCTAATTATTTCGACCTGATCTTGTTCATCAAGCAATGGAGAAGGTGAAAATCATTAGAGAATGACATAAGACAGCTAAGAGTCATTAGAAGTCCTATCCGATGTTAGGAGAAGAGAGTTGGAATTCGAGGTTGATGATCGGGTATTTCTCAAGGTCTTCCCTATGAAGGGAGTCATGAATTTTGTAAAGAAGGGGAAGCTTAGTCCTCGTTATATAGAACCATACCAGATTATGAGAAGGATAGGTGGGATTGCCTATGAATTAAAATTGCCCGCGAGTTTAGCTTTCGTACATCCTATGTTCCATGTGTCCATGTTGACGAAGTGGATTGGGGACCATTCCTTAGCATTATCTATAAATAAAATCAGTGTGAAAGACTCATTTTCATATGAAGAAGAACCCATTGCCATTTTGGATTGCCAAGTTCGGAAGTTGAGAAGCAAGGAAATAACTTCGGTTAAGGTGTTGTGGAAGAATCAAAAGGTTGAGGAAGCTACTTGGGAGTCAGAGGCTGATATGCATGCAAGATACCCAAATCTATTTGATCCTGTGAATGACGATATAGGAGGTACAATGTTTGCCCTATTCTTTTTAACTTCTCTTTAGTAAGATTAATCGTGCTTACTTGTAACGCCCCGAAATCGAGTCCCGAGATGTCACACGGTGCTTAGGGTCATAAGCTAACCCTTCTACTGGCATAACTCATAAGCAACTGAATAAAAATACAAATCCATACAAATCTGCAGAAATTAACTCTTTTCTGAATCTGATCAATACAAAAATGGAATTTTACAGGATTACAATTCTGTCTTTACAACCAAAATTGAAATAAAATACATAAACTTCTACTGACTGTCTATGAAGCCTCTAATAGTACTGACTGTAGGTAGCCGGTTCATGAATCCCTACTACCCCAACTCAATACGACTGAATAAAGAAAATACAACACTATAAACTTTGCATAACTAACCCAAGCCCTTGAATCAAAAGGACTCATCACCTGCTGACTGGATACCACGAACTGACTGGATCCGAGGGTGCAACTATACCTTGTACCTACATTCCGAGAAAATGTAGCCCACATACGAATATGTGGTCCAGTACCATGGAAAGATACCAAGCATATGGGGGTGCAATGCAATATAAAATAATATCTGAATATCATCATAGTTTATAAAATTATGCATGCTGATATAGATGACTCACTTAGCTCTAATTAAATCATCAAAATCATAGATGAATAATACATGTAAAGTAAAACAAGTGAGTCATTACAATACGTTCTCAATTCACTTTCATCTCAATTTCAAATCATCAAAACAATCAAATCTCATGTCAATTCTCATTAGAATGTATTCCTTAAATCTTTTAAGAATAATGACTTTCTCAAACTCAGCCTTTTAAGCAAATATATTTTCATCTCAGATAGAAGAGTACACACACACACATTGGGAGATCCTATAACCGACATAAACTATGTGAGCCACATGGAGTCCAATGTACAACCCACGTTGGGGAGAGTCGTCCTATCCTTGCCATCGGAGTAGGACTTCTAGTATCAATTCAAAAACACTAGTGATCACTATATAAATCAGCCTCAGTCTCACATCCTACGGGGGAACATAGTTCTAGGGAAGTAAGGTCACTTTATACCTCCGACTCAATGCTAAAGATTACTCCCAGAATTAGCTCAAAAATTTAAATCAGCCTCAGGCTCACATTAAAGAAAATCCACAATAAACACTTCAACAATTTTCATCGGGAGCCAATTTGCTACCCCTTTATCATAATCGATAAAAACGTGGATTTCTTTCACAGTCGAGTTTAAAATGACTCATTCACAACCAAAAGATCAAATCATTCAAAACATCTCAAATATTCAACATCAACGTGCTTATAACACACTTTCTCAAAAAAACACAATTTCCAATGGGGATTCACGACCCAAATATCAAAATCATGATAAATATCGTTCAAGATTCATGCTTTATATTACCACACATGTAAATTCATATTTCAAAATCATAAACATCAAGATTTCATAATAATCATCATAAGATATGGATTTATTCTTCAAATTCATAAAAAAAATCAAATAAAAATCATGCCTTTGTAAAGAAAATTACTTTTGGGCACAAGAACGAAAGAGAGTTCTTGTTGAAAAACCCCACATACCTTGAATGATGAACTTTAGATAGATACTTATTTTTGAGATGTTAATCGTGCCTTTGAATGATGGTTCTTGGAGTTCTTGAACTAGGAACTTGGAATCTTGAATAAATTTGCAGAATTAATGGTGAACTTTGGAGGTTCTTGAAGTTAGATGTAGGAGCTTACGGTTTTCTTTTTGAGGGAATTTGATGAAATATAACATATAATACTTCTAATAGGCTTTAATATAGGGTTTGGACGGATTTTGGGTGAGAGGGATTGACCAAAATGCCCCTAAAAATCAAATAATTCTCGAATCTGTCCTTTGGTGGACTGTTTTGATAGTCTGAAGTAGATCAACCATAACGTTTTACTCCGATATCCAAATTGGATGAAACCAATTTCATTAGAAAGAAGACTCTCATATATTTCCTTTAATATATAGTATCTCACCCAGATCATTGTGTACAAGGAGTTATGATCATTTGAAGTTGACCCAAAAATTCACTTTTGATAGGCTGAAGTAAATCGACCATAACTTTTTGGTCCTATATATAAAATTGGATGAAACCAATTTCATCGGAAAGAGGACTCACAGGGCTTTTCGTCTATATAGAGTATATCACCCAGATCATTATGTACAAGGAGTTATGATCGTTTAAAGTTGGAGGAAAAATACGCCAGGCCTCAGTACTTTTTTTCCTGCACGTTTTACTGTTCACTACTATTCACGGTTCGATCGGAATGTTCATAACTCGTCGCTCGGGTGTTCGTTTTGGATGATCCACATATCGTTGGAAAGATTATTTGATACTCTACACAATGGTGGGTCATAATATAATACATTCCAAACGGAAAATTTATGATTCATTCTAGAAGATAGAACCCAATACGTTTACGCACAAAATTTTAACGAAAAATTTCCCGGGGTATTACATCATCTCCCCCTTGCAAACATTCGTCCTCTAATGTCGATGAATAAGTACAAAATACCATGGAAATAAGGAAAAAAGGCTGGGATAACGAAATCAATCCACTTACTTCACTCCAAACTTTCGAATACTTCATAGAACATGCGATTCATAATGAGAATGGTCACATAGTTGGATCTTAAACAAAGGAGACTGATTTTAAGGAATCGATATCTTTGGTTTATTCAGAGACTGAGAATCAAAGGTATCGAAGGGGATCTCATCAAAAGAAGGACCACTTGCGCCCAAATGAAACGTCCCTCAACACTCCCTCCAAAAGATTCAAATGACATTGCTCGGGGAGAAAATGAACCATAATTTGATACAATCCTATCGTATGGGAACAAGGACCCATATGGCATAAATTAAGATAGGAATTTCTAGGTCTTGGGAAACATAACTCCTTGCTTCCAAACTTAGCAACACTTCCTAACTACTCCCTCGACTATGTTCAAGCCTAACTCCAAGTACTCATGAGATACGCCACATAACACTATAATATTAATCTATATCATGAACCTCACTTCAAACATAACTCTTATTGCTACTCCAACAACCACATACAATTTTATACTAGGGATCCGCTAACTTGCGGTGCATTCTTTTAGATATACAACCATAACATTCAAGCCTATACTCATAACCACATACGCACTTCGCACATGCACCTCTAAATGAACACTCATAAAGCATCTTCCTCGCTTTCTCTAAGATTCCATCAACTACATCACTCACACATACTGGTCAATTCTTTAAATGGCATACATAACATTTTCTCAACCAATTGAAATATACACAACAACTCTATATTACTATTCCTAAAACCTCATAGAAGTGCATAAAATCAACGCACAACAATCTTTCCAAATAAACATTTAAAACTACAACTATCCACGGCATGTATCAAGGACTTAGCCTCAATCTAACTTCACTTCACCGCCGTGAGCACACCACCTTCTATCATAGATAAGGAAGTATCTTCTCTCCCTTCTAGACAACTGCTCAACACCATTAGCTTGACTTAATGAAAAGGTCACAAAATTTTAAAACATGAAGACCTGAAATATGAAGGGATAATGTAAATAACTTGACTCTCTCTATTGAAGCCTTAGGAATAAAATATCAAATACAATGGGTTCATTAAGGTATCAAAACTGAAGACACCCATAATGGAAACTGAATCTCACTGATCAATAAGAGTATTGCCTGAGTACTGGAACTGAACATACTGTAAAACTTGAGTATATGAGTCATGGGCGGCATGCCCTGAATTTAGAGCTCATAACTTATGGAATGTGATTCCAACTGCTAGAAGAACTGGAATTTCTCATTTTTGGAAACTAGAAGAGTATGTAATTCTCCATCACGTGTATGAACATGAATTAAGATCATGGAACTGAAATGTAAAGCATGAGTAGGTTTTGGGACAGCTGAAAATACTGAAATAACATTGGGTCAAGCACCGATCTTTCTCACAGCAAATTTACAACTTACTGGTACTTCTACTAAAATGTAAAATCTTGACTTGACTACCTGTTCTATCATCTCCCCCTTAGCTTTAAGCCACCACTCAAATTCTCAAATGCTTACTAATTTCGAATCTCCACGAACATCTCTATCGCCGGAATGTACACTATCTAGTGCTTCAACTCTTATTTCTATTAGCTCAACTTGAATACTTTCTAACCTTTTGATAGACCATGCTACTTCTGTCTTCTCCCTCTAATACCATGCCTATGAACTTATGTTTCTAACCCATAAGAATCAAAATTACACTTAAGAGTCTCAACATTTCCAATCATACGCCTCGCCTTAACTTTGCCATCAAAACATCATCCATCGTCTAACTAGTATTTATCCATCTAACAATCCCATGGCACGACTCACTACACCACATACACTAATCCTCGAAATTAAAGCAGTCCCATAATATCTTGGGTGAACTTTCTCATCATAATATAATATTAAACTTAATTACAAGTCAACTACACTTAAAATCTTGTGTACATTGTTCAAGCCTATTAGGTCACTTCCGGCAACTAATACCATTAATTTGGAAACCGTCACATTCGGCTTCATGATCACCAATCGTTCAAACTTAAGGTCTCACACTTCACATAATTTACAACTCCATCTCATGCATACCTCCCACGTGAAGATTATAAAACAACACATCCATGAACACTAGCCCACTTAAACTTCATAACAATAATAATTGGTCCTAATCATATAGCCTATCTTATTCACAATCCATTAACACATCCTTCTTTCACCCGTCACTACTATCTATCCTTCATACACAACTTAACAAAGTTCATAGCTCTCTACGTCTTAACTTAACTTCCTCTTGCAATCTGGAGAGAGCCTAGATTAACAACACTTACCCACCGAGTACTTCCATCACTAACCTATACTCTCTGTCATACAAATGTCGTCAACACCCGTTTCATACCTCGAACAAACTATATCACTTCCTATTAACCCAATTTCATGCAAAAAGGGATTTCGCTATACTTATGCTCAACAAATCACACTTACCATCCTTCTTACTACTACACCTCTACATCCCACATTTTCAGCCAGCACAAGGAACAAGATGAACTACAATTTGCTAGTGGATGAAATAGGCCTCACACGGCTTCACTAGACTTTGGTTTTGTGTTTTGATCAAGAAAGTTATATGAATAACAAAGTAACTATGCTATTGAATCGAAATAGGCCCCACACGACTTCACTAGACTTTGGTTTGTATTTTGAACAAGAAAATGAGATGAATAACAAAGAAGCTATGCTAGTGAATCGAAAGAGCCCCACACGGCTTCACTAGACTTTGATTTTTCACAAACATAATGATAACAAGATTACATAATACAAGAGATAGAAACTTGACACATAACATTCAACGATCTAAGAATACACCTTACTCTGTCTTAATTAAATAACTCATAAGAATGAGGGCATAACTTTCAACTTAAGGAACTTAACACACTAGAGAGATCCTCTCAAGCCCTTTGTGTAACTTTTGAAATTTCATCTAGAAAATATAGAAGCATTACCTGGGGAAGAACTAGAGCTTGTGAATCATGTTATCTCAAAAATAATACATAGAGGGAGAAGTATAGATTAACATTGTAGATTCTGAGGAGGAATCTGAAAGCACATCTAACCTAGGCTTAGTTCACGACTTTTATGAACATGAATAAAGTACTTCAATCTTTGGAACTCAAAAGCACTGACAGAATACTTTCTAGCTCTCTTACAATCCCATAACTATCTATGGAGAATTGAGCTTAACTGTTTTTAATACCTTGAAAATGAGGTAGAGTTGGCCAGAATAGAGTAAGATGAGAATCTATATAAGCTTTTGAGGAACCTTTTTATAGCATGATCTTAGACTTGAAAGAAGGGAAACATTTCCTAAATGCCCTATAGCCTCTCAAAGAAAAGTACAGACATCTCTGTACCGTTCCGCAAGAATCTACGAGACACGACTTCATAGACACCCTAGGATACTTGAACTCTGTGCTCTGATACCAAGTTTGTAACACCCTGAAATTAGGTCCCGATACGTCACACGGTGCTTAGGATCACAAGTGACCCCAAGCTAACCCTTCTACTGTCATAACTCAAAAGCAACTGGAAAAAAAAAATACAAATCCATACAAATCAACAGAAATTAACACTTTTCTGAATCTGATCGATACAAAAATAGAATTTTACAAGATTATAATTTTGCCTTTACAACCAAAATTGAAACAAAATACATCAACTTCTACTGACTGTCTATGAAGTCTCTACTAATACTGACTGTAGGTAGCCGGGTCATGACTCCCGACTACCCCAACTCAATACGACTGAATAAAGAAAACACAACACTATAAACTCTGCATAACTAACCCAAGCCCTTGAATCAAAAGGACTCATCACCTGCTGACTGGATACCACAAACTAACTGGATCCGAAGGTGCAACTATACCTTGTACCTATATTTCGAGAAAATATAGCCCACATACGAATAAGTGGGTCAGTACCATGGAAAGATATCGAGCATATGGGGGTGCAATGAATATATAAAATAATATCTTAATATCATCACAGTTTATAAAATTATGCATGTTGATATAGATGACTCACTTAGCTCGAATTAAATCATCAAAATCATGGATGAATAATACATGTAAAGTAAAACAAGTGAGTCATTATAATACGTTCTCAATTCACTTTCATCTCAATTTCAAATAATCAAAACAATCAAATCTCATGTCAATTCTCATTAGAATGTATTCCTTAAATCTTTTAAGAATAATGATTTTCTCAAACTCAGCCTTTTAAGCAAATATGTTTTCATCTCAGATAGAAGAGTACACACACACACATTGGGAGATCCTATAACCGACATAAACCATGTGAGCCACAAGGAGTCCAACGTACAACCCACGTTGGGGAGAGCCATCCTATCCTTACCATCGTAGTAGGAAATCCAGTATTAATTCAAAAACACTAGTGATCACTATATAAATCAGCCTCAGGCTCACATCCTACGGGGGCACATAGTTCTAGGGAAGTAAGGTCACTTTATACCTCCCACTCGGTGCTAAAGATTACTCCCGAACTTAGCTCAGAAATTTAAATCAGCCTCAGGCTCACATTAAAGAAAATCCACAATAAACACTTCAACAATTTTCATCGGGAGCCAATTTGCTACCCCTTTATCATAATCAATAAAAATATGGATTTCTTTCACAGTCGAGTTTAAAATGACTCATTCACGACCAAAAGGTCAAATCATTCAAAACATCTCAAATATTCAACATCAACGTGCTTATAAAACACACTTTCTAAAAAAAACACAATTTCCAATGGGGATTCACGACCCAAATATCAAAATCATGATAAATATCGTTCAAGATTCATGCTTTATATCACCACACATGTAAATTCATCTTTAAAAATCATAAACATCAAGATTTCAAAATAATCATTATAATATATGGGTTCATGCTTCAAATTCATAAAAAAATCAAATAAAAATCATGCCTTTGTAAAGAAAATTACTTTTGGGCACAAGAACGAAAGAGAGTTCTTGTTGAAAAACCCCACATACCTTGAATGATAAACTTTAGATCGATACTCATTTTTGAGATGTTAATCGTGCCTTTGAATGATGGTTCTTGGAGTTCTTGAACTAGGAACTTGGAATCTTGAATAAATTTGCAGAATTAATGGTGAACTTTGGAGGTTCTTGAAGTTAGATGTAGGATCTTAGGGTTTTCTTTTTGAGGGAATTTGATGATATATAACATATAATACTTCTAATAGGCTTTAATATAGGGTTTGGACGGATTTTGGGTGAGAGGGATTGACCAAAACGCCCCTAAAAATCAAATAATTCTCAAATCTGTCCTTTGGTGGACTGTTTTGATAGTCTGAAGTAGATCAACCATAACATTTTACTCCGATATCCAAATTGGATGAAACCAATTTCATTAGAAAGAGGACTCTCATATATTTCCTTTTATATATAGTATCTCACCCATATCATTGTGTACAAGGAGTTATGATCATTTGAAGTTGACCCAAAAATTCACTTTTGATAGGCTGAAGTAAATCGACCATAACTTTTCGGTCCTATATATAAAATTGGATGAAACCAATTTCATCGAAAAGAGGACTCACAGGGATTTCCGTCTATATATAGTAGATCACCCAGATCATTATGTACAAGGAGTTATGATCATTTAAATTTGGAGGAAAAATACGCCAGGCCTCAGTACTTTTTTTCCTGCACGTTTTACTGTTCACTACTATTCACGGTTCGATCGGAATGTTCATAACTCGTCGCTCGGGTGTCCGTTTTGGATGATACACATATCGTTGGAAATATTATTTGATACTCTACACAATGGTGGGTCATAATATAATACATTCCAAACGGAAAATTTATGATTCATTCTAGAAGATAGAACCCAATACGTTTACGCACAAAATTTCAACGAAAAATTTCCCGGGATATTACATTACTTATATCCCCCGCCATCATTCGTGGATGAATGATCCCAAGGGGAATATAATTTAACACCCCACAAAATTTTTGGCATAGTACCACACCTAGTGGCATGCTTAAGAAGCTAGCAACTTGAAATTTTTGTAAGTGTTGAAATGATAGCCTTATTTTAAGCTCTTAAACTTTAATTATTTCTAGATCGATTGTTTTTACCTTGAGACGTGGGTTTTTAAGTTGATTTATACTCAGGATTGTAAAGGGTGGTCCTGGGAAAGTTTTAGATTTTTCGGACAACGTTTGGGGTGCGTTTGGGTGAGCAAGATAGTGGCTCAATGCGATATCAACACGCCGCATTGGTAATCGCATTAGCTAAACTAGTGGCTTGATGTTTCACATCAGGTAATGCATCGAGTGCCCAAGTCCCATTTTTCTTTTAAAATCCAGGTCAGGGGGGTATTTTAGTCTATTTCACTCATCTTAACTCAGTCATAACATAAAATTAAAAGGTGGTTAGGGTTAAATACATCAGAAACTACTCATATCCTCTCAAATCAAAACCCTAATCCTTTCTCCAAAGATCAAGAGTTCATCCTTAAGGTCAAGAATTTCAAGAACTTAATCAAGATTCGCGTTCCACTCTCCATACTAGGCAGTCTAAGGTATGTGAGGTTGTCCTAATCTCATGGGCATGATTTTTCTACAAATTTAAACAAGTTTTTAATAGTTACTTAAGTATGTATACGATTATAAGTGTGGGTTTTCGTTTTTAACCAAATGCATGCATTGTGATAGGGTTTTGAGAAGAATATTGAAAGATCGTGGGGTTGCTTTTCTTATAAATCTTGATTGTTGAATTTGTGGACATGTTCTTTGGATTTTGAAAGGTGTTATGAATATGAGTTGTGAATATTTTAATCCTGATGATGATGTTTATGTACCCCATATGATACTAATGTTAAACTATTGAGAGCATGAGTCTTAAAAGCCCTTTTGATCATCAAAATGTTTAGCAAATATTGTACTACTTTATAAATGATGAAAATTTCTTGACTATTAAAGTATTAGGAATCAATATGCATGTGTTGAATAAAAGGAAATTTTGCCGGTGTTCATATAAATGATTTGCATAAGAAGTGCTGAGAATCGATATGATATAGATGACTTGCAAGTCGAGGTATGACGATACCCCGTTGAAGATTTGTCCTCGAATGAAAAAGAAAAGAGTATTGTATGTACGATTCATGTTTTCTTATAATAAACTTTAAATTTGACTAATGTGGGTTATACGGTTACCCGAAGAAAGCACGAGTCAGAAGACTCTATGTTGGAAATCGTGATTTGTCGACACGGGACCTTGGTACCCTGCTGTATGATCTTGTATACCTAGTATTCTGTCGTCCCAATTAGGGACTATGGTTAGGAGCCCAACATTGTGATCTTGAGCCCAACCATGACATATTGACTTAATTGGGGATGCTGGCACCCTGCTTTATTATCTTGCATGCCCTCCCCTCACTAGTAATCCAATCTTGGCGGTAAAATAAGATCTAGCAGTCGGTGAAAGTTTGAATTTGTAGGGTGTACCATCTAGCTCAATAGTGCTGAAGTAAATTGAATCACGTAGAATAGAAATGTTGTTGAAACTTATCATTCTATGCCCATGTATTTCCAAATGATTTTTGTGATAACATGTTTTATAAAAGCTCTCACCTATGTTGTATAAAAGTTGTATTTTGTTTTTTTTTTGGATTACTCTATGTACCAGTACATCTTCATTGACCCCCTATATTTCAGGGTCTGGGGCTCAGTCTACCAGTCCCGCTAATCCGTAGATTTGTCAGACAAAAGTGTGCAGTTGGTGAGCCTCTCTTACTTTGGATGGCCATTTTTAGAGCATTGTTATTTCATTAGGGTATTGGTCCAACTGGGGTCCTTGTCCCAATTTTAAGTAAGATGTTGGCTTAGACGTATTAGAGATTTCGCAGACTGATGTTAGATACTATTGGAGGTTTATGAAATTTCATTTTAGATTATTCAGTTGAATTATAACGTTCACCGTGTTTCCTTAAGTTGAAACTTCCGCATCTTTTTATACTGTTTAAATGATGTGCATGATTGCTAGAAAGAAAAAAGGGGCTCGGGCCATTATGGTTCGGGATGCCCATTACAGCCAGGGCCTGGTTAGGGTCGTGACAGTCGTGTTTGGATTTCAAATCCAGAAGCTTACCTCAATAGCATCACATCGCATTGGTTATAGCGATGAGACACTCACCGCACTGCGGTGCCCTTTTAATCTGCATTCCAGTTACAAATTTAATCTCCTTAGGGGGAGTTATATCTTTTCCCATTGTATCAATTCGTAAATCCATGACTTATAGCTTCAGTTAGGGCATTATTTTCCCATATTTTCTAAATTCCTCTCAAAGCAAACCCTACCCTTTCCCAAATATCATCAAATTCCATTCTTTTCTCTCCAAGGAAACCAAGAAATCTAGTTCCCAAATTCAAGAACCTTCAGGGAAGCTTAAAGATTTGTGTTTCTCTTTCAAGATTTAAGGTTTAATGTGTGATGTTCATCCATGGCCCCTTTTCATCCATGGAGTCCAAAAATCCTTTTTTATTTTATATTATGAGTTTTTACATGATTATGATGAACTATCTTCATGAATCTTTTGTTATTGCAACTTCAAGTTAAGATTATGAATGTTTTCAAGTGGATGGATTATTGTATGTTTTGAATGTTGTAGTTTCCATATCATTATCATGCGAGTCAGAATAAATCCTCAAATTATGATTTTTTTCATGTACTGATGCTATCACCACATGTTTAAAAGCATCCCAATATGAAAGTCTTGATCTCCATGTGTTTGATGAAATACCTAAGTGATGGGTTTTGAATGGTGATTTTCCATTATGGTTTTCAAAGCTTTTATATGTCCATATTTTCATTTCCATTCAATGTTGGTGGGTTATAAATCCCCAATACCTATTTGTTTACATAATTATAGTATTTTCAGAATGATTTTCAGATAAACCATGAGCATTGTCATTCAATCAGTTGTTATGATAAGTTGTTTATTCAGTTAAGCTTAGTTCAGTCCAGTAATCAGTGTCAGTTCAGTTGGGAGTAGGATTTAGCACCGAGTGAATGTAGGTATGGCGTCTTCCTCATTAGTTAGGTAGATTCGTTAGTAGTAGTCCATGTATTCTAGAACTACATAGCCAGCATAGGATATGAGGAGTCACCCATCAGTTAGGCTTGACTACCTCTGAGGAGTCACCCATCAGTTAGTCTTGACTTCCTCTCAGGGACCACCCATAAGTTAGGCTTGACACCATACTCCTTTATGACACCAGTTGAGTGGATTCCACACAGCTCGTGTTAGTACCCATGGCACAGTACTGTCACCCTTCCAACTGGGGTACAAGTTGGACCCCGATTAGCTTAGATTGGGGAATGTCGGTTAGATGATACCTTCTATAGTCTCAGTATAGTTTCGGTTCATGTCTTCTTGATCAAAGCATACAGATTCTCAGCAATTCACTTATCATATTTCTGTATTTAAGTTTACAAATTATTTCAGAAATATATATATTCTTGGTCTTGCATTCTCAGTATTTTAGTTTTCATCCATGTAAACTCAGTTATCTCATGCTATTCAGCCAGTCATCATTATTTTATGCACAGTTAACCCATGTATTTCAGCCTAACCTCATCTCACATACCAGTACACTCAAAGTACTGACTGTATACTTATCTTTGCACTATGATGTCTTATATCATAGGTTCGGATGCACAGTTTCCTGATCGAGCTTAGATAGATAGTTCAGCTTATCGGCAGCAGCAGTCCTGGTGAGTCCTCCTCTATCTAGGGCATGATTGTTTCATTTCAGTTTATCTCAGTAGTTTAGTATTTCCATTCAGTCGGAGTTAGTTGGGAGTTTGTCCCATCAACTGCAAAGTCAGTCAGTTAGAGGCTTTTCAGACATTCAGATAGTTAGTCAGTTTATTAGTTGTTTTATTAATCTTTTTGGTATGTCCTTATACATTTTAGATCTATTATTTAATCGTGTTTCAATATTTAAAACCTTATGGAATTATCAAGTTTGTTTCCATATATGTTGTTTATTATCAGTTTACTCAGTGCTCACTGTAGGTACTAGCTCATAGGTTACCTTGTGGTCACTTGTGACCGTAAGCACCATTGTTGCGACTAGGGGGTAGCCTCAGGTCGTGACAGAATTGAATCTCTCTTATTAGCCATCAAACCAACATGGACATAGTTTAACAAATTACTTGGGAAGCAACATCAACACATTATCAATTATTAACCATTTATACTTATAGTGCCATTACCCCATTACAATCCATAAGCTAATCCATTACATGATTAACAAGGTTCTTATCAACTATTTACCAAGCATTTACAATTATTGTGACTCAATACATGGACAACAAGGTCTTTATCAACCATCCACAAGTATTCACATTTATTTAGTCATTATCATGACTCGTTCACGTTCCTTAGACCGATTCCATAGATACACATTTGACCTTCACAACACCATTTAACCAATAATCACTTCAATAGACTAAATGCCTTAGTTCCACTCATCCGTAAGTACATTTACGATCATCAAGACCCACATAATTATTCACATATCATTAGCAATATTACACCATATTCTTACCATATTTAGGCTCAACACACACATCAAGTTCATTTTTATGTTTAGGGGTTTCAACCCCTTATTACTCATTACTCCAACAATAGCAACAATTACACAATACACGACTCACAATACCTTCAAAATATCATTTGTCATTCATTTATGCTTATTGAGACATTGCCCTAGTTCAAAACATCACCAACATATGGCTAGATAATTGACTTAGATATTTCACAAACACCTTATATGCATACCTTTAACAAGCTATTTTCATGGTAGAAATCATTAAGATTAGGGTTACTAAGGAACCTCATGTTAAATCACATACAAAAAGCATCCACACATGCAATTTGTCATCACTATCACATATAATCATAAGTCTAAGCAAGATTCACCATCATACATCATTAGGCAACAAAACCCTTTTCATTTTATTTCAAAACCACCATGTACACTTACTAATCCAAGTGTGAAATACATGGGTTTAGAGATATTTAAAGATGGGAAGATACTACATGCCTTAAACAAGATGATACACCAATAATCTTGGCTCTTTCTTTCCACTAGATGAGCTTCCTCCAAACCCTAGCCTCCAATCTTGCTTCAAGAAGCTTTTAGAGTTTTTTGGAGTGTTTGAGTTTTGTAAAATGAGGGATTAGGAGGCTAAAATTCCTTATATAGTGAGAGATATTAGGGTTTTAGGCAAGGAAAATGAACACAAGTCCCTTAGTTAAAATCTGAAAAAAGACCCCATCCAGGGGTACGACTCCCCCATACGATTCCCTTAGCAATCTACTCTAGGGTACGAGTGGTACCATAACTCGTACCCTAGGCTTCTACTAGGTTAACCATACTATTGTGCGTATGAGCGTCAACCTTTGAGTCATATCCAAAGGGTACGACTCACCCCTAACTTGTAAGCTTCACTCGTGACAAAAATAGTCTATTTGGTTTGAGGCTCCCCTCTATACGATTGAGTAGTATACAACTCGTATTCTTTAATTACGACCAAGGAGAGGTCATGTAGTATAGGAAATTGTATGAATCCCTCATGGACATATCAAGGTACAAAAGGTGAGGGGAAGGTGGGTACGAGTCATGACCAAAGATACGAGTGTCGTGTCCAATCGTACCTTGGTCAATCATTCTCCAAACCAAAATTTTTTGCAAGGCCACATCCTTGGGTGTTTCACTAATCTTGTTCCCTATTTCGGTATGGCATGTATGTGTGTATGTATATATATTTATATATATATATATATATATATATATTTCATTGGTTATGTGCATTGATTGATTGGTTTTGAACTGTAGGCATTATTTTATCCTTATCCTTGAATTACATGCTAGCGCTCCAACCGTGTAATACCCCATACTTTTTCTAGATAAAATCTATCCCTAGAAGGTTAAAGAATAGCTTCTAAAATAGATGATAATTATTTCATGTGGAATTCTTTGGATTTAGACTTTTCATGGTGTGGGAAATTGATTAAGCTTTCCATCGATACCGAATTCTCCCACTTTAGACACTTGGTGAAGGAGTTATGGCACTTTTAACTTGGTAGTATGCCACCTGGGCCTTTAGCACGTCGCGAAGATGAGAAAATTCGCATTTGTCAATTTACAATGACCCTCTGCAATATTGGCGTATCGCGGAGAGGGCCAAATCACCAATTGTTCGATTCCAGTGAAGGTCTGCGATATTAGCGCATCGCGCCATGTTTCCAGGTCCTATCCAAGGTGGCAATGCAATACCACCGCATCGCACCACCATGCATATTCCCAGTTGGCATTTTTCAGTGGCTTGGCGCGATAGTGGTGCAACCAAAAGTTGGGATTTTGGTCATTTTTTTTATTCCATTTATGAGTTTAAAAGGGGTATTTTGGTAAAGTACCCAGTCCCAAATCCGTCCCAAAACATAAGATTTATCAAATTTCAAAGCACTTTATGCTACATTCATCATTCTCTCTCAATCAAAATCCTAAGGCTCATACTTCCTCTCTAAGAAAACCCAAATTCCTCCATTAATTCTCCAAGATAATTCAAGATTAAGGATTCCCAATACAAGAACATTAAGAATTCATCTCCAAAGCATCAATAAAGATCCAAGATTCAAGTCTTAGCATCTAGTTCATCAATTAAGTTATGTGGGGTTTGAACAAGGATAAATCTTTCATCCTTATGCCCAAAACTTTATTTTTATTACAAATTTACTGCAATTTATATGATTTCCCATGAATTTCAAGTTAGGGTTTATACCCATTATCATTATTTGCAAGATTATGAGATTTCCCATGGTTTAAAAGTTGAATCACATGATTATGTTTATATTTCCATGCATATTGTTGAGATTTCTAGATTTTAAGATGATTTATAAATATTTACATTACGAAGTATGAATTTTGAGATATTTTAACATGAGATTGATACTTGGGTCACTAGACATCATTTAAAGATTGTTGTTTCAATATTGTTTGTGCTATAAGCACCCCATGATAAGATTATTTTTGGAGTTTAGATAAAGAATCCACTTTATTTCAGAAGACTTGAGATTTAAAGAAAAGCAACGCATAGTTGGCTTTCTATAAACCTTTGTGCTATTTTTGAAGTGGATTTCTTAAGATTTTGAGCATAAGAATAGGAGTAGTATTTAGCACCGAGATAGGTAAGTTACTACGGTTTCATACCCCAGAACTACGTGCCACCGTAGGTACAGATTATCTAATTATTCCCACTTCTACGTGGATGACTCATATTGTGATCACTCAGATTAGATTGTTCTATTCCGATGGCAAGGGTAGAACAACCCTACCTAACGGGGCCAGTCGTAGGACTCCATGGATGCTCACATGGTGTATGTCGGTTAGAAGAACCTCCCAAACAGATGTCCCCCACTCTTAAAACAGTTTAATTGATTTGAAGCCTTAAAACATGCAGAATAAGTTTCAGACTTTATTCAGCCTATATGATTGAGAATAACAACAGAATACAGATTTCAGAACTAAGTGTAATGGCTCACAAGATTTAGATTGCATGTTTTATTATTCATGATGTGACTTTCAAATTTCAGATTACTCAAGCTTAAGTGAGTCATTTACATTTAGCATGCATGATGTTTTCTATAAACTGTGATGATATCGTTTACTTATTGCATGCTCCCCCATGTACTCAGTACATCATCAAAGTACCGATCCACATAAACGTCTGTGTGCTACATTGTCTTATAATGTAGGTTCAGGTGCTCATTCTCAGCAGCGAGAGTGATTTTTGAGCATCTCATCTACATCCCTGCAGTTGGTGAGTCCTATTAGTTCGGGGACTTAGCTATTCATTTTTCCAGTTGTCAGTAAATATTTTCATTACTCTTTTCAGACAGTCTGAGTCAGCTGGGGCCTATCCTAGTGACTCTCTAGATTCAGTTAGTAAAGGCTTGTCGGACTACTAGATTCAGTCTTAGATTTCAGAAGTTGTATTTATACCTTTTAGTATTAGTTTTAGCAGATTGATGTGATTAGTATTTTCAGATATACTCAGACTTTTCAGATAGTTTTCCACATTGTCAGTGTCGTATATTCATATTTCCCTATTTTGAGATTTAGATCTAATAGAAAGAAGGCAGGGTTAGATCAGGACTACTTATAGTTCGAGGCACCGTGTGGCATTCCAAGATCAAATTTTGGGGTGTTACAAACCGCTAACCATATTTGGCATTGTATAACCACACGATGTAGGTATTGGTCATAATACACCTCCTACTCAGTGATTGGACTCAGGATCAGCTTGTGTTGACTTGAAGTGGTGAGCTTCCATACTTTGGAAGGCTTCATTTATTATTTTGGCTTCTTATGTTTTCGTTTGGTTTAGTCTTGGACATCGATTTTGGCTATGGTTGGGGGCATGTCCCGATCGGATATCATTTTACTTTTAGAAAAAGGCTTTGTGGAACTACTATGGGTGGTTGGGCGGTGTCGGCATTGGTGTCAGCCCTAGTGTTGGTATTGGTATTATGGCTGATACCGTTTGACTGTATTTATGATTATTCCATCCTATTATGTTATGGAGATGAACTTGGTTATTATTTTGGGTTGGTTATGGTTGTTAGTTTGGCATTGGATGTCTAAACTTGTTCGGGATGGCCACGGTCGTGAACCTATCCCAAAGTGTTAGAGTTTCAAATACTCTATCTTGTTATATGTTGGAAATTTATCTTACTCAGGTTATGTTCTTGGTTGGTCGGTTTGGGAAACTGGTGGTCTCCGGTACTTTTTGGGCCTGAGATGCCCATTACGACAAGGGACTAGTTTGAGTCGTGTCAATAGGATACCAGTTCTTCATCATCACCTTATTAAGCTACCTATAGTCAATATACATATATGAGAAACCATCCTTCTTCGTTAAGAACAAGATAGGAGCTCCCCAAAGTGACACTCTCGACTAATAAATCCCTTACCCAAAAGATCCTGAGGTTGAGAATTCATCTCCTTAAGCTTGGTAGGAGCCATATAGCATAAATAGTTGGGGTTTCTGGCTCAAGATCAAAAACGAACTCAATATTACACTCAGGAGTAAGACCAGGTAGATCAATAGGGAAAACATCAGGATACTCCTGAACTATAGAAACAAAGTCATACGACGGACTCTCCATACTAATATCACGATATAAGCAAGATAAGACTCGCAGCCCCTCAAAATAAATCTCCTAGCCTGAATATAAGAAATAATCTCCATCGTCTCGTGGCTAATAGCTCCCTGCCACATAATCGGGGGTACGCCGAGCATAACTAAAATAATGCTCTTGGACAAACAATCTAAGACCGCATGATAGTAGGATAACCATACCATGGCCAGAATCACATCAAAATCCACCATGTCTAGTAAAATAAGATCAGCCATAGTATCAAACTTTTGAACAGTCATGACATATGATATAAAAAACCCAATCCACTATAAAAAAACACCCACCGGAGTAGATACACATAATGGCATAGATAAAGAATACCAAGATAACTATAATTGTGAGGCATAATAAGCGACACATAAGAATAAGTGGATCCCAGATCAAATAAAGAAAAAGTCGGTTGATGGCACACTAAAATCATACCTGTGATAATAGTATTTGAAGATTCAGCCTCGGGTTTAGCATGTATGAAATACAACTGACCACACCCGTCACTAAGCTAGGATCATGACTGATATTCTATCCTACCTACCTGAGGACCTCTACAAGCACCTTGGGGACCACTCCCCAGGACCATGCATACAACCTATAGTTGGGGGAGGAACTGCCCTAATTAGGGGAACTCTCTAAGCTGAAGGAACCATCACTCCACGAATGAGGAACTCTTTTGAGAAATGCCCAAAGGGCCCACAACCATAATATGCCCCTGGTGTTTTAGTAAACCCAAGATATCCGGCTGACCCAGAATAACCACCAAGATAAGAATATCCAGAAGATGAACCACTCAGAGGCTGACCACTACCCTGGATAGGGTGATCACTAAAACTAGACTGGCCTCTATCGGTGATCTGAAGAGTGACATGAATGGGCCAACTAGACTGACCCTAATGCTGATAAGGCTAACGTGGAGGTTACCTACTCTGAGAACCACTGCCTCTGAACTGTGAACCACTACGGCTCCCACTGAAACTACCCTCATATCGTGGACTCTAATCAGTACGCCTTTGGGCCTCGCGATGCATCTCTCCATAACCTGAGCATGATCAGAAATCTTAGAAAAATATCTACCTACAAAAACCAATCGTTGCATAGACATACAAAGAGGGAGTCTCAATCCCCGAATAAAGAATCAAACCCTCTCATACTTAATATTTAGAATAGATATGGCATGCCTCAACAACTTATGAAATTGAGCCTTATTAACTCTACAACAGTTATGGAGCCCTGCTCCAACCTCAAGAATTGATCCTTCAAATGATCTCTAAGACTACAAGGCATATATTTCTCCAAGAAGACCTCAAAAAACTGAACACATTTCATAGGATGTGATCCAGATGGCTTGGAATCAAGATAACCTCTTCACTATCAAAACGCAAAATTCAACTGAAAAGTAGTGTAATCCATACCGTGAGTCTCAACTAGGACCAAATTATAGAGTCTATCCTTGAAAGCAATCAAGAACTCATAAGCATTCTTGCCCAGTGCACCAGAAAATCTAGGCGAAGCCAACTTCAGACTCTACCCAGCATCCTCTAATCCTCAACAGACATAGTAGATTGGGCAACTACCGGCTAAGAAACTACCGTCTAAGCAACTACCGATACAAGAGGGACCTCAACTCTGAGAGTCGCAGCTACAGGTTGTGCCCCTACCTCAGTACCACTCTGATCCATAGACTGTACACCATCAAATGGTACACCACCAACTAATCACAAAAGTTGAACCAATACATCCCTAAACAGTGAAGAAGAAATAAACATTGGTGAAGACTAGGCTGGTCCCTAGCCTACCACTGGCTGGGTGGAAGAATATTTGTCTTAGGAGATGGAATAGGGTCTGGGGGAAGGCCCCCTATCTTAGTCCATAGCTGGAGCTACATCCTTAGGTTCCTTCATCTCTAGGTCATCCATAAACTGCGATAGGATCCTAGGTGAGGGATTGAGGTCCTCATCCTGTGTATTAGTAGCACGTGTTCTAGCCATATGTGAAAGAGTAAAACAAAAGAAATCTTAAGAAACCAACTCAGACTCTTAGCATAAAATGAGTAAAAGAATGAGGATCACCTAAGAATGTCCTATAGCCTCCCGAAGATAAAAACATATGTCATCGTTCCAATGCACCGGACTCTACTAGACACTTGCTCATATACCAACAATACTGGTGAACCTGATGCTTTGATATCAATTTGTCACAACCCCATGCACCTACTTTAATCCACAAGTAAGTAAGACAAATCATAGCCCGGAGCTAGAAGCAATGGACTAACTTGGTGAAAAGGAAAAAGAAATGAATTTACAAGTAAAGACTTATAATAATAATATAAGTAATAATAATAGTTTGAATGGTAGATATAGATAATAATAATAATATTCCACAACCTAGTAGTGTCGATACAAGATCTACTAGAAAAAAGGAACATAATCACTGTAATAGTCAAATACAACTCAGTCTCGAATAATGAAAGACTAGACATAGATAATAGAAGGAAAGAAGGCAATTCTGACACTGAGAGCTCATCCTATCTGCAAACTCAAATCAGCATGATCGCATCGTCAACGGCGCTCACTAGTACTTGAATCTACACTAAAGAGGTATAAAAGTATAGTATGAGTACCAAAGTCATGGGTACTCAATAGACATCATTGGCTGACTAAGCTAAATCATAATATAAGTAAAATAATACGCAAGATAAATAAGCTAAGTCAAGGTAAATGTGCAAACCTGGAATAATTCTCCAAATGTTGAGCATAAATAAATAAATATGTAATAGTAACGTAAAGATCACACAATTATAACTACTAAATTTCCCCCCATATGTCAATAAGTACGAAAATTAAATAACCCAATGCAGTCCCCCATAAGCTCAGAGAGTTCAATCAAGAAAGTAAGTAACTAGAATTCCATCAATTTATCGAATATCAAGCCATAATCATGATTCCATACATGTAATAATATACCATAAATACCTCTCATATGCCAAACTCAAATCAAAATTCATATCATCAACATCATCATTATTTATCGGACTTGAACTAGAACTCACATAATCAAATAACAAACTTGAACCGAAACTCGTATAAACACCCAATGACCAAAACAGCAAAATAACGATGTAACCACCATTTTCAATCTATCAAGTATTCAATACAAAGGACATAATTCACCTATAAATTTGCAAGAATCTAATCATAATTTTGGCCTAAGATGGTTTGGAGGGGCCCACTTCTAATTCGCGAAATCCCTTCTAAAGAAAATTCTTTCTTGAACTAGGTTAAGGTATATAAATCCACTTTTAGATATTAAATAAGGCATCATTATCTCTAAGATAGAGAATTCCACCTGCACATGAGGAACTAAGTTAATTACGCCTAATTTATGGGTCCATAATACTCTAACAAGCCAAATAGTACTAATTATACTAGTTATACCACCAAGGCCTAATTCTCATCCCATATCTAGCACATAATCAAAAATATACTATGAATTAGCTCAATCTAAAAGAAGGGTAAACCTATCCTACCTCGACACCAAAGAATGCCTAGTAAAATCTACTAAATCGATGAATTTCCTTTTTGAAAAGCCTCCACCAGATGATACGCTATCAAAATCATAATCTACTCATCAAAATGGGAACAAGAATACTCATATTGTACTTTTGTGCTTTGGATCCAAAATCACGTAAAATCCCATATGGGGGCGCTTGCAAAATTGCACTTTCAAAACTGTCAACGCATCCCTTTATGCTCAAGAAATATTTATCCTTAAGAATGAGTAAATTCTGATCTCAAATGGTGCTACAATAAACCCACCAATATTTTAGAGATTTTAAAAAAAAATGAAGGATTAAATCACGAAATTGATGAAAGCTTACAAAAAATTTGAAGAAAAAACGCATAATTTAAGTTCACAAATGCTCCAAAATTACCCATCAATGATTCTTCTAAGTTTCTACACTATTTAGGGTTCTACCCTCTTGGAAATGGTGAAAGTAAGGGAAAACGGGCTAGGTGGGGTATTTATAAGGTTCCCAGGTGTCCAAATGCCGCTTAAGAGGATATTGGGTCGCTTAAGCGGTCATTGCTTAAGAGACTAAGCAATACTTGCTACTACTATGCATGTCACTTAAGAGACCTTTGGACGCTTATGTGGCCATTGCTTAAGCGCAACAGGCATCACTTAAGAGATACCTACTGGGAAAGCCAGGTCGCTTAAGTAGCCTTCACTTAAGTGACCCAATCGACACCTAAGCGAATGCACCAGCACCAGTTGAGACTTGGAATTATTCGGAGTCTCCGCCACTCCCTCGGAATTCATTCAGAATTCCATATATGCAAACAAACTACTTATCATAATCGACATTTTAGAAAATAGTAATGTATTCTTTTAAAATAATAAATTTATTCAATTTAATAAAAAATAAGAGTTTCTCATCTAAACTTTTCCGTTCTAATCATACTTCTCTTTATGAAATCACATTGTTTTGAAGTTAAAGAAATTCTCTATATATTTCTCCATTACAGATACAAGTGTCATTATTGACATGACCCAAACTTCAGACCATGTTGTATGGGCACCTCAGACTCACATGAACTGGAGGCCACCCTGATAACCCAACCTAAAAGTATCATCATACAATAGGATTCAAAGGAACTCTAAGTCGTACATCAGAATAGCGGAAATAATACCATAAGTCAATATTAGATTCATTATAATAAACTACCCCAAGTTCACAGTTGTTCACAACACCACTACACAATACCAAAGGCAATAAACGTATGTGTTGGGATTAGCCCCCGACTATAACCAAACCAAGTCTTAAAGAGACTAAGTCTAAAGATATAGACCAAGAGATGACGCCTTCCAAAGAAAGAAAGCTCACCACTTTAAGTAAATCACTAACTGCCTCGATCTACTAATCACTGCACAGGTAAAGAAGAAGATGCTCCGAGCCCTACATCGCGTGGGGACGTAATATCCGGAGATAGTTAGTAGTTGGAACGCTAGTGTAACGCCCTGATTCCCATGAACTGGAATGCAACACGGTGCTTATGACCCCGAGGGACCACAAGCTAACCCTTCACTGATATCCGTATCTGTTCACTGCATAATATAATACGATAAATACAGAAACTGGCTAAATCTGGCCATAAGGTTCAAAAATCTAAATATACAGTACTGAAAACTAAATATCAATACATCTGTCTGAAAAACCTCTACACTGTCTGAATTGTGGAGTTGAAGGGACAATTCCCCAACTAACTCCGTCTACTAAAATCATCAAAACACTAAAATAGAATATCCTAGGATGATGAGGACTCACTGCTGCATCCACTGCTACAAGATCTGAGAGCTAAATATACTCTAAATCTTGCTCTTCTGAACCTATGGTAGGGAAAACACCATAGCGCGAATGCATCAGTACAAAGAATGTACCGAGTATGCAAAGATAGGGTAAGGTGAAATATAAGGCTTATGCATAAACATAACAATCTGAATAATATGTATTAGATGGAATAAACATATATAGAAGATCTGCAGTTACCAATTTTGAAACATGTCTGATCAACAATACACACATGGATGCATAAAGTACAACTGAAATCATCATGACACCGAATGTTACATTTTGAACACTGACACCCGAAAATAATAATACTGACAATAAGATACTGAGTATCTGAAGCTACTAGAGCTGACATCTGTACTTATCCATACTGAGAAATTGGATAACTGATATTACTGATATTTGATATTCAAATTCACCAACTCTGGAACACTGAACAACTGAATCTGAGATCAACCCTCATCTAGCAGGAAGTCTCTATACTCAATGATAATGATAATGGATAAATAAGCTCGAGAGCAACCCTCATCTCGTAGGAAGTCTCTCTACTCAATGAAAATGATAGCAATACTGAGAGGCCTGTATCTGACAGCCTCAACTTCTGCACATTAACTGAGTTCTTTTTTTAGACTATTACTGAAACTGTGGGAGTGATCATTTAACTGACATGCCCCACTTACCACAAGTGGGATCCAACCTGTACCCCAGCTGGAAGGGTGTCAATACCGCACCACCAGTAAAGATAACTGCATAGGACCCTCTACTATCAGGACCTCAAACAAGAACGGTGAGATCCTCTACTCGCAGGACAACCACCTCATCTAACCCTCTACTCGTAGGATAGATGTCTCAACCTATGCTGCGAACGTAGTTCTAGAGCATAAGGATTTCTACCAGGAATCAAACCCTCTACTCGCAGGAATGTTCCTATCCTTAGCTCACTCGATGTTGAATCCTACTCCCAACTGAAAGACACTTAACCGGTTCTTAAATGTACTCAACTGTACTCAACTGAACTAAATTTGTTCTCACATTATGATACTTTATCAATATGACAGAGTTCGCTTGATTTTGTTCTCTAACGGAGTATTTCTAAATGCCACTTACTTTTAAGATAAGCTTACTATCTCACAAAATGTACAGAGGTCTGTAACGGAGTGAATTGATATGTAAGATTTCAGAGCTTCATGGCCCGAGTATTCGATAAAGAATGATTTCTGAGATTACTGAGTTTTCCCCAAGTTTTGAAACTAACCGGGAGTTCATTGTTCATCGCTCGATTGAGATTATCATGAAACTGACTCGGCTCTAGACCAACAGACTATTTTGGGCATACGTACCCCCAGCACACAATAGCATAAAGTAACACAAGATAGATAACTCATACACAACATGCCCATAGGCCATCATACGCAACACGTAATTGAGGACTTCACACTTAGCAAATTAAATGGCCTCATTTCTTCATATAAGCATCCAATCGAACACATGGGGAGTATGCTTTGGGTCCACAGCAAATACTACGCATAAATATCATAGTTACCTCAACAATTCATCATGGCATTCCATCATACACCCACAACGCACCACAAATTCAAGGAAATAAACTATCCATAGGAACAAAGCATGAATCTATCTTTTAAGACCTAATGAACCACAACGCATAGTTTTCTATTCTCTTAAATATTTTGTCAAACATATGGTAGACATAAGTTAAGCATATGGATATGGCATGAAATCATAATTTGGATAACAAACATGTCAAATACTTAATTCTTCTTCACATAGGCATTTTACCAATCACCTTACATGCACCATTTAGGGCATAGGTTTAATGCTTAATTTTCATGCACCGCAACACCATCATCCTTCAACTTCAACATCCACATTTCTCAATTCACAATCCAACTCACATTTAGAAAATATTTGGCATATCAATCAATAGTAGGGATATATAATTCCCAATAACAATTATCAAGTCATAACAAGGAAATAATGGAATAATAGTATAAATCAAGGCTTAACAATTTAAATCATCATATATTCAAAATCAATTAATTTTGGACCTATTATGTTATAAAAAAACAAAATATCTAGTCTCTTAGGTATTTTCACAAACACCTTACATGCACTTCTTAGGCATAGGTGGATTCATCAAGATTACAAGTATTCAATCACCCATTTCATATATTTATACATCACACACCACCATAGTTTCCACAAACATACAAATATCCCTTCTTGGATATCATCAACTTCAACAACATAAAAAACCAACCATCACACAAATACTACACACATATACTTCAACCAACACACATAATCATCCCACACATATATCTCAACCATCATGTGAATACTACACACATACACAATGAAAATTTAGAAAGTATAATCATATATATATATATATACACGTGTATCTTGAGCCTTTGAAAAAGGATTTGTGGGCTCTATGGACGAAAGGAGCCCATAGATAAACACTTACATACCTGGAACAACGATCTTCAATGATTCCTTAAACTTGTTCTTGGTTTCTTGAAGTAGAAATTGAATTTTAGGAAGAAAAATTGGAACCCTAGGCTTCTTAATATTTTAGAGAGAAAGAGAAGGAAGAAATGAAAGAAAATAATGGTCCTTCATCCAAGGGGTATACATATATACATATCACACATATACATATATCATATATATATATATATATATATAATGGAAAAAGGGAAAGGACCAAAATGCCCTTAAAAATAAAAAAAAATGTCAAATCTGTCCTTTGGTGGACTGTTTTGATAGCCTGAAGTAGATCGACCATAACTTTTTGTTCCGATGAGCAAATTGGATGAAACTAATTTCATTAGAAAGAGGACTCTCAGATCTTTCCGTTTATATATAGTATCTCACCCAGATCATTATGTACAAGGAGTTATGATCGTTTGTAGTTGACCCTAAAATTCACCTGGCTGTAGTATTTTTTTTCCTGCATGTTTTACTGTTCACTACTATTCATGGTTCGATCGGAATGTTCATAACTCATCGCTCGGGTGTTCGTTTTGAATGATCCACATATCATTGGAAATCTTATTCGATACTCTACGCAATGGTGGGTCACAATCCAAGAAATTCCTCATAGAAAATTTATAATTCATTCTAGAAGGTAGAACCCAACACGTTTACGCACAAACTTCTAATGAAAAATTTTCTGGGGTATTACAGCTAGCATGTAACTCAATGATAAGTGATAAAATAACATCATCATTCAACAACAAGACAATATATCACATTCCATCTCATTCACACACTTATTCATACATATAGAAATATCAGATTCTAATCAATATATCATATCAAGGCTCGTCATCATTCTCAAGCATTCATTCATCAGGCATGAAGTGGAGGACTACCACCTCCCACACTCATAGATTCATCATTATTAACATGATAAGGACTTCAACCACAATCACATTATCACTAGATAAGGGACTTCACCCGTGCACACACATTTATTAGCCAAGGACTTTAACCACATTCACTATTATTCAAATAAGGGACTTTACCCACACACGTTTATCATTCAACAAGGGACTTTACCCATACACATTCATCTAGGCAACAAGGGACTTTACCCACATATATTATCTAGGCAAAGGACTTCAACCTTATGCCCATTCATTATACAAGGGACTCTAACCTCATGTTACACGTGGACTCTAACAAGAAGCCTTTTCATAAGGTGAGGTACCTTGAACTTATGAGATCTCATTAGGAATGAGACTCTAACCGCATACAATTTCATTAAGCAAGGTACTTTAACCTTAATCCATTTCATAAGGCAAGGGACTCCAACCATAAGAGATCGCAACCATCATAATTAACATTGGCACTCTAACTCTTTACTCATGCATCAATATACATTCAATAGACTTTAACCAATTCAACACTATTCATGACCACAAGGTCCTTATGGGAGCCTTCATTTCTCAACTATCTCATTAGGTCGATGCCTTTATTCAATTTATCAAACAATTTATTTTACGGTAATCAAGACCCTCACAAGACATTCATATTCTAATAGAATTCTTATACTACACTCTAGATCAATACACTATCCAAGTTCAATTTATATTGAGGGACTTCAACCCCCTTATTGGTCATTAGCACAACAAGGTTATCATCACACCTTGTATGGATAATAATACCTCCACAATATTATTCAACAATCATTCATACTTATTTTGGTCCCTTGCCCTAGCTCAACACATTATCAACATACAAGTAGTCATTTCATTTAGACATTTTCACAAATACCTTTTGTGCATACCTTTAACAAGGTCATTTTCATGGTAGATATCATCAAGATTAGGGTTACTCAAGACCCTCATGTTAAACAACACACAACAAGCATCTAAATATGCAATCTACCATCAATAACATGTATCAACACAAGTACAAGAAAGAATCATCATTATTTATTGTTAAGTATCAAACCCCTTTTCATTTGATTCAAAACCACCATGTACACTTACTAATCCAAGTGTTTAATACATGGATTTATAGTTATTTAAAGAGTGTAAGATATACATGACTTGAACAAGAATACACACCAATAATGCTGACTCTTTTTCTTGCCGCAAGATGAACAACTCCAAACCCTAGCCTCCAATCTTGCTTCAAAGAGCCTTTAGGATGTTTAGGATTGTTTAAGTCTTGCAAATGAATACTTGGGAGGCTACCAATACTTATATAGGTAAAGGACTTAGGGTTTTAGGAAAGGAAAATGACTAAAAGGTCCTTGTTTAAAAGCTGGAAAAACACATACGTGCAGGGGAACGACTCCCTCTCACGGTTCACTTGGCAATCGTAACCTAGGGTACGAGTGGTACCCTAACTCGTACCCTAGACTTATCTTAGGTAAACCACACTATTATTGGTACGAAAAGGGACCTTTGAGTCATAACCAAAGGTTACAACTCACCCTCTAAGTCGTAGGCTCCATTCGAGACCAAAACAGTCCACTCTAGGTTAGGTTTCCCTCTATACGGTTGAGTAGTTTACAAATTATAAGCATGGTTACGACCAAGGTATGACCTTATAATATGGAGGATAGTATAATAACCTAACATACTTCCTAATATATGAAAGAGGATATCATGGTGGGTATGAGTCGTGACCTAGGGTACGACTCAAGCACCCCCAACCGTATCAACTCCAGAGGCATCAAAAGTTGATGTTTTCTCAATGGTTACAAGGTCTAGGTGCTTTTACTTTCTTCCACTTTGATAGGTAAGTATATATACAAGTTAACACCTCAACATACCAAAGAAATATTTACACAAGTTAGAAACAACACACTACAAGGATACAACACAACACATATATCACGATAATTACCAATCAACCAAAATTTTGTGAGGCCACATTTTCGGGTGTTTCAGTTTTATCCTTTTAAAGTTGTTTCTCCTTCACTTGTTTATTTTTGCTATCATTAATAAAGTTTTCAACTTCCAATTCAGTTACAAATAAGGAGTACTCATTTTGTGACTCAACAACAGAAAGAGCTAGCGCATTCGATACCTTTCCTTCTACACAAACTACAGCTCCTGTTTCTCCGTCGAACACTAACTCTTTTGTTAACTAATTCTGGAATACTTTTCTTCAACTAAACATAAATCTTTACTTTATTATCGTTCTTTATCATCATTGGTGATGAATTACCTTCAACGATATATTGAACATTAATTTTTTCCTAAATTTCTCAATATTTTTTAATTATGTTGCAATTGTCGAAATCAATCTCAAATACGAAATACTTTTCGAAATCATAATTTCATCATTTTTGTATCATTCATATGGTATATAAGATTGTCAGAAACGAAAATATCTCAACAGATTTGCAGTGTTCATATTGTATCTGGATTAAACAAAGCAAAAAAAATAGAGCTCAAAAAAATTAAAAAAAAATCATCGATAAAATTGTCAGTGTTTGATTGAAGAGCTTGATTGATGATTCAAAATTTGAATTTCAAAAGTTGTTACTGAATTTAAGAGATTCAAACCATAATTATTATGGCGTTAATTGCTCACTTAGTTTAAGGAATCAACCGTTATTTTTCATTTATACCATTAATTAGTTAGTACTTATGTATAGGTTAGTTATGTATCTCAAGTCATTGTTATGTATCAGGATTCTCAAAATATAGGATTTGATGCAATTGTTTAAAGATCCGGGAAAAAGTGTAATTATGTAGCAAAATCTTGGGATTTATGTTTTTTATACCTAAAATTAGCTTAAAAGTTACTTAGTCAGTGCCCTCTTTTGGGGTAGAAAATTACATGTGATAGTCCACACAATGGGTGGCTTCATTTTATTTTTTTGTCTCCTATATGAAAAGTCTTTAAACACTAGTCTTCCTTCCCTTTTTATATATAGAACAAGTACATTTTTGCCCCTCTATACCTCAAATGTTTTAACATTTTCATGCTCATTTATCTCTCAACTTTCTGTTTCTTTCCTTGAATTTTTTTCATTTCCTTTTTTCTCATTTGAATTCATTTTTCTCAATCTTTATTTTTTTTCTTTTTTTCTCAAACGGTATTTATTTTTCATTTTCTTTTTTCTTTTTTTTTAATTCTTTGTCTCAACCTTTATTTTTGTTCTCATTTTTGTTCCTTTTCTTTCATTTTTCTCAAACTTTATTTTTATTTTCTTTCTTTTCATTTTTGTTTTACTCAACCCTTTTTTTGGTTTTTATTCTTCTTTTTTTTTTCTTCTCTTTTCTTAACCTTTATTTTTTTTCTTTCTTTCTTCTTAATCTTTATTGTTTCTTCTCTTTTTTTACTTCTCTTTTGACTTTTTTCTCAACTTCTATTGTTTGCTAATGAATAAGAAGTTGGATAATCTACAAAGAGTATCTTCTTTTTTTTTACATCGAAGTAAATTTAAGAGTGTGACTTGTTGTTCGAAGGTTCTTTGGGATAAGTCTTGCCTTTGAGGAAAAAGTTGTAGGATATTTCATAAATCAAGACACAATGCGGCAGTGTCAATTCTTGTTCATGGTGCGTAATTTGTTGTTTGAAAGTTCTTGGGCTAAATTTTGCCTCTAAGAAAAGATTTATAAGACATCTCATAAATCAAAACACAATGTAGTAGTGTCAACTCTTGCCCATGGGGCGTAACTTGTTGTTTGAAAGTCTTTGAGCTAAGGCTTGCCTCTAAGCCAAGAGTTATAGAATATCATAAATCAAGACATAATATAGCAATGTCAACTCTTTCCCATAGGGCATAACTTGTTGTTTGAAAGTCCTTGGGCTAAGTCTTGCCTTTGTGGGAATATTTATAGAGCATCTCATAAATCAAGACACAATGTGATAGTGTCAACTCTTATCCATTAAGCGTAACTTATTATTTTAAATTCTTTGCGCTTAGTATTGCCTCTAAATCAAGAGTTATAGAGCATTTCACAACTCAAAATACAATGTGGTAGCGTCAACTCTTGCCCATTGTACATAAGTTCTTGCTTGAAATTCCTTGGGATAAGTCTTACATTTAAGGCAAGAGTCATAGAACATCTCATAAATCAAGACACAATGAGATAGTTTCAACTTTTATCGGTGGGGCGTAACTTGTTGTTTGAAAGTCCTTGGGCAAAGTTTTATCTTTAAGACAAGAGTTATAGAACATCTCATAACTAAAAATACAATGTGGTAGCTCCAACTCTTGCCTATGGGACGTAATTTGTTGTTTGAAAGTCCTTGGGCTAAGTCTTGAGGCAAGAGTTATAAAACATCTTATAAATCAAGACACAGTATGGAAGTGTCAACTCTTGACCATGCAACATAATTTGTTGTTTGAAAGTCCTTGGGCTAAATCTTCCCTTTGAGGGAAAAATTATAGAGCATCTCATAAATTAAGACACAATATGGTAGTGTCAACTCTTTCCCATGAGACGTAACTTATTGTTTGAAAGTCCTAGGGCTAAGTCATCCCTCTAAGGCAAGATTTATAGAACATCTCTTAGATTAAGACACAATGTGGCAGTGTCAACTCTTGCCCTTCGGTGTAACTTGTTGTTAGAAAGTACTTGGGTTAAGTCTTTCCTCTAAAGCAAGATTTATGACACAACCCAAACCATGGCCTGGCCATGTCGGATATCTCATGTCCAACCAGGACCGAAGACCACCCCTAATACCCAAACCATTGACCACCTTACACCCATATCGGATGAATTCCGAACATATAACAAGAGAAGAGAATATCAATTTAAAGACATTATAATAACACCAATAACCAAACAACCAACCAATACCACCTATGTCCACAGTAGTTTGATAAAGCCTCTAATTAAAATTAAAGAATATCCAGTCAATACATGCCCTCGACCATATCCAAAACTAAGACCAAAAGAAATAGTAAAAAAATAAGGAAATCCATAGCATGAAATGAGGTCTTTCAAAGTATGAAAGCTCACCACTTAAGTCTGACTCAAAAGCGGTCCCCAAATCACCTAGTCACTGAGCAGGAGGAGTGGAAGTAAGGCTAGTTTGTGCATCGTGTAGGGATATAGTATCCGAAGATAATTATCGGGGTGAACGCTATCATGTAACTCATGAATAAGGATAAAGTAATGCCATCAATCCAAAAACTAAGTCAGACCAATGCACATAACCATATGCAAATACATATATATATATATACCATGCCGGTATAGGGAACAAGGTTTAGCATGCATTTTAAAACCTTAACCTAGGCTGAGTAGTTTTACCGTCATAGATCCACCCACGGGCCATATGGGTCCAGTGTTACCCTCTTAATGGGCCCCAGTGCGTGTTAGCTGAATGAACCGAAGATACCATAGGTGGTTGGGGATTCTCTTATACCCCTTACCCTCGATGATACGTATGCGCACTTGGGGGATTCCCTTGTACCCCACAAGCACTTGGTCATCAAGACCAATCCCCCAAGTCGGTAAACACGAGTTTCCAGTGTTAGTCCTTTGGACTCACATCTTCACAGCCAGCTATCACAACCCCCTTCATTACACAATTAAAACATTTAACACATAACCAAACCACCAATTCAGGAGTTAATTATTAAGTGGTATCATCATACCAACTATATCTTGCAAGTAATTTCATTAGCCAACACTTAGGGGATTCTCATGTACCCCGCAAACTCCATTATTAAGATCACTTTGGGGATTTTTGTGTACCCCACAAGATTTTTAAAACCATCCTTACCCCTTTAACCATTTATACCATGCATTAGATTCAAGAAAGAAGTCAGGCCAAGTGATAATGCACAAACCTAAATCAATTATGCAAGTGGGTTGAGATTATTACCAATTTCTATACCAAACCAATTAATTTGGGGATTCCTTTATACCCCTATTTCTATCCACCATTCCCATGCACTTCAATACATTTATCAACCATCAATTTAAGCACAGTAGTTTCATAGATATCATGGAAAAGCATTTAAACAATTAATATTAAAAGCCCTCAAGCCATAGTTTGAAACCCAATATCAATATCTTATGAATAATACTTTAAATCATAAACTTTTACAAAAATTAACAATGAGAGAAGAGTGACATGCCTGAAATAACAAGATGTAAGGAGAGAAATCACTCTTAAAAGCCCTAATTGCTTAATCTCTTAAAAACCCTAAGTGTTCTTGACCTTGAGGATTTGAGAGTGTTTTGAGAAGATATTTGATTTGTTTCTGAGGGCTAATGATGCCCTAAAGGGGTTATAAGACGTGGCTTTCAAGTTGAGAAAAAAAAGGAAATATCTAGAATCTCCTTAACTTAAAAACTAGAAAAAAATTGCCTTTGATTACGAGTCAACCATCGACTTGTAACCACACTTTATGACTCATCACCACGATTCATAACCAAGACAGTGACTAGGACCCCATACACTATTAACCTTACGACTCGACCAACCCATTTATAATGAGACCCTACTACTCGTAGGGACCAGTTTAGTCAACACAGAACCCAAATGGGTTAAACACTGGACATCCTAGGATTTCATATCACGACTCATAATAATTCCTTACAACTCATAATGATCCACTCATACTAGAGCAGAATCATATCACAAACTTACATAATTTGGTTACGAATCCTCTTAATGATTCATCACGAGTCTTTACAACATGTGTCCCCAAGTTGTACTCAATACAGAAACTCAAAAACTATTTACTAGACACCTTACGACTAGGGTCTCCTAACCTGTCAAGACACCTTATAACTCGTAAAGTAAGTCATAACCAAGGAAGTAAGCTCAAAGCTCCAAGAAATTTTCAAGGGCCAAAAATTTGGGGTGTTTTGATTCTCCCCCACTTGGGTCATTCATCCTCGAATCACGAGACAAGGAATTTACTAGCAAGATTAGACCCCAAACATCACTACTCTTACCTTTAAGGCAGAAAACAAAATACCGAGGAATTTACAATCTTCCTTTACAAAGACAAAAAACAAAGATATTAAGAGCAACACATACCTCGAGCACGATTTTCCAAAATGAGTAACAAGAATAGATATTTAGACTTTATGTCCTCTTCGATTTTTCCAAAAAGCTTACAACATCCCCAAAAAGGCATATAGCAACCCGTACCTATCACTACTCTTCTCCACCATGCTCTAAACTATGAACACATATTCCACCATCTCAGTCTCCTAATTCCTTGGCGAAATACATAACTACGAGGGCCTGAGAATAACCGCATATTCCTCCTATGTTAAGGACTAATGCAAAGTTCAAGGGGATAACGTAAGGTATGGGGCCCTATACTTTATATTCCACCAACAATGTTATTCCAACTTATCACTATAATCCAACATTAAGTCTCAAATCAAAGGGTACTAGCCGCATAACATGGGGGTTTTATGTATCTATCAATTATCACATCCAAGCCTATTATTTTATTTAGTAATAGAGAGTATATTAGTATTTAGTCAAAAGTAGAAAATTTATCTAGATTAGCAGCCACATCCGGCATACTAGGTTAATATACTTTAAGTGTGTCTTCCTTACAGTAGTTATGCCTAACAAATATTCTTGGACTACGTTTACAACTGCAGGTAGAGGGGAGGAAAAAATGTGGGCGTTTCCAAAATTTGTTGCATTGAGTCAAAGCTTTTCTAATGCATCTTCCATCTTGTTTTGATCCCTAAATATGTAGATAGGTGGAGCAGCCTGTAGAATTTCCATCAAAGACTTGCATTCATGAAGCAAATTGTGATAGTGAGTATCATTACTATTAATTAAGTGTATCACCTCCAAGGAATCGATGTTTATCACAAGGGGTCGAATGTTGTTTAGGACTGCTAAACGAGTCCCCTTCTGAGAGAAAGGATTTTTTCCTGCACAGGGGATGCTTGTGGGATAGACTCATAGAAGCCAATAACATAATTCCCTTTGTGGTCCCTGATTGTACCTCTAATTCTACCCTTTCCTATGGGATCTATGCAAGCCCCATCCGTATTTAGTTTAAAAGTATAGTCCTTTGGTGCTTCTCATTTCACAGTGAGGTGGATTGGATCTTTCTTGTGATGTCTCTTATTCTTAATAAGGAGGTCTATTTTATTGCCGAGTTGATGGGTATATCTTTGGGGATGCGCTCAGTCTTATTATTGAACTAGTTGTTATTTCTGGTTTTCCAAATTACCCATAGTCATTGGGGTATAACAGTACCCTAAGAGGTATAAGCGTTGATGGGTTTATTGCGCATGTGTTTCCAGGTGCTGAGCCAGTTAGTATAGTCAAGATTCTGGAGAGTATTTAAGAATGAAGTGTTGTTTTTGATTTGTAGTTCACTCCAGAATCATGTGGCATTAGTGCACATGAAGAAAATATGATTCAAGGTTTCAGGGATAGATTGACAGAAGGAGCATTGGGGGTCTATGTTGAGGCCTAATATGTTAAGATGGGAGTTTGTGGGCAATCTCCCATGAGTAAACATCCACAAAAAAGTATTGACTTTGTTAGGGGCATTAGTTTTCCAAATATCAACATATCCAATGGATTCCTGGGGAAGAGTACTATCTTGGTTATGGGTAATTACTCTATACGCGCTGCCGGCGGTGAACTTTCCATTAAGGTAAATTTCCAGTATGGATGATCATCGTATGAGCTTCCTAGGGGAGTGGTGCTAAGGATTATTTAAGTAATATTCTCAGGGAGTTGGATGGAAAGGTTAGTGAGGTCCTAGTTTCCATTAGCTACAACATCCTTCACTTTAAGGTTTTCTTCTTCTAAGGTCAGGGGTCCTGAACATGTTCCCGAATAGGGTTGGTATGAGGGAGCCATGAATCATTGAGGAAGTTACCCTTATTACCCTAATGGATGGACCACGCCAATCTCTTAAAGCATTCTGTCTAACCCTCTTGGACATTTTTCCAAGTCCTAGAAACCCATATATTGTCATTGTATCCTCTTCCCTCCTTTTGTACTTAGGACTCTTACCCAAAGAGAGTTGGGGTTTTTGAATAGTCTCCATGCTAGGCTAGCATGGAGGACTTTATTTCTATTTTCATCTTTGTGAAGACCCAAGCCTCTATAAGATTTTTCCCTAGTTATATTGTCCCAATTCACCAAGTGCATCCTTTTTCTATCAGCACTACTACCCCAAACAAAGTTCTTTTAGATCCTATTTATCGTCTCAAGAGTTTTTTGGGGTAGTTTTATGTACTGCATGACATGGGAAGGAATGTTGCTTAAAGTAGACTTGGTCAACACAATCCTTCCAGTCATATTGAGCATATGGGTTTTCCACCCAGCCAGCTTGTTATTGATGTTATCAAGGATATACTGGAAATCAGTCTAGTTGGGTCTTTGGTTGAGAATAGGAAAACCTAGGTATCTACCAAATTTAGCACTCACCTTTATGTGGAGTATGTCAGAGCACTCCCTGGATAGGTTAGAGCTACAGTTGGAGGATACGATGACTTTAGATTTGGTGACATTAATTATTTTACCTGAGTTATTGCTAAAGTCATCCAAAATAGAAAGAATGGTTCTGCAATTGTTGGGGTCAGCCTGGGCAAATAAAGTAAGGTCATTAGCAAAGAATAAGTGAGAGACTTTTTGTCCACTAGTGGTGACACTAATGGGTTTCCACTTTTTCTGTTGAATGGTTTTATTGATGTTTCTTGATAGTCTCTCCTTACAAAGAATAAAAAGGTAGGGGAGATGGAGTCCTCCTGCCTGATGCCCCTAGAGAACTCAAAATAAGGAGAGGATTTACCATTTATTAGGATAGAGATGGAGGAAGTGGTTACACAGGACATAATTAGGTTAGTAAGCCCTTGGGGAAAGTTGAAGTACATGAGAGTGTCCCTAATGAAGGACCATTCTAACCTATCAAAATCCTTTACAAGGTCGATTTTCAGAATCATATTAGCTTTCTTTCCTTTCATCCTTTTGAAGTGGTTGATATATTCCTGGACAAAGATAGCATTGTCAGCCTTAATTCACCATCTCAATAAGCCTATAAGCACAATACTCTTCTCTAAGGGGTATCACTATGGACATGTACTAGGGATACTTGGCTCTCTAATACTAAAAATCTCATCCATCCAGATGCTACCTGGGGTTCAGCATAGTCTTACAAACTACATGTCCTAACCCATTCAATGACTTAGCCCCCAATCCATCAATTAAACCAGGACCTCCGGCCTATATATCACAACTTTCCTATTCTAGTATCCCCTAAGTCATCAACCTCATCTCTTCTGCCCACTCTATTAAGCCAATCAAATTTTCTCCCATAAATCTCGCATTGCTATCGTCGAGCTAACATACTCCTTTCACCAAAATCAACATTTAAGGTTCAAACTTCGTGTCTAGCACAACCATCATGCACCATTAAATCCTGCAAAGTCCACCCAATAGAGAGGTCACCCTAACCCCCTTTTCCTACTGCCAATAGTCTATACCTCTATGAAGAATCCTATCATTTATAAGCATGAGAAATGCAAGAGCACTCCCCAGAGAAATACTAGGGTGGAGGAAACCTTATCAAAATGATCCTTCAATAGTTCCTTAAGCTCCTTCAACTTAACTGGAGTTATTGTATAAAGAGGGAGAAATTGGGATAGGACGAGTGTCCAGAAGAAGATCAATCTCAAAACAAATTTCCCTCATCGGGAGAGATACCTGGAAAGTCACCAAGGAAAACCTCCGAAAATTCACTAACCACGGAACGGACTGTAACGAAGGACTTTCCGAGTTAGAATCTTTAACTCAGACCAAAGGGTAAAGACACCCCTTGGAAATTAATTTTCGGGCTCTAAGATACGATATGAACCTCCTCTTAGGCACTAGGGAACTCCCCTTCCTATTTCTAAAACCAGCTCCTTAAGGAATTTAAATAGGACCTTACGATTTCGTCAATCTAAAAAGGCATAGCACGACTGTAACCAATCTATCCCCAAGATGACATCAAGAACAACCATATCAAATTTAATCAAATCCACCGAAGTTTCCCTACCATCAACAGATACCACACAACCCCTATAGACTCTTTTAGAAATCACAGAGTCACCCACCGGGGTAGAGATAGAAAAAGGGTTTGAAATATACTCGGGACTGAAACAAAAATAAATAGCCACATATGGGGTCACATAAGGAAGAGTTGAACACAAATCAAGAGTACACACCATGGGATAAGAGTTTTAACATACCAGTGATGGCATTAGGAGATGTCTCAGACTCTTGAAAGATAGGGAGAGCATAGAGACGGTCCCGGCCAGTGCCGGAGCCAGAAACAGCTCGGTGCAGGAGCTAAAGAAGTAGAAACTAAAATTCTATTTTCCCCAGTGGCAACCCTTGTAGGACATTCCCGTTACGTCTGACCCAACTGACCACAACTAAAATACTGATTCCTCCATTTATAATAATAACCACGGTGAAACAAACCACAAAACCAGCAGGGAGGATAGGGTGGGTTTGATCGAAAATAAAGTCCACTAGAAGACTGAGGATAAGGAGTATTGACAACCAAGTGGGAACTCCCCTGATTCCTCTACTCAGATCACTATCCACCATCTCTACCACTATTTCTCTGGCCCCTTCCCCATTCTGAATATTGATACTTCTTGCTCTGCCTATTGCTCGTCTTTTCCTGATCCCTTCTCACACTAAAAGGATTGGATTATGTGACAGAGAGACCACTATCTGGGTCAACAGATGAATAAAATATCAAAACTCGGCATTAGTGATATCTTCTCGAGGTGACTAAGCATAAGTATCACTTTCTAGAGTAGGGTCAGTGAAGACCAGTGGAACTCCACGGGGGCATTCAGAAGCAGCGAACCTTGACCGGGTATGTACCGCATAAGTTGGATGAGTTCCTTCCATGTTGTCCTCGAGCAGGACAAATAAGTTTCCATGATCTTCAGACCTTCTGGTAGGCATGATATGGAAGACGGACAAATGGAAGCATCCTAGAATCTACAGCCCAAAAATAGAACAACAAGAAAGGAAAACATTTCTAAATGCCTCGTAGCCTCTCCCTTATAATTGTGGTGCACTATACACTCATAAAAGAGACTTTACTTGATACGGCTTTGTGGACACCCAATTGATCATGAACCTAGCACTCTGATACCATCTTGACACGACCCAAACCAGGGCCTGACCGTGTAGGGTATCTCAAGTCCAACCAGGACCAGAGACCACCCTTAATACCCAAACCATTGACCACCTTACACCCCATATGGGATGAATTCCAAACATATAACAAGATAAGAGAATATCAATTTAAAGACATTATGGTAACTCTATAACCAAAACCAAATACCAAAAACCAAACAACCAACTAATACCAGCTATGTCTACAGTAGTCCGACAAAGCCACTAATCAAAATCAGAAAAAATCCAGTCGGGACATACCCCCGACTATAGACAAAACCAAAACCAAAAGGAATAGTAAAGATATAAGAAAATCCATAGCATAAAATGGGATCTTTCGAAGTATGGAAGCTCACCACTTCAGTCTTACTCAAAGGTTATCCCCGAATCACCTAGTCACGTAGCAGGAGGAGTAAAAGTATGGTCGGTTCCTGCATCACATGGGGATACAGCATCCAAATATAGTTAGCGGGGCGAACGCTAGCATGTAACTCAAGGATAAAGATAAAGTAATGCCATCAATCCAAAAATCAAGTCAGACCAATGCACATAGCCATATGCAAATATATATATATATATATATATATATATATATATATATATATATATTAATACCATGTAGGGATAGGGAACAAGGTTCAGCATGCACTTTAAAACCTAAACCTAGGCTGAGTAGCTTTACCCTCATATATCTACCCACGGGCCATATGGGTCCAGTGTTACCCCCTCGATGAGCCCCAGTACATGTTAGTCGAACCAATTAGAGATACTATAAATGGTTGGGGATTCTCTTGTACCCTTCACCCTCTATGATATGTACGTGCGTACGTACGTATGTGCACTTGGGGGATTCCCTTGTACCCCACAAGCACTTGGTCATCAAGACCAATCCTCATGTCGATAAATACGAGTTTCCAGTGGTCGTCCTTTTGACTTAAACCTTCACAGCTAGCTATCATAATCCCCTTTATTGCGCAATTAAAATATTTAACACATAACCAAACCACTAATTCAGGAGTCAATTACTAAGGCATTATTAAGTGGTATCGTTATATAGACTATAGCTTGTAAACAATTTCATTAGCTAATACTTAGGGAATTCCCATGTACCCTGCAGACTCTATTATTAAAATCACTTGGAGAACTTTCGTGTATCCTACAAGATTTTCAAAATCACCCTTACCCATTTAACCATTTATACCATGCATTAGTTTCAAAAAATAAGTCAGGCTAAGTGATAATACACAAACCAAAATCGATTATGCAAGTGGGTTGAGATTATTACCAATTTCCATACCAAACCAATTAATTTAGGGATTCCTTTGTACCCCTATTTTCATCCACCATTCCCATGTACTCCAATACATTTACTAACCATCAATTTAAGCATAATAGTTTGATAGATATCATGAAAAAACATTTAAACAATTTATACTAAAAACCCTCAACCCATAGTTCAAACCCAACATCAATATCTTATGAAAAATACTTTAAATCACAAGCTTTTACAAAATTGGCAATGAGGGAAGAGTGATAAACCTAAAATTACAAGATGTACAGTGAGAAATCACTCTTGAAAGCCCTAATTGATTACTTCTTGAAAACCCCAAGTGTTCTTGACCTTGAGGATTTAAGAGTATTTTGAGAAGTTATTTTATTTATTTCTGAGGGCCTAATGATGCCCTAAAGGGGTTATAAGACGTGGGTTTCAAGTTGGGCAAAAGGGAAAATGTCCAGAATGCCCTTAACTTAAAAACTAGAAAAAGGTCGCCTTTGATTATGAGTCAACCATCGACTCGTAACCACACTTTATGACTCATCACCACGAGTCGTAACCAAGACAGTGACTAGGACCCCCATACATTGTAGACCTTATGACTCAACCACCCCATTCGTAATGACACCCTACGACTCGTAGAATCCAATCTTAGTCAACACAGAACCTAAATATGTTAAACACAGGGAATCCTATAATTTCATCTCACGGCTTGTAACAAGTCCTTACGACTCATAGTGAGCCACTCGTACTCAGAGCAGAATCATGTCACAAACTTACATGATTTGATTACGACTTCTCCTAACGACTCATCACAAGTCTTTACGACTCGTGTCCCCAAGTTGTACTCAAGACAGAAAATCAAACACCATTCACTGGACACCTTACGACTAGGGTCACCTAACTCGTCAAGACACCCTACGACTCGCGGAGTCAAGTCGTAAATAAGGTAGTGAGCTCAAAGATCAAGAAATTTTCAAGAGCCAAAAATTTGAGGTGTTTCAATCTATAGAACATCTCATAAATCAAGAAATATAGTGGTAGTATCAACTCTTACCCATTGGGGCGTAACTTGTTGTTTGGAAGGAATAAAAGAAAAGAAAAGAAAAATCATAAAAACTTGAGGAAAAAGAAAAAAAATAAGAAAAACATTTAAAAAGATCAAAGAAAGTAAAAAAGAAAAAAATAGAAGTTGAGAGGAGAAAAGTTAAAAACTAAAAGAAAAAATAAAGGTTGAGAAAAAAGAAGAAAATGAAGAAAAAAAAAGGACAAAATATAAAAGAAAAGAAAAATAAAGGCTGAGAAAAATATTTTAAAAAAAAAAAGAGAAAATACAAAATAAAAATTAAAAAAGAGAAAAAAAAATAGAAGTTGAGAGGAGAAAAGGAAGAAAAGTAAAGGTTGAGAAAAAACTAAAAAATAAAAGTCAAAGTGAAATAAAAAAAGAGAAAATAAATAAAAGTTAAAAGATAAATAAGCATGGAAATTTGTTTTAAAATATTTGAGGTATAAAGGGGAAAATAAATATTTGTTCTATACATAAAAAAAAAAAAAAAAAGGCAGACAAGTTTTATAGGGGGACAAAAAAAGCAAAGTCACTCATTGTAGTCTATGGGAGTCATTTCTATAGTTTACCCCTTTTGGGGTGGTCTTTAATTTTTGCCCTCAAATTTGTAGTTTTTAATTTTTGTCCCTCAACATCTTAAATAACAAAAAAAGTAGCCAAAAATATCCCTGAAATCAAAATAAAGAAAAAACAAATTGCAAGACACAAGTTATGTCTTATAAGGCAAAAAAATTCGCTAGGCGCATATTATACCTTACGAGGCCTAACTTAGTTCCTACAATTTATGTCGATAGAGGCATCTTCAATTTCAAAATCCACTAAATTGTTCTTTCAGAGGCATAATTTATTCCTACAAAACTTTTGCCGAACAAGGAAATATTTTTCTAAAAAAAATTCGGACAAGACAAAAGTTCTCTAAACTTACACATTATGAATTAGATACTACACAACTTATGCCAGACAATGAACTTTAAAATTGTAAATGACATTGCAAAATTAGGTTATAGCTAAGTGTACGTTCTCCACAAAATTTCATTAAATGAGAAGTCGGGGCAAAAACTAAAGATCACTGATTTAAGAGACTAAAATTAGACACGCCAAAATAGGAGCATTCCTTGCAAAAACTTGAAAATTACTTGGGTTGAAATGAGACTAGGTCATGACTCGCCCAACTTGATCTAATTTTTTTTAATGGTCCACCATACACCATCCCACCCTTTTCTAAGGTACACCACTCCCCTACCAACCGCAAGGCTCAAGTCTTCGAGTTGAACATGAGACCCGACCCTAACTTAGGATCAAAGACTCGACTCTGACTCAAAACTCGATACCAATCATCTCCTTAGACCCAAGGCTCAAGACATAAGACCCAACCCTAGTTAGGACCCAACCCCGACTCGAGAGCAGAGACATAAAATGCAATACTCGACCCTAGCTCAGGACCTGACACCCTACCCAACCTTAACTGGGGACCTGAGACTCGATTAGAGATTCAACTCTAATTTGAAATTCGATCCATGAACTTCATCCTCAGCTCGAGACCCAAGAAATTACTTAAGATGAGAGCCCCGATATTGAACCATACATAGGACACAAGACACGAGACTGAGACTCGAAAACCAACCTTGATCCAAAACCAAAGACTTGCGACCTAAGACTCGAGCACCAACTCTCGACCCTCACTGGGAACCAGACCCCACCCGTATATGAGCCTCGAGACCCAATCCCAACCTTGACCTCAGACCATGACTCAAGCCTCGAGGCCTAATCGTGATTTGAGTTCTAACCCTGAATAGTACTTGCGACTCGAGCCCCCTCCCCTAGAAAAAATTAAAGTATATCTCAAGCAGTAAAACCTAATTAAAGTAAATCTTACACACAGTTAAGAATTGAGCCAAATTGGAGATCACCTTAAAAATGAGTTATATTGGGTTGAGTTAATCAATCAAATAAAAAATTTATCTTGTATCAAATTCATAAAATTTTGAGCGAGTTGGACAGGATATCAATTTTTGGGTCATATTTGACACCCCTGCGTGAACTTATATGTTAAAACTTTGTACAACACCATTAAGATTTAAAGAAGGGGGATTTATGAAAATGAGTAGCCTTCTGTTACAAATCTTAGCATTGATATGAACTTCATGGGTGGGAGATGATGTCACTGTACTCACCGATCATTTTGAATTACTGCATTTGAAATTCGATATTTGTACGCATTTAGTAGATTTCGGTTGATTATTTTTAGATTCTTTTTGTTGAAGCATAATAGGAAGCTAAATTGTGATCCTAAAATATGTTTCCTACACTGGTAACGGTGTTGATTAATCAAAGATGGCTAACAAGATGAAAGTAAAAACTATAGGGTACCCTGCAGTTCCTTGTGTTTCACTTATAGTTTTGGTACAAGAGATTTCAACTAGAATGTCCAATTGCCAAGATTTATGTAGGTGTGGTATGAACAAAAATAACATACCTAATCTCACAAGCAAAATTTGAAAAGATGGCGTGTAGATCTAATACTTACCTTACGACGGTAGGGAGGCGAATTCAAACTATCAAACAAAGCTTGACAACCTTCCTACCTTCAATAACTTTCTTTCTATAATTAGTCAAAATATTTGAAGAGAGCTTTCTAAAATCATATTTAATTTATCTTTATTTGATTTTTCAAATAATAATAATGTCGCATAATAAAATGGGATGGAAGGAGTAATATTAGACAAATTGAGCTCTAAATGTATGGTCTCCTCAACTTCTGTCACGGCCCAAACTAGGGCCCTGGCCATGACGAGCATCCCGAACCATGAAGGCCCGAATGCCCTTCTCTATCTGGTAATCATGCACAATATTCATAAATTATAATAGAAGATGGGAATTGTAAATCATTACGGAAACATGATCATACTCTGAGTTCAATTAAACTATGAAAAATAAAATCCAATATCAACTACACAACATCTGAACCAGTCTGCGAAATCTCTACTACATCTGAGAATGACAACTATTTGAAACTAGGACAAGGCCCCTAGTGGACCTAAACTAAAATAAATAATATAATCTGAAAGATATAGGCCTTCTAGAATAAAGAAGGCTCACCAACTGCACACATCACTGTTGTCTGAAAACTCTACGGCATAGCAGGACTTCTGAGCTGAGCTTTAGAACCTGGGAAGAAAGGGGGTCAATACAAATGTATTGGTACGCAGAGCAATCCAAAATAAACTTTAATACAAATAAGGTAGTTGAGAGCTAGTCATAAAACATCGTATATCATATAAATTCCAAAATACATGGGCATTCTTGATAATCATAAAACCTTTCTGTCATTGCAATTTCTAATCTTTGTATTACTTCTAAGTTAGGTGGCACTCCCCTATAAGTATGATATTCCACGGGCTATATGAAATCCGACATTGACTCGGAGAGGAATCCCCCAACCCAAGTGTGCCGCAAGGGTTGGAGTGTCTGAGTCTGATAGGCCACAGGGCACTAGACCAGGGTATAATAATGTACCCAGATCGACAAATCACAGTTTGGGGCAATAAGTTGTCTGAACTCGTGCCTTCTTCGGGAAAGCACCTAAGCTTAATTTATGCCCAATTTTAATCTGTTCTGAAATATGCACCATTCTAGTTTCAAAATCTGAAAATTTGATTTTAAACATGCATTTTATTCTGTTCTAAATTAACATGGCATTATCTGAGTTGGTGTCGTCACACCAAGACTTGCAAGTCCTTTTTCTGAGCCATAATGCATCATGCATGATTCTTTTATCAAAACTCAATTCAGACTACCCAAACATGCAAATAGTATAAGAGATTTCATGTTTCGAAACATAAGTCAACTATACAAGAATTCTTCAAACATATGGTGGTCATGTCCTTTTGGCAAAACCATGCACTCTTTCATTATATGTATGTTCAACATTTATCAACATGTACAACCCTCTCTTTTGATTCCACAATTATGTTCAAATCATAGTATAAACCAAGACCTTTCATATCATGCTTTTCAAAACAATCCATATCATAGGAATAATGGGAAAATCATATCAAGAGAGGGATTCATTATAATTCATGCTCTCAATTGAATATTCATCCTTAAACACATGCATGCATATATATAGAATTTTAAATCAATTTGGGGAAAGTCCTAAAGACCAAAACAATGTCATTGAGACTTCTAAAGCATGATTATAAATCATAAATCTAAAACCCTTTTCTTAAAAACCATGATTTCTATGCCCATGAGAGTTTTAGAAAAACCCCACGTACCTCAATTTGGGAATTTAGTGGATGATTCTTGAAGCCTAAGATTTGGGGATTCCAAATCTTCGATCAATCTTGAAAACCCACGGTTAAATCTTAAGTTATTTGGGTTTTTAGTTTGAAACCCTAGAGAGAGTTCTTGTGAATTTTTGAAGGAAATATGAATAATGTGGTCACTTGGGAGAAAAATCCCGTATTTAAGCTGATAAGGGGGTGGAAATTACCCAACATATCCTTAATGAGACGGAATAAATTATAACTAGGAGCCCGATTTTATGGCCCACCGCGACGCGCCACTATCGCAGTGGCTCACTGGAAAATGACGAATAGGATTCTTGAGGTCACCGCGACGTGGAGCCATCGCGTTGTCCCACTGGTTGGGACCTGGAAACTTCAGCGTGACGCGCCATAATTGCGCCAGGCTACTGAAATTTGACAATTGTTAAATAAACCACCTCGTCGACGCGCCAAGTACTAAAATGATGGTTTTTGTTCTAGCCCAAAATGCGGGGTGTTACATCATCTCCCCCTTGGGATCATTCATCCCCGAATAATGGGTAGGAACGTTGAAGCTTAAAGGTATGGAATAACGCAGACATGATGTGCCTTCTAAGAAAGGATATAACCGAGCTGAAACATTTAAACTTCTATCATGAAATTGAATTCTGAGCTAACTTGACTTTACTTGCTTTAAGGAGCTTATTCATGCTGAGAGTTTAGGATTCCTTTAAAGTTTTCATGATCAAATAACTGAATCTGAGTCATGACTAAATAACTGAATCCGAAACATGATGCTTTACTGAACTGAATTCGCAACTGACAAGGATGGAATAGATTATCTCTTCAACACTCTTTCTAAAGAAGTTCTAGTAGCATTAGGGAGCAAAGAATCTTGGGCATGAGTTACACAAGACACCCAACTAAGGAATCACAATAATGACACTACTCTATAGCATGGAATATAGACATATAACTCGTAAACTAGGATAGAATTACCAAACCTTAGGCATTGCAACTTCTTACCTTTAAGCTTAGCACACTTCTCGAATATCCCTTAACTATACTATTCTCCTTAAATACCATACTCGTTGATTGCACTTATTTTTCTCACATGGCTGCTGATATTTCCATCTACTAATGTCTAAACTTGAACTAAATACCCTCATCATCTTCAAGCCTAACTCAAAATCACAAGACGCACCACATAATACTGTAGTACTAGTCTAAATCATAAATTTAGCACACCCTGCATTTCACAATTCCTCATCTCCTGCATAATTCTTATTGCCACTCCAGTAATCATATTCAACGTCGTATTAGACATTCATAAACACTCAAGGCATCCATCCATATGCGTACAAACATGACATTCAAGCCTACTTTCATACCCACATATGCATTTCTAAACAGCCATTCATAAAGCATATTTCTCATATTCTCTAATACTTCTATCCATAACAACTTCCCTGCACTATTCAGATGATACACATACAATATCCTCAACTAACCAAGCCATACACGAAACTGCACCTCAAAATTCTTTCAACTTATAGACTTACATAAAACAAGCACACAACAATTTTTTCCAAATATAACACATAAAACTTCAACCAACCTAGACACGTATCAAAGACTCGACCTCAATCTTACTCCACAATTACTACCTTAACTCAAATAAGCACACCACTATCTTTCATCAACAAGAGATGTTTACTCTTTCCCATCTAGACAACTATTCATCATCACTATCTCGACCTAAGGAAAAAGGTCACTGAAATATTGGAATACTGAAATTTGGAACATGAGGGGAGTACTAAGTGTAACTTAATACCCTACTGAGGCATGAGGAATAGAGCACTCTCGGGATGGACTCATTAAAGAGATCTAATCTAAGGACGTACCTGATGTAAAATCTAAATTTTCACTGATCGTTAAGTGTATCACATATGCACAAGAGTCATGAACTGCATGACCTGCATTTTTGGAATTCATAACTTACAGAAAGTGATTCTGACTGCTGAACAAACTAGGAACTCATCATACTAGGAAATAGGAGAGTACATGATTCCTTATCATATGCATGAACACGGACTATGATCATGAAGCTGAAACATAAAGCATGAGTATGTATCGGAATAACTGAAGTAAACTGCTGAAATAAGAATAGATTGGGGATCGTTCTTTCTCACGGCCAATTTCACAACTTACTGGCATATCTATTAGCATCCAAAAACTTGACTTGGTTACTCGTTCTATCATCTCCCCCTTAGATTTAAACCATTACTCTAAGTCTGTGGACCACTATATACACTCTGGTATAAATTGAAATCACTTTTACTCTAGAGTCGGGGATATAACAATACACATAAAACTAAACTTACCCTGTAAGACGGTATTTTCATGTATAACAACCAATGCTAATACCTCCTTCTAAGATTCAACCCTTAGGATTCTATAGCCCCAAAAGTTATCATATAACATCTTAAACATTCACCAACTTAGATTCTTTTAACACTAAACATGGATATCTCAAAACCTTTGACAGACCATACCACTTCTGTCATAGTCTACCAGCATCACGACTCTAAACTTATATCTCTCTACTATGAGAATCAAGATCATATCAAAAGTCTTAACATTATCTATCAAAACTCCTTAACTTGGCTATTTATAACACCATATACCATCTCACTAGTCTTTATCCACCTAGCAACTCAACGGTACCACTAGCCACACACAACATATAATAGCCTTAGAAAAATATCGCAACCTCATATCACCCTGGCATACTTCTACTTCATACATACCACATCATACTTTATTACGAATCAAGTAACTTAAGCTCTTGCATGCACTGTTTAAGCCTATTAGATCGCTTTCATAAAACTAGTATCATTAACCAAGAAATAATCATATCCACCTTTATGGCCATCAACTGTTCAAACTTAATGTCTAGGGCTAAACAAGATTTACAACCCAACCTTACACATAATTTTCTTACATGCCAAACATCTGGAAACATTAATCCGTTAAAACTTCATAACAGTAAGGATCGATCACAATCCTATGATCTATCTTATTTAAAATCCATTAACACATCCTCCTTCTACATATCATTACTATCTACCCTTTTTATACAGCTAAACTTAGTTCATGGATCCATAAGTCCCAACTAAACTCCCTCTTGCAACCTCAGGGACATCAAAATTAACCCCACTCATCCACCAAGTACCTTCATCAATAACCTATAATTTTTTTGCATGACAAACACTGTCAATAACTCTTTTCATACTTCAAGTAAACAATAATTCACCTTAAATAATAACTCCTTCTCTACCTTACCTTCTACTAAACTAACACTCAGGGACGTATCACTTCATTACCAACTCAATCATATGCAGAAAGATTCGTCCATACATATATTCAACCAACACAAGAACAACAAGTCAAACAATAATTTGCTAGTGAATCGAAATAGGTCTAACATCGTTTCACTAGACTTTAATTTTGTGTTTTGAAAAAGAAATGAGATGAATGAAAAGGCAACTATGCTAGTGAATTGAAAGAGCCCCACACGGCTTCACTAGACTTTCAGTTTCAACAACACAATGATAACAAGATTATAAGAGATAGAAACTTGACACATAATAATCAATGATCTAAGAATACACATCTTACTCTGTATAAATAAAAATTTGAGTCAAACACTTCCCCCACAAACTACCATACAATCCACACATGCTACTAGCTACCACATTAGTTTATCACTATAAAGGGGTAAATCATCCTCAAACATCAGTTCTTCAACTAAAATATTTATTTACACAAAAGTTACCCTCACTCTGACTTCTAACTTTGTGACTTCACATTATCAACTTCTTGGTCCAATCACACTACCAATAGGTCATGACACGGACACTTTAACTCACACTATAATTTGGGTGGAAATATAGTTTCAACATTCTGCTATACATCATACCCCCTTAAGCATGACATCTGCAACCTAAATTCATGAGAAGGACCGAATACACTTAATACCGCAGGCTAAAAAGCACGATTTCGTCAGAATTAAAGTTCACACAAGAGTTAATACACCCTGAATCACTAATGGACTCTTCTCAAGTCTTTGCACAATCTTTAAAATCTTATATGGCTCAATCAGAAAGGACTATACCATTTAGATTCTAGACGTCTGCACCTGAATCACTTTAACAATGAGACATATCTGAGCACATCAAAGTAAGAAAAGAATTGGACTGACTTTACTTCTGTATGGGCGTCACCATAGCATGAATTAGAGTAATAAATAGGAACATTCTGACACCATAGCACGAACTAGAATAAGAAGAAAGGGAAACAATCCTAAACGCCTAGTAGTCTCTTTCTTACAAGTGTGGCGCGCTACACACCCATAAATAAGACTCTACCCAATGTAATTTCTCATAAACCCTGGGACCATGAACCGTGCTCTGATACCAAGTTATTCATGACCCAAACCGGAGCCCTGGCCATGACGAGCATCCCGAACCATGAAGGCTCGAATGCCCTTCTCTATCTAGTAATCATGCACAATATTCATAAATTATAATAGAAGATGGGAATTGTAAATCATTATGGAAACATGGTCATACTCTGAGTTCAATTAAACTATGAAAAATAAAATCCAATATCAACTACACAACATCTGAACCAGTCTGCGAAATCTCTACTACATCTGAGAATGACAACTATTTGAAACTGGGACAAGGCCCCTAGTGGACCTAAACTAAAATAAATAATATAGTCTGAAAGATATAGGCCTTCTGGAATAAAGAAGGCTCACCAACTGCACACATCACTGTTGTCTGAAAACTCTACGGCATAGCAGGACTTCTGAGCTGAGCTTTAGACCCTGGGAAGAAAGGGGGTCAATACAAATGTACTGGTACACAGAGCAATCCAAAATAAACTTTAATACAAATAAGGTAGTTGACAGTTAGTCATAAAATATCGTATATGATATAAATTCCAAAACACATGGGCATTTTTTATAATCATAAAACCTTTTTGTCAATGTAATTTCTAATCTTTGTATTACTTTTGAGTTAGGTGGCACTCCCCTACAAGTCTGATATTCCACGGGCTATATGAAATCCGACATTGACTCGGAGGGGAATCCCCCAACCCAAGTGTGCCGCAAGGGCTGGAGTGTCTGAGTCTGATAGGCCACAGAGCACTAGGCCAGCGTATAATAATGTACCCGGATCGACAAATCACAGTTTTGGGCAATAAGTTGTCTGAACTCATGCCTTCTTCGGGAAAGCACCTAAGCTTTATTTATGCCCAATTTTAATTTGTTCTGAAACATGCACCATTCTAGTTTCAAAATCTAAAAATTTGATTTTAAACATGCATTTTATTTTGTTCTAAATTAACATGGCATTATCTGAGTTGGTGTCATCACACCAAGACTTGCAAGTCCTTTTTCTGAGCCATAATGCATCATGCATGATTCTTTCATCAAAACTCAATTCAGACTACCCAAACATGCAAATAGTATAAGAGATTTTATGTTTTGAAACATAAGTCAACTATGCAAGAATTCTTCAAACATATGGTGGTCATGTACTTTTGGCAAAACCATGCACTCTTTCATTATATGTATGTTCAACATTTATCAACATGTACAACCCTCTCTTTTGATTCCACAATCATGTTCAAATCATAATATAAACCAAGACCTTTCATATCATGCTTTTCAAAACAATCCATATCATACGAATAATGGGAAAAATTATATCAAGAGAGGGATTCATTATAATTCATGCTCTCAATTGAATATTTATCTTTAAACACATGCATGCATATATATAGAATTTCAAATCAATTTGGGGAAAGGCCTAAAGACCAAAACAATGTCATTGAGACTTCTAAAGCATGATTATAAATCATAAATCTAAAACCCTTTTCTTAAAAAACACGATTTTTATGACTATGAGATTTTTAGAAAAAACCCATGTACCTCAATTTGGGAATTTAGTGGATGATTTTTGAAGCCTAAGATTTGGGGATTCTAAATCTTTGATCAATCTTGAAAACCCACGATTAAATCTTGAGTTATTTGGGTTTTTAGTTTGAAATCCTAGAGAGTGTTCTTATGAATTTTTGAAGGAAATATGAATAATGTGGTCACTTGGGAGAAAAATTCCGTGTTTAAGCTGATTCCCGTTGCTTTTACAGAACTTTTTTCTTGTATCAACAAACCATCGCCCATTAGTACAACACCAACATTATTTGATTCTAAATTCAGAGGGGTGGAAATTACCCAACATACCCTTAATGAGAAAGAATAAAATATAACTGGGAGCCTAATTTTATGGGCCACCACGATGCGCCACTGTCGCGGTGGCTCACTGGAAAATGACGAATGGGTTTCTTGGGGTCACCGCGATGCGGAGCCATTGCATTTCCCACTGGTTGGGACCTGGAACTTCAGCGAGATGCGCCACAATCGCGCTAGGCTACTGGAATTTGACAATTGTTAAATAGACCACCTCGGCGACGCGCTAAGTACCAAAATAACGGTTTTTGTTTTAGCCCGAAATGCGGGGTGTTACAACTTTCTTCAGCCATCGGATGACCTCTCCGTTATTGAAAAGTTACTTGATTTTCTTACTTTAGGTAAAATTGATGTTCACCTTTGTTTTTACCTTGCATATTTCTATGATGTGGTCCTGCATCAATCTACTTTGGACGAGATATAGCTCAAATTGTTTGGATAAGAAATTGAGAATCTAATCATAGATTATGTATTTGAGTATTAAGAATCTTTCTTCCTTACATAGCTGACTAATCTAGGCTAGCTTTAGAGCCTTGAAGTGAGATCGCCCTTCCTTGAACTTTTGTCAAACTCACAGCGAAGTGGGTTCTCTCCGTCTTTCTCAATGTCGGGGGCTTGGGCATTCATCCAATGTATTTTGGGATTCTTATGCCTGCACAGAGAAGGTCCTTATAGGTCTTTTTCCAACTTGTCTCCCGCCTCAAGCAATTCAAGTTGTCTGAGCTGACACATTTAACCAACACTTCAAAAACATATGTGATCACTCTAGCATATAGTTCGATACTCTTAACCTACTGATTCCGTACACATACAAAAAGACTTATTAGTTGGCCTTCGTGATGTGACCGCAAAATATGTCCCCAGCAACATAAAAAAAACTAGATAAGCTGATGGACAAATGTTCACAATAAACTATACTAATCCACTATGACTATTTATAGTTTAAATTGAGAATATGTGCGATTTCTTACTCCTATAATTTATATTTATACTATAATAAGGGAGAATGAAAGATTTTGATAGTCCTCACATCACAAATTAATGGTGTACAATTTTATATGTGGCTATTACTTTGCCACTATTCTTTTTTTAACAATTCATATATGGATCTTTGTGATAGATCAATATCTCTTTTTCGTTTTTACTACATTATTTTTTTCTTCATCTTAAATTATTTGTCACATTTCAATTTTCATTGAATGTTATGAACTTTAACCAATATTTTGAAAAGAACACACTAACTTCAAATTTTCATATACTTTTGAATAACTAATTTCTAATCTTAAAATACTTAATTAATTAAACATAATTTACTTGAGAATTTATTATAAACACGTAAATAATATTTTTTTCATTCAATTTATATCTTAATATACATTTAGTTATCAAAATAAAATATTATTTTATAATATTATTTATAGGTTAATGATGGTATTTAAAATTTGATATTTTAAATTTTTATCTGTCAATTGGACATACAATTTATTATTTTTTTCCTCCTGTAATTTATGGCGTACATACAGACAAACATAAGTAATTAACAAAGATTTTATTTAAGGCAGAATTAAGTTTTAAATTAGAAAAGCAAACACAACTAATACTCTTATTATTAAACACTTTTAAAAGGTGTCAAAGTATATTATAGTTATTCCATCTCAATAGAAAAATAATTTTAGAATATAATTAATGAATCTCATTGTATGTGCATCCACTTTTAATATAAAATTTGCCTAATAAATAACTATATCACAATTGGAATAAGAAAATACATTTGATCTTCAAACAGTTTAAGATAAAGATCAATTTGAATCATCGGAGATTATAATCTAAGAAAAATATCAGTAAAATAGAAACTAGAAAAGCTTCCTTATATGTATTTGTTTAATTTTTCTTTTTTTAAAATCTAAAATATAAATAAAGAAGAATATTATTCATTAACTTTCAATTACTATTTAGTACTTTAATATTTTTAAACTTTTTACAAATTCCTTACAAAATATCAAATGATTATCACGCAAACAAAGAAGCAAGAGCTGGACATTATTTTAAAGAATATCTGTAAATTTTAATGGTGGTGAGCCCTGACCAAAAAATACTAGTTTTTTTATGTAATAAGGGAGAATCCAAAGATTCGATAGTAGGTAGTTGGATTTCAATTTATAGTTATCCAAATATTTTGTCATCTTTAGTTATACTACAACTAATGCTTATCAATTTACTTTAAAGGATTTTCTTTTCTAATTTATCCTTTAACATTTCTTTTTAACTTATTATTTCATGTTAATTTGTTTTCTCTTATTTTTATATTATCCTTGATTAAGTTTAATATTATGTCACTTGTCATTATACAATAACTAAAAAAATATTTTTATTTTTATAAATTTAAATAATTATATTGGCATTGCTATAAAAAAAAAAAAGTAATGAGTCATAGAAAAAGTGACAGTGACACCATGATCTATTTATCCAATTAAATTAAAAATTAATTTAAAAAATTGATAATTTCTTTTATATGAAAAAAATAATAAGAGATAATACCCAGTTTTTAAAAATCTATTATATCCTTAATTGAAGTTTTAATAATCTTGTGAGATTTCACTCATTGAAAGAACATTTACAAAAGTATTTTGCTAAATCAAACTTTCAACTATTTAATTTAAGAGAATTATCTCATATGCATTTAGTAGATTATTTATTGCAAGTTATAGTAACACTTTTAGATAATTATTTTACTAAGGTTTAATTGCAAGTTGTAGCAACTTTTTAAAAAATTTATTTACTTAGTTTATTTTAAAAAAATTGATAAATAATTTTAAAAAAAAATATTAAACTCCTTTTTTTAGGGATTTGTATTCATATTTCATAAATAGATGTGTTGATAATTATGAAAAAAGTAAAACATGGTAAACATTATATCTACATTTATTATATTTTTACTTTTTTCAAAAAACTCCCATGTTTCTCCGGAACAACTTTATTGAGAAAATATTTATTTGTCAACTCACACTTTTCATCTTAACTAAATTTTTATTTTTGTATTCATCTTCATAAATAATTTTCTTCATTTTGAGTATTATTTCAGTGTCAGCTTTGTTATCTTTATATCTTTGGGGGTTCGATTTTCTTCCATTTTATCAAAAAAAAAATCCTGAATTTCACTATATGTTCTTTTTATCCATTGATTTCAATGTTATATGAATCATTTCTTTTGGGGTTGAATTTCGTTTCCTTTATCAAGTTTGTTTTTACTTGAATTTCATTATATGTACTACATATGCATTTATTTCATGGTTGTATGAATCATGTCAAGAGGAAACCGAATTTGGCCAAAGGCATCGACAGACACTCAAACTTGTTGCCAAAATTCACTTAGACACCTAAACTAAGGCATGTTCCTATTAGGCCCCTAAACCTTCCACATTTTATTCCAATTGGGCCTTTTTTTTTCCTATTCTCATCAGATGTTTGTGTGTGTCTCCAAACGCCGCTGATGTGGAAAGTTGTTCCACTTAAAACTCTTCACGTGTATAAATGCCGCTGATGTGGAAAGTTATTCCGCTGATTTGGAAAGTGTGCCACTACCCCCCCCCCCCCCCATTCATTTTCTTCCTCATTGTTTGTCTTTCATATTTTTTTCTCTAACCACAAAACTCAATTTTTTTAAAATTAATTTCAAATATAATTTTTTATGATACACTTTCTTTCTTTGAATTCTTTAATAATTTCAAAGAAAGTAATTTCAAATTCATACTAAGTTTATCGGAAAATATGGAGTTTCGTTGGAAAATTATTTTTATCCATTTTTTTGTTTTGTACCATTTTCCATTTCCCCCTCACTCCCATGGCTGCTATGAGCTCTCCATTTCACCCTCACTTTCATTTCAGATTCATTTTCCACTTTGTGTTCAAATTTTTTAAATAAAATATGTGTTTCAAGAAGCAATTTTCTTCGAGCAATACCACAAACAAATGTTGATCGTGTTAAGGTTGACTGTGACAACAAGAACATGAGAATTATTCCAAGGCATACACCCACTTCTAATTTTCCGGCGAGATGTCTCATCGAAAAATGCATTCCTCAGAAAATTTCTCCGACCAATCACCAACGAGCTCTAACCCGGCTCATAAAACTTCGATCCACACTAAATCAAACAATGCCGATTAGACAATCAAACAACAACACAAAGAACCCACGCCATAGGAAAACTAAAATGAAGTAAAATTGCTAAGAATTTAAAAAAAAATACGAAACTTTGAAGGAAAGAAGACGACGACTAAGGGAAAAGATATCAATGGGGCAAATGCTAATCTGTGAAAACAATTCAAGTCCGTAAAGAAAAGATTCCACCACAACAGAGAAAGGTAAAAGATTGAGTTTGTTTTTCTTTCTTATGAAGAAGACGACAGGGGGGTTTGGGGGTGTTTTGTTTGGTTTTCTTTTTTCTTTTTATATTAATAAAATAATATTAAAAGAAATAATATTAAAAGAAAATAATTGAAGTATAAGCTTTTTAATTAAAAAAACATGAAATATTATTTTTTTCTTCGTTTCACGCGCTCAAGGAGAGTGTGTTTCCAAATCAGCATTTTGTGCCTGATAGGTACCAATTTTAGCACTTGAGGTATCTGATAGGAACAAGCCTTAGTTGAGGGGTCTAAGTGAATTTTCGGGACAAGGTTAGGTGCCTGCCGATGACTTAGGCCACCGAATTTTGTATAAATCATATGTAATGATAGCGTTGGTTAAACTAAATCATGAATACCAGATTTTGTATCATTTTCATACACGAAAACATTAATAAGAATAAATCATGTACGTTTACCATTTCACATATCAATTGCATAGATTGATATCCCAAAAATTAAAATTATTTGGCATATAACATTGTTATACTAAAAGATTTAAACTTGATTGGTTAAAACAATATAAAAAATTTATATTATAAATAATTTCTTAGATGTAAAATATAGTAAATAGTTAGTGTATGTAATATCTATATATTAAGTGATCATCATTTTACATATAAATTACCACGATAAGTTATCTTATTACTAGTTTTAATATGAATTACATACAACGAGATCTTAGTAACGAATATTATTTAACGAATGAGATATATTAATAAAGTGATTTAAACATGATTTGTTAAATTAAACGGCACTGAGCAGACTGTACACCTTTTTCATACACTAAAATTCATTAATAAACATAAATTATTTGTATATAGTATCTTAAATATTAATTTCATACATTACATCTTTTTCATACACCAAATTTATTTTATAATTTTAAAATAAAAAATTTATTCATTTGCACCAAATAAAATCATATATTGCATTTCATCTACCTCCGTGAATCAAAATATATAAATCTGTATGTTAATAAAAAGAATTTGATGATTAAAAGGCAAATAATCTAAATATTATTGAATTTACTTAGAGTTTGATTTTTATTTATGGATGAAGATGAGAAAATACACACTCAGTGAGGAAGAAGGGGAAAGAAGACCGCCTATGTTGATTGGAGGAAAGAAGATCACCTATGTTGATTGATATTTAAGAAATTAAACAATTGATGTTTGATAGAAGGAGGGGGGTTGTGTTGATTGATATTTAAGAAGATTAAACAATTGATGTTTGATAATGAGTAATTGAAGAAGAAAATCGCAGAGGATGAGGAGGAGGAAAAAACACACCTGTGTTGATTGATATTTCAAAAGATTACACAATTGATGTTTGATAATGAGTAATTGAAGAAGAGAATCGTGGAGAAGGAGGAAAGAACACTTGTGTTGATTGATATTTAAGAAGATTACACAATTGATGTTTGATTATGAGTAATTGAAGAAGAAAATCGTGGAGGGGAGGAAAGAACATCTGTGTTGATTGATATTTAAAAGGATTAAACAATGGGAAAAGGACATTGTGTAGCACTTTTTAAAACAAATAACCCAAGTTTGACATTTTTTCAAAAAGTGGTCAATCGAGTATACTATTTTCACTTTATAGTCATTTCCTAATTTGGGTTATTTTGACCTATGTAGTTCAGATACAGTTCATATACAATACTGATATAGTTTTCAACTTGAGTTATTCGGTCCTTTTAAAAATATTTCATTTTTTCTTTGCTATAAATTTTTTAACTGAAAAAATATTCTGCTTTTTCTATTGTTTAAAAATAATAATTAAATATAATTATACAAAAACGGTATAATTGTTATATAGAATATGTATCTATATAAGATATATCTATAGAAATTGTATAGTTCTATCAAATATGTATATGTATAAAATATATAGAAAGTGTATAAAAATTATATAGGAAAAAGGCATCGTTTTCACCCCAAACTATACCCGAAAAGTCGAAGCCACACCTAAACTATACTAGTGACCTATTACACACCTAAACTATAAAAAGGTGAAATTATTTACACCCTGTCAGGCTACCACCACTTGCATGTGGTGTAGTGTTTTACACGCGCTGCCGCGTCAGCACCACGTCAGTAAAAAGTATCATTTTTTTATAGTTAAGGTGTGTAATAGGTCACTTACATAGTTTAGGTGTGGATTCGACTTTTCGACTATAGTTTGGGGTGGAAACGATGCCTTTTCCCTTAATGTTTTTAGCCGTTTACTTTTGTTATTTAATAGGTTGGACGCGCCTAAAATAAGTGTAACACACGCGCCTTAGAATGGGGGTCGCGGGGAGGTAATAATATCACTTTTATATAGTTAAGGTGTGTAATAGGTCATTTATATAATTTAGGTGTGGCTTAGACTTTTCTTGTATAGTATGGGGTGGAAATGATGTCTTTAAATGTGTAAAAAAAATATACAATCATTGTATAAATTGTGTACAAAACTGTATAATTTTCGTATAAAATATTTATATGTATAGAAAATATATAGAAGGTGTGTAAAAACAGTATAGAATAAGCCACCAAATTGAAATAGTTAGATAGTGAAATTTTAAATCTCATAGCCATTTTCATGAAAATATTTTAATTTGAAGTGTCGTTTCTGTCTTTTCCTCTTAAACAATATATGTTTGATAATGAGTAATTGAAGAAGAAAATCGTATAGATGTTAATGCAGGAGTAAAATCGCTTTCGAGAGAAAAAAGGGATTATTGATATCCTGATAATAATTGTCATCGCTTTTTATGGGTATGAGATCTTTTTTCCTTATATAAAATTTGCATTTTATTTTTCAAAAAAAAATAAAAAAATATTATTTATTTTCTTTTTAATACCAAATTTTGTTATAACTTGCAAATTTAAAAGTTTTGATATATCTTGTATTAAGCAATCTAAGTATTTTTATTTACATTTTTTTCTCTTAATTTAAGTGTTATCTTTATTTATAAATTAACTTTATTGACGTAATCATACAATAATTTATAGCATCAAATATTTTTTATATTACTTAAATATTGCATTTCTTAAAAATAAAATGAATTAGTCAATAAGTTTAATTGAGAAAAAAATAATGAAGGTAATTCAATATAAAAGAACAATCATTTTAGATTGTTAAAACCTTCTATTTAAAAAAAATCACTAAAATAAAAAGGAGAACGGTTTTAATGTGTGCAGTTGTTTGAAAACTAAAAGAAAGTCTAAAATATACTGTAAAAAATGTTGTTTTTATACTCAAAAACCTATACTTTCTTCATTTTAACTTGTTTGTCTGATTTTGACTTAGGGTGTGTTTGGTATGATAGAAAATGTTTTCTGAAAAATGTTTTCCTATTTTTCCTTGTTTGGTTGCAATAAAATGTTGAAAAATATTTTCCACAATAACTCATTTTCCTCAATTTGAGGGAAAATGACTTCCCTCATGGGCCAAGGGAAGTCATTTTCCAGAAAATGACAAATGTGACTTATGATCCCACCCCCACCTCTCTTCCCCACCCCATAACACTCAAATTCATATGACTAAAAAAATTCACATTTCTAAAAAATTTACATTACTCGAAAATATTTTTCACTATGCTTTGCTTCAATTTTTTACTGCTTGAAATAAAAAATAGTGAAGTCCGAATTTTCCCCATTTTCAACGTTCGTTGAATGTACTATTATTTCATATGCATAGAGGAAGACTTATCTATGTTACTTTTGCTAATTGCATATTTCATTTTGTCATCGATGAAACTTGTTTCACGAGGTTGAATAAACTTGTCGTTTCGTTATATTTCTATTGATTGTAGTATCTTGAGATTGTCCTGACAAAATATTGAAAAGTGTCTCCTATATTTGCTAATTAATAGTTGCTTAAATTTAGTGATTGTAATATTTTAGTATTCGATATTGATATTATTTGTTATGCTTAAATTAGTTCTTACAAATTGTTGAGTTGTTAGAAGCACTGATACACTAGTTAACAATTAGTAGTATTTTCTAAAAAAATATTTTTTCACTCACCAATCAAACACTAGAAAATATTTTTCTAAAAAATACTCTACTCACCAACCAAACACCATAAAATATTTTTCAAAAAATATTTTTCACTCACCAACCAAACATGAGAAAATAAGTAGAAAACCAATTTATTTTCCAAGAAAACCTTTTCCATGGAAACATACCAAACACACCCTTAGCCCAAAATTTAAATGCGTAATGAAGATTTTTGAATTTTATAAACTGAAAATATATGTGGAAAGAACCAAAATATCGTTTAATCTTGTGGTCTTAAATATGTCATATGAAAAGAGATAAATTAAAAGAATCTAAAAAAGGAAAGAGATATTCTTTTTTAAACGAACTAAAAAGGAAATAGGACACAAGAAATTAAACGGATATATTATTTAACATTTTAAAAATATTGAGAGATTATCGAACTACTTTCAACTAATACTATTGTTACAAAAAAAAAATAGCAAAAAAACAGAAAAAATTATACATATAAATGTTAATGTAGTTTAGACTCGGACTTAGTATGAGCCAACTCGGACTTAGTATGAGCCAAATGACACTAGTTTAGTGATAAGAGTGTACCTGGAAGACTTTTCATGTATTTATTATGGTGTAAAAGACGCAAGATACAGGTAACTTTTTACCATTTTACACGTATGGATTTAACAGTCCGATCATAATTTGAACTGGTCTGTTACGCCTCTCTTGTTTAAGGGTGATCCTGGGAAAATATTTGTTAAGCGGCACATACTCGTTAAGGTAATTCTAATCGTTTAATAGCCACTTTAGAGGTACAAAATTTGATCACAACAACAATCATGCCTCAATCCCAAATAAGTTGAGATATCATGTCTATATGATCTAAACAAGTCGGTTCTTCAGCAGCGACTGAGAAAGTCCTGTCAATATTGCAAACTAACCGAGAATAACCATGTCTAATCTGCAGTGGAATCAATTAAATATCCAAATGCAAGATATCACAAGTTCACTGCAGTTTGCGTCTCTACCTAAATAAAAGAAGGTAGATATCAAAAGGAAGCATATGGTCTTGGTGTTGCTCTAATATTTTAATAAAGTTATTCCTGGAAACCTCACCAACCTTATCCAGAGCACAGCAACTTCAACTTCTCTTCTATGGCCATTATCTATCAATGTCATGACAAAGTAAATCTTGGGTCAAGGTTATCATTTCCAGGAAAAATCTCATAAAGAAGCATGTCCAGCAAAATAATACAAAGAGGAACTTTGCACCACTTTAACGTTCGTGAGACAAGCCAACAACAACAATATACCCGGTATATTCCCACATAGCGGGGTCTGGAGAGGGTAGAATGTATTGTAGTCCATAACACTACCTTAGAGGTGAGGTAGAGAGGTTGTTTCCGATAGACTCCCGGCTCGAGACCAAACAATGAAGGAAAAGGCATAATATAAGAACAAGAAACAAAAGTAGTAACAAAACATACACTAGCAGAAACAAGATTATCACCAACAATCTACTTGAAACCACAAACACCACCCAAAAACTCCAAGAACAAGACACTAGCCGTGAAACGCTACAACCACTAGCCCCCATCCTACTAATTTTCTACCCTAATACGCATCCTTCACACATTCCTATCTAGAGTCATGTCCTCGGTAAATTGTAATTGCTCCATGTCATGTCTAAGCACCTCCGACCAATATTTCTTCGATCTACTTCTGCCTCTTCTGAATCCATCCACAGCCAACTTCTCGATCTTCCACACTGGGGCATCCATGCCCTCCTCATCACATGTCCGAACCATCTCAACCTCGCTTCACACATTGTCTTCTACTGAAGTCAACCCCCATTTTGTCACGTATAACCTCATTTCTGATCCTATCCATCCTAGTAGACCCACACATCCATCGCAGCATCCTCATCTCCGTCACCTTCATCTTTTAAATGTGAGAATTTTTGACTGGCCAACACTCCGCCTCATACAACATAGTTGGTCTAACTATCACTCTATAAAACTTGCCTTTTAAGTCGAGGGGCACCTTCTTATCACTCTAAATGCGAGCCGCCATTTCACCCACCCAGCACCACTACGATGAGTGACATCCTTGTCAATCTCACCATTTCCTTGTATCATAAACCCAAGATACTAGAAACTATCTCTCTTTGGAATGGCCTAGGTATCAAGTTTCACTACCACATCCTTCTCATGTGACCCCTCATTGAACTTACACTCCAAATATTTCGTCTTGGTTTGCTCAACCTAAATCTTTTAGACTCTACGGTTTGCCTCCAAACCTCCAACTTAGCATTAACTCCTTCGCGAGCCTCGTCAATTCGTGAGACAAGCCAATTCACAAAGTTTCAATTTGGCAATTAACATATATAGTTGATTAATAGTGCAACTCAGCTCATGGCACAGTCCCAGGAAAAATAAACGTAGAAAAGTGGAGCAGCGTCAATAATTCCACAAAATAAACTTGGACCTCTACCTCCGTACAGACTGTGAGAGAGGAAGGGAGAAAACAGTTGGAAATCACTAAGTTCCTAGAAAAAACTCAGCATCACACAACTTTCCCCTTATGATCAGCTTCCCATTCTACTAACTGAAGCATGATATTTTGCAGATCTTAGTGGCCAATTGTTATTTTGCCATTAAACAATTTGCTTCTTCATAAACAAGCTACAACAACGGCTTTCAGACAACAAATGCTGGTGCAGGTGATTTTCCATCTCCTTTTTGAGCATCTCCACCTGCATGTTTGTGACGAAAAGCAATGAGAAACAATGCAACTAGCACCATGCTTTCCATAGCACTTATACACTATGTGTGTCTCTGTGTGCAGATGAGTGTGTGTGGATGGATTATATTGTCTTCAATGATTATGAAATACAAGATGCTCATTGAATGATAAGTTAAATACAAGATGCTCGTTGAATGATAGGTATTTCCACCAAGACAAAATCAGATATCCAAGAATTGCAAGTATAAGTATTTTGCATTTACGATAAAATTTATGGAAATTGACCCACCACTTCTTTCTATGACTGAGAAATCAGAGGGCCAATAGACCTAACCCACAGATCACAAGCTGTGATCTTACCACTAGAACAAAGCCCAGGGGCAACTGGCGGCCCACCGCTTCTTATTCAAAATAAAGAAATCCTGTCTAATTCACTTTATCGGGGGAGGACACTGAATTTGCTCTTCCCTATTCTTGGTCTGAAAATAACAAAGACCACAATTGAACTTGATTTTGATTCATTACCAAGTTCATATTAAGAACTCATCTATATAGACATCAGCAACAAAAGGATTTTAATGATGAGCAACAACATATGGCTAACTCCAGGCAGTTACAAACGGAAGTGGCAGATGAAGTCCTACTGAAAGTTGTATGGTTTTCAAAGTCAATCACAAAAATGCCAGCTGTTGCTATTTGAAATCAACCGGTGCAAAAGGAGCTCGAGAAGGAAAAGAAATGACTTAAGAGGTAGATCCGAGGCAAAAACAAGGTCAAGGGCCTGTTCAGCACCTCCTGGAAAGGGCCACTAGTTCTGTTTTAATAACCAAGAAAATCCCCAAGGATCAATAGTGCACAGTTTGGAACTAGGTGGACAATGGGGTCACCCCTCTACCCTTGTATTGATAAATCTTACACCTTTAGCTAAGGATTTAAGCAATAAACATTTGAATATAGGCAAGCTTAAGGAGGAATTCTTTCAAGATACACAACTGATACCAGGAAATGGTCTATACACCAGGTTCTGGAAAGAGAGTTGGTTAAACAACACAATCCTCAAGGATGAATTCGCCAATATTTTTCAGATCTCTAGTGAGCCAGACTCCCTGCCACTTAGAATAAGGAGGCAGAGCTTGCAACCTTCTTTCCAAAAGGAATCTCCAGGCTGAACGGATACAAATTGAATTTGTCAGTAGCAGATAAGTTAAGATGGGCCAGAGCAAATGATTGCAGGTGCTCAGCTAAAGCAGGTTATGCAAACTCGTGCTAGAAATGATTTGATTGACTACTGGCCACGGAAGTCTAAGCTGCCCAAAAAGCACTAAATGTTTCTGCTGGACAGCCCTTTGTGAAGCATGCCTCACCCAACACAATCTCGAAAAAAGAAACATCCAAATAGTCAACGGATGCTACATGTGTCAACAGCAGATGAAACCAACAGTCACTATTCTTCATTGCAAAAATGCTAGTGACATATGGTGCTTGTTCTATTCTCTTTTTGGTCTTAGCTGCCAATGCCACAGATCAGTAAGGAGGCCTACGAAGGTTGGAGTAGTTGGAGAGTTGATAAGGCCATCAAGGAAATCTGGAAATGATACCTGCAAGTACTTTTTGGTGTATATGGACGAAGAAGAACAGAAAATGTTTTAATGGTTCATCAACTCCAAATTATTCCATTAAGGCTAAATGTTTGCCGAAAGTACTTTGGCAGATTACACTGATACCTTTTTGAACTTTGTTAGCTCCCCAACACTAGCATAGTTTCTTACGTAATGCAGCTAACAAAGTTTTTTGCTCCTCCCCTGTGCAAGTTTTTGCATCTTCTTGATGACAGTAATGAAATCTATTATTACTTCATCAAAATTATTGAGGCATTTCAAGGATTTTTTCCATGTAGTACTTTATTACATTTTGCAAATAAGGATTGCAGGAACAAAACATCGGGGAAACCTTCACAACTTTTTCTTTTCTCCTAAAAGTCTACCATTCTCTAGGACTGAGAATCTAATCATTGATAGGGAGAACTTAATCCACTTCCTCCACCTATCACCGCATCATATCTTCAACATTATAAAATCCAAGAACTCCCAATTCACATGATCATATGTGTTCTCAAGGTCTAATTTGCACAAGATCTCCAACTTCCGGTACCTCCTTCTGGAGTCAACCACTCCATTTAGTGCATGTGTTAACATGATGGATGTTTCCTATAGACATATTTGGAGGAACTTTATCCTAAGGATGGTACAATTCTCATTTATGACAGTTTTTCATTTACGACACTCACATTTCTGTCAGGAGAGCTTTTCCTCTTTAAAAGACTGGCTTTGTAGAACATTGAGCCAAATTTTCTAGCAAGGCATTTGGACTCTTCTCAATGAATTTCCATAGTTTATCGGTAATGTCTACCTTTATGGTGTTTAATGTTTAATGAGGACTCTAGTTGAGGAGTTTAGCCCCATGATGAATCTTATTCTCGCTTTTTCTTTTTCTTTATAATGATGGGGTTCGGGCCAATTAGCACACAACTTTACTATTCCAAAGGGTACATGCTATCTCCCATCAGCAGAAGTTGAACCATGCCCCCAAGGTTTCCACCAAACTTCATTAATCACTAGGCTACAATCATGGGTGCATGATAATTCTTCTTGTTTGTTCTTGTTGAGTCAGAATTCTCAAGCATCTTTTGTGTGTGTTAAATATCGAAAAGGCAAGAAACTGCCCTATTTTAACTTATCATCCACCTATTGCTAAAGTTTCCATGATCGTCAGTACTATTCCTTATCTAGATTGTTTTATTTTGAGCCGGGGGTCTATCGGAAACAGCCTCTCTACCTCACCTCTCTACCTCACCTCCGAGGAGTGGTATCGACTATGTACACTTACCCTCCCCAGACCCCACTTGGTGGGAGTATACTAGGTATGTTGTTGTTGTTGTTGTTGATCGTCAGTAGCTAGAAACATAACTTGGCATACAATGACATGGTTTCTCTATTGATGAAGCTAGGGTATTCACACGAGTGGATGATCACCAAAATTGTCTAAGAGAACTGTACAATGTGAAAGGAAAATAGGGAGAAGGGGGTAGAAAGAGAAGAGGATGAGAGGAGGAATTATCAAGGTTTTGCTAGATTTCTAGGGGTCCAACTCTAGAGTGAACCAAAAGTGTAATCAGTATAAAATAATATTTACCACAATAAGTTAAGGATGTTGCCTAGTATCCAATGAAGTGGGTTGAGAACCATGAAGAATTCAAATTCAAGCAGAGACAGAGAAAACACTAGGTGTTGAACATGATTGCTCAACTCATTCCAGCAGAGACAAAAACCAGATCTCTGTTATATTTCATTTTGTCATCATTAGATCTTTGACTGTTTGTAGCAAAAGACTATATCCATAGGTGCTACGACACAGGGATGAGCGCTTGCTTTTCTAACTCTTGCACCCATACAATTTCGAGTAATCACATTTCTGTAATGCAAACTAGGCTTCATCAAGCTGAGGTTTCTAACAGAACTTATCCTTGGTAAACTAAGGTTTCCGAAGATAACAATTCATAGACATGGAAAACTCACTCTTTAACAGAGTAATAGTGCAGCTAAGTTTACAGTGCTTTCAGTAACTAGCTCAAGTTTAAAACTGCTATTACTTGGTTAAACCTCCAAGTGCGGACTGCCAACATAACATTTAGATGAATATAATAATAGCCACAAGACAAAAAGGAGTACTTGTAACAAACTTGATTGAATAAAAGAAATTCAATAATCGGCTGAGCACTTTGAAAAAGCAGTAAAACTGGCCCATGTACTGTGGAAACCCCATCAAGTGCTATGTTGCTAACACAGAATCTCAATCCCTCTAATTTGTCATCATGATTTATCTAGCAATGTCTCTGCCCGCAAAGCTAGAGATAAGCTCTGCGTACATCCTACCCTACCCAGACTCAAGAGTTGCAGTGGAATGCTCCTCAACTCTGGGACCTGTTCCCAGATGAACTCAAGCAACAATAACTAGGAGAAAGCAAAAACTATAAAGTGAGTGGAGAAAGTAAAAAGCAGACATAAGAGTTTTACGTGGAAACTCCTTACTCAAGGGAGAAAATCACGAACTGCCTCCAGGATTTCTAAGCTCCACTATATCCGAGCAACTTCTTGAATACAGACTCCAAACCTCGGGATTAAGCGCTTAATCCTTAATCTCCTAGTAACAACTTCATTACAAGGAAAACACAAGCAGTAACTCTACGGCTTCAACCTCCCGCTGACTCTAACTAGACACACCAAGCTAACTCTAGCTCGAGAATCACCCAACTCTAGATGATTACAAAGAAAACTAGTTTACACCACAACACCTACAAACAATCATAAGCAACAGTAGGCAAATGTTTAAGAGCACATTACAAAGACTCAAATACAACAAGGAAATAAAATGTGACTTAATGAATTATCAGTTCCCTATTGCAAAATGGAGTCTTTGATTTCAGCTTCAGAGAGATATTTAGTTGTAAGAATATGGAAGCGATGATTTTCTTGTTGAAGAAGATGAGCAATATATGGTATGCCGCAAGAAAACCTAGGAGAGATCCCATTGGCTAAGACAAAAAGGTGGCATCAGCTTTTCACCAACTTTGTACTTTGCACCAGCTGTGACAGATGACTGTGATAGTGTTAGGTGAGCCCAACATATTCCCTAAGTGGTAGCAGCTTTGTCATCATATAATCTCCAGGAAACAAGTCCCAACATATACATATAATTTGTCAATCATCAAAACTAAGGACTTAATCCCCTTTTTGATGATGACAAACCCATGCAAGCATTCAACATTTTCAAACATCCACATAGCACACAGCAGGACTTAGCAACAACAAACCACAGCAGTTCCCCCTATCACTGATACCTCTAAGTATCCAACACACACCTTATTTCCCCTGTCTATGAGCATTATGTTCCCCCGGAATGTGAGAACCCTGTCTCCCACTCAGTCCAAATCACATCATATACTACAGCCCAGCTACAATATGTACAACTATGCACAGCTACGTCTCAACTTCCCCCTTTTGGCACCATCAAAGAGATTAAGTAGTAAACCAAGCATAGATAAGCATACATGTTAATTCATGGTCATTAAGGCAACACTACCAGGTGCAAGGAACATTAGATAGAAATAAAGGAAGGGATAACACAAAAGGAAAGCATTCAAATATCAACTAAACCAGTATCAAACACTATTCAAACATAGTGACCTCAAAACAAGATGATAATTGTGCCAAATACATCCCACAACCAATAAATAAAGGAGGGGGCTAAAGGAAAGGAGGGGGCTAAAGGAAAGGAGTGGGGACCAGGTGGAGATAGATTCTAGGAAGAAGCTTTGGACAACTGTCTAAGGAGGATTGTTATCTTTTTACTCTCATCAGCATGTGCCTTAAGAATCTGTTGAGTTAGTTCTTCATTCTTGGCAGTTAAGGCTTCAATCTTAGCTTTTAGCTTCTTCACCCTTTCCTGCAAGGTAGCAATTTCAACGCACAATTCCTTTTCTGAACCTATTCCCATTTCACCTCCTTTTGCAGTTGCAGCCTTTAACGCAGCAATCTCTGCATCCAGTAGAGCAATCATGGCAGTCATAGACTTTATCTCTTCCTTCAAACTCTTTGGTACATCCACCAATTCAGACACTAGGGACTTGGATTTTCCACCACCTCTCCTTGGCACACACTCATTGTCCTCCAGAGTGGTCATGTTAAGCATTTGCTTAACAGATCCAATCTTCCCTTTTCACAAACCACATTGAAGTAAGAAAAAATCCTATTAAGCCAGAACCCATATGCCAGACCATGTTTCCCATCTTTGACAGTCATCAATGTATGCATGTGTTCAATGACTATAGTAGGAAGACTAACTTTCTTGAATTTGGACAAAACCTCCTTGAGATACAGATCAGGGCCAGTGGCAGTGTTTCTTTTCTCTAACCTTGGAAGAAGTGATTTGTTTACCAACTCAAAGAGTAGTTGATACTCACTTTTCAAGGCCTTCTTGGTACATTTTTTTATATTCATGTCATCTAATATGTTCTCTATCTTGAGCCGGAGATCTATCGGAAACAGCTTTGCTACCTCTCCGGAGGTAGTGGTATGGACTGCATACATCTTACCCTTCCCAGACCCCACTGTGAGGGAATACACTGGGTTTGTTGTTGTTGTTGTTGTCATCCAATCTGCCACAAATCTCCAGAAATTTCATAGATCCTTCTTCCTGTTTCACAGACTTTATCCCTTCAGTAGATGTTCCCAAGATCTCAGACATCATATCCTCATCAATGGCAATATATACTCTATTTACCTAAGAGGTCAAGTAGAACCCATCTTCAGAGAAGTCAAGTTATGATAGAACAGATGCACTTCATTTTCATACAAGAGAGGAACAGATCCCTCAAATAGATGCTCCCTATTTTGAAACTTAACTTATTCAAGTAATTCCTTCATTCCAGGGAGCTCAGCCACAGTAGGGTCAAACACCCTCCCTCTTAAAACTTCCTGTGTCTTTAGGATTTCTTGCCTTGCCTCCCTGGACAAACATTTGCCCTTCCAAGTGGATGAGGAGCCCTTTCCTGAAGGACCAGTCCCCTTAGGAGATAGGTTATAGGAGATAGATAACTCAGGAGCTCTTGAGGTCTTTGCAATCTTGGAGCTGGGACCTGGTCCCTTGTTACCTACTTTTGTTGGCCTTTTTCTCTTGCCAATCGTTTTTTATACAGAACTTCTCAGAGGACCTCCCTTTCCTTTCTTAGGAGATACAGTTTTCTTCCCTTTTTCCTTTGCCCTAGTGGCTCCCACACTTCTTTCCATATCAAAGACAACAGCATCACTGTTGAATACACTGTCATCATCATCATCTGACAAATTTTTGAACAGATCATTTAGGCTATCCTAGTCACTATCCATGCTATCATCATCATTCTCAGTTTCTTCATCAGACTCTTCTACATCAACTGGCTTAATTATATCTATCCCCTTCTTCTTCTCCATTCTTCTCTTCTTGGTATCATTCTTATTTTTTGCAAGGCTTCCTTCATCAATTTATAGGACTCACCCTGGTTCCTGGTGTCTTAGCTATTCCTGAGGGCCTTAATAGAGGAGGATGATCCTTTCCTGGACTACTTCCAAGACAAAAGCTTGTCAACATCACTATTTGAGGCAGCCTTTGCATCCTTCTTGCCACCTAAAAGATCAAGCACGGGAGGAAGTACCACATTCTCCTCATCAGCATCTAAGGGAGGATTATTTTGCCTCCTGGTGAAAAGCGTCGTAGAAGGAGTTTCATATCTTGGGGATTCAGCACTCAAAGTTGTAAGACCCTGCACTCCTATTTCCTCACTCATGTCCTGAATATTGGAGGGAGGTTTCCTAGAGGTAGGTAAATCTTCAAACAGGATTTCGTCTAAGGAAGCACTTCCTGACTTGCTAGAGGATTCAGAATTGTCGGGTGAAAGAACTGGTTGGTCAGAGATGGGGTCTTTGGATTTGTTGACTTGAGAGGCGATTGAAAAAAAAAAGATTTTTTAGGAAGTCAATTTGGGATTCTTCCTCTCTGGAGAGGGGGTTTTCAGAGGGATCAGCTTGGGCATCTCCTTCTCTATCTGAGGAGGGATTGATTTTGGATTTAGACTTGGTATCAGTAATCTCAGCTCCTTTTGAGAGTGGATTATTAGGAGTTTCCATCATCTTCTGAGAATTGAAATCCCTAGCAATTTTGTGTAGGGAAAATGGAGTGAACTTAGTAATGGCGAACAATTCTTCTACCACAGAACGAAAGAAAAAGGCATCTAGTACTTCCAATGGAATGGATTCGCTCTTTTGAGAGGATGGGGAGGGATTTGACATTATAGAGATCGGGTGAACTATGAGAAAAGGAACCATATGAATCTTTTGGAAAGGGTTTGGGAACTAATGAGGCTCTGTAAGAGAAAATTTTCAAAATAAGAGAAAGAAAATCTGATTTTTGATTTAAATAAGACATGAGTGGGATGGTTGAGATTGAATGATTAAATGTGTCTGAAAAGGCGTGTCCGGTCAGATGGACGTGTCTCTTGGACTTAAAGTACAAGTGACAGCCTTTTGAAAGATGCGAGAGAGTGACGTAGCACATATCAATTAGTGTTTAAAACAGTCACTATTTAGGAATAATAAAAGATACTGACCTGATTAGGGACCTGGTCCCCGCGTGATCCTTGAACACAAACATTTTGTGTTGTCTCTACTTCACTTTCTCATCTTTTCCTCCTGGCCTTGGGTGTATATCAGTAGAAGATATGGAACTGAATTAGACATGTATATCATTACCTCACTAAGATACCTGCTTACCAAACAGCATTCATCTCATATGAACGCGGACAACATTCATCTGAATCTCATCAGCTCCATCTCTTCATGTTTTACTCAACTAGTTCCCTACCAACAAGGAGACATTGCCTCCTTTAAAGGGCAATCCTTCACGCCTTCGATCATATGCTAGAGCAGCCAGCATCAACATCCCTACTTTGGTTGCTTCCTCTTGCTTTGCGTTGTATCACAAATTAGTTGTTAGTCTTGGGAACCATTTCAATCTGAGTTCCCAATAGGGAGATAGAGGGAAGATCAACTTCTTCCTTGTCCAGCTGGGTAATCTTCCTTTCTTTCTTCTTGAAGCAGTGAGATTTCTCATGTATCTCTGAGCTGCTGCTTTGAATGGACACATTTCTCCTGTGTGCCCACCCTTCCCACAATCTGTGCATAAAGGATTTTCCTTGCTCCTTACATGTCTGATAGAGGAGTTTGAAGCCTTACCTTGACCGTGGAACCCTAAGCCTTTTTTGCTACTGGACTGTTGGCTGGTGAGGGTAGTCAGATCTTGCGATGAAGTGGTCCACCTAAGATCCTGTTCAAGCTCAGTCTTTGCCCTAACCAGTTCCCTTTCAAGAGCAGAGTTTCATTCAAGTGAAGCAGTTATATTAGCTTTAATTTCAGCTACTTCTTCTTCCAGTTGAAACTGTATCCTGCTTCCTTCACCCTTTCCCTTAGAATACTGCTTAGTGATTTCACCTAATTGTTTACTCAGAAGATCATTCTCACGCGAAAGATTTTTGCAAGTTGTTTGATGCTCAACCACTTGCACACTTAGTTGAACCAATTCTTCTTCATACTTTTCAAGATCTACCTTCAGCTTTACCTTTTCATTGGTGAGGTCAGTGACCTGGACACTCAACTCAATAACTTCTTCCGCACATTTTTCAACGGCTTCCTTCTGATTCTCTTCGTCTTTAGCAAGCTCATTCAATGAATCAATCAGTACAGAGGCAAGAGATCTCAACTTACTGAGGAAATAATCCTTCAGATTTTCTTTGATGTCCAGGAGAGTCCCAAGTTTACCTTCATCATCATCGGTGTCTGCCGTCAAAGCAAAGAATGAGTCAAAAACTTGCACCTCATCTTCCACCATCATAATGGAGACATCTTTTCCTTGCACTGATTCATCTGAGTCACTTGATGAATCACCCCAGCAGGCTGCAAGCACTTGATTTGCAACCTTTTCAGCTGCAGCTTTCTTGCTATACTTCACAGGAACCTGTTCCTTTCCTCTCTCCTTACTAACAGTTTGTCTGAAATGATCCTTGTGCTCAACCTTGTGCATTGGACAATCCTTGATGTAATGGCCTAGGTTGCCACATTTGTGACAAGCATCATTCCCCTTTCCTTCATTGAAGTACTTTCTAGATTTGCCCCTTATAGATGGAGCCTCTGACTTTTTCAAGGCTTTAAGTACCCGTTTAGCAATATAAGTTGTTTCATCGCCTTCAGCTCTGTGAGTATCTTGTGTGCCCTTCAGAACCAGATTCTTTTCCACTTTAGGCTCATTCTTTAACCTTCCAAGTTTTTTTTGAACATCTCATAGGTTTTGAGGTTGCCAATGAGCTCATCCATAGCCATTTTATTCAGATCCTTTGCTTCAATGATTGCATTAACTTTGCTTTCCCACCTTTTAGGAAGAATGCTTCAGACTTTCCTAACCTGTTTGTGGGCAGGGATGTCCTCATTTGTTATTGCAGTAAACCTCGTGTGCATATCTTGAATGGACTCTTCTTCCCTCATGGTGAAGGTCTCATATTGATTTGTCAACATATCTACTTTGAATTGCTTAACCTGACTAGTTCCTTCATGGGTTGTCTGAAGACAATCCCAGATCTCCTTAGCAGTTTGACAGGCAGAGATCTTGTTGTACTCATCAAGATCAATACCACATACAAGCAATTTCTTGGCCTTGTAGTTCTTTTCTATCTTCTTCTTATCTGCATCATCATATTCCTCCTAGGTCTTTAAAACCTGAGAGGTCACATCACCAACTTTCACTGCCCTTGTAGGAACAAAAACACCATCCTCAATGACATCCCATAGCTCTGAATCTTCAATCATGATGAAGTCATGCATTCTTGTCTTCCACCACCCATAATATTCACCACTGAATCTTAGGGGTCTAGTGGTTGACGGGTCTTTTTCTAGATTTGAAGGAGCAGTCATTTCTAAAGATCCTTCCAAGGTGTTACCCTTTTTATGGAATACCTGCTCTGATACATACCAAATGAAGAGCTGCAGTGGAATGCTCCTCAACTCTGGGACCTGTTCCCAAATGAACTCAAGCAACAAAAACTAGGAGAAGGCAAAAACTATTAAGTGCGTAGAGAAAGTAAATAGCAGATGCAAGAGTTTTATGTGGAAACTCCTTACTTATGAGAGAAAAACCACAACTTGCCTCCATGATTTCTAAGCTCCACTATATCCAAGCAACTTCTTAAATACAGACTCCAAACCTCGGGATTAAACTCTTAATCCTTAATCTCCTAAAAATAACTCTATTACAAGGAAAACACAAGCAGTAACTCTACTGCTTCAACCTCCATCTAACTCTAACTGGACCCACCAAGCTAACTCTAGCTTGAGAATCACCCAACTCTAGACGATTACAAAGAAAACTAGTTTACACCACAACACATACAAACAATCATAAGCAACAGTAGGCAAACATTTAAGAGCACATACAAAGACTCAAATACAACAAGGAAATAAAATGTGACTTGATGAACTATCAGTTCCCTGTTTTAAAATGGAGTCTTTGATTTCAACTTCAGAGAGATATTTAATTGTAAGAACATGGAAGCAATGGTTTTCTTGTTGAAAAAAATGAGCAATATATGGTATGACACAAAAAAACCTAGGAGAGATCCCATTGGCTGAGACAAAAAGGCGACAGTAGTTTTTTCACCAACTTTTGTACTTTGCGTTAGCTGTGACAGTTGATTGAGATAGTGTCAGGTACGCCCAACCTGTTCCCTAAGTGGTAGCAGCTTTGTCATCACATAATCTCTAGAAAATAGGTCCCAACATATAATTTGTCAAACATCAAAACTAAAGACTTAACAAAGACCCCATAATGGGATTAGACTGGGTATGTCGTTCTTGTTGTTGTTTTTGATTTATCTAGCACGTTAACACAGCAAAAGTCGGGGGGTTAAAACCCCAAAACCCTAACGACAGACTAAACCCAACCACTATACATTTATTTCAGCAGATACTAAACGACAAAATCATTTTCAACACAGCAAATTTGTGCAATTACCAGAGTGCGAAAATGTTATAATTCAAACAAAAGATAAAAGACATTACCAGAAAAAGATGTGGCAGTTTGGACTTCTCCATAGATGGATTTAAGCTTGGAGGGTAGAATTAGGGGGTTGGGTAAAGCAGCTTCGGCAAAAAGCTGTTGTTTCCAATCCCACATGGTTGTCTTCATTGCTTTATTAGAATTGAGCAATGATTCCTTTTCTGCCTCGAGAACTTCCATGTTCCTTTGTTGCTGCACTGATCTGGCACATAGCAGCCCAAATGCACCCAATAACACCACGTTCAACACTTTGTTGCTGTTTAGCGCTTTGCTCACTGCGTCGCCCACTTTGTTTGCCAACTCCATCCCTACTTGCTCAACCAACTCCTAACTGATATCAAGTGCCTCTCTTTTTCTTTCTTTTACTAATTTTTCTAATTTCATTATTTTGCGTAATGTCTATTTCTTTATTACTTAAATTTATTGTTTAAGTAAAAATAGGTTAAATAACCTATTTCTTATAAAAAAAACTATTAAATAAGATGGTCTTTTTTTTTTTTTACAAAAGAGGAGTTTATTCATTACTACTATTATGCATCATACAACAGAAGTGGCCTTAGGGTCATTAGGAGTCAATATTGGCCTATTACAAGTTATACAGTCATATTGAAATCTCGGCACAACAGACCCAACAAAAGAAGTTTCACTGTTATCTGCATCTAGCAACTTTCTAATAAACACCGACAAAATTATCCACACCACAAAAAGGTTATTTAACGTTAGTTTTTTACCCTCTTGGCTAGCTTATTTGCTACTCTGTTGAAATATTTTGGCTCATGTTGCATCTGAGGGTTCCCCAGGCTGACGAGAAGATCCCTACAAGAAGACACCAAGCTACTATTAAAGTCCAAATGATGATCAAGCATATTAATTTCCTCTAGTGAGTCAGCGCTTATCTCCTGTAAAACTTGCATATCCTGTGCAATATGCAGGATAAAAGAGACTAAGAAAGGTTCTAACGGTGGGCGTTGTGGAGGAGAAAGAAATTCACATTAAATATATGAAAAGGTATAAATATACCCTGAACTATAATAAATGGTACATACATATATCCTCATTATATTTTGGATACAACTATACCCTTGTCGTTAATGATTTGGGTCGTATATGCCCTTGACCCTAACGATGGGACACGTGTCAAGATCTTATTCGTTGACCTTTTTTTTAATTTCATTTTCCCAAATAATTAAATTACCCCAAATCAAGCCCCTCACAACCCGATCCATTGCTCGACTTGCCCGATCCGCCACATGGAATATTCAAGAGACCCAAACAAAAAATCATGTGTTTCTCTCACTCTCTCTTTCTTCTCCCTTCTATTAAATTGTTCTTATTGCAAAAAAATCATACTTTTAAGTCTTGGCAGCTGAAATGAATAGGAAGTAGGCAAATAGAAAGAAAGAAGATAACTAGATAGAGTTATTCAGCAGTAATAAACAAGAAAGAAAAACATATATAAAGTACCCTTCAAAAGGAAGGTTGCTTATCTAGTATTTAAAAGAATTTGCTCACAATTTATGTTCCATGTAGTATAAGATAACTAGCCCAGCTATGAAATGAGTAAAAGCTGAAACAAAATATATATTTTCTATAAGATAACTATGTACGAGATAGCTAAAAGAGTGTTGTCCGTATTAGATGCAAAAACATATCCAAAATAGTGGCAAAATCAGTCACCAAAGTAGACACCAAAACAGACCTATTCGGATTTGGAACAAGAACGATTTAATGAAAGGGAGAATAAAGAGAGAGTGAGAGAGACTCGTGATTTTTTATTTGGATCTCTTGAACATTCCATGGGACAGATCAAACAGTAGGTCAGGTAATGGATCGGGTTGTGGGGGTTTGATTTAGGGTAATTTAATTATTTGGGATAAATGAAATTAAAAAAAGGTCAATGGATAAGATCTTGACACGTGTTCCGTCGTTAAGTCAGGGGCATATACAACCAAAATAATTAATTGCTAGAGTATAATTATACCTAAAATATAACAAGGGTATACTTGTAACTTTTTTCTTAAATACATCAATTTCATAAAAGCCAAAAAATGTTCTAAACAGTATGAATGAGCTTACATTAGCGCGTGACAATAGTAGGATATACAAAGATTGTTTCTTAAATGTGGGTAGACACAAGGATTGACAATAAGCTATACTTGGGATGTTCTAGTTATGAATGAATTAACCAACATAATATAAGAATATATATTAGGAAAAAGGCTTAAATATACCATTGAATTATTGAAAAATGGCTCATTTATGCCATTTGTTATAAGTTTGACTCATCTATATCATCGCCTTTAAAAGTTTGGATCATTTATGTCACTGTCATTGCAGAAACACAAAAGGGCCTAAAATGTCCTTCACCTATTGAAAATGGTGCAAAAATGCCCTTCATCCACCTATTGGTCCTGAATGCCCTTTTCGTCTACCTATTGGGGTTATTTTGCCGTTTTATTTAACGGATCAACTTGACTCCATTCCATTAATGACATATCTTTTTTCTATTAGTCAATTAATTATTAATTAAAATAATTAATTTCTTAAATAAAATTCCAACCCACTTAAGTACTAATAACCCGACCCACCACTATCTGCCCCAACCTGTTAATCCACATAAGGCCTAATAACCCAACCCATCACTGCCCCCCCCCAAATCTGTTAATCATTCATCAGCATTCATCGGCCATCCACTCACCTCTCTCTTTTCTCTGTGATTTCTCAATCGAAGGAATAGATTGTTGGAGTAACGTCACATTCTTGAAGTTCTTAGACTGCAAGAGTAATTTTACTCCTTTCATTGAATAATTTCTAATTTAGAATAATTAAATAGTGTTTTGTCCAATGGTTACCTTTACTTTGTCGTTGATAGTCTTTGGTTCAATCTTGAATCAGTGAAGCTCAAATTGAATTAGGAACTTATGCAAAACTTTCTAACAATCACTTGAGATGTAGTAAAACATCATTTTTTTTCTCTGTGCTTGGTCCATTGTGTTTTTATGCCATCTTTTGTTCCCTGATAAGCCTAATTCGATAATCAATGACTTATTAGCAGCCACCAGAGATTATATTGAATTATGCAAAGTTTCTCCCTCGTCTCCTCTCTCTGTCCACATTATAGTTATATATCATGTTGTTGTTACTGCTTATTTATTTATAAATATTGTGTTTATTTTCTTTCCTAAAGCCAAGGGTATATTGGAAACAGCCTCTCTACCTGCCAAGGTAGGGAAAAGGTCTGTGTACTCCCTACCCTCCCTAGACCCCTATACTGGCTATGTTGTTGTCATCGTCAGTAAAAAATCTTATTTATGTGTTTGCATTGTAGTTAAAAGTATTGCTAGAGCACAAAGGTAAAAAAATACAAGCCAGTCTTTCAATAGTAGCAGAGGTAAGTAACATATGAGATACTTAACTCCTCTTTGTTTTCATGAATAATACAACAAAGTAGTAAAAGCTAACATTTTTTACCAAATCTTTTTTAGGTTTTTGAGATTAGTACATCCTTATATATCGTAGAGTTACAAAAATCTTCAAGAGATTCTATGGTATATGACGGGTATATACGTCTTCATTCTCATCTACATTGTAAAAATCAGAGATGGATCCAGGACGATTCCGTAGATTCAACTAGACCCATTGTTTTTAGCTCGAACTATACTTACATATGATCATAATCATTCTAATCCACTGACTTAAGTTCTTGAATTTGTCTCTAGTCCTCGAAACTTAGACACTGATCAAACTATTTTTCATTTCATAGTTGTGTAATAGATTATCGAATGAATTGGGAGTACAACAAAGTGAGGAACTCCTGTCCACCTAACTTGTGAAAGATGGAACTTTTACCATTCTTTCATTATCCAGGAACAAAAAATTACCTTGACAATTGAGAGTAATAGAGTAGAAGACTGTAAATGAGATGTAACTATAAATATATGTCAATTTGTAATGTTCATGTAACAGCTGTTGAATTAAAAAAGTCATTGTTAATAAAATAAAAGTAGTTGTTATTTGTACATTTACATAGCCAAAAATCATGAAATGTAAATACCAATAAAGGGCAAAAAAAGTTTACTTAGTCAAAACAACGTGTCTTTACTTTATACTTTGTATTTTCCGACTTACTGTTAGCTGCAAACTTAAAAAAAGACAGTCTGGTGCACTAAGTCTCCTTCTATGCATGGGTTCAGGGAAGGTACGAAGCACAAAGACTTATTGTAGGCAGCTCTACCTTGCATTTTTGCAAGAGGTTTTTTCTACGGCTTGAACCCGTGATCACCTGGTCACATAGTTGCAAATTTATGAATTGTTATTTGATCGATAAGCTTTTCTCTTTATGCTAGGTAACTATCAAACCGAATCATATATTTTGGAACATATTGTTACATCATGTACACATATTTGTTTTTTTTTCTCTTTGTTCCTAAAAAGCATTATCAAAAAGAATTCGAAACCTAACTATAGTCCGAGAGAAATGAACAATACATGCAGAGTCATGAGAAAATCCTAAGGGCCAGTGGTACATATTTGAAACTCGGTGGACTTACAGCGTTCAGAGTCATGAGAAAATCTTGAGTGTACGCATGGTCCACCCATCATGTGCTCTTACCACTAGACCAAAGCCCTGAGGATGGTTTTTTTCCTTTTCTTCTAAATATCTATGAGTACATATACACGATAATTTATCTCAGCAGAGTATCAATAACAATGTTCCATTCAGTACCAGTATCATGAAAAGATGAGCTCAAAGTTGATTAGAAGCATCAAATTCTCACTAGTCAATAATTATAAAAGAGAATACATCATCATTTGTTGTTCAAATATATAAAATTTCTGGTAATCGAAGATAAAATAAGCATTGTGAAGAATGAGAACATACACCAGACGCAAATTTTCCAATTCAAATGATACGCTACATATATTTATGCACTCATGTTTGCGCATGTACGGGAATACCAAAGCGGTGTTACAAATAGGGAAGTGGGGGTCGACAGTCGTCTTGCTGCACTGACCCTACTCCCCCTTAACTGTCAGGCCATAGACAACTGCTTGACCAATCTGTAGGAGTATGTCATAGATCAAGTAACGAGTAAATCCATGTAAGAAATAAGGCCGAGCTTAGAAATTGAATAAATAACAGGTAAAAAAATTTCAAATAAGCTCATCAGAATAGCTTTTGCGCCTAGTGCTAAGGCCTTGAATATTTGTTCCTCGCCTCACTCCTCCATAAAAAAATATTGGAAGTTTACCTTAAACCACACGAATAACCTTAGGCAGTGAAACCTTGAACAACAAATCAGTGAATGCTTCATAAAAACTAAAAGTTGATATAACACGAAAAGTGACAGTAGTTCAAGTGTATATAAAATAAAAATCAAAAAGAAATAATGAAAGTGACAAATAAATACCTTTTGCATATCAGACATAAGTGTCAATCCTTCACCGTCTGCCAAACCCAATAAACTTCTCAATAACTCAATAAACCACTTCCATGCTCTAGCCGTTTCTTTATCTACCACTGCCCAAGCAAGTGGATAGAAATGCTTCATTGAATTTTGACCAAGGTTCACCAATAAAATTCTCTTATATTTTCCATTTAAAAATGTCCCATCCAGACCTATAAATGGTCTCGGATCGCTTCCCCAACTACTTTTCAAAGCTTCAAAGCATATAGACATTCTTAAAAATCTTCTTTTACCTTGTTCCAAAACATCATTAGATATGTTTATCACCACATCATAACCAAGATTGATATCCCTTAATTTTTTAGCATAAGCTTCCAACTTGTTAAAATCATCAATAAAGCTACACTTCAGTTTCTCTAAGATAATTCTCTTGAACTTTTTCCTCTTTGTATAGCTAACATTAAGTGAGAATCTATCATCCATGTACTTTCTCATTTCAGTCACCTTGTATTAAGGGTTATTCTGGACTTTGTTCTTAAAATAATATGCTAAAGCTTGTTGAGTAGCTCTTCTATTATTAAGGCATGACTGGCATGTATGTTTTATTTCCAAGCTTTTAACTTCAAATATTTGATCGTTATCAACTTCTGATATCAAACACACAAAAGGACAACCAACATCAAACCTATATCTAACTCTAGTAGGGTCACTTCTAGTAACTTTAAGACCACTCTTCTTAGGTATTGAGTAAAAGCTCAATAACATTTTTGGTTTATCAAGATTTTTAAAGCTCATTCCATTTTCCAACTCTAAAAAGTTTTCCAGACTCTCATTGACTTCTCTTTTCTTTTCCCTCTCAAGGAATTCTAACTCATCATTATTGTAGTCACTATCTACATGCTTATTTTCATCCTTCTCTTTCTCACTTGATTCTCCATCAGTTACTGCCTTTACCGTTGCAGGGAAAAGTCCATTATGTTGACTAATATCAGGAGTTAGTCATAAATACATCAAACTATGACATACCTAATAGTCATTCATAAAATGATGGAGCACAAAGAAAAAAATACTAAATAAATGCTCAAAAAATAAATCTTTTATTCAAGAGAACATTATAGAAAAATTCTAATTCAAGATAAGTAAATGGAAGCATAAACATCATGCAGCTTTAAAAAGTGACTACAAAAAGCATATGCCACATGGAATAACATAAAAGTATAAATATGCATTGAATTGCCACAACATTAGAAAACAAACGGAAAATTCTAAACCCTAACTGAAAATACAAAAGAAAAAAGAAATACTTACTTAAAAAGGATTAAAATTACTCCTGCAGTCTATGAACTTCAAGAATGTGACGTTACTCCAACAATCTATTCCTTCGACTAAACAATCGCGGAGAAAAAAGAGAGGTGAGTGGATGCTCGATGAATGATGATGAATAATTAACAAATTTGGGATGGGCAGTGATGGGTCGGGTTGTTAGGCCTTAGGTGGATTAATAGATTGGGTCGGGTTATTAGTACTTATGTGGGTTGGAATTCTATTTGAGAAATTAATTATTTTAATTAATAATTAATTGACCAATAGAAAAAAGACATGTCATTAGTGAAATGGAGTCAAGTTAATCCGTTAAATGAAAGGTAAAATAGCCCGAGTAGGTAGACGGAAAGGACATTTTAGGCCCAATAGGTGGATGGAGGACATTTTTGCACCATTTTCAATAGGTGAAGGCATTTTAGGCCCTTTTTCCATTACAGAAAAATTCATTTGTGCCATTATTTTGCAGTGGTAATTTTGCAAAACTATTTTGCCACGTGACCTCTTATTAGAAGTCCACTTCACCAAATCTAAATAAACCAATATTACTTAAATCAAAATAAAAAATCATATCCATTAAAATAAATCTGACATAATTAATGGGTTTGACTTTTATTTTTAATTAGTTCAGTTTTTATTTTTAATATGTCCAATTTTTATTTTAAATATGTAGATCAAATTTTATTTTAATATGTCCGATTTTTAATCTTTTTATGTTAAGTAATATGGGTTGATTTGAATTTGGCAATGTGGATCTCTCATAAGAGGCCACGTGAAAAAAATGATTTTTCAATAATCACTATTACAAAATAATGAAACAAATAAACTTTTGTGTAACGGCGGTGACATGATGAACCAAACTTGTAAAGACGATGGCATAGATAAGCCAAATTTATAACGAATGATATATATAAGCCATTTTCAATGGTTTAATGTCATATTAAGACTTTTTCCTAGATATTATTTTGTATGTTATTTATATTAATATAATTGACAAACTCAATAAAGATCACAGTTGAAAATGTAAACTATGAAGATGCACCCGAGAGCTAGAATATTTAAAGTAAAAGTAAAGATTGAATATACGCATTGCAAGTTTAGTGTAGCATAAAAAATGTGAAATAGAGTCAAGTGCTCGCAACAAATTTTCAAAGCTTCGAAAATTAACTGTAACCAAAGATAAATAAAATAAAAAAAGAGCAATTCTTATTGCTGAATCTCGTGAGTACAATTCTGTAACTCTCTTGATTCTTCTCTCCTAAACTTATAAATAACCCGAGGGCCTTCAGTAGCATGTTTCTCAAATTTTTGAATGGTTTGGACTCCTAGAGATGTATTTCAATCACTGAAAATGTCAGAAAATATTTTGTCACTTTGGAATAATCTTCGGAAAGAACTTCGTTGATTGCTCCTTACAAGAACGTAATAGTTGACATTGATGTTTCCAATGCTTATCAAAAACCTCTTTCAGAATGTCCTTAGAATGTTATGTTACCCCCTATTTATAGTTGTAGGGAGTAGGCCTGGTCGCTTATGATTGGCCAAAATATGTCACTTTGACACTTGGCAACTTTTGACTAGTTCTTGAATTTGAATGAGATTTTCACATTATTTGTACATGTGGCATTATCTCGTTGGTCTTGAATTTGATGGGTATGCCAAGTCATACTAACACGTGGCATGGATCTGGGCTCCAAAGTGTAATGGACCTTGATGAGGAATAAAATGGGCTTATTATTTTTGTAAGCCCAAAATAATTTTAGACTCAATAAAATATGGATCAAATTCAGATTTTATATGAATTTGATCTAATAAATTTTACATGTCTACAAATACCCCCTACTTCAAGGCTCGTTGAGGTGTTTGATTCGTCGAACATTTTAGAGATGAGATTGAAGTATTCATGGAGCTTTTTTTTGTATGTGTGTGTGTGTGTGTGCATAATTTAATCCTCACAAAATATTCAAATTTGATGAGAATATAAATAGCCGAACTCTTCACTGTGTCTCAATTTCCACATTGATGTGCTAAATCCAACCAATTAATACACACCGAAGGCTTCCTTTTCTTACAAGATTTGAGTATTTTGTCAAAATTCGACTCCTCAAAGTCATGATAATTTGGGTAGAATAACGTGAATTCCTTCATTATGAGTGTAAGTTCTATTTAAAACTAAATATATCCAAATCACATAGGATTCGGGCATTAGTCTTATATCAAATTTTAATAAGATTGAATAATGATGTTATCCCACTTAAAAAAGAATTAGGAATTTGACTTATTTTGGACACTTGGACATCCCAGTTCTTCTGAAAGACAACTTATTTAGTAGATTCCTTTTCAGAATCAAACCGGAGCCCTTTATAGTCTATAAAAGGACATCACTAACCCCATTAAGTTATTGTAATTCAGCTCAAACTACAATACAACTCACGTTCTTCTCCTTAATTTTACTCTCTTTCACAATTGAGTTTTCAGGCAGCTTGGGGCGTCTGTGGGAGAAAATTCATAACGTATCGTGGGGGTTTCTAATTCATGAATGGATTACAGTGTTGGGAAATAGACTCGTGAGGATACGTTCTATGAAAAAATTAATACAAGTACGACCATGAAGATGAACGCATGTGAGAATGTAATGAACCCGGGGCTTGGAGTGTGCGAGTGAAGGACTTAAAACACACCAAAACAACCCTAATCTCACACTTGGAGTGTAAAGAGGAGCCTTGGAACACAAGAAGGCAGCCCCTAAATACACTTGAAGAGAGCCTAGCTCTTAAAAGGGCATTTTGAATTTTATTGGTAACATAGTATAAATAGAACATTGTAGGGCTTTTAGACTTAGATTATTCATGATGTTGTAAGTCTTGAAACACAAAGAAATACAAGTCATCTCTCCTTAAGGCACCAAAACTGAAATTAGGCATAAAGAGTGTGGAATCACTCTTGTTGATCTCATGGCTTGGAAACGTGATGCTTGGGAGGTGGATTCTGACCTTGTGTCTTCGTAAGAGATAGGTGAACATTGTGTGTAGTGTTAAGGGTCTAAGAGTGTAATATGCTCTTGGGTTCTTAAGATTATACCTTCATTAAGTCTATCTAACTATCCCTTTACTCTTATTGTAATCTTGTAGTAGTTTGTGTGCTTGTAACCGTTTCTATCTCTTGTTAGTAAAACCCTGTGTTGTTTCTATCTTGTTATTGTTTTCCATCTCTCCATATTGTTTCTGTTTTAGTGTATTTACATCTTAAATATCTTGTTGTTATTGTGTTTTTATTGTTGTTGTAGTGAATCTGAGAGAATTTACCAAAAGGGTCCTCGGTTCTTCAAACTTATGGACTGATTTGGTGTTTGTTTCGTGTTTCCCTTGTGCATTCTTGTATAATTTGGTATTAGAGAATGTCTTGATCTTGTTCCCACAAGATCAATCTTGGGCTTGTTTGTTGAAAAAAAAATTGTTGAAAAACTAAATTTTTTAAAAAAAGTGCAATCTGCCGTGTTGTGTTCTTGGCCGAGAATTGCGTTCTTGTTGTGTCTTGGCCGAGATTTTTGTTTTTATTGAGTTTTTCTAGTGTTAGCTTTGTTCTTCACTAACACTTGAGTCCATATCCAAGTTTGAGCTTTGCTGTTGTTATCGTGAACAAGTAAGACCGTGTGGTAGACATTATTGTTGAAAAACTTGACTTGGCCGTGTGTGTGGTTGTTGTTGCTGAAAGGAGTGTTGTTCGTTGTTGTCTTTTCTTAGGTACCATGGCTGCCACCAATCTCGATGCCATGTTTGACCGCATCACCGACAATATTGAGGACATGAAATGACACGTTGAAAGGCTACGCCAATTGGTATCCACACTTATCCTAACAAATCCAAAACCTAAGGTCCAAACACCTTGCGGTGAGAGCTTCCCAAAGGAATTTTCTGACCAAACTTGTGAAGGACTTTCACACCAAGGTAAAGACGAACGTGCTCATGGATGTTAAGGTAAAATAGCTATCTCTTACACTTTGGTACATGTGGATGATGAACATGTGAATAATAAGCCGTTGAGTGTGAGTAGTAGCTTACCTACGTATGAGTATATTGATTCCTTACCACTTGTGGATGATGTACATGTTGTGCGAGTGGATACAATAGTTGATCCTATAGATGACCGAATCGACTCTTCTAGTAAGATCGATTTGTGTCCACCTAGTGTTGAAGCTATTGTGTTGAATGAAAGTACATCGTCGAGTGAAATTTTTGTTGACCAACTTGTGTGTAGAACTTTCCCACCACTTGATAATATATGTGATGTGATTAATGAGTCTCAAGTGAGTGAAGAGCTTGAAAATGTTGGTCAAGAAAAAGGAGTGAACCCATGAGCCTATGTTGTTGTAAAGATTCTAGTGTTTGCTTGGCTCATAGGGTTAATCGTGTGCTTGATATATCTTTGAAACTTGATAATGATTCCTTAGAGAGTGAAAGTTCCAAATCAGTCCGCGGGTTAGATCATTCACTCTTTAGGTACAATGTTTTTTTGAAGATAGTTTAAACACTCCTAATAGACCTAGTGGTGAAAATGATGGTATAACTTGCCTTGAAAGCTATAGCCTATATGCTAACCCACTATGGTGTGACAACATTCCTCCAAAAGATGGAAATCTCTTCTTGGAAGATGAGAGTACTCTTAAGGGTAAGGAGTGTGTGGTCTTGGAAACTACTTCTTCTTCTACTTTGTGTGGCTTTTTCGAGGACACCATAGTAGAATCAGAATTGAATGCCACCTTTATTTACTCTCTCTTTACTTGTGATGATATGTATGCCAATATAGAGAGTAGTCCATGTGGTTGTGGTAAATACTACGGGAAATGGGTGCGTTGTTTAGACCCGTGTCTATGGCCACTCTTCCCATTTGATCCCGGTGTCATCTTAGGGTGGGGAAGATTTACTCTCGGCTTAGGTGTGTTTCTTTTGGGTGCTTATCATATCCAAGTCCTTGGTGAATTTGTCGATGGCTTCATAATGTTTAACACTAAGGACTCTTGGTTATATGTCAAATATGAACCACCTTGGCATGTCGAGACTTGTTGGCCGAGACTTGAACTCAAAGGGTCCTTGGTTTCTTTTTTTTGGGGGGTGGTCTGTTTTGAGTGTTTTGAGTGCATACCATTATTGTTTATTTTTGCTAATCCTAACCCTCATGCCATAAGGAAGTGTGGTTGTTTGTCTCTCTTTGATTTTGCAAGGCATGGATTCTAGGCCAAATCCTTTTTAAGGAGGCGAGGATGATACAAGTACGACCACGAAGATGGACGCATGTGAAAATGTAATGAACCCGGGGCTTGGAGTGTGTTAGTGAAGGACTTAAAACACGCCAAACCGACCCTAATCTCGCACTTGGAGCGTAAATAGGAGGCTTGGAACTCAAAAAGGCAGCCCCTAAATACACTTGAAGGGAGCCTAGCTCTTAAAGGGGTATTTTGGACATTTTGTATTTTATTTTTAACCTAGTATAAATAAAACATTGTAGGTCTTTTAGACTTAAATTATTCATGATGTTGTAAGTCTTGAAACATAAAGAAACACAAGTCTTCTCTCCTTGAGGCACCAAAACCGAAATTAGGCATAGAGAGTGTAGAATCACTCTTGTTGATCTCATGGCTTGGAAACGTGATGCTTGGGAGATGGATTCTGACCTTGTGTCTTAGTAAGAGATAGGTGAACATTGTGTGTAGTGTTAAGGGTCCAAGAGTGGAATATGCTCTTGGGTTCTTAAGATTATACCTTCATTAAGTCTATCTAACAATCTCTTTACTTTTATTGTAATCTTGTAGTAGTTTGTGTTCTTGTAACCGTTTCTATCTCTTGTTAGTAAAACCTTGTGTTGTTTCTATCTTGTTATTATTGTCCATCTCACCATATTATTGTTGTTTTAGTGTATTTACACCTTCAATATCTTGTTGTTATTGTATTTTTATTGTTGTTGTAGTGAATCCGAGAGTGGTCACCAAAGTGGTCCTCGGTTCTTCAAACATGTGGACTGATTTGGTGTTTGTTTCGTGTTTCCCTTGTGAAGAACCGAGGACAAAAATGAGGGAAACATGAAACAAGTACCAAATCAGTCCACAAGTTTGAAGAATCGAGGACCCCTTTGGTGACCACTCTCGGATTCACTACAACAACAATAAAAACACAATAACAACAAGATATTGAAGGTGTAAATACACTAAAACAGAAACAATATGGAGAGATGGAAAACAATAACAAGATAGGAATAACACACAGTTTTACTAACAAGAGATAGAAATGGTTACAAGAAGACAAACTACTACAAGATTACAATAAAAGTAAAGGGATAGTTAGATAGACTTAATGAAGGTATAATCTTAAGAACCCAAGAGCATATTCTACTCTTGGACCCTTAACACTACACACAACATTCACCTATCTCTTATGAAGATACTAGGTCAGAATCCACCTCCCAAGTATCACGTTTCCAAGCCATGAGATCAATAAGAGTGATTCCACACTCTCTATGCCTAATTTCAGTTTTGGTGCCTCAAGGAGAGAGGACTTGTGTTTCTTTGAGTTTCAAGACTTACAACATCATGAATAATCTAAGTCTAAAAGCCCTACAATGTTCTATTTATACTAGGTTACAAATAAAATACAAAATATCCAAAATGCCCTTTTAAGAGCTAGGCTCCCTTCAAGTGTATTTAGGGGCTGCCTTCTTGTGTTCCAAGGCTCCTCTTTACACTCCAAGTGTGAGATTAGGGTCGATTTGGTGTGTTTTAAGTCCTTCACTCTCACACTCCAAGCCCCGGGTTTATTACATTATCACATGCGTCCATCTTCGTGGTCGTACTTGTATCAAAAACCATACTTGTCTTCTTTCCAGATCTGTCCAGGTATCCTTCTGAAATCAGACTATCAGTTTTGTTTCATCATTTTTTGTTTGTTTTGTGCAGCCTCAGAAAATTCTCATATCTTTACTTGGGAACATCAGAATCAGAAGCCGTTTTTGGTGATTTGGAAACTAGACTCATAGAGCTACATATCTCGTGGGAATTACAATCAGATTGAACCCAAATCATCTCAGATATTTACCCAAAACCGATCTTCTAATCTTAGTTTGCTAGTTTTGTTAAATTTGCACAGTGTCACGATAAATTCCATATCTCGACATAGGAGTCTCAAAATTCAGGAGTCGTTTCTTGCGTTGAAAACTACACTCATATAGTTGTGTCTCACGTAGGAATCAAAATCAGGTCGCACCTAAATCAACCTAGATATTGCCCCAAAATAGATCTTCTAATCTTGGTTTGCTACTTATATCAGCATTGTGAAACGTCATGATAAATTCTATATCTCGACTTAAGAGTATCAGAATCAGGTGCCTTTTTTTTGGAAAGTAGATTCGTAGATCTACAACATACATAAAAACCACACTCAACGCCTTTACAAATTTATACAGATACGTCATCAAAGTCAGCTTAGTTCGGAATTTGATGACCTATTTTGCAACTTTAAGTGGCTATGATAGAAAATTTATAACTTGACGTAAGAGCTTTTGAATCATGAGCCATATTTTTTATTGCGTAGAAGTCTTTGAGATCTACCACATATGTAAAAATGATGGTGAACACTTATACGGATTTATATAGATATATTGTCAAAATGCGCTTTGCCTTGCTAGTCTCTTCACCTTTGCACGTCCGTGGTAAACTTAGTGAATGAAAGTCTATCTTCATGTGATATCTATGTCAATTCAAAGTGTTGTTTCCATGCTCAAATAATGACAGGCGTTTTTTATTTTTTTTATTTTTTCACTTATATGACTAGACTTAGAGTAAAAAATACTTTAAGTTGCCTACGTACCTCGGGGGGATCAAGTCATAACGTAGTCAGGATGATGAGTTAATTTATCTTTTTAAATGTATTTTTTTCTTTTTTTATTTTTTAGAGAGTTGTTCACAGTCTAGACTCATGCGGGCCAGGAGTGACATGCAGTTTAAGCTTGTGCCTTATGGAGCATAGGCAACCTTCATGGAAAGTACTGCTTCAGGAACTTGCCGTTTATGGGACCAACCCTTACACCATCTTGATGGACAATCTTATAAGCACCACTTGAATATGCTTCCTTCACTACATATGGCCCATCACATTTTGATGTAAACTTGTCACTAATTCGTTTGTTGAGGATTATGGATCTTCGAACTTCTAAGACCAAGTCACCTACTTGAAATGATCATGGTCACACCCTCTTATTGAAATCTCTAGCAAGTCGAGCTTGATAACACTTCAACCTTTGTTGTGCTTCTAATCTCTTCTCGTCCAATGCCTCCAACTCTGCTAGACGAAGTTGAGCATTATTTTCAGTTGTAAGACCTTCTTTAATCGCAATTCACAATGATGGAATTTGTTGTTCTAATGGAAGGACTGTCTCTACACTATACACCAATAAATAAGGAGTCGTTTGTGTTGCAGTTTTGAAGATTGTACGTAATGCCCACAAAGTTTCATCGATCCTCTCATGCCAGTCCCTTTTATTTCTTGCAACAACTTTCTTCAATAGATTTGCAAATGTCTTGTTAAAAGCTTTGGCAAGACCATTGGCAGGTGCATTGTACATTGAAGACTTGTGCTGCTTAAAATTGAACTTCTCGCACAAAGACCTCACACTACTAGAAAAAATAGGAAAACCGACCACAAAAATGGACCACATATGGTCGATTTTCCTGCTTTTTCGACCACAAAACCGACCAAAATGCGTGGTCGGAAAACTAGTGGTAGCTTTTTTAAAACTGATCTCATGTGGTCGATTTTTTTAAATATATATATATATATATATATTTAAAATTCAATATTATTTTTTAAAAAAAATATTCTAAACAAAAGCGACCACCAGTGGTCGCTTTTATAAATTTAATAAAAATAAATTTTCAAAAAAAAGCGACCACATGTGGTCGCTTTTGTATTTAAATTATTTAATTAATTAATTAATTTAAATAATAGCGACCACATGTGGTCGCTTTTGTATATAAATAAATTAATTAATTTAAACAAAAGTGACCACATGTGGTCGGTTTTATTATTTAATAAAATTATTTTTAATTAATTATAGTAAACCACATATGGTCGATTTTTTTAAAAAAATTAGAATAGTGACCACATGTGGTCGTTTTTCTGGGAATTTTTTAAAAATCGACCACATCTGGTCGGTTTTTGTAAAAATTTTGAGAAAAAACTATCACATGTGGTCGCTATTCTGGAATTCTTTTTATAAACCGACCACAAGTGGTCGGTTTTTTGAAAATTTTCCAGAAAAGCGACCACATGTGGTCGATTTTTCTGGTAATCTTGTAAAAAAAATAACAGCATATAACTATGCTACATTCCATCAAACCTGTTATACAATAAAGCCCACCAATCAAAATTTAATATACAATCAACCACCGTAAGAATTCAAACATTAAAAATTAAATTATTTACAAAATTTATCGAGGTTCCAAATCCAAACTATAAAACATACAAAAGACTAAAAACTACAACTCATCATCCGCATCCTCATTCTCAGCCCCACCCATTCTATTATCATTATTTCGTTGATATATTCAGCTATAATTCGGCTCCATCTACATAATCAATCATATTCAAGTAATTAGTTCAAGTCACAAAAGTTCACTTTTCAATTACCTACACTTAAACATTTTCAAGTCACTAATTCACTTCACAAGTTACCAAACTAAACTTAATTCAAAATGAAAAATTCGCATTTCAAGTACCTACACTTAAACATTTTCAAGTCACTAATTCACTTTTCAAGTGACCACACTTCACTAAAATCAAAACGTAAGTTCACATTTCAAGTACCTAAATTCAAAACAAAAGGTGCTAATTCACATTTCAAATACCTACACTTCAACATTTTCAAGTCACTAATTCACTTCACAAATTATCAATCTTTACTAAATTTAAAATGAAAAGTTCACATTTCAAGTACCTACACCTAAACATTTTCAAGTCACTAAATCACTTCACAAGTTACCAAACTAAACTAAATTCAAAATGAAAAGTTCACATTTCAAGTACCTACACCTAAACATTTTCAAGTCACTAAGTCACTTCACAAGTTACCAAACTAAACTAAATTCAAAACACAAGTTCACATTTCAAGTACCTACACTTAAACATTTTCAAGTGACTTATTCACTTCTCAAGTGACCACACTTAACTAAATTCAAAACACAAGTTCACATTTCAAGTACCTACACTTAAGCATTTTCAAGCCACTTACTCACTTCTCAAGTGGCCACACTTAACTAAATTCGAAACACAAGTTGATCTTTCTTGTAACTAAGTTCAAACCACAAGTCATTTATTCACTTCTCAAGTGACCACACTTAACTAAATTCAAAACACAAGTTCACATTTTAAGAACCTACACTTAAACATTTTAAAATCACTTATTCACTTCTCAAGTGACCACATTTAACTATATTCAAAACACAAGTTCATCTTTCAAGTAACTAAGTTCAAACCACAAGTAACTTATTCACTTCTCAAGTGACTACATTTAACTAAATTCAAAACACAAGTTCACATTTCAAGTCACTAACTCACTTCACAAGGTACCAAACTAAACTAAATTCAAAATGAAAAGTTCACATTTCAAGTACCTACACTTCAACATTTTCAAGTCACTAAGTCACTTCACAAGTTACCAAACTAAACTAAATTCAAAATGAAAAGTTCACATTTCAAGTACCTACACTTCAAGATTTTCACTTCTCTAATTCATTTCACAAGTTACCAACCTTTACTAAATTCAAAACAAAAGTTCACATTTCAAGTACCTACACCTAAATATTTTCATGTCACTAAGTCACTTCACAAGTTACCAAACTAAACTAAATTCAAAATGAAAAGTTCACATTTCAAGTACCTACACCTAAATATTTTCAAGCCACTAAGTCACTTCACAAGTTACCAAACTAAACTAAATTCAAAATGAAAAGTTCACATTTCAAGTACCTACACTTAAACATTTTCAAGTCACTTATTCATAGCTCAAGTGACCACACTTAACTAAATTTAAAACACAAGTTCACATTACAAGTACCTACACTTAACCATTTTCAAGTCACTTATTCACTTCTAAAGTGACCACACTTAACTAAATTCAAAACACAAGTTCATCTTTCAAGTAACTAAGTTCAAACCACAAGTCATTTATGACCACACTTAACTAAATTCAAAATACAAGTTCACATTTCAAGTACCTACATTTAAACATTTTCAAGTCACTTATTCACTTCGCAAGTGACCACTCTTAACTAAAATCAAAACACGAGTTCACCTTTCAAGTACGTACACTTAAACATTTTTAAGTCACTAATTCACCTCTCAAGTTACCAAACTAAACTAAATTCAAAACTAAAATTCACATTTCACTTCAACATTTTCAAGTCACTTATTCATATCTCAAGTGACCACACTTAACTAAATTTAAAACACAAGTTCACATTACAAGTACCTACACTTAACCATTTTCAAGTCACTTATTCACTTCTAAAGTGACCACACTTAACTAAATTCAAAACACAAGTTCATCTTTCAAGTAACTAAGTTCAAACCACAAGTCATTTATGACCACACTTAACTAAATTCAAAATACAAGTTCACATTTCAAGTACCTACATTTAAATATTTTCAAGTCACTTATTCACTTCGCAAGTGACCACTCTTAACTAAAATCAAAACACGAGTTCACCTTTCAAGTACGTACACTTAAACATTTTTAAGTCACTAATTCACCTCTCAAGTTACCAAACTAAACTAAATTCAAAACTAAAATTCACATTTCACTTCAACATTTTCAAGTCACTAATCCACCTCTCAAGTTACCAAACTAAACTAAATTCAAACCAAAATTCACATTTCAAGTACCTACACTTCAACATTTTCAATTCACTAAGTCAATTCACAAGTTACCAAACTAAACTAAATTCAAAACTAAAATTTAAATTTCAGGTGCCTATACTTCAACATTTTCAAGTCACTAAGTCACTTCACAAATTACTAAACTTTACTAAATTCAAACAAAAGTTCACATTTCAAGTACCTATACTTCAACATTTTCAAGTCACTAAGTCACTTCACAAGTTACCAAACTAAACTAAATTCAAAATGAAAAATTCACATTTCAAGTACCTACACTTCAATATTTTCAAGTCACTAATTCACTTCACAAGTTATCAAACTTTACTAAATTCTAAAAAAAAGTTCACATTTCAAGTACCTAACCTAAACATTTTCAACTCTCTAAACTTAATCATTTTCAAACTTATTCATTTATTAATAACTCTTGGATTATTAATATCATATTTACTATGTATCACTCATACACTTAATTCAATAGGTTTACAAGTGAAAAAAGTAAAAATAAAAATAGTGAAAATAAGTATTAAATTGTTTTGTAAATCGTAAATACAACTTGCTAAGTCATATTTAGTATTTTTATAGCGCATTTAAAAAGTAGCCCATCCTTTTTACGCGGAAATAAAGTTTAGGCCCTGATTGTTGTGCTCCACATGTGCCGGAATGTGCTTCCTCCATTGTCTGTTAATCTTCTACTTTGGAAAGACATTGCAGGAATATATCTTGTAAGAAGGACAAAATAATATTCCCTCATGAAAGATGAATCATGGTGCCTTTGTCTTAATGTGTGCTCTTTTTCGTGGATCCTCAGGTAGCTTTCCATGTTGGAGATATTCAATTAGTGGTTTCCACCAATCTTTTTATTCCACCACTCGAACAGATGTATGGTGGCTTTTATCTATTTGAAGATCGAGACAACCAGGAATAACACACCAATGACATACTTACACCTTTGTTGACACATTTTCTCTGAGTGCCAGCGTTGTGGCTAAGTTAGCCAGAGTATCTGCCATGCGATTTTCTTCTCTTGGGACATGGTTTAGGAACACCTAATCAAGCCTTTTAAGCAGAAGAACAATATTAGCTTTTCCAAGCCCTAAACTACAAAGGCTAATCCAAGCCCTAACTAAGAACTACATTAAGGTGGCCTACTCTCAAGAGAGAGGATTTTCAATGTCTCATATTTTCATCATTAAACAACTAATAATAAAAGTCCTAAAATGTCCTATTTATAGTATATTACAGAAGAATACAAAATGACTACACTACCCTTAATGATAGAGGCGGCCATGGAGTGCATTTTGCGCAAAGTGAAGTGACCAAAATATCCTCAATGAAGATGACTCCAAAACCGTGTGCCATTAAATGTCCAAAGTCGTAAGTCCTCAAGTCTTTAATGCTCCAAGCAATCTTCTACTCACGACCTTGATGTATGGTATGCTCAATAATAGGCTCAAAATGGATCCTCCATGCATGTTCTCGTATCCTCGAGGTGACCAAGTCTTGAGCCTCTATGTGTTGGCCTCCAAAGATGTCATTAAAAGATAAGATGGCCATTTGTCCCGTATCATCCTCCCCTTCTTGAAAAGGATTCGGCCTCGAATCCAAACCTTGCAAAATCGAAGAGAGAACAAACAAATACAAACTCCTCATGGCATGAGGGTTAGGGTTAGCACAACAAATCATCTCAATATGCCAAGGTTTCACATATTTGAAATATAACCAAGGATCCTTTGAATGAAATATTAAAAACTCAATGAATGATGTACGAAGGATTTAGTTATGGGATTCACCAAGAGTGACACTTTGCTTGTCATGTAGACCAAGAAATAAGTTGGGTGCACCAACATCACCATTTCTACATTTGGCATCGGGGTAAAACGGGAAGAGTGGCCATAGACACGGGTCTATACAACACTCCCCTTTCCCATGGTCTCCACCCAAACTAAACGATATACTTTCTACAATAGCATATATATTATCCAAAGAAAATAGAGAGTAGAGAAAGGTATCACTCAAGTCGACTTCTACTAAGGTTCCCTCATGTGAGTACTCAATACTAGTTTCTCAATCATCACCATGAGTACTCTCAATAATAAAGTCACACAAAGTAGAAGGAGAAGTAGTTTCCAAGACCACACATTTCTTGCCCTTAAGAGTACTCTCATCTTCCAAGAAAAACTTTCAATCTTTGGGAGGAATATTGTCACATCATAGTGGGTTAGCATATAGGTTATAGCTTCCAAGTCAAGATTTAACATCATTTTCACCACTAGGTCTATTAGGGGTGTTTATATCTCTTCAAACAACACATTATACCTAAAGATAGCATGATATATTTCATGGGCAGATTCAGAACAAACACGTTCATCACTCTCTAAAAGATCAATATCAAGTTCCAAAGAGATTTCAAGTACAAGATTATCCCAAGAATAGCTCTCGGGGTCACTCCCCTTTTGTTGACCAACATTTTTAAGTACTTCACTCACTTGAGTTCTATTAATCACACATATACTCAAGTGGTGGATAATTCTCATAAATAAGTTGATCAACACCAATTACACAAGACGATGTACTTTCGTTCAACATATAGGCTTCAACACTAGGTGGACATAAATTGATCTTACAAGAAGAGTCAATTTGGTCATCAATAGAATCAACTAGTGTATCCACACTCACAATATGTACATCATCAACAAGAGGCAAAGAATCAGTAGAATCACAAGTAAGTAAGCTTCTACTCATACTCAATGGGCTACTAGCCACACAATTATCATTCACATGCACAAAAGTGTAAGAGTTATCTATTTTACCTTGAAGTTCTTGAGTCGACTCTTCTTTGGCCTGTTGTGAAGGTCCTCCAAAATCTTGGGCATAAACTTCACTTCGGCATTGCTCTTCTTCACTTGCCATGTCAGTACCTACACAAATGTCCTTAGAAATAGAAGGACAAATAATGTTAACTTGGTTTGGTGGCAATCCCCTCACTTCGCTTCACACAACTTCTCATTTTTCCACTCTCGAATTACCACCTTGAACACCCTTACTCATCTCAATCTTTTGTCTCTCATAAGCATTCAAATTGGAGTAAGTATTCAATTCTCTTTGTGTCTCGGGTAGCATGTATGTTATGAGGTGATTTTCCCACCGGTCTCTTACAACATTAGGCTAATTTTGCTTATTTGGAACTCTATGTTATTCAAACCAATTGGTACCTAAGCATACATGACCATATGTCAATGGAAGAATATCACACCACACCTCCTCATGGTATTTAAATTAGGAGAAGACAACTTTGACCCTCTCGGTAACCTTAAACTCCTTTAAAAAGTATGGAATAAGTAAAGGCTCGCGAAACAACCTCAAGTAGTTAACCATGGATGAAAGGATGTAGTTTCTATAGTACCTATCATATAAAACAATGAGGCATCCCGGTATCCCAAAAATGGTCATCTTTTAGGAGTGTACACTCCTTCTCGGATCAACATTGTAAGGTACATGAGTACCCCTCAGTTTTGGAGATGCATACCCTCCTCTTCTCATTGGACAACCTCCACTAGAGCTAGTATAAGCATTCACACTATATCGAACTTGATAAGAAGTACTACAAGGTGGAGAATATGAATCTTCACACTCCTCATGTGTACTCTCATCATAGCTCTCATAAGTTTTGCGAACGAAAGAGTTATACCTAACACCAAATCTAGGTTCGGAGTGAGAAGTGTAAGACTCCTCACATGCCCCAACATCATCATAAGATCCATCATGAGGTCCTACATCATCTCCAAGTTCACCATAAGCACTAAGAACTTTATTCACCTCATTTTCTCCCTTAAAACTGTAACTCTCAAATCTTCCCAAGTTTTGATCATGGCTATTTTCATAGCGTCCGCAATCTCCCTCAACTTTATAGCCATAAAAACCCTCACTACAATCATAGTCTCCCATGTTGTAGTCACAATAACCCCTGGTTATCAAAGATATGTTCCCCTTATATCACCTTTGTACCTACACAATGAACAAACAATATTAGTACTAAAAGCTCTTCACCAACACTCATATACACTCACCTTTCTGATTCTCATAATAGGAACGACGAATCTTGAAAGTTGCTTATACTCTGGTAGTCAATAGGATGCCAATTCTACTTGGCGACCGAAATGGATTCTTTTTTGATCGAATCAAGACACAAAAACAAAATTTACATACGAACTTGAAACAAAGAAGTTACTATGAGTTAAAAATGATAAAAGCACACAAATAATGAAAACACGAAAGAAACGGATACAACAATTAATCTACAACGAAGTAGGTTATTACTAGTTGTTAATTAATTCTAGAATGAAGACTTGAGACTAATAAACAATAAAATGAAACTAAGAATCAACAACAAGAAACTAAGAATTCAAGATTTTGAGCCAAAAGTTTTGGTATTGTACGGAATTTGGTGATATGGCGGTCTAGAATTGGTTGCGATTTTTGAAAGGTTCTTACTTTTCCCAACTTTGAAATTTTGGTTTGAATTTCAGTTCTTGAAGTGGTTTACCCGCCCTTGGAGAAGACAACAACAAGATTGGAGCCCTTTTCACTTTTCAAAAAGGTTTGACTTGCCTTTCACCTTTTAGGCAAGACACCTTTTTGAGGGGTTGGTGGACTTTTCCTCTTTTGGAAACCTAGGAAAGTAGTCTTTCTTTCTTTTGGTAACTAGTCTTTTTGGTAGATCTTTTGTCTCCCTTCTGTTTTGGTAGATTTTTGGGGACTAGTTTTAAGACAAACACAAGGGCTTCTCTTCCCACTGCTTAGGTTTGGATCAAACAATACTATTAAAGAGCCTTCTTGTAACTATACAAGAATATTGATCTAGAACAACAAGAACATTTAATAGAAGTTTGAATACCAAGTCTCACATTGAGCTCCAAGAACCAACAACACCCTTTTCAAACTTAAAACTCACAACAAAATACCAATAACACGAGTTCAAACTACACCTTCAAATTTTAATCCACAACGACAACACTAAAATGCACCAACAATGTTCAAGTTTAGAACCGCAACAACAATACCAACAAGAATCGTTCAAGATCAACTTGGATCTTGACTCAATAGTGTTAGTGAGGAAAGAATCTAACACGAGAAACAACAAAAAAGTAAAAATACACCTAGATCTAGACTCAAACTCGACCAAGACAACTACAACAAGATCATGTTTAGTAGCCCAAGATTGATCTTGTGGGAACAAGATTAAGCCATTCTCTAATACCAAATGATACGAGAAATACCACGGAGGCACAAAAACTACACAAAACAGTCCACAAATTAAGAGCAACCCGAGGACCCCTTTGAGTGCTAGTTTCGACCAACAACAACAACACAAGTATCATGAGTTTACAAGGTGTTTTAACACCAAAAAAAACAATACAACAAGAACAAGATGAACATAATGAACATAAGATTCGGATTCAACAAAAACAAATTATTACAAGATACAAACACTAACACAATTGCAAAAAAGGTAAAGATAGATAGTGAGACATAGATTATTTCGAAGATTAGGAACTAAAGAGTACATTAAACTCAAAACCCCCTAATGAATGTAAAAAAACACCACACTCTTACGGTGACCGCCAAGGGAATCAACGCACCTCAAGATCTACCATTTCCAAGCAAAGAACAATATTGTCTTTTCCAAGACCTAAACTACAATGGCTAATTCAAGCCCTAACTAAGAGCTAAACTAAGGTGGTCTACTCTCAAGAGAGAGGATTTTCAATGTATTAGATTTTCATCATTAAAAAACTAATGAGAAAATACCTAAAGTGTCCTATTTATAGTATATTACAAAAAAAGACAAAATGACTACACTACCCTTAATGATAGGGGAAACTATAGAGTGCATTTTGGGCAACGTGAAGTGACCAAAATATCCTCAATGAAGATAACTCCAAAATTGTGAGCCATTATATGTCCAAAGTCGTGAGTCCTCAAGTCTTCAATGATCCAAATAATATTTCACTCACGAACTTAATGTATGGTATGCTCAATGGTAGGCTCAAAATAGGTCCTCCGTATATGTTCTCATATCCTCGAGGTAACCAAGTATTAAGCCTCTATGTGTTGGCCTCCAAAGATTTCATCAAAAGATAAGATGGCCATTTGTCCCGCATCAAAGATGGTCGTCCTTGCACTTTGTCTTTACCACCAAGTCATCATCGTAACATTCCACCCTCTTATGTAATATGTCATCGAAAATGTTTTGCATTTCACGTTGGTAGGTTGCACCCGCATTCTTTAGACTAAAAGGCATAACCTTGTAATAATATATCCCTTTTGGAGTTTGGAATGCAGTACATTCTTCGTCCTTTTGAGATATTCTGATTTGATTATATCTAGAAGACCCATCCATAAATGTCATAGCTTTATGTACTATTGTCACATCAACCATGAGCTCTATGATTGGTATTGGGAAATAATCTTTTGTACATGCCTTATTCAAGTCTCAAAAATCAATGCAGACACACAAGTGACAATTCTTTTTTTTGAAAGGTACAATGTTTGATATCATGATAGGTAGTTCACTTCTTGGATAAATCCGTCTTAGATAATCTTATTGACCTTTGCTTCAATTTTCATTACCAACTCAGGACAAAATACTCATTGTGACTACTTTATAGTATGTGCCCCTTTTTTGATCCCCAAATGATGAATAGCTACCCTAGAACTAACGCATGACATTACTTGGTACGACTAGGCAAAGACATCTTTGTACTCAACTAATAACTTAAAGTAGTCCTTTTTCTTCTTACGGTGTAATAAGCGCACTAATGAATGTTGGGCATGGATCTTTTAGAGTGCTGAGATTAAGTTCTTTGAGCTCATATACGATTGATTGTACGTCATCCTCCGGTTGGGGTGGAGCCTCTTGAACATTATCATCCACACCATCAAAGTATAGACCTTCTTTCACTGTTATATGATAGGATGTTTGTACAAAGTTTTAATCTTCCATTTGACTTCCTTCGAATATCGTGATGACTTTTTCTTGCTCCTTCTTTGTCTCTTCACAAAACTAGTTAGAGAACACAATGGTACTTCTTTTAAATTTAAGCGAATCATTTGTAGTTATTGAAAACACAACCTTTCTCTTTATACATAATAGAAAGATACTATGAATGTCTTTGTCCTCGATTCCTTCAAAAAAACCTTGCTTTTTATTCTCCAGTAACCTTTTTTATTCTAATGACATTCTTATGGTTCCCAAATGATGAAAGACAGAAATTATTGAGGTGTCAGCCTCTTCTTCCATTTTTTTAGAGACTTTACTTTTGTCCTTGCAACCCAATCTTTCAAATACAGAGACACGAGGCATCAATCTTCCTATACGTTTAAACATAAAAGTTTTTTATGGCATTTTCTCATCCTTAGATTTCTTGTTTTTTTCTACTGAGGCATAATATCATGAATTTGTTTCCTTGCCCTTCTTAGTAGAAATTTGAAGAGGTTTCGGCAATTTGAATCCCAGTCCAAACTTAGAAATGGCAACATAATGCCTTTGCTTTCTCAACTTTATTTGCGCCTCTGTAAAACTATGTATCTTCTCACCAGTGACATCATCTTTGAGCTGACCTATCCTTTACGGATTGGAGAAGTCGTAACCAAATTTTTCAAGCAGAGCAAAGGCTTTTTCATCAAAGTGACCTTTTATTTTAAGAGCTAAAGTATTGCTTCTTAAAAGCTCGGGCGTGATAGTTGGGACTTGTATAACTGAGACAGTCATAATCTCCTTCAAATCTTGGAATGCATTATGGCTCATTTATCTCCTTAGAGAGTGGCTTTATCGAGTACATACTTCTAGCAAGGGTTGTCCATCCTTTCGATGCTCACGAGGGATGTAGCAAAAAATTAGATGTTCTTCATCCATCTTCATCTGCATGTATTCTTCAGATGATGAAAGTTTAGTGGAGAATTTTCAATTCTCTCTTTAGGCATATTGACAGCAGCCTACTGAACCTATACTTCTTTTAAACCAACATTAGTTGGGTTGGATAGTGTTGGTTTCTCCATACCTAATTCACAAGAATCCAAGTAGAATTTTGCATCTGCCAAGTACGACTCTGTCTTAGTGAAAGGAATGATATCCACATCAATTTTAACTACTTCACCATCCTCTATATACTTTATGTATTGATGCAGAGTAGATGAAACCACTCCATTTTCATGCATCTAGGGGCGTCCGAGAAGCATGTTGTATGATGTTTTGGCATCTATAACATGAATCAAATGTTTGATTTCATGTCGCCAATGGATAATCCAACATGAATCTTTTCTATGGCTCATTGTCCTTCTTGATTGAAGCCTTAAATCGTTATATTTCTTTTGGTCAATTCATCAATAAAGATTTCAAGACTTTTGAGCATCGTATTTGGCATAACATTGATTACCAAACCATCATCGATCAATATGCGACTGAGATGTTATTCTCGAATATCCCTTACAACAAACAAAAGTTTGTTATGTAGTTTAGACCCTAATAATAAATCATCATCCATGAAAGAAATTAAAGAACAACATGATGTGACTTCTCTATTATCATGATATTCTCGTGTTACCATTGGACAATGCCCTTCTTGGCTTTCCTTTATTTCCTTTATGTTGGAAATTACACGGGTGGAACCAATTTGACTATCTTCAAGAAATTTTTCAGGAAAGAACACATACAATGTAAAAGGCCGTCGACATTCCATGACATTGAACCATCAATCTTCTTGCTAGTATCAAATTTAACACATTTTGATGGTCGTAGATACTCTATGTTACTCTTCATCACTCTTGGCTTTGGCAGTCATATTCTCAGAACCGCTTGATGTCTCCTTTTCATACGAGAAACCAAGGTCCAACCATCATCACCATTATCTCTAGCTTTGTTGTCTGTTACCAATGAGTCTTTAAGAGATTTCCTTAGAAAATCCACTTCAACCACAGCTCCCAAATTGTAAGAAGATTGAGCTTGGAATAGTTTTCAACATTGAACACTCCTTCTTCTTGGGCATAATACTAGCATGATTTGCTTCTACTGTTTTATCCATATCGATGATGATTTTTCCATGACTTACCAGCTTCATGATTTTCTCCTTCAAGATAAAGCACTTTCATGTTGGGTGACCAATGACACGATGATACTTGCAGTCCTTGGGATCATTGACCTTATTGATTTTCTCCATCCTTTTTGATTTAGGAAGATCAATGATTTTCTTAACTACAAACTCATCCTGTATCATAGGTACATCTGAATTAGGAAATGGATAGACCTTCGCTTCTAACTATTTCAAGGTTGGATGACGTTTATCCTCTCTTGGATATTTCCTCGAAGCTTTATCTTTCTTTACCTTTTGCTTGGTTGTGACCTTCACAAAAGTTGCTTTCACTGTCATGGACTCTTTAGTCTTTGAAGCCGTACCTTTCTTGAACTCTCTTTTTTCTATCATCAGGTCAACGAAAGAGGATGTTTTCCCATGACTTGATATACTTAACTTTATGTCATGTGCTCGTGTAGCAAGTTCTTCAAATGTTCGCAGTTTGACTCTTTGTAGTATGTATAGAAGGCCCCAATGCATTCCTTGAATGCACATTTCTACCACATATATTTCAGAAAGGCGGTCTTTGTAGTCCAAACTCAATGATCTTCATCGATCGATGTAATCCGTTACAGGCTCATCCTTTCTTTGCGTAGTGCCCGTCAACTCTATCATACTAGTTCATAGGTGCTATAAAATTGAGTGAGAAATTCCTTCTCGATATTCTCCCAACTATCAATTGATTGATGCTCCAAGTTAATATACCAGTCAAATATGTTCCCCTTCAATGTACGAACAAACTATTTTACCAAGAGATTGTTGATGTGCTATAGGAATAGAGCACTTATGATACATAAACTATGAGAATATGTATGTACTTAAGGCTATGTTGTTAGATTTGATGTATTTTTGGGAGTGTTTTGCAGGAAATTAGATTTGGGATGCTAAATTCAAGAAGAACTATGAAAGGTGGCTTAATCCATAGTCAGAAACCCATTTTTAGCCTTTACTTCTGAAGGTACGACTTCCTCCTAACAATCCTTAAGGATACTGTATGATTCGTATCTTAGACAGACCTTAAAGTCGTATCTCAAACAATTTGACTTAGCTTCGATAGTGCTTAAGTCTTTTGGCCATAACTTTTCACCTCGCTATTGAATTAAGGAAAAATTGGTATCGTTGGAAAGATAATTCAATTGTGTATCTGTTGGAGGGTATTCAGATAAAAAATTCCAAGTACACAAAAATTTATGCTCGGTTGAAGATGAAGATACAAGTCAGAAGTTTGGCCAACTTACTTTTCCTTTCCCATTTTAGTTAGGATTTGTTTCCTGGGGTTTCCATATATCCTAATTACACTGCTATTATGTTTTTAAGTCCTATTATATATGGGTAATTAAGTTTTCCTATTTTATTTACGATTTGATTTCTAGTGTTTTCCTATTTTACTTAGGAGATGATTTCTAGGGTTTTTCTAGTTTAATTAGGATTTGTTTTTTGTAATCTATAAATACCCATTAGGCTTTGTTTATTTATTCATTCAACTATTCACCAATAAATATAGATATTAATTCGTTTTCATCTATTTTTGGTTTGTTTTTAAATTTAAGACTCTGGGATTTATTCCTTATTATTTAGAGATTGATTTTGTAATTTTGTGCGTGGATTCCATGATTGATCTCATAAATATGAGGGGATAATTCCCTTAGCTAGGGTTTTGGAAACCCTGGTTGATTAGATACGTAGAGGAAGTGTGATATTCATCTATTCTAGGGTTTCATGTATCTTAATCTTCTTTACTATAATTAAATCTTAAGTAGTTGTAGTAGATTGAGATAGTCTGTATTCACATCCATCCCCACAAGGGAGTTTGTGATTAGGAAAAGAAGATTAGGACAATGATTTTGGATTAACCTCCATATTTTAGACCCCGTGATAACGCTCAACTTACACGTCAATTTAAGTGCAGGGTCGTCGTCATCAATATATTTACCCTACTTTGGAGTCAGGTTCGAATTCAAGAGGAACAATGTGAGTGACAATCAAGTTACTTCGAAATAATAAATACGAGCAAAATCCAAACCAATGTCACAAAAAGGTAAAATTGGGGGAGATATATATCTACACTACTATTTCTTTTTAGGTTTTTCTAGTACAAATCGGGGCTACGAATAATTAGAGTTTTAACAATCATGCACGGATCTTGTGATTATGCATTACTAAGGGAGTGATATGTGGGTGTTAGCAATCAACATCAATTTAATAGCCAAATATGGTAGGTTTGGTTATAGATTTTGATGCTAGTCTTTCAACAAAACACCAAACTTTCACCTATTGATTCTTTCGAATACCTAATAGGTGTGTTCAATAATTGGTAACCACAACCTCAATCTAGGCATCCCTATTTCTAGGATGATGCCTATGGTATAGTAAACCTCACATTCACCCTTATGTCTAAGATAGTGAAAATTTAGCAAACTACACACACAATTATCTATCATTGCTTTGGTCTCTACATCCCTCTTTCAAGGCATATATTGATTCCCACCCAAAACCCTTCTTTTGAAGATGACTTTGGGTTTTCTAGATCATGGAACTTTCACTCATCATACCTATGTGGGTATTTGGGGCTTTCACCCATCAAAACCCAACCAAATTAGCTGAACAATGATAAAACCCATAAACATGAACTACTAAGTAGAAGCTAATCAATAACAACCCACACACACTTTAACCTCTATTCACACATAACCCTAAGAGGGAGATCTGGCTACACATAAGATAAATAAGCATAGTTATACCCAAAATCTCGATTGATGACACTCCCACAAATTAAGAATGGAAGTGAGCTAGTCTTCCACTTAGAAAGTCTCCAATATATTCTTCACCCAAAAATTATACAATATTTTCTTCTCCAAAAATGGAGGCTTATCAACTACAAAAGCTAAACCTTAAATATTATTGGGGAAGATGGAATATATTTAATGAATCAGGGGTTTGGGTCTTTTTGGACAAAATTGGGATCAACCACATATAATTCCAGATTAGCCCTTAAATTGAACTCTTCCTCTAAGTCGCGATCGCACCAGCATGGTCTCGCCCGCGACTTCCTCGACCATGATAGGTAAATGCCACCACGATCTATTGACCCTGTTTGACTTTCATGATCGCGGATTAAGGACCGCAACCGCGGTAACTGAGGCCCTTCTGCTCCAGGTCTTCAGCTGAACTTTCTTGCTCTTTTTTTGATCATTTTGAGCTCCAATCAACATTTTTCATCCCTTCAACTCTATGCCTGCAAAGAGTAGATATTAGTGTATTTAATTAAAATTATCTCATGTAGTCATCCAAAACAAGGTAATATGTATGAATGTTGAGTGGTAAAATCACTACTCATCAACACCCCCAACTTAAAGTTATTGCTTGTCCTCAAGCAACATTACCTCTTACCATGAAACACAATTATTTATTCCTAATATTCTTGCCTTAAAGATCATAATGACTTTAACCTTAGTCACTACCACAAGTAGGTCATTGCACATGGGCTAAGCTAGTTTCACTACACCCCTCATTATAAAATGCTATATCCAAGGCTACATAGGAATTTAAAGAGTGACCAAGCAACAAAGAACTAATACTCTAGAAGTGACTCCCTTTTGACCACAACTAATCTATACTCCATTTTCCTCATTGAGAAGGTGACAAAATCACCCACCTTAACTTGTTTCACATACCAACCTCACAAGAAAAAAAACTCCTCACACCAAGCTACAAAACATGCAACAAGGAATTTTAAGTGGATAACTCTCTCCCTCACAAAATAAATCTCTATGCAACAAGTGTCATACCATAGGTTTGCCCCTATTTTCAATCGTCATGACAAAGAAAGTAAGTGGTTAGAGATCTCGAAGAACTTTCTAAGCTCGTAATGTAGATTTGGGATAGGTTAGGATATCATTTTAGGAACAACATGGCTACTCCCTTCCTTGAGCGTCTATATCATACTTTTTCAATCTTCTTTTTTGACTATGGGGCACTCCTCTTAGTTTTCTCTCTTTTATCATGCCTACTCTTTTATTTCCTTTGTTTACCAAACTTCTTTCATCTTATTTTCTTGTACTTTCACGTAATTCTTTCCTTTGTTGAACTCTTTCTTCTTCTATTCGATTCTTTTTAAAGTCTAGGAATATATTTACATCTTCGTGGCACCAAACTTACTTCCATCAATCTTTACCACCCCAACTTAGACATTTAGCCTCGAATTAAATTTTCAAGTTCAAGGAGGGTATAGTTCAAAAGAGGAATAAAAAGAATGGTTTACGGCTTGTAATGTATTTGCCAAAGAAAGGTCCAAAGGCTCAAAGTGGGTAACTAGGGATTATATTCATGCTTGGGTAGGCTTTTTAGGCTAGAGTGGGCTTCCAAAATCACAAAGGTCGCCTAAGATCATTTCTCAAACCAAATACAATTAACATTAGCTTTGAAAGACTAACGGGCAAGTTCTAGATAACACAAGTATACAAGAGATGTATGCAAATAGCTCTCCACACATGGCATATAAAATTTGCCAAGGGAGCTCAAATGTCCCTTCCGCTAGAGAAAAAATTGGAGTATCTATTTCTATTAACAAGTCAAAGTCTTGCAGAGCCACAAAAAGAGAAAAAATTTTGTTACCAAATTGCTCACGTTCATGCCCTTGATTTTGTTTTGAAATTTTTTGGATGGAGGGGGTCATTAATTTTATATTAGTACTACACATAATTTTCTAAAATATGGCAACAACCAAAGCCTTAGTCTCACATTGAGGATCAAAACGAGAAAACTACCCATATGGCTACTCAGACTTCGTCATAGGTGTATAATATGATCCCAAACGTGCAACTTACCATGCTACAGGTACTCAGACTTTCCTTGCATTTATTACATTTATGCTATGGGTACTTAGAATTCCCCAGCATCTATGCCTCAAAACCCTAACACGATGCGTTACCATTAAGAATGTCGTCACTCAATCCATCATAGGGCAAAGATAGTTATGCATCACCAAAGTTAAAATAAAAGTTAAATTAAAAGAACACTAGAAATAAAAGAAAAACATGATAATCCATAAAATGTAGGCACCAACCGGGTGCCCAAACTATAGCATTTCAAAAACAAAATTAAAATAAAATCCAAGGCATTATCCCAAAACAACATAAAGAGAAATATCCAGCCATGCATCATCAAAATAATACAAATTTGGGGGCACCCCCAACTAAAAGAATGGAATGTCTCCACTTCATGTGCAAACAAGAAAGAGTGGTAGGGGTCTCCCTGAATATGTATCAAGATCTATTCTCTCCCGCTGACTCTGCACCATCACCCCCAGCATCACCAGCAGACCAATCAGTAGGGGCCTTATCCTCATTATTCATCCTAGGTAAAGGTAGTTTATGGTTGGGCTTGAGCACCTTGAAGATGTCTTTCACCTCCTTCTACAGCTTCTTGAAAAATTTATATCACTTCTTTTCTATCTTTACCATTTTCTCATGTGATTTCCTGAGGTCCCTGTTAATGCAACTAAGTCTGAATAAGCTCTATCCAATGGACAACAGTGGCTCCCTACTTCTCCTGCTCCTGCCTGTATCTCTCATAGTCTAACTGAGCTACATATGAGTGATGAGCGGTGGAAGACTCTCCCGGTCCCTGAGGCAGTGATACAAGACTAACTAGGGAACACGAAAATCACACATTAAACATTCCATAAATTCACTAGGAACCAAGAACCAAATGGTGACCACACGCAGATTAAAGAACAACAACAGAATACGAGATATACGGGTGTTTTGAACACCAAATCACCCAACCCAAACTAAGATTAACTACACAATAATATGAACAAGAGGATCAACAACACTATGAATAAAAACAACAACACAAACGGCTTCACAATAACAATATACCAACGTTACAAGATTACAAGAAAGTAAATGATAGGAAGTGACACATACAGTACTATAATGACTAAGAACCAAAGTGTATATTAAACATTAAGACCCTTAATGAAGATAGTAGCAACACCTACACTCTACGGAGAACACAAGAGGGACTCCAAATCATTCAAGTACCTCATGATCCAAGAAAGCAAACAACAAAAGAGAATCCACCCTTTTAATGAACCTAGTTTCAGCCAAGTCTCTAGTGAGAGAGAACTTGAGTGTTTCAAGTGTGTTATACAATATTCAACATTCAAAAACCAACTCATGAAACCCTAGAATATTCCTTATATATTACATTGCAAATGGAAGACAAAATATCCCTTATACCCTTAAGAGATAGGCTCCCCTCTAGTGTAGAATAGTGGACTATTTTGGTGTGTATTAAGCACTTATCTTGCACATACACTTGGACGATTTCAATGCACACCCACATATGTCCATTTCCATGATTATTCTTGTATCATCCTCTCCATCTTGAGAGGAATTTGCCCACAAATCCATGGCTTCACTTCGTTCAATTAGCCGCTTTAAAAGAAATCACTCAAAACAGTCTGCAAAACATGAAGAACCCGAGAGCTCAATATTAACAAGTCTCAGCCAACATCTTCATTTTGAACCTCGACTTCTTCTTTATCTTGAGACTTGGCTTTAATCTTATCCGACTCAAGCCTCCTTCTATTATATAAGCATCATCGTAGACTCTATATACTTCATGACCTTTTCTTCTATACTCAACTATATAGACATATCGGTTTTGGTGAAGTGGAGTTTTAGTTGAGTGGGCTATTTTAGTAATATGGAGCTTCGGTTGTGGATCTTGGATGGGAGGGAATTGGCTTCCAAGTCCTTCTTGTTGGAATTGATCAACTTGCGGGAGAAGTGGTCTACCTTGTTCTCGGCTTTGAGGGTAATTGGTAACTTGGCTCATGACATTTTATGGTGAACTTGGACGGTTGACTTTTGTAGGCAAAGTTTCAGGGGAAATGGTGATGGAAGTTTTTTGTTCATTCTCACTTAAGGAAACATGGAGTCGAGGAATAGAAGCACGAGAGTTCCTTTGACTCTTCATTCGATCCAACCTCTCATTCATAGTAGACATATCTCCTTTGATTGAGGACATGTCTCCTCAAATTGAGGTCATAGTCGTGAGCATACTTTCTATGCTTTGGTTGATCGTTTCAATTCCGTCCATGATATCACCAAGATCATTGTTGTCCATTGTAGCCAAGAAGTTACCTACAAAACAACAAACAAGTTAGTTGTCCAAAGAATGGTCCTCACACACTCTCTTTATTTTTTATCTCTCGGATTTTTCACTTTTGATCACACAAGTGTTGTAAGTTTGCTTGTACTCCATGAGGCGTTGAGAGGTGGACCAAGTATTACAATGACTCAAAAGACTAAGACACATAAAGGATCATATACAAGAAGAACGGGTTCAAAACTAACTTATAATCTAGTACTAGCTCGTAAGTTAGTAATGGAATTAACGAAAGAAACAACAAAACAAAACTAGAAGATCAAATTTTGAGCTTAAAATTTTCGTGTGAACAGTAACTTGGGTGACGTGGCAGCATACCATTGGTCGCGTCCCCATAATTAGTCACTAGTTGAAGTTTACAAACTTTAGTTACTATGTAATGGAAACAATTGGTTTTGGAGGGAAAATATATGTCTTGAATCTCCTTTAAGTCTAATATTCAAAAGGCAAGACTTGACTTTGTACAATTCCCACAAAGCAAGGTCCCTTGAAACAAGGAAAGTGGTTGAAAAGTAGATGTCAAGTCAAGGAAATGATGCCTCAAGTTTTCTCACAAACAACGTTACAACTTGTAGGTTCACCTTTTTGAATTTATATTACACTTTTGGTTGTCTTAAGTTGTAAGATGAGATGAAGAACAAGATGAATACCACAACAACCTTCAAGAACACATCAAAAATTTCTACCCCACGGCCAACATCAACACACATCACGGCCAATTTTAGTGTCAACACATGACCAAGGTTCTTTTTGGTGTTGTATTTCGGTTATAGCAAAGGTGAAGGTTGTGATGAATGTCAAGAACTCAACAACAACTTTATCAATATCAACAACAACACCAACAACGTCCAACCAAGACTATAACAACAAGTCCACACGTCCAAGAACAACAACTTCAACACACGGCCATGACCTTGTTCACAACAACAACATCAATTTTTAAAGCTCAAATCTAGATCGACTCAAAGTGTTAATGGACAATAATACTAACACTTGAAACAACAACACAAGAAAAAATAATCCTAGACCTAGACACACAACATTCGCCCAAGATACAACAATAACAAGTTCAACTTCTCGGCCAAGATCTCAAGCTCAAGAACACGTCTTTCTTCTTCTTCTTTTTTTATTTTCTTAGCAAGAAAGTCCAAGATTGGTATTGTAAGAACAAAACCAAAGATGTATATGATACCAAATAATACAAGAATAACTAGGGAACACGAAAATCACATATCAAACAGTCCATAAATTCACTAGGAACCGAGAACCAAATGGTGACCACACGCGGATTCAAGAACAACACAAGAATACGAGATATATGGGTGTTTTGAACAACAAATCCGCAACCCAAACTAAGATTAACAATACAATAAGATGAATAAGAGGAGCAACAACACTATGAATAACAACAACAACACAAACGGCTTCACAATAACAAAATACCATCGTTACAAGATTACAAGAAAGTAAATGATAGGAAGTGAGACATATACTACTATAATGACTTAGAACCAAAGTGTATATTAAACACTAAGACCCTTAATGAAGATAGTAGCAACACCTACACTCTACGGAGAACACAAGAGGGACTCCAAATCCGTCAAGCACCCCACGATCCAAGCAAGCAAACAACAAAAGAGAATCCACTTTTTTTATGAACCTAGTTTTGACCAAGTCTCTAGTGAGAGAGAACTTGAATGTTTAAAGTGTGTTATACAATATTCAACATTCAAAAACCAACTCATGAAACCCTAGAATGTTCCTTATATATTACATTACAAATGAAAGACAAAATATCCCTTATACCCTTAAGAGATAGGCTCCCCTCTAGTGTAGAATAGTGGACTGTTTTGATGTGTATTAAGTACTTATATTGCACACACACTTGGACGATTTCAATGCACACCCATATAAGTCCATTTCCATGATTATTCTTGTATCAAGCAGTCTGAATAGTAGCTCTCTAACAAACCACATCTGACCTGATATGTCATCAAGGGGGTTGATTGATGAAGGCCTACAAGAGTCTATGTCCTCCTAGGTTGATTTTCCGGAGTTCGCCTTCCTTTTTTTGCTCTGTCCTAGGTCGCCCTTACCTCTAAACTTGAGTGGAAAGATGCAGGGGCCTGGGAACACCCACGTATCTGTAGCATACTCCTCCACTTGTGCCCTCCTGCATAGCTCTATGATAAGGGGAGATAGGAGAAGATGTGTACCTCCATGATTTTGATGTACCTCCATTCTAAATGCAAAATCTCACCCATATTCAGGGAGATACTAGACAAAACACAGGTCACCATCCGAGCTCGCAAATTTGTAACAACGGTCATGTGAGTGCATGGAGATTCTCATCTATAGATAATATTCAACCAAAGTCTGGCCTCAGCTGTGAAGTCATTCATCAGAATGTCTCTATTGGTAGTGCCCCAGGGAACATCTTTGCCAGGACATAAAATATTTGCTATCCAGGTCCATCGCTCGCATGATTTTGCATGGAACTGCTCCATGTCAGCATTTGGGAGTCCATACACCTCGTTGATCTACTCTGTCCCAAAGTTTACTTGCTTTCCCCGAATCATCATTACTGGGTTTTTGAAAGAAACTACGCTTAAGTTAACGTAGAATTTATGCACCCAATTCTCATTAGTAATAGAGGATTCCAGGGCAAAGCATAGTCACCCAGTTTGAGTGAGTCTAGCATGAAAGCTTGGGAACTTTTTCTCTACTTTATCTAAGCTGATACCCCTTTCAGGGAGTAATTTAGTCCTGTGCAAATCCGCATTCTAGAGGTTCTGACATTCTGGGGTCACGAATCTGGTGTTGTAAAATCCCTCCATCTCTAAGGCCTAGATCCTGTAAACAATGTACTTGGGCCATCATTAGTACTATTATACCAAAATATGCTAGATTAAATAAATAAATGCATACAACGGTGTTATAGCAGGTTTTTGGAGTAGAAATGGATGTGCAGAATTTTTCAGTTCCTGCAGATACCACTTTCAGGTTTGGCAATTGCAGAGTGACTGCGACCGCCATAATGCGATCACGGTCATCGGGACCATGATCGCGGTACCTGAGACCATATTTTAAAATTCTGCACTTCAGATAAAGCATAAAATTTTATCCCTACATTCGTGTTCTTCTAGGAACGTAATTATTAAGACTAAGTAACGCAGGCCTAGTTATCACGTTTATACCCCCAAACTCAAAGAATTTAACATGTAATTCATAGGGGCATTGAATCAAACACAATGTGTACACACTTATTTCAACTGTTTAAACCTTACATTTTGGGTATCAAGACTTCCCCATAAGTATATACACCAACTACAATAGCTTACCACAACAATAGTAAAAAATAAGCACGCATTTAGCAATAAAAAGCACTATTTCAGGCCATTCTTTATACTATGAGTTCTAAGCATTCAACATATTAAAACCAAGAAAATTTAGACAACTTACGGAATTATATGATGCACGGGATGAATTGACACTTGAATATTCAATGCAAGGCCACAAATTTTAGAGAAAATTTTAGAGAATTTCAAAATAAGGCACAAGGGAAAATGGCATTCAAATGGTTTTTTTAATCTGATTCGACCACGATCGCGTTCCTAGTGATGCGGTCGTGGTCGTATGGCTTCCAAGATCATGGTGGCATGGACCGTAGTTGCGGTAATTGAGACCAGGAATCTGGTCTTCTACACTTCCTGTTTAATCCAAATTGCCAAATCCACACCTTTTTTTTTCAAATTCAATCAGGATTCCTTTGAGCACCATGTTTCATGGATTATGCATGCATAAAAAAACAAAAATCTAATATACCATGCATAATTAAAAAGGATATGTTCCACTAGTAGTGGCGTGATGGGTTACCTCCCATCGAATGCTAAGTTTAATGTTTTAGCAAGACGCCCCTTCCACTTCCTTTTGTCTTTCCACTTTGAAGATTTGAATCTCCATCCCAACTTCTGGTCAATATGCAATGAGCAGTAGAGGGATAAAAGATTTAGATCTTCCAAGATGAGGCATGGAAGAGGTGATAAAATAGCAAGCAAGCTTCGATCTCGCCATTTTGAAGATTTGAACCTTTTACCCAACTTCACATCAAACTTCTGAATTTATTTCGTGGGTAAAAGTAAGAACATCAATAGACCATTCCTTGTACGTTGAAAATTGAGTTCCTTGGCCATTGATTGTTAGGGCTCCATATGCTTTTTTGAAAGGTCAAACTCCAAAATAAAAGAATCGGACTCTATCTCCCCACTATCCACCATTTGTTCAAAGAGATGGATCCTCATCACATCCTCTAAACATAATCTTGAAAAATGGTTTAAACGGGGTCCAACCCATAATTTTGGCTTAGCTTTGTCTAAAGCATCTTCACCCTGAAATGAGCTAAAGTCTTCATAAGAGCTTGGCTTTGATTCTACTCTTGACTCTTATCTCATTTATTTTATTCGAGCCTCTTCTTCCCCATATGACTTGGATGATTGGGAAGTCACCGAGGATTTTTCGCTACCAAGATCGTCATCATAGCTTGGTTATTCTTCTTTATTAACCTCCTCTTGGGAAATAGGCAAGGTAACAGTAATTTTAAGCTTTTTTTCTTTGCTCATTTCCTTTGTCATGAAACTTTCCCATCCTAATGCCACGTGAGATTTGTACATGTCTTATATATTCTCCTCCGTTGCATCTACCCGATCTAAAATAGCTAGCAGTTTCCATTCAAATCTATTGGATTTGGTATGTTACTCCTCCTTTTTCTCGTCATAATACCTATCCATCTCATAAAAAGAGCTAGCAAGTCGGTTAGTATAATGAGGGGAAGGGTCATTTGTATAATCATCCTGATGTTCTTATTGTTACCCACATAAAGACCAACCATACTCCCGATAGAATCGAGATAGTGATTTCGTCTCTCTCCAGGGAGCATAGTTACAATCTCTCCTGAAGTGTGGTACGTCTCAATATGAAATGGGTTGTCAAGATAGGACTTTCAACTATCAAAATCATATTTGTCGGAGGATGCCATATAGAAAATTGAAAAATAAAATAAAATTTACCTACAAAGAAAATCACAAACACATATATACAAGCTTGAATTCAAGCAAGTAACTAAAATTTCAAACTAACTTAATACGCCAAATTGTTCCTTGTCAACGGTGCCATTTTTCCATAACACTCAACTTACACACCAATTTAAGTGCAAAGCGGTCGTCATCAATATATTTACCCAACTTTGGAGTCGGGTCGAATCCATGAGGAACAATGTGAGTGGCAATCAAGTTACTTCGATATAATAGTTATGAGCTAAATCCAAACCAATGTTATAAGAAGGTAAAATTGGGGGAGATAGATATCTACACTACTATTTCTTTTTGGGTTTTTCTAGTATAATTTTGGGGCTATGAATAATTAGAGTTTTAAAAATTATGCACGGATCTTGGGATTATGCATTACTAAGGGAGAGATATGTGGGTATTAGCAATCAACATCAATTTAGTAGCCAAATATGGGTAGGTTTAGTTATAGATTTTGATGCTAGTCTTTCAAAAAAACACCAAACTTTCACCTATTGATTCTTTCGAATACCTAATAGGTGTGTTCAACAATTGGTAACCACAACCTCAATCTAGGCATCCCTATTTCTAGGATGATACTTATGGTGTAGTCAACCTCACATTCACCCTTATGACTAAGATAGTGAAAATTTAGCAAACTACACGCACAATTTTCTATCATTGCTTTGGTCTCTACATCCCTCTTTCAAGGATGATATAGATTCCTAAACTTTACCTAAAATCCTTCTTTCGAAGTTGGTTTTGGGTTTTCTAGAGCATGGAACTTTCACTCATCAGACCCATGTGGGTATTTGGGTATTTCGCCCATCAAAACCCAACCAAATTATATTAGCAATGATAAAACCCATAAACATGAACTACTAAGTAGAAGCTAATCAATAACAACCCACACACACTTTAACCCTTATTCACACATAACCCCAAGAGGGAGATCTGGCTACACGTAAGATAAACAAGCATAGATATACCCAAAATCTCCATTGAAGTAACTTATTGAAGATTAAGTGAATGTTACTTCAAACTTGACACTCCCACAAATCAACAATGCAAGTGAGCTAGTCTTCCACTTAGAAAGTCTCCAATATATTATTCACCCAAAAATTATACAATATTTTCTTCTCCAAAAATGGAGGCTTATCAACTACAAAATCTAAAACCTAAAAATTATTGGGTAAGATGGAATATATTTAATGAATCAATGGTTTGGATCTTTTTGGCCAAAATTAGGATCAGCCACGTACAATTCCAGATTTTCCCTTGGATTGAACTCTTCCGCTAAGCCACGATTGGGCCATGCTTTTGCGATCGCGATAGGTAAACATGACCACAATGTATTGACCTTGTTTGACTGTCACGACCGTGGATTGAGGACCACGGCCGCGGTAACTGGGGCCCTTCTGCTCCAGATCTTCAACTGCATTTTCTTGCTTCCTTTTTTATCCTTTTGAGCTCCAATCCACATCTTTCTATCCCTTCAATTCTATGCCTACAAAGAGTGGAAATTAGTGAATTTAATCACAATTATGTCTGATTTAGTCATCCAAAACAAGGTAATATGTATGAATGTTGAGTGTGACTGAGTAGTAAAACCACTACTCATCACCCCGCCATCTCATCTAATCACTTAATCCCAAAAGGTGATAGTGAACTGAGGTCCTATCAAGAAGCAACAAGGAGACACCCTGAGACTTAATCGGTAAAGTGTGAGATTTATCTTCGCGATCACAAGGAAGCTGATAACACCTATCTTGTAGACTTTACATGTAGAACAATAGAATGGTTGGATTGATCACAAGAAATTTATGGATTTGAGAAGACAAGGGGAACACAAGCCAGTGTTCGTCTTATATTATTTACAACCAAAAGCAACTGATTCTTATCTTCTTCTTTTTTTCTATTTCAACAAATCCCCCCTTTTATTTTTTACGCATTGTCTTATGATTTCAATAAATTCGAGATATATTTCCAATGTATTTCCTTGGGATTCGACCCAACCTAGTTGGATTACTATATTTGACAACGACCGCCTTCTCCTTCAGTTGGAGGTATATTTTGGGCGTCATCAAATCTTGGTACCGTTGTCAGGAAATACGGTCTCGAAATTCTTGATTGAAGTTGATAAGGTTATTGGTTTAATTTTTTATTTTTTTATTTTTTTGTTGACTCACTCTTCTAGAGATGACAGCTTGGGCGTAGAAAGTATTGGAGATTAAAAGATTTTTGAAAAGCCAACTTGAGAAACTAAAATTGGAGGAGGCTAAAATTGCTCATGCTTTTATCGATATCGTCATTCTTAAGGAGAGTATGCTAGAGTTATGTTGGGATGTAAGAAGACTGCAAATCATAAGTTGGGGCCTATTGGACCTCATTCTAAGCATTTTTCCACATTGTGTTTGGATATTTAGATCTTGATCGAGCCATTAGATCCTAAAGAAGAGTGTAAGGAGGAGGAAACTTATGTATATATTCTTGAATTTGCCGAGCCAGAATCAAAGAACTACATTCCTCATATAAAGGCCAAGAAGTATAACATGCCACATCTATTTCTTGGGTCCTTTATTTTTATACCACCACCCTATGAGCATAATGAAAATTTAGAAAAGCAACTAGGGATGAAATTCATAAGTTCAAAGTGGAAAGAGAAATTTGAAGGCCAACTATTAGGCTACCTTGATGAAGTCTAAGTAATCAAGGTACCCATGGACTTGTTGGGGAAGTCTGAGTACCCAACAAAGTCCCGTTATGCCATGGTGTGAAATCAGGCGCGCTTGAGAGACAACCCAAAGTATTTTATTATTTGTATTCTTATGGTATGATTGACGTCATATCACCACACCTATGGTGCCACGGGTATTTTCTAACTCTCTTATTTTGGTTTGATACATTGGGAACAATGCATGATTTTAAGTTGAGGGTGGGGCTACTTGTGGGTCTTGATGTCCTCTTGGGGTTTTTGTTGTCGTGCCTCTTTTTCCCGAAGTCTTGTTCCTGGTAGAGCCGGCATGTTTAGGCGTATTGTGCTTTGTTTATGATGTTTTGTGGTTAACTGGGTGAACTATAAGCATCTAGGGCAGCTGGCATATTTTTGTTGATTTTTGATATAAATGATAAATAATTCTCCAATAGTCTATTTTTTAACTGTGTGATATGTATATATGTGACTATTGTGAATCTCTTTATGGCATTAGTATTAGGGGCATGATAATCATTATGAACTTATGCATAAATCAGATAGGTGGTAGCTTGCAATAATGACTCTGATCTGTGTCATGTGTGTGTGAGATGCTACTTAGTTCCATTTGTGTGTTAAATCCAGAACTTGTCCGATTATTCTTACCAAATATATAGGATAGTTGGTTAGGAAATGATCATAGGTCATTTTTATTTTAGTCCACTTTTATCCTAAATGACCTTCCATGTATAAAATGTATCCCTTGATCCTTGTTTTGAGCCTTATAGCTTATTTTTCTTGTTACACCTATCACCTTCCCATTTGTATTACAACGAATGTGTTTTGGCCCTGGTCTTCCTTGGACATTGTGCACTTCAACTCAAGCAAGTTTCCTAAGTTGAGGTGGCTATCATAGGAGTGTGTGATGTAAAATGGGTATGAAGAAGGGTAGAATAAGAGAAAAAAAAGTAAGGTTGGGTATGGTAGAAAAGAAAAAGAAAAGAAAATTTATGAAAAAAAAGACTAAAAACCACACCCAACCTGAATATGCTTTAATAAAGAAAGAGAGAAATAAGGATGGAAATAAATAAAGAAAAAAATGGTTAATAAGTGAGACCCCAAAAAGTTAGTGTAGTGCCAAGGATGCTGGGTCTCTTTAGATATCCTTACATATCATACCATACCCAAGCCTACGTTACAAGCCAAGGAAAAGTCTTATAGTGATCCTAACTTAACTGTCCGAAAGCTTAGGTAATGAAAATAAGGGCAAGCCTATGGTATTTGACATGCATTGATTGGAACTTCTTTTGTGAGAGTGAGTGTCTCTTGGTCGTCCCCATATTGACATGCTTGATTTTATATATGAGTGAGGAGGAAATTCTTTGCTGTGAGGGCACATGGGTTGTATTGCTAGCTGCTTACTTGTTTGGATAGTGTAACTTGTATATATGCATGGTAGTTTGTTGCTAATACAATGACATAGCTTAATTCCTTTGTGTCACATTGTTGTGCTTCATTAATACACACAGTTGGTTTTAAAGTGATTGAACTTGGAGAGGGTAATATGTTTTGAGCTAAAATTGATGATTGACTGCCATAGGTATCTTACATTTTTCTTGGTTAAATATCGTCGTATTGTTTTGTTATGTTTTATTGCCTAAGAACATACAACATTTTAAGTTGAGGGTATTGATGTGCTATAGGAATATAACACTTATGATACTTTAACTATGAGAATATGCATGTACTTAAGGCTATGTTGTTAGATTTGATATGTTTTGGGGAGTGTTTTGTAGGAAATTAGGTTTGGGATGCTAAATTCAAGAAGAACTATGAAAGATGGCTTAATCCATAGTCAGAAACCCATTTTTAGCCTTTATTGCCCAAGGTACAACTTCCTCCTAACAAACCATAAGGAGACTGTACGAGTCGTATCTTGGGCAAACCTTAAAGTCGTATCTCGGACAGATTCGACTCAGCTTTGACAGTGCTTCAGTATTTTGGCCATAACTTTTTACCTCGATATCGGATTAAGGAGAAATCAGTATCGTTGGATAGATAATTCAACTTTCTATCCGTTGGTGGGTTTTGAGATAAAAAATACTAAGTACACAAAAATTTATGCTTAGTTGAAGATGAAGATATGAGTCAGAAGTTTGGCTAACTTACTTTTCCTATCCCATTTTAGTTAGGATTTTTTTCCTTGGGTTTTCACATATCTCAATTAAACTCCTATTATGTTTTTAAGTCCTATTATGTATGGGTAATTAAGTTTTTCTATTTTATTTAGGATTTGATTTCTAGTGTTTTCCTATTTTATTTAGGAGATGATTTCTAGGGTTTTCCTATTTTAATTAGAATTTAGTTTTGGTAATCTATAAATACCCTTTAGGCTTTGTTTAGTTATTCATTCAACTATTCACCAATAAATTCAGATATTAATTCTCATTGATCTATTCTTGGTTTGTTATTAAATTTAAGACTTTGGGATTTATTCCTCATTATTTGGAGATTGATTTTGTAATTTTGTCTGTGGATTTCATGATTGATATCATAAATATAAGAGGCTAATTTTCTTAGATAAAGTTGTGAAAACCCTGGCGGATTAGCTACGTAGAGGAAGTGTGATATTCATCTCTTCTAGGGTCGCATGTATCTCAATCTTCTTCACGATAATTAAATCTTAAGTAGCTGGAGTAGCTTGAGATAGCCTGTATTCACATCCATCCCCACAAGGGAGTTTGTGATTGGGAAAAGAAGATTAGGACAATGATTTGGGATTCACCTCCACCTTTTAGTACCTGCCATCTCATCTAATCACTTGATCCTAAAAGGTGATAGTGAATTTCAGTCGTAGCAAGGAACAACTAGGCGACGCCCTGAGACTTAACCGGTAAAGGGTGAGATTTATCTTCACGGCCATAAGGCGGCTGATAATACCTATCTTGTAGACTTTGCATGCAGAACAACAAAATAGTAGGGTTTATCACGAGAAATTAACGAAGTTGAGAAGCCAGGGGGAACACAAGCCTAGTGTTCGTCTTATATTATTTACAACCAAAAGCAACCGATTCTTCTATTTTTTTTCTATTTCAACAAATCCCCCCTTTTACTTTTTACACATTGCCTCGTGATTTCAATAAATTCAAGATATATTTGCGATGTACTTCCTTGGGATTCAACCCCAACCTTGTTCGGATACTATATTTGACAACGACCGTTTTATCCTTCAATTAGAGGTGTATTTTGGACATCATCAATCGCCATATGTTCCAGCATTGCTATATGTTTCGACAAAATAGGCAATGTGCTGGCTCAGGTTTCCCTTGCCATCAAATTGCTGAAATTTTGGTGGTTAATAGCTCGTTGCATGGATAGACAATCAATTCGTCTTATGTAAGTCTTGGAGTAAGACAACGAACTCTCTGGTGTTCCACTATATTGAGCCCTGATGGTGTTTGTTAGCATGTCTTGCAACTGTTGGACAGATAAAGACACAACTGAAATAGATTATTTCTCCTTCTGAAATTTAGACTTAGCAGGTAATTCCTCAATATCCTTGTTTTGTGGAGGGAAACCTGGTGGATAAGTAGGGATGCGACTCAACTCTCCTAGTTTGCAGGCCTCCGGTTTGTTCATGAGTTGAGCGATATGAAGATTTTTTTCGTCAACCGACTTCATTAGGGCTTTAATGGTTTTATCCATCATTGTGAACTTCTTATCCATATTAGTTGAGTCGGCCATTAAGTAATTGACCGTCATTGAATTTGGAGAATTCGTTGAATCTTCAAGTTTACCAAAGTTTGATCCGATTAGAGAAAGTTCGCCAAAGAACATGGATGCAAGATTTTCCCCAGAAACCGCCATATGAGAGTTATTATTTTTTGCCACCTCCAAAGAGGTAAAGTATTCAGATTCATCCAAGCCACTAGCCTTGAATTTTCGTCAAGTAATCGGTCCAACATGACTGAGATCAGCAGATACGACATTAGATCCCTTGCATGTAACATTGCTTATTTTTTCAAAGTCCATTGCAATAGTTGAATTTGTAGCTCCTGATTTATGGGAGGAAGAGATGAAGAGCAGAAATGGTCCCACTGGGCGTACCAAAATTTGTTCCAATAAATTTTTAAAACTTTAAAAATTAATTGCAACTAAAGATAAATAAAAGAAAAAAGAGTATTTTTATGAATGAATCTTGTGAGTACAATTCCATAACTCTCTTGACTCTTCTCTCCTATACTTAGAAATAATCCGAGGGCCTTCAGTAGCATGTTTCTTGAATCGTTGGATGGTTTGAACTCCAAGATATGTATTTCAATCGCCGAAAATATCAAAAAATGTTTTGCCGCTTTGGAATAATATCTGGGAAGAACTCCGTTGATTGTTCCTTGTAAGAACTTAATAGTCGATGCCGATGTTCACAATGCTTATCAAAGTCCTCTTTCAGAATGTTCTTAGAATGTTATGTTACCCCTTATTTATAGTTGTAGGGAGCAGGCCTGGTCACTTGTGATTGGCCAAAATATGTCACTTTGACACTTGACGACTTTTGACTGGTTCTCAAATTTGAATGAGATTTTTCACATCATTTGTACATATGGCGTAGTCTTGTTGGTCTTGGATTTGACAGGGACGCCAAGTCACACTGATACGCGGCATGGGTCTGGGCTCCAAAGTGTAATGGACCTTGAGGAGGAATAAAATGGGCTTATTATTTTTTTAAGCCCAAAATAATTTTAGACCCAGTATTGTGACGTCTAACTGCACATAATTTAAAAACAAAAAACGTACGAATATACCCTTGAACTTTGATAAATAGTACAGATATACCTTTCGTCATACTTTAGGTATAAATATACCCTTGTCGTTAATGAAAAGGTACATATATACCCCTGAACTTGATAAATGGTACAGATTTTCCCTCCAACATACTTTAGGTACAAATATGCCCTTACATTAATGAAAAGATACATGTATACCTTTCTCACTAACGGCAGGAAGCGTGTCATAATTCTGTTCATTTGGCCTTTTTAAATTTAATTTATCCCAACCCACCCCAAAATAATTCTAATTTAACCCATAACCCGATCCAAATAATAACCCAAACCCGACCAGTCTAATAGAAAGAGAAAGAGAAAACGAATATGTGTGAATAAAGATGCGCCTTGAATGTTCTATTAGACTGGATCGAATTTGAGTTATTACTTGGATGGATTTGAGGATTAAATTAGAATTATTTTTGGGTAGGTAAGGATAAATTAAAAAGTACACATGAACAAGATTGTGACACAAATCCTGTCGTTAGTGAGAAGGGTATATGCATACCTTTTCATTAACGGCAAGAGTATATTTGTGCCTAAAGTATGATAGATGTTATATCTATACCATTTATCAAAGTTCAGGGGTATATATCTACCTTTTCATTAACGGCAAGGGTATATTTGTACCTAAAGTATGGCGGAGGATACATCTGTACTATTTATCAAAGTTCAGGGGTACATATGTACCTTTTCATTAATGGCAAGGATTATTGTACCTAAAATATGACGAAGTGTATATCTGTATCATTTATCAAAGTTCAGAGATATTCCGTACCTTTTCCCATTTAAATATATAAGGCTCGTTATTTTAAAAAAGTGAAATCTTTATTTTAAAGAAAGGAAAAGGGTCAGAAATATCCTTCAAATATTGAAATTGGGTCAGAAATACCCTTCATTAATCTATTGGGCCAGAAATACCCTTCAAGTATTGAAAATGGTTCAAAAATACCCCTCCATCCACCTTTATGGCTCAAAAATACCCTTGAACTAACGGTTTTTAAAAATCATAATTAAAAATTTGAAAAAGGGTCAGAAATACCCTTTAAGTATTGAAATTGGTTCAAAAATATCCTCCATCCATATTTATAATACCCTTGCAACTAACGATTTTCTTAAATCATAAATAAATTTTTTTAAAATACGTGGCAACTTTCACTTGGTTAAAACTAAATTAATTAAAATGTTATATCCAATCTGTCCCCAACTCAAGCTACCCAATTGAAACCGTATAAATTGAATCCTTGGTAGTACATACATCAAAAAAGTTCCTTGTCCAGATATACATTCCTGATAAAAATTGGATCTTTATGATGCTTTGCATCGTTGTGACTACTGGATTCAGAAATCAAAGCCAAATAGGCAATGCATATGGTAAGTATGTGTATTGAATATAATATTGCTTGACTTGTTTGACTTCACCTGATGCAAATATAGATAAATGTGATGTAGGCGGTTGTGTGGGTGCTGAGACTGCTGCTTAAGATACTAATTTACTTCTTTGCACTTCCCATCTTACTTGTCATTAGTACTTTTGTTTTGCTTTAAAAGATACATGCATTCAATCTCTTGAATAATGGTTCTATATATCCTTCTGGAACCATAACAATTAATCATAATTTTGATCGGTGAGTGATATGAAGTGTGTGGCGTGAGGTGATCTCGCACGGGGAATGCACGTGCCAGTGATGGAAAGATAATTTGATATGTATAAACAAAAATAGTGACAACTATTTTGAAAAGAATGTAATATTTTTTCGATACAAACTAAAGGTGTCTCGTAAAATGAAATGGAGAAAGTAACAAAATAGTGTTTACTAAGACGTGGCACAATCAAGACATCTCAATTAGTTTTGCTAGTTAACAAGAGAAATATACATCACAAAGAAATACGAAACTAACATTATAAGTAGTGGATTCTTCACAACATTACATTAGATTGGCAGATTCTAAGTTAACAAAGTTTCTGCATTTGATAGCAAAAATTACACATACTGCCGAATAGTTTTAGTTGGGGCAAATTTTACACAGTTTGGATCGGGTAGCTTGAGTTGGGGCCGGATTGGATATAACATTTTAATTAATTTAGTTTCAACCAAGTGAAAGTTGCCACGTATTTTTAAAAAATTTATTTATGATTTAAGAAAATCGTTAGTTGCAAAGGTATTTTTGAGCCATAAAGGTGAATGGAGGGTATTTTTGAACCAATTTCAATACTTAAAGGGTATTTCTAATCCTTTTTTGAATTTTTAATTATGATTTTTAAAAACCGTTAGTTGCAAGGGTATTTTTGAGCCATAAAGGTGGATGAAGGGGTATTTTTGAACTATTTTCAATACTTGAAGGGTATTTCTGGCCCAATAGATTAACGAAGAGTATTTCTGACCCAATTTCAATACTTGAAGGGTATTTCTGACCCTTTTCCGTTTAAAAAATGACAAATTATTAAAATGAAAGAAGTACTACTAAGGAGCTATGTAAAAAGAGGATGTTTGTTAAAGTAAAACTTTATTGAATAGTTATAAGATCATCAATAATATAATTGGAGTGAAAGTTGAACTGTCCAATACATCCATAAAATGAATGTCACAAAGATGTATATTAAAATGCGTGTGTGGTTGTACAAAATTAAATAATATAAAATGATATAAAAAGTGTCAGTAAAATATATTGAATGTAAAATTGAAGATGATTTGATCACTTGAGATGATTTAACACGTCTACTTCAACCTCCAGATATTCCAGTACATGGGTGTGAAATTTAGTGAGTGAAGATATGAAAGGTGGACGAGATAAACTCAGTGATGTAGTCAGGATTTTTATTGAGGGGGTTCAGAAGTATATATATGAACTAGTTGAACTGGGTTCAATATCTACTATATATGCATAAAAATACTTTTTAACCATATAAAAATAATATAAGAACAATATAATTTTTCGTCGAAGGGGTTTGGATAAACCCCAAAGCAGAGGTGGCTCCGCCACTGGATAAACTTACTTAGAATCACATGAAATTATATTGAAAGACCGATAATCTACTGGAATGTAACTTTAGAGATGATACGATTCAAATGGCCGACTTAGCTTTAACTGACATCATTCGAAGTCAGTACGTAGGGTATCAAACTTTGATCGCATTAAGGAAATGGGATCCTACATGGAGGGGCCGATTTGAGTACACCAAAGAGCAATTCCACGTGTGAAAGATTGCTTGGAGCATTGAAGATTGAGGACTCACAATTTTGGACCTTCATTAAGGACATTTTGGTTACTTAGCCTTGTCCAAGTAACACTCCATGACCACCCCTTTTCATTAAGGGTATTGTGGTCATTTTGTTATGTAATAAGTTATACTATAAATAGGTTCTATTAGTTCATTTGCTAGTTAGTTTATGAAAGATGAAAGATTAAAACACTTGAAATCCTCTCTCTTGAGAGTAGACCACCGTAGTATAGTCTTAGTTAGGACTTGGAAAAGTCATCCTTAGTATAGGGCTTGGAAAAGCCAATATTGTTCTTTGCTTGGAAACGGTGGATCTTGAGGTGATTCGATTACCTTGGCTGTCACCGTAAGAGTGTGGTTTTGATTATTACATTCATTAGGGGTTAATATTTAAATATACTTGGTTCTTAATCTTGTAATAATCTTGGTCTCACTATCTATCCTTTCATTATTTTGTAAATCCGTGTGTTTTTGTGTTTGTCATCTTGTATCCCTTTGTGTTGCTTGTTCTTCTCACATTTTGTGGACTGTTTTGGCATCTTGGTGGAATGATTTTTATCATTTGGTATCAAAGCAAGGATTGATTTTGTTCCAACAAAATCAATCTTGGGCTTGTTAGTTGAAAAATAAAAAATAAGTGTTGAAATCCGAAAATCTCAAAAAAAGAAATCTATCCCATTTTTGTATTTGAGCTGAAATTTGAGACTTAGATTTAGGATATTTTAGTGTGTTTTGTTGTTTCTAGTGTTATTCCCTTCTTCACTAACACTTATATAGTCTAGATCTAAATTTTGAGTCTTTTCCAAGTTGTTTTTGAACTTTGAAGGTTGCTATTTTTTGAGGATTAGTGGCTTGAAAGAGTGTTGTTGAAGTTTGTTGTTGAGATTGTGGCTTAACAACGTTTTTCTTGATGTTGTTGTTGAGGGTTGGATCTTGAAAAATGTGTTGTTGATGTGTGGTATCCAACTTGAACCATAGAACTCCAAAATTCAAAAGTTGTGTTCTAGGTGTTCTTCACCATCTTCATATTTTGTTGAAGAGAAAATGATTGTTTGATCTTAGAAATTGAAGAAAGAGAGTGTGTCTTGTTGTTAGTCTTGAAAGACACAACTCTAAGACATCCAAAGGGGAAAGGGAACAAAAGAGTTTCAAAAGTTGTCTTGTCAAAAGGGAGAAAGTCCACCTACCAAGACTTACAAAAAGGGAAAGAGCCAAAAGTTTTTCAAAAAGGTGTTTAGCCAAAAAGGTGCAAAAACGTCAAACACTTTTTGAACTTGAAAAAAGGTCTCCAAAGTCTTGTTGTTACCCTCCCATAGCCGAAATTCCACCATTCCCCACTTGAAATTTGATCAATACAATTTGAAGACAAGAAAATTTCTCAAACTTTCAACAATTTTAACGTCCAATAGGAGGTTGCCATGTCATCAACCTAAAAAATGACACTTAGGCTCAAAATTTTAGATTTTTAAGTTTCATTTCTTGTTTCTTTAGTTTTAATTTTCTTGATCCTAGTACTAATAGACAAACTAGTAATCACCTACTAGGTTGTTAATAAGTTTTTGAATACGTTTCTTTCGTGTCTTTGTTATTTGTGTGCTTTTCTCGTTTGTAACTCGTAGTAACTTCTTTGTTTCAAGTTCGTAAGTGAATTTTATTTTGTGTCTTGAGTCAATCAAAACAATAATCCATTCCGGCCGCTTAGTAGGATTGACATCTTATTGACTATCGGAGTATAGGCAACTTTCAATATTCGTCGCTCCAATTGTGAGAATCACAAAGGTGAGTGTATCAAGTGATGGTAAAGAGCTTTTACTACTAATCTTGTTTGTTTTATTTTGTTTGTTGTTGTCTTTTTTTTGTTTAGGTACCATGGCTTCCCATAATTTTAAGGTCACGTGTAATCGCATCCATGACGATCTTGAAGAGATGCAACAGCACATTGAAATTATACGCCAATTGTTACCCAAACTCTTCCCTCAAAATCCAATTGTCCAAACAACTTGCGATAAGATCTTTCTGAAGTAAGTTTCTGCCCAATTTTGTGATGGACTTTCACACCGGGGTAAAGACGAACATAGTCATGAACTTCAAGGTAAAATAGCTAACCCTTACACTTTTGTGCATGTGAATGATAATTGTATGGCTAGTAGCCCATTGAGTGTGAGTTATAGTTTGCCTATATGTGAGTCTATTGTTTCTTTTCCACTTGATGATGATGTACTTGTTGTGAGTGTGGATACACTAGTTGATCCTATTGATGACCGAATGGACTCTTCTTGTAAGATCGATTTATGTCCACTTAGTGTTGAAACCATTGTGTTGAATGAAAGTACATCATCTTGTGAAATTTATGTTGATCAAATTTTATGTGAAAATTGCCCACAACTTAAGGATGTGTGTGATGTGATTAATGAATCTCAAGTGTGTGATGATGTTGAAAATATTGATCAAAGAAATAGGAGTGAACCCGAGAGCTATTCTTGGGATAATCTTGAACTTGAAATCTCTTTGAAACTTGATATTAATCTTTTAGAGAGTGATGAATGTGTTTGTTCCGAATCTGCCCGTGAAATAGACCATGCTCTCTTAAGGTATAATGTCTTGTTTGAAGATGATATAACCACTCCTAATGAACCTAGTGGTGAAAATAATGGTATATCTTGCCTTAGAAGCTATAGCCGATATGCTAACCCACTATGGTGTGACAACATTCCTCCTAAAGATGGAAATCTCTACTTGGAAGATGAGAGTACTCTTAAGGGTAAGGGATGTGTGGTTTTGGAAACTACTTCTCTTTCTAGTTTGTGTGACTTTATTGTTGAGAGTACTCATGGTGATGATTGTGAAACTAGTAGTGAGTACACACATGAGGGCACCTTAGTAGAAGTCGACTTGAGTGATATCTTTCTCTACTTTCTATTTTCTCTGGATAATATGTATGCTATTGTAGAGAGTATGTCATTTAGTTTGGGTGGAGACCACGGGAAAGGGGAGTGTTTTCTAGACCCGTGTCTATGGCCATTCTTCCCGTTTGAACCCGGTGTTAAATATAGAATTGGTGATGATGGTGCACCCAACTTGTTGCTTGGTTTACATGACAATCAAAGTATCATTTTTCATGAATTCTATAGTCAAATCCTTTGTGCATTTTTCATTAATTATGTAATATTTAGTTCAAAGGATCCTTGGTTATATTTTAAATATGTGCAACCTTGGCATGTTGAGGTGATTTGTCGTGCTTACCCTAACCCTCATGCCATGAAGAGTCTGTATTTGTGTGTCTTCTCTTTAGTTTTGCAAGGTTTGGATTCGAGGTCAAATCCTTTTCAAGAAGGGGAGGATGATATGATTCAAATGGCCGACTTAGCTTTCAATGACATCATTCGAAGTCAGTACGTGGGGCATCAAGCTTTGGTCGCATTAAGGAAATGGGATCCTACATGGATGGGCCGATTTGAGTACACCAAAGAGCAATCCCACGCGTGAAAGATTGTTTGGAGCATTGAAGATTGATGACTCACGGTTTTGGACCTTCATTAAGGACATTTTGGTTACTTAGCCTTGTCCAAGTAACACTCCATGACCATCCCTTTTCATTAAGGGTATTGTGGTCATTTTGTTATGTAATAAGTTAGACTATAAATAGGTTCTATTAGTTCATTTGCTAGTTAGTTTATGAAATATGAAAGATTGAAACACTTGAAATCCCCTCTTGAGAGTAGACCACCTTAGTATAGTCTTAGTTAGGACTTGGAAAAGTCATCCTTAGTATAGGGATTGAAAAAGTCAATATTGTTCTTTGCTTGGAAACGGTGGATCTTGAGGTGAGTCGATTACCTTGGCGGTCACCGTAAGAGTGTGTTTTTTATTATTACATTCATTAGGGGTTAATGTTGAAATATACTTGGTTCTTAATCTTGTAATAATCTTGGTCTCACTATCTATCCTTTCATTATTTTACAAATCCGTGTGGTTTTGTGTTTGTCATCTTGTATTCCTTTGTGTTGCTTGTTCTCACATTTTGTGGACTGTTTTGACATCTTGGTGGACTGATTTGTATCAAGTGAAAAATAAAAGGACATAGTAGACAATATTTATAAAAGGACACAGTAGACAATATTTAGGGAGAAGGGTTAAATTTATCTTTGTACTTTGGATAGTTGACTAAGTATATTATCATCATCATACTTTGAGGTCAAAGTTAATACTTCATGGTCAAATTTATTCCCATTATTAAAAAATATTTTACATGTACCCTTTCTATAACAGAAAAGCTCAAATCAATGTCAAATATCTTATTTCTTAAAACTAAGACACACCCTAATCTAACTAGCATCACTCAACCCGCCCCACAAAAAAGACATAATCAAATATCTCTCCTTCAGTTCTGTTGGTTGAATTTTTTCAACGAACAAATATACTTCTCTTTCAACGTACAGCACTAGCAGGTTGTTTACAAATTAATAAAAAGTAAAAGAGAATGCGATGACGCAGAAACATGGAATTAGAGAAAATGTCTAGTACAAACTCTGCTCCTGTTTTAGTTATGTTCAAATTTCAAAATTTGATATGGAATTGTATGTGTATCTAGATAGTAGAATCAATGGGTATAGATCCAAATTATATATAGAGACATAAGAATGAAGAGACGTCATGATTGACACATAAAGAAACCTCTTAACTCAATCATCCAGTCCAGTGGGTCTAATCTGTTTCATTTGCATTCTAAGCGTCATTTTTTATGAACTCTGCACTGATGCAGATACATGAACTAATAGAGAGTTATATTTGTCTGTCTCACAGATGCAGATCTATTTTTTATGAGTTATACATTGATAAATATTTAGTGTTTTAATCTGGTTAAAAAAAATACAATCAACAGAACCAAAGAAGGGGTATATTTGTTTTTTTATGGGGGGGGGGAAGGGGGGGAGATGGGTTAGGTGAAATAGTTTAGATTAGAGTGTTTTTTTATTTTTTAAAAATAAAGCATTTAACATTGATTTGACCTTTTTCATTATCGGAAGGATACATGCGAAAAATTTCTTAACACCGAGAGTAAATTTAATCTTAAAGTAAAAAGATAAGAAAAAGGCAGCTCGATGCACTAAAGCTACCGCTATGTGCGGTGTCCGGGGAAAGGCCCCACCACAAGGGTGTATTGTACGTAACTTTAACTTGCATTTCTGTCAGAGGCTGTTTTCAAGACTTGAACCCGTGACCCCTGAGCGCATAGCAACAACCTTAAAGTACGATAGAAATATATATTTAACCAAATTTTTAAAATAGCGGATAAATTTGATCCTTTTTCCAAATATTTATATTAGTGGTAATCAATTAATTGAATATATATTTTAACCTCAGTGGAAAATATAGTAAACCTTTTTACTCATTCTTACTTTTTGTTTTGTATAATATAGGCTTGATACAAGTTAAAATGAAAATAAAAAGGCAGCTCGATGCATTTAATTAATATGCTCAGTAAAAATTTATATCGTTGACTCAATTCATTTAACATGTTTAATTTTTACTTTCCACCTACAGAGGGTGATAATTTTGGTTTTCACATTTTATTGGCACATAAAGAATTTTGAGTACCAAACAAATGAAAGAGGAAGGGATCAACTGTTTCTTCGAGGATCCACTGATCTTTTTTTCCTTTAATTTTAGCAGAATATCAATTGTGGTCTCCATTTTGGATCAGAACAAGATAAAATGAAAAATCAATATAAAGAGCCAATTATGGCCTTAGGGGGGCCCAGGAGAAGCATCAGCGAAGCACCTAAGATTACAGTGCAAACCTTAGTTTTAGATCTTCAATTTACAAATCTAGTTGAGGGGAAAATAATCAATTCAAATGCAAAAGTGCAGTTCACTGAAAAGGTATATGTAAAAGGATGGAGATGTTAATCAACTCAAGAATGAGGCTCTCCAACATAAATGCCTCAATTCGGTGTTGACCTTCCATTCATGTTATCCTGAGGATTCCCAGGAGGTTGTGCTCCTGAAAACATCTCCATAACAGACCTCAAGGTCCCAGTCAATTCCTCAGGCATCTGGTCACCAAAACTGAGATTTACGCTCCTGCTTATCCTTATAACGGGCTCGTCGGTTGAATCAGCGTTGCTGCTTCCATCTGGCCCATTTGAACCATGCTGCCCTTGGAATGCATCTCTTGTCATGTTCATAAACTCGTTAGACAAATCAGGAATACCATTGCCATCAAATGACATTGATGCAAATGACGGAGGCATGGCATGAGTTCTAGGTGCCCCAGCAGGCTGGTGATTTGAGGCTTGTCCATAACTTGAAGAGGCTGAGCTCTGCGAAAGACCCAAGGAAAGGAAAATTGGATTTATTTTTGGTTAAATGCTTACTCTTGTTAAATTAGATTGATACAGACCATTGAGGATGGATAAATGGGAAAAGGAAATGAATTTTTAAATCATTCGATTTTATTACTATTTTGTCAGATGACAGAACTACAAATACATGCTCCATTCTTTTACCTTTTTTTTAAAAAGACAAATGTTGGAATCTATTCTTTCTTTTGAACAGAAAGATTACGTATGCACATAATATATTATTATTTGTAGTTTCTCACTCAAAAATGCTGCATTAATGGTGCTACCACACACAGATAGACAGATTATTACAGGCAGAGGCGGAGCTAGCCTCTTTTAGGGGGTTCGGCCGAACCCCCTTCGACAGAAAAATATACTATTTATACATGATTAAAATTATTTTTTATGTGATTATAGTAGATGTTGAACCCCCTTCGACTGAGTTTTCTTTGAATATTGAACCCCCTCAGTTGAAATCCTGACTCCGCCTCTAATTACAGGTACTGACTATTGAGCTCAGCACTTGATTTGGTTGTAAAATACATAACTGGTAATTATCAACTTAATAAATCTAGTAAAGCTCTTCTGTAATGCGACAACTGTCAGTTACCTGATCATTCTCCCTCTTCTGTTGCTCTTCTTTCAACTTTTGTTCTGCTACCTACAAGTTCAAGATACGACTCATACTACTGCAAACACCGATTTCCAGCTACTAGCCTTAGAAACCACAATGAACAATAGAACTAACCCGTATATTTTCCTTGACAGAATCACTATTAGGATCCAACAGCAATGCTTCATCAAAACAAGGCTTTATGTCAGAAATAGATATATTTTTCTGCAGATTAACTAGACAAGAAAATGAAAATATTTGTATCCTGGCACTGATTATCTAAATTTCTAACATGGTTGACAGAAAGTGCAAACCTCTACACTTCACAAGATCGAATAGCGACAGATGCATTACTAAGCACCATAATACAACATATAACAATTCACAGTTAATTTCACCCCAAACTAATCCCTCATAGACGCAGATATCAGTTCATGCCCCAGTTTGCATGTGCAAGATGGATTCCATCGCTTCAAACCCAGATTCTGACTGAAATTCTGCTTTAATCCATTTATTGGTTGGGGATTAAGAACTTCATTCATTATCTCTTGATGAGGGAAAAGATAAGGAGGAAGAAAGAAAGGAGGGTGACGGGCACTAAAGGCACATAGTGGCTTCTTCCACTTGTCTTTTCCTTTCAATTCTTTAAATTGCTTCAATTTGATTTTTGCAGTTACGCTTTAGTGGGTACACATGCATAATCATGACAGTAAAATGATCTTAAACTTTCCATTATGGATGTAGGAGGATTTATTTTTTGTCATAGACATCCAGCTGTCTTTTGACATTGTGGCCAACATTCCCTTTTCCTCTTCAAGTGCAGGACTTTAACCTAAGAAAACGTGAAATCTGGCATACTGTACAAATACCAAAGCAAGATTTTAGATATTTGCAGTAATATTAGCTGAGGTTTGTGAAATCATCCTGCAAATCTACACTTCCGTCTTTCATAACAAGTTAGATATTTACCACACTGTTCTTGTTCACATTATTACAAGGTAATAATCGACATGCTTAAAATAATACAAATTCTTACATCCTAATTATTACTTCATCTCATATTTTGTTAATTCGGACAACAATAATTCAGGCAAGGTACAACTGAGTTGCTCAGACTCGGGTACAGGTGTCCGATACGGGTGCGGATCTAGAGGCCCGATCCTTCATACTCTAAATTTTAAGATCCGTGGATGATGATACGGATCCAGATATGGATACGGGGGCAGGAATTTGGCTAAAAATAATTCAAATATCTAAAAATAGAGTTATAAAACCTAAATTATGAGATATTATGCGGTAAACTGAGGAGAAAATATTGATCAAGAGGTCTTCTTTCCCGGAAGAAGAAGAAAAGAAAAGGAGTGATGTGAAAATTTCTATATACAATGTATTCCATTTTCTTTAATTTCGCATTAGTTTTTTACTTTTTGTTTTGATTACAAAAATCATTGAACCAACCCAAAACTTCTCCGTCGATTTTGGTCAAAGTACCCAAAATTGTTGCCCAGATCGGGTAAGGATCCCACGCCCATGTCATGTCAACACGGGTGTGGCACTGGAAATGAAGAGTCCGAGCAATCTAGATGTACAGTTTTTAATACACTAAATAAAAATTTAGCCAATAAATCCTAAATATTGTAGGACATAAAAATGAATGAAAAGGAAAATGAAAGACTCGAATACGATTTTCCTGAAAGAATTCCATGCCTAATGCTTCCATTGCCAAATAAGTTACCCTTGCTCAAAAAAAATGCTTTCACTGCCAAAAAACAATTCCCAAGATTAGATATGACTATATGTCTACACCTCCGTCGCAAACTAGTTGGGGTTGCTAAATATATCCTCATTGATCATGTTACTCCATCTAAACTCATCTTAGACCAATAATATAAAAAAATAAAATTAAGGTAATGCATTTTCTGCAACTGCTATGTATCATATGGTTTCTAGTTCTATATTTTAACTGATGAAATTAGCTCTTTCCTCATGTTCTATATTTTGTTTCACTTAATTTCATCAGTTCACTATGTGAGAGTTGGAGCATAAAGATGTTCGTTCTCAATAAATTCAAAACTATAATGTACTCAAAAATACCAAGAAGCTTTCAAAATTTTTAAAGCCAAACTAACTGAATTACTAATAAAGAGAAGAGACATCCTTGAACCAACCTTTTGTGAATCCCTTATCTATCGCATCACGGTACTTTCCTTGAGCATAATAGGCAAATCCCAATCTACTATAAGCCTTGCTATAATTGGGGTTTATTGCAATAGATTTTAGGCAGTCTTGAACTGCTGCTTCATAATGGTGGATCTGGGTTAAAGCAGCTGCCCTGATACATCACAAAATTTCATCTTAAAATAGGCCTCCACAAATATTTACAGATCAGAAAGATTCAACTCATTGCTCTTAGAATTTTCAAAAAGTAGGCAAAATAGATAATCTCTCCATCCCAATTTATGTGATGGTCTTTCATTGGGCAAGGAGTTTAAGAATGAAAGGAAGACTTTTGATGCTTGTGGTCTAAAATAAGTCATATATATTTGTGTGACTAAAAATTATCTCAGCAAGGATAAAATGAGAAGTTTACAGTTAAATTATCACTAAATATAGAAAGGTATGCCTTCGGGACTGACTAAAACGGAAAGTGCATCACAAAAATTGAGATAGAGGGAGTAATATTTTTTGCATGCAAAAAGCAATAATCACTTTCTTCCATCAATGTGATAATGACACACCTGTTGCAATAGTAAACCGCATTATCTTCACAAAGTGCAGTTGCAAAAGAATACAGCTCAATAGCATCAGGGTAAAGTTTTGACTGCATTGCTTTATTACCTATTAGAAAATCACAAAGAAAAGAGAATGTTCGAGTAAAAATGTTTTGAAATAGAAAGTGAATTATACTAAACAAACCTCTCCACAAGAAGACGCCAACCTCAAGCACACATTTGTGAGAATATTCAAGTTAAGGCCCCTGGATTGCTTTAGAATTAGAAAGTAATTCTCTTCAAAATATTACTCTTCCCAATGATTGAGGTAGCTCAAAGCTCAATCCCCTGACCCACTAAAATTAGGATTCAACTGCATATGAGGATCAAAATGGAGAATGTGCTGAATTTAAGGCTTGAGAGAAACTCAGGTTACTGTGAACATAAAAGACTAGCTTAGCCTGTATTCAACTCAACATGTTTCGCAAGTCTCAATCCTGTAGGAATACGAAAAAATGATAGTTTCACGTGCTAATCGTGATTCAACTAGTTCGCTTTTCCAAAATATACTGGAAACTAGGGGAGCCTTGGTACGAAGTGGGTTCAAACTGGCAAAATGAATATTGAAGATCCATCTTCTGATGACAGTGTTACTCTAACCAGTTTATGTGCACCTCAACCATTCAACTGTGTACCTGCATCCTCCCATCAGCACATGTACGGGGTAGGACAATCCACCAAGGCTTAAGTAGATAAGGAGAGTCACCTAATTTCTTTTTTTTCTTCCTTACTTAAGGTCTTTATTCCAACTCCAAAGACTGCTTAGACATCATCTTGGGTGGAATATTGATGATTCAATAAAACAAAGTGTCCATTTAGAACATAAGGGGACTATGGACATTTCAAGTTTTCAATAATCTTGTAAAACTGAAAGTTAGATATGGAGGGAAAGTCAAGTCGATCGCCGCCTACAGAAAAATATACTGAGACAAACCTTTTGTGAACTATACAGTTGGGCACTAGACAAGGAGGCCTAAACTGAAGATTGTATAATTGGAAATGAATGGAACATTGAGGTATTCCAAGATTGGCAAATGCAAAATCATATTCCAGTTCTTAGGCTAGCTAGAAGAAGCTTTGAAACTGATTCTTCGACTTGGAGAGCAGGAAGGATAGGAAATTTAAGGTGAAATATTGCTATGAGGTACTGATAGTTCTGCTAATAAAAGAAGAATATGGCTCTCGAATGCAATCTGAAAATCAAAGCCCTGTTAAACATTGATTACATTGCCGCAAGAGAAACCTGCCTAACAATGAGAACATAGCAGCTATTACTTGTGTGAAGAAATAGTGGAAACAGCAAAAGACTACTGTTGGATTTCCCTGTTTGCTGGAAATGCTGATGTTTATTTATAAATCTATTTGGTGTGCTATGGATGATGCCAAACATTGTGAAACAAGCTGTAGGATGTTTTAAAAGACAGAAACTAAGGAAGACAATGCAAAGGATCTGAATACAGTGCCTTCTTGCATGTATGGAGAGGAAATAGAAGATATTTTGAAGGGAAGAGTGAATGAGGGTCATACATCTAGAAGACATACATCTTTACAATATCTATCTACTTTGTTGAAAATACAAAATGTAAATTATTTGATACTTCTTACATTTCATTTACTTGTTACATAGTTAATCAAGATATAGTATACAATATTGGAAATCTCACCACTTCGCTGTTTTACCACTAAAATACATATCATTTTCAAGAAAACAAACTATGTAATTACAACATACCTTGAGATTTTAAGATCTCAGCAAGGTTGTTTCGGTCGAACATAGCACATCCAGATTTTTGCATCTCCTAAAACCGCGAAAAGAAAGGTGGAAGGAAGATATTAGAGGAGCAAATAACTGCAATAATTATGATGAATCACGACAGAAACAATACTAGTCAGTAGATGTACACAAGCAAATGCGACAGACTCGGTGCCAGTGCCTATTTATAAATCTATATAAAATTAAATTAATCAATTGAAATGTGGTTTGTTGAAAGAGTTTAACAATCGGGACAATGAGCTAAAAAGTGTGAGAATTTTGTGGAGAGACCAAGGTGCTTACTAGAATGTCTTCTCCCTTCGCTATTCTATCAGATTATATTATAGAAAATGTAAAAGAGAGAAGGTTTAATCTACATTTAGGAGAGGGGTGATAGTACATATAGGAAAAAGGGTGGGTGAGGTGGTTTTGGGGTGTGGGGGGGCTAAAGATGTCAATATGCCTTATGGGAGTGGATTGTGGAGGAGTGGCTAGAAAACTAGTCGCAATAGAAAGGTATCCGCTCTAGCCTTTTAGGAAGAAAACTGTTTGCAAGATCCGGTCTTAGTGAGAGAGTTGGGATTGAGCTTTCACTAATACTAATAGAAGAATTTTGAGTAAAGGGAGGAAAGAGCTATAAGGATTAAGGAAGACTGATTCACTCGCTTTCGAGAACTAAGATTTACAGTTTATTCTCCGTTCAGTGAATCTTCTTCCGGGGAAATCCACTCTTCTTTCATAGATCAAGGTGGCATATCAGTTGTTCCTTTACACTTGGATCTGTTTTTATGCTATAAGTTATTCTGTTGAAGACTCCAAACAGGAACAACCGATATACAAATCTCATTAACCACAGAATTTAGTGAGCAGCGCCAAATCTTTCCACGGGTTACTTCTTTCGCCTATTTCGCCATCAAAGTGCTATGGTACCAGTTCATATTTGAGATAAGTCAAAAGGTATGGTATAGCCGTCTTTCCGAGCCAGCCTCTGGGATCTCCTGCAAACCCCCATGATGTGGTAAAGGGAGGATGTTCGGGGAAGCAGTGAGTGGAGATTCCCTGCAGAGAGTCGGACGAGGGGAGACCTTCATGTTCGGTTAGGAGGGCAGGGTTATCCCGACCCTATGACTTTTGTTCTATTGATCGATCAACAATTCAAGTCTAGCAGTGAGTGGAGATCCGGATAAGGGGGGACCCTCACGTCCAGTTCAGAGGGCAGGGATATCCCAACCCTATGACTTTCGCTCTGTTGATTGATCAACAATTCACTTCTTCTGGAAGGAGCTGAGAGGATTCGGACCGGGGTGATTTCGCAAGTAGATGGCCCGGCATTCAAGCAATCGGGAATGATTATATCATATACGCTTAAAGGGGCCAACAAAAATAGATCACCAAGTTTGGCATAGACATATAATATTGACCGGGCAAGTTGTTGTGCGGAACACGAATAAGGTGCATTTTTCCGTGGGTTCTCCCCACTCGCCATCTGAATCAATTCAGAACGAAGTATGTACAAAAAAAATTAGTGGACATAGAGCATGTCCCCTAGCGGGGGAACTATTACAGAGGTTCAGTGAGCACCATGCCGAAGCTCCCTACCATTTTTTTCTCTTGCACTTTGGCCAATATGAGTTACTGGCAGCTTTATCAGGGAATTTCTCATCTGAGTAGGAGCTTCCCAAAGAAAGCTTAGGAACCACATTAGCAGCACTTGGGATGATTTTAGGAGCGGCCTATTCCCTTTGGCTATATATCAAAAGCTCAAGGTGAAATTTGAATGAGATATATCTTTCTTTTTTCAAATTCAAAATGTTCATAATTGGGGTTACACAAAATCAGATCCAGAAAAGGAAAAAGTGCAATGTGGAAAAGTATTCACTTACAACAAGAAACAACCACCAGTGTTTGGTGCAACACTTGCATTTTGGTGTATTCTTCTTTCTTTCCTTGGTCTTTCGTTCCATCATATTCCTAAAAACTTATCCAATTACAACGTATTAACCGCGATATTCACCTTTGTTTGGAATGAAGATGGATGAACAGACACTTGAACCTGGAACTGATGAAATTCGGGGAAAACATGAGTCGTCACACTTTTTTTTTTTTTTTTTGTGTGTGTGTGTGTGGGTGGGGGGGGGGGGGGCGCAAGAGATGACCGTGCGTTTAGAAAAAAGTACCCTTGAAAAGACTTAAGGAACAGGGTGTGAGACGAGACTAATTCAAGAGTCTTGGACAGAAGGATGGGGACGGAGCTTCTCTTGACTTTCATCATTTCTGGAAAGCTTATTTGAGCAGAGAATTTCCTTATCTCCTCATTTCTTTCATAGACAGAAAGGTAAATAAAAACAACCCCAACATTAATAAAACACGAGCAAGTCAGATTGTGATCCCCAACGACAAGCAAACAGCCATTTTCTAATCTAGAACAGACATAACGGAGGCTCCATGTTAAACAGATTGCATCACAGAGTAGTACTTCAGGGCTGGAGTAAAGAACCACAAAAGAACCTATCCGGAACTGTATAAAAAGGGGTTGAGAACTACATAGATCTAAGACTTTCCTTTCTTGGGGGGACCTTTTTTAATACTAGTTTGCTGCTAGGAGTCCCTAGAGTAGAATTAATAATCAATAGAAATGGTAGGCACTAGGAGTGAGTGAACTACCCGGAAGTGAAAGGGGCAACCTCTCTATAAAAGGGGATTGGATCACTGAGTACTTCAGGGCTGGAGTAAAGAACCACAAAAGAACCTATCCGGAACTGTATAAAAAGGGGTTGAGAACTACATAGATCTAAGACTTTCCTTTCTTAGGGGGCCCTTTTTTAATACTAGTTTGCTGCTAGGAGTCCCTAGAGTAGAATTAATAATCAATAGAAATGGTAGGCACTAGGAGTGAGTGAACTACCCGAAAGTGAAAGGGGCAACCTCTCTATAAAAGGGGAATGTTGAGGGCTTGAAAGAATAAAATACGTAGAGCGTGAACCAAGGTCCATAGGCGGATGACGAAGCAAGTATAGTTAGACAAAGCCATAGGAACTCTTGCAATGCAATCACAGCTATAGGAAGTTAACTCCCTAAGACCAATGAGTCACTTTTTGATCCCTACTCCCCGAAGGAACTCTTAGCGTCATAGCTACATGAGCTCCGTGTTTGACATTTCTTTATACTCAATTTCTACTCACCAGCTTGAAAAGAAGCCTCTCTTTAAGTTCAAGAGTTTAGAAAGGCTCTTAGCATGAGAAGGAGCTCAAACTTCCTTAGAAGGAGATAAAGGGAACAGGGGCTTTATGATCGGAGAAAGAGAAGGGGCGTGGTTGGTGTGTCACTGGGTCGTTGGGGGAACCCGTAGGAAGGGGGGACGAACCGCCGAATTCACATCAGAAATCTCCAACATGAACACAAACGAAATCTTGAATTGTGTATAGAAAGAAAATGAACCACTTCTATTCTCGGGTAGCAACAGGGCGCTTATACCCCAACAGTGGGGCCTTATGAGGAAGGGCCCAGCTCAATAGGGACAGCATACACCCCACTTCAAGCACACCTCTGTATCGACTGAATCACTCTTTTGGTCTAGTCGGTGGAACCGGTGAATCACACGAGCTGGTTAAATGCATAGGGCAGAGAGCTCGTAGTACCCCTTGATTGATCCAGCATATCAATAGCAACTGAATATCCTTCTCACTTGAGGGTGGGGACTGAAATGGTAAGGACAATCGAGATTTCTTTCGGGGGAACAGAGAATCCAAAGCGGAAAGGTGGAAGTCGACCACTAAAAAGGGCAATTCTTAAGATTCTTTGATCCCGAAAGCCCAACACTCGGCCTAGGAATTCCTGTCCAAACCTTTTATCCATAAGCCAATCAATCGAAAAGACAAGACAAGTCGGCCATCATTTGACACCTTCCACCGATAAAGCATGCTTTATCAGGAGAGTCTAGAGAGCTCTCTATCTTTCCCTAAATTTCGACTAGCGCGGTTTTTTTTCTCGACCAATTTGAATTCCATTTCATTTTGGGGAATTCCGTGTAGAGAAAAAGAGAGTCTTCAAGTTCAACTAGCTCTAGGATTGTTGAAAATCTCTCTGCCTTCGACGAAGTACATGTTTTTGAAGTAGGCAAAACCTCTGCCTTGAGGAAAAGTGTATAACCCAAGGTTACGAACCAAAGGAGAGAGGCTAGGTCTCAAAACTGTCGTTGCATACTACCCGGTGCTTAGTGCTTGCAGGTCTGACTGGTACCTTTTCTCTCTGCTTCAATCAATGTTAAGTCTGACTACGCCCGCAGCTGACTACTTATGCAGCTGACTACTTATTGAAGATACTCAGCTCCGCATAACACAGGGATTAGCACACTATCGAGAAAAACATAGAATAGTAGAAGATCCAGCATGCACAACACGACGGTCATTATTATTATCCCCCGCCACAGGCCAATGAGCATGGCTTCCCATATGCCGAATAACTTTGAAGACTAGCTCCTACATTCCTTGTTCTAGTTCCAAAAGCTTTTATAGACCAGTCTATCAGAATCGGCCACCGCCTGACAAAACATACCAATAGTCAAAAAAAAAAAATACTCAAACTGATTCCAAGATGTATGATTGAATCAACGTGATTTGTACTTTATTCAAGCATTAGATCTCCTCTCTCATCGCAATTAAGAGGGGTCATGGAAAGAACAGGGTTCAAAGTAAAACAACCCACAATCCCAAAAGCTGCTTTATCTGCCGGAAGTCGTGTAAACTAGAAATGAATTAACAAATATGAAACAGGACCTACTCCCTCCCATCATAGGAATAATTGAGGAGAGTTTATCTCTACTCACCAACATTGGCATAAAAAAAGTAGGAATGGATAAATAACACATAAATCGAGGGCTATGCAGATCCTCAGGCATATATAAAATGGAATGGACCAAGCTACTTATGAATGTTAGACAAGGAACAAGAAACTCTCTTTATGGGGGAAGGTCGTATGTAGGAAAATTAACCAGAATTCCTCCACTATGAATGGAATGATCTGAAGAGCGAAGACTTGATTTGATAAAGAAAAGGCCTCCTCATGTTGTTTTCTTTCTTTCTCTCTCCTATTGACTATTGACATATGACAGTCTGATTCTATTGAGCATGATACCCGCCCTCTACAAAGTGATTTTTGAAAAGGTCTCTAAACGACTCTTTGTCTTCAGTTCCAAAAGGTTTAATGAATGGCTTTTTTCTCTACCTACCACCCATGAAAAGACAGACTATCTAGGGTCGCCCGCCCTGGTTCAAATACCATTTTATCCTACCTCGCTCACCGCCCCTCAGGCTTAAAAGCCTTTTCAAGCCGAAGGAGATGAGCCTAAGACCACGTACTTAAGAAGGTATGCAGCGTTCAAGTGGCTCGTGATGCCATTTGGTAAGGCACCAACCACGTTTTGCACTCTTATGAGTAAGATTTTCCATCTATAGGTTCTATAGGAACTGGACGATCCTATTTGATCAAATACCTAGCGACAAACTCTTATGTTCCTTTCATTATGGTATTTTTGGTACCAAGTAACTTTGTTCATTAAGGCAAGGACAGATGGGAAGAAATCACTAGTGGTTTTGTCTCTGCTGGGATTTGAACCTGAGGCCTCATGATTCTCAACCCACTTCATTAGCCACTGCACCACATCCTTAGATGCCAACAAAAAGCTATTATAAGTGTGAGAAATATAAGAGAAAAATATTATTGAATTGTTGTAACTACATTATTACATTGAGGTCCTATTTATAGACAATACATTCCAATCCTTTTCCTAATAGGACACTACATTACAATCCTTTTCCAAGTAGGATTTTATATGCTATTCCTATTCCTACTCATATTTTAACACTCCCCCTCAAGTTGATGCATAGAAGACATATGTACCAAACTTGTTATGGATGTAAACTAATATGAGAATCGGTGAGGGACTTAGTAAAGATATTTGCAAGAAAACTGATACGGACTGCTTTGGACGTCTGGGAAACCTCAATTGAAACGGAACAAACTGAAAAAATGATCCGAAAAGTAGTAAATATGTCGTAAAGTCGATGTGTCGCTGGAAAATTGCCGAAAACTGGTATAAAATATACGGGTCATCTCGAAATCAAGAGACAAGTAGATCTTGAACATAAAAGTCACCGAAAACTTAGCCGAAACATGCTCACACGCCGGATTATTAGATTTGATGGCTGAAAAGTGACTACAATCTGAGGAAAAAAAAAGTATATGGGTAGGGTCGGAATGATGACACGACCCTACTGAAAAAGAGAAATATGTGTAGAGTCGGAATGATGGCACGACCCTATTGAGAAATAGAAATTATATGAGTAGCGTCGGAATGACTGCACGATCCTACTGGCAAAGAGAAATTATATGGGCAGGGTCGGAGTGATGGCACGACCCTACTGAAAAAGATCTGAGGAGTCACCGGAAAGACATACGGAACTATGTAAATTAAATTTAAGGAGTCACCAGAAAGATGCATGGTGTTATGCAACTCAGATATGAGACAATAGTCCGGAAAGAAGCACAGTGCTACGCAAATCAGATATGAGAAAATAGTCACCAAAAAGAAGTACGGTGCTAAGAAAAATAGCTATGAAAAAGTACTCACCGGACAGATGCATGGTGCTACGCAAAGATATGAGAAAATAGTCACTAGAAAGATACACAGTGAGTCAGTGACCCAACTTTTGCTAACATAATCATTGGCCAGACGAGCGGCATATATGGATTATAGCCGCCCGCCAGCAGCGGAAACTCTTTGATTCTTTACCAAGATCGTGGAAGCTCTGATACCATGTGAGAAATATAAGACAAAAATATTATTGAATTGTTGTAACTACATTATTACATTGAGGCCCTATTTATAGACAATACATTCCAATCCTTTTCCTAATAGGACACTACATTACAATCCTTTTCCAAGTAGGATTTTATATGTTATTCCTATTCCTACTCATATTCTAACAATAAGACCAAGGAGTTGACATATTCGCAAAATAAGTCAAGACTATTTACATGGGAAAGGTTACCTTACTAAAAAAGCTAGCTAAACATTTGCCTTTGATGGTACGAATAGGAGTTGAAATACCATAAAAACATTTGTGGTTTCTTTCAAGCCACTACAAAGACGACGATAACAACTACATATAAAGTGTTATCCCACAAGTTGGTTCCGGGGAAGGTGGTGTGTACACAGTCGTACCCCTACCTTGTTAAGGTAGAGCGGTTGTTTCCGATAGATCCTCGGCTCAAGTAAAGTATCTGAAAATTAAGTATGGAAAGGTACAGAAGAAGTTTCTTTCAAACCATATGCACCAAAAAATTACATGCGGGTAACATACTCCAGATATATAATACATGCTTTTAACATTATTTGCAGTCAGAGAGATATATGAAGCCCGAGTCTCAAGAAAGTTGACAATTACACCACATGGTTGAGCAGGAAAACAAGAAAACAACAGGAGGAAGATCAAATACTGTGTTTTATCACCAATTCCATCAAGTTCGGAATACTCATGCATCACAACTGCAGAACCATGAAAGAAATAACTTTATGTATCAGTATATACCTCCAAAGCAGTGTGAAATATTCTTGATGCTCTATCCAGCTGAGCCTGATCGTCTTTTCCATCTGGCAAGCTTCCGAAATAGTGAGCTTTTTCAAGAGCGTCAAAAAATTGCCCAAAGAGCTCATCTTTGGATATACCTGCAAAGCATGATAAACAACAAGAGTTGATTAGCATAAAGTGCGCGATTAGGACAAACAGTAAAGAGGCAGTTCTACCTGCCACCAGGGCTGTCAACGGATCGGAACCGGAACCACCGGACCGGTTTGACCAGATCCGGAACGGTACCGGAACCTCATTAGCGTTTTATAGCACCGGAACCGGAGTTACCGGAATACCGGAAAATTCCCCTTGTTCGGACCGGTACGCTAGCTACTAGTGTGGAACCGGAGTGATACCGGAACATTACCGGAATAGCGCCTACAGTACCAATTTTTGTTTTCAAATTTTTTTGTTTTTAAGTTTTAATTTAAATTATAACTTAATGGGATTAATATATAAGTTATATATATATATATTTTAAAAGGTTTTAAATTTTAACTTAAAAAATATATGTTAAGTTAATATAATATTTTTTTTCCATAATTGCAACAAACAAAAGAGAAATTTTAAAACAAAATTAGGCGAAGCCGTTATATTTATTCAAATTTCGTACGTTGTACATTTATTACAAAGATATTAAATGTAAATCTAATCTACGCAGCCACCTTCTAGGAAGGGTTCTGTGTGAATTAGATCTCTATTGTAGAATCTTATTAATATCTAAATTGTCTATAATTTTTTTGGCGTAACTTTTCTAATTCTTCGGCGGATAAATCCTCCGGAATTGGTCTATTTCCTTGTTCCTCCATTGCTTCCATTCCATCATCACTATTTTCCTCAAAAATTTCATCTATTTCGTCTTCAATATGTGGCGGTAATTTGGGGAGCCCAAAATTTCTTCGTTCGGCATTGATCCAATCTCTAAATAATACCGAAATCTCCAAACTATCCCTTGCTAACGAATACCGATAATCTCCTATTATAAATCTTCCTGCGCTGAAAGCTTGCTTTGAAGCAACTGAAAAAGCTTGAGCTGATAACAAATCTCTACCCATCCTTGAAAGTTTTGGAAATTGTCTGATCCGGGTCTTCCACAACGATAAAAGTTGTTGTTTTTCAGTTTCATCTCTAATATTTTTCCGGTCCTGTGAAAGATACGAATCAAAATCATTACTCCTACAACATTGAAGACCAAGCTCTTCGCCCATCTCGTCATCTAAATCATCATATCTACGTCTAGAAGTAGGAGGTTCAATCGGCCCAATATTTTGTTCCATAACTTGATACAAGTTATATAAACTCCTAGATGTAGATACTATGCTAGCACAACAAGTTTCAACTGATGGCTTTTCATGAAGTCCAATTTCTAAATTGTTGTATAATTTTCTAACCAACATCACTGTACCATGTTCTTTATAAAATGGGTTTAATAAATTAGTTGTTAAAAGAATTTGTGGAATAGGAAAATAATATTTTTAAAATTTTTCAATCATAGCTTCAATTGCCTTTTTGTTAGGACATATTTTTTTATATTCAACAAGTACTATAGAAATAGCAGTAATAGTTACTAAAATAGAAGAAATAGTTGGAGTATATTGAGCAGATACTGTGTTCGTAGCTTGATAAAAAGTTTTCAAAATTTACAAAGTTCTTCTACTTCAGTCCAATCATCTTCATCTAGCATTAAATTAACATCCTCATTATAAGAATTATAAACTAATTGTATAGGTTTACGATATATAACAGCAACTTCAAACATTTGAAACAAAGAATTCCACCTAGTAGGAATTTCTTTTGGAACTTTTCTATATGGAAGGCCACATTGTTGACATTTACGTTTAAAATCATCCATTACAACCTTTTTTTTATTTTTAAACGTAAAACTACAAGCAATTCGCACATTAAGACAACCATTTCCAAACAAATCAATACCATCATATACTATCAAATTTAAAATATGTGTAGAACATCTAACATGAAAATGATCTTCATACACTAAACATAATCTAGTCTTTAACTCGTCAATAGCTTTCAAATTATTAGAAGCATTATCTAATGTGCATGCCATAGGTTTACCAATAATTCTAAAATATTTCATGCTCTCCGCTATTGTACTAGTTATATACATACCGGTTTTAGACTCATCGACATATTTATAAGCAATAATTCTTTTTTGCATGTTCTAATCGTGATCAATCCAATGAGCCGTGAGAGTAAAATAATCATTACCGACAACACTAGTACTCATATCAGAAGTAACAGATATTCTACCATCAAATTTATCAAATAAGCAACGAAGAAAATGACAATATTCAGCTTGAAATTTAAAAATATCATTTTTAATTGTATTTCATGAAAAACCTTTAAAAAAGGGATTATATACTCGTTGAATATAATGAATAAAACTGGGATGCGAAGGAAAACTAAAAGGCAAACCCATAACAGCAACCATTTTCGCTAGTTCTTCTCTATCTACATCTTCATTATATGTCGATGAACTTACTTCAGCCGGGTTAAACATGTCTAAACGTGTTTGAACCATATTATCTCCTACAGATTCATGTACAAATGTTGTACCATCTTTTTTTGCCTTAGCCTCATTTTTTAGACAAATAAATTCTTTATTACATCTCATCAAATGCGAAGTTAGCAATCCTGTCCCGCCATTTTTTCCCCCAGTCAAATGTTTAAAAACATTCTTGCATTTATTGCAAGTAGCAGTACTTTTTACTCTATCATGCTCCATAAATTTCCAAACTAAAGACCTTTTAGTACGTTCGGTACCTTTGGCCCTAGTAAATTCCGATAAAGGGGGAAGTTCTTCACCGTGTTTCGGTAATTCCGTAACCGGACTAGTAGGGGTAGGGATATCACCTAATTCTTGTTCTTCTATATCATCTTCCTCCGGTAAGTCTTCCTTAAAATTATTATAACGCCTATTCAGGGTCTCATATCTAATTCCATACTGATACCAACATCGAAACCATTAGGTTGTGATAATGAAGTTTCATTAAATCTAGGCGGTAATGAACTAGTACTAGCCTTACTTTTTTTATTTCTACGAAAGACCTTACCAAAAATTGGTTTTTTACCACTACTATTTTTTCCAAAATCCATAATTCAAAATAAAATATTAAAACAAGCAATACAAATACAAATTGATGTTCGTAAATAAATGTAGATACTAAAAATTAAAAATATAGATAATTAACGTAAATAAAAAGAGATTAAAGTTGGAATGAATATACCGAACGTCTGCGTAAAAGCAGACATAACAAATGTCGGAATTAAAAAATGATAATTGAAGCTTGTAATATCTTCAAAAAATCTTCAACTCCAACTAATATAATAAATGAATCCTCAACTAATATAATAAAACTAGAAATATTTAGAGAGAATGTGAGAATATTAAGAGAGAGTATGAAATTTGATAATATTTGTGTGAAAAAATAATTGAAATGAAGTATATTTATAGTAAAAATTTTAAAGGGTGGTGTGGGGGTAATTGGAAAGGGGGTAATAACGACTAGAAAAGCAACGGCCAAAAGAGCCGTTGCAAACCCAGTTTTAAAAAGAAAAAAAAAAAAGAAAAAATTTAAACAGTGACGGACCGGAAACCGGTCAACCGGAATCGGAAATACCGAATTTTTTCGCAAGTTCGGACCAGTATCGTATTCCGGACCATTGGGTACCGGTAAACCAGCACCAACCGGACCGGGTCGTTACCGGTACCGGAAATAAATCGGAAACGACATTAGCGGAAGGGAACGGAATATTCCGGTTCCGTTGCCAGCCCTACCTGCCACTGTGACAAACATATGTTGTCAGGGGAAATATATCGAATGCAAAACAAGGTTAAAAACATTTGGATGACATATTTGGTACAACAAAGAAAAAAGCACAAGAGCATGCATCTAGAAAAGTAGCACTAATCGAACAAAAGACTCCAAGGAAAGCAAGTAACCCATACTTGCTATTCTTTGCAACCATGTCAGCAATCTACATGTATGTCATTTGAACTGAAGGCCCCACTTCCACATTCCAAAGATAGGCTTGAAATATACAGATGTATACCCTAGAAGAATGATTTTGTTATCTAACAATCGATAAACTTAACTTCAATCTTCAACAAGCAGAGAATAGTCTATACGGATCTTCTACAAATATTCCTCTTTACTCGATCTATTTCATTTCGATACAAAGAAAATTGTCTACGTGGCAAATTAGGGATTCTCTGAACTAATGTTATTAAAAGTCATAGCTCTGTCACTTGATGCGATGAACCGATGCAAAGCTAGAGATTATCGCTTCATGGGTTAAGCCATGTGCTTTGAAGAAGTTCGCACTTCACACAATCTAAACAAAGTGATTCCAACAAGAAAACACCATTTCTTTGAATCTCAACTATGGAGAGTTGCATTGATATCAGAATTCTTGCATTATCTATTTGCATAGGCGTTATCTTTTGAGAATGATAAGCATTATTGAATTTAGGATGCTGAAATTAGTTATTTTGAATTGCAGCTTAATTTTTATTGTACTACGTATAAAGATGTGTGATACTTTTTAGTTGCGCAAGTGCGTGGTTCACTTCTTGCTCTTCACTCCAAGCCCCATTAACCTTGTTTTTCTTGTGGCACTTTTCGCTCATAAAAAGTGGCGGCTCCAAATTTATGGGTTCTTTATATGATCATTCTTATCCCTATATATATTAACGTATGCCTCTAGCATGTCACTACCCAAACAAAAAGGACTCCTGACAAATGTTAGACCTAATACAAGTGTAATACAAGTGACTGTGTGTGTGCATGTGTCGGGGGGAAGGGGGTTATATACACACACAAAAAAGAAAGATTATTGTAACACACAACAAATAATCAGTTAATATACACAAATTGAAGAACTTACAACTAGGCAAAATATAAGAAGTGCCTTGGTGCTTGCAGTAAAGCGCCACCTAAGCAAGGTAGAGAGGCTTGGGTGCACATAACATCAGAGTTTTAAGTGTGTTTCAAGCGACCATTAATGATACTAACTATGAAATGAAGATGACAGCACAAACATATGGACAAAAACCATCATGCATTAAAAGCAAGATGGTAAAGAGCTTTAGCCTTACCAAACGTCTGAGCTTCTTTTGTCCCATCTTCGACCTGATGAAAGAAACAGAACAAGATAAAGCTATATACTGCACAAAATGTAGAAAGTAAAAGGCTTCCACATACCAATAGTTCATTTACCGTTTGGTAGGAAAAAATGGAGATTAACGGCAGCTAATGTTTGATCTAAATTAATCACAAGAAATGTCTAAGGCAACAAAAAATGCTCCAGTAAGTCCTCTGTCGTGGCTGTACTGTCAAGCACACAGTACGGCAGATGAAAGCATTTGACAATCATTTCAAGCTAATTTGTACCATCCATAATTGAAAATGAAAGTTCTTTCAAGCAAGGATTGTCTAGTGACAAAATTTGGCATAAACCATTCCTATCCGGAATTTTGAATTTATCCATACAATTCTGCACCATCAAGCACATAATTTCCAATCAATAGAACTTCCTTGCATCATTATTTTTCAATAATATCACAGTAACATAATGACAAATTTATAAAGTTCCTACTTTTTGGGCTGCAATTTGATACGTAAGTCATAAGCACCACGGTCAAGCACAAGTATAAGAGCTGAGACACCCCGAACACGATATCCACAGAGGACAATCTTGTGGACCTCTTTATTTTAGTAGACCAAGTAAAGCACTTTACTTTAGTAGCAAAATGTGTTCCAAAGTGGGGTTTGTTGTGGACCTCTTTATTTCCACAGGGTGATTTAGGGATATGAGTAATATTTAAACAAAAAGGTGCATGCCAAAATTTACTACCTATTAAATAAGAATGTGACTAAATGATCATGGTCATGCCCTTAGTATCACAATTTTCCCAAACATGAAGGAAAAATTATTATCGTGTGTATAGTAGTTGAAAAATAAGAGCGAATGTAGATGTAGACAACATAGTGGATATAAACCCACAGGTTTATAACTGATAGGCCACCATATAGAAAAGAGAAAGCAAACATGTTGATATAAGGAATAGAAAATGGACCTAAAATACATGAAACTATCAAAAAGAATCAAGCTGAGAAAATTAAAAGGCAAAATTAAGAAGACATCAAGAAAAAAGGGGTAAAATGGGAGGAGAACCAGCAAATGTGCATCTTTAGCATCTACAACCTTTTGTCCTGAAGATGTACAAGGAGCATCTGGCAGAGATATATCATGCGTACGATCTACATTTATTTGGCTTTGGTCAATTGCTTCTTGTGAACTGAATATGTCCACTAATGAATCTGAACTTGAGGCATAAGATGAAGGATCAATCTTAAAAGCCTCTGATAGACACTGCTTAGCAACCTCAAGTCCTTCATCATCAGCTCCTGGAGCAGGTTCCACTATGAAACAAGAGAGACACTGTCAGTAAAAGCAAAATTTATATTCAGTCAACCCTCTCTATAACAACCCCGTTTGTGTAGACCTTTTTTTGGCTTATAGCAATTGGTTGTTATACACCTATAACATCATTTAACATGTAAATCTTATTTGGCTGTTATAGACAAAAATTACCTAAAAAGTAACTTTCTTCATTTTTAATATAATAAAGGATAAGAAAATTATTTTTTAGCTTTGAAATTAAAGAAATAACTGAGAAAGACTTGGAGAAAAAATACTGCAATTGTATTGTCAAAGGAAATTGTTTTATTAATAACTCAAAAACATATATTTATAGCTAAATTTCTAACTAGAAAATATAAAAATAAGCAACTAAACTTAAATTCAAATAACAAAGAGATAAGCCACACAGAACTCTAATAATTTAAAACTGCTAATAGTTATCTATTTTATTTCTGAGACATATTTTCAACACTACTCCTTGGATCAGAAATTGTAGATTGTAGTCTTGGCTGAATTGACCTCTTGAATAAATCTGCCAATTTATCTTGGTCTTGCAAGGCTTGTGTGCATCTTCCACTGGATTAAATAAGAAACTTTTGCCTCTCATTTCAATTTTTAAAATCTCATGATTAGTGCAATAAAAAATTCGACAATATTTGCCTCCAAATAATAATTTAAATCCTTCTTTCATTAATTGGCCAACACTTAACAAACTTTTATCAATATCGGGCATATAAAGGACATTTGAAATTATTTTTGTACCTGAAATTGCTTTGATTGCAACATTCCCTTTACCTTCTGCAACAACAGTCACCATTTCCGATTCTGACTTTCTTATTTTCCAAAGGAAGAAACTCTTTAAAAAGAGTTTTGTCATATGTCATGTGGTTTGTACAACCAATGTCAATCATCCAAAAATCAAATTTCTAGGTTGAAACATATATTGCCACAAATAAGTGATCTTTTTTTTCTTCTTTGGTGACTTGGGCATCTACTTCATATTTCTGAAATTTGCTTTTGCAAATCACAGCTTCATGACCAAGTTGATTGCAGATCTTGCATTGTACATCTGGTCTCTCCCAACATTTAAATGGAGGATGACTTATTTTGCCACAGTGCTGGTAAGGTGGGTAATTTCTTTTTGAATTATTACCTTTACTTTGAGTCTTGTGGTTGGCTGCCAAAGCTCCTTCAACCATACTATAAGAGAAAAATATTATTGAATTGTTGTAGCTACATTATTACATTGAGGCCCTATTTATGACACTACATTCCAATCCTTTTCCTAATAGGATACTACGTTACAATCCTTTTCCTAATAGGATACAATGTTTTTTCTTAATAGGATTCTATATGTTATTCCTATTCCTACTCATATTCTAACACTCCCCCTCAAGCTGGTGCATAGAAGACATATGTACCAAGCTTGTTATGGATGTAACTAATATGAGAATCGGTGAGGGACTTGGTGAAGATATTTGCAAGAAAATTGATAAGGACTGCTTTGGACGTCTCGGAGACCTCAATTGAAACGGAACAAACTGAAACAATGATCCAAAAAGTAGTAAATATTACCGTAAAGTCGATGTGTCGCTGGAAAATTGCCGAAAACTGGTATAAAATATACGGGTCATCTCGAAATCAAGAGACGAATAGATCTTGAACATGAAAGTCACCGAAAACTTAGCCGAAACATGCTCACACGCCGAATTATTAGATTTGATGGCTGAAAAGTGACTACAATCTGAGGAAAAAAAAGTATATGGGTAGGGTCGGAATGATGACACGACCCTACTGAAAAAGAGAAATATGTGTAGGGTCGGAATGACGGCACGACCCTATTGAGAAATAGAAATTATATGAGTAAAGTCGGAATGACAGCACGATCCTACTGAAAAAGAGAAATTATATGGGCAGGGTCGGAATGATGGCACGACCTTATTGAAAAAAATTTGAGGAGTCACCGGAAAGACGTACGGAACTATGTAAATTAAACCTGAGGAGTCACCAGAAAGATGCATGGTGCTATGCAACTCAGATATGAGACAGTAGTCCGAAAAGATGCACGGTGCTACGCAAATCAGATATGAGAAAATAGTCACCAAAAAGAAGTACGGTGCTAAGAAAAATAGATATGAAAAAGTAGTCACCGGAAGTACGGTGCTAAGAAAAATAGATATGAAAAAGTAGTCACCGGACAGATGCATGGTGCTACATAAAGATATGAGAAAATAGTCACTAGAAAGATACACAGTGAGTCAGTGACCCAACTTTTGCTAACATAATCATTGGCCAGACGGGCGGCATATATGGATTATAGCCGCCCGCCGGCAGCGGAAACTCTTTGATTCTTTACCAAGATCGTGGAAGCTCTGATACCATGTGAGAAATATAAGAGAAAAATATTATTGAATTGTTATAACTATATTATTACATTGAGACCCTATTTATAGACACTACATTCCAATCTTTTTCCTAATAGGATACTACGTAACAATCTTTTTCCTAATAGGATTTTATATGCTATTCCTATTCCTACTCATATTCTAACACCTCTTTTGCTCTTGTGCCTACAATGTATTTAACAATTCTGTCAATGATACGGGCATGATCATGAAGATGGACGTACGTGAGAGTGCATTAAATCAGGTCAAGGGAGTGTACAAGTTGAAGTGTGAAGAGGGCTTTGGAACACTCCAAAGCCGCCCCTACATGCACTCCAAGGGCACCCTTTTGCCCCTTCATTAAGGGCTTGTTGGACCTTTCACTTTGTTTTGTAATAAGTGTATAAATAGACTAATGTTAGGTCATTTTAGCTTTAGTTGTTGAATGTTGTAGAAAGACAAACTTGAAACATCCTTCTCTTTTTGAGAGAGTGTAACACCTCGTTGTAGGGCTTGGAAAAGCCAAAACCGAAATGAGGGCTAATTCAAGTGTGGAATCACTTGAGTTGCAAAACTTGGCTAGAAACGTTGGTGCTTGAGTGGTGGACGCCCTCTTGTGTCATGTAATAGTGTTGGTGTTGCTTTTACATTAGTTAAGGGTCTTAGTGTTTGAGATACACTTAGGTTCTTAGTTCTTGTAGGAGTTCATGTCTCACTACCTATCTTTATCTCCTTGTAATCGTTTGAAGTGTTTGTTTCTTGTTTAGTGAATTCGTTGGTTTGTTTCCGTTTTGTTGTTGTCGTTCCTTGTCATCTTGTTGCTCATCCCTTGTTGTTGCTATTTTGGTGTGAAATATACCTTGTTCTTTCGTCACTCTTGTGTTATTGTTGATTGGCCGAGACTTGGTATCCTTGGGTCCTCGGTTTCTCTTGTGTTTTGTATCTTGTTTTCGTGTTGTAGGTTGATTCCGTTATCATTTGGTATCAGATCTTGTGGTTGATTTTGTTCCAACAAAATCAATCTTGGGCTAGCTCACTTGAAAAATCAAAAAAAAAAAGTGGTTCTTGTTTGGCCAAGAACTAGTGTTCTTGTTGTATCTTGGCCGATTATTGAGTCCTAGATCTAGGAATCTTTGGTGTGTTTTGATTGATACTAGTGTTGGTTTTCCCTTCACTAACACTAATAGAGTCAAGATCCAAGTCTTTGTTGTGGCTTCAAAATTTGAACATTGTTGGTTTGTTGTTGTGAATCCGAGACTCGGAGATGTGTTGTTGGTTAGTTGTTATTGTGAATCCGAGATTTGGAGGTGACTTGTTGGTATTGTTGTGGAGGATTTGTGCTTGAAAAAGGGTGGTTGTTGTTGGGAGGTACAATTTGAACCTTGGTTTTCAAATCTCTATTGAAGGTTCTTGATGTTCTTAACCATCTTCATGTCTTGTGGCAAGAAGAACTTTCAATAGTGGTGTTATCTTAAAGACTAGTGGAGAGAAGTGAAGTCTCTTGTTTGTCTTGAAACAAGTCCCAAAGCTATACCAAAGAAGTAAGGGACAAAAGGACTTTCAAAAAGGCTTGTTGCCAAAAGAGAGAAAGAACTCTTTCCAAGGTTGACAAAAGAGGAAAGGGCCACCAACCCTTCAAAAAGGTGTCTTGCCCAAAAGATGCAAGACAAGTAAACTCTTTTTGAATGTGAAAAAAACCCTTCACAGCTTGTTGTCTTCCCTCCAAAATCGATTGTACTCTTCCAAAATTGAGAATTGAACAAAAATTTCAAAGTTGGAAAAACAAGAACTCTTCAAAAACCGCAACCAATCAAGGGCTGCCACGTCACCCATTTTGTACAATTAACTTATTTGTGTTTTGTAGGTAACTTCTTGGCTACAATGGATAACAATGCTCTTAGTGCTATCTTGGCCGGGATTGAAACTCTTTCCCGTGAAATGGCTAGAATGAATGTAGGTCTTGATAGATTAGACTCAGATATTGGAACAATGAAGGGTGATATGTCAACTATTGGTGAGAGGTTGGATCGTATAGAAAGTCGAAGGAACTCTCGTGCTTCTACTCCTCGACACCATGTTTCCTCAAGTGGGCATGACCAAAACACTCCCACCACCATTGCCCCCGAAACTTTACCTCAAATGATCAATCCTCCAAGTCCACCACAAAAAACCATAAGCCAAGCTCCCAATTACTCTCAAAACCGAGACCTAAGTGGACCACCATCAAGTCCAACAAGAAGGACTTGGAAGCCAAGTGCCTTCACTAAAACCGAACTCTCCCGTCCAAGCTCCACAACCGAACCTCCACTTCACCAAAACCAACACGCCCATGTAGAGGAATTTGGTAGAGAGGGACATGAAGGATATGGAGTCAATGATGATGTTTATATAATGGAAGAAGAGTTGAGAGAAAGACCTAGGGATCAACAAGGAACCCGCCCCTAATAGAAGAGGTGGGAATTGAATCGGGTGAGATTGAAGGCAAAGCGCAAGATGGAGAAAAAGGGGAAGCCGAGGTGCAAAATAAAGATGGTGGTGAAGATGTTGGGTCGCATGATAGTGTGTGTGACGAGCCTAATTGAAAGAGATGAAGCCGTGAATTTGTGGTCAATCCTCTCAAGATAGAGAGGATGATACGGACACAATCATGAAGATGGACGTACGTGAGTGTGCATTGAATCAGGCCAAGGGAGTGTACAAGTTGAAGTGTGAAGAGGGCTTTGGAACACTCCAAAGACGCCCCTACATGCACTCCAAGGGGGCCCTTTTGCTTCCCTTCATTAAGGGCTTTTTGGACCTTTCACTTTGTTTTGTAATAAGTCTATAAATAGACTAATGTTAGGTCATTTTAGCTTATTTGTTGAATGTTGTAGAAAGACAAACTTGAAACATCCTTTTTTCTCTCTTTGAGAGAGTGTAACACCTTCGTTGTAGGGCTTGGAAAAGCCAAAACCGAAATGAGGGCTAATTAACGTGTGGAATCACTTGAGTTGCAAAACTTAGATAGAAACGTTGGTGCTTGAGTGGTGGACGCCCTCTTGTGTCATGTAATAGTGTTGGTGTTGCTTTTACATTAGTTAAGGGTCTTAGTGTTTGAGATACACTTAGGTTCTTAGTTCTTGTAGGAGTTTATGTCTCACTACCTATCTTTATCTCCTTGTAATCGTTTGAAGTGTTTGTTTTTTGTTTAGTGAATCTGTTGGTTTGTTTCCGTTTTGTTGTTGTTGTTCCTTGTCATCTTGTTGCTCATCTCTTGTTGTTGTTGTTTTGGTCTTGTTCTTTCGTCACTCTTGTATTATTGTTGATTGACCGAGACTTGGTATCCTTGGGTCCTCGGTTTCTCTTGTGTTTTGTATCTTGTTTCCGTGTTATGGGTTGATTTTATTATCAGCCAAGGTAATTTTTGGACAAGTCTTTTATGCTTTCTAAGGTAGTTATTGATACTTCGTATCTTTCAGGCAAGAATTTTTTCAACAATTCTTGAATCTTTAAATTTTGTGCCAAGCAATCTTACCTTATTAACAATGTCAAGAAGTCGGTCTGAGTACTCTTTGACGGTCTCAGATTCTTTCATCTTTTGCAATTTGAATCTCTTATTAGATTCAACACCTTCATGCCTCGTATTCTTTCATCTCTTGTATATTGTTCCTTTAGATAATTCCAAATTTCTTTTGTTGATTTAAAGGTCATAGTTTTCGTGAAAATTGTTGGAGACACACTAGCAAAGTTGTTTTTGCCTTTGATTTTATGATTTTCTTTTCCTTATGGCTTTTGATCTGGGCTACCTTGAGATTATTGAGCAGCGGAAGAACAACATAACCCTTCTCTACGGCCTTCCAAAGATCTAAAGCCTCAAGACAAGTCTCCATTTTTACTGTCCAAAGTTGATAATTCTCACCATCAAAGACAAGAGGAGCTATTTAGAAAAAGTTGTTTTTAGAATTCATCTTACTCACAAATCCCACAATAAAATGGCTCTAGATACCAATTGTTGGTTTTTAGCTTTGAAATTAAGGAAATAACACAGAAAGACTTGGAGAGAAAAAATACAACAATTATATTGTCACAGAAAATTGTTTTATTAATAACTCAAAGACATATTTAAAGCTAAATTTCTAACTAGAAAATATAAAAATAAGCAACTAAACTTGAATTCAAATTTAAATTCAAATAACAAAGAGATAACTAATTCTTAAGTTTAAGCCACACAAAACTCTAATAATTTAAAACTGCAATAGTTATCTACTTTATTTCTGAGACATATTTTCAACAGATAATAATATGTGCTAAGTTACTCGGACTCGGGTGCGAGTATCCTACACGAGTGCGCATCTGAGGGTCGAACTCGGCAAGATATAAATTTTAAGATTTGGGGGTGCAAATCCAAATATGGATATGAGTGCGGGGATTCGGCAAAAACGTTAATTTTATTATCCCTAAATTTGTATAAAATATAAATTAATTGTAAAAAAAATCAAAATGCTAATAAGTAATTTACTAAATATCCCTCTTTTCTATTAGAAAATATTTATAAATAGCATAATCTAGATACTGAATAAAATATATTTATTTAGAGCATAAACTTATTTGCAATGTATAAAATTTAAATTAAACGAAAATTGTTTCCTTTCACTTACTTGCCAGAAGTAGAGGAATAAAGGGGTCATTTATTAGGTACAATTTACAATTACAGTCCCTTAAGAACTGCAATTCTCTCTGTTCCCCAAGAAAACTCTTTGTCTTCTGAGCTATGCAATTCTCGCTTTCACCAAGATAACTCTTTATCTTCTGAGTTATGGGTCGTCGTTCTTACTCTTAAATAAGAAAAAGAAAACCATTCAAGGTCTACCTGTTGCTGTTACGATCTACCGGAAGTTGGAATAATATTGAAGGTATGTTATTTCCCATGTCTTAAATTTCTTTATCTTTTATTTTGAGAAATCAATTTCTCAATTTTGTCCCCAAATTTGTTCTTGACCCTGGTCAACGTATCTAGACTGGATTGACCAAATCCGACCCGCACCCCACACCTACACCCGTACCTGTGTCGTGTCGAGATGGGTTCGGCAACAAAAACGAAGAGCCTGCGCAACTTAGAATACGTGCATATCTTTCGATTCAAAAATCTATAATTATCGAAGTATGTATTGATGTTATAGTTTTTGTCAAAAGTGATGTATTAAAGATTCAAATATGTGGTCAAAATAATAGTAGTTATTAGTTATAGTTAGATATGGTATAACTAGTGTAGATATGAGAATATTCTATATAATCGGTATAGATATGAGAATATTCTCTAATCCCTAGTATCAGGCAATCAGGAGATTGTGTAATATTTTTTCATTTTTTTTTCCTTATTCACATTACCTGTAACAACTATTTAATCCCATCAACTTGAGCGAATAATCAATCAATACAATTCCCAATATCTCTTCTCTTCTTTTTCGATTTCACAGTTATCTTAGAGATTGATTTTTATATGTGGCTTTATGACAACAAAGTAGTACAAGTGCTTTTCTTATTCTGAAAATAAATGACTAGCAACAGACGAGGAAAAAGTAGAATCATTTAATAGTTGAGCAAGGAAAAAAAGTAAAAATCATTTAATAGTTGCGTAAGGTTGTTATAGAGGGGTAATTTTACAAAGAATGTATTGTTATAAAAGGGCAGCCAGGTCCACTAAAGCTTCCTCTATTCGCGGGGTCCGGGGAAAGGCCGGACCACAAGGGTCTATTGTACACAGCCTTATCTTACATTTTTGCCAGAGGTTTCCACTGCTTGAACCCAACTATACCTCTTTCTCTAAGGCTCCCCTTCATAGAGTGTATTGTTACATTGATGGATATTGTTGTTCCGGGAAAAAATCTATTATGAGATAAAATATAACATAAAAGATCGGTTCTACAAAAGCTTGATTGTTATATTGAAATGTTGTCATAGTAGGTGGCTATTATTAAGAGGTCTGAAAATACTAAGACTTGAGGAGACTTCCAACTGACAAAACAAACACCAGAACAACAGACATGATTAAGAGAATCAGGAAAGCAACATGCACCAATTAATGTAATATTGAACAAAGCATTAAGGTTCCAAAAAAACTTGATATTTCCCAATTCTGCTGCACAGTCAACCAGTATTGGGACTTGTAAGGGTTATAATCATTTCCAGTCTAACCTGCCAACTGAGTTTTGCTTCGATAAATGTACTTGGAATCCCTAAGGGCACAAATTAATGTTCAGGAATCACTAAGGGCCCACATTAGTGCCCATCTAGTACTTCTGTTTGGATCCCTCACCTATTAAAGAAAATAACTTGGTTTGCATAAAAGTAGCCAACACTGGTCCCTTGTTACTACTACTGAGTTGTACGATCTCTCACTCTCCCAATTTTGTTTATATCTTTCTCAAAGAATTTTCATATGTATAGAGCAATCTGGTTATCTTTCATAAGAGTAAGAGAAAATGATCTGGAAAAACTGTCTAAATGTTCAAAAACAGGGACACGCACAAGCCGAACAAAAGCAGCTTGGTGACTCGAACCCCCAACCTCAAAGTTGGAGGCATAAGGTGTTTTCCACTTGAGCTACCTCTCTTTTCCCTTTTGATCGATCTCTTTGAGATAGATACTTGCAAAATCACAACGATTTCATTGGAAGAGAAGCATTAGCAACAGATACTAAAGGAGATACTAAAGGACCTCTGCCCACACTAATACCATTTTAAAGTAATAGACGTTGGAGTTAACTCAACTCCAAAAGCTAGTTCAAGAGTACAGAATTGCTCAAGACCATATAAGGAGACAAATTTGCCTCCCACCCACCCGATATGGGACTGCACACCCAAGATTAGACATTTGAAGCGTGGACAGTATAAGATGGGTCCAGTAGAGCAAGGAAGGGAATGCATGAAACATCATCCTTGGAAGAAACTTACAAGATTGGGGTATACAAGAGCACTTCTGAACACTAGCATCAACAACCTAGCTCCTAACCAATTTCGATGGGGGACACAAATATCAAGGAATTCTCAGTGAAAGTAGCATACAAAATGCTAGGACCCCAAAATACAATCATAAAGAACTTGCCCTGGAAACTCATTTGTAAAATCAAACTACCCTCACGATTAGATGCTTCAATTGGAATGCCTCACGAAGCACGTCTGACACAAGACAACTTGACACCAAAAAAATCTCATATTGCAAAGGTGCTACATGTGCTTGAAGGATTCTGAATCACATAGTCATCTTTTTTTACAATGCCCAGCGCAGTGCAATTGGATCTATGGAGCATGTTTATACCACTTTTTGGGTTCAGATGGGTCATGCCATAGAACATCAAGGATGCTTTTGAAAATTGGAGTAATTGGAGAGTTGATAGCTCCACCAAGATAAGATTGAAGGTGATACCAGCAGCTATATTTTGGAGTGTTTGGAAGGAGAGGAACAGAAGATGCTTCGATGGGATATCAACTACCTTCCCGACTTTAAAAGATAGATGTCTTATGTACCTGTATAGTTGAGTTTATTTGTCTCCAATAGACTCCCAAATACCTTTAAACTTTGTTAGCTCCCTGACTTTAGCTTGAAGATTGTAATGGAGCTACTTAGTTACTTTTGCTTCTACTCTTTTGTAACTACTTTGCATCCTTTTGATGCCAGAAATGGGATCCTTTACTTCATCAAAATATTGGGTGAAACAAGAATTGGGTGGGGCCCAACTCCGATAGCAGGTTGATGTGTGTGACACCTCTGTAAGAATCACCTACAACACCAACTCCACAACATAAAGATAAAGTCACAATTGTAATTTTGCTCAAGCACTGAGAACTGGAATGTGTTTTACTTGCCTAACAACTCTCCTAGGAATTTGTGCAGCGCTCTAAATGCAAAATATAGACAGCCGGAAGTTCCCATTTGTAGTTCTCTTCAATCCTTGGCGGGTTACTCATTCTCTAAAGAAATTGTAACTCTTGAATATCAATAAAACAATGCATCCTAACCACTCGTGCTAGAACCACATCAACTGTCATATGCAAGCGGCAAGACCCTAGTGTTGCCCATGTGTGTCCGTGGTAAACACTCCTAACGTACTTTTAGAACAATAGTTTCCCTTCAGTCACTTTAAATTCTCATGCTCCACTCCCTTCAGATCTACTGGGACATAAAAGATGGTAAGCAGACCCAAAACCAGTCAATTACATACACAAGAAAATAATGCTTCGCTGATGAGTTTCAGGTCTAAACAGAATATGCTGAGAAGATCAACTTGCACCAGAATTAATATAAAATTCTGATCCTAACCTCCTCTCTACCCCCTTTAAGGTCACAATTACCTATGAAGCTTTAGCTTCCCTTCGTACAATCCAAGGTTCTAATCCTGATGCCATAAAAGGGAAAATTAATCAGGGCGGAGGCTATATTTATGCAGTGCACTAGAATAATTCATCAACTCTGTCCAGAATTAGCTAGTAGATCCACTTTATCGACAGTAAGCCGATAACTTGACTTACTTTTACAAAATGAACTGTTCATAGCTGATTTAGCTTAGCACCATCTGGCTGGACTGCTGAATAGCACACTCTGTGAAGCTTAATTTATGTTTAATCAGTACACAGCTCTAATTTATAAATACTACTAGAGACTGATCTAAGCGACGAGGGAGACAATTATAAAAATCAGATGTGAAGACGAATATTTTTATAGGTAGGTTGGGAAAGGGGAGAAGTTACCGGAATCGAGAAAGCGCAAAAAAGCGAGGACTATGCGACGAGAGAGAGGAGAATCTGTCTTCAGCTTCGCCATTGACGGAGACACCACCGCGTGGCTTTTATCAATCTGGTCTGGTCTTTTTCGTTTATTAGTAGCGTATATATAAGCGTGTCTGTATATATATTTTCTTTTTCTCTTTTACACATATATAAATATATAAATATTTACCGTAGCCCGTGTCAGCACGGGCCCAACATATATTATTTACGTTATCTCAATTTATGTAACACAAATATCATTTGGAGTGTCAATCAAATTTTTATTAATATAAATTTTTAAATAATTTAAATTGTTAATCATTGTGATTTATAGTATCTTTTATGTAATTTAGTAATTTATGTTACTCGCTTTGTCCCAATTTTAGAATTTAGTAAGTCAATCAAATTTTTTTACTAATATATTTTTTAAATATTTTAAGTTGTTAATGTTTGTGATTTTAGTATCTTTTAATGTAATTTCAAATAATTTATATTACTTGCTTTATCGCAACTTATTTGACACTATTAGAATTTCAAAAGTCAATCATATTTTTTACTATATATTTTTAAAATATTTTAAGATGTTAATAGTTATGACTTATAATTATTTTTTGCATAATTTTTAAATATATAATATTTTATCAAAATAAAGTAAATAAATTAAAATAAATAAAGTACTAAATTTTTAAAACATGTTAAATTCGAAAACAATATTTGGATCAACAAATTACTAAATTAAAACAATAAAACATGCAAATTATAAAATGCCAAAACTATCCCGAATTTATGTGACACAAATACAATTTGGATAATCAATCAGATTCTTAATATGTTTTTAAATATTTTAAATTGTTAGCTATTGTAATTTATAATATTGTTTATATAATTTTCAAATAATATATGTTACTCTCTTTATCCAAATTTTTGTGGCATTGATATTCAATTATATTCTTAAAATAATTTAAGTTTTTAATTATTATGATTTATAATACTTTTTCTTCTATTCCAATTTAAGTAGCACTGAAATAAATTCGAGAGTCAAGCAAATTTTATGATTGAAGCAGCGAAACAGATATGTCCTAAATGACTTATAATACTTAATTAGAAGTGATATAGCAAAATTACTATGAGAAAATATTTGTGAAAAAAAAATAAATGAGTCTCATATAAGATGTCATGTTAATTTAAAACATCAAGAATTAATTTATCATTTTATGTCAATTTTATTTTTATTAAATATTATTAAATTTTAATATCGAAATGATTTATAATAATTAATTAGGGGTGATATAGTAAAATTACGGTTGAAGCAGCTAAAGTAAACATATCATAAATGTCTATTTTACCTTTTTTATTAAATATTATTAATTTTCTTATATGTAAAAATGTCTTACAATAATTAATTAGGGGTAATATAGTAAAATCATGGAGCAAACATACTTGTGATTTTTTTAAATAAGTCTCATATAAGATGTTCTATTAATTTAAAACATTAATAATTAATTTATTATTTATTAAATATTATTAATTTTTTAATATCTAGATGACTTATAATAATTAATTTGAGGTGATATAATAAAACTGCGATTGAAGCAGCAGAAATAGACATGTCATAAATGTTTATTTTACCTTTTTTTAATTAAGTATTATTAATTTTCTTATATATAAATAACTTAAAATAATTAATTAAGGATAATATAGTAAAATTACGGAGCAGCTGAAGCAGGTGAATAAGCAAGCATGTTGACGAAAAGTTGCCTGTTTTTTCACTCTTATTAATAGTAGTAATATTAATAGTAGTAATATATATATATATATATGGGTTAAAATCGTTTACACCGTCGAACTTTACTGTAAAAATCAAACATCCCCTCAACTTTGAACAATAATCATTCTCCCTCCTTTTTTTATTTAATTTTTTAAAATACATATTTTACCCTGATATTTATATCAACATTTGTGTTTCATTTTTTCTAAAAAAACTTTTTTATAAAAATATTTTTTTATTTTTAATCTATATAACATATTTTCTATAAAAGTTAAAAATTATTTTTAGGATAAAAAATAAAAGTGGGAAATATTAATTGAGTATACAATTTAAATGACAAACTATAATGAAATACATGAGCAAAATATTAAAAACTAATTTTATTAAAAATCAAAACTCTAATATATATTTATACGTGTAACAGGATCGGACAGGCGGGCGGTAATCTGCCATGCAAACCAGACTTATTAACTAATATCGGGAAGCCTAGTCGGAAAACCAACCGAGGCACCAACCGAAATATAAAAGAATTTCAAATAGCTTAATGATTGTATGAAAAATTCTCTTACCCGAACAAGGGGCCTTTCAGAAGATTAATACCTACTTAGGATGAACCCATGTGTCTAGCGACTCTAACTGTGAAAAGAGACGCCCTTTTCTTCGTTATCACGGTCTTAAAAGTCACGACTTGCCAGACGTAGTCACTAAGACAAAGCCACCATAAGCAGTACTAATTTCGACTGTACCAACTATTTCGGAACCAAGTCAAGAAACTATAGAAAAATTCCTTCATATTTTGATAGAGTCTGGATCTTTCATAGTTATTAAGTAAGAGAAGTTAGATCTTTGGCATAAATATGAAAAGTTTTTAGCCAAACATAGTCACGACTGGAGAGGGGAAGAAAGTATTAATGTACGTCAAAATTAAAGAAGTAAATACTTTAAGACTGGTCGGATGCAAGGCCGGAATAGTAAACAACGGCGGTTGTCAGCCCTTTTATTCAAACCTTGAACTATGTTACACAAGAGAGAGAGGAGAGCAAATTTTTCTTAGAGAGAGAAATAAAGAAAATAAATTTTTTCTTCTGACCTTCCCTAACAAATAAAGGTCCTATATATAGAAAAGAAAAAGGAAAAGAAATTTATGCACAGTACTTATGGGTCCCATATCCGGGTCCCTATGCACAGTGAATCTACTGTGTAAATAGTAAAAAGGGTCCCACATTCGGGTCCCATACATCATGAAAGTTTTTTCAGGTAGACTTCTTTCCAAACATCTTGTCTTTTTCTTCTTTAGTTCGCGGAGAAATTCCTCTGTTCTGGATATAGCTTCCTCATTCATGGTATCTCCTGAATTAATTGGCTGGGAGTCGTGAACATCTTCCGCAATATCATCGCCAGTGATTCTCTTCATAGAAGTATCTGAATGTTGTTCGACAGTTTTCATCAAATTTTTTCGAACTTCTTTCAGATATTGCTTTATCATCTTCATTCTATCTCCATCATAAACAACGATCCTTCTAGAGATATGTTTTAAAGATTTATCCACAATAATATTTTTCTGAGGAGCATTAATATAATCTTGAATTTTATTATCTATAGTATCCAGGAGTTCTTGATCATTTAATTTTTTAGTTGTGGGATCTTTGCGCATCAGCTTATCACAGAAGTTATTATAAAATACCCTATAAATACAAGGTATTTGTTCTTTAGTAAATCCAAATTCAACATTCCATTTGTGAATCCATGGAGTGGAGAATTCAATATAGAAGTACATCTGGTCAATCTTGTCTAAATTGCATACTGAGTGGTATAACTCAGTCAGAAATGGGGACACATTTGTCCATCTTTTGTAGAGTTTTAGAAATATATTCGGTAATATCTGAACAGTTGGCCATGATATGCCCACCAATTAATAAACCAGTTAGGGATTGGTTCATCGAATATCTTCGCACAAATCTTTATGAACCATATATGTTTATGCTTATTATTATTGTAATATAATGTGTTGGTGAAGGCCTGAATATATCCCAATATTTAAAATTGATTTTGGAACCTTTCAACAACATCTGCATTTCTGCCATAGAGGTTGTACCCCAATCTCAAAGGGTAATGATTTTTTTTATAACAATTTTTGAGAACCCATGCACATCTGGTTCTCCATCATGAGCCTAAAAATATTCAATCTCTGCACTTTCTGTGGATAATAAAATTGTTTCATAATATGTTCGAGTCTTATAAAACTCTCCTGCAAAATAGAGGTTAGTAATAAAATATTTGTGGAGTATCTTCCACGGATCATTTTGTCTCTGAATTTCAGAGTTTTCAACAAAAACTATCAACTCTCTATTATCAAGTTGTTCATATGGTTTGCTATCAACATTTTCTTTTGCAATGTTAGCAAACATATCTTCTTGCTTTGCGGGTAAATATAGCTGCAACTGTCCATATATGTAATGCCCCAAATCTGATACTCGGAACGCTACATGGTGCTCATGACCCCGAAGGACCACAAGCTAACCCATGACTGATATTTGTACCTATACACTACATAATATGACATAATAAGGCGGAAACATGCACTGAAAGGCCATAAGGTTCAATACTGAACATGATTTGAATGATACAACATCTGTGTGGGGTAATAGAAAAAACTAAAACAAAACTAAACATACTGAAGTCTGAAACATGATAGTCTAGAAAGCCTCTAACTGATTGAACTAACTGACTGAACTGTCTGAGTAAGGAGTTGATGGGACATGTCCCCAACTAACTCCAACTAATAAACTGATTAATGAGATAATAGGGAGAATAATCATGTCCTCGAAAGATGAAGACTCACTTCTAACTCCGTCTGCGGATATCTGGAATCTACTGTTGCTCTGGAGCTCGTGTCTCTGAACCTATGGTATAAGACACCATAGCGCAAATGCATCAGTACTTTGAATGTACTGGTATGCATGTGAGATAGGCTGAATGCATGGGGTTCATATGCATGAACAATAATAATAACTGACTAACTATCATGAGCGTGAGAATACATGCATAAGACATAACAACTGACACTAATATTGTGATAACATGATTACTGAATTTGAATATAACTGATAACATGAGTGACTATATCTGACATTTCTGAATCTGATGGAACTATCTGAGTTCCGTACTGTATCTGAGTTGACTGTATCTGACAGTCTTGAAATTTGAAGAACTATCTGAGTTCTTTTACTGAGACTGATTCTGAGACTGTGGGAGGTAGTTATCTAACCGACATGCCCCAAATGATGCATTATAGCTGAATTGGGGTCCAATCTATGCCTTGATTGGAAGGGTGTCAATACCGCGCCACTGGTAAGGACAACATGTGAGTGACCCTAATATAACAAGTAACTCTAGTGAGAACGGTGGGAACCCTCATATAGCAGGCTAAGCCACCTCATTTACCCTCGTATAGTAGGCTATGATGTCTCAACCTATGTTGGTTATATAGTTTTGGAATGAAAGGATTGCTTCTAAGAATCACACCCTCATATAACAGGTGAGTTCTCATCCTTGGGTTTGCTCGATGCTAATTTCTACTCCCAACTGAATAGACATTGAACATGATTTACTGAACTGAATATGGACTGAGTTACTGAATTCCGTTGACTAACGTAATACTACTGATATCTGACAACTGACTGACTTCATGAGATCATGGAGATTTCCTGAGTCATAATACTGTTTGAAGTCTAAGAATCATAGTTGGACTGAGAGTATCGTGAAAACATGACATGACTCTAGGCACACAACTAATGTTTTGGGTACAAGTACTCCCAGGATTCGATAGAAGGAAACTGACAAAGCATGACTTGCTTGAATACATAATAATCACCATAATGCATTTACTGAAGCATTTCATCAAACATGTGATAGGCATAAGCTTGTACATACATAGAAATTTCATGACAACATGCTAGTTAGGCATTTTTCCTTCATTTAGGCATTAAATCAAATATATTGTAGGCATGGTACATGTAAACATCATTGTACAACAATTAAGCATCATGGTCACATTCTAATTTCATTATTCAAGGGTTTAGTCATAGGTTTGCATGAATCTATATCTATAATAATTAAATCCACATAGAAATTATCACCCAACATGGAGTAGAATTCAATTTCTTATTTATCAACATGAACAAAAACAACCCAATCATGAAATCATAAAGAAAATCCATAACTTGAAGTTGGAAAAGGGATTCTTGGACTTTATGGACGAAAGAAGTCCATGAATGAACACTATGCATACCTTAGTTCGTGATTTCATGAAGATTGACGGTGAAACTTTCTTGGAATTGGATCTTAGCTTGTTCTTGAGAGGTTTTTGAGAGAATAGAGCGTATTTTGGGTGAAAAGTGGTTGAATCACGTGTTAATGGGCTTAAATAGGGGTGGGAAGTTGACCCTTTTAACCCTGGACACGTCATTTAATTTCAGTGAAATTTTCCCGAACTGAACCCCTGGCGCGATGCGGCGCTGTCGCGCCGTGTCACTGAAATTTGACAATTGGGAAACTGAGGGATGGCGCGACGCGGAGCCATCGTATTGCCCCTTCTTTTGTGACCTGGAACTTTGGCGCGACGCAGAGGAAATCGCGCTAAGACACTAGAAAAGGAAAATTCTGAATTTGGGCCCTGGTGCAACGCGCCATAATCGCATACCCCTACTGGAATTTTCCAAATGCCATTTCCTCTTGTGGCGCGGCGCGCCACTGACTAATATGGCGCTGTTTTACGACGGGAACTTGAAATAGTCGTAACTTCTGACCCGGTTATCGGATTTGGATGAATTTTATATCGATAGAAAGCTTATTGAATTTCCCACATGACTAAAAGGGAAAATCTTAAAACTTCCTCATGAAATAAACATCATTCAATTTAAAAGCTAAGTCTAGATATTCTTGAGATGAAATTAACTAGGAAAAAGTATGGGGTATTACAATATCTCTCCTTTAAGAACATTCGTCCTTGAATGAAGATGGCGGTGAGGGGAGAAAATAACCAACGTACATACTGAACATGAACACTGAAACATAATCTCATGACTGACATGACTGACAAGCTGACCATATAATACTGAACATGCATATCTGATGCATGTGTAACTGATTTATGAATTCATGACTGAGTGTTCTGAAGAACTAAGTTTCTCACAATGAGAATACATGTCTGATGCATAATTACATAACTGAACTGATACATGCGTGCATGACTGAATATGCAATGGTACTTGATACCAAGTTTCTAATGGGAACATGAACGTGAAGTTGCATACCAAGTTTGTGATGACCATCGAACATGAAACTGAGTAAGCTTAAGGAGAACTATTACCTTGAGCTTGATCTGAGTTGGCGAAGAAGAGGTGAGGATACTTGGTACGCATGTCTGCCTCTGCTTCCCAAGTAGCTCCCTCGACAGATTAATTTTGCCAAAGAACCTTAACTAGAGGGACTTCTTTGTTCCTCAATCTACGAGTCTGATAGTCTAAGATTTCGACTGGAATCTCTTCATAAGAAAGAGTGTTCTGAACATCAATGCTCTGAATAGGGGTTACAACTGATAGGTCACCTATGCACTTCTTGAACAAAGAGACATGATAGACTGGATGAACTGAGGCTAGATCTGAAGGCAATTTGAGCTTATAAGCTACCTTGCCGAATCGACTGGGAATCTTAAAGGAACCGACATATCGGGGACTGAGTTTCTTTTTCTTGCTGAACCGCTTCACTCCCTTCATAGAAGAGATCTTTACATAGACATAGTTACCAATCTCTAACTCGAGATCTTTTCTACAAACATCTGCATAAGACTTCTGTCGGCTCTGAGCAGTCTGGAGTCTTTCTCTAATCAACTGGACTTTTTCTAAGGCATTAAATACTAAGTCAGGCCCTATAATTGAGGCCTCACTAACTTTAAACCAATCAATTGGAGATCTACATCTCCAACCGTAGAGAGCTTCGAATGGAGCCATCTGAATACTGGAATATTAGCTGTTGTTGTATGCAAAGTTAATCAAAGGTAAGTGGTCATCCCAACTTCCCTTGAAATCGATTGCACACGCCCTTAGCATATCTTCTAACGTCTGAATGGTCCTTTCTGCTTGACCATTTGTCTGAGGATGAAAGGTTGTACTAAGATGAACTTGGGTACCAAGACACTTTTGGAATACTTTCCAGAAATGAGAGGTGAACTGGGTACCTCTATCTGAGATAATAGATAGCGAAACACCGTGCAATCTGACCAACTCCTTGATGTAGAGTTTGGCGTAATCCTCGGCTGAATAAGAGGTATGGACTGAAAGAAAATGGGCTGAATTAGTCATTCTCTCTATAATGACCCAGACTGAATCATACTGATGACGAGTTCGAGGCAAACCCGTCACGAAGTCCATGTTCACTCCTTTCCACTTCCAAGTAGGAATAATGAACTCCTGCATAGGACCACTAGGTTTTTTATGCTTTATCTTAACCTGCTGATATGTAGAGAACTTAGCCACAAACTCTGCAACATCTCTCTCTATCCCACTCCACCAATAGATTTCCCACAAGTCGCGGATGTATCCCCTGGATGAATATAGTAGCGCGCACCATGCGCTTCTGCAAGAATTCGCTGCCTTAAGTCATCTACACCTGGAACACAAAGACGACCCTGACAATGAAGAACACTATCTCCCCCTTGGGAGAAAACCTCTATTTTATGATCCTGAACTGACTTTTTCAACTTGACAGGGCTAGGATCTCTATCTTGCTTTTCTTCCACCTCGGAAACTAGAGATGATTCTGAACTACTCTGAACCTATAAATCACCCTCATCTGTATCGACTAAGCGAACCCCTAGTCTGGCAAGCTGATGGACTTCCTGAGCTAACTTCTTCTTACTGTTATCCACATGAGCAACACTACCCATAGATAGTCTACTGAGAACGTCGGCCATTATGTTGGCTTTGCTCGGATGATAAAGAACACTCATGTCATAATATTTCAAGAGCTCTAACCACCTTCTCTGATGAAGATTAATATCTTTTTGAGAAAAGATATATTGAACACTTTTATGATCAGTGAACACATCTACATGAACACCGTATAGATAATGTCTCCAAATCTTTAAGGCAAAGACTACGACTGCTAACTCAAGACCATGAGTAGGATAATTTATCTCATGGGGCTTAAGCCGTCGGGAGGTGTAGACTATGACCTTACTATGCTGCATGAGGACACAACCCAAACCTACTCTGGATGCATCACAATTCACTACGAACCCATCTGAACCATCTGGGAGAGCTAAGACTGGAGCTGAGGTGAGTCGAGTTTTCAACTCCTGAAAAATCTTCTCGCAAAGATCTGACCACTGAAACTTAACTTTTTTCTGAGTCACTCTAGACATAGGGGATACAATAGAAGAAAATTCCTCAACAAACCATCGGTAATAGCCATCCAAACCCAAGAAACTCCTGATATCTGATGGAGAGACAGGTCTAGGCTAGTTTCTTACTGCTTCGGTCTTTTGAGGATCAACTCTAATGCTATTTCCGAAAATGATATGACCAAGGAATTCTACTGACCTTAGAAAAAATTTGCACTTACTGAATTTGGTGAATAGCTGATGATCTCTGAGAGTCTGAAGTACTGTTTTGAGATGGTCTGCATGATCACGCTCATTGTGGGAATAGACCAGAATATCCTTTATGAAGACTATGACGAACATGTCCTAGTACTACTTGAACACATAGTTCATCAAGTCCATGAAAGCGGCTGGGGCATTGGTAAGACCAAATGACATAACTAAGAATTCGAAGTGACCATACCGGGTATGGAAAGCTATTTTTGAAATGTCATATTCTTTGACTCTGACTCTGAGCTGATGATAGCCGGATCTGAGGTCTATCTTAGAGAAATAACTGGCACCCTTAAGTTGGTCAAATAAGTCATCGATTCTGGGAAGATGATACTTGTTCTTGATCGTGACCTTATTGAGTTGACGGTAGTCTACACACATCCTAAGAGAACTGTCTTTCTTGCGCACGAATAATACTGAAGCACCCCATGGGGAAATGCTGGGCCTGATGAATCCCTTATCTAAGAGATCCTTCAATAGTTCTTTCAGTTCTCTAAGTTTTGCTGGTGTCATTTCTGTATGGCGAAATAGAGATAGGCTGAGTATCTAGAAGAAGATCAATACCAAAGTCTATTTCCCTTTCGGGAGAAATTCCTGAAAGATTTTAGGGAAAGATATCTGAATATTCACCTACAACTGGAACTGATTTAAGTCTAGGAGTTTTGGAACTAGTATCCTTAACTCGAACAAGATGATAGACGCATCCTTTAGATTTCATTTTCCTTGCCCGAAGGTAGGAAACAAGTTGACCCCTGAAAGCGGATACACTACCCTTCCACTCAAGGACGGGTTCATTTGGGAACTAAAACTAGACTATTCTGTTTCTGCAGTTGACTGTGGCATAGCAGGAATGAAACCATTCCATGCCGAGAATGACGTCAAAATCAGTCATCTCTAATTCGACTAAGTCTGTTGAAGTAACTTTCTGCAATATCATAATCGTGCAGTTCCTGTATACCCACCGGGCTATGATGGTTTTATCCACTGGGGTAGATACTGAAAAGGGCTCTGCTAGAATTTCAAGACTGGCTATGAAATCGACTGCTATATAAAGAGTGTCAAAAGACAAAGAAGCTCCTGGATCTAGCAAAGCGTAAACATGTACATGAAAGATCTGTAACGTATTGGTAACCACATTAGGAGAATTTTTCTGATCTTATCAGGACAGAAGAGCATAGAAATGATTTGAGAGTTGCCCACTAGTAGCACTGGAGGTGGCACCCTACTGATTTGGGCGATCAGACTGAGCTGAGGAGCGATTCTGTTGACTTTGAGGACCTGGATGAGGACAGTCTCTGACTTCCTGGACTGGCTTGCCACATCTGAAACAAATACCACTGCCAGCTCTATAAATACCCTGATAGTGCTTGCCACAAGTCTGGCAAAGAGGATAGGTGCGGGCACTTCTAACACTGCCTTGGGTCTTAGAGCCTAGCGCACTGTCTTTGTTATCCTCTCTGAACTTAGGAACTGGAGCACTGGCTATAGAAGGAGATAGAACTGATGACTTAGGATGAAACTGAGAATGGTTTCCTCCTTCTGACTTAGGCTGAGCAAAGTTGAAACTACCTGTCTTCGCCCTCTTAGTCTGTTTTTCCCTCATCTTAATATTTTGCTCATCAACCTGCTACGCATGAGTCATAAGCCTGGCTAAAGTCATGTCACTATTCAGCATAGAGGATCTACACTCATTAACCACACTATCATTCACCCCTGAAACTAACTTACTCATCCTTGCCCTGCTATCTGTAATTACATGAGGAGCATATTTGGCTAATTGAGTAAACTTAAGAGAATACTCTTTCACTGTCATATTGTCCTGCTTGAGGTTGATGAATTCTAACACCTTAGCTTTCCTAAGCTCTAGAGGAAAGAATCTATCGAGGGAAGCAGATGCAAACTGCTCCCACTCAACTGGCCCTGTATCATCTACCATCTATGACTTCCACTGCTTGAACCAAGTATGAGCAATATCCTGCAACTAATATGCAGCTAGCTCAACACTCTCAACAGTAGTCACCCCTATGATATCTGTCACCTTCTGCACCTGATCTAGGAATTCCTGAGGGTCCTCATCTGTCTTAGACCCGAGAAAGAACAGAGGATTCATTTGGGTGAAGTCCCAAATCCTAGCTGCGGCTGAGTTGGCTGGAATGACTGTTGGCCATTCATTTTGAGCGGCAACTGACTAAGTAAGAGTAGTGAATGCGGCCATGAACTCCGCATGAGAAACATGATCGCCCAAAGGATTTTCGGGCTGGGGGGCTGACTGATTTCCATTTTTTTAGGAGGCATATTTTCTGTAGAAGAAAGGGAGAAATGGATTAGACTGAGAGTTTGACTAGAGATTATGCTCACTGGCACGACATTAATACTGAAAAAGGGAAAACTATTTTTAAACATCTTATAGCCTCCTGTACATAAATGTGGCATGCAACATACCCATGTACAAGACTCTACTAGGTGCAATTTTCAGACTTCCTAGGACTCTAGTGAACCTTAGTCTCTGATACCAAGTTTATAAATCCCCAAATCTGATAATTAGAACGCTACACGGTGCTCATGACCTCGAAGGACCACAAACTAACAAATGACTGATATTTGTACCTGTACACTACATAATATGACATAATAATGCGGAAACATGCACTGAAAGGCCATAAGGTTCAATACTGAACATGATCTGAATGATATAACATTTGGGGGGTAATAGAATACCCAAAACAAAACTAAACATACTGAAGTCTGAAACATGATAGTCTAGAAAGCCTCTAACTGATTGAACTAACTGACTGAACTGTCTGAGTAAGGAGTTGATGGGATATGTCCCCAACTAACTCCAACTAATAAACTGATTAATGAGATAATAGGGAAAATAATCATGTCCTCAAAAGATGAGGACTCACTTCTAACTCTGTCTGCGGATATCAGGAATCTACTGTTGCTCTAGAGCTCATGTCTCTGAACCTATGGTATAAGACACTATAGCACAAATACATTAGTACTTTGAATGTACTGGTATGCATTTGAGGTAGGCTGAATGCATGGGGTTCATATGCATGAACAATAATAATAACTGACTAACTATCATAAGCATGAGAATTCATACATGAGACATAACAACTGACACTAATATTATGATAACATGATTATTGAATTTGAATATAACTGATAACATGAGTGACTGTATCTGACAGTCCTGAATCTGATGGAATTATCTGAGTTCCATACTGTATCTGAGTTGACTATATCTGTCAGTCCTGAAATCTGAAGAACTATCTGAGTTCTTTTACTGAGACTGTGGGAGGTAGTCATCTAACTGACATGCCCTAAATAATGTATTATAGTTGAAATAGGGTCCCATCTATGCCCTGATTGGAAGTGTGTCAATACCGCGCCACTGGTAAGGACAACATGTGAGTGACCCTAATATAACAGGTAACTCTAGTGAGAATGGTGGGAACCCTCATATAGCAGGCTAAACCACCTCATCTACCCTTATATAACAGGCTATGATGTCTCAACCTATGTTGTCTACATAGTTTTGGAACGCAAGGGTTGCTTCTAAGAATCACACCCTCATATAACAGGTGAGTTCCCATCCCTGGGTTCACTCAGTACGAATTTCTACTCCCATCTGAATAGACACTGAACGTGATTTACTGAACTGAACATGGACTGAGTTACTGAATTCTGTTGACTGGCGAAATACTACTGATATCTGACAACTGACTGAGTTCATGAGATCATGGAGATTTACTGAGTCATAAGACTGTTTGAAGTCTAAGGATCATAGCTGGATTGAAAGTATCGTGAAAACATGACATGACTCTAGGCACACAACTAATGTTTTAGGTACAGGTACTCCCAGGACTCAATAGAAGGTAACTGACAAAGCATGACTTGCTTGAATACATAATAATCACCATAATGCATTTACTGAAGCATTTAATCAAACATGTGATAGGCATAAGTTTGTACATACATGGGGATTTCATGACAACATGCTAGTTAGGCATTTTTCCTTCATTTAGGTATTAAATCAAACATATTGTAGGTATGGTACATGTAAACATTATTATACAACAACTAAACATCATGGTCACATTCTAATTTCATCATTCAAGGGTTTAGTCATAGGTTTGCATGAATCTATATCTATAATAATTAAACCCACATAGAAATTATCACCCAACATGGAGTAGAATTCAATTTCTCATTTATCAACATGAACAAGAACAACCCAATCATAAAATCATAAAGAAAATCCATAACTTGAAGTATGAAAAGGGATTCTTGGACTTCATGGACGAAAGAAGTCCATGAATGAACTCTATGCATACCTCAGTTCGTGATTTCGTGAAGATTGACGGTGGAACTTTATTGGAATTGGATCTTCTATGAAAACCCTAGCTCGTTCTTGAGAGGTTTTTGAGAGAAGAAAGTGTATTTTGGGTGAAAAATGGCTGAATCACGTGTGAAAGAGCTTAAATAGGGGTGGGAAGTTAACCCCTTTAACCCCGAATGCGTCATTTAATTTCAGTAAAATTTTCCCAAACTGAACCCCTGGCGCGATGCGGCGCTATCGCTCCGTGTCACTGGAATTTGACAATTGAGAAACTAAGGGATGGCGCGATGTGGAGCCATCGCGTTTCCCCTTCTTTTGTGACCTGGAACTTTGGCGCGACGCGGAGGAAATCTCGCTAAGACACTGGAAAAGGACAATTCTAAATTTGGGTTCTGGCGCGACGCGCCATAATCACAGACCTCTACTGGAATTTTCCAAATGCCAATTCCTCTGTGGCACGGCGTGCCACTAACTAATATGGCACTTTTTTACGACGGGAACTTAAAATAGTCGTAACTTATGCCTCGGTTATCAGATTTGAAAGAATCTTATATCGATGGAAAGCTTATTGATTTTTCCACATGACAAAAAGGAAAAATCTTGAAAATTCCTCATTAAATAACAATTATTCAATTTAATAGATAATTTTAGACATTCTTGAGATGAAATTAGCTAGAAAAAAGTACGGGGTATTACAATATAATGGATGATCCTCCGAAATATCTTCTAGATGGATCGATTGTGAAGAAGATTCGCCTACTGCGGAATCTTGGAATTTATCAAACTTATATTTTACCTTCGTATCACTGGGGTATTTGATGATGAAGTATATGATGCCTGAGGCTGTGATGATGAGGGGGCGGATCTTTCCCTAGAAAAGGAGTATCTTCCTCTGCCTCTACTTTTTTCTCTGGCCATTTTCCAGGATGGATCTTTTGTCATGCTACACATAATAGATTAGTCAGATAAATCAATATCAATCCTATCAATTTCGTCTCTAATTTCTTCATAATTAAAGACAATGAATTTATCTTCAATTATTGAATGTATGATTTTTTCAAGAATAAGCATATGTATATCTGCGTTTAAAGGGATTGCCTTTATAATAGTGATTATCATTTTTTCAGAGAGGAAATGAGTGTAGAATTCATTTTTCACTTAAGTATTCTCTGGATAAGAAATCGGGTAGAGAATTATCAATTTCCTTTTTATACTGAATTTCAAAATCAAAAGGGGGCTAATTGAGCTTGCCACCTTGCAAATATTAATTTTGAAGCATCATGTTTAAAATCTTTGTCAAACATATACTTCACTGATTGAGAATCAGTTTTAATAAAAAAAATTGATTATATAAATCGTCCAAAAACTTAAGAACATATTTAACAATGGTTAGCATTTCATGTGCAACCGTTGCTTAAGATTTTACATGTTGTTTAATGCATTTTACAAGGTTTGTATGGCTATCAGTCCAGGGACCTTGAAAGCCCCTTTTTAATCTATCATATAAGGGAGCTAAATCTGTTGACAAATTCTTATAAAATGGGGATATATAATTCAAACTCCCTAAGAATCTTTATAATTGGGTTTTATTAGTGATAACATCGGAAAATTTATCAGCAAAATCAACAGAACGCTAAATAGGAACTATCTTCCCTCGATAAATATTGTGACCTAAAAATCTAATACTCGCCTGGAACAAACTCAATTTTGGTTTAGATATTACCAATCCATTTTGTATCACAATATTTTTAAACATATCAAGATGTTTAAAGTGTAATTTTAATGTTTTTGAAAACATCAAAATATCATCAATATAAACAATAATGAAATCCATATGTGGATTGAAAATGTCATTCATTATTTTCTGGAATTCAGAAGGAGCAATTTTCAATCCAAAAGACATCACATTCCATTCAAATTGACCGAATGGGACATTGAAAGCAGTTCTATAAGTGTACTCTCTAAATATCTGAATTTGCCAATAACCAGATTTTAAATCAAATTTAGAAAATATATTGGCATCAAATAATCTGGACAATAAATCTTTTTTATTTGGAATAGGGTATCTAATCCATTTCAAATATTTATTAAGAGGTTTATAATTAATTACTAACCTCGGCATACCACGTTCTTTTTCAGCTGCATTATTCACATAAAACGCAGTACAAGACCATGGCGATTTAGAATGTTTTATTAGACCCTTTTGTAAGAGATTATCAATCTTTTTTTTTGCAGAATTAGACTAACTATACATTCATTTGGAAAGGTCTTGATTTCGTTGGGATCTTGTCCTCGCAGAAATCGTCTTCATATGGATGAGTTACAATATGTTGTTTACGATTCCAAAAAGCATTGGAGTGATCAACACATATATCAACAATCATTTGTTCGGAGATCATTTTTATTTTCTCCTATATCTGAGTAGATTTCATGGTATCTCCAATATTCATGCTAAATATTTCAAACTGTAAAAAGTTCACATGTTTTTGCTTCATATCATTTAAAGAATTTATATCCCTAGTTACTAGATCTGTAACAAAAGGGTAAGATATTTCCTTATTTTTATAAGTAGCAGTAAATCATTTAGCTTCAATATGAGTTTAAGGATAAATTACATTTATGAAAGGGGTGCCAAGTATAATTGTGGGATATAATTGATTTTTTACCAAAAACAAGAAATGCGGAATGCTAACCTTATTTCAGTAAATATATGCATTAGGAAGTTTATAATTAATATCAAAAGAATGACCAGATGCAGACTTAATAATATGTGTAGTCTTTTGAAAATATCTAGTCGGAATCAAACCTTCTTAAATGCAACTAACATCAGCACCACTATCAATCATGGCAACATTAGTTACAGAGAACTCATTATCAATTAATATAGTGTAATTTATATACCATTTATGAGCTGTAACAATTTGCATCATGCCCAAAAAATAATCATTTTTTACATTGAAATTTTTTACAATATCATCGTCTTCTTCTATATTGGACATTTTTTCCTTTTCTTTGGAAGAAACATTATTGTGAGAAATATCTTTCTCAGTTTTTGTAATCCTGTGATCACAAATCATTTGGTTTTGCTTCAGAGATATAATCTCTTTTTTCAGGTTTTCAACCTCAATTTTTAAATCATTGAAAGATGTATCTTTGCCGGGTAATTGACTTATAGCAAGGCGTCTATTAACCTCAACCTCAATTCTTAAGAAATATTATTTAGTTCGCCTGAACTATAAGTCTCAAAGAATCAAATTCTAAATTGATTCCATTTTTTATTAAAATATTCTTTTTTAATATAACTCCTTGCTTGGGAACCAGGAAAAAAATCTATTTGGTGTGGAATTATATTAAATACTGTTAACATTAAACTCCATTTCAGAAGTAGTAGGGTTATCCCTATCCGAGATATTATCACTATCTTGAACAATATTTATTTTAGGATTGATTTTAATCTTTTCTACAAGGCGTGTAGATGTAGGTATAGATGCAGAATCAATAGAATTTAAAGATGTTGCACGATTCCTAGCTGAACCATAAACTGGTTCAATAGGAGATATATGATGAATAGCAGGCAATAATTTTGGCATAGAAAAGGAATGTCGGTTATAAATCGTGGATTTGTTGTCAAATTGAAGACAGATCCTTCCATCTGGATTCTGAGTTACATGGGATAACTCAGAGTTTGTCACATCATCCGTGACTTGATTCAGAGAAATAACAAATTTAAGATCCTTGTTTCGGGAAATTCAATTTCATCCCATCTTATAGGTCTCCTCATAGTGACCTTGGATCTTACAAAATTTGTTTCGACTAATAAGGTCTGATTTGATGCATCATCTATCAGTTTGTATTTTGGGTTCAGAGTAGATAATAATTTGTAATAAATTCTATAAGAAAGACAAATTAACTCCGAACCAGGGGCATAATTATAACCATGAGTTTTTATATTTAAAGTCAAGGCATCAAGAATCTTCACATCAGTCAAAGATAATTGCAAATTTAGATGTTTGTTAAAATATACTGGACCATGGTCTATTGTGGATTCAATTGAACCCATAAGAGACTGTCTGAAATTTAAATTTTTAGCATCCCGAAGTGCAGCTAGAAATGTCTATGGTAACCCTTTAAGAGTCAAAGGTTTAAATGCAATTTGCACCATTCCTATATGCATAAAATTATAATGACGTTTATACATCTCAATATTACGTTGATTTAACAATCTAATATTTTGCTCATCCGCATTTAATGCTAAAGACTGTTCAGTAGTTTTAATAATTTGCTTATAAAGCACCTTTATAAAAAAACCATATTCATAAATAATTTTTATAACCACCTTGGGGATAGTCCATTTATTTAATAAATCAAGATTTAAAGGTATATCTACCTCTTCAAGTTTTGTACTTTTAGTATTAACTTCTCTCATATCCATGTTGATAAAGTTCATATCTATGCCAAAGACTTCAGATCTTATTAAATAATTAGTATGAAAGTTCCTAGGCTCTGATACTATTTAACAGGATCGGACAGGTGGGCGGTAATTCGCCAGGACAACCAGACCTATTAACTAATATCGGGAAGCCTAGTCAGAAAACAAACCGAGGCACCAACCGAAATATAAAAGAATTTCAAATAGCTTAATGACAGTATGGAAAAATTCTTTTTCCCAAACAAGGGTCCAGTGAGAAGATTAATACCTACTTAGGATGAGCCCATATGTCTATCGATTCTAATCGTGAAGAGAGACACTTTTTTCTTTATTATCACGGTCTTAAAAGTCACGGCTTTCCAGATGTAGTCACTAGGACAAAGCTACCATAAGCAGTACTAATTTCGACTGTACCAACCATTTCGAAACCAAGTCAAGAAACTATAGAAAAATTTCATCATATTTTGATAAAGTCTGGATCTTTCATAGTTACTAAGTAAGAGAAGTTAGATCTCTGGCATAGATATGAAAAATTTTTAGTCGGACATAGTCACGGTTGGAGAGGGGAAGAAGTTATTAAATTATGTCAAAATTAAAGAAGTAAATACCTTAAGACTGGCTGGATGTGAGGCCAAAATAGTAAATAATGGCGGCTATCAGCCCTTTTATTCAAACCTTGAACTATGTTACACAAGAGAGAGAGGAGAACAAACTTTTCTTAGAGAGAGAAATAAAGAAAATAAAAATTTTCTTCTGACCTTCCCTAACAAATGAAGGTCCTATATATAGAAAAGGAAAAGCAAAAGGAATCTATGCACAATACTTATGGGTTCCACATTCGGGTCCCTATGCACAATGAATCTACTGTGCAAATAGTAAAAAAGCCCCACATCCGGGTCCCATTCATCATGAAAGTTTTTTCAGGAAGACTTCTTTCCAAAAATCTTATCTTCTTTCTTCTTTAGTTCGCGGAGAAATTCCTCCGTTCTGGCTATGACTTCCTCATTCAGGGTATCTCCGAAATCAATTGGCTGGGAGTCGTCAAAATCTTCCGCAATATCATCGCTGGTGATGCTTTTCATTGAAGTATCTAAATGTTGTTCGACAGTTTTCATCAAATTTTTTCAAATTTCTTCCTGATATTATTTTATCATCTTTATTCTATCTCCATCGTAAACATCGATCCTTCTGGAGATATGTTTTAAAGATTTATCCTCAATAATATTTTTCTGAGGAGCATTAACATAATTCTGAATTTTATTATCTATAGTATCTAGGAGTTCTTGACCATTTAATTTTTTAGTTGTGGGATCTTTGCGCATCAGCTTATCCCAGAAGTTATTACAAAATACCCAATATACACAAGGTATTTATTCTTTAGTAAATCCAAATTCAATATTCCATTTGTGAATCCATGGAATGAAGAATTCAATATAGAAGTACATCTGGTTAATGTTGTCTAAATTGCATACATGATCTAAGTGGTATAACTTAGTCAGAAATGGGGACACCTTTGTCCATCTTTTGTATAGTTTAAGAAATATATCCAGTAATAACTAAACAGTTGGGCCATGATATGCCCACCAATTAATAAACCAGTTAGGGATTGGTTCATTGAATATCTTTGCACAAATCTTTATGAACCATGTATGTTTATGCTTATTATTATTGTAATATAATGTGTTAGTGAAGGCCTGAATATAGTCCCAATATGTAAAATTGATTTTGGAACATTTCAGCAACATCTGCCTTTCTGCCATAGAGGTTGTACCCCAATCTCCAAGGATAATGATCTTTTTTATAACAATTTTTGAGAACCCATGCATATCTAGTTCTTCATCATGAGCCAGAAAATGTTCAATCTCTGCACTTCCTGTGGATAATAGAATTTTTCATAATATGTTCGAGTCTTATAAGACTCTCCTGCAAAATAGAGGTTAGTAATCAAATATTTGTGGAGTATCTTCCACGGATCATTTTGTCTCTGAATTTCAAAGTTTTTAACAAGAACTATCAGCTCTATATTATCAAGTTGTTCATATGGTTTGCTATCAACGTTTTCTTTTGCAATGTTATCAAATGTATCTGCTTGCTTTGCGGTTAAATATGACTGCAATTGTCTATATAATGAATGATCCTCCAGAATATCTTCTAGATGGATCGATTGTGAAGAAGATTCACCTATCTACGGAATCTTGGAATTTATCAAACTCATATTTCCCCTCCGTATCACTCGGGTATTTGATGATGAAACATATGATGCCTGAGGCTGTGATGATGAGATGGCAGATCTTCCCTTAGAAGAGGACTATCTTCCTCTGCCTTTACCTTTTTCACTGGCCATTTGCCAGGGTAAATCTGTAGTCATGCTGCACATAATAGATTAGTTAGATAAATCAATATCAATCCGATCAATTTCATCTCTAATTTCTTCATAATTAAAGACAACAAATTCATCTTCAATGAATGAATGTATGATTTTTTCAAGAATAAGCATATGCATATCTGCGTTCAAATGGATTACCTTTATAATAGTGATTATCATTTTTTCAGAGAGAAAATGAGTGTAAAAATTCATTTTTCACATAATTATTTCTGGATAAAAAATCAGGCAGAGAATTATCAATTCTCTTTTTATACTGAATTTCAAAATCAAAAGGGGCTAATTGAGCTTGCCACCTTGCAAATATTAATTTTGAAGCATCATGTTTAAAATCTTTGTCAAACATGTACTTCACCGATTGAGCATCAGTTTTAATCAAAAAAAATTTAGTATATAAATCGTCCTGAAACTAAAGAATACATTTAACAATGGTTAACATTTCATGTGCAATCGTTGCATACTTCTTTTGACTATCAGTCCATTTCCCGGTATGAAATCATATCAATTATTCAATATTATTATGGGGATTCACTTGTTTAAGTATTTCTCCATCAGTTTCAATAATTTTTAACCAAGCAGGGTTAGCTAAAGTTAAGCAACGCAAAAATTTTACACGTTGCTTAATGCATTTTACAAGGTTTGTATGACTATCAGTCTAGAGACCTTGAAAGCCCCTTTTTAATCTATCATATAAGGGAGCTAAATCTGTTGACAATTTCTTAAAAATTGGGGATATATAATTTAAACTCTTTAAGAATCTTTACAATTGGGTTTTATCAGTGATAACATCAGGAAATTTATCAGCAAAATCAATAGAACTCTGAATAGGAACTATCTTCCCTCGATAAATATTGTGACCTAAAAATCTAATACTTGTATGGAACAAACTCAAATTTGGTTTAGATATTACCAAACCATTTTGTATCACAATATTTTTAAACATATCAAGATGTTTAAAGTGTAATTTTAATGTTTTTGAAAACACCAGAATATCATCAATATAAACAATAATGAAATCCATATGTGGATTGAAAATGTCATTCATTATTTTCTGGATTTCAGAAGGAGCATTTTTCAATCCAAAAGGCATCACATCCCATTCAAATTCACCAAATGGGACATTGAAAACAGTTCTATAAGTGTGCTCTCTAAATATCTAAATTTGCTTATAACCAGATTTTAAATCAAATTTAGAAAATATATTGGCATCAAATAATCTGGATAATAAATATTTTTTATTTGGAATAGGGTATCTAATCCATTTCAAACGTTTATTAAGAGGTTTATAATTAATTACTAACCTCAGCATACCACGTACTTTTTCAGCCGTATTATTCACATAAAACACAGTACAAGACCATGGTGATTTAGAATATTTTATCAGACCCTTTTGTAAGAGATTATCAATCTTTTTTTTGCAGAATTCGACTAAGTCTACATTCATTTGGCAGGGTGTTGATTTCATTGGGATCTTGTCCTCGCAGAAATCTTCTTCATATGAAAGAGTTACAATATGCTATTTGCGATTCCAAAAAGTATTGGGGTGATCAGCACATATATCAATAATCATTTGTTCGGAGATCATTTTTATTTTCTCCTGTATTTTTGCAGATTTAATGGAATCACCAATATCCTTGCTAAATATTTCAAGTTATAAAAAGTTCACATGTTTTTGCTTCATATCAATTAAAGCATTTATATCCCTAGTTACTGGATCTGTAACAAAAAGGTAAGATATTTCCTTATTTTTATAAGTAGCAGTAAATCCTTTAGCTTCAATATGAGTATAAGGATAAATTGCATTTATAAAAGGGGTGCCAAGTATAATTGGGGGATATAATTGATTTTTTACCAAAAATTAGAAATACGGAATGCAAGCCTTAAGATTCTTAAGGAGTTTGAATTATATATCCTCATTTTTTAAGAAATTGTCAACAGATTTAGCTCCCTTATATGATAGATTAAAAAGGGGCTTTCAAGGTCTCTAGACTAAAAGTCATACAAACCTTGTAAAATGCATTAAGCAACGTTTAAAATCTTTGCCTTGCTTAACTTTAGCTAACCCTGCTTGGTTAAAAATTATTGAAACTGATGGAGAAATACTTAAAAAAGTGAATCCCCATAATAATATTAAAGAATTGATACAATATCATTTCCGGAAGTGGACTGATAGTCAAAAGAAGTATTCAACGGTTGCACATGAAATGTTAACCATTGTTAAATGTATTCTTAAGTTTTAGGGCGATTTATATAATAATTTTTTTTTGATTAAAACTGATGCTCAATCAGTGAAGTATATGTTTGACAAAGATTTTAAACACGATGCTTCAAAATTAATATTTACAAGGTTGCAAGCTCAATTAGCCCCTTTTGATTTTGAAATTCAGTATAAAAGGAGAATTGATAATTCTCTGCCTGATTTCTTATTCAGAGAATAATTAAGTGAAAAATGAATTTTTACACTCATTTTCTCTCTGAAAAAATGATAATCACTATTATAAAGGTAATCCCTTTGAACGCAGATATGCATATGCTTATCTTGAAAAAATCATACATTCAATAATTGAAGATGAATTTGCTGTCTTTAATTATGAAGAAATTAGAGATGAAATTGATTGGATTGATATTGATTTATCTGACTAATCTATTATGTGCAGCATGCCTACACATCCACCCTGGCAAATGGCCAGAGAAAAAGGTAGAGGCAGAGGAATATACTCTTCTTCTGGGGAAAGAACCGCCCATATATCAACAATCATTTGTTCGGAGATCATTTTTATTTTCTCCTGTATCTTAGAAAATTTCATGGTATCACCAATATTCATGCTAAACATTTCAAGCTGTAAAAAGTTCACATGTTTTTGCTTCATATCAATTAAAGCATTTATATCCCTAGTTACTGGATCAATAACAAAAGGGTAAGATATTTCCTTATTTTTATAAGTAGCAGTAAATCCTTTAGCATCAATATAAGTATAATGATAAATTGCATTTATAAAAGGGGTGCCAAGTATAATTGAGGGACATAATTGATTTTTCACCAAAAAGAAGAAATTTGAAATGCAAACCGTATTTTGGCAAATATATGCATTAAGAAGTTTATAATTAATATCAAGAGAATGACCAGATATAGACTTAACAATATGTGTAGTCTTTTGAAAATATCTGGCTGGAATCGAACCTTCTTGAATGCAACTAATATCTGCACCACTATCTATCATGGCAACATTAGTTACAGAGAAATCATTATCAATTAATATAGTGTAATTTATATACCATCTATGAGCTGTAAAAATCTGCATCATGCCCAAAAAATAATCATTTTTTACATTGAATTTTTTGAAAATATCATCGTCTTCTTCTATATTGGATATTTTTTCCTTTCCTTTGGAAGAAACATCATTGAGAGTAATATCTTTCTCAATTTTTGTAATCCTGTGATCACAAATCATTTGGTTTTGCTTCAGAGATATAATTTTTTTTCCAAGTTTTCAACCTCGATTTTTAAATCATTGAAAGATGTATCTTTGTCGGATAATTGACTTATAGCAAGGCATCTATTAACCTCAGCTAAAGATAAGGCATGTAATAATCATTATCAGTAATCCGAGTAGTGTGAGTGCTATCAGCAATTTTAAAAGTACTAAGGGCTCTATTTGCAGATTTTTTAGTAGCAATAGTAATAATTTTTTCACAAAGTTTTTCATCGGAAACTTCTTTGAATAACTCCAGAACGCTATCAGTAGTGAGGGTTTGAACATTCAAATCTAAATATTCAAATTGTGATTGCAATTTATAAAAAGTTTCATCACAAACACAATTATTACCATTGCAGAAGGCACAATTATTAGCATGATCACTATCAGATGAATTAGGCAATTCAACTTTATTTTCAGATTCAAAATCATAATTATAATCGGACTCAAAAACAGAAGTATATAACAAACCATAAATTTGATCATGAATATCATCAGCAAGACCTAAAAACTTAAGCTTTTGGAGCTTGCAGTTAGGAGAAATATGCCCAAAGTTAGCACATTTGTAATATTTAATTTTGGCGATATCGCGCTTAGACCTATTTTTTGTAAATCTGGAGGAAATACGCTGGGCTTTACGAATCTCACGATCTTCTTTGGATCTATGCCTAGATCTCTTTTTCTTATAGGGTTTATCAGACTTAAAATATCTTTGGACCTTTTTCTGAGAAGTAGAAGCCGGTTTATCTATACCAAATTGCTCACAAAAATCTCTTAATTGGGATCTTTCTTTAAGCTTATCAAGCTTAATTTGTCTAGCCAATTTTAACTCATTGTATAAAGTTAAACCTTGCTGAGTACAGGCTGCTATCAGCTGACCATAGGTAAAATTTTCATAGGATATTTCACCATAGGAACCCGAGCCCCTAAGCTCCTTTCTAACCCTTTCAGCAAATAAAGGAGAAAGACCATCTATGAACTTCGCCTTCCAATATGTATACTTACTTTCGGGTAAATCCATGACCCTACTTAGAAAGGTATCTTTATACCAACTAAATTCTCCTAAGGTCCTACATCTAAGACCATTTAAGAGTGTTCGTGTATTCTCATATTGATTGGTAAATCTACCACCAAAATGCTCAATAATAGTAAGCATAAGAGTATACACAACATCTTCTCTATTCGCTGGTAATGCTCTTCCTAGGTTATCAACATCTTCGGTGGAATTCCTAGCTTCGAATATAGCATTTCTTTTATCATTATCCAAGAAATTATCCCACCAACCACGAAGTTGGCCTGTAAAACCAGCAAGAATCATTTTACAAATAGTTGCATCTGTACGTCTTTGACGATTCTCGGCAGATGCAGTAGATTTCGCTATAGTATAATACATTAACATTCGATGAACAAGGATAGATAATTGTCTTCCAGATAAGTCATCAAAGTTTCATTCATAAATTGCATCTCCGCTTTACGACTTATTAGTCTGATTCCAGTCTCTTTCCTCTATCAAAACATCTTAATGAGTTGGACGCGGATAATAGTTATAAGTCATGCGGGGTATATCAATATATTTTTTCCCCGGTTGCTTCCTAACCATACCTCTGAGCTTATTAAGTTAGAGCAGATGTCATTTCCCGTATCTGGAATAGATTCTATGCTATCAGCAAAGGCATTAGACAAATCAATGGGTTTGATATTTAAACCAAATTTTTTTTTATCAAGTAATTTTTTACCAATTCTTCTATGGGAGACAATTTTTCAAATCCCTCAATATCTAGAGGTCTCTGAATAAAAGGCTTAGTTTTCAAGTCTTCCTTCTTACTTTATGAAGTGGAAGCAATATCAGATGACTTTGGACTAACACTAAGCTTTTTTACCATCTCAATCAATTCATCAAGTTTTTCATTAATAGAAGAAATATGTTCTCCCAAAACTTTCACATAAAGACTCAAATAATTGTTCTGAGCAATCAGATTATTTATTTCTGCAACAGTTACTTTACCAATTTCATTATCAATGAATTTTTGGAATGCAGAAAAAGTAATACCAGTATTATTAGGCAATACAAAAGGTGATTGGGAAGGGTAAATAGTTTGAAGAATATTAGCACTCGTATCATGATAAGATCTTTCCAACACCTTAACATATAATGACAAATATATGGTTATAAACCACGGTACAAAGCACACAATCTGATTATGCAATGCACATATATTGTTAAGTTCCACGTGTGCATAAATGTGGACTCTTTAAGAAGGGTCTGGTGGATCCGCCTAATGAGAAGACTTCCTATGGTTCCAAAATGGTTGGTACAGTCAAAATTAGTACTTCTTATGGTGGCTTTATCTTAGTGACTACGTCAGGCAAGTCGTGACTTTTAAGCCTGTGATAATAAAAAAAAAGTGTCGCTCTTCACGGTTAGAATCACTAGACACATGGGCTCATCCTAAGTAGGCATTAATCTTCTGAAAAGCCCCTTGTTCGTGTAAAATAATTTTTTCATACAATCACAAAGCTATTTAAAATTATTTTATATTTCGGTTGGTGCCTTGGTAAGTTTTCCGACTAGGCTTCTCGATATTAGTTAATAGGTCTGGTTGGCATGGCGAATTACCGCCCGCCTGTCCGATCCTGTTAAATGGTATCAGAGCCTAGGTAATTTCATAGTAATTATGTAATAAGATCTGAAGCCTTTAGCATAGATATGAACTTTTTCAACACGGATATGGGAGAAGTTAGTACTAAAAGTACAAAACTTGAAGAGGTAGATATACCTCTAAATCTTAATTTATTAAATAAATGGACTATCCCCAAGGTGGATATAAAAATCATTTATGAATATGGTTTTTTTGATAAGGTTCTTTATAAGCAAATTATTAAAACTACTGAACAGTCTTTAGAATTAAATACAGATGATCAGACTATTAGATTGTTATATAAACGTGATATTGAGATGTATAAATGTTATTATAATTTTATGCATATAGGAATGGTGCAAATTGCATTTAAACCTTTGACTCTTAAAGGGTTACCAGAGACATTTCTAGCTGCGCTTCGGGATGCTAGAAATTTAAATATCAGACAGTCTCTTATGGGTTCATCTGAATCCACTGTAGCCTATAGTCTAGTATATTTTAATACATAGCTAAATTTGTAATTATCTTTGACTGATATGAATATTCTTGATGCCTTGACTTTAAATATAAAATTTATGGATATAATTATGCCCCTGGTTCTGAGTTAATTTGTCTTTCTTATAGAATTTATTACAAACTAATAGATGATGCATCAAATCAGACCTTATTTGTCAAAACAAACTTCGCAAGATCCAAGGTCACCTCGAGAAGACCTATAAGATAGGATGAAATTGAATTTCTTGAAACATGGATCTTAAATTTGGTTATTTCTATGAATCAAGTCACGGATAATGTGACAAACTCTGAGTTATCCCATGTAACTCAGAATCCAGATGAAAGGATTTGTCTTTAATTTGACAAGAAATCCACGGTTTATACCCGACATTCATTTTCTATGCCAAAATTATTACCTGTCATACATCATATATCTCCTAGTGAACCAGTTTATGGTCCATCTTGGAATCGTGTAACATCTTTACATACTATTGATTCTGCATCTATACCTGAATCTACACGCCTTGTAGAAAAGATTAAAATCAAACCTAAAACAAATATTGTTCAACATATTGATAATATCTCTGATAGGGATAACCCTACTCCTTTTGAAATGGAGTTTGATGTTAACATTTAATATGATTTCACACCAAATTGATTTTAGTCCTGGTTCCCAGGCAAGGAGTTATATTAAAAAAGAATTTTTTAATAAAAAATGAAATCGATTTAGAATTTGGTTCTTTGAGAATTATAGTCCAGACGAACTAAATAATATTTCTCAAGAATTTTATGAGATGTGTGCATTGCATAATCATATTGTGTGCTTTGTGCCGTGGTTTATAACCACATAATTGCCATTATATATTACGGTGTTGGAAAGATTTTATCATGATACGAGTGGTAATATGCTTCAAATAATTTACCCTCCCAATCACCTTTTGTATTGCCTAATAATACTGGTGTTACTTTTTCTGCATCCCAAAAATTCATTGATAATGAAATTGGTAAAGTAACTGTTGCAGAAATAAATGATCTAATTGCTTAGAACAATTATTTGAGTCTTTATGTGAAAGTTTGGGGAGAACATATTTCTTCTCTTGATGAAAAACTTGATGAATTGATTAAGATGGTAAAAAAGCTTATGTTAGTCCAAAGTCATCTGATATTGCTTCCACTTAAGAAATTATGAAGGAAGACTTGACAACTAGGCCTTGTATTCAGAGATCTCTAGATATTGAGGGATTTGAAAAATTATCTCCCATAGAAGAATTGGAAAAATTACTTGATAAAAAGTTTTTCGGTTTAAATATCAAACCTATTGATTTGTCTAATGCCTTTGCTGATAGCATAGAATCTACTCTATATACGGGAAATAAAATTTAATCTGAACTAAATAAGCTCAGAGGTATGGTTAGGAAGAAACCGGAGAAAAATATGCTGATATACCCCGCATGACTTCTAACTATTATTCGTGTCCAACTTCTCAAGATATTCGGATAGAGGAAAGAGATTGGAATCAGACTAATACATCGTATAACGGAGATGAAATTTATGAATGGAACTTGGATGTATTATCTGAAAGATAATTATCTATCCTTGTTCATCGAATGTTAATGTATTCTACTATATCAAAAGCTACTGCATCTGCCGAGATTCGTCAAAGACGTACAGATGCAACTATTTGTAAAATAATTGTTGCTGGTTTTACTGGCCAACTTCGTTGCTGGTGGTATAATTTCTTGGATAATGATAAAAGAAATGCTATATTCAAAGCTAGGAATTCCACTGAAGGTGTTGATAACCCAGGAAGAGCAATACCTGCGAATAGAGATGATGCTGTTTATACTCTTATGCTTACTATTATTGAGCATTTTGGTGGTAGATTTACCAATCAATATGAGAATACTCGAACAATTTAAAATGGTCTTAGGTGTAGGACCTTAGGAGAATTTAGATGGTATAAAGATACCTTTCTAAGTAGGGTCATGGATTTACCTGAAAGTAAGTATTCATATTAGAAGTTAAAGTTCATAGATGGTCGTACTCCTCTATTTGCTGAAAGGGTTAGAAAGGAGTTTAGGGGCTCGGGTTCCTATGGTGAAATATCCTATGAAAATTTTACCTATGGTCAGCTGATAGCAGCCTGTACTCAGCAAGGTTTAGCTTTGTGCAATGAGTGAAAATTGGCTAGACAAATTAAGCTTGATAAGCTTAAATAAAGATCCTAGTTAAGAATTTTTTTTGATTAATTTGGTATGGATAAACCGATTTCTATTTCTCAGGAAAAGGGTCGAAGATATTCTAAGTCTGATAAACCCTATAAGAAGAATAGATCTTGGAATAGATCTAAAGAAGATTGTGAGATTCGTAAAGCCCAACGTAATCCCACTAGATTTACAAAAAATAGGTCTAAGCGCGATCTCGCCAAAATTAAGTGTTACAGATGTGCTAACTTTGGGCATATTGCTCCTAACTACAAGCTCCAAAAGCTTAAGTCTTTAGGTCTTGCTGATGTTATTCATGATCAAGTTTATGGTTTGTTATACACTTCTGATTCTGAGTCCAATTATAGTTGTGATTCTGAATCTAAAAATAATATTGAATTGCCTAATTTATCTGATAGTGATCATGCTAATGTTTGTGCTGACTGCAATGGTGATAATTGTGTTTGTGGAGAAACTTTTTATAAATTGTAATCACCGTTTGAAGATTTAGATTTGAATGTTCAAACTATCACTGCTGATAGCGTTCTTGAGTTATTAAAAGAATTTTCCGATGAAAAACTTCGTGAAAAAATTATTACTATTACTACCAAAAAATCTGCTGACAGCGCCCATAGTACTTCTAAAATTGCTAATGACACTCATACTTATTGAAGTACTGATAATGATTATTACATGCCTTATTCTTTAGCTGAGGTTAATATACGCCTTGCTATAAGTCAATTACCTGGCAAAGATACATCTTTCAATGATTTAAAAATTGAGGTTGAAAACTTGAAAAAAAAGATTATATCTTTGAAGTAAAACCGAATGATTTGTGATCACAGGATTACAAAAATTGAGAAAGATATGTTTCACAATGATGTTTCTTCTAAGGGAAGGAAAAAATGTCCAATATAGAAGAAGACGATGATATTGTAAAAAATTTCGATTTAAAAAATACTTATTTTTTGGGCATGATGCAAATTGTTACAGCTCATAAATGGTATATAAATTGTACTATATTAATTGATAATAATTTATCTGTAACAAATGTTGCCATGATAGATAGTGGTGCTGATGTTAGTTGCATTCAAGAAGGTTTGATTCCAACCATATATTTTCAAAAGACTATACATATTTTTAAGTCTGCATATAGTCATTCTCTTGATATTAATCATAAACTTCCTAATGCATACATTTGCCGAAATAAGGTTTTGCATTCCGCATTTCTTATTTTTGGTAAAAAATCAATTATATCCCCCAATTATACTTGACACCCCTTTTATAAATGCAATTTATCCTTATACTCATATTGAAGCTAAAGGATTTACTGCTACTTATAAAAATAAGGAAATATCTTACCCTTTTGTTACAGATCCAGTAACTAGGGATATAAATGCTTTAATCGATATGAAGCAAAAACATATGAACTTTTTACAGCTTGAAATGTTTAGCATGAATATTGGTGATACCATGAAATATGATAAGATACAGGAGAAAATAAAAATAATCTCTGAATAAATGATTATTGATATATGTGATGATCACCCCAATGCTTTTTGGAATTATAAAAAACATATTGTAACTCTTCCATATGAAGACGATTTCTACAAGGACAAGATCCCAATGAAATCAAGACCCTACAAAATCAATGTAGAGTTAGCCGAGTTCTGCAAAAAAAAAGAGATTGATAATCTCTTACAAAAAGGTCTAATAAATCATTCTAAATCACCATGGTCTTGTACTGCGTTTTATGTAAATAATGCGGCTGAAAAAGAACGTGGTATGCCGAGGTTAGTAATTAATTATAAACCTCTTAATAAATGGATTAGATACTCTATTCCAAATAAAAAAGATTTATTGTCCAGATTATTTAATGCTAATATATTTTCTAAATTTGATTTAAAATCTGGTTATTGGCAATTTTAGATATTTAGAGAGCACACTTATAGAACTGCTTTCAATGTCCCATTCGGTTAATTTGAATGGAATATGATGCCTTTTGGATTGAAAAATGCTCCTTCTAAATTCCAGAAAATAATGGATGACATTTTCAATCCACATATGGATTTCATTATTGTTTATATTGATGATATTCTGGTGTTTTCAAAAATATTAAAATTACACTTTAAACATCTTGATATGTTTAAAAATATTGTGATACAAAATGGTTTGGTAATATCTAAACCAAAATTGAGTTTGTTCTAGACATGTATTAGATTTTTAGGTCAGAATATATGTCGAGGAAAGATAGTTCCTATTTAGTGTTCTATTGATTTTGCTGATAAATTTCCTGATGTTATCACTGATAAAACCCAATTGTAAAGATTCTTAGGGAGTTTGAATTATATATCCCCATTTTATAAGAATTTATCAACAAATTTAGCTCCCGTATATGATAGATTTAAAAAGGGCTTTCAAGGTCCTTGGACTGATAGCCATACAAACCCTGTAAAATGCATTAAGCAACGTATAAAATCTTTGCCTTGCTTAACTTTAGCTAATCCTGCTTGGCTAAAAATTATTGAAACTGATGCCTCTAATGTTGGTTATGGAGGAATACTTAAACAACTGAATCCCCATAATAATATTGAAGAATTGTTATGATTTCATTTCGGAAAATGGACTGATAGTCAAAAGAAGTATGCAACGGTTGCACATGGAATGTTAACCATTGTTAAATGCGTTCTTAAGTTTCAGGATGATATATATAATAATTTTTTTTTGATTAAAACTGATGCTCAATCGGAGAAGTATATGTTTGACAAAGATTTTAAACATGATGCTTCAAAATTAATATTTGCAAGGTGGAAAGCTCAATTAGACCATTTTAATTTTGAAATTCAATATAAAAAGGGAATTGATAGTTCTCTGTCTAGTTTCTTTTCCAGAGAATACTTAAGTGAAAAATAATTTTTTACACTCATTTTCTCTTTGAAAAAATGATAATCACTATCATAAAGGCAATGATATTGCGGAAGATATTGTGGAAGATGTTCACGACTCCCCGCCAATTGATTTAGGAGATACCCTGAATGAGGAAGCCATATCCAAAATGGAGGAATTTCTCCGCGAACTAAAGAAGAAAGAAGACAAGATGTTTCAAAAAAAGTCTACCTGAAAAAACTTTCATGATGTATGGGACTCGGATGTTGGATCATTTTTACTATTTACATAGTAGATCCACTGTGCATAAGGACCCGAATATGGGACCCATTAGTACTGTGCATAGATTCTTTTTGCTTTTCATTTTTTATATATAGGACCTTCATTTGTTAGGGAAGGTCAGAAGAAAAATTTTATTTTATTTATTTCTCTCTCTAATAAAAGTTTTATCTTCCCTATCTCTTGTGTAACTGTAAGACCCCACAAAATCCTAAGCTTAATTCAGTCCATTTATGCTTGTTAAGGGGGTCTCATTCTTAGAAGGTTTTAGCTAAGTTTCCAGACTTAGTTTATTTTAGCCTTCGAAAGTTCGCAGTCTCATTTCGTGACTTTAATGTCCTTTAATGGTATGTATTCTTGCTAATTCATGACCAATAAGGTCAATAGGTATTCCCAGACAAGTTTCAAATTTTTCAAAACTCGTTTAGACCACGTTCGGAAGCCCAAAATAGTGAACCAACGCGATCTTGGCGCGCCGCATCGCCAATCACGTTGGTTGATATTATCGCAGGTTGCCAGGGTCGAAGTACTAAGACTCGACGCAATGATGGTGCGATGCATCGACTATCGCATCGATGCTATTGATGCGCCAAATCAATAATAGCGTCGATATCCAGTTTCAGTCATTAAATGTCCATATTTTTTAAGGGCAAAAGGGTCAATTTCCCACCCCTATATAAGTCTAAAACATGGGATTTTGCCCCAATTCAACCAAAATATAGTGTCTCTCTCATGTTTCTCTCAATAACAAGTCAGGATTTTCAATTAATAATTCAAATTCAATACTCAAATTCAAGAATCTCTTCGTCAATCTTTGTATAATTAAGAACTAAGGTATGCATAGTGTTCATTCATGGATTCCTTTCATCCATGAAGCCCAAGAATTAAGTTTTAAACTCTGAATTCTGATATTCATGTTATGGATTGATTATGTTCATGTGGTTGTTGTTGTACGATTCTCAAGTTGAAATCTTTATTTGTTTTACGAAACTATGTTAGCATGCAAGTCGAAAACTATGAACTTAGTTGGTTATGGTGTGTTAATTTGATGATTATGCCTATGCCCTAAGTGGTGCATGTAAGGTGTTTGATAAAATGCCTAAGAGAATAGAAATTATTCATTATAGCTTAATTGTGACCCAAACGATAAATACATGTTTTACCCTTATATTCAAATAACTCGTATGCCATTGATGTGCATTGTAGATGTTTGTTGGAATGCTCATAATGTTAGAGTATGAAATTATGACATGATTATATGTATTCCTATCCACATACAACATTATGATAACCATGTGCTTCATGAAATCCCCAACTTATTGTATGATGAATTGTTCATATTGGTCATGTGTTCAAGAAGTGTCAAGTTTTGTCAGTTTCATGCTATTGAGTCCTGGGGGTACTTGTACTCGACAATTTAGCTGTGTGCCTAGAGCCAGTGTCAGTTTTCATGATACTCTCATTCAAGCCATGATCATTAGAATTCAGTCAGTCTCATGACTTAGGAAAAATTCAGTGAATTCAGTATCAGTCTAGTCCTACTTAGTAACCTCAGTAATCGTAGTCACCTCAGAGATATCGGTAATATCAGTAATCTCTATAATTTTCATAATCTCAATCAATCCCAATTAGTTATCAGATCTCAGTAGTATTCCATCAGTCAATGGAATTTAGTGAACCCAGTTCAAATCAGTTAGACAATACGATTAGTAACAGTTCAGTTCAGTTAAATCAGTTTAGTGTCTTTTCAGTTGGAAGTAGGATTCAATATCGAGTGAACCCAAGGATGAGGGCTCACCTGTCAGTCAGTAGAGGGTGTGATCCTTAGAATCAATCCTTGCATTATAAAACTACGTAGCCAGCGTAGGTCAAGATATACCCCTACGAGTTTAGGGACTATACATCTCTTTTGAGTTTTCCTTATAGGAGGGGTTGACGGAAGCTCTTCCTGTCAGAGAGGATTTACTCACAGCTTGTCTTTACCCGTGGCACGATACTAATACCTTTCCAGCTGGGGTTATAGGTTGGACCCCACCAGTTCAGATTCGGGGCATGTCGGTTAGATGATTACCTCCCACAATCTCAGTTTCAGATTCAGTCTCAATAATAGAACTCAGTTTAGTTCTATAGATATCAGGACTATCAGATACAGTCGCTCAGCTTAGTATGAAACTCAACCAGTTCCATCAAAATTAGGTCTGTCAGCTACAATCATTCAGCTCAATCTAGAACTTAAATAGTTTTTTAGATTCAGGACTGTCAGATACAGTCACCCAGTCCAGTAAAGAACTCAGATAATTTTTCAATATCAGTATACTCAGTTATCAGTTATCAGTAATATAGTACCAGTAACCTCATATATCGATTACCTATAAACTCCGTAATTCATATCATCAATAGACTTAGTTATTCAACATCCCAGTATTAGTAAACTCAGATGTCAGTATATCAGTATTGAGTATTATCATGACCCCAGTCCCAGTTTATGTATTCATGCATATATTTCTCACGTGTTCATGCTCATGTCATCAGTCAGTTATTATTGTTCATGCATATGAATCCTTGCATTCAACCTACCTCAATTGAATACCAGTATATTCAATCGTACTGATGCATTTGTGCTATGGTGTTTTATACCATAGGTTTAGAAAAATGAGCTACCAAGCATCTTTAGTAGATCAGACGTTCTGCAGCCAGACTAGTAGTGAGTCTGTAATACCCCGTACTTCTGCCTAGCTTAAATTCATCCTGAATATGTCAAATACATGCTTTAAAGATGAATACACTTTTATATATGTGGAATTTTCAAGATTTTGACTTTTTGTTGTGTGGGAAACTGAATAAGCTTTCCATCGATACCAAATTCACCTAAATCCGATAATCGGGTAAAAAGTTATGGCAATTAAAAGTTTTAGTCATAAAACACCATCATTTCAGTCAGTGGCGCATTGCGCCATAAGCTAAAATAATGTTTGTCAATTTCCAGTAAGACTCCGCGATTACACCGCATCACGGAGGTCTCCTAAATCCCAATTGTCCTTTTTCCAGTGAATCTCTGTGATGTCTCCGCGTCGTGCCAAACTTTTAGGTTGCAAACAAAGTGGCAACACAATAGCTCTGCATCGCGCCATCTCCCAATTTTCTAGTTGTCAAATTCCAAGGACACGACGCGATAGCGCTGCGTCTCGCCAGCCTACCAAATCGAAATTTTTTGATAAAAAATAAATATTTCGTCCAGGGATAAATTGGTCTTTTCCCAAGGTTTTAACTCGTCTGGTGCGGGATTTAATCCCTAAATACATTTCAAATCATTATTTACTCACTTTTTTCCCAAATCAAGAATATTCTCTCCCAAGAAACAAAACCTTAGCTTTCAACAAATTAAAGCCAATTCTGAGAATCTCTCCAAAACTTTAAGAAACTTACAATCAAGGTATGTCAAGTGTTGATTCATAGATCCCTTTTACCCATGAAGCTCAAGAATCTCTTTTTCAAAATTCAAGTATATGGATTTTTATGAATCCGATGTTGGGTTTGCTTTTTTTCATGTTGATAATGACCAATTGAACTCTTATCCATGTTTGGTGATAAATTTTGAGTGGAATTAGTTATTATATGAGTAGATTCATGTGAACCCATGATTAAACCCTTGAATTGTGAAATTAGAATTGAATTATGATGTTTACTTGTTGTGCAATGCTGTCTACATATACTATGTTTATTATGTGCTTGATGAATTGCCTATGTGAACTAATAAGAGAAGAAACCATGCCATGGTTAGTTTATGTGCAAGTGTTTGATAAATTGTCCATGAGAATGGATTAATGCCACGATATAGTATGCAATTATGTTTTCCCCATTCATGTATAAGTGATACATCCTAAGTGTTCGTTGAAATGTTTTAATAAATAAATTGTAAGTATACAACCATTATTGGGCTTTTAAGCTTGTGTCATGATTTACATATTATGCTATCGAGTCCTGGAGGTATCTAATACTCGATAATTTAGCTGTATGCCTAGAGCCAGTGTCATGTTTTCACGATATCCTCAGTTAATCTATGTTCAGTAGAATTCAGTCAGTCACGTGACTCAAGAAAACTCAGTAAACTCAGTAATCCTTGTAATCTCAAAAATCTCAGTACTTCAGTAATCTCAGTAGTATTCCGTCAGTCAATGGAACTCAATGAACTCAGTCCAGTTAAGTTCATTTAATCATGTTCAGTATCTATTTAGATGAGAGTAGGATTTAGTATCGAGTGAACACAAGGATGAGGACACACACACTGACAGTTGAGGGTGTGATCCTTAGAAGAAATCCTTGCATTCTAGAACTATGTAGCCAGCATACGTTGAGACATCAACACTAACAAATGAGGTTTGATGAGGTGGATAAACACTGTCAGATGAGGGTCCCACTATTCTCTTTTGGGGACACTGCCAGATGAAGGTCACTCACAGCTTGTCCTTACCAGTGGTGCGGTATTGACACCCTTCCAATTGGGGTTACAGATTGGATGCCAACTCAACTATAATAGCTTATTAGGGGTATGTCAGTTAGATGACTACTTCCCACAGTTATAGATTTAGACTCAGTCTCAGTAGTAAAACTTAGATAGTTCTTTAGAATTTCAGGACTGTCAGATACAGTCAACTCAGAATAGTACGGAACTCAATTAGTTCCATCAGAACCTAGACTATCAAATACAGTCACTCAATATCTGTTATATCAGTTATCAGCGACTCATGCTATCAGTAATCAGACTCAGTAGTTAGTACTATCACGAATTCAGTCACGGTCACTTTTTCATGCATGTATTCTCGCGTTCATGTTATTCAACCAGTTAGTATTGTTCATGAATTTGAAACCTTTACATTCATCCTACCTTACTTGTATACCAGTATATTCAAACGTACTGACGCATTTGCGCTAAGGTGTTTTATACCATAGGTTCTGAAGCACGAGCTCCAGAGCATCAGTAGTATTCTAGTTTCAGCAGTCAGAGTTAGAAGTGAGTCCTCATCCTTCGAGGCCATGTCATTACTTTATTTCTTCATTACTTAGTTTATTTTAGTAGTTGGAGTTAGTTGGGGACATGTCCCATCAACTCCTTATTCAGACAGTTTAAAGGCTTTCAGACTAGATATTTTCAGACATTGTTTTAATTTTGGTATTGTCGTACCACATTATTCAAATATGGTTTTATCAGATGTTTATCAACTTTGAACCTTATGCCATATTTCAGCTTACTATTTCCGCATTTATACAGTATATTATGCAGTTTTTAGGTACAAATATCAGTCATGGGTTAGCTTATGGTCCTTCGAGGTCATGAGCACTGTATTACATTACGAGTACCAGATTCGGGGCATTACAAACTTGGTATCAGAGCCTAAGGTTCAATAGAGTCCTAGAAAGTCTGAAAGCCGCATCTAGTAGAGTCTTATACATGGGTGTGTTGTGCGCCACATTTATGTGTAAGAGGCTATGAGATGTTTTAGGAAAAGTTTCCCTTCTTTCAGTATTTATGTCATGCCAGTGAGTGTGAGCTTAAATTTAACTCTTAGTCTAATGCATTTCTCTCTTTCTTCTATAGAACATGCCTCCCAAAAGAAGAAACAGAAATTAGTCAGCCCCTCAGCCCGTCCAAGCAGATCCCTTGGACGAACACGTTTCTCATACAAAGTTTAGGGCTGCAATCACCATTCTTGCTAATTCAGTTGCTACTCAGAATGAATGACCAGCTGTCATTCCTGCCAACCCAGTGGCCAATTCAGTTGCAGCCAGGATTCGGGACTTCACCTAAATGAATCCTCCATCTTTTGTCGGGTCTAAGTCAGAAGAAGATCCTCAGGAGTTCCTAGACAAGGTTCAAAAGGTTATGGACATCATGGGGGTTACTTCTAGTGACAGTGCTAAGCTAGCTGTATATCAATTGCTGGGTATTACTCACTCTTGGTTCAAATAATGGAAGTCAGAGAGGTCAGTTGATGCAGGGCCTATTGAGTGGGAGGAGTTTGTCACTGCATTCTTAGATAGATTTTTTCCCCAAGATCTGAGGGACGTTTAGGTGTTAGAATTTATCAACCTCAGGCAGGGAAACATGACGGTGAAAGAGTATTCTCTTAAGTTTACTCAATTAGCCAGATATTCTCCTCATGTGGTTGCGGATAACAGGGACAAGATGAGTAAGTTTGTTTCTGGGGTGAATAATAGTGTGGTCAATAAGTGCAGGTCTGCGATATTGAATAGTGACATGAACATTGCCAGGCTTATGATCCATGCTCAACAGATAGAATAGCAAAAGATTAAGATGAGAGAGAGGCAGAATAAGAGAGCAAGGATAGGTAGTTTCAACTTTGCTCAGCCTAAGTCAGAGAGAGGGAACCGTTCTTAGTTCCGTCCTAAGTCATCCGTTCCAACTCCTTCTTCATCTAGTGCCCCATCTTCTAAGTTCAGGGATGGTAATAGAGATAGGGCACCAGGATCTAAGTATTAGGGCAGTGTCAGCAATGCCCAAACTAATCCCCTCTGTCAGACTTGTGGTAAGAACCACAAGGGTACTTGTAGAGCTGGCAGTGATGTTTGTTAAGAATCTGGCAAGCCAGGCCACAAAATCTGAGATTGTCCCTAGTTAGGTTATCAGGGTCTGCAGAACTGTTCCTTAGCCCAGTCCAGTTACCCAAATCAGAAGGGTGCCACTTCCAGTGCTACTAGTGGGCAACACCCAAATAGAATTTATGCTCTCCAGTCCCGAAAAGATCAGGAAAATTCTCCTGATGTAGTTACTGGTATGTTACAAATCTTTCACTTGCATGTTTACGCTTTACTAGATCCAGGAGATTCTTTGTCTTTTGTTACTCCTTATATAGTAGTTGATTTCGGAGTCAGTCCCAAAAATCTAGCAGACCCCTTCTCAGTATCTACCCCAGTGGGTAAAACCATCATAGCCCGACGGATATACAAGAACTGCCCGGTTATGATATTTTAGAAAATCACCTCAGCAGACTTAGGCGAATTAGAGATAATTGATTTTGATGTCATTCTCGGCATTGATTGGCTTCATTCCTACTGTGCCATAGTCGACTGCAAAAATAGAATAGTACAGTTCCAGTTTCCAAATGAACCTATCCTAGAGTGGAGGGGTAGTACTTTAGCTTTCAGAAGTCAGCTTGTTTCCTACCTTCGGGCATGGAAAATGATATCTAAGGGATGTGTCTATCATCTTGTTCATGTTAAGGATTCTAGTTCTGAGACTTCCAGTCTTGAATCAGTCCCAATCATGAGTGAATATTAAGATGTCTTTCCCGAATATCTTCCAGGAATTCCTCCCGAAAGGGAAATAGACTTCGGCATTGATCTTCTTTAAGATACTCAGCTTATATCTATTCCACCATACAGAATGGAACCAACAAAACTCAAGGAACTAAAAGATCAGTTGAAGGATCTCTTAGATAAAGGATTCATCTGACCCAGTGTGTCCCCGTGGGGCGCACCAGTCTTATTCGTGCGCTAGAAAGATGGTTCTCTCAGAATGTGCATTGATTACCGTCAGCTCAATAAAGTCACGGTCAAGAACAAGTATCCACTTCCCAGAATTGATGACTTGTTTGACCAACTTCAGGGTGCCAGCTATTTCTCTAAGATAGACTTCAGATCAGGCTATCATCAGCTCAGAGTTAGAGAATGTGACATTTCAAAAATAGCTTTTTGAACTTGGTATAGTCACTTCGAATTCCTAGTTATGTCCTTTAGTCTTATCAATGCCCCTGCAGCTTTCATGAACGTGATGAACCGTGTGTTCAAGAAGAACTTGGACATGTTCGTCATACTTGGACATGTTTGTCATAGTCTTTATAGATGATATTCTTGTCTATTACCGCAGTGAGAGTGATCATGCAGTCCATCTTAAAATTGTACTTCAGACTCTCAGATCCTATCAGTTGTTCGCCAAATTTAGTAAGTGCAAATTTTGGCTAAGGTCAGTAGCATTCCTTGGTCATATCATTTTTGGTGATGGCATTAGAGTAGATCCTCAAAAGACCAAAGCAGTAAGAAACTGACCCAAACCTGTCTCTCCATCAGATTTCAGGAGTTTCTTGGGTTTGGCTGGCTATTACAGACATTTTGGTGAGGGATTTTCTTCTATAGCATCCCCTATATCTAGATTGACCCAAAAGAAAGTCAAGTTTCAGTGGTCAGATCCTTGCGAGAAGAGTTTTTAGGGGTTAAAGACTCGACTCACCTCAGCTTCAGTTTTGGCTTTTCCAGATGGTTTTGTAGTGTATTGTGATGCATCCAGAGTAGGTTTGGGTTGTGTCTTCTTGCAGCATGGTAAGGTCGTAGCCTACGCCTCCAGACATCTTAAACCCCATGGGAAGAATTATACGACTCATGATCTTGAGTTAGCTGCCATAGTATTTGCCTTAAAGATTTGGAGAAATTACTTTTATGGAGTTCATGTAGATGTGTTCACAGATCATAAGAGTCTTCAGTATGTCTTTTATTAGAAAGATATAAATCTTCGTCAGAGAAGGTGGTTAGAGATCTTGAAATATTATGACATGAGTGTCCTTTAGCATCCGGACAAGGCCAACATAGTGGCTGACGCTCTCAATAGACCTTCTATGGGTAGTGTTACTCATGTTGAGGACAGTAAGAAGAAGTTAGCTTAGGAAGTTCATCAGCTTACCAGACTAGGTGTTTGCTTAGTCTATACAGAGGAGGGTAATGTATGGGTTCAGAGTAGTTCAGAATCATCTCTAGTTTCTGAGGTGAAAGAAAAGCAAGATAGAGATCCCAGTCTAGTCTAGTTGAAAGAGTCAGTCAAGGATCAGAAGTTTGAGGTTTTCTTCCAAGGGGGAGATGGTGTATTGCGTTGTCAGGGTCATCTGTGTGTTCCAGGTGTAGATGACTTGAGGCAGTGAATTCTTGTAGAAGCACATGATGTGTGCTACTCTATTTATCCAGGGGCCACAAAGATGTACCATGACTTGCGGGAGATCTATTGATGGAGTGGGATGAAGAGAGATGTGGCAGAGTTTGTGGCTAAGTGCTCTATATATCAGCAGGTTAAGATAGAGCATTAGAAGCCTAGTAGATTCATACAAGAGTTTAATATTCCTACTTGAAAGAGGGAAGAAGTGAACATGGACTTCGTGATGGGTTTGCCTCGTACTCGTCATCAGTATGATTCAGTTTGGGTCATTGTAGACAGGATAACTAAATCAGCTAATTTACTTCCAATCCATACCTCTTATTTAACCGAGGATTATGCCAAACTCTACATCAGAGAGTTGGTCAGATTGCACAATGTTCTGTTATCTATTATCTCAGATAGAGGTACCCAGTTCACCTCTTATTTCTGGAAAGCATTCCAAAAGGGTCTTGGTACCCAAGTTCATCTCAGTATTGCCTTTTATCCTTAGACAGATGGTCAAGAAGAAAGGACCATTCAGACTTTAAAAGATATGCTGCGAGCGTGTGCAATTGATTTCAAGGGTAGTTGGGATGAGCATTTGCCTTTGATTGAGTTTGCATACAACAATAGCTATCATTCCAGTATTAATATGGCTCCATTAGAAGCTCTCTATGGTAGGAGATGTAGGTCTCCAGTCGGTTGGTTCAAAGTTAGTGAGGCCTCAGTTATAGGGCCTGACTTAATATTCGATGCCTTAGAAAAAGTTCTGTTGATCAGAGAAAGACTTTGGGCTGCTCAGAGACAACATAAGTCTTAAGCAGATGTATGCAGGAAGGATCTTGAGTTCAAGATTAGTGATCATGTTTGTCTAAAGATCTCTCCCATGAAGGGAGTGAAGAGATTCGGCAAGAAGGGAAAGCTCAGTCCCCGATATATCGGTCCCTTCAAAATTCTCAGTCGCTTCGGCAAAGTAGCTTATGAGCTCGAATTGCCTTCAGATCTAGCCTCAGTTTATCCAGTCTTCCATGTATTTTTGCTCAAGAAGTGCATAGGTTACCCAGCAATTGTAGTCCCTATTCAGAGCATAGATATTCAGAATAACCTCTTTTTTGAAGAGATTCCGATTAAAATTCTTGACTATCAGACTTGCAGACTGAGGAACAAAGGAGTCCCTCTAGTCAAAGTCCTTTGGCGGAACTATTCTATTGAGAGAGCTACTTGGGAAGCAGAAGCAGACATGCGTACCAAGTATCCTCACCTCTTCTCTGCTAATTCAGACTCAGCCCAAGATAATAACTTTCCTTAAGCCTTTCAGTTTCATGTTCAGATTTCAGTTACAACTTAGTGTCCAGTTCATGTTCAGAATTCCATTATAAACTTAGTATCAATTACCATTGCATAGTCAGTCATGAATTCATGTGTCAGTTCAGTCATGTATTCATGCATCAGATATGCATGTTCAGTTTGATCAGAAACTCATCTTATCAGTAATTCAGTCATGGAACTATAAATCCGTTATTCATGCATCAGATATGCATATTCAGCATAATACATTCAGCTTATCAGTTATATCAGTCATGAAATCATGTTTCAATTGTTCATGTTCATCATGTACTTCAGCCTATTATTTCTCCCATCTTAGTCAGTTTCATTCGAGGAAGAATATTCCCAAGAGGGAGATATTGTAATACCCCATACTTCTACTTAGCTTAAATTCATCCCGAAGATGTCAAAAACATTCTTTAAAGATGAATACATTTTTATATATTTTGAAATTTCAAGATTTTTACTATTTGTTGTGTGAGAAATTGAATAAGTTTTCCATTGATACCAAATTTACCTAAATCCGATAACCGGGTAAGAAGTTATGGCGATTTAAAGTTTCAGTCGTAAAACACCATCATTTCAGCCAGTGGCGCGTTGTGCCATAAGCCAAAATGACGTTTGTCACTTTTAGTAAGACTCCGTGTTACACCCATCGCGAAGGGCTCCTAAATCCCAATTATCCTTTGTCTAGTGAATCTCCGTAATGTCTCTACGTCGCGCCAAACTTCCAGGTCGCAAACAAAGTGGCAACGCGATAGCTTCGTGTTGCGCCATCTCCCAATTTTCCAGTTTTCAAATTCCAAAGACATGGTGTGATAGCGCCGCGTCGCGCCAACCTGCCAAATTGGGAAATTTTGACAAAAAATAAATATTTTATGCAGGGATAAATTGGTCTTTTCCTAAGGTTTTAACACATCCAAGTGCGGGATTTAATCCCTAAAAATGTTTCATATCATTATTTACTCATTTTTTCCCCAAATCAAGAACATTCTCTCCCAAGAAACAAAATCCTAGCTTTCAAGAAATCAAAGCCAATTCTGAGAATCTCTTCAAGAACTTTAAGAAACTTTCAATCAAGGTATGTCAAGTGTTGATTCATGGGTCCCTTTCACCCATGAAGCTCAAGAATCTCTTTTTCAAAGTTCAAGTATATGGATTTTTATGAATCCCATGTTGGGTTTGCTTTTGTTCATGTTGATAATGACCAATTGAATTCTAATCCATGTTTGGTGATAAATTTTGTGTGAAATTAGTTATTATATGAGTAGATTCATGTGAACCCATGATTAAACCCTTGAATTGTGAAATTAGAATTGAATCATGATGTTTACTTGTTGTGCAATGTTGTCTACATATACTATGTTCATTATGTGCTTGATGAATTGCCTATGTGAACTAATAAGAGAAGAAACAATGCCATGATTAGTTTATGTGCAAGTGTTTGATAAATTGTCCATGAGAATGGATTAATGCCATGATATAGTATGCAATTATGTTTTCCCCATTTATGTACAAGTGATACACCACAAGTGTTTGTTGAAATGTTTTAATGAATGAATTATGAGTATATAGCCATTGTTGGTCTTTTAGGCTTGTGTCATGATTTACATATTATGCTATCGAGTCCTGGGCATATCTAATACCCGATAATTTAGCTATGTGCCTAGATCCAGTGTCATGTTTTCAGGATATCCTAGTCAAGCCATATTTAGTAGAATTCAGTCAGTCATGTGACTCAGGAAAACTGAGTAATCCCAGTAATCTCAAAAATCTTAGTACTTCAGTAATCTCAGTAGTATCCCGTTAGTCAACGAAACTCAATGAACTCAGTTTAATTCAGTTTAGTTAATTATGTTCAGTGTCTATTCAGATGGGAGTAGGATTTAGCACCGAGTGAACACAAGGATGGGGACACACACACTGACAGTTGAGGGTGTGATCCTTAGAAACAATCCTTGCATTCTAGAACTATGTAGCCAGCATAGGCTGAGACATCAACACTAACAGATAAGGGTTTATGAGGTGGATAAAAACTGTCAGATGAGTATCCCACCGTTCTCTTTTGGGGATACTGCCAGATGAGGGTCACTCACAGCTTGTCGTTACCAATGGTGCGGTATTGACACCCTTCCAATTAGGGTTATAGATTGGACCCCAACTCAGCTATAATAGATTATTAGGGGCATGTTGTTTAGATGACTACTTCCCAAAGTTATAGTTTCAGACTCAGTGTCAGTAATAAAACTCAGATAGTTCTTCAAAATTTTAGGACTGTCAGATACAATCAACTCAGAACAGTACAGAACACAGTTAGTTCTATCAGAACCTAGACTGTTAGATACAGTCGCTCAGTATGAGTTATATCAGTTATCAGTGACTCATGCTATCAGTAGTCAGTACCATCACGAATTCAGTCGCAGTCACTTATTCATGCATGTATTCTCACATTCATGTTATTCAGTCAGTTAGCATAGTTCATGCATTTGAACCCTTTGCATTCAGCCTATCTCACTTTCATACCAGTACATTCAAACGTACTGACGCATTTGCACTATCGTGTTTTATACAATAGGTTCGAAGCACGAGCTCCAAAGCATCAGTAGCATTCTAGTTTTAGCAGTCAGAGTTAGCAGTGAGTCCTCATTCTTCGAGGACATAATATTTACTTTATTTATTCATTACTTAGTTTATTTTAGTATTTGGAGTTAGTTGGGGACATGTCCCATCAACTCCTTATTCAGACAGTTTAGAGGCTTTCAGACTACAGTGTTTTCAGACTAGATATTTTCAGACATTGTTTCAGTTTTGGTATTGTCGTACCACATTATTTAGATATGGTTTTATCAGATGTTTATTAGTTTTGAACCTTATGGCATGTTTCAGCCTACTATTTCCATATTTATACAGTATATTATGTAATGTTCAAGTACAGATATCAGTCATGGGTTAGCTTGTGGTCCTTCGAGGTCATGAGCACTGTGTAGCATTCCAGGTACCAGATTCGGGGCATTACAGAGTCCTCATCATTCGAGGATAACATAATTATTTTAATTACTTTATTATTCCAGTAGTTCGGAGTTAGTTGGGGACACGCCCCATCAACTCCACAGATTTCAGATAGTTTAGAGGCTTTCAGACTATAACATGTTTCAGATAGTTTATTTCTGTTTTGGGTATTGTTATACCCTATTACAAACATTATTTTATATTCAATATTAGTTTAGTTTTGAACTTTATGGCCTTACAACTTATATTCTGCATATTTATTGTATATTATTTAGTGCTCAGTTACAGATATCAGTCATGTGTTAGCTTGTGGTCCTTCAGGGTCATGAGCACCGTGTAACATTCTGGGTATCGAATTCGAGGCGTTACAAGCTTGGTATTAGAGCCTAAGGTTCAACAGTGTCCTAGGAAGTCTGAAAAGCCGCATCTAGTAGAATCTTGTACATGGGTGTGTTGTGCATCGCACTTATGTGTAGGAGGCTATGAGATATTTTGGGAACAGTTTCCCTTCTTTCAGTATTCATGTAGTGCCAGTGAGCATAATCTCCAATTATTTTCTCAGTCTAATCCACTTCTTCCTCTTACTTACAAAATATGCCTTCTAAAGGGGCTAGCAAAAGGAGAATCGGTAATCAATAAACACCTCAGCCCATTCAGGCAGATCCCCTGGACGAACATGTTTCCCATGCAGAATTCAGGACTATATTTACTACTTTAACCAATTCAGTCACAACTCAGAATGAATGACCAGCTGCTATTTTAGCCAACCCAATGGCCAATTAAACTACAACCAGGATTCGAGACTTCACCCGAATAAATTCTCCTTTAATCTCAGGTTCTAAGTCCAAAGAGGATCCACATGAATTTCTCGACTAGGTTCAGAAAGCAAAGATATCATGGGAGTGACTTCCAGTGAGAGTGCAGAGTTAGCCGCTTATCAGCTATAAGATGTAGCTCATACGTGGTTTTAACAATGAAAGGTAGACAGGGGTACAGATGCAGAGCCCATAGAATGGAAAGAGTTTGCTATGGCCTTTTTAGATAAATTCTTTCCCCTAGAGCAGAAAAAAGCCAAAGTGTTAGAGTTCATCAATCTCAGACAAGGTAGCATGAGCGTAAAAGAATACTCCCTTAAGTTCACCTAGTTAGCCAGGTACACTCCTCATGTAGTAGCAGACAGTACATCCAAAATAAGTAAGTTTGTGTCTGGGATATCAGGTAGAGTGGTTAAGGAGTGCAAGACTGTGATGTTGATTAAGGAGATGGACATATCTAGGCTTATGGTTCATGCTCAACAGATTGAGGAGAAGAAAATTAAGAAGAAGGAGAGGGATAATAAGAGAGCCAGAATAACTAGTTATAGTTTTTCTTAGCCAGGGTTGCAGAGTGGTAACCGTTCTCAGTATAGCAAGAAGTTTTTTGTTCCAACTCCTTCCTTAGCTAGTGCTTCAGTTCCTAAGTTCAGAAATGGTAGCATAGATAGTGCGCCAGGCTCCAAATCTCAGAATAGTGCAAGCATTATTCACACTCATCCGCTTTGCGAAGAGTGTGGTAAGTATCATAAGGGTATATATAGAGCCGGTAGTGAAGTGTGTTTTGGATATGGTGAGTCAGGTCACAAGGTTTGAGATTGTCCTAGGACTAGCCCTAGAAAAAAGTACGGTCGTCCTTCAGCTCAGTCCGGTCGCTCGAATCAGCAGGGTTCCAGTTCCAGTGCTATCTGTAGGCAATGCCCAAACAGACTCTATACACTTCAGTCCCGACAGGATCAGGAAAGTCCTCCTCGTGCAGCCATTGGTATGTAACAGATCCCTCATTTATATGTTCATATTTCTTCAAATTCAGGAGCTTTTTTTTCTTTTGTAACTTCTTTCATAGCAGTCAACTTTAAGGTCAGACCAACTATTAACAGGACCTTTTCCAGTGTCTACCCCTGTGAGATAGTTTAACACAACCCGATAGGTATTCAGAAACTGTTTGGTTATGATATCTCAAAAAGTCAGGCCTTCAAATTCTAGTAGTAATGCTAGTATGTATAGAAAATCAATAAGGGAAGATGATTCCCGACCCATTCCTACCTCAGTGCAAAGTTTTGTACTTCAACCCTCCCGATACTTACGCATGCTTTACGTTTCAGTCCCATGAATACAGCTTATATCCATGCGTTTTTCATAGAATAGTGTGTGTTTTAAGTTCCTCATATGAGAAGTCCAAGTTCATCCAATGTCGCGAATCATAACCCATGAATACAGAAATTCCAGACTCAGGTCACGCAACTCATGACTCATGCACTTATGTCATGCTTTACAGTATGCTTAGCCCACATGATTTCTAACTTCACTCCTAGTGTTTAGTCAAACTCAGATTATGCCACGTATACCCTCAGTTTAGATCCCTCGGTGAATCTGCAGTGTTAATGTTCCATCCCGCAGGCCTCAGTTACAGTGTCAGTTCAGTAATCAATATTCAGTAAAAGACTCAGATAGTCCTACAAAACTATGGCTTTCAGTTACTTAGCCATCAGGATTCAGTGCTCCCGTACCAGTCTGAACCTCAGATATAAAAAACCAGCATTCAATCTCAGTTACAGTCTTAGTTATGGTTAAAATCTCAATTTCCATCTTAGCTACAATCTCAGTCCCAGTCCTAGTTCGGTTAGATCATAAAATCAATTCACTTTCAGGATTACCCGACCATAGCATATGGCCATCAATTATTCAGTCATTGGTATTTTAGTACCTCAGTTTACAGAATGTTTCTGAATCATGTTGGATTCTTGGTCTTGTGTTCTTAAGGTAATACAGTTTTTCACTCATTCATGCTCAGTTACCTCATATTACCCAATCAGTCATTACTTTTATGTATAATACTCTATAGTCTAAGTCTAGCCTTTCAGGTTAAGTACCGTTCAGCCTTACTGACCCATAGTCAGCTATCAGTCGTTTAGTTAATCAGATAAGCTAGTATATTTATACATTCGTGCTCATCACCTATATGAATCTTTTCAGTAGTCTCAGTTGCAGTGCATAAGGCTTAGTCACTTTATCTTAGATGATATTTCATAGGACTTGTCTCCTAATACAAGAATCCCAACCATGTAGCGATCTCCTATTCTGATGTCCTGCTTAGATCAGGCCAAGATTTATCTCCCTTCAGTCACTAGAACTCTAGAGAATGAGTGTTATAGGAACACTCCAGTCAATTAGAAGTTTCTAGTATGAGTTAGTTTAGCATCCAGTAATTCAGTTTAGCAGCCAGACAGACAAGTTCAGATGGTGTGGTTTCCATTTTTCCATCTTGTCGCACTATGTAGAGTCTCATGAATGTGATCCTTCTAAGATGGACTAACTAGGTAGTTGCATATTCAGCCCAGTTCATGTATCATGTCTTAGTTTTAGATCTCAGATATTCATATAGAAGGTGCCACATGCATCGCCACAGTTTTCCTCATAGCTCAGGGAAGTCAGCCCAGTATTTTCAAGGGACATAGTGCCCCAAAAGGGAGATACACTATAATTCCCAGAACCTTCATGACATAAAACTACCACTCTCTCTTTTCATAGTGAATCCAGTTTGGGGTAAGGGGTACTCATGAGTTGACCCTCAAACTCCAATCTCAATCGTAAGCCACATATTCAAGAAACTCAGTTTAGATCATGATATCCAGCTCATATATCACATTCCAGACTCAGTTACATTCACGTGTTTCCACTCATGCATATCTAGTAATTAATTTCAGGCTCATTAGCATTTTTAGTTTAAGGAAATAGTCTCCCTTGAACTTATCCAATTTTATGCTCAGATTTCTATGATAAACTTGGTATCAATTACCATTGCATATTCAGTCATGCATTCATGTATCAGATCAGTCATGTATTCATGCATCAGATATGCATGTTCAGTATAATATATTCATCTTATCAGTCATTCCAGTCATGAAATCATGCATCAGATATGCATGCTCAGAACAAATCTCAGCAAATCAGTAATGTCAGTCATGTACTCATGTTTCAGTTATTCATGTTCAGCATATACTTCAGATAATCATTTCCCCCATTTCAGTCAATCTCATTCGAGCATGAATGTTCAAAAGGGGAGATATTGTAATACCCCATAAAATTCTAAGATTAATTCAGTCCATTTATGCTTGTTAAGAGGGTCCATACTTAGAAGGTTCTAGCTAAGTTTCCAGACTTAGTTTATTTTAGCCTTCAAAAGTTTGCAGTCTTATTTCGTGACTTTAATGTCCTTTAATGGTCCGTATTCTTGCTAATTCATGACCAGAAAGGTCAATAGGTGTTCCCGGACAAGTTTTGAATTTTTTGGAACTCGTTTAGACCACGTTCGAAAGCCCAAAACAGTGGATCAATGCGATCTTGGCGCGTCGCATCGCCAATCGTGTTGGTTGATATTGTTGCAGGTTTCCAGGGTCAAAGTACTTAGACTCGACGCGATGATGGCACAACATATCGACTATCGCGTCGATGCCATCGCCGCGCAGCATTGATAATAATGTCGATACCTAGTTTCAGTGATTAAATGTCTGTATTTGTTTAAAAGCAAAAGGGTCAATTTCCCACTCCTATATAAGTCTAAAACATGGGATTTAGCCCCAATTTAACCAAACTATAGTGTCTCTCTCAAGTTTCTCTCAAGAACTAGTTAGGGTTTTCAATTAAAGATTCAAATTCAATACTTAAATTCAAGAATCTCTCCGTCAATCTTCGTATAATCAAGAACTAAGGTATTCATAGTGTTTATTCATGGATTCCTTTCATCCATGAAGCCCAAGAATCAAGTTTTAAACTATGAATTCTGATATTCATGTTATGGATTATTATGTTCATGTGGTTGTTGTACGATTCCCAAGTTGGAATCTTTATTTATTTTATGAAACTATGTTAGCATGCAAGTCTAAAACTATGAACTTAGTTGGTTATTGTGTGTTAATTTGATGATTATGTCTATTCCCTAAGTGGTGCATGTAAGGTGTTTGATAAAATGCCTAAGAGAATAGAAATTATACATTATAGCTTAATTGTGACCCAAACGATAAATGCATGTTTTACCCTTATGTTCAAATGACTCCCATGATATTGATGTGCATTGTAGATGTCTGTTGGAATGCTCATGATGTTAGAGTATGAAATTATGACATAATTATATGCATTCCTATCCACGTACAATATAATGATAACCATGTGCTTCATGAAATCTCCACCTTATTATATGATGAATTGCTGATATTGGTCATGTGTTCAAGAAGTGTCAAGTCTTGTCAGTTTCATGCTATTGAGTCCTGGGGGTACTTGTACTCGACAATTTAGCTGTGTGCCTAGATCCAGTGTCAGTTTTCATGATACTCTCAGTCAAGCCATGATCATTAGAATTCAGTCAGTCTCATGACTTAGGAAAAATTAAATGAATTCAGTATTAGTCTAGTCCTACTTAGTAACCTCAGTAATCTCAGTCACCTCAGAGATCTCAGTAATATCAGTAATCTCTATAATTTTCATAATCTCAGCAATCCCATTTAGTTATTAGATCTCAGTAGTATTCCGTCAGTCAATGGAATTTAGTGAACCCAGTTCAAATCAATTAGACAATACGATCAGTAACAGTTCAGTTCAGTTAAATCAGTTTAGTGTCTTTTCAGTTGGGAGTAGGATTCATTACCGAGTGAACCCAAGGATGAGGGCTCACCTGTCAGTCAGTAGAGGGTGTGATCCTTAGAAGCAATCTTTGCATTACAGAACTACGTAGCTAGTATAGGTCGAGATGTACCCCTACGAGTCTAGGAACTATACATCTCCTTTGAGTTTTTCTTATAGGAGGGGTTGACGGAAGCACTCCCTATCAGAGAGGGTTTACTTACACCTTGTCTTTACCCATGGCATGGTACTAATACCCTTCCAGCTAGGGTTACAGATTGGACCCATCTGTTCAGATTCGGGGCATATCGGTTAGATGATTACCTCCCACAATCTCAGTTTCAGATTCAGTTTCAGTAATAGAACTTAGTTCAGTTCTACAGATATCAAGATTGTCAGATACAGTCGCTCAGCTTAGTACAAAACTCATCTAGTTCCATTAGAATCAGGACTGTCAAATACAATCATCCAGCTCAGTTTAGAACTCAGATAGTTCTTCAGATTCAGGACTGTCAGATACAGTCACCCAGTCCAGTAAAGAACTCAGATAGTTTTTTAGTATCAGTATACTTAGTTATTAGTTCTCAATAATATAGTACCAGTAACCTCAGATATCGGTTACCTGTAAACTTCGTAATTCATATCATCAATAGACTCAGTTATTCAACATTCTAGTATTAGTAAACTCAGATGTCAGTACATCAGTATTCAGTATTGTCACGACCCCAGTCCCAGTTTATATATTCAAGCATGTATTTCTCACGCATTCATGTTCATGACATCAGTCAGTTATTATAGTTCATGCATATGAACCCTTACATTCAACCAACCTCACTTGCATACCGGTATATTTAATCGTACTGATGCATTTAGGCTATGGTGTTTTATACCATAGGTTTAAAAGCACGAGCTACCGAGCATCCTTAATAGATCAGACGTTCAACAACCAGACTAGTAGTGGGTTCTCATCATTCGAGGATAGCATGATTATTTTAATTATTTTATTATTCCAGTAGTTCAGAGTTAGTTAGGGACATGTCCCATTAACTCCACAGATTTCAGAAAGTTTAGAGTCTTTCAAACTACAATATGTTTCAGACAGTTTATTTCAGTTTTGGGTATTATTATACCCCATTACAGACATTATTTTATATTCAGTATTAGTTCAGTTTTGAACCTTATGGCCTTACATCTTATATTTTGCATATTTACAGTATATTATTTAGTTTTCAATTATAGATATCAGTGATGGGTTAGCTTATGGTCATTCGGGGTCATGAGCACCGTGTAATGTTCCGGGTACCATATTCGTGGCGTTACAGTAACATAGTTCAAGGTTTGAATAAAAGGGCTGATAGCCGCCGTTGTTTACAATTGCGACCTTGTATCCGACCAGTCTTAAGGTATTTACTTCTTTAATTTTGACTTACTTTAATACTTTCTTCCCCTCTCCAGCCGTGACTATGTCCGGCTAAAAACTTTTCATATCTATGCCAGAGATCTAACTTCTCTTACTTAGTAACTATGAAAGATCCATACTCTATCAAAATATGAAGGAATTTTTCTATAGTTTCTTGACTTGGTTTTGAAATGGTTGGTACAGTCAAAATTAGTACTGCTTATGATGGCTTTGTCTTAATGACTACGTCTGGCAAGCCGTGACTATTAAGCCTGTGATAATGAAGAAAAGGGCATTTCTCTACACGGTAAGAATCGCTAGACACATGGTCTCATCCTAAGTAGGTATTAATCTTCTGACAGGCCCCTTGTTTGGGTAAAAGATTTTTTCCATAGAGTCATTAAGCTATTTTAAATTCTTTTATATTTTGGATGGTGCCTCGGTTGATTTTTTGACTAGGCTTCCTGATATTAGTTAACAGGTCTAGTTGGTATGGCAGATTACCGCCCGCCTATCTGATTCTGTTAAATGGTATCAGAGCCTAGGAACTTTCATAGTAATTATGTAATAAGATCTGAAGTCTTTGGCAAAGATATGAAATTTTTCAACATGGATATGGGAGAAGTTATACTAAACGTACAACACTTGAAGTGGTAGATATACCTCCAAATCTTGATTTATTAAATAAATGGACTATCCCCAAGATGGATATAAAAACCATTTATGAATATGGTTTTTTTGATAAGGTGCTTTATAAGCAAATTATTAAAACTACTGAACAATCTTTAACATTAAATGTGGATGAGCAGACTATTAGATTGTTAAATAAACGTGATATTGAGATTTATAAACGTCATTATAATTTTATGCATATAGGAATGGTGCAAATTTCATTCAAATCTTTGACTCTTAAAGGGTTACCAGAGACATTTCTAGCTGCACTTCGGGAAGCTAGAAATTTAAATTTCAGATAGTCTCTTATGGGTTCAATTGAAACCACTGTAGCCTATGGTCCAGTATATTTTAACACACAACCAAATTTGCAATTATCTTTGACTGACGTGAATATTCTTGATGCCTTGACTTTAAATATAAAAACTCAAGGTTTTAATTTTGCCTTTGGTTCTGAGTTAATTTGCCTTTCTTATAGAATTTATTACAAATTATTGTATACTTTGAACCCAAGATGAAAACTGATAGATAAAGCATTAAATCAGACCTTATTGGTCGAAACAAACTTTTCAAGATCCAAGGTCACCACGAGAAGACCTATAAGATGGGATAAAATTGAATTTCCCGAAACATGGATTTTAAATTCGATTATTTCCTTGAATCAAGTCATGGATGAGTGACAAACTCTTAGTTACCCATGTAACTCAGAATCCATATGGAAGTATTTTTCTTTAATTTGACAACAAATCCACGGTTTATAACTGACATTTCCTTTCTATGCCAAAATTATTGCCTGCTATACTTCATATATCTCCTATTGAACCAGTTTATGGTCCAGCTAGGAATCGTGCAACATCTACACATACTATTGATTTTGCATCTATACCTGCATCGACACTCCTTGTAGAAAAGATTAAAATCAATCCTAAAACAACTATTGTGCAAGATAGTGATAATATCTCTGATAGGGATAACCCTACTCCTTCTGAAATGGAGTTTGATGTTAACAATGTTTAATATGATCCACACCAAATTTATTTTAGTTCTAGTTCCCAGGCAAGGAGTTATATTAAAAAAGAATTTTCTAATAAAAAATGGAATCGATTTAGAATTTGGTTCTTTGAGACTTATAGTCTAGGTGAACTAAATAATATTTCTCAAGAATTTTATGAGATGTGTGCATTGCATAATCAAATTGTGTGCTTTTTGCCATGATTTATAACCACATATTTGCTATTATATGTTAGGGAGTTGGAAAGATCTTATCAAGATACGAGTGGTAATATTCTTCAAACTATTTACCCTCCCCAATCACCTTTTGTATTGCCTAATAATACTGGTATTACTTTTTTTGCATTTAAAAAAATCATTAATAATGAAATTGGTAAAGTAACTGTTACAGAAATAAATAATCTGATTGCTCAGAACAACTATTTGAGTTTTTATGTGAAAGTTTTGGGATAACATAGTTCTTCTCTTGGTGAAAAATTGATGAATTGATTGAGATGGTAAAAAAACATAGTGTTAGTCCAAAGTCATCTGATATTGCTTCTACTTTGGAAAGTAAGAAGGAAGACTTGACAACTAGGCCTTGTATTCAGAGACCTTTAGATATTGAGGGATTTGAAAAATCATCTCCCATAGAAGAATAGGAAAAATTACTTGATAAAAAGTTTTCCAATTTAAATGTCAAACCAATTGATTTGTAAAATGCCTTTGCTGATAACATAGACTCTACGACAGATATGGGAAATGAAATCTACACTAAACTTAATAAGCTCAGAGGTATGGTTAGGAAGCAACCGAGGAAAAAATATGTTGATATACCCCGCATGACTTCTAACTATTATCCGCATCCAACTCCTCAAGATGTTCTAGTTGAGAAAAAAGATTGGAATCAGACAAATACGTCGTATAACGGAGATGCAATTTATGAATGGAACTTTGATGGCTTATCTAAAAGACAATTATCTATCCTTGTTCATCGAATGTTAATGTATCCTACTATAGCGAAAGCTATTGCATCTGCCGAGAATCGTCAAAGATGTAGAAATGCAACTATTTATAAAATGATTGTTGCTGGTTTTACTGGCCAACTTCGTGGCTGGTGGGATAATTTCTTAGATAATGATAAAAGAAATGCTATATTCGAACCTAGGAATTCCACCGAAGGTGTTGATAACCTAGGAAGAGCATTACCTGCGAATAAAGAAGATGTTTATACTCTTATGCTTACTATTATTGAGCATTTTGGTGGTAGATTTAACAATCAATATGAGAATACTCGAACACTCTTAAATGGACTTAGATGTAGTACCTTAGGAGAATTTAGATGGTATAAAGATACCTTACTAAGTAGGGTCATGGATTTTCCCAAAAGTAAGTATACATATTGGAAGACGAAGTTCATAGATGGTCTTCCTCCTCTATTTGCTGAAAGGGTTGGATAGGAGCTTAGGGGCTCGGGTTCCTATAGTGAAATATCCTATGAAAACTTTACCTATGGTCAGCTGATAGCATTCTGTACTCAGCAAGGTTCAGCTTTGTGCAATGAGTTAAAATTGGCTAGACAAACTAAGCTTGATAAGCTTAAAGAAAGATCCCAATTAGGAGATTTTTGTGAGCAATTTGGTATGGATAAACTGGCTTCTACTTCTCAGAAAAAGGGTCGAAGATATTCTAAGTCAGATAAACCCTATAAGAAGAATAGATCTAGGCATAGATCCAAAGAAGATCGTGAGATTTGTAAAGCCCAACGTAAGTCCACCAGATTTACCAAAAATAGGTCTAAGCGCGATCTCACCAAAATTAAGTGTTACAGATGTGGTAACTTTGGGAATATTTCTCCTAACTACAAACTCTAAAAGCTTAAGTCTTTAGGTCTTGTTGATGATATTCATGATCAAGTTTATGGTTTGTTAAATATTTCTGGTTCTGAGTCTGATTATAATTGTGATTCTGAATCTGAAAATGATGTTAAATTGCCTAATTCATCTGATAATGATCATTTTAATAATTGTGCTGACTGCAATGGTTATAATTGTGTTTGTGATGAAACTTTCTTTAAATTACAATCACAATTTGAAGATTTAGATTTGAATGTTCAAACCCCCACAACTGATAGCGTTCTTGAGTTATTAAAAGAAGTTTTTGATGAAAAACTTCGTGAAAAAATTATTACTATTTCTACTAAAAAATCTGCTGATAGCGCCCCTAGTACTTCTAAAATTTCTTATAACACTCATACTTCTCGGAGTACTGATAATGATTATTACATGCCTTTTTCTTTAGCTGAGGTTAATAGACGCCTTGCTATAAGTCAATTACCCGACAAAGATACATCTTTCAATGATTTAAAAATATTGGTTGAAAACCTGAAAAAAGAGATTATATCTTTGAAGCAAAATCAAATGATTTATGATCACAGGATTACAAAATTTGAGATAGATATTTCTCACAATGATGTTTCTCCAAACGGTAGGAAAAAATGTCCAATATAGAAGAAAACGATGATATTGTCAAAAATTTTGATGTAAAAATGATTATTTTTTGGGCATGATTCAAATTTTTACAGCTCATAAATGGTATATAAATTGCACTTTATTAATTTATAATGATTTCTCTGTAACTAATGTTGCCATGATTGATAGTGGTGCTGTTGTCAGTTGCATTCAAGAAGGTTTGATTCAAATCAAATCTTTTCAAAAGACTACACATATTGTTAAGTCTGCATCTGGTCATTCTCTTGATATTAATTATAAACATCCTAATGCATATATTTGCCGAAATAAGGTTTGCATTCTGCATTTCTTCTTTTTTGTTAAAACATCAATTATACCCCCAATTATACATGGCACCCCTTTTATAAATGCAATTTATCCTTATAATTATATTGCTGCTAAAGGATTTACTGCTACTTATAAAAATAAGGAAATATCTTACCCTTTTGTTACAGATCCAGTAACGAGGGATATAAATGCTTTAATTGATATAAAGCAAAAACATGTGAACTTTTTACAGCTTGAAATGTTTAGCATGAATATTGGTGATACCATAAAATCTCCTAAGATACAAGAGAAAATAAAAATGATCTCCGAACAAATGATTGTTGATATATGTGCAGATCACCCCAATGCTTTTTGGAATCGCAAACAGAATATTGTAACTCTTCCATTTGAAGAATTTTTTTTTGAGGACAAGATCCCAATGAAATCTAGATCCTGCCAAATGAATGTAGAGTTAGTCGAATTCTGCAAAAAAGAGATTGATAATCTCTAAGAAAAGGGTCTAATAAAACATTCTAAATCACCATGGTCTTGTACTGGGTTTTATGTGAATAATGCGGATGAAAAAGAACGTGGTATGCCGAGGTTAGTAATTAATTATAAAGCTCTTAATAAATGTTTGAAATGGATTAGATAACCTATTCAAAAAAAAAGATTTATTGTCCAGATTATTTGATGTCAATATATTTTATAAATTTGATTTAAAATCTGGTTATTGACAAATTCAGATATTTAGAGAGCACACTTATAGAACTGCTTTCAATGTCCCATTCGGTCAATTTGAATGGAATGTGATGCCTTTTGGATTGAAAAATGTTCCTTCTGAATTCTAGAAAATAATGGATGACATTTTCAATCCACATATGGATTTCATTATTGTTTATATTGATGATATTCTGGTGTTTTAAAAAACTTTAGAATTACACTTTAAACATCTTGATATGTTTAAAAAGATTGTGATACAAAATGTTTTGGTAATATCTAAACCAAAATTGAGATTGTTCCAGACAAGTATTACATTTTTAGGTCACAATATTTGTCGAGGGAAGATAGTCCCTTTTAAGCGTTCTATTGATTTTGCTGGTAAATTTTCTGATGTTATCACAGATAAAACCCAATTGCAAAGATTCTTAGGGAGTTTGAATTATATATCCTTATTTTATAAGAATTTGTCAACAGATTTAGCTCTCTTATATGATAGATTAAAAAAGGGCTTTCAAGGTCCTTGGACTGATAGCCATACAAACCTTGTAAAATGCATTACCCTTAAAGATCAGGGTACAACCTCTTTGGAAGAAAGGCAGATGTTGTTGAAAGGTTCCAAAATCAATTTTACATATTGGGACTATATTCAGGTCTTCACCAACACATCATATTACTATAATAATAAGCATAAACATACATGGTTCATAAAGATTTGTGCGAAGATATTCGATGAACCAATCCCTAACTGGTTTATTAATTGGTGGGCATATCATGGCCCAACTATTCAAATATTACCGGATATATATCTAAAATTATACAAAAGATTGACAAAGGTGTCCCCATTTCTGACTGAGTTATACCACTCAGATCATGTATACAATTTAGATAAGATTGACCAGGTGTATTTTTATATTGAATTCTCCATTACATGGATTCACAAATGGAATATTGAATTTTGATTTACTAAAGAACAAATACCTTATATTTATAGGGTATTTTATAATAACTTCTGGGATAAGCTGTTGCACAAAGATCCCACAACTAAAAAATTAAATTGTCAAGAACTCCTGGATACGATAGACAATAAAATTCAAGATTATGTTAATGCTCCTCAAAAAAATATTGTTGAGGATAAATCATTAAAATATATCTCCAAATGGATCGCTGTTTATGATGGAGATAGAATGGAGATGATAGAATAATATATGGAAGAAGTTCAAAAAAAATTGATGAAAACTATCAAACAACATTCAGAAACATTTATGAAGAGCATCACCAGCGATAATATTGCAGAAAATGTTCACGACTCCCATCCAATTGATTCAGGAGATACCCTGAATGAGGAAGCCATAGCCAACACGGAGGAATTTCTTCGTGAACTAGAGAAGAAAGAAGACAAGATATTTGGAAAGAAGTCTACCTGAAAAAACTTTCATGATGTATAGGACCCGAATGTGGGGCCCTTTTTACTATTTACACAGTAGATCCACTGTGCATAGGGACCCGAATGTGGGACCCATAAGTACCGTGCATAGATTTCTTTTGCTTTTTATTTTCTATATATAGGACCTTTATTTGTTAGGGAAGGTCAAAAGAAAAAATTTATTTTCTTTTTTTCTCTCTGTAAGAAAAGTTTGCTTTCCCCTCTTTCTTGTGTAAGATAGTTCAAGGTTTGAATAAAAGGGCAGATAGCCGCCATTATTTACTATTATGGCCTTGTATCTAGCTGGTCTTAAGGTATTTACTACTTTAATTTTGAAATATTGTAATACTTTCTTCCCCTCTCCAGCTATGACTATGTTGGGCTAAAAACTTTTCATATCTATGCCAGAGATCTAACTTTTCTTACTTAGTAACTATGAAAGATTCAGACTCTATCAAAATATGAAGGAATTTTTCTATAATTTCTTGACTTGGTTCCGAAATGGTTGGTACAGTCGAAAATAGTACTACTTATGATGGCTTTATCTTAGTGACTACGTCTGGCAAGACGTTACTTTTAAGCCCATGATAATGAAGAAAAAAATGTCTCTCTTCACGGTTAGAATTGCTAGACACATGGGCTCATCCTAAGTAGGTATTAATATTCTGACAGGCCCCTTGTTCAGGTAAAAGAATTTTTCCATACAGTCATTAAGCTATTTAAAATTCTTTTATATTTCGGTTGGTGCCTTGGTTGCTTTTCCAACTAGACTTCCCGATATTAGTTAATAGGTCTGGTTGGCATAGCGGATTACTGCCCGCCTGTCCGATTCTGTTAAATAGTATCAGAGCCTAGGAACTTTCATAGTAATTATGTAATAAGATCCGAAGTCTTTGGCATAGATATGAACTTTTTCAACATGGATATGGGAGAAGTTAGTACTAAAAGTACAAAACTTGAAGAGGTAGATATACCTCTAAATATTGATTTATTAAATAAATGGACTATCCCCAAGGTGGATATAAAAATCATTTATGAATATGGTTTTTTTGATAAGGTGCTTTATAAGTAAATTATTAAAACTACTAAACAGTCTTTAACATTAAATGCGGATAAGCAGACTATTAGATTGTTAAATAAATGTGATTTTAAGATGTATAAACGTCATTATAATTTTATGCATATAGGAATGGTGCAAATTGCATTTAAACCTTTGACTCTTAAAGGGTTACTAGAGACATTTCTAGCTGCACTTCGGGATGCTAGACATTTAAATTTTAGACATTCTCTTATGGGTTCAATTGAATCCACTGTAGCCTATGGTCCAGTATATTTTAACACAACCAAATTTGCAATTATCTTTGACTGATGTGAATATTCATGATGCCTTGACTTTAAATATAAAAACTCATGGTTATAATTATTTCCCAGGTTTTGAGTTTATTTGTCTTTCTTATAGAATTTATTACAAATTATTGTCTACTCAGAACACAAGATGCAAATTGATAGATGATGCATCAAATCAAACCTTAATGGTCGAAACAAACTTTGCAAGATCCAAAGTCACCACAAGGATATCTATAAGATAGGATGAAATTGAATTTCCCAAAATATGGATCTTAAATTCGGTTATTTCTATGAATCAAGTCACGGATGATGTGACAAACTCTGAGTTATCCCATGTAACTCAAAATCCAGATGGAAGGATTCGTCTTCAATTTGATAACAAATTCATGGTTTATAGCCCACATTCCTTTTCTATGCCAAAATTATTGCCTGTTATACATCATATATCTCCTATTGAACCAGTTTATGGTCCAGCTAGGAATCGTGTAGCATCTTTACATACTATTGATTCTGTATCTATAACTGCATCTACACGCTTTGTAGAAAAGATTAAAATCAATCCTAAAACAAATATTGTTCAAGATAGTGATAATAACTCTGATATTATTTAACAGGATCGGACAGGCGGGCGGTATTCCGCTATGCCAACCATTACAGGCGGGTGGTGCAAACCAGACCTATTAACTAATATCGGGAAACCTAGTCAGAAAACCAACTGAGGCACCAACCTAAATATAAAAGAATTTTAAATAGCTTAATGACTGTATGGAAAAATTCTTTTACCCGAACAAGGGGCCTGTCAGAAGATTAATACCTACTTAGGATGAGCCCATGTGTCTAGCAATTCTAACCGTGAAGAAAGACACCCTTTTCTTCATTATCACGGGCTTAAAAGTCATGACTTGTCAGATGTAGTTACTAAGACAAAGCCACCATAAGCAGTACTAATTTCGACTATACCAAAAATTTCGGAACCAAGTCAAGAAAATATAGAAAAATTCCTTCATAATTTGATAGAGTCTGGATCTTTCATAGTAACTAAGTAAGAGAAGTTAGATCTCTAGCATAGATATGAAAAGTTTTTAGCCGGATATAGTCACGTCTGGAAAGGGGAAGAAAGTATTAAAGTATGTCAAAATTAATGAAGTAAATACCTTACGACTGGCCAAATACAAGGCCGAAATAGTAAACAACGGTGGCTATCAGCCATTTTATTCAAACCTTAAACTATGTTACACAAGAGAGAGGAGAGAGCAAACTTTTCATAGAGAGAGAAATAAAGAAAATAAAATTTTTCTTTTGACCTTCCCTAACAAATGAAGGTCCTATATAGAGAAAAAGAAAAGGAAAAGGAATCTATGCACAGTACATATGGGTCCCACATCCGGGTCCCTATGCACAGTGAATCTACTGTATAAATAGTAAAAAGGGTCCCACATCTGGGTCCCATACATCATGAAAGTTTTTCAGGTAGACTTCTTTCCAAACATCTTGTCTTCTTTCTTCTTTAGTTCACGGAAAAATTCCTCCGTTCTAGCTATGGCTTCCTCATTTAGGGTATCTCCTGGATTAATTGGCTGGGAGTCGTAAACATCTTCCACAATATTATCGCCGGTGATGCTCTTAATAGAAGTATCTTAATGTTGTTTGACAGTTTTCATAAAATCTTTTTGAACTTCTTCCAGATATTGTTCTATCATCTCCATGCTATCTCCATCATAAACAACGATCCATCAGGATATATGTTTTAAAGATTTATCCTCAACAATATTTTTCTGAGGAGCATTAACATAATCCTGAATTTTATTATTTATAGTTTCCAGGAGTTCTTGACCATTTAATTTTTTAGTTGTGGGATCTTTGCGCATTAGCTTATCCCAGAAGTTATTATAAAATACCTTATAAATACAAGACATTTGTTCTTTAGTAAATCCAAATTCAATATTCCATTTATGAATCCATGGAATGGAGAATTCAATATAGAAGTACATCTGGTTAATCTTGTCTAAATTGCAAACATGATCTGAGCGGTATAACTCAGTCAGAAATGGGGACACCTTTCTCCATCTTTTGTATAGTTTAAGAAATATATCCAGTAATAACTGAACTGTTGGGCCATGATATGTCTACCAATTAATAAACTAGTTAGGGATTGGTTCATCAAATATCTTTGCATAAATCTTTATGAACCATGTATGTTTATGCTTATTATTATTGTAATATAATGTGTTGGCGAAGGCCTTAATATTGTCCCAATATGTAAAATTGATTTTGGAACCTTTCAGCAACATCTGCCTTTCTGCCATAAAGGTTGTACCCCAATCTCCAAGGGTAATGATTTTTTTTTATAACAATTTTTGAGAACCCGTGCACATCTTGTTCTCCATCATAAGCCTGGAAATGTTCAATCTCTGCACTTCCTATGGATAATAGAATTGTTTCATAATATGTTCGAGTCTTGCAAGACTCTCCTGCAAAATAGAGGTTAGTAATCAAATATCTGTGGAGTATCTTCCACAGATCATTTTGTCTCTGAATTTCAAAGTTTTCAACAAGAACTATCAGCTCTCTATTATTAAGTTGTTCATATAGTTTGCTAGCAGCATTTTCATTTGCAATGATAGCAAACGTATCTACTTGCTTTGTAGTTAAATATGACTGCAATTGTCCATATAATGGATGATCCTCCGTAATAGCTTCTAGATGGATCGATTGTGAAGAAGATTCTCCTATCTGTGGAATCTTAGAATTTATCAAACTTATATTTCTCCTTCGTATCACTGAGGTATTTGATGATGAAGCCTATGATGCCTGAGGCTGTGATGATGAAGGGACAGACTTCCTCCAGAAGAGGAGTATCTTCCTCTGCCTCTACCTTTTCCTCTGGCCATTTTCCAGGGTGGATATGTAGTCATGCTGCACATAATAGATTAGTCAGATAAATCAATATCAATCCAATCAATTTCAACTTTAATTTCTTTATAATTAAAGACATCGAATTCATCTTCAATTATTAAATGTATAATTTTCTCAAGAATAAGCATATGCATATCTACGTTCAAAGGGATTGCCTTTATAATAGTGATTATCATTTTTTCAGAGAGGAAATGAGTGTAAAAATTCATTTTTTACTTACATATTCTCTGGATAAGAAATCAGGTAGAAAATTATCAATTCCCTTTTTATATTGAATTTCAAAATCAAAAGGGGCTAATTGAGCTTGCCACCTTGCAAATATTAATTTTGAAGCATCATGTTTAAAATCTTTGTCAAACATATACTTCACCGATTGAGCATCAATTTTAATAATTTTTTATTGATTATATCAATTGTCCTAAAACTTAAGAACACATTTAACAATGGTTAACATTTCATGTGCAACCGTTGCATACTTCTTTTAACTATCAGTCCATTTCCCAGAATGAAATCGTATCAATTCTTCAATATTATTATGGGGATTCATTTGTTTAAGTATTCCTCTAAAACCAACATTAGAGGCATCAGTTTTACTAATTTTTAGCCTAGCAGGATTAGCTAAAGTTATGCAAGGCAAAGATTTTACACGATGCTTAATACGTTTTATAAGGTTTGTATGGCTATCAGTTCAGGGACCTTGAAAGCCCTTTTTTAATCTATCATATAAGGGAGCTAAATCTGTTGACAAATTCTTATAAAATGGGGATATATAATTCAAACTCCCGAAGAATCTTTGCAACTGGGTTTTATTAGTGATAACATCAGGAAATTTATCAGCAAAATCAATAGAACGCTGAATAGGGACTATCTTCCCTCGACAAATATTGTGACCTAAAAATCTAATACTTGTCTGGAACAATCTCAATTTTGGTTTAGATATTACCAAACCATTTTGTATCACAATCTTTTTAAACATATCAAGATGTTTAAAGTGTAATTCTAATGTTTTTGAAAACACCAGAATATCATCAATATAAACAATAATGAAATCCATATGTGGATTGAAAATATCATTCATTATTTTTGGGAATTTAGAAGGAGCATTTTTCAATCTAAAAGGCATCACATTCCATTCAAATTAACTGAATGGGACATTGAAAGTAGTTCTATAAGTGTTCTCTCTAAATATCTGAATTTTCCAATAACTAGATTTTAAATCAAATTTAGAAAATATATTGGCATCAAATAATCTGGACAATAAATCTATTTTATTTAGCATAGGGTATCTAATCCATTTCAAACATTTATTAAGAGGTTTATAATTAATTACTAACCTCAGCATACCACGTTCTTTTTCAGCTGCATTATTCACATAAAACACAGTACGAGACCAACTTGTTCGGAGATCATTTTTATTTTCTCCTATATCTTAGCAGATTTCATGGTATCACCAATATTCATGCTAAACATTTCAAGCTGTAAAAAGTTAACATGTTTTTGCTTCATATCAATTAAAGCATTTATATCCCTAGTTACTGGATCTGTAACAAAAGGGTAAGATATTTCCTTATTTTTATAAGTAGCAATAAATCCTTTAGCATCAATATGAGTATAAGGATAAATTGCATTTATAAAAGGGGTGCGAAGTATAATTGGGGGATATAATTGATTTTTTACCAAAAGAAGAAATGCGGAATGCAAACCTTATTTCGGCAAATATATGCATTAGGAAGTTTATAATTAATATCAAAAGAACGACCAAATGTATACTTAACAATATGTGTAGTCTTTTGAAAATATCTGGTTGGAATCAGACCTTCTTGAATGCAACTAGCATTAGCATCACTATCAATGATGGCAACATTAGTTACAGAGAAGTCATTATCAATTAATATAGTGCAATTTATCTACCATTTATGAGCTGTAACAATTTGCATCATGCCCAAAAATAATTATTTTTTGCATCAGAATTTTTTACAATATCATCGTCTTCTTCTATATTGGACATTTTTTTGTTTCTTTTGGAAGAAACATCATTGTGAGAAATATCTTTCTCAATTTTTATAATCCTATGATCACAAATTATTTGGTTTTACATCAGAGATATAATCTTTTTTTTCTAGGTTTTCAACCTCAATTTTTAAATCATTGAAAGATGTATCTTTGCCGGGAAATTGACTTATAGCAAGGCGTCTATTAACCTTAGCTAAAGAATAAGGCATGTAATAATCATTATCAGTACTTGGATAAGTGTGAGTATCAACAATTTTAGAAGTACTAGGGGCACTATCAGCAAATATTTTAGTACAATAGTTATAATTTTTTTGCGAAGTTTTTCTTTGGAAACTTCTTTTAATAACTCAAGAATGCTATCAACAGTGAGGGTTTGAACATTCAAATCTAAATTTTGCAAACTGTGATTGCAATTTATAAAAAGTTTCATCACAAACACAATTATCACCATTTGCAGTCAACACAATTATTAGCATGATCACAATCAGATGAGTTAGGCAATTCAACATCATTTTCAGATTCAGAATCACAATTATAATCAGATCAGAACAAGAAGTGTATAATAAACTATAAACTTGATCATGAATATCATCATCAAGACCTAAAGACTTAAGCTTTTAGAGCTTGCAGTTAGGAGCAATATGCCCAAAGTTACCATATCTGTTACACTTAATTTTGGCGAGATCGCGCTTAGACCTATTTTTTATAAATCTGGTGGACTTTCAGTGGGCTTTATGAATCTCACAATCTTCTATGGATCTATGCCTATATCTCTTCTTCTTATAGGGTTTATCAAACTTAAAATATCTTCGACCCTTTTCCAGAGAAGTAGAAGCCGATTTATCCAAACCAAATTGTTCACAAAAATCTCCTAATTGGGATTTTTTTTAAGCTTATCAAGTTTAATTTATCTAGCCAATTTTAACTCATTGCGCAAAGCTAAACCTTGCTGAGTGAAGGCTGCTATCAGTTGACCATAGGTAAAATTTTCATAGGATATTTCACCATAGGAACCCGAGCCCCTAAGCTCTTTTCTAACCCTTTCAGCAAATAGAGGAGGAAGACCATTTATGAACTTCGCCTTCCAATGTGTATACTTACTTTCGGGTAAATCCATGACCCTTCTTAGAAAGGTATCTTTATACCATCTAAATTCTCCTAAGGTCCTACATCTAAGACCATTTAAGAGTGTTCGAGTATTCTCATATTGATTGGTAAATCTACCACCAAAATGCTCAATAATAGTAAGCATAAGAGTATAGACAACATCTTCTCTATTCACAGGTAATGCACTTCCTAGGTTATCAACACCTTTGGTGGAATTCCTAGCTTTGAATATAGCATTTCTTTTATCATTATCCAAGAAATTATCCTACTAGCCATGAAGTTAGCCAGTAAAACCAGCAACAATCATTTCACAAATAGTTGCATCTGTACGTCTTTGACGATTCTCGACAGATGCAGTAGCTTTCGCTATAGTAGAATACATTAACATCTGATGAACAAGAACAGATAATTTTCTTTCAAATAAGCCATACAAGTTCCATTCATAAATTGCATCTCCGCTATACGACGTATTAGTTTGATTTCAATCTCTTTCCTCTATCAGGACATCTTGAGGAGTTGGTCGCGGATAATAGTTAGAAGTAATGCGGGGTATATCAATATATTTATTCCCCGGTTGCTTCCTAACCATACCTCCGAGCTTATTAAGTTTAGAGTAGATTTCATTTCTCGTATCCGGAGTAGATTCTATGCTATTAGCAAAGGCATTAGACAAATCAATGGGTTTGATATTTAAACCGAAAAACTTTTTATCAAGTAATTTTTCCAATTCTTCTATGGGAGACAATTTTTGAAATTCCTCAATATCTAGAGGTCTCTGAATACAAGGCCTAGTTATCAAGTTTTCCTTATTACTTTCCGAAGTGGAAGAAATATCAGATGACTTCGTACTAACACTATGCCTTTTTACCATCTCAATCAACTCATCAAGTTTTTCATCAAGAGAAGAAATATGTTCTCCCAAAACTTTCACATAAAAACTCAAATAATTGTTTTGAGCAATCAGATTATTTATTTCTGCAACAGTTACTTTACCAATTTCATTATCAATGAATTTTTGGAATGCAAAAAAAAGTAATATTAGTATTATTAGGCAATACAAAAGGTGATTGAGGAGGGTAAATAGTTTGAATAATAATACCAATCGTATCTTGGTAAGATCTTTCCTACACCTTAACATATAATGGCAAATATGTGGTTATAAACCTCGGCACCAAGCACACAATCTGATTATATAATGCACGCATCTCATAAAATTCTTGAGAAATATTATTTAGTTCGTTTGTACTATAAGTCTCAAAGAACCAAATTCTAAATCAATTCCATTTTTTATTAAAAAATTCTTTTTTAATATAACTCCTTGCCTGGGAACCTGGACTAAAATCAATTTGGTATAGAATCATATTAAACACTGTTAACATCAAACTCCATTTTAGAAGGAGTAGGGTTATCCCTACCAGATATATTATCACTATCTTGAACAATATTTGTTTTAGGATTGATTTTAATCCTTTCTACAAAACGTGTAGATGTACGTATAGATACAGAATCAATAGTATGTAAAGATGCTGCACGATTCCTAGCTGGACCATAAACTGGTTCAATAGGAGATATATGATTCATATCAGGCAATAATTTTTGCATAGAAAAGGAATGTCGGTTATAAATCGTGGATTTATTGTCAAATTGAAGACAAATCCTTCTATCTGGATTCTGAGTTACATGGGATAACTCAGAGTTTGTCACATCATCCATTACTTGATTCAGAGAAATAACTGAATTTAAGATCCATATTTTGGGAAATTCAATTACATCCTATCTTATAGGTCTCCTCGTGGTGACCTTGGATCTTGCAAAGTTTATTTCGACCAATAAGGTCTGATTTGATGCATTATCTATCAGTTTGTATCTTGGGTTAAGAGTAGAAAATTCTATAAGAAAGATAAATTAACTTAGAACCAAGGGCATAATTATAACCATGAGTTTTTATATTTAAAGTCAAGGCATCAAGAATATTCACATCAGTCAAAGATAATTGCAAATTTGGCTGTGATAAAATATATAGGACAACAGGCTACAATGGATTACATTGAACCCATAAAAGACTGTCTGAAATTTAAATTTCTAGTATCCCGAATGCATCTAGAAATGTCTCTGATAACCCTTTAAGAGTCAAAGGTTTTAATGCAATTTGCACCATTCCTATATGCATAAAATTATAATGACATTTATACATCTCAATATCACATTTATTTAACAATCTAATAGTCGGCTCATCCGTATTGAATGCTAAAAATTGTTCATTAGTTTTAATAATTTGCTTATAAAGCACCATATCAAAAAACCATATTCATAAATGGTTTTTGTATCCACCTTGGGGATAGTCCATTTATTTAGTAAATCAAGATTTAGTGGTATATCTATCTCTTCAAGTTTTGTACTTTTAGTACTAACTTTTCCCATATCCATGTTGAAAAAGTTCATATCTATGCCAAAGACTTCAGATCATATTACATAATTACTATGAAAGTTCCTAGGCTCTGATACCATTTAACAGGATTAAACAGGCGAGTAGTAATCTACCATGCCAACCAGACCTATTAACTAATATCGGGAAGAATCTACTCCAGATATCATCAGCAAGACCTAAAGGCTTAAGCTTTGGGAGCTTGTAGTTAGCAGCAATATGTCCAAAGTTACCACATCTGTAACACTTAATTTTGGCGAGATCACGCTTAGACCTATTTTTTGTAAATCTGGTGGACTTACGCTGGGCCTTATGAATCTCACGAACTTCTTTGGATCTATGCCTCGATCTCTTCATCTTATAGGGTTTATCAGACTTAGAATATCTTCGACCCTTTTTCCTGAGAAGTAGAAGACGGTTTATCCATACCAAATTGCTCACAAGAATCTCCTAATTGGGATCTTTCTGAAAGCTTATCAAGCTTAATTTGTTACGACAATTTTAACTCATTGCACAAAGATAAACCTTGCTGAGTACAGGCTACTATCAGCTGACCATAGGTAAAATTTTCATTGGATATTTCACTATAGGAACCCGAGCACCTAAGCTCCTTTCTAACCCTTTCAGCAAATAGAGGAGGAAGACCACCTATGAACTTTGCCTTCTAATATGTATACTTACTTTCGGGTAAATCCATAACCCTACTTAGAAAGGTATATTTATACCATCTAAATTCTCCTAAGTTCCTACATCTAAGACCATTTAAGAGTGTTCGAGTATTGTCATATTGATTGGTAAATCTACCACAAAAATGCTCAGTAATAGTAAGCATAAGAGTATAAACAACATCTTTTCTATTAACAGGTAATGCTCCTCCTAGGTTATCAACACCTTTGGTGAAATTCCTAGCTTCTAATATAGCATTTATTTTATCATTATCCAAGAAATTATCCCACCAGCCATGAAGTTGGCCAGTAAAACCAGCAACAATCATTTTACAAATAGTTGCATCTGAATGTTTTTGATGATTCTCGACAGATGTAGTAACTTTCTCTATAGTAGAATATATTAACATTCGATGAGAAAGAAAAATAATTGTCTTTTAGATAAGCCATCAAAGTTCCATTCATAAATTGCATCTCTGCTATATGACATATTAGTCTGATTCCAATCTCTTTCCTTTATCAGAACATCTTGAAGAGTTAGACACGGATAATAGTTAGAAGTCATGCAGGGTATATCAACATATTTTCCCCGGTTGCTTCCTAACCATACCTCTGAGCTTATTAAGTTTAGAGTATAATTCATTTCCCGTATCTGGAGTAGATTTTATGCTATTAGCAAAGGCATTAGACAAATTAATGGGTTTGAGATTTAAACCGGAAAACTTTTTATCAAGTAATTTTTCCAATTCTTCTATGGGAGACAATCTTTCAAATCCCTCAATATCTAGAGGTCTCTGAATAAAAGGCCTAGTTGTCAAGTCTTCCTTCGTTTTCGAAGTAGAAGCAATATCAGATGACTTTGGACTAACACTAAGCTTTTTTACCATCTCAATCAATTCATCAAGTTTTTCATCAAGAGAAGAAATATGTTCTCCCAAAACTTTCACATAAAGATTCAAATAATTGTTCTGAGCAATCAGATTATTTATTTCAACAACAGTTACTTTACCAATTTCATTGTCAATGAACTTTTGGAATGCAGAAAAAGTAATACCAGTATTATTAGGCAATACAAAAGGTGATTGGGGAGGGTAAATAGTTTGGTGAATATTACAACTCAAAATGGAATCGATTTAGAATTTAGTTCTTTGAGATTTATAGTCCAGACGAACTAAATAATATTTCTGAAGAATTTTATGAGATGTGTGCATTGCATAATCAGATTGTGTGCTTTGTGCTATGGTTTATAACCACATATTTGCCATTATATGTTAAGATGTTGGAAAGATCTTATCAAGATACGAGTGATAATATTATTCAAACTATTTACCCTCCCCAATTACCATTTGTACTGCCTAATAATACTGGTATTACTTTTTCTGCATTCCAAAAATTCATTGATAATGAAATTAGTAAAGTAACTATTGTAGAAATAAATAATCTGATTGCTCAAAACAATTATTTGAGTCTTTATGTGAAAGTTTTGGGAGAACATATTTCTTCTCTTGATGAAAAACTTAATGAATTTATTGAGATGGTAAAAAAGCTTAGTGTTATCCCAAAGTCATCTGATATTGCTTCAACATTGGAAAGTAAGAAGGAAGACTTGACAACTAGGACTTTTATTCAGAGGCCTCTAGATATTGAGGGATTTGAAAAATTATCTCCCCTAGAAGAATTGGAAAAATTACTTGATAAAAAGTTTTTCGATTTAAATATACAACCCATTGATTTGTCCACTACCTTTGCGGATAGAATAGAATCTACTCCAGATATGGGAAATAAAATCTACTTTGAACTTAATAAGCTTAGACGTATGGTTAGGAAGCAACCGGGGAAAAATATGTTGATATACCCCGCATGACTTCTAACTATTATCCGCGTCCAACTTTTTAAGATGTTCTGACAGAGGAAAGATATTGGACTTAGACTAATACGTCGTATAACAGAGATGCAATTTATGAATGGAACTTGTATGGATTATCTGAAAGACTATTATCTGTCTTTGTTCATCGAATTTTAATGTATTCTACTATAGCGAAAGCTACTGCATCTTCCAAAAATCATCAAAGACGTACAGATGTAACTTTTATAAAATGATTGTTGCTGGTTTTACTGGCCAACTTCATGGCTGGTGGGATAATTTCTTCGATAATGATAAAAGAAATTCTATATTCGAAGCTAGGAATTCCACCGAAGGTGTTGATAACCTAGGAAGAACATTACCTGTGAATAGAGAAGATGTTGTTTATACTCTTATGCTTACTATTATTGAGCATTTTAAAGGTCGATTTACCAATTAATATGAGAATAATCGAACACTCTTAAATGTTCTTAGATGTAGAACCTTAGGAGAATTTAGATGGTATAAAGATACCTTTCTAAGAAGGGTTATGGATTTACCCAAAAGTAAGTATACACATTGGAAGGCGAAGTTCTTAGATGGTCTTCCTCCTCTATTTGCTGAAAGGGTTAGAAAGGAGCTTAGGGGCTTGGGTTCCTATGGTTAAATATTCTATGAAAATATTACCTATGGTCAGTTGATAGTAGCCTGTACTCAACAAAGTTTAGCTTTGTTCAATGAGTTAAAATTGGCTAGGAAAATTAAGCTTGATAAGCTTAAAGAAAGATCCCAATTAAGAGATTTTTGTGAGCAATCTGGTATGTATAAACCGGCTTCTACTTCTCAGGAAAAGGATCGAAGATATTTTAAGCCTGATAAACCGTATAAGAAGAAGAGATCTAGGCATAGATCTAAAGAAAATCGTGAGATTCGTAAAGCCCCACGTAAGTCCACCAAATTTACAAAAAATAGGTCTAAGCACGATTTCGCCAAAATTAAGTGTTATAGATGTGGTAACTTTAAGCATATTGCTCTTAACTGCAAGCTCCAAAAGCTTAAGTCTTTAGGTCTTGTTGATGATATTTATGATCAAGTTTATGGTTTGTTATACACTTCTGGTTCTGAGTTCGATTATAATTGTGATTCTGAATCTGAAAATGATGTTGAATTGCCTAATTTATCTGATAGTGATCATGCTAATAATCATGCTAATTTATTTGAATCATGCTAATTGCTGACTGCAATGGTGATAATTGTGTTTGTGATGAAACTTTTTATAAATTGCAATCACAGTTTGAATATTTAGATTTAATGTTCAAACCCTCACTACTCACTGCTAATAGCGTTCTTGAGTTATTAAAAGACGTTTTTGATGAAAAACTTCATGAAAAAATTATTACTATTGCTACTAAAAACTCTGCTGATAGCGCCCCTAGTACTTCTAAAATTGCTGATAGCACTCACACTTCTCCGAGTACTGATAATGATTATTACATTCCTTATTCTTTAGCTAAGGTTAATAGACACCTTGCTATAAGTCAATTACCCGGCAAAGATACATATTTCAATGATTTAAAAATTTAGGTTGAAAACCTAAAAAAAGAGATTTTATCTCTGAAGCAAAACCAAATGATTTGTGATCACATGATTACCAAAATTGAGAAAGATATTTCTCACAATGATGTTTCTTGCAAAGGGAAGGAAAAATGTCCAATATAGAAGAAGACGATGATTTTGTCAAAAATTTTGATGTAAAAAATGATTATTTTTTGGGCATGATGCAAATTGTTACAACTCATAAATGGTATATAAATTGCACTATATTGATTGATAATGATTTATCTGTAACTAATGTTGCCATGATTGATAGTGGTGCTGATGTTAGTTGCATTCAATAAGGTTTGATTCCAACCAGATATTTTCAAAAGACTACACATATTGTTAAGTCTACATCTGGTCATTCTCTTGATATTAATTATTAACTTCCTAATGCATATATTTACCGTAATAAGGTTTGCATTCCGCATTTTTGTAAAAAATCAATTACATCTCCCAATTATGCTTGGCACCCCTTTTATAAACGCTATTTATCCTTATTCTCATATTGATTCTAAAGGATTTACTACAATTTATAAAAATAAGGAAATATCTTACCCTTTTGTTACAGATCCAGTAACTAGGGATATAAATGCTTTAATGGATATGAAGCAAAAACATGTAAACTTTTTACAGCTTGAAATGTTTAGCATAAACATTGGTGATACTATGAAATCTGCTAAGATACAGGAGAAAATAAAAATGATCTCTGAACAAATAATTATTGATATATGTGATGATCACCCCAATGCTTATTGAAATCGTAAACAACATATTGTAACTCTTTCATATTAAGACGATTTCTGCTAGGACAAGATCCCAACGAAATCAAGACCCTGCCAAATGAATGTAGAGTTAGTTGAATTCTGCAAAAAAGAGATTGATAATCTCTTACAAAAGGCTCTAATAAAACATTCTAAATCACCATGGTCTTGTACTGCATTTTATGTGAATAATGCGGCTGAAAAAGAACGTGGTATGCCGAGGTTAGTAATTAATTATAAACCTCTTAATAAATATTTGAAATGGATTAGATAACCTATTCCAAATAAAAAAGATTTATTGGCCAGATTATTTTATGCCAATATATTTTCTAAATTTGATTTAAAATTTGGTTAATGGAAAATTCAGATAATTAGAGAACACACTTATAAAACTGCTTTCAATGTCCCATTCGGTCAATTTGAATGGAATGTGATGCCTTTTGGATTGAAAAATGCTATTTCTGAATTCCTGAAAATAATGAATGACATTTTCAATCCACATATGGATTTCTTTATTGTTTATATTGATGATATTCTGATGTTTTCAAAAATATTAGAATTTCACTTTAAACATCTAGATATTTTTAAAAGGATTGTGATACAAAATGATTTGGTAATATCTAAACCAAAATTGAGTTTGTTCCAGACAAGTATTAGATTTTTTGGTCACAATATTTATCGAGGGAAGATAGTCCCTATTAAGCGTTCTATTGATTTTGCTGATAAATTTCCTGATGTTATCACTGATAAAACCCAATTGCAAAGATTTTTAGGGAGTTTGATTTATGTATCCCTATTTTATAAGAATTTGTCAACAGATTTAGCTCCCTAATATGATAGATTAAAAAAAGGCTTTGAAGGTCCCTGGACTGATAGCCATACGAACCTTGTAAAATGCATTAAGCAAAGTGTAAAATCTTTGCCATAGTTAGCTTTAGCTAACTCTGCTTGGCTAAAAATTATTGAAACTGATGCCTCTAATGTTGGTTATGGAGGAATACTTAAACAAGTGAATCCCTATAATAATATTGAAGATTTGAGATGATTTCATTCTGGGAAATGGACTGATAGTCAAAAGAAGTATGCAACGGTTGCACATGAAATGTTAACCATTGTTAAATGCATTCTTAAATTTCAGGACGATTTATATTATCACATTCTTTTGATTAAAACTGATGCTCAATCGGTGAAGTATATGTTTGACAAAGATTTTAAACATGATGCTTCAAAATTAATATTTGCAAGGTGGCAAGCTCAATTAACCCCTTTTGATTTTGAAATTCAGTATAAAAAGGGAATTGATAATTCTCTGCCTGATTTCTTATCCAGAGAATACATAAGTAAAAAATGAATTTTTACACTCATTTCCTCTCTGAAAAATGATAATCACTATTATAAAGGCAATCCTTTTGAACGCAGATATGCATACGCTTATTCTTGAAAAAAATCATACATTTAATCATTGAAGATGGATTCGTTGTCTTTAATTATGAAGAAATTAGAGACGAAATTGATTGGATTGATATTGATGTATCTGACTAATCTATTATATGCAGCATGACTACAAATCCATCCTGACAAATGGCCAGAGGAAAAGGTAGAGGCAGAGAAAGATACTCCTCTTTTGGGGGAAGATCCGCCCCCTCATCATCACAGCCTCAGGCATCATATGCTTCATCATCAAATACCCCAGTGATATGAAGGGGAAATATGAGTTTGATAAATTCTAAGATTCCACAGATATGAAAATCATCTTCACAATCGATCCATCTAGAAGATATTTTGGATGATCATCCATTATATGGACAATTGCAGTCATATTTAATTGTAAAGCAAGCAGATACGTTTGTTAACATTACAAAATAAAATGCTGATAGCAAACCATATGAACTTGATAATAGAGAGTTGATAGTTTTTGTTGAAAACTCTGAAATTCAGAGATAAAATAATCCGTAGAAGATACTCCACAAATATTTGATTACTAACCTCTATTTTGAAGGATAGTCTTATAAGACTTAAACATATTATGAAACAATTCTATTATCCATAGGAAGTGCTAAGATTGAACATTTTCAGGCTTATGATGGAGAACCAAATGTGAATGGGTTCTAAAAAATTATTATAAAAGAGATCATTACCCTTGGAGATTGGGGTACAACCTCTATGGCAGAAAGGCAGATGTTCCTGAAAGGTTCCAAAATCAATTTTACATATTGGGACTATATTCAGGCCTTCACCTACACATTATATTACAATAATAATAAGCATAAACATACATGGTTCATAAAGATTTGCGCGAAGATTTTCAATGAACCAATCCCTAACTGGTTTATTAATTGGTGGGCATATCATGGCCTAACTCTTCAAATATTAACGGATATATTTCTAAACCTATACAAAAGACGGACAAAGATGTCCCCATTTTTGTCTGAGTTATACCACTCAGATCATATATGCAATTTAGACAAGATTAACCAGATGTATTCTATATTGAATTCTCCATTCCTTAGATTAACAAATGGAATATTGAATTTGGATTTACTAAAGAACAAATACCTTGTATTTATAGGGTATTTTATAATAACTTCTGGGATAAGCTGATGCGCAAAGATCCCACAACTAAAAAATTAAATGGTCAAGAACTCCTGGATACTATAGATAATAAAATTCAGGATTTTGTTAATGCTCCTCAAAAAAATATTATTGAGGATAAATCTTTAAAACATATCTATAAAAGGATTGCTATTTATGATGGAGATAAAATGGAGATGATAGAATAATATCTGGAAGAAGTTTGAAAATATTTGATGAAAACTGTCTAACAACATTCAGATACCTCTATGAAGAGCATCACCAGTGATGATATTGCGGAAGATGTTCACGACTCCCAGCCAATTGATTCAGGATATACCCTAAATAAGGAAGCCATAGCCAGAACGGAGGAATTCCTCCGCGAATTAAAGAAGAAAGAAGACAAGATGTTTGGAAACAAGTCTACCTAAAAAAACTTTCATGATGTATGGGACCTGGATGTGGGACCCTTTTTACTATTTACACAGTAGATCTACTGTTCATAGGGACCCGGATGTGGGACCCACAAGTACTGTGCATAGATTCCATTTGCTTTTTCTTTTCTATATATAAGACCTTCATTTGTTAGGGAAGGTCAGAAGAAAAATTTTATTTTCTTTATTTCTCTCTCTAAGAAAAGTTTCTCTCTTGTGTAACATAGTTCAAGGGTTGAATAAAAGGGCTGATAGCCGCCGTTGTTTACTATTCCAGCCTTGCATCCGGCCAGTCATAAGGTATTTACTTCTTTAATTTAGACATACTTTAATACTTTCTTCCCCTCTCTAGATGTGACTATGTCCGGCTAAAAACTTTTCATATCTATGCTAGAGATCTAACTTCACTTAGTAACTATGAAAAATCCAGACTCTATCAAAATATGAAGGAATTTTTCTATAGTTTCTTGACTTGGTTACGAAATGGTTGGTACAATCGAAATTAGTACTGCTTATGGTGGCTTTATCTTAGTGACTACGTTTGGAAAATCGTGACTTTTAAGCCCGTGATAATGAAGAAAATGGTGTCTCTCTTCACGGTTAGAATCGCTAAACACATGGGCTCATCCTAAGTAGGTATTAATCTTATGACAGGCCCCTTGTTCGGGTAAAAGAATTTTTCCATACAGTCATTAAGCTATTTGAAATTCTTTGATATTTTGGTTGGTGATAGGCTCATCCTAAGTAGGTATTAATCTTCTGATAGGCCCCTTGTTTGGGTAAAAGAATTTTTCCATACAGTCATTAAGCTATTTGAAATTCTTTTATATTTTGGTTGGTGCCTTGGTTGGTTTTCTGACTAGGCTTCCCGATAGTTGTTAATAGGTCTGGTTGTCATGGAGGATTACCGCCCGCCTGTCCGATCCAGTTAAATGGTATCAGAGCCTAGGAACTTTCATAGTAATTATGTAATAGATCTGAAGTCTTTGGCATAGATATGAACTTTTTCAACATGGATATGGGAGAAGTTAGTACTAAAAGTACAAAACTTGAATAGGTAGATGTACCTCTAAATCTTGATTTATTAAATAAATGGACTATCCCTAAGGTGGATATAAAAACCATTTATGAATATGGTTTCTTTGATAAGGTGCTTTATAAGCAAATTATTAAAACTACTGAATAGTCATTAGCATTAAATGTGGATGAGCAGACTATTAGATTGTTAAATAAATGTGATATTGAGATTTATAAACGTCATTATAATTTTATGCATATAGAAATGGTGCAAATTGCATTTAAATCTTACTCTGAAAGGGTTACCAGAGACATTTCTATCTGCACTTCGGTATGCTAAAAGTTTAAATTTCAGACAGTATCTTATGGGTTCAATTGAATCCACTATAGCCTATGGTCCAGTATATTTTAACACACAACAAAATTTCCAATTATCTTTGACTGATGTGAATATTCTTGATGCCTTGACTTTAAATATAAAAACTCATGGTTATAATTATGCCCCTGGTTCTAAGTTAATTTGTCTTTCTTATAGAATTTTTTACAAATTATTGTCTACTCTGAACCCAAGATGCAAACTGATAGATAATGCATCAAATCAGACCTTATTGGTCGAAATAAACTTCTCAAGATCCAAGGTCACCACGAGGAGACTTATAAGATAGGATGTAATTGAATTTCCCAAAACATGGATCTTAAATTCAGTTATTTCTCCGAATCAAGTCATGGATGATGTGACAAACTCTGAGTTATCCCATGTAACTCAGAATCCAGATGAAAAGATTTGTCTTCAATTTGACAATAAATCCATGGTTTATAACCGACATTCCTTTTCTATGCAAAAATTATTGTCTGATATGAATCATATATCTTTTATTAAACAAGTTTATGGTCCATCTAGGAATCGTGCAACATCTTTACATACTATTGATTCTGTATCTATACGTACACCTACACGCTTAGTAGAAAGGATTAAAATTAATCCTAAAACAAATATTGTTCAAGATAGTGATAATATATCTGATAGGGATAACCCTACTTCTTTTAAATGGAGTTTGATGTTAACAGTGTTTAATATGATTCCATACCAAATTGATTTTAGTCCTGGTTCCCAGGCAAGGAGTTATATTAAAAAAGAATTTTTTAATAAAAAATAGAATTGATTTAGAATTTGGTTCTTTGAGACTTATAGTACAAATGAACTAAATAATATTTCTTAAGAATTTTATGAGATGCGTGCATTGTATAATTAGATTTTGTGCTTGGTGCCGAGGTTTATAACCACATATTTGCCATTATATGTTAAGGTGTAGGAAAGATCTTACCAAGATACGATTGGTATTATTATTCAAACTATTTACTCTCCCCAATCACCTTTTGTATTTCCTAATAATACTGGTATTACTTTTTTCGCATTCCAAAAATTCATTGATAATGAAATTGGTAAAGTAACTGTTGCAGTAATAAATAATCTGATTGCTCAGAACAATTATTTGAGTCTTTATGTTAAAGTTTTGGGAGAACATATTTCTTCTCTTGATGAAAAACCTGATGAAGTGATTGAGATGGTAAAAAAGCTTAGTGTTAGTCCAAAGTCATCTGATATTGCTTCCACTTTTGAAAGTAAGAAGGAAGACCTGACAACTAGGAATTGTATTCAGAGATATCTAGCTATTGAGGAATTTGAAAAATGATCTCCCATAGAAGAATTGGAAAAATTACTTGATAAAAAGTATTTCGATTTAAATATCTAACCCATTAATTTATCCAATGCCTTTGCTGTTAGCATAGAATCTACTCTATATACGGGAAATTAAATCTAATCTGAACATAATAAGCTCAGAGGTATGGATAGGAAGAAACCGGGGAAAAATATGCAAATATACCCCACATGACTTCTAACGATTAATCGCATCCAACTTGTTAATATTTTCTGATAGAGGAAAGAGATTGGAATTAGACTAATACGTCGTATAGCGGAGATGCAATTTATGAATGGAACTTGTATGGCTTATCTTAAAGACAATTATCTATCCTTGTTTATCGAATGTTAATGTATTCTACTATAGCAAAAACTACTGCATCTGACAAAAATCGTCAAAGACGAACATATGCAACTATTTATAAAATGATTATTGCTGGTTTTACTGGCCAACTTCGTGGCTTGTGGGATAATTTCTTGGATAATGATAAAAGAAATGCTATATTCGAAGCTAGGAATTCCACCGAAGGTGTTGATAACCTAGGAAGAGCATTACCTGCGAATAGAGAAGATGCTGTTTATACTCTTATGCTTACTATTATTGAGCATTTTAGTGGTAGATTTACCAATCAATATGAGAATAATCGAACACTCTTAAATGGTCTTAGATGTAGGACCTTAGGAGAATTTAGATGGTATAAAAATACCTTTCTAAGAAGGGTCATGGATTTACCCAAAAGTAAGTATACATATTGGAAGGCGAAGTTCATAGATGGTCTTCCTCCTCTATTTGTTGAAAGGGTTAGAAATGAGCTTAGGGGCTCGGGTTCCTATGGTGAAATATCCTATGAAAATTTTACCTATGGTCAGCTGATAGTATCCTCTACTAATCAAGGTTTAGCTTTGTTCAATGAGTTAAAATTGGCTAGGAAAATTAAGCTTGATAAGCTTAAAGAAAGATCCCAATTAGGAGATTTTTGTGAGCAATTTGATATGGATAAATCAGCTTCTACTTCTCAGGAAAAAGGTCGAAGATATTCTAAGTCTAATAAACCCTATAAGAAGAAGAGATCTAGGCATTGATCCAAAGAAGATTGTGAGATTCGTAAAGCCCAGCGTAAGTCCACCAGATTTACAAAAAATAGGTCTAAGCGTGATCTCGCCAAAATTAAGTGTTACGGATGTGGTAACTTTGGGCATATTTCTCCTAATTGCAAGCTCCAAAAGCTTAAGTCTTTAGGTCTTGCTGATGATATTCATGATCAAGTTTATGGTTTGTTATATACTTCTGGTTCTGAGTCCGATTATAATTGTGATTCTGAATCTGAAAATGATATTGAATTGCCTAATTCATCTGATAGTGATCATGCTAATATTTTTGCTGACTACAATGGTGATAATTGTGTTTGTGATGAAACTTTTTATAAATTGCAATCACAGTTTGAATATTTAGATTTGAATGTTCAAACCCCCACTGTTGATAGCGTTCTTGAGTTATTAAAAGAAGTTTTTGATGAAAAACTTCATGAAAAAATTATTACTATTGCTACTAAAAAGTCTGCTGATAGCGCCCCTAGTATTTCTAAAATTGCTGATAGCACTCACACTTCTCGAAGTACTAATAATAATTATTACATGCCTTATTCTTTGGCTAAGGTTAATAGACGCCTTTCTATATGTCAATTATCTGGCAAAGATATATCTTTCAATGATTTAAAAATTAAGGTTGAAATCCTTAAAAAAGAGATTATATCTCTTAAGCAAAACCAAATGATATGTGGCCACAGGATTATAAAAATTGAGAAAGATATTTCTCACAATGATGTTTCTTCCAAAGAAAAGGAAAAAATGTCCAATATAGAAGAAGACGATTTTTTCAAAAAATTTAATGTAAAAATAATTTTTTTTGGGGAATGATGCAAATTGTAACAGCTCATAAATGGTATAGAAATTGCATTATTTATAACGCTCAATCTATAGCTCTCGTTTGAGTGTAAAGCGGTCGTTAGCAAATATAGAACCCAACCTGGGTTGTGTGTCGATCCCACAGGGAATAGCTTGGCCAACAAGTAAGTAAAATTACTAAACTTTTGGCGCAAGTCTCGTAAGAAGGGGGGTTTCTTGTTTTGCAAGTAATGTAAACAAAAGCTGAAAATAATAAAGTAAAAAGAGAGAGATTGTTACGTTGGTTGTAAACAATGAGAATTGAAGCGTTGGGGTTATGTCCACCTTCTGAGGTATACGTCTCTATTGGCTATGAGTGTGTAGAATTCTGACATGCAATTGCTTATAGAGGATTGTAGTCGATGGTAAATCCAAGCGTCTCTCGACCTAAACAAGGACTATTTCACTTTAACTCTCTCGAGCTTAAAGCATATCTAACGGTACGAATTCTCCAAGAGGTTAGTCCAGTTACGGCACTAGCATTTTAATAGGAAAGGGTGTCCTACTACCTTGACATTATCTCTTTTCCAGACAAATAACTTTTCTCTCGAACAAGTTAAATGTTAGACTGGCGTATTCTTGCGTTTGCAACCGCAAAGAATGTAGATTAAGATGAAGAGAATAATGATATAAGCAATATACGTGCCTCGAACTCACAAACTCACAGCAATAGATAGTATCTCATACGGATTCCATAACCCCAATAGAGAAGTTTAGTTACCCATGAATGCGAAGGAAATCACGATTGACATTGTTATTATATCACGATATTGAGTAATGGCGTGTAGATCAAGTGATAGGCGTGAGGCGTGATTCCTTAGCAAGTAACGATTCTCTTGTTGTGGAATTTAAGAATAGAAGAGTAGAAGAAGAAAAATAGAATTAATGGAAAGATTAGAAGAGTTGTAGAGTAATAGAATTGAATTGTAAGATGAGAAGTTAAGAAGATGTAAGAAGATGCTCCCTAAATCTCTAGCATGATAGGGTATTTATAATACCCGTATCCTAATCCTACTAAGCTGATGAAATAAATAACCAAATCCTACTAGACTAATGAGATCCTTAACCCAAATGTACTAGGTTAAGGTAACATTATCATAATCCACATAAAATAATGAAATACATAACCTAATTGTACTAGGTTAATGTATCATTGTCAAAATCCAGCTTTGTGTCTGTAAGTCCCCAAAGTCTTCAGAATTGCTATTTTAGCCCGGGACAGATTTTCCATGCAGCAGTTTTGGTCCTTAGGCGTGTAAACTCCCTTCCCTTCCTTCGTGAGCTTTATTTTGCGTCAAGTAAGCCATAAAATGCTGAATTCTGCATCATTTATACCTGAAACTTTACTAATCATGTTCGTTAGCTCATTTACAGGAAAAAGGACTAAAAGTGCATGAAATATATAATTTGTTCTCAAAACTAGGCTAAAATATGGGCAAAATATATTGATCTAGGCGTGTAAATTCGCCTATCATCAATTATATTAATTGATAATGATTTCTCTATAACTAATGTTGACATGATTGATAGTGGTGCTGATGTTAGTTGTATTCAAGAAGGTTTGATTCCAACCAGATATTTTTAAAAGACTAAACTTATTGTTAAGTCTGCATCTGGTCATTCTGTTGATATTAATTATAAACTTCCTAATGCATATATTTACCGAAATAAGGTTTGCTTTCCATATTTCTTCTTTTTGGTAAAAAATCAATTATATCCCCCAATTATACTTGACACCCCTTTTATAAATGCTATTATCCTTATACTCATAATGATGCTAAAGGATTTACTGCTACTTAGAAAAATAAGGAAATATCTTACCCTTTTGTTACAGATCTAGTAACTAGGGATATAAATGCTTTAATTGATATGAAGCAAAGACATGTGAACTTTTTACAACTTGAAATATTTAGCATGAATATTGGTGATACCATGAAATCTGCTAAGATACAGGAGAAAATAAAAATGATCTCCGAACAAACGATTGTTGATATATGTGCTGATCACCCCAATGCTTTTTGGAATTGTATATAGCACATTGTAACTCATCCATATGAAGATGATTTTTGGAATTGTATATAGCACATTAGATACCCTATTCCAAATAAAATAGATTTATTGTCCAGATTATTGATGCCAATATATTTTCTAAATTTGATTTAAAATCTGGTTATTGGAAAATTTAGATACTTAGAGAGCACACTTATAGAACTACTTTCAACGTCCCATTCGGTTAATTTGAATGGAATGTGATTCTTTTTAGATTGAAAAATGCTCCTTCTGAATTCCCGAAAATAATGAATGACATTTTCAATCCACATATGGATTTCATTATTGTTCATATTGATGATATTTTGGTGTTTTAAAAACAATTAGAATTACACTTTAAACATCTTGATATGTTTAAGAAGATTGTGATACAAAATGGTTTGGTAATATCTAAACCAAAATTGAGTTTGTTCCAGACAGGTATTAGATTTTTAGGTCACAATATTTGTCGAGGGAAGATAGTCCCTATTCAGCGTTCTATTGATTTTGCTAATATATTTCCTGATGTTATTACTGTTAAAACCCGATTGCAAAGATTCTTAGGGAGTTTGAATTATATATCCCCATTTTATAAGAATTTGTCAATAGATTTAGCTCCCTTATATGATAGATTAAGAAAGGGCTTTCAAGGTCCCTGGAGTGATAGCCATACAAACCTTGGAAAATGCATTAAGCAACGTGTAAAATCTTTGCCTTGCTTAACTTTAGCTAACCCTGCTATTAAAAAAATTATTGTAACTGATGTCTCTAATGTTAGTTATGGAGGAATACTGAAACAAGTGAATACCCATAAAAATATTGAATAATTGATACTATTTCATTTCGAAAAATGGACTGATAGTCAAAAGAAGTATACAACGGTTGCACATGAAATGTTAACCATTGTTAAATGCGTTCTTAAGTTTCAAGACGATTGATACAATCAAAAATTTTGATTAAAACTGATGCTTAATCGGTGAAGTATATGTTTGACAAAGATTTTAAACATGATGCTTCAAAATTAATATTTGCAAGGTGGCAAGCTCAATTAGCCCCTTTTGATTTTGAAATTCAGTATAAAAAGGGAATTGATAATTCTCTGCCTGATTTCTTATCCAAATTATACTTAAGTGAAAAATGAATTTTTACACTCATTTCTTCTCTAAAAAATGATAACCACTATTATAAAGGCAATCCCTTTGAATGCAGATATGCATATGTTTATTCTTGAAAAAATCATGCATTCAATAATTGAAGATGAATTCACTGTCTTTAATTATAAAGAAATTAGAGACGAAATTAATTGGATTGATATTGATTTATTTGACTAATCTATTATGTGCAGCATGACTACAGATCCACCTTGGCAAATGGCCAGAGAAAAAGGTAGAGGCAGAGGTAGATACTCCTCTTCTGGGGGAAGATCCGCCCCTCATCGTCACAGCCTCAGGCATCATATGCTTCATCATCAAATAACCCAGTGACACGAAGGGGAAATATGAGTTTGATAAATTCCAAGATTCCACAGATAGGCAAATCTTCTTCACAATCGATCCATCTAGAAGATATTTTGGATGATCATCCATTATATGGACAATTGGAGTCATATTTAACTGCAAAAAAAGCAGATACATTTGCTAACAATGAAAAAGAAAACACTGATAGCAAACCATATGAACAACTTGATAATAAAGAGCTGATAACTCTTGTTGAAAACTCTAAAATTCAGACATAAAATGATCCGTGGGAGATATTCCACAAATATTTGATTACTAACCTCTATTTTGCAGGGGAGTCTTATAAGACTCGTACATATTATGAAATAATTCTATTATCCATAAGAAGTATAGAGATTGAACATTTCCAGGCTTATGATGGAGAACCAAATGTGTATGGGTTCTCAAAATTTGTTATAAAAAGAGCATTACCCTTGAAGATTAGGGTACAACCTCTATTGCAGAAAGACAGATGTTGCTGAAAGGTTCCAAAATCAATTTTACATATTGGGACTATATTCAGGCCTTCACCAACACATTATATTACAATAATAATAAGCATAAATATACATGGTTCATAAAGATTTGTGCGAAGATATTCAATGAACCAATCCCTAACTGGTTTATTAATTGGTAGGCATATAATGGCCCAACTATTCAGATATTACTAGATATATTTCTAAAACTATACAAAAGATGGACAAAGGTGTCCCCATTTCTGACCGAGTTATACCACTCAGATCATGTATGCAATTTAGATAAGATTGACCAGATGTACTTCTATATTGAATTCTCCATTCTATGGATTTACAAATGGAATATTGAATTTGGATTTACTAAAGAATAAATACCTTGTATTTATAGGGTATTTTATAATAACTTCTGGGATAAGCTGATGCACAAATATCCCACAACTAAAAAATTAAATGGTCTAGAACTCCTAGATACTATAGACAATAAAATCCAGGATTATGTTAATGCTCCTCAGAAAAATATTATTGAGGATAAATCTTTAAAATATATCTCCAAAAGGATCACTGTTTATGATGGAGATAGAACGGAGATGATAGAACAATATCTGAAAGAATTTTGAAAATTTTTGATAAAAACTGTCAAACTACATTTAGATACTTCTATTAAGAGAATCACCAGTGATGATATTGCGGGAGAAGTTCATGACTATCAGTCAATTGATTCAGGAGATACCCTAAATGAGGAAGCCATAGCCAAAATGGAGGAATTTCTCTGTGAACTAAAGAAGAAATAAGACAAGATGTTTGGAAAGAAGTCTACCTGAAAAACTTTCATGATGTATGGGACCCGAATGTGGGACCCTTCTTACTATTTACACAATAGATCCATTGTGCATAGGGACCTGAATGTGGGACCCATAAGTACTATGCATAGATTCCTTTTCTATGCCAAACTTATTGCCTGTTATGCATCATATATCTTCTATTGAACCAGTTTATGGTCCAACTAGGAATCGTGCAAAATCTTTACATACTATTGATTCTGCATCTATGCCGGTATCTACATGCTTTGTAGAAAATATTAAAATCAATCCTAAAATAAATATTGTTCAAGATAGTGATAATATCTTTGATAGGGATAACCCTACTCCTTCTGAAATGGAGTTTGATGTTAACAGTATTTAATATGATTCTATACCAAATTGATTTTAGTCCTGGTTCCCAGCCAAAGAGTTATATTAAAAAAGAATTTTTTAATAAAACATAGAATTGATTTAGAATTTGGTTCTTTGAGACTTATAGTCCAGACGAACTAAATAATATTTCTCAAGAATTTTATGAGATGTGTGCATTGCATAATCAGATTGTGTGATTTGTACTGTGGTTTATAACCGCATATTTACCGTTATATGTTAAGGTGTTGGAAATATTTAATCAAGATACGAGTGGTAATATTCTTCAAACTATTTACCCTCCCCAATCACCTTTTGTATTGCCTAATAATACCGGTATTACTTTTTCTGCATTCCAAAAATTCATTGATAATGAAATTGGTAAATAACTATTGCAAAAATAAATAATCTAATTGCTCAGAACAATTATTTGAGTCTTAATGTGAAAGTTTTGGGAGAACATATTTCTTCTCTTGATGAATTGATTGAGATGGTAAAAAAGCTTAGTGTTAGTCTAAAGTCATCTGATATTGCTTCCACTTTGAAAACCAAGGAAGACTTGACAACTAGGCCTTTTATTCAGAGACCTCTAGATATTGAGGGATTTGAAAGATTGTCTCCTATAGAAGAATTGGAAAAATTACTTGATAAAAAGTTTTCCGATTTAAATAACAAACCCATTGATTTGTCTAATGCCTTTGCTAATAGAATAGAATCTACTCCAAATACGGGAAATAAAATGTACTCTGAACTTAATAAGCTTAGAGGTATGGTTAGGAAGAAACTGGGGAAAAATATGCTGATATACCCCGCATGACTTCTAACAATTATCTGTGCCCAATTCCTCAAGATGTTCTGATAGAGAAAAGAGATTGGAATCAGACTAATATGTCGTATAGTAGAGATATAATTTATGAATAGAACTTAGATGGATTATCTAAAATATAATTATCTGTCCTTGTTCATCAAATGTTAATGTATTCTACTATAGCGAAAGCTACTGTATCTGCCGAGAATCATCAAAGACGTATAGATGCAAATATTTGTAAAATGATTGTTGCTGGTTTTACTGGCCAACTTCATGGCTGGTGGGATAATTTCTTGGATAATGATCAACGAAATGCTATATTCGAAGCTAGGAATTCCACCGAAGGTGTTGATAACCTATGAAGAGCATTACCTACGATTAGAGAAGATGTTGTTTATACTCTTATGCTTGCTATTATTAAGCATTTTGGTGGTAGATTTACCAATCAATATGAGAATACTTGAACACTCATAAATGATCTTAGATGTAGGATCTTAGGAGAATTTAGATGGTATAAAGATACCTTTCTAAGCAGGGTCTTGGATTTACCTAAAAGTAAGTATACACATTGGAAGGCGAAGTTGTAACGCCCCGAATCTTGTACCCGAAATGCCACATGGAGCTCATGACCCCGAAAGACCATTAACTAACCCATGATTGATATCTATACCTATACACTGCATAATATACTGTAGAATTGAGGAAATAAAGGCTGAAAGGCCATAAGGTTCAAAGATCTGATAAAGCATAACATCTGAAGATAAGGTATATCAATACCAAAACAACTGAAATAACTGTCTGAACATGCTAGTCCGAAATCCTCTAAACTGTCTAAATAAGGAATTGATGGGACATGTCCCCAACTAACTCCAACTATTAAAATAAATTAATTAATGAGATAATAAAGTAATGGCCATGTCCTCGAAGGATGAGGACTCACTGCTAACTCTGATTGCTGAGACTGGAATACTACTGATGCTCTGGAGCTCGTGCTTCTAAATCGATGGTATAAAATACCATAGCACAAATGCGTCAGTAAGTTTTAATATACTGGTATGCATGTGAGGTAGGCTGAATACCAAGGGTTCACATGCAAGAACTATACTAACTGACTGAATAACATGAACGTGAGAATACATGATAACTATAACTGAGTTCGTGATAACGTAATTACTGAATCTGAGTACTGATAACATGAGACACTGATAGCTGTATCACTAAAATAACTAATACTGAGCGACAGTATCTGATAGTCTAGTTTCTGATGGAACTAGCTGTATTCCATTCTATTCTGAGTTGACTGTAGCTGACAGTCCTAAATTCTGTAGAACTATCTGAGTTCTATTACTGAGATTGAATGATTGTATATGACAGTCTTAATTTGTAACTAAAACTATGGAAAGTAGTTATCTAACTAACATGCCCCAAATAACGTAATATAGCTGAGTTGGGGTCCAATCTGTAACCCCAATTAGAAGGGTGTCAACACCGCGCCACTGGTAAGGACAAGCTATAGGTGGCCCTCATCTGATAGTATCCCTAAAAGAAAATGGTGGGGCCCTCATCTGACAGTGCTTATCCACCTCATCAACCCTTATCTGATAGTATTGATGTCTCAACCTATGCTGGCTACATAGTTCTGGAATGCAAGGATTGTTTCTAAGAATCACACCCTCACGCGACAGTGTGTGTTCCCATCCTTGGGTTCACTTGGTGCTAAATCCTACTCCCATCTGAACAGACACTGAACATGAATAACTAAACTTAACTGGACTGAGTTAATTGAGTTCCGTTGACTGACGGAATACTACTAAGATTTACTGAATTTATGAGATTTCTGAGTTTTCCTGAGTCACATGACTGACTGAATTTCTATAAACATGGCTTGACTGAGAGTATCTTGAAAATATGACATTGGCTCTAGGCATACAGCTAAATTATTAGGTACAAGTACCCCCAGGACTCGATAGCATGAAACTGACAAAGGATGTCTTTCTTGAATACATGACCAACATCACAATCCATAATACAATAAGTTAGAGATTTTATAAAGTAAAAGTTCTAAATCACCACAAGGGCTACACATGTATCCATAATTCACTGACTAAGATATTTCATCAAACATTTGACATGCATAAACTTGTACATGAATGGGGATTTCATGTTATCATACTAGTATGACACTTTTCCTTCACATCGGCATTCAATCAAATAAATTAGGTGCATATTTTGGTTATACCATCATCAATGCATCTAATTGTCATGGCTGTATGAATAATTTTGCAAAATTGAAGGGTTTATCATGATTATTATGCAAATCATCACATTCTAGGGTCAATCATTGGAATATGTAATTTAAGACATGAATCAAAACCCCACAACATCATGAACATAAATTTCAATTCAATTTAAATCATGAATATTTATACATACAAAAATCTTGGATTTTGAAAAGAGATTCTTGAGCTTCATGGGTGAAAGGGAACCATGAATCAACACATGACATACCTTGATTGTGAGTTTCTTGAAGTCCTTGGACTTGAAGAACTTGAATCCCTTAGTTTCTTGAAGAAAGATTTGGATCTTATTCTTGGGGATTATATTTGAGAGAAAACCCTAATTTGATGTTGTAGATGGATAATGAACTTATGAGCCTTGATCTGATATAACTAGCACCAAAAATCCCATTTTTAAAACGACTTAAAATAGTTGAATAAAATATACGACGGTGGGTGCAATGGTCAATCACTGTGTCGATAGTCCATCAGTCCTGACCGTCGCACCTAGGCAAAATAAGGGTTCACTGCCTCTTCTACGACAGCTTGGGTGACGGTCCGTCACTAGCTCGACAGTTCGTCGGACTGAGCCATCACCCTTAGGCAGAATGTGGTATCACTTCCTCCACTGCGACTGTTTGGGAGATGGTCCATCGCTAGCTCGATGGTCCGTCGGCCTTCACTGTCACACCTGGGTAGTTTTAACTGGTTTCTTTATTTCGGCCAAAACTTTCTACCCCGATACCAGATTTTGATGAAATGGGTATCGATGAAAAGCTTATTAAATTTCCCACTCAACAAAAAGTGAAAATCTTAAAAATATCACATGTATAAAAGTGTATTCATCTTGCAAATCAAGTTTCTAACATTCTTGGGACAATTTCAAGCTAGGTAGAAGTACGGGGTATTACAATATCTCCCCCTTGAGAAGATTCGTCCTCGAATAAGACAGAGTAAGAGGGGAGAAAATAAACTGACATACATACTAAACATGAACAACTGGAACATTATCTCATGACTGACATGACTTATAATTGAATATATCATACCAAACATGCATATCTGATGCATGTATAACTGATTCATGAATGCATGACTGAGTGTTCTGAGGAACTAAATTTCTCACAATGAGAATGCATAGCTGATGTATGATTATATGACTGAATTGGTGCGTGAATGCATGACTGAATATGCAATGGTATTTAATACCAAGTTTATAATGGATTTCTGAACATGAAACCGATTAAGCTTGAGGAGAACTGTTACCTTGAGCTTGATCTGAGTTAGTGGAGAAAAGGTAAGGACACTTTGTAAGCATGTCTGCTTCTGCTTCCCAAGTAGCTCCCTCAACGGACTAATTCCGCCAAAGAACTTTGACTAGAGGGACTTCTTTGTTCCTCAGTCTGTGAGTCTGATAGTTAAGAATTTTGACTGGAATCACTTCATAAGAGAGGCTGTTCTAAACATCTATGCTCTGAATAGGGACTAAAACTGCTGGATCACCTATGCACTTCTTGAGCAAAGAGACAGAAGATTGGATGAACTGAGGCTAGATTTGAAGGCAATTCGAGCTCATAAGCTACCTTGCAAAAACGACTGAGAATTTTGAAGGGACCGACATATCAAGGACTGAGCTTTCCTTTCTTGCCGAATCTCTTCACTCTCTTTATAGGACATATCCTTAGATAGATAAAGTCATTAATCTCAAACTTGAGATTCTTTACTGAATACGCATGAACAGGAACATGAGAACATGACTGAGTCTGTAACGTGTGATATGAACTGAGTATCGTAAACTAAACAGAGCCATTTCATACATGGCTTACAACTGAGATTAGAGCTTGAGGGTCTACCTATGAGTACCTACTACTCCAAGCTAGGTTTCTTACATAAAGAAGGAATGAAATATTTAGGTAATGAAAGTTCAGGGAATTATAGCGTATCTCCCATTTGGGACACTACGTCCCTCATAGAATGCTGACTTGGCAGAAATACTGAGAAGAGACTGGAATGATGCACAGGGCAACCATGAATGGAATCGCGATTGAATATCCAGGATCTGAGACTGTGTCATGAAACATGAACTGAGCTGAACACGCAACTGCTTGATTGGTCCATCTTAGGATGGTTACATCCATGAGACTTTAAATAGTGCGACTAGGTAGACAGAATGGGAAAATATGTGAACTTGTCCATCTGACTGTCGAACTGAAGTACTGGTTATTCAAACTAATTTCTAATGACTGACTCATCTGATATGCTGACTGACTTATGGCTGAGTACTGGGCATGTAAGACTGAACTGTACTTAGTCTGAATAACTGGACTGAGAATATGAAGTTTTTATGAACATAAGAAAGGGACTAAATGAGTAACATGAGATAGCAGAGCATGAATTCATGAAATACTTGTATTTTCTGAGAATACAAGACCAGGCATATAACATGATTCGAAAATATTCTGTAAATTGAGGTATTGAAACACTAATAACATGCGTAACTAATAACTACACGCTATGGTCAAGCAAACCCAAAATTAGACTGTGGTACTGATCTGATTTCTAAAATGAGGCTGAGGCTGGCACTATATCTAAGACTGTAGAAGAAACTGCAACTAAATCTGTAATTGAGACCCATACTAGGACTGAATGCTGGTTTTTAATAATTGAGGTTTAGACTGGTAATGAAGTACTGAATTCTGAGGGTTAAGTAATTGATAACTGAAAGCCATGGTCCTGTAGGACTATCTGAGTCCTTTACTAAATACTGATTACTGAACTGATGCTATAACTGAGGCTTGAGGGATGAAACATCGACACCACAGATTCACCAAAGGATCTAAACTGAGGGTATACGTGACATAACCTGAGTTTGGATGATCACTAGGAGTGAAAAATAAGTCATGTGGGCTGAGCATATTGTAAAACACGACATGAGTACATGAGTCGTGAGATGCATGACCTGAGTTTAAAGGTTCTGTATTCATGGGACATAATCCGTAAGATTGAGTAAACTGGAACTCCTTATACTAGGAACTGGAAACGCATATAATTCTATTAAAGGTACATAAATATAAGTTGTATTCATGGAACATGATTTATACCGCGGAGTAAACTGGGACCCCTTATACTAGGACTAAAATCGTACATGATTTTCACTAATGTGAATAAATATGTGCGATGCTCATGGAGCTGACAGGTAGGACATGAATAGATATCATAATACTTGATGGGTTTTAAGGATCTGTAATACTATTCTGAGATGGTCTGCATAATTATGTTCACTGCGGGAATAGACGAGAATATCATCTATGAAGACTATAACGAACATGTGCAAGTACTGCTTGAACACGCAGTTCAACAAGTCCATGAAAGCATCTGGGATATTGGTAAGACCAAAGGACATAACTAAGAATTCAAAGTAACCATACCAAGTACGAAAGGTTGTTCTCAAAATGTCATATTCTATTACTCTAGGTTGATGATAGCCTGATCTGAGGTCTATCTTAGAGAAATAGCTGGCACCCTAAAGTTGAAAAAACAAGTCATTGATTCTGGGAAGTGGAGACTTGTTCGTAACCGTGACTTTATTGAGCTTATGGTAGTCTATACACATTCTGAGAGATCCGTCTCTCTTTTGCATGAATAGAACTAGTGCACCCCACGGGGACATACTGGGTCTAATGAAATTCTTATCTAGGAGATCCTTCAACTGATTTTTAAATTCTTTGAGTTCTGCTGGTGCCATTCTGTATGGAAGAATAGATATGGGCTGAGAATCTGGAATAAAATCTATGCCGAAGTCTATTTCCCCTTTGGGAGGAATTCTGGGAAGATCTTCGGGAAAGATATTAGAATATTCATTCACTATTAGGACTGATCCAAGGCTGGAAGTTTTGAAACTAAAGTCATTAACTCAAACAAGATGATAGACACATCCCTTAGATACCATTTTCCCTGCCCGAAGGTAGGAAACAAGCTGACCTCTGAAAACTGAAGTACTACCCTTCCACTCTAGGAAAAGTTCATTCGGGAACTGAAACTGGACAACTCTGTTTTTGCAGTCGACTGTGGCATAGCAGGAATGAAGCCAATCCATGCCTAGAATGACATCAAAATTAGTCATCTCTATTCGACTAAGTCTTTTGAAGTGACTTTTTGAGATACCATAACCGGACAGTTCCTGTATACCCGTCGGGCTATGATTGTTTTACCCACTGGGGTGGAGACCGAGAAGGGCTTTGCTAGAATTTTGGGACTAACTCCGAAATCAACTACTATATAGGGAGTAACAAAAGACAAAGAAGCTCCTGGATCTAGCAAGACGTAAACATATACATGAAAGATTTAGAACGTACCATAAACCACATGAGGAGAATTTTCCTAATCCTGTCGGGACTGAAGAGCATAGAGTCTGTTTGGGCATTGCCCACTAGTAGAACTAGATGTGGCACCCTGCTGATTCAGGCGATTGGATTGAGCTGAGGAACGATTATGCTGAACCTGAAAACCTGACTGGGATAATCTCTGACTTTGTGGCCTGGCTTGCCATATAAGAAATAAATGTCTTAGCCAGCTCTGGAAATACCCTGATGGTTTTTACAACAAGTCTGACAAAGGAGATAGGTTTGAGCACTGCTAACATTGCCCTAAGGTTTAGGGCTTGGCGCCTTATCCCTGATGCCATCTCTGAATTTTGGCACCAGAGAACTGGCTGAAGAAGGGTCTAGGAAAACAACCTACTGATTGCTCTGAGCTACTACTGATTAAGATAAAGTGAGGGAGTCAATTCTGAATTCACCATAAAAGGCATGCTCGTCCAGGGAATCTGCCTGAACGGGCGAAGGTACTGACTGATTTTCGGTTCTTTTTTTGATATCCCTTTTGGGATACATATTCTATAAATGAAATAGAAGAACAAATTAGACTAGGAGTCTACATTTGAACTTATGCTCACTGGCACGACATGAATATTGAAAGAAGGGAAACTGTTCATAAAATATCTCATAGCTTTCTGTCCATAAGTGTGGTGCACAACACACCCATGAACAATACTCTTCTAGATGTGGCATTTCAGACTTCCTAGGACACTGTTGAACCTTAGGCTATGATACCAAGTTTGTAATGCCCCAAATCTGGTACCCAAAATGCCACACGATGCTCATGACCCCAAAGGACCGTAAGCTAACCCATGACTGATATCTGTACCTGTACACTGCATAATATACTGTATAAATATGAAAATAAAGGCTGAAAGGCTATAAGGTTCAAAGATCTGATAAAATATAACATCTGAAGATAAGGTATATTAATACCAAAACAACTGAAATAACTGTATGAACATGCTAGTCCTAAAGACTCTAAATTGTCTCAATAAGGAGTTGATGAGACATGTCCCCAACTAACTCCAACTACTAAAATAAATAAATTAATGAGATAATAAAGTAATGGTCATGTCCTCAAAGGATGAGGACTTACTGGTAACTCTAACAGCTGAGACTGGAATACTACTGATGCTCTGGAGCTCGTGCTTCTAAATCGATGGTATAAAATACCATAGCACAAATGCGTCAGTAAGTTTGAATGTACTGGTATGCATGTGAGGTAGGCTGAATGCCAAGGGTTCACATGCAAGAACTATACTAACTGACTGAATAACATGAACGTGAGAATACATGATAACTATAACTGAGTTCGTGATAACATAATTACTGAATCTGAGTATTGATAACATGAGATACTGATAGCTATATCACTGAAATAACTAATAATGAGTGACTGTATCTGACAGTCTAGTTTCTGATGAAGCTAGCTGTATTCCATTCTGTTCTGAGTTGACTATATCTGACAGTCCTGAATTCTATAGAACTATCTGAGTTCTATTACCGAGACTGAATGACTATATCTGACAGCCCTGATCTGTAACTGAAACTATGAGAAGTATTCATCTAACCAACATGCCCCAAATAACGCAATATAGCTGACTTGGGGTCTAATCTGTAACCCAAATTGGAAGGGTGTCAACACCGCACCACTGGTAAGGACAATCTTTGGGTGTCCCTCATCTGACAGTGTCCCCAAAATAGAACGGTGGGGCCCTCATCTGACAATGTTTATCCACCTCATCAACCCTTATTTGAAAGTATTGATGTCTCAACCTATGCTGGCTACATAGTTCTGGAATACAAGGATTATTTCTAAGAATCACACCCTCACCTGACAGTGTGTGTTCCCATCCTTGGGTTCACTCGATGCTAAATCCTACTGCCATCTGAATAGACACTGAACATGAATAACTGAATTGAACTGGACTGAGTTAACTGAGTTCTGTTGACTGACAAAATACTACTGAGATTTACTGAATTTTTGAGATTTCTGAGATTACTGAGTTTACTGAGTTTTCCTGAGTCACATGACTGACTGAATTTCTATGAACATGGCTTGACTGAGAGTATCTTGAAAATATGACACTGGCTCTAGGCACACAACTAAATTGTCGGGTACAAGTACCCCCAGGACTCGATAGCATGAAACTGACAAAGGATGTATTTCTTGAATACATAACCAACATCACAATCCATAATACAATAAGTTGGAGATTTCATGAAGTATAAGTTCTAAACCACCACAAGGGTGACACATGTATCCATAATTCACTACTAAGACATTTCATCAAACATTTGACATGCATAAACTTGTACATGAATTGGGATTTCATATTATCATACTAGTATGGAGATTTTCCTTCATAAAGGCATTTAATCAAACACATGAGGAGCATAGTTTGGTTATACCATCATCAATGCATCTAATTATCATGGTTGCATGAATAATTTTGCAGATTTGAAGGGTTTATCATTATTATTATGCAAATCATCACATTCTAGGGTCAATTATTGGAATATGTAATTTAATACATGAATAAAAAACCCCAGAACATCATGAACATGAATTTCAATTCAATTTAAATCATGAACATTCATACATACATAAATCTTGGATTTTGAAAAGAAATTCTTGAGATTCATGGGTGAAAGGGACCCATGAATCAACACATGACATACCTTGATTGTGAGTTTCTTGAAGTCCTTGGACTTGAAGAACTTGAATCCCTTAGTTTCTTGAAGAAGGATTTGGATCTTATTCTTGGGGATTATCTTTGAGAGAAAACCCTAATTTGATGTTGTAGATGGATAATGAACTTATGAGCCTTGATATGATATAACTAGGTATTATAAAGGGTGGTAAAAGACCATAATGCCCCCTTTTAAAACACCTTAAAATAACTGAATGAAATATGCGACGGTGGGTGAGACGGTCTGTCACTGTATCGATGGTCCAATGGTCCTGACCATCGCACCTAGGAAGAATAGGGATTCATCTTGCAAAGAAAGTTTCTAACATTCTGGGGACAATTTCAACCTAGGTAGAAGTACGGGGTATTACAAAAGTTCATAGATAGTCTTCCTTCTCTATTTGTTGAAAGGGTTAGAAAGGAGCTTAGGGGCTCGGGTTCCTATGGTGAAATATCCTATGAAGAAGTCGACGATGATATTATCAAAAAATTTGATGCAAAAAATAATTATTTTTTGGGAATGATGCAAATTGTTACAACTCATAAATTGTATATAAATTGCACTATATTAATTGATAATGATTTCTCTGTAACTAATGTTGCCATAATTGATAGTGGTGATGATGTTAGTTGAATTCAAGAAGGTTTGATTCCTACCAGATATTTTCAAAAGACTACATATATTGTTAAGTCTGCATCTGGTCATTATGTTGATATTAATTATAAACTTCCTAATACATATATTTTCCGAAATAAGGTTTGCATTCCGTATTTCTTCTTTTTGGTAAAAAATCAATTATATCCCTCAATTATACTTGGCACCCCTTTTATAAATGAAATTTATCCTTATACTCATATTGATGATAAATGATTTACTGCTACTTATAAAAATCAGAAAATATCTTACCCTTTTGTTACAGATCCAGTAACTAGGGATATAAATACTTTAATTGATATGAAGCAAAAACATGTGAACTTTTTACAGCTTGAAATATTTAGCATGAATATTGGTGATACCATGAAATCTGCTAAGATACAGGAGAAAATAAAAATGATCCTTGAACAAATGATGGTTGATATATGTGTTGATCACCCTAATGCTTTTTGGAACCTTTCAGCAACATCTGCCTTTCTGCCATAGAGGTTGTACCCCAATCTCCCAGGGTAATGATCTTTTTATAACAATTTTTGAGAACCCATGCACATCTGGTTCTCCATCATAAGACTGGAAATGTTCAATCTCTGCACTTCCTGTGGATAATAGAATTGTTTCATAATATGTTCGAGTCTTATAAGACTCTCCTGCAAAATAGAGGTTAGTAATCAAATATTTGTGGAGTATCTTCCACGGATCGTTTTGTCTCTGAATTTCAGAGTTTTCAACAAGAACTATCAGCTCTCTATTATCAAGTTGTTCATATGGTTTGCTATCAATATTTTCTTTTGTAATGTTAGCAAACATATCTGCTTGCTTTGCAGTTAAATATGACTGCAATTGTCCATATAATGGATGATCCTCCGGAATATCTTCTAGATAGATCGATTGTGAATAAGATTTGCCTATCTGTGGAATCTTTGAATTTATCAAACTCATATTTCCCTTTCATATCACTGGGGTATTTGATGATGAAGCATATGATTCTGAGGCTGTGATGATGAGGGGGCGGATCTTCTCCCAGAAGAGGAGTATCTTTCTTTGGTTCTACCTTTTTCTCTGGCCATTTGCCAGGGTGGATCTGTAGTTATGCTGCACATAATAGATTAGTCAGATAAATCAATATCAATCCAATCAATTTCGTCTCTAATTTCTTCATAATTAAAGACAGTGAATTCATTTTCAATTATTGAACGTATGATTTTTTCAAAAATAAGCATATGCATATCTGCGTTCAAAGGGATTGCCTTTATAATAGTGATTATCATTTTTTCAGAGAGGAAATGAGTGTAAAAATTCATTTTTCACTTAAGTATCCTTTGGATAAGAAATCAGGAAGAGAATTATCAATTCTTTTTTTATTTTGAATTTCAAAATCAAAAGGGGCTAATTAAGCTTGCCACCTTGCAAATATTAATTTTGAAGCATCATGTTTAAAATCTTTGTCAAACATATACTTCACCGATTGAGCATTAGTTTTAATAAAAAATTTGATTATATAAACCGTCCTGAAACTTAAGAACGCATTTCACAATGGTTAACATTTTATGTGCAACCGTTGAATACTTCTTTTGACTATCAGTCCATTTCCCGAAATGAAATCGTATCAATTCTTTAATATTATTATGGGAATTCACTTGTTTAAGTATTCCTCCATAACTAAAATTAGAGGCGTTAGTTTCAATAATTTTTAGCCAAGCGGGGTTAGCTAAAGTTAAGAAAGGCAAAGATTTTACAAGTTGCTTAATGGGTTTTACAAGGTTTGTATGGCTATCAGTCCAGGGACCTTGAAAGCCCTTTTTTAATCTATCATATAAGGAAGCTAAATCTGTTGACAAATTCTTATAAAATGGGGATATATAATCCAAACTCCTTAAGAATTTTTGCAATTGGATTTTATCAGTGATAAAATCAGGAAATTTATTATCAAAATCAATAGAACGCTGAATATGGACTATCTTCCCTCGACAAATATTGTGACCTAAAAATCTAATACTTGTCTGGAACAAACTCAATTTTGGTTTAGATATTACCAAACCATTTTGTATCACAATCTTTTTAATCATATCAAGATGTTTAAAGTGTAATTCTAATGTTTTTGAAAACACCAGAATATCATCAATATAAACAATGATGAAATCCATATGTGGATTAAAAATGTCATTCATTATTTTCTGGAATTCAGAAGGAGCATTTTTCAATCCAAAAGACATCATATTTCATTCAAATTGATTGAATGGGACATTGAAAGAAGTTCTATAAGTGTGCTCTCTAAATATCTGAATTTGCTAATAACCAGATGTAACACCCCAAATCTGGTACGCAAAACGCTACAAGTTGCTCATAACCCCGAAGGACCACAAGCTAACCCATGTCTGATATCTGTAACTAGGCACTGCATAATATACTGTATAAATGCGGAAAAAGGCTGAAAGGCCATAAGGTTCAAATATTTGATAAAACATAACATCTGGAAATACCGTATATCAATACCAAAACAAGACTGAAATAACTGTTTGAACATTCTATAGTCTGGAAGCCTCTAAACTGTCTAAAAACTGTGGAGTTTATGGGACATATCCCCAACTAACTCCAACTACTCAAATGAACTAAGTACTGAAAGAATGAAATAATCAAATAATAATATCCTCGAATGGTGAGGACTCATTGCTAGTTTGAATGCTGAACGTCTGATCTACTAAGGATGCTCTGAAGCTCGTACTTCTAAACCTATGGTATAAAACACCATAGCACAAATGTGCCAGTATGATTGAATGTACTAGTATGCAAGTGAGGTAAGCTGAATGCAAGGGGTTTATATGCATGAACAATACTAACTGACTGAATAACATGAACATGAGAATACATGCATGAATACGTGAACTGTAACTGAGATCATAACATCACTGAATCTGAATACTGATAACATAGGTTTTGTATAACTGATATACTATTATCTGAATGACTGTGTCTGACAGTCCTGTTTCTGATGGAACTAGCTGAGTTTCATACTGAACTGGGTGACTGTATCTAACAGTCCTGAATTCTGTAGAACTATTTATGTTCTATTACTGAGACTGAGACTGTAACTGTGGGAATGGGACTGAATGACACTAAGCTGGGATTTCTGATAGACTGAACTTACTTAAGGGACGTGAACATTGAACATGTCTTATATGACTGGTACTTTTGATATACTGAAATCTCATACTGAATATGCATGTCTGATGCATGGATATGTGACAGATAGTCTTCATGAATGCATGACTGAAATTACTGAGAAACTGAGTTTCTCGTGATAAGACACTACCAGAAATTCGCTATTTTTCGACCGAAAGTTCCGACTGAAAAAAAGTAGTCACAAATTTCCGACTACTTCAGTCGAAAAATTGACATTTTTATTATTTTATTTTATAAAAAAAAATTCCGATACTATTTGTGACTACAACAGTCAGAATATTAGGCGGTAAATTTTGAAAAATATGTATTTCGACTGTTGTAGTCTAGAATATAAATAATTAAATAAATATATTAATAAATATATAATTAGACTCTTATACAGAAATTAAATAATTATTTAAATAAATTATTATAAATGTATTTCTGACCACTGTAGCCGGAACTATAAATAATTGAATAAATAAATTATTAAATATAAATTTTCGACCACTATAGTCGAAAATACTAAAGCTAATTAAATATATGACTAAATATATAATCATACCCTTATACAAAAATTAAATAATTATTTAAATAAATTATTACCAATATATTTCCAACCACTGTAGTCGGAAATATAAATAATCAAATAAGTAAAGTGTTGAATATATATTTTCGACCACTATAGTCGAAAATATAAATAATAAAATAAATAAATTATTAAATATATGCTTCGGACCACTATAGTCGAAAATACTAATAGCTAAATAAATATACGACTAAATATATAATCATACTCTTATACAAAAATTAAATAATTATTTAAATTAATTATTACCAATATATTTCCGACCACTGTAGTCAGAAATATAAAATATATAATATGTAAATTATTAAATACATATTTTCGACTATAATAGTCAAAAATATAAATAATAAAATAAATAAATTATTAAATATATTTCTGACTATTGTAGTCAGAAATAGTAATAGCTAAATAAATATATGATTTTATACAAAAAATAATAATTAATTAAATATAATAAAAATATTTCCAACTATTATGGTTGAAAATATTATAAATAATTAAATTTATTAAATTTTTATCTGACGAAAGTAGTCGGAAAGCTATATTTAATTATTAAACAATAAATATAAGATAAAAAATAAACATATCAACTCTCACTGTCGTCTCTCTCTCTCTAAACCTCACTCTCACTGTCGTCTCTCTCCCTCTCTAAACCCTAGAATTAGCGGTGTCATCACTCTCACTGTCGTCTCTCTAAAACATTAGCGGTGACGGTTACGGTGATGGTGAGTTGCTAGATTTTGTAGTTTTCCTACTATTTGTTGGTATTTTAGATAGGTAAAAGAATGGGTTTTGCTTGATTTTCTAGATTCATCTGTAGTGAGTTATTTCATTTGCTATGCTTGTTCAGATTTTTAGTTTTTAGTTTCATCTGTAGTGGTTCTTTTGGGTTTTGGGTTCTTTTTTATGGGTTTAGTTTTAAGTAGGCTTCATCCGAGTTTTGAACTGCAATATGACGATGGCTTCATCCGGTTTTTGAACGTTATGCTACTTGTATGCTGCTATTTTGGTAGGCACGGATGTAGCCAAGTTGATCGCTATCTTCATTACATGTCATTGGCACATCATCGGCTTAGGACTATATCAGACTAACTGTTAGTACATAGGTTTAATTTCTTTTAAGTGTTACAAAAGCAGTTTTAGGTAAAATCTTACAGTGGATTTCATACATTTGGCTATTCCATTTGTGTGATGTATTTAGCCAAAGTTTTTGATTGATATGAGCAAATATTATTGATTATCAGTTTGGTCTAATCTTGGTTTGCTTGGTGGTGTTTGACAATGTATTTAGTACATTGGAATGGAATGAATCCAAATGTGATTCATATAGTCGATTTCAACTTAAGACGCTTTCCTTCAAGTGTAATTTTGCAATCTCTGTTCTGATGAAATTTAGAGTTACTGATATTGACGTTGTTGCTTTTGGGGTTTATTTTGCAATCTTTGTTTTGGAACTGTGTAAGGATGGTGAGGTATTTGATTGGATTATTGCGAGGGGGAATTATACTGAGAGGGCAGCAGCTGCTGTGACTCGCACAATTGTTGAAGTGATTCAGGTGAAGATTTGTTTTTTCCTATTTTTATTGCTGTGCTGTTCCTTAGTTATTTAATGATCTACTCTTAAAAGTGTTATTTATATTTGAAATTTTTGTTAGCAAAGTAGAATGGGTAAATTGTCACAACAGCTTAATGAATTGCCACAGTTTCTTAATATACTTTAGGGTAGTAATGATGTAAGAATGTGTTTAGTCATGTAAAGGAATGAAAAAACCTTTGTTGTGCTAAGTAGATCGCTTTCTGTAAAGAGAACTAGCCTGTTGGCAATTAGGATTCGTAAAATTAATGAAGGAGTGAGATAGCTTGGGCCGTTCCTCATTTTGTCATAGATCTATTTTGAACTCCTATCAAGTAAGTTTCAAAGTTATTATTTTTCAGTTAGTTGCACGGTATGACATGCTACATTATCCAACTTAAAAGTTGGGTAAAATGATTTGTGGATAATTGGTGTATGCTTTCTTTGCACTATTTATCTTGGAGATCTGTAAAAGGAAAGACATTAACTGCGTGACAAGATACAAATTTACCAATATTTTGAATTGTATCTAAACATGGCTGGTTAGTTATTATTCGATATTCACTTCTTTTTTGGGTTATAGATGTGCCATAAGCATGGAGTCATACATCGTGACCTAAAACCTGAAAACTTCTTGTTTGAAAACAAGAAAGAGACAACACCATTGAAGGCAATTGATTTTGGTTTCTCAGTTTTACAGGCGAAAGATTTAATGAAATTGTAGGAAGTCCATACTACATGGAACCCGAGGTACTTAAGAGAGATTATGGTCCAGAAGTAGATGTATGGAGTGCTGGAGTAATTCTCTACATCTTACTGTGTGGTGTTCCACCATTTTGGGCACGTTAGTGTCCTTACCCTCAAAGGGTAAGTTTTTGGTGAATCACATTGCAAAATGTCTTGCAGGTTGCTATTCTACTACTAAACGGATTGATAAATTCTCCAACCAAAGGGCAACCTTCATCTTATTCTTGTCTCTCTTTTCACTCTCCATATTTCGGTATTATTACCACCACTCTTTTTTTATGGGGCGAGGGCACTTAAGGGGACTTACTATTCCTTGAGATCCTGTTAGGAAAAATTATTGAAACAGAATGCCCAAAAATTGTTAAATCTTAGAAAGAAGAATGCACTTTTACTGTCAATTCAAGAACATAAAGGAAATCTATTTCAGTAGACTACTTTTGGTGATTTTGTACTTCACCAGAATATTTGGTGATGCCTTCTTGCTAATTTTATTTATCAAGGGAAAATAATTCTTGCTCACCTACAATCTTGTGTCTAGGAGCGGCTTTCATAAAATGAGATTCGTAGAGTAAAAGAGACAAAACTTTTTGTAGTGATGATTATATGGAGTAATATTTTTGTGTATTGCAGTTGTTCTTCTTTTCAAATTATTTTGGCCGGGAGACATGGTATTTACCCATTGAAAATGACTTGGTGAAATGCATCTTGACTTCCTCCGATTTATCCAACTTTGACCATTGCCCTATTAAATTGATACTCTAAACCTCCCAAATAGCCTGCTCCAATTTTATTGCAATCTCAAATAAGCATTGCTGGTAAAAAGAATTTTCTCACTGTAGTTTCTTTTGGTATATTAATTAGCATTCCTAATAATTTGTTTCCAAGCAAACTGTGTTTGGCAAATCAATTATACTATGTCCTTTAGTTTATACTCAATAATAATCATCGAAAAGAAGAATGTCATCTAGTTGTTGTAGTATTTTATCAGTCAACTGTTAAATGCTCGTATCGATTTTATTATGGTCAGCATGGTGTTTAATATAATTTCTTTTTTCATCATTATAGAAATTGAACAAGGAGTTGCTCAAGCGATCATTCATTCTGTTGTGAATTTCAAAAGAGACCCTTTGCCTAAGGTCTCCGACAATGCAAAAGACCTTGTGAAGAGGATGCTTAACCCTGATCCTAGCAAGAGGCTTACTGCTCAAGAAGTTCTAGGTAAAGCACTGGCCTAAAAGAGTTCTCTTCATTTATTTCATAAGACGTGTTAAAATTCATTACTCCTCGTCAAAGCATAACTTAACATTTTTGCTTTACGGCTTATAGATCATCCCTGGATATAAAATACAAAAAAGAATCCAAATGTTCCTTGGGTGAAACAGTGAAAGCAAGGCTCAAGTAATTTTCTATGATGAACAAGCTAGAGAAAAGAGCTTTAAGGGTGCGTATCAAACTCTTTGTAAAATGAGGAAGCGGTTGATGTTTCTTCTTTTCTTTCTTTATTTACTGCGAATATTTTTCTTGTAACAGCTGGAAGTCTTTGTTTGAATTTTCTTCAATAAATTTCCTTTCTACCTCACAGATGATTGCTGAGCATTTGACGGTGGACAAAGTGGCTGGAATAAAGGAGGGATTCTAATTGATGGATATAGGTAACAAAGGGAAGATTAACATTAACGAGTTGAGAGTTGGGTTGCAGAAACTTGGCCATCAAATTCCCGAATCTGATGTACAAATTCTTACGGATGTTGTAAGTATTGAATTCTGTGCATTGTATTTGACTTGTAATCCTCTTTTATTACCTAGTTGAATACTTGAACCATCCCAAAACAATAAAATAGACGAATAAATCAATATTTTACTGCTGCTGTTAGTTCAATCTTGATAACTCCTCCATGCCCCCTTGCCCCCTTGCCAGCATCTGGATCTTAGTTAAAGATGACTCGTATAACTACATAACAATATTATGTAACTTCACTACACAGTTATAGGTGCAACAGGGATCTGAAATTTCTGCATGAGTAACTTCAGTACACAGTTCGACTTGTTGGTGGTGCTCCCTCATTGTAACCATATTCACAGCAGGTAGTGTAGATGCTACAGAACCCATAAAGAGACTTATGAAATGAGAGAATTTCTTCTACTATAGAGGAAGGGCTATTAAGTATATCTCCTGTCATGTTTTTCAGAATAGTAATGTTTTTTTTGCTTCCTCTCTTTCATAACTACTGAAAAATACTTGTTTCTAAGAGTCACCAAGCTTAATCCAGACAGTGTGAAATTGATATGACCTTAATAGATGAACTTTTACAATAGCATTGACCTGTATATGGGTAAAATTTTGTAGAAATTCTTAAATGGGGGAGTAGATGTACATCTTTCTACGGCCTTCAAAGAGACATATAGAAAGAAAAAGCCGGACGGTATAAGAGAAGAGTGGGTCGAACCGCGTGCTAAGGATGCATATGTAAGATAATAAATTTTATATATATTATTTTCTTATTATTCAACTTAGCTTGTTTACTTAATGACAATTATTTCTTTCAGGAGGAATTTAAAAAAAGCATTGAAGATTGGCGTCAAACTCAACATGCTTCAAAGGATGGTATCATGGTCCAACCATCGCTTGCTGATATGACTAGAATATGGACAACTGTGGTAGGTGGTCCAAAGAAGGGTAAAACCTATGGTCTTAGAGTTAACCAATCCTCGAGCCATTTTCCCCAATGTTGCCCAACTCTGCTTCTATTTTGCAAAATGCGGAAGAATGGAAGCGACGAGTACAAAAATTGAAGAGTTGATGCAACACTGTGTAATTAGTGATGCCAAATTTGCCAAGTTTGAGGTGTTAGTTAAGAAGCATATGCCGCAAGTATTTGAGGATGGGGAAGATAGTGAATCAGATGATTAGATTAGATTGTAGTGGTTGGTTCTTGTTTATGATTGTGACATTTAGACTTAAACTATTACAATTGGTGTTTGTTTTTGGATTGTGACATTTAGACTTGGCTTGAAATGCTTATACTATTTGATTCCGCTATTTGTTTTGGATGTTTTAAAGTGGTTGAATTTTTAAGTTTCAGTTTTATTTGTAATTTTTAAATTCTAGTTGAACATGAGAGGGTATTTAGACTACAATGATTGGAAATAATTTATTTAATAGATAGTTTTTTATCAATAAATAATTATTTAAGATACACATTATTTCTGACTATGATGGTCTGAAGCATGATAAAAATTATAAATTATTTTCGTCAACCGTGGTCGGAAACAATGTATATATTAAATAATTATTTATTAATAGTCCGACCACCGTAGTTAGAAGATTTTTATTTAATAAATAATTTTTAATAAATATTCCGAAGATTTTATTTATTAATATTTTACTATCGTAGTCGGAAGTTTTTTATTTATTAAAGAATTTTTAATAAATATTCTGACTACATTGGTTGGAAAGTTTTTATTTATTAAATAATTATTTTTAATTATTAATTTAGTATTTTCGACTGTAATAGTCGGAAATTTCCGACAGATGTGGTCGGAAATATTTTTCTGACAAGTTTTTTTCCGACTACTATTATACAACGGGAATGTGGTCGAAAATAACTTATTTTTTGACTATATTCTGACTACAAAGGCTGTCGAAAAATACCAAATTTCTGATAGTGATAATACATATCTGATGCATGAATACATGACTGACATGATACATGAACATATGATTGGATATGCAAAGGTATTTGATACCAAGTTTATAACTAAATTCTGAACATAAAACTGAATAAGCTTAAGGAAAGCTATTATCTTGGGCTGTGTCTGAGTTTGCGGATAAGAAGTGAGGATACTTGGTCCGTATGTCTGCTTCTGCTTCCCAAGTAGCTCCCTCAACGAACTGATTTCGCCAAAGAACTTTGACTAGAGGGACTTCTTTGTTCCTTAGTCTACTAGTCTGGTAGTCAAGAATTTTGACTGGGATCTCTTCGAAAGAAAGGTTGTTCTGAATGTCTAAGCCCTCTACCGGGACTACAACTGCTGGGTCACCTATGCACTTCTTTAGCAAGGAGACATGAAAAACTGGATGCACTGAAGCTAGATCTGAAGGCAACTCGAGCTCATAAGATACCTTGCCGAAACGACTGAGAATTTTGAAGGGACCGATATATCGGGGATTGAACTTTCCCTTCTTGCCGAATCTCTTCACTCCCTTCATGGGAGAGATCCTTAGATAGATAAAGTCATTAATCTCAAACTCGAGATCCTTTATTGAACACACATGAACGGGAACATGAGAACATGACTGAGTTTATAACGTGTGACATAGATTGAGTATCGTGAACTGAACTGAGCCATTACGTACATGGCTTACGGCTGAGATTGGAGCTTGAGGGTCCACCTATGAGTATCCACTACTCCAATATAGGTTCCTTACATGAAGATGGAATGACATGTTTAGGTAATAAAAGTTTAGGGGATTATAATGTGTCTTCTCCTTGGGACACTACATCCCTCGAAGAATGCTGACTTGGCCGAGATATTGAGGAGAGACTGGAATGATGCACAGGGCACCCACGAACGGAATCATGACTAAATATTTGGGATCTAAGATAGAGTCATGAAACATGAACTGAGCTGAACACACAACTACTAGATTGGTTCATCTTAGAATGGTTACATCCATGAGACTTCGAATAGTACAACTAGGTGGGCAGAATAGGAAAATATGTGAACTTGTCCGTTTGACTATCAGACTGAAGTACTAGTTGTTCAAACTGATTCCTACTGACTGACTCATCTGATCTGCTGATTGACTGATGGATAAGTACTGGGCATGTAAGACTGAGCTGTACTTAGTCTGAATATCTAGACTGAGAATATGGAGTTTTATGAACATGAGAAAGGGACTAACTGAGTAACATGAGATAGCTGAGCATGAATTCATGAAATAGTTGTATTGTCTGAGAATGCAAGACCAGGTGTATAACATTATTTGGAAAGATTCTGTAAGCTGAGGTACTGAAACACACCTGAAATTGGACTGTGGTACTTATCTAATTTCTAAACTGAGGCTGAGGCTGACACTATATCTAAGACTGTAGCAGAGCCTGCAACTAAATCTGTAATTGAGACTCATACTAGGACTGAATGCTGGTTTCTGATAATTGAGGTTTATACTGGTATTGAAGTACTGAATTCTGATGGCTAAGTAATTGATAACTGAAAGCCATGGTCCTGTAGGACTATCTGAGTACTTTACTGAATATCGATTACTAAACTGACGCTGTAACTGAGGCCTAAGGGATGGAACATCGACACCACGGATTCACCGAGGGATCTAAACTGAGGGTATACATGACATAACCTGAGTTTGGATGATCACTAGGAGTGGAACACGAGTTATGCTGGCTGAGCATACTGTATAGTACGACATGAGTACATGAGTCGTGAGCTGCATGACCTGAGTCTGAAGGTTCTATATTCATAGGACATAATCCATACTATTGAGTAAACTGGAACTCCTTATACTAGGAACTGGAAACGCACATAATTCTATAGAAGGTGCGTAAATGTAAGTTGTGTTCATGGAACATGATTCGTACCCCAGAGTAAACTGGGACTCCTTATACTAAGACTGAAATCGTACATGATTTTCACTAATGTGTACAAATATGCGCGATGATCATGGAGCTGACAGGTAGCACATAAATAGATATCATGATACTTGATGGGTTTTGAGGATCTGTAATACTATCCTGAGACGGTCTGCATGATTATGTTCACTGCAGAAATAGACGAGAATGTCATCTATGAAAACTATGATGAACATGTCCAAGTACTACTTGAACACACGGTTCATCAAGTCTATGAAGGCTGCTGCGGCATTAGTAAGACCAAAGGACATGACTAAGAATTAGAAGTGACCATACCGAGTTTGAAAAGCTATTTTCGGAATATCATATTCTCTGACCCTGAGGTGATGATAGCCTGATCTGAGGTCTATCTTAGAAAAATAGCTGGCACCCTGAAGTTGATCGAATAAGTCATCGATTCTAGGAAGTGGTTACTTGTTCTTGATGGTGACTTTATTGACCTGTCGGTAGTCTATACACATTCTGAGAGAATCATCTTTCTTGTGCACGAATAAGACTGGTGCGCCCTACGAGGACATACTGGGTCTGACGAATCCCTTAACTAGGAGATCCTTCAACTATTCTTTCAATTCTCTGAGTTCTGCTGGTGCCATTCTATATGGCGGAATAGATATGGGCTGAGTATCTGGAATGAGGTCTATGCCGAAGTCTATTTCCTTTTTGGGAGGAATTCCTAGAAAATCTTCGGGAAAGACATCTGGATATTTATTCACTATTGGGATTGATTTAAGACTGGGAGTTTCGAAACTAGTGTCCTTAACTCGAACAAGATGATAGACACATCCCTTAGATATCATTTTCTGTGCCCGAAGGTAGGAAACAAGCTGACCTCTGAAAACTAAAGTACTACCCTTGCACTCTAGGATGGGTTCATTCGAGAACTGAAACTGGAAAACTCTGTTTCTGCAGTTGACTGTGGCATAGCAGGAATGAAGCCAATCCATGCCAAGAATGACATCAAAATCAGTCATTTTTAATTTGACTAAGTCTGCTAAAGTGACTTTCTGAGATACCATAACTGGACAGTTCCTGTATACCTATCGAGCTACGATAGTTTTACCCACTGGGGTAGAGATTGAGAAGGGCTCTGCTAGAATTTTGGGATTGACTCCAAAATCAAATGCTATATAGAGAGTAACAAAAGACAAAGAAGCTCCTGGATCTAGCAAGGCATAAACATGTACATGAAAGATCTATAACGTACCAGTAACCACATCAGGGGAATTTTCCTGATCTTGTCGGGACTGAAGAGCATATCGTCTATTTGGGTGTTGCCCACTGGTAGCACTGGAAGAGGCACCCTGCTGATTCGGGCAACCAGATTAAGCTGTAGGGCGATTAGGCTGACCCTGAGGACCTGGCTTGGGAAAATTTCTGACTTTGTTTCCTGGCTTGCCACATCCGAAGTAAATATCACTGCCAGTTCTACAAGTACCCTAATGGTGCTTGCCCCATGTATGATAAAGAAGCTAGGTTCGGGCACTGCTAACACTGCCCTGAGACTTAGAGCCTAGTGCCCTATCTCTGTTGCCATCTCTGAATTTCGGTACTGGAGCACTGGCTGAGGAAGGAGCTGGAATGGATGACTTTGGGAGGAATTGAGAACGACTTCCACCCTCTGACTTAGGCTGAGCAAAGTTGAAACTACCTGTCCTTGCTCTCTTATTCTGCTTCTCTCTCATCTTAATCTTCTGCTCTTCTACCTGTTGAGCATGGATCATAAGCCTGGCTATGTCCATCTCACTAATCAACATTGCAGAGCTGCACTCATTGACCATACTATCATTCACCCCAGAAACAAACTTACTCATCTTGGCCCTGTTATCTGCCACCATATGAGGAGCATATCTATTTGAGCAAACTTAAGAGAATACTCTTTCACTTTCATGTTGCCCTGCCTGAGGTTGATAAATTCTAACACCTTAGCTTTTCTTAGCTCTAGGGGAAAGAATCAATCTAGAAATGCAGTGGAAAACTCCTCTCTCTCAATAGGACCTGTATCTGCGGCCCTCTCTGCCTTCCATTGCTTTAACCATGTGTGAGCCACATCTTGCAATTGATATGTAGCTAGATCAAAACTCTCACAAGCAGTAACCCCTATAATATCTGTAACCTTCCGTACCTGATCAAGGAATTCCTGAGGGTCCTCGTCTGACTTAGACTCAAAAAAGGATGATGGATTCATTCAGGTGAAGTCTCGAATCCTTGCTGCAACTGAATTGGCCACTAGGTTGGCTGGAATGACAGCTGGTCGTTCATTCCAGGCAGCAATTGAATTAGCAAGAGTAGTGAATACAACTCTGAACTCTGCATGAGAAACATGTTCGTCCAAGGGATCTGCTTGGACAGACTGAGGGGCTAATTGATTTCTGTTTCTTTACTTGGGAGGCATGTTCTGTAGAAAAAAGGGAGAAAAAAATTAGACTGAGAGTTAAATTTGAGCTCATGCTCACTGGCACAACATGAATACTGAAAAAAGGGAAACTATTCTTAAAACATCTTATAGCCTCCTGTACATAAATGTGGCGCGCAACACACTCATGCACAAGACTCTACTAGGTGCGGCTTTCAGACTTTCTAGGACACTATTGAACCTTAGGCTTTGATACCAAGTTTGTAACGCCCCAAATCTGGTACCCGAAATGCTACACAGTGCTCATGACCCCGAAGGACCACAAGCTAACCCATATCTGATATCTGTAATTGGGAACTGCATAATATGCTGTATAAATGCAGAAAAAGGCTAAAAGGCCATAAGGTTCAAATATCTAATAAAACATCTGGAAATACGGTATATCAATACCAAAATAAAACTAAAATAACTGTCTGAACATGCTATAGTCTGAAAGTCTCTAAACTGTCTAAAAATTGTGGAGTTGATGGGACATGTCCCCAACTAACTCCAACTGCTCAAATGAACTAAGTACTGAAAGAATGAAATAATAAAATAATAACATCCTCGAATGATGAGGATTCACTGCTAGTCTGGATGCTGAACGTCTGATCTACTAAGGATGCTCTGGAGCTCGTACTTCTGAACCTATGGTATAAAACACCATAGCGCAAATGCGTCAGTATAATTGAATGTACTGGTATGCAAGTGAGGTAGGCTGAATGCAAGGGGTTTATCTGTATGAATAATACTAACTGACTGAATAACATGAACGTGAGAATACATACATGAATACGTGAACTGTAACTGAGATCATAACATCACTGAATCTAAATACTGATAACATAAGTTTCGTATAACTAATATACTATTATCTGAATGACTGTGTCTAATAGTCCTATTTCTCATAGAACTAGCTGAGTTTTGTACTGAACTAGGTGACTGTATCTGACAGTCCTAAATTCTATAGAACTATCTGAGTTCTATTGCTGAGACTGAGACTGTAACTGTGGGAATCACATCAAACATAATGGAGAAACATGGATTCATCAATTTTGGTCATAAATGAGTCATAAGGCATACTTACTATTCTCTTTGGCATTTTATCAAACACCTCACATGCATATCTTTAGGCTTAGGCATGAAAATTGAAATAATACTTTATGGCAATATTTTACACTTCCAATGCAAGAATTTCAACCACATACTAACATATTTTCATGATAGTCATTAAAGACTTCAACTTGTAAATCAAACAACAACATAAACATGGATATAATTCAATTCATACCATGGAATCGAAAGTTTATATTTCAAATAGGGTTTCTTGAGCTTCATGGGTGAAAGGAACCCATGAATCAACACTTGACATACCTGGGTGGATGATTTCTTGAAGATTGGTAGAGGAAAGCTTGAATTCTTGACTAGGGATTAGACACCTAGGGTTTCTTGTTCTTGGGGATTGATCTATGAGAGAAACCCTAATTTGGTGTTGTGGATGAATAATGAAGTTATGAGCTCTGGTATGGTATAATTAGGGGTCAAAAAGGGTGGAAAAAGACCCAAATACCCTTTTAAAAATGACTTAAAATTGCTGATCAAAAGTGACGACGGTTTGGGCGATGGTCTGTCGCTGGCTCAAAGGTCCGTCGGTCCATCCCGTTATACTTGGCCAGAACCTAAACTTTCTGCCTTGTCTGCGATGGTTTGGGTAACGATCCGTCACTAGATCGACAGTCCATCGGTCCTGATTGCCACACTTAGATAGGGGACTGATTTACTTTCTTAGTCCTGACGGCTTGGGAGACGGTCCTTCACTTGCTTGACGGTCCGTCAGCCTGACCGTCGCTTTTGGGTGGTTCTGACAGTTCTTTATAAAATGTCCATAACTTTTTACTCCGATACCGGATTTGGACGAAATTGGTATCGTTGGAAAGCTAATTCAATTTCCCATAAGATAACAAAATGTATACTTACTTTTGGGTAAATCCATGACCCTATTAAATGGTATCATAGCCTAGGAATTGTCAAAGTAATTATTTGATAAGATCTGAAGTCTTTGGCATAGATATGAACTTTTTCAACATGGATATGGGAGAAGTTAGTACTAAAAGTACAAAACTTGAAGAAGTAGATATACCTCTAAATCTTTATTTATTAAATAAATGAACTATCCCCAAGGTGGATATAAAAATCATTTATGAATATGGTTTTTTTTATATGGTGCTTTATAAGCAAATTATTAAAACTACTGAACAGTATTTAGCATTAAATGCGGATGAGCAGACAATTAGATTGTTAAATAAACATGATATTGAGATGTATAAACGTCATTATAATTTTATGCATATAGGAATGATGCAAATTGCATTTAAACCTTGACTCTTAAAGGGTTACCAAAGACATTTCTAGCTGTACTTCGGGATGCTAGAAATTTATATTCCAAACAGTCTCCTATGGTTTCAATTGAATCCACTGTAGCCTATGGTCTAGTATATTTTAACACACAGCCAAATTTGTAATTATATTTGACTGATGTGAATATTCTTGATGCCTTGACTTTAAATATAAAAACTCATGGTTATAATTATGCCCCTGGTTCTGAGTTAATTTGTCTTTCTTATAGAATTTATTACAAATTATTGTCTACTCTGAACACAAGATACAAACTGATAGATGATGCATCAAATCAGACCTTATTGGTCGAAACAAAATTTGCAAGATCCAAGGTCATCGCGAGGAGACCTATAAGATGGGATGAAATTGAATTTCCCAAAACATGGATCTTAAATACGGTTATTTCTCCGAATCAAGTCACGGATGATGTGACAAACTCTGAGTTATCCCATGTAACTCAGAATCCAGATGGAAGGATTTTTCTTCAATTTGATAATAAATCCACGATTTATAACCGACATTCTTTTTCTATGCCAAAATTATTGCCTTCTATGCATCATATATTTCCTATTGAACCAGTTTATTGTCCAGCTAGGAATCGTGTATCATCTTTACATACTATTGATTCTGCATCTATACTTGCATCTACACATTTTGTAGAAAAGATTAAAATCAATTCTAAACCAAATATTGTTCAAGATAGTGATAATATCTCTGGTAGGGATAACCTTACTCCTTCTAAAATAGAGTTTGATGTTAACAATGTTTAATATGACTCCACACCAAATTGATTTTAGTCTTTGTTCCCAAGCAAGGAGTTATATTAAAATATTTTTTTTAATAAAAATGGAATAGATTTAGAATTTGGTTCTTTGAGACTTATAGTCCAGACGAACTAAATAATATGTCTCAAGAATTTTATGAGAAGTGTGCATTACATAATCAGATTGTGTGCTTTGTGTCGTGGTTTATAACCACATATTTGCAATTATGTGTTAAGGTGTTGGAAATATCTTATCAAGATACGAGTGGTAATATTCTTCAAACTATTTAACCTCCCCAATCACCTTTTGTATTGCCTAATAATATTGGTATTACTTTTTCTGCATCCTAAAAATTCATTGATAATGAAATTGGTAAAGTAACTGTTGCAGAAATAAATAATCTGATTGCTCAGAACAATTATTTGAGACTTTATGTGAAAGGTTTGGGAGAACATATTTCTTCTCTTGATAAAAAACTTGATGAATTGATTGAGATGGTAAAAAAGCTTAGTGTTAGTCCAAAGTCATCTGATATTGCTTCCACTTCGGAATGTAAGAAGGAAGACTTGAAAACTAGGCCTTGTATTCAGAGACCTCTAGTTATTGAGGGATTTGAAAAAATGTCTCCCATAGAAGAATTGGAAAAATTACTTGATAAAAAGTTTTCCAATTTAATTATCAAACCCATTGATTTGTCTAATGCCTTTGCTGATAGCATAGAATCTACTCCAAATATGGGAAATGGTATCTACTCTGAACTTAATAAGCTCAGAGGTATGGTTAGGACGCAACCGGGGAAAAATATGTTGATATACCCCGCATGACTTCAAACTATTATCCGCGTCCAACTCCTCAAGATGTTCTGAAAGAGGTAAGAGTTTGAAATCAGACTAATACGTCGTATAGTGGAGATACAATTTATGAATGGAACTTGGATAGTTTATCTGAAAGACAATTATCTGTCCTTGTTCATCGAATGTTAATGTATTCTACTATAAAAAAAGTTACTGCATCTGCCGAGAATCGTCAAAGATGTATAGATACAACTATTTGTAAAATGATTGTTGCTGGTTTTACTGGCCAACTTTGTGGATGGTGGGATAATTTCTTGGATAATGATAAAAGAAATGCTATATTCGAAGCTAGGAATTCCACCGAAAGTTTTGATAACCTAGGAAGAGCATTAACTGCGAATAGAGAAGATGTTGTTTATACTCTTATGCTTACTATTATTGAGCATTTTGGTGGTAGATTTACCAATCAATATGAGAATACTCGAACACTCTTAAATGGTCTTAGATGTAGGAACTTAGGAGAATTTAGATGGTATAAATATACCTTTCTAAGCAGGGTCATGGATTTATTCGAAAGTAAGTATACACATTGGAAGGCGAAGTTCATAGATGGTCTTCCTCCTCTATTTGCTGAAAGGGTTAGAAAGGAGCTTAGGGGCTCGGGTTCCTATGGTGAAATATCCTATGCAAATTTTACCTATGGTCAGCTGATAGTAGCCTGTACTCAGCAAGGTTTAGCTTTGTGCAATGAGTTAAAATTGGCTAGAGAAATTAAGCTTGATAACCTTAAAGAAAGATCCCAATTAGGAGATTTTTGTGAGCAATTTGGTATAGATAAACCGGCTTCTACTTCTCAGGAAAAGGTTCGAAGATATTCTAAGTCCGATAAACCCTATAAGAAGAAGAGATCTAGGAATAGATCCAAAGAAGATCGTGAGATTCGTAAATCCCAGCATAAGTCCACCAGATTTACAAAAAATAGGTCTAAGCGCTATCTCGCCAAAATTAAGTATTACAGATGTGGTAACTTTGGGCATATTGCTCCTAACTACAAGCTCCAAAATCTTAAGTCTTTCGGTCTTGCTGATGATATTCATGATCAAGTTTATGGTTTGTTATATACTGTAATGCCCCAAAAACGCATCCCAAGATGTCACACGGTGCTTAGGGTCTCAAGTGATCCCAAGCTAACCTTTTTACTGGCATACTTACGAGATACTGAATAAATTACATAAATCTGAAAAAAAATCAGCGGAAATATAAAACTTTTCTGAACTTTATCATTACAAATCTGAATTTACAAGATTACATCTCAGCTTTTGCAAATAAAACTGAAATTAAATTCATTAACACTGCTGACTGTCTATGAAGCCTCTTATAGTACTGACTATAGGTAGTCGGGTCATGACTCCCAACTATCCCAACTTAATACGACTGAATAAATAAAATACAATTCTTCTCGAACTGTATGACTGACTCAAGCCCTTGAATCAAAAGGACTCATCACTTGCTGACTGGAAGCTGTGAACTGACTGAATATGGTATATGTGCTACAACTTGTACCTACATTATGAGATAATGTAGCACATAGACATATATGTGGATCAGTACTTTAAGGATGTACTGAGTATATGGGGGTGTATGCATTTACATAAATAATATCATTACTCTTTATAAAATCATGCATGCTGACATAAATGACTCACATAGCTTGAATAAAAATCTGAAATTTAAATCTCATAAATCATGAATAATGAAACATGTAGTATAAATCTCGTGAGTCATTTCACTTTCTTCTGAAATCTGTATTCTCCTCTTATTCTAACAACTTGTAAGCTAGATGAAATCTGAAACTCATTCTGTATAGTAAACTCTTTAGCTCAATACTTTAAATCCAAAAAAATATTTCAAGATTGTGGGACATCTTTGGGAGGTTATTCTAACCGACATAAACCATGTGAGCTACATGGAGTCCAATGTTTTGTCCTCCTAAGAAAGAAACCTCACATTGGGGAGAGGCGTCATACTCTTGCCAGGGAGTATAACCTCAACTCATTGATCAATATCTCAGCCTCAGGCCCATAAATCTCAATCCTACGGTGGTACATAGTTCTGGGGTATAAGACCTTGGAATCATACCCAATTCGGTGATAAATACTACTCCGATACTTATCTCAGATCCTTTAGGAAATCCACCTCTAAATAACTTAAGGGTCTATAATGAAGACCAAATTATACTTCTCTTAGGTTTAAATCATAAGTAGTGTGGATTCCTATCTTAGCTTTTGAAAGTACTTATCAAAACTCGTCAACAAAACTTGAGATCATAATCTCCATATAAACTCATCACTTGTACTTCAGACTCAAAATGTAAAGCTTTAATGCATCAAAATGATATTTAAACTTCATATTCAACCATCATCTTAAAAAAATTACAATCATCTCAATCAAGCTATTGGAAAAATAACTTATAATATGAATCTCATGATTTCAACATCTCAAAATTCATGCTTCATAATCATCTTAAAATCTCGAAAATTCGGAAAAAGGCATGGAAATATAAATAAAATAATGTAATTCAACTTTTAAACCATGGGAAATCACATAATCTTGCAAATAATGGTAATGGGTATAAACCCTAGCTTGATGTTCATGGAAATCATAGTAAAATTCAAAAACTTATATCTTAAAAGAAGTTTTTGGGCACAAGAACGCAAGGATTGTTCTTGTTCAAACCCCACATACCTTAGATTGTGAACTTAATGAATAGGCTTGCTTTTGAGATGCTACTTGTACTCTTGAATGAGGGTTCTTGGAATTTTTGCACTAAGAACTTAGAATCTTGGCTTAATTTGGAGAATGAATGGATAAATCTTGAGTTTCTTGGAGGAGAAGTATGATGAACTAGGGTTTTTGTTTTGAAGAGAATGAGGATTAGGGCATAAAGTACTTTGTTATGTAATTGATTTTATGTTTTTGGATGGATTAGGGGTAGGGTAATTGACCAAAATACCCCCCTTTAACTCTTAACGAACTGGAAAAATGAAATATTTGCGAACTAAGTGGCCACCGCGATGAGCCACTATCGTGGTGGCTCACTGGAAATCGACTACTAGGAACTGGAGACTCCGCGACACGGAGCCATCGCGGTGCCCCTTTGGAATGCCATTTTGGCACCTGGCGCGACGCACCAAGGGTATAAATGACGGCGTTTTACTACTGGAACTTCAATTAGCCATAACTTCTTACCCAGTTATCGGATTTGGGCGAATCTTATATCGTTGGAAAGCTAATTCAATTTCCCACACGAACAAAAGTCAAAATTAGGAAAAGTCTATATGATTTAAACATTGCTTACTTTGGAAGTCATTCCTTAATCTTATAAAGACGAAATTAGGCTTAAGAAAATTTTGGGGTATTACAATATCTCCCCCTTGGGAACATTCGTCCTCGAATGTGGCTAGATAGGCTAAGAATACAGAGGAAAATTGAGGGTGCACAACTGAAATAACTTGCTAAACTGATTCTACCTCATTCTAAACCTTTGAGTACTTCTGTGAGTGAACAAACTTATAATAAGAATAACTATATAGTTGAATCTTTGATTAGGAAGGAGTTGAATCATGGAAGACTATTACCTTCGACTGAACTTGTCTTTACTTATCGTAAAGAGCTGATTCATGCTGAGAGTTTAGAACTTGCTTGATGTGCTCATGGTGTGATCGTACCTATAGATTGCGAAGTGATAGTTTATGCAGGCATAAATCCTGAGAAAATGAGGCTAAGATTATACAATGGGTATTACACTGTCTGAGCTGGAACACTTGAAAAATGAAGATCATTCAGTGAATACTTATGCACTGAATCATGACTAGATATCCGAATTCTGAAACTGAAGCCTGATACATATACTGATCTGAATTCATAAATTTTTATGGGTGCGAACAACTATATACTAGAATTATCGTACGTATGAAACTTCAGGTAGTAAGACCAGACTAGTTCGGAAAATGGAAAACTATAGAAATCTATCCGTTTGATTGTTAAACTGGACTGCTGGCTATCCAAACTGAATCATACTAGATACTCATACTCAAGTGGAAGATTTCATCAACACCCTCATAGGGAGTTCTAACGATATGAGGGAGCAAAGAACTTTGGTCATGATCTGAAAAAGGCATCTGAATAAGAGATTACAATATTTCTACGACTCTATAGCTTGGAACATAGACCCCTTTGAATCATAGAATGGGATAGAATTTCTGGGCCTTAGGCAATGCTACACCTTATTAGCAAGCTTAGACATACTTCTAAAATATTTTCTCAACTATTCCTTTCCCTTAAAGACCATACTATTTGATTCATCTTCTAATTCTCACATGGCCATTGATATTTCCATCTACTCATGTTCTAAACTGAACTAAATTCCCTCACCATCTTCAAGCCTAACCCACAATACAAGATACACCACATAACACTGTAATACTAGTCTGAATCGTAATTCAACACACCTTGCACTTCACAACTTCTCATCTCATGCAAAATTCTCATTACCACTCTAACAACCACATTCAACCTCGTACTAGACATTTACTAACATGGAGTGCATTTATCCAAAAATATACAAACATAATGTTCAAGCCTACTTCTATAACCACATATGCACTTCTAAACACACTCCCATAAAACACCCTTGTGACAACCTACAAACCTCTATCAAGAACAACTTCCATGCACTACTCTTAAGAAGACATACATAACATATTCTGAACTGACCAGGTCATATACAAAAACTTCACTCAATATTTCTTCAGACTCATAGAATTACATAAAGCAAGCATACGACCATCTTCCCCAACATGACATATTTACTCTCTTCTGTCTACTCAACTGCTCATCATCACTATTTTTGACCTAAGGAAAAGGTCACTAAAAGGTTAGAAAATGAGGACCTATAGCATGAAGGGATACTATGCGTAACTTCGGCACTCATCTGAGGCCTGAGGAATAGGGAATTTAACATCATGAACTTATCGAAGAGGTCTAACCCGAGGACATGCATGATATAAATATGAATTTCGCTGCTCATTAAAAGTATTGCTTGAGCACTTGAACTGAACATACCGTAAAGCTTGAGTACATAATTCATGAGCTGTATGACCCAGATTTGGAGTTCATGACTTATGGAATGTGATTCCAACTGCTGAAAGAACTAGAACTCCTCATTTTGGGAACTAGGAGAGTACGTAATTCTCTATCATATGCATGAACATGAATTAAGATCATGCAACTAACACGTAAGGCATAAGTAGGTATTGGGACAACTGAAAATACTAAAATAAGATTGGGTCAAGCATCAATCTTTCTCACAGCTATTCTACAACTTACTGGTACAACAACTAGAATCTCAAAGCTTGACTTGGTTACTCATTCTATCATCTTCCCCTTAGCTTTAAGCCATCACTCTAAGTTTGCGAACCACTATATTAACTCTAACCTAACCTGTACTCACTTTGCTCTAGAGTCTGGGATATAATTAATACACAGGAAACCAAACTTACCCCGAAGGACTATATCTTCACGTATATCACCTAAAGCTAATACTTCTTTCTAAGATTTGACTCAAACTTCTATGACCCCAAAAGTCATCATATAACAACTTAAACAATCACCAACTTAGATTTTTAACACTTGACACGGATATCATCATTCTTTAATAAACCACGCTACTCCCTTCATACTCTGCTAACATCACATACTATCACATTTCCAAAATTACATTTTCTCTAAACTATAGGAATTTAGATCATACTAACAAGGATCAATAATATGAATCAAAACTCCTTAACTTAGCTATTAAGAACATCATATACTATACAACTAGTCTCCTTCCTCTTAGCAACTCAATGGTACTACTAACCACACAATACTTAATAAATTTTGAAAATAGCGTAGCCCTATATCACCTTGGGCACACCTAAACACCATACTTAGAAAATCATACTTATTCATGAATAGCTGGACTCAAACACTTGCATCCACTGTTCAGACATATTAGATCACTTTCCTATAACTAGTACCATTAACCAAGAAATCATCATATCATCCTTCATGACCACCAATCATTCAAACTTATTGTCTAGCGCTCAACATGATTTACAACCCCACCTCACACACAATTCTCACTTGAAAACTATAAAATAAAAAATCAAGAAACACTAGCCCACTTAAACCTCATAACAACAATAATCGATCATAATCATATGGCCTATCTTAATCAAAATCCACTAACACATCCTTCATCCACACATCATTTCTATATACCTATCTATACACCTAAACTTCTTTCACAGCTCTATAGGTTTCAACTAAACTCCTTCTCACAATCTCAGGGAACTCTAAATTAACAACGCTTATCCACCAAGTTGTTTTATCAATAACCTATACTTTTCTAGAACAACAAAGTCTGTCAACAACTCTTTTCATATTTCAAGCAAACAAAAATTCACCTCAACTAATCACTCCTTTTCTACCTTCTACTAAACTAACAAACAAGGATATATCACTTCATTACTAAATCAATCATATGCAAAAAGATTCGGATATACATATATTCAATAAATAACACTTACCACCCTTCTTGTCAATACACCTCTAAACCCCCAGTTCCAACCAATACAAGAATATCAAGGTGAACAATAAGTTTCTAGTGAATCAAAATAGGCCTCACACGGCTTCACTAGACTTTGATTTTTATGTTTTGAACTAAAAAATGAGATGAATAACAAGGCAACTATGCTAGTGAATCAAAAGAGCACCACACGGCTTCACTAGACTTTTAGTTTCAACAACACAACGATAACACAATTACAAGAGATAGAAATATCATGACCCAAATTGGGGCCTGACCGTGACAGACATCCCAAACCATGAAGGCCCGGAACGCCCTTCTCTATCTGGTAATTATGTACAACATTCATATAATAAAAGAAAATGCAAAAATATAATAGAATACAGAAACATGGTCATAATATGAATTTAATTTAACAATGAAGGATAAAACCCCAATATCAACAAAATAACATCTGAACCAGTCTGCGAAATCTCTACTACATCTAAAAATAACAACTATCTGAAAACTGGGACAAGGCTCCCAGTAGAGCAAAACCATAATAAGTAACATAATATGAAAGACATAGGCCTTCTGAAATAAAGAAGGCTTACCAACTGCACACATCACTGCTGTCGGAAAACTCTATGGCTTAGTAGGACCTCTGAACTAAACTTTAGACCTTGGGAGGTAGGGGGGTCAATACAGATGTACTGGTACGCAGAGAAAATCCAAAATAATCATTTATATTCAACATATATGAGAAAAATTTAAAGTAGTTCATAAAAATATCATATAGTAAAAAATTACATGGGCATTTTAAAAGACTGTGAAAACATTTGAAATTTGTGACACTCTTTGTCTTACTTCTGCGCTAGGTGGTGTACCCTACAATCTGTAATCCCACGGGCTATATGAGATCTGTCATTAACTCGGCAGCCAAGCCCCCAACCCAAGTGTTCCGCAAGGGTTGGAGTCTCTGAACCTACTATGCCACACGGCCATCGCCAGCGTACAATAATAATCTACCCATATCGGCAAATATGGGTTTAGGCTAAGAGTTACTTGAACTCATGCCTTCTTCGGGTAACCACCTAGCCCTCTTTATGCCTATTTTTAGTTCTGTAAACATGCATGATCTGAAAACATACTCTGAAATCTTTAACTCTATCATGGCATATGCACATATATGGTATCGTCATACCATTGACTTGCAAGTCACATTCTCTGAGCCATTTATAACAATTTATATCTCTGGTTTCAAATCATGAAATTCAAGACCACCATATCAACAATTCTTTCAATAAACTCATGTAAAACCATGTAGTTAATTCTCTTTATCAATGATTCAGTAAACAAAGGTGGTCATGTTAAAAGTCTCAATCTCATGCAATTTTTTCTCTTTAACATCACATAGTTATATGAAAAAACACCCTCTCAACAATTTGAAATCATATTCAAGTATAAGGACATTGAGAAAATATCTTTCAAATCATAAAACATGCATTTCAACTTTTTTTCAACAAAACCATAAGCTTTAATCCAATACAAGAGAGGGGGTTCATAATTTATGCTCTCAAACAATCTTAAATCTCAAATCCAATACATATACGTATACATATAAATCAATTTAGGGTATAGGACCACAAGTCCAAAACAATAGTAACATTAAAACATTTAGAGTACGTAATTTAGAACATAGATTCCAAAACCCCTTTGAAATTCTTGCATAAAAATCTTAAAATCATGCTCTAATGGTTTTAAGCCCATGTAGTTATTAGTATAAACTCCACGTACCTTAAATTATAAGATCTGAAAGATAGAACCTAGATCTTGAATGATGAAACCCGAATCTTGATTTGTTTCTTGGAGATATTGAACTTAAGGCTTGATTTTCTTGAATTTCTTGTTCTTGGAGAAAACCCTAATTTGATCTTATTTTGAGAGTGAAGAGGAAGTTTTTGATGTTGTAAAACTGATAATGGTTGATTAATAACACTTAAGAGGTGATTTAATTCATGTGAAATGTTTTTGGAGTGAGGTAAAGACCAAAATACCTCTACGAAATCACTTCCCAGTTGCTGAAATTCTCAGCTGATGACCAAGGCTGACAAGCCGTCAGATCTGTGACAAGCCATCAAATTTTGTCGTCACCTGGGAGCTAAAATTGATGGGTTTCTACCTAAGGCTGAAGACATATTTTGACAAGTCGTCATATTTGTGACAAGCCATCAGAATTGTCGTCACTCAGTTGCCAGGCTGATATGCTGGAGTAAAATGGCCATAAATTTTTGCTTCGGTATCAAATTTTGGAAAAATTGGTGGAGTTGGAAAGAAAACTCAAAGACCATTCATTTGATATATAGTAGGCTACCCAGTTCATCATATACAAGGATTCATGGTCGATGGAAGTTGATCCAAGTTTTGACGCTCACTAAAACTTGAACGATAGGAAAGCTTTCAACCGGTCCTTGAGTTAAGGGACCTCTATGATCTCGACTCATGCTCAAATAGGTTCCCACACTACATAATTGATTAACATGCCATATTTTCATAGGATTTATGGATTTTGGAACATCTACGCATAGGAAAAACGGTTTTTGTTCTAGCCCAAAATGCGGGGTGTTACATTATCTCCCCCTTGGGATCATTCGTCCCTGAATGATGGGTAGAAATGTTGAAGCTTAAAGGTATGAAATAACACAGACATGATGTGTCTTCTAAGAAAGGATATAACTAATCTGAAACATTTAAACTTCTATCATGAAACTAAATTCTGTGCTGATTTGACTTTACTTGCTTCAAAGAGCTGATTCATGCTGAGAATTTAAGATTCCCTTGAAGTGTTCATGATCCAATCATACATATTGAATTTGGAAGTGATAACTTATGAAAGTACGAATCATAAGACAACAAGACTTAGATCGTACATGGCTAATTACACTGTCTGAGCTAAAATATTTGGAAAAATTTGTGATTATACGCTGAACTCTTATGAACTAAGTCATGACTAAATAGCTAAATCTGAAACATGATGCTTGGATTGAACTGAATTCTCAATTTACATGGATGGAATAGATTATCTCTTGGGATGGTCATACGCATGAGACTTCGGATAGTAGGTCCGGGTGAAAAGGTGGAAAACTACAACAACTTGTCTGCCTGACTGTTAAATTGAATTTTTGGCTATTCAGACTGAACTATACTGGAAACTTATATGTATCTGGTGTATCTCTTCCACACCCTCTCTAAAGAAGTTCTTATACCATTAGGGAGGAAAGAATCTTGAGTATGAGTTACACAATGCATCCAACTACGGGATCACAATAATGCCATCACTCTATAGCATGGAATATAGACATATAACTCATAAACTAGGGTAGAATTACTAGGCCTTAGGCAATGCAACTTCTTACTTTCCAGCTTAGCACACTTCCCGAATACTTTCTTAACTATACTATTCCCCTTAAATACCATGCTCAATCGATTCAACTTAAAATTCTCATATGGGCATTGATAAATCTTTCTATTAATGTCTAAAGTGACTTAAATCCTATCACCGCGATCAAGCCTAACTCCAAACCACAAAATACAACATGCCGCACAACGATACTAGTCTAAACCATATGGTTCAGTCTTATATATATATTTTTAGAGATCACACCCTAAATATAACGTGTCTTACCACTTCAATGATGACTAACTCTGAACTCTTACTATAGATTTACTGGCACATATTATGTTCATCCACTTAAATCCCAACATGTCATTCAAGCCTATCTTTATAACCACATATGAACTTCAAGGCAAAAACCTATAAATACATACTTCACATAGTCTCTAAACCATTGTCAATATAACTCCCACGCGCTATCCCAAGAACATAAACACACAAATTTCCACTTACCATCATATGTATCAAAGACTTGGCCCTAAATCTTACTTCACACTTATGGTCTTATCTAAGACAAGCCTACAATGATCTTTCATCAACAAGAAACATTTACTCATCACCACTATCATTACATAAGGAGGAGTCACTAAAAGTCTAGAACATAAGACCCTGAAACATGTAAGGATATCATATGAGACTTGACACTTAATTGAAACCTGAGGAACAATGAATCAACATCATGGATTCATCAAAGTGATCTAAGTTGAGGGCATACTTGGCTATAATCTGAATCTCGCCAATCATTTGGCGTGCAACATAAGTTATGGGAACTGAGCACACTATAAAGCTTAAGTACATGAGTCATGAGCTGCATGACCTCAATTTGGAGTTGATAACATATGGAATGTGATTCCGACTACTGAATGAACTGGAACTCCTCATTTTGGGACTGGAAGAGTACATGATTTTTCTATTATATACATGAACATGAACCATGATCATGGAACTGAAATGTAAGGCATGAGTAGGTATTGGGATAACTGGAAAATACTATGTTGAGAATGGGTTGAGTCTCACTCCCACTTTCTAATATTCTATATCATACTGACATCACTATTAGAATATGAGAGCCTGACTTGGTCTCTTGTTTTATGATCTCCCCCTTGGATTTTAGCTATCATCTTAAGTTTGAGAGATCCCTTACTAGACTCCAAACTAAACTACACTCACTGAACTCTAGGGTCAGGAAAAATGACCATACATGCATATCATAGAACTTAACCCGAATAACTACATTTGAAAGTGGAAAACCCACTATTAATACTACCTTCTGAGACACACTTTATCTTTCTATAGCCCCAATAGTCAATCCCATAATACTTGAACACTTACTAACTTCAAATCCTTGTGAGTATCCCCATAGTCGAAGTGTACACCCTATAGAGCTTCAACTCTTATTTCTGTCGGTTCAACCTTCAAAACTCAAACTTAGATTCCAACCCTTAACATGGACATCACCAAGACTTTGATGAACCATGCTACTTCCATCATGTCCTACCAATATCGCGACCCCAAACTTATATCTCTCTACCATGAGGATCACGATCATATCATAAGGATCCACACTATAACTCAAAACTCCTTAACTTGGCCATTTAGAACACCATGTACCATCTAACTAGTATTTCTCACCCTAGAAACTCAACGGTACCACTATCCACATACAACATGTAATAGCCTTAGAGAAAATACCGCAACCGCATATCACCTTGGGCATACTTTTTACCTCATACATACAATATCATACTTTATTATGAATCAAATAAACTTGATCTATTGCATAGACCGTTCAAGCCTATTAGATCACTTCCATAAAACTAGTATCATTAACCAAGAAATCATCACATCCACCTTCATGGACACCAACCGTTCAAACTTAATGTCTAGTGCTAAACATGATTTATAACCCAACCTGACACACAATTCTTACAAACATTTATCATTAATCTTAAGCCACTATTCTTACATCCATATTCTACATTAAATTCAAGCCTATAGTCTAACATCAACCATTTACCACCAATGAAGAATGCAACATAATATACTAGTCTATTAAATTGGGACATTCTATCCAAATACCTCAAAAAATCTACTACATACCTTCTCACAAGTAGTACTAGTTTACAACTACCAATGAAAAGGAGGTTGGGGGGGGGGGGGGGGTAAAGTCACATAATAGACATGGTCAACATTAATCTTATATTATAACCCCATACAATCTTATCTACTTATACGGCTTTCTCACATCATACTTACTTACCCAAGCATACATTTAGACTACCTTCAAATTCCACAACAATCATGAGTCTATAATTATAACCTCCTGTCTAATCTAGCCTTTTTTATACTTCAAGCAAACAATAATTCACCTTGACTAATAACTCCTTCTCTACCTTCTACTAAACTAATACATAAGGACGTATCACCTCATTACCAACTCAATCTCATGCGAAAAGATTTGGCTATACCTATATTCAACCAACACAAGAACAACAAGTTGCTAGTGAATCAAAAAAGGCCTCACACGGCTTCACTAGACTTTGATTTTTTTTGTGTTTTGAACAAGAAAATGAGATGAATGACAAGGAAACTATTCTAGTAAATCGAAAGAGACCCACACGGCTTCACTAGACTTTGAGTTTCAACAACACAATGATAACAAGATTTTAAGAGATAGAAACTTGACACACAATAATCAATGATCTAAGAATACATATCTTACTCTATCTGAATCAAAAAAATCTGAGTCAAACACTCCCCCCACAGACTACTATACAATCCACACATGCTACTAGCTACTACATTAGTCTATCACTATAAAGGGGTAGATCATCCTCAAACATTGGTTATTCAACTTAAATATTTATTTACACAAAAGTCACCCTCACTCTAACTTCTAACTTTGTGACTTCACATCACTAACTTCTTGGTCCAACATCACTAACAATAGGTTATGACAATGATACTTAACTTATACTACTACTCGGGTGGAAATACAGTTCCAACATTCAGCTACACATCATCCCCCTGAAGCATGACATCTGTAACATAAATTTTGAAAAGGACTGAATACACTTAATACTGCAGGCTGAAAAGCATGATCTCATCAGAATCAAATTTCACACTAGAATCAATACACTCTGAAGCACTAACGGACTCTTCTCAAGCCCTTGCACAATTTTAAAATCTTATATGGCTCAATCAGAAAGGACCAGACCATTTCGACTCTAAACTTCTGAACTTGAATCGCCCCAATAATGAGACATATCTGAGCATATTAAAGTAAGGAGAGAATTAGGATAACTTTACTTTCATATGGGCGGCACTATAGCATGAATTAGAGTATGAAAGAGGAATATTCTAACACCATAGCACGAACCAGAACATGAAGAAAAAGAAATATTTCTAAACTCCTAGTAGCCTCCTACCTATAAGTATGGTGCCCTACATACCCATAAATAAGACTCTACCCAATGTAATTTTACAGATACCCTGGGACCATAAACCGTGCTCTGATACCAAGTTTTTCACGACCTGAACTGAGGCCTGGCCGTGATGGACATCCCAAACCATGAAGGCCCGGAACCCCTTTCTCTATCTGGTAATCATGAACAATATTCATATAATAAAAGAAAATGCAGAAATATAATTGAATACAAAAACATGGTCATACTTTGAATTTAATTTAACAATGAAGGATAAAACCTTAATATCAACAAAACAATATTTGAACCGGTCTGCGAATCCTCTAATATATCTAAAAATAACAACTATCTAAAAACTGGGACAAGACCCCCAGTAGACCAAAACCATAATAAGTAACATAATCTGAAAGACATAGGCCTTCTGAAATAAAGAAGGCTCACCAATTGCACACATCACTGATGTCTAAAAACTCTATGGCTTAGCAGGACCTCTGAACTGAACTTTAGACCCTGGGAGGTAGGAGGGTCAATAAAGATATACTGGTATGTAGAGAAAATCCAAAATAATCATTTATATTCAGCATATATGAGAGCAATTCAAAGCAGTTCATAAACATATCATATAGTAAGAAATCACATGGGCATTTTAAAAGACTCTGTGAAAATATCTAAAATTTTTGACACTCTTTGTCTTACTTCTGCACTAAGTGGTGTATGCTACAATCTGTAATCCCACGGGCTATATGGGATCTTCCATTAACTCGGCAACCAAGCACCCAACCTAAGTGTGCCACAAGGGTTGGAGTCTCTGAATCTACTATGCCATATGGCCGTCGCCAGCGTACAATAATAATCTACCCATATCGGCAAATAATACAAGAGAGGGATTTCATAATTTATTCTCTCAAACAATCTTAAATCTCAAATCCCATACATATACATATACATGTAAATCAATTTAGAGGATAGGACCACAAGGTCAAAACAATAGTAACATTAAAACATTCGGAGTACGTAATTTAGAACATAGATTCCAAAACCCATTTGAAAATTATGCATAAAAATCTTAAAATCATGCTCTAATGGTTTTAAGCCCATGTAGTTTTTAGGATAAACCCCACGTACCTTAAGTTATAAGATCTGAAAGATGGAACCTAGATCTTGATAGATGAAATCCAGATCTTGATTTGTTTCTTGGATATATTGAACTTAAGGCTTGATTTTCTTGAATTTCTTGTTCTTGGAGAAAACCCTAATTTGATCTTATTTTGAGAGTGAAGAGGAAGTTTTTGATGTTGTAAAACTGATAATGATTGATTAATAACACTTAAGAGGTGATTCAATTCGTGTTAAATATTTTTGGAGTGAGGGAAAGACCAAAATACCTCTACAAAATTACTTCCCAGTTGTTGAAATCTCAGCTGACGACCAAGGCTGATAAGCCGTCAGATCTGTGACAAGTCATCAGATTTGTGACAAGCCGTCAATTTTTGTCGTCACCTAGGAGCTGAAATTGATGGGTTTCTGCCTAAGGCTGACGACATATTCTAACAAGTCGTCAGATTTGTGAAAAGCTGTCAGAATTGTCGTCACTTAGTTGCCAAGCTGATATGCTGGAGTAAAATGGGCATAACTTTTTGCTCCGGTATTGGATTTTGGCAAAATTAGTGGCGTTGGAAAGAGGACTAAAAGAATTTTCATTTGATATATAGTAGGACACCCATTTCGTCATACACTAGTATTTATGGTAGATTTAAGTTGATCTAATCTTTGACGCTCACTAAAACTTGAACGATAGGAAAACTTTCAACTAGTCCTTGAGTTAAGGGACCTCTATGATCTCGAATCATTCTCAAATAGTTTACCAAACTACATAATTGATTAACATGCCAAATTTGCATAGGATTTATGGATTTTGGAACATCTACGCGTAGAAAAGACGGTTTTTGTTCTAGCAAAAAATGTGGGGTGTTACAAGAAATTTGGTACATAATATTCAATGATCTAAGAATACACATCTTACTCTGTCTTAACTGAATGAATCATAAGAATGAGGGCATAACTTTACACTTGAAGGGCTTATAACACACTAGAAGGCCCCTCTCAAGCCGCTTTATGAGACTTTTGAAACTTCTTGCTAGCAAGTCTGAGAGCGTTATCAGGGGAGGAAATTGGAACTTGCCAATCATGTTACCTCAAGAATAGTACATAGACAGAGAAGTATAGATTATCGTTATGGAATATGTGGAGGAATCTTAAGGCACATCTGACTTGGGCTTAGTGCACGATTTATATGAACATGAATAAAGTTCTTCAAACTTTGGAATTTAAAAGCACTGATGGGATACTTTCTAGTCCGCTTAAAATTCCATAACTATCTATGGAAACTGTCTGAGAAAGCTTTGTCAGTAAAGACTTAAGCTTGACTATTTCTGATTCCTTGAAAATAAGGCAAAGATGGCTTGAATAGAGTAAGAAAAAAATCTGCAGAAGTTTCTTAGAGAACCTTTTTATAGAACGATATAAGACTTGAAAGAATGGAAAAATTTCCTAAATGCCTCGTAGCCTCTCGAAGAAAAGTACAGACGTCTCCGTATCGTTCTGTAAGACTCTACTAGACACGACTTCATAGACACCCTAGGACACTTGAACATTACTCACTTTGGAAGTCATTCCTCAATCTTATAGAGACGAAATTAGGCTTAAGGAAAGTTCAGGGTATTACATATACTTTTGGTTCTGAGTTCGATTATAATTGCAATTTTGAATCTAAAAATAATGTTGAATTGCCTAATTCATCTGATAGTGATCATGCTAATAATTGTGCTGACTGCAATGGTGATAATTGTGTTTGTGATGAAGCTTTTTATAAATTGCAATCACAATTTGAAGATTTAGATTTGAATGTTCAAACCCTCACTGCTGATAGTGTTCTTGAGTTATTAAAAGAAGTTTCCGATGAAAAACTTTGTGAAAAAAATATTACTATTGCAACTAAAAAACCTGTTGATAGCGCCCCTAGTACTTCTAAAATTGCTGATAGCACTCACACTTCTCGGAGTACTGATATTGATTATTACATGCCTTATTCTTTAGCTGAGGTTAATAGACTCCTTGCTATAAGTCAATTACCCGAAAAAGATACATCTTTCACTGATTTAAAAATTGAGGTTGAAAACCTGAAAAAAGAGATTATATCTCTGAAGCAAAACCAAATGGTTTGTGATCACAGGATTACAAAAATTGAGAAATATATTTCTCACAATGATGTTTCTTTCAAAGGGAAGGAAAAAATGTCTAATATAGAAGAAGACGATGATATTGTCAAAAAATTTGATGTAAAAAATGATTATTTTTTGGGTATGATGCAAATTGTTACAGCTCATAAATGGTATATAAATTGCACTATATTAATTGAAAATGATTTCTCTGTAACTAATGTTTCCATGATTGATAGTGGTGCTGATGTTAGTTGCATTCAAGAAGGTTTGATTCCAACTAGATATTTTCAAAAGACTACACATATTGTTAAGTCTGCATCTGGTCATTCTCTTGATATTAATTATAAACTTCCTAATGCATATATTTGTCAAAATAAGATTTGCATTCCGCATTTCTTCTTTTTGATAAAGAATCAATTATATCCCCCAATTATACTTGGCACCACATTTATAAATGCAATTTATCCTTATACTCATATTGATGCTAAAGGATTTACTGCTACTTATAAAAATAAAGAAATATCTTACCTTTTTGTTACAGATCCAGTAACTAGGGATATAAATGCTTTAATTGATACGAAGCAATAACATGTAAATTTTTACAGCTTGAAATGTTTAGCATGAATATTGGTGATACCATGAAATTTGCTAAGATATAGGAGTAAATATAATCTTCGAACAAATGATTGTTGATATATGTGTTGATCGCCCCAATGCATTTTGGAATTGTAAACAACATATTGTAACTCTTCTATATGAAGACGATTTCTACTAGAACAAGATCCCAATGAATTTAAGACCCTGCCAAATGAATGTAGAGTTAGTCGAATTCTGCAAAAAAGAGATTGATAATCTCATACAAAATGGTCTAATAAAACATTCTAAATCACCAGAGTTTGTTCCAGACAAGTATTAGATTTTTAGGTCACAATATTTGTTGAGGGAAGATAGTCCTTATTCAGCGTTCTATTGATTTTGCTGATAAATTTCCTGATATTATCACTTATAAAACCCAATTGCAAAGATTCTTAGGGAGTTTGAATTATATATCCCCATTTTATAAGAATTTGTCAACGAATTTAGTTCCCTTATATGATAGATTAAAAAAGGTCTTTCACGATCCCTGGACTGATAGCCATACCAGACTTGTAAAACGCATTAAGCAACGTGTAAAATCTTTACCTTGCTTAACTTTAGCTAACCCTGCTTGGCTAAAAATTATTGAAACTGATGCCTCTAATGTTGGTTATGGAGGGATACTTAAACAAGTGAATCCCCATAATAATATTGAAGAATTGATACGATTCCATTTCGGGAAATGGACTGATAGTCAAAAGAAGTATGCAACGGTTGCACATGAAACGTTAACCATTGTTAAATGCATTCTTAAGTATCAAGACGATTTATATAATCAATTTTTTTTATTAAAACTGATGCTCAATCGGTGAAGCATATGTTTGACAAAGATTTTAAACATTATACTTCAAAATTAATATTTGCAAGGTGGAAAGCTCAATTAGACCCTTTTAATTTTGAAATTCAGTATAAAAAAGGAATTGATAATTCTCTGCCTGATTTTTTATCCATAGAATACTTAAGTGAAAAATGAATTTTTACACTCATTTCTTCTCTGAAAAAATGATAATCACTATTATAAAGGAAATCCCTTTGAACGCAGATATGCATATGCTTATTCTTGAAAAAAATCATACATTCAATAATTGAAGATGAATTCGCTGTCCTAATTTATAAAGAAATTAGAGATGAAATTGATTGGATTGATATTGATTTATATGGCTAATTTATTATGTGTAGCATGACTACAGATCTCCCCTGGCAAATGACCAGAGGAAAAGGTAAAGGCAGATGAAGATACTCCTCTTCTGGGGGAAGATCCGCCCTCTCATCATCACAGCCTTAGGCATCATATGCTTCATTATCAAATACCCCAGTGATAAGAAGGGGAAATATGAGTTTTATAAATTCTAAGATTCCACAGATAGGCAAATCTTCTTCACAATCGATCCATTTAGAAGATATTTTGGAGGATCATCCAATATATGGACAATTGTAGTCATATTTAACTGCAAAGCAAACAGATACGTTTGCTAACATTGCAAAAAAAACACTGATAGCAAACCATATGGACAACTTGATAATAGAGAGCTGATAGTTCTTGTTTAAAACTCTGAAATTCAGAGATAAAATGATACGTGGAAGATACTCCACAAATATTTGATTACTAACCGCTATTTTGTAGGAGAGTCTTATAATACTCGAACATATTATGAAACAATTATATTATCCATAGGAAATACAGAGATTGAACATTTCCAGGCTTGTGATTGAGAACCAGATGTGCATGGGTTCTCAAAAATTATTATTAAAAAGATCATTCATTACCCTTGGAGATTGGGGTACAACCTCTATGGCAGAAAGGCAGATGTTGCTGAAAGGTTCCAAAATCAATTTTACATATTGGGACTATATTCAGGCCTTCACCAACACATTATATTACAATATAAATAAGCATAAACATACATGGTTCATAAAGATTTGTACTAAGATATTCGATGAACCAATCCCTAACTGGTTTATTAATTGGTGGGCATATCATGGCCCAACTGTTCAGATATTATCGGATATATTTCTAAAACTATACAAAAGATGGACAAAGGTGTCCCCATTTATGACTGAGTTATACCACTCAGATCATGTATGCAATTTAGACAAGATTGGCCAGATGTACTTCTATATTGAATTCTCCATTCCATGGATTCATAAATGGAATATTTAATTTGGATTTACTAAAGAACAAATACCTTGTATTTATCTGATATTTTATAGTAACTTCTGGAATAAGATGATGCGCACAGATCCCACAACTAAAAATTTAAATGGTCAAGAACTCCTGGATACTATAGACAATAAAATTCAGGATTGTGTTAATGCTCCTCAAAAAAATATTGTTGAGGATAAATCCTTAAAACATATCTCTAGAAGGATCGTTGTCTATAATGGAGATAGAATGGATATGATAGAACAATATCTGGAAGAAGTTAAAAAAAATTTGATGAAAATTGTCGAACAACATTCAGATACTTCTATGAAGAACATCACCAGCAATGATATTGCAGAAGATGTTCACGACTCCCAGCCAATTAATTCAGAAGATACCCTAAATGAGGAAGCCATAGCCAGAATGGAGGAATTTCTCCATGAACTAAAGAAGAAATAAGAGAAGATGTTTGGAAAGAAGTTTACTTGAAAAAACTTTCATGATGTATGGGACCCGGATGTGGGACCCTTTTTACTATTTACACAGTAGATCCACTGTGCATAGAGACCCGGATGTGGGACCCATAAGTACTGTGCATAGATTTCTTTTCCTTTTCCTATTCTATATATAGGACCTTCATTTGTTAGGGAAGGTCCGAAGAAAAAAATTATTTTCTTTATTTCTCTCTCTAAGAAAAGTTTACTCTCCCCTCTCTCTTGTGTAACATAGTTCAAGGTTTGAATAAAAGGGCTGATAGCTACCGTTGTTTACTATTCCATCCTTGCATCCGGCCAGTCTTAAGGTATTTAATTCTTTAATTTTGACATACTTTAATACTTTCTTCCCCTCTCCTTCCGTGACTGTCTGGCTAAAAACTTTTCATATCTATGCCAGAGATCTAATTTCTCTTACTTAAGCAGTACTAATTTCGACTGTACCAACCATGAATATCATTAGCAAGGCCTAAAGACTTAAGATTTTGGATCTTACAGTTAGGAGCAATATGCCCAAAGTTAACACATCTGTAACACTTAATTTTTGCGAGATCACGCTTAGACCTATTTTTGTAATGCTGGTGGACTTACACTGGGATTTACGAATCTCACGATCTTCTTTGGATTTATGCCTAGATCTCTTATTCTTATAGGGTTTATCAGACTTAGAATATCTTTGACCCTTTTCCTGAGAAGTAGAAGCCTGTTTATCCATACCAAATTGCTCACAAAAATCTCCTAATTGGGATCTTTCTTTAAGCTTATCAAGATTTATTTGTCTAGCCAATTTTAACTCATTGCACAAATCTAAACCTTGCAGAGTACAGGCTGCTATCAGTTGACCTTAGGTAAAATTTTCATAGGATATTTCACCATAGGAACCCGAGCCCCTAAGCTCCTTTCTAACCCTTTCAGCAATAAGAGATATATGATGCATAGAAGGCAATAATTTTGGCATAGAAAAGGAGGGAAATTCAATTTCATACCATTTTATAGGTCTTCTCTTGGTGACCATGGATCTTGCAAAGTTTGTTTTGACCAATAAGGTTTGATTTGATGCATCATCTATCAGTTTTCATCTTGGGTTCAGAGTAGACAATAATTTGTAATAAATTCTATAAGAAAGACAAATTGACTCATGGTTATAATTATGCCCCTAGTTATGAGTTAATTTGTCTTTCTTATAGAATTAATTACAAATTATTGTCTACTCTGAACCCAAGATGCAAACTGATAGATGATGCATCAAATCAGACCTTATTGGTCGAAACAAACTTTGCAAGATCCAAGGTCACCAGGAGGAGACCTATAAGATGGGATGAAATTGAATTTCCCGAAACATGGATCTTAAATTCAATTATTTATCCGAATCAAGTCACGGATAATGTGACAAACTCTGAGTTATCCTATGTAACTCAGAATCAAGATGGAAGGATTTGTTTTCAATTTGACAACAAATCCATGATTTATAACCGACATTCCTTTTCTATGCCATAATTATTGCCTGCTATGCATCATATATCTCCTATTAAACCAGTTTATGGTCCATCTAGGAATCATGCAACATTTTTACATACTACTGATTATACATCTATACCTACATCTACACGCTTTGTAGAAAAGATTAAAATCAATCCTAAAACAAATATTGTTCAAGATAGTGATAATATCTATGATAGGGATAACCCTGCTCTTTCTTAAATGGAGTTTGATGTTAATAGTGTTTAATATGATTGCCCACCAAATTGATTTTAGTCTTGATTCCCAGGCAAAGAGTTATATTAAAAAAGAATTTTTTAATAAAAAATGGAATCGATTTAGAATTTGGTTCTATGAGACTTATAATCTAGACGAACTAAATAATATTTCTCAACAATTTTATGAGATGTGTGCATTGTATAATTAGATTGTGTGCTTTATACCGTGATTTATAACCACATATTTGCCATTATATGTTAAGGTGTTGGAAAGATCTTATCAAGATACGAGTGGTAATATTCTTCAAACTATTTACCCTCCCCAATAACCTTTTGTATTGCCTAATAATACTGGTATTACTTTTTCTGCATTCCAAAAATTCATTGATAATAAAATTGGTAAAGTAAATGTTGCAAAAATAAATAATCTGATTGCTCCAAACAATTATTTAAGTCTTTATGTGAAAGTATTGGGAGAACATATTTCTTCTCTTGATGAAAAACTTGATGAATTGATTGAGATGGTAAAAAAGCTTAGTGTTAGTCCAAAGTCATCTAATACTGCTTCCACTTTGGAAAGTAAGACTTGACAACTAGTCCTTGTATTTAGAGACCTCTAGATATTGTGGGATTTGAAAAATTGTCTCCCATAGAAGAATTGGAAAAATTACTTGATAAAAAGTTTTTCGGTTTAAATATCAAACCCATTGATTTGTCTAATGCCTTTGCTGATAGCATAGAATCTACTCCAGATATGGGAAATGAAATCTACTCTAAACTTAATAAGCTCAGAGGTATGGTTAGGAAGTAACCAAGGGGAAAATATGCTGATATGCCCCGCATGACTTCTAACTATTATCCTCGTCCAACTCCTTAAGATATTCTGATAGAGGAAAGAGATTAGAATCAGACTAATACATTGTATAGTGAAGATGCAATTTATGAATAGAACTTGGATGGCTTATCTGAAAGACAATTATCTGTCCTTGTTCATCAAATGTTATTGTATTCTACTATAGAAAAATGTACTGCATCTGCCGAGAATCGTCAAAGATGTACAGATGCAACTATTTGTAAAATAATTATTGCTGGTTTTACTGGCCAACTTCGTGGATGGTGGGATAATTTCTTGGATAATGATAAAATAAATTCTATATTTGAAGCTAGGAATTCCACCGAAGGTGTTGATAACCTAGGAAGAGCATTACCTGTGAATAGAGAAGATGTTGTTTATACTCTTATGCTTACTATTATTGAGCATTTTGGTGGTAGATTTATCGATCAATATGAGAATACTCGAACACTCTTAAATGGTATTAGATGTAGGACCTTAGGAGAATTTAGATGGTATAAAGAAACCTTTCTAAGTAAGGTCATGGATTTATCCAAAAGTAGGTATACACATTGGAAGGCGAAGTTCATAGATAGTCTTCCTCCTCTATTTGCTAAAAGGGTTAGAAAGGATCTTAGGGGCTCGGATTTCTATGGTGAATTATCCAATGAAAATTTTACCTATGGTCAGCTGATAGTAGCCTGTACTCAGCAAGGTTTAGCTTTGTGCAATGAGTTAAAATTGGCTAGAGAAATTAAGCTTGATAACCTTAAAGAAAGATCCCAATTAGGAGATTTTTGTGAGCAATTTGGTATGGATAAACTGGCTTCTACTTCTCAGAAAAAGGGTCGAAGATATTCTAAGTCCGATAAACCCTATAAGAAGAAGAGATCTAGGAATAGATCCAAAGAAGATAGTGAGATTCGTAAAGCCCCGCGTAAGTCCACCAGATTTACAAAAAAATAGGTCTAAGTGCGATCTCGCCAAAATTAAGAGTTACAGATATATTAACTTTAGGCATATTGCTCCTAACTACAAGCTCCAAAAGCTTAAGACTTTAGGTCTTGCTGATGATATTCATGATCAAGTTTATGGTTTGTTATACACTTTAGGTTTTGAGTACGATTATAATTGTGATTCTGAATCTGAAAATGATGTTGAATTGCCTAATTCATCTGATAGTTATCATGCTAATATTTGTGCTGACTGTAATGGTGATAATTGTATTTGTGATGAAACTTTTTATAAATTGCAATCATAGTTTGAAGATTTAGATTTGAATGTTCAAACCCTCACTGCTGATAGAGTTCTTGAGTTATTAAAAGAAGTTTCCGATGAAAAACTTCATGAAAAAATTATTACTATTGCTACTAAAAAATCTTCTGATAGCGCCCCTAGTACTCCTAAAATTGCTGATAGCACTCACACTTCTTGGAGTACTGATAATGATTATTACATGCCTTATTCTTTAGCTGAGGTTAATAGACGCCTTGTTATAAGTCAATTACCCGGCAAAGATACATCTTTCAATGATTTAAAAATTGAGGTTGAAAACTTAAAAAAAAAGATTATATCTCTGAAGCAAAACCAAATGATTTGTGATCACAGGATTACAAAAATTGAGAAAGATATTTCTCAAAATGATGTTTCTTCTAAAGGGAAGGAAAAGATGTCCAATATAGAAGAAGACGATGATATTGTCAAAAAATTTGATGTAAAAAATGATTCTTTTTCGGGCATGATGTATATTGTTACAGCTCATAAATGGTATATAAATTGCACTATATTAATTGATAATGATTTCTCTGTAACTAATGTTTCCATGATTGATAGTGGTGCTGATGTTAGTTGCATTCAAGAAGGTTTGATTCCAACTAGATATTTTCAAAAGACTACACATATTGTTAAGTCTGCATCTGGTCATTCTCTTGATATTAATTATAAACTTCCTAATGCATATATTTGCCGAAATAAGGTTTGCATTCCATATTTCTTCTTTTTGATAAAAACTCAATTATATCCCCTAATTATACTTATCACCCCTTTTATAAATGCAATTTATCCTTATACTCATATTGAGGCTAAAGGATTTACTGCTACTTATAAAAATAAGGAAATATCTTACCCTTTTATTACAAATCCAGCAACTAGGAATATAAATGCTTTAATTGATATGAAGCAAAAACATGTGAACTTTTTACAGCTTGAAATGTTTAGCATGAATGTTAGTGATACCATGAAATCTGCTAAGATACAGGAGAGAATAAAAATGATCTCCGAACAAATGATTGTTAATATATGTGCTGATCACCCCAATGCCTTTTGGAATCGTAAATAGCATATTGTAACTCTTCCATATGAAGACGATTTATGCAAGGACAAGATCCCAACGAAATTAATACCCTGCCAATTATTAGAGTTAGTCAAATTCTGGAAAAAAGAGATTGATAATCTCTTACAAAAGGGTCTAATAAAACATTCTAAATCACCATGGTCTTGTACTACATTTTATGTGAATAATGCGGCTGAAAAAGAACGCGGTATGCCGAGGTTATTAATTAATTATAAGCTTCTTAATAAATGTTTGAAATGGATTAGATACCCTATTCCAAATAAAAAAGATTTATTGTCCAGATTATTTGATGCCAATATATTTTCTAAATTTGATTTAAAATCTGGTTATTGGCAAATTCAGATATTTAGAGAGCACACTTATAGAACTACTTTCAATGTCCCATTCGGTCAATTTAAATGGAATGTGATGCCTTTTGGATTGAAAAATTTTCCTTTTGAATTCAAGAAAATAATGAATGACATTTTCAATCCACATATGGATTTCATTATTGTTTATATTGATGATATTCTGGTGTTTTCAAAACCATTAGAATTACACTTTAAACATCTTGATATGTTTAAAAAGGTTGTGATAGAAAATGGTTTGGTAATATCTAAACCAAAATTGAGTTTATTCCAAACAAGTATTAGATTTTTAGGTCACAATATTTATCGAGGGAAGATAGTCTTTATTCAGCGTTCTATTGATTTTGCTGATAAATTTCCTGATGTTATTACTGATAAAACCCAAATGCAAAGATTCTTAGGGAGTTTGAATTATATATCCCCATTTTATAAGAATTTGTCAACAGATTTAACTCCCTTATATGATAGATTAAAAAAGGGCTTTCAAGGTCCTTGGACTGATAGCCATACAGACCTTGTAAAATGCATTAAGCAACGTGTAAAATCTTTGCCTTGCTTAACTTTAGTTAACCTTGCTTGACTAAAAATTATTGAAACTGATGCCTCTAATGGTGGTTATGGAGGAATACTTAAACAAGTGAATCCCCATAATAATATTGAAGAATTGATACGATTTCATTCCGGAAAATAGACTGATAGTCAAAAGAAGTATGCAACGGTTGCACATGAAATGTTAACCATTGTTAAATGCGTTCTTAAGTTTCAAGATGATTTATATAATCAATTTTTTTTATTAAAACTGATGCTCAATCGGTGAAGTATATGTTTGACAAAGATTTTAAACATTATACTTTAAAATTAATATTTGCAAGGTGGCATGCTCAATTAACCCCTTTTGATTTTAAAATTCAGTATAAAAAGGGAATTGATAATTCTCTGCCTGATTTCTTATCCAGAGAATACTTAAGTAAAAAATGAATTTTTACTCTCATTTCCTCTCTAATAAAATGATAATCACTATTATAAAGGGAATCCCTTTGAACGCAGATATGCATATGCTTAGTCTTGAAAAAAATCATACATTTAATAATTGAAGATGAATTCACTGTCTTTAATTATGAAGAAATTAGAGACGAAATTGATTGGATTGATATTGATTTATCTAACTAATCTATTATGTACAACATGACTATAGATCAACCCTGGCAAATGGCCAGAGGAAAAGGGAGAGACAGAGGAAGATACTCCTCTTCTAGGGGAAGATCCACCCCCTTAACATTATAGCCTCAGGCATCATATGCTTCATCATCAAATACCCCAGTGATACAAAGGGAAAATATGAGTTTGATAAATTCTAAGATTCCGCAGATAGGCAAATCTTCTTCACAATCGATCCATTTAGAAGATATTTCAGAGGATCATCTATTATATGGACAATTGTAGTCATATTTAACTGAAAGCAAGTAGATACGTTTACTAACATTGCAAAAAAACATTGATAGCAAACCATATGAACAAATTGATAATACAGAGCTGGTAGTTCTTGTTGAAAACTCTGAAATTCAGAGATAAAATGATACGTGAAAGATACTCCATAAATATTTGATTACTACCTGCTATTTTGCAGGAGATTCTTATAAGACTCGAACATATTATGAAACAATTCTATTATCCACAGAAAGTGCAAAGATTGAACATTTCCAGGCTTGTGATAGAGAACTAGATGTGAATGGGTTCTCAAAAGTTATTATTAAAAAATCATTCATTACCCTTGAAGATTGGGGTACAACCTCTATGGCAGATAGGCAGATGTTGATGAAAGGTTCCAAAATTAATTTTACATATTGGGACTATATTCAGGCCTTCACCAACTCATTATATTATAATAATAATAAGCATAAACATACATGGTTCATAAAGATTTGTACGAAGATATTCGATGAACCAATCCCTAACTGGTTTATTAATTGGTGAGCATATCATGACCCAACTATTCAGATATTACCGGATATATTTCTAAAACTATACAAAAGATGGACAAAGGTGTCCCCATTTATGACTGAGTTATACTACTCAGATAATGTGTGCAATTTAGACAAGATTGGCCAGATGTACTTCTATATTGAATTCTCCATTCCATGGATTCATAAATGGAATATTTAATTTGGATTTACTAAAGAAGAAATACCTTGTATTTATAGGGTATTTTATAGTAACTTCTGGAATAAGATGATGTGCAAAGATCCCACAACTAAAAAATTAAATGGTCAAGAACTCTCGGATACTATAGATAATAAAATTCAGGATTATGTTAATGCTCCTTAGAAAAATATTATTGAGGATAAATCTTTAAAACATATCTCCAGAAGGATCTTTGTCTATGATGGAGATAGAATGGAGATTATAGAACAATATCTGGAAGAAGTTCAAAAAAATTTGATGAAAATTGTTGAACAACATTCAGATACTTCTATGAAGAGCATCACTAGCAATGATATTGCGGAAGATATTCACGACTCCTAGCCAATTAATCAGGAGATACCCTGAATGAGGGATTCATAGCCAGAGCGGAGGAATTTCTCCGCGAACTAAAGAAGAAAGAAGACAAGATGTTTGGAAATAAGTCTACCTAAAAGAACTTTCATGATGTATGGGACCCGAATGAGGGACCCTTTTTACTATTTACACAGTAGATCCACTGTGCATAGGGACCCAAATATGGGACCCATAAGTACTGTGCATAGATTCTTTTTTATTTTCCTTTTCTATATATAGGACCTTCATTTGTTAGGGAAGGTCAGAAGAAAAATTTTATTTTCTTTATTTCTCTCTCTAAGAAAAGTTTTCTCTCCCCTCTCTCTTGTGTAACATAGTTTAAGGTTTGAATAAAAAGGCTTATAGCCGCCGTTGTTCACCATTCTGGCCTTGCATCCGACCAGTCTTAAGGTATTTACTTCTCTAATTTTGACATACTTTAATACTTTCTTCATCCCTCTAGCCGTAACTATTTCTGGCTAAAAACTTTTCATATATTTGCCAGAGATCTAACTTCTCTCACTTAAGCAGTACTAATTTCGACTGTACCAACCATTTCGGAACCAAGTCAAGAAACTATAGAAAAATTCCTTCATATTTTGATAGAGTCTGGATCTTTCATAGTTAAATAAGCTAAGATAGTAAAAGCAGCTCTGAATTCGGCATGAGAGACATGCTCATTCAGGGGATCTTCCTGAACAGGCAGAGGTGCGGGCTGATTCCCATTTCTTCTTCCGTTGTTCTTTCTTGGAGGCATTTTCTGTAACCGGGAGGAATATTAAATTAGAAAGATAGTTTAAGTAGATATCATGCTCTTTCACATGACAAGAACGCTGAAACAAGGGAAACTTTTCCTAAAACATTTCGTAGCCTCTTGTCCATAAGGGTAGGGTGCTTTACACCCAAGCACAAGACTCTACTCAACATGGCTTTCAGACTCCCTAGGACACTTTAAAACCATAGGCTCTGAAACAAAGTTTGTAACACCCCAAAAATACACCCTGATGCAACACGGTGCTTACAATCACAAATGACCATAAGATAACCGATGAGCTGGTACCTACTGTGAGCACTGAGTAAAACTGATAGCAAAGAACATGTGCGGAATTTAATTGAAAAACTCCATAAGGTTTTAAATACTAAAACATATGATTTAGATTATAGTTCTGAAAAATGCCTGAAAAATAATACCGAGAAGATTGATAATGATAACTGATAAACTGACTAATTGTCTAAAATAGTCTAAAAAGCCTCTAACTGACTGAGGAGTTGATGGGACAACCCCCCAACTAACTCCAACTGACTACTGAACTGAAATAAACATAAATGGTCCTCAATATATGAGGACTCACCACTGCTGCTGATGCGCTGGAAAGTCTAAGTACGGTTGGGAACCTGAGCGTTCTAACCTAAGATATAAGATATCATAGTACAAGAAACGAGTATGCGATCAGTATTTTGAATGAACTAGTATACGAGATAAGGTTTGGTTGATATACATGGGTTATATACATGAAGTAAAGACCAAGCATCATGATATAACTGAGATAACTAAATAACTGATATGAAAATGTGAATACTATAAAATCTGAGAATGCATGACCAAACATATAACATAATTCTAAAATAGTATGTAAACTGAAATACTAAAATTTGATAACTGAATAACTGATAACTGTATGCTATGGTCAATACAAACCTGAACTGAATTACACTAAATACTGAACTGAGACTGTGGGAGCTAGCTATAACCGATATGCCCGAATGTATTATCAGGGTTCAACCTGTAACCCCAGTTAGAAGGGTGTTAGTACCGTGCCATGGGTACTAATATTGGCTATGTGGATTCACTAATCTAACATCCCAAAGGACGAGGGTGTCATGCCTAATTGATGGGGGACCCCTCAAAGTCTACGATGGCACCATAGGTCTGGAACCTAGGTACTGCTACTAATGTCTCATGCCAACTGATAGGGGAGACAAGTGACTCATGCCTAGTGACTGGGGATACGCCATCCCTACGTTCACTCGGTGCTAAGTTTTACTTCTAATTCAAAGACACTGATCACTGGACTGAATTGAGCTTAATTGGACTCATAATTGACCATAATACTGACTGAATGGTATTACTCATGGTATAAGTGAAATCATTCTGTAAATACTAAAAACTAGGTAAACAACTAAATTTTGGGTATTCATAACCCCCAGGACTCAATGACAATAACAATAGGAACACACTGAAACTTAAAAAACATAATAAGTAGTCATTGTTCAAAACCCAATCGTTTGAGCATTTCATCAAACACTCAAAATTCATAGGCTTAAGCATAAGAATAGTTAAAACATACGATTCTAACATAATTGAAATATTAAAATCATGGATTTAGGATTTAACATGCGAACATCATCATTCAAACGTGTCAAGGACAATTTCCAATGAAAACACTTGGTAAACATAATTTATAATCAAGATTCATCATAACTTCATGAAGATAATTCATAATAACAAGTAAAAATAAAAGCTTTAAACATGAAAGCTGACTCAATTATTACAATTTGTTGGGTCTGGATCTGCAAAATTTTACATATCTCAAAAGTTATACATGTTAAAATTAGACCCTTGTAGAATCGAATACCAAACTTTGGGCGAATCAAAGTCTCTTAGCTCAACTTTGTTATAAGTGATTCTTATAAATATTTTTCACCTCGATATTAATTCACATACTAGGATAAAGATCATGACATGTGTATTCAAAAGAAATTCATGGGATTAGCGTTAACACACGTAAGAACGATGCTTCAAAGTTTAACCCAAAATTATGAGGTGTTACATTATAACATTAATTTAGAGACTTAAAATAAATTAAATTAAACAATGGTCAGTAAGGATATTAATGAAACACCTTAGCTTTTGAACCTTAGAAAATTTCCTGAGTTTGAGCTTTCTGATCATAATATGACTCATGCTTACTAGTCGTATGATGTGGTTACAGTTTAGGGGTTTGGTCCTATGTTACTCAGTATGATTTTGGTTGTTTTATATCCAAGATATGAATGGACACCATAAGAGTAGTATGGAGATGGTACAAGTGAGGAAAGCCATGCGTATGTTTCTCAGTGTAAAAAGCCCTTGGTAGGCTACCTAGTGTACGGTTCTAGGGTACTACTCGTATGTTATGGATACGAGTTGGCCTATGAAGTTGTATGTTGGACAATGTTGGAGTCCAATAATTTTTCTATGGTATGAGTGGTGGGTACCACTAGTATTTTGTGTGTACGAGTTGGGGGGGGACTCGTACCCTCCTGTGGATATTTTCAGCTTTTAAGCTGAAGATATTTTAGACATTTCCCATACCAAAACCCTTAATACCCCACATCTTTAAACACATTGTAGCCTCTCATAACATATTTTGAAAGAATAAATTACTCCTAAAACTCTCTCTAAACTCTCTCAAGAAGATTGGGCTAGGGTTTTCTTCAACTGTTCATCTAGAGGCTCAAGAGTCAAGTTCTTTCTGTGAATCTTTGTGAATAAGGCATGTGAATATTTCCTCATTATTAGTTCATGAAAATCATGTGTTTAAAGTTGTGTTTATGATTCATTAATGGTGGTTTTGAGAACTAATGTTGAGGGTTTTGTTGCATATTATTGAGTATTGTTTACTCTTGGTTTTAATTGTGTTTATACATGTTTTAAGGATGTTTTTGCACATGTTGGTGCTTGGTAATTGTTGTTTCATGGTTCACCCTAAACTTGATATTTTTTACCTTGGTTTTGGTCTTGATAATGGTGTGCCCTAAACATGTTTGTGAAAATGTCTAAGAGAATATATTAGTCACATATTTAATGATGTTTGAATTAAAGCACTGGCCTAATGAATTTGAATGGTTGGTAAATAGTTTTGTGAAGGCTTCTTGGCCATGTAATGATTTAAATGGTGACTTCAGTGGTTTAATTATCTAAAAGAACATTAAATTGATTTATGTCTTTATTAGACAATGGATTTGAGTTCGTAAACTTTGAATTGAATTAGTGTCTCTGTTAGACAATAGGTTCAAGTTCCAAAGTAAAATGAATGATTGGTTGATTGATAATGGTAATGGAATGTGGTACGCTTGCAAGTGGTGTTGGTATAACGATACCAATAAAGTGCCTTTGGTAAGTAATTGGCTTAATGGTTATGTGTAACTCCCCAAAACCTGGTCCCGAGATGTCACACGATGCTCAAGACTATAAGTAGCCTTAAGTTAACCCTGTATGCCTTTTTGTAAGTCTAAATCTCATGATAATAGGAAATATAGACATAGAAGTCATGCTAAATGCGGAAATCTGTCTAGAAATAACTGAGAATAATCTGAATATAATCTATGAAAGCCAAATACTATAAGTCTGAATCAAAACCAGCAGTCTGACAGACCTCTACTACTAATAACTAGAGAGTCACTAGGATAAACCCCTAGCTAACTCGAACTTTCTGAAAAGAATGCTAAAGCATATAAAATAATAAGCTGAAATATCTAAATGACTAAGTAAATGAACTATGAGGGCTCACCAACTGTCGGATATAGATGAAGATGCTCGAACTACTTACACTGCTGATACTGAGCACCTGAACATACATTATGAGACAATGTAGCACATAGACATATATGTGGATCAGTACTTTGAGGATGTACTGAGTATATGGTGGTGAAATGCATAAGTAAAACATTATCTCATTATCATAATTTGTAAAACAATGCATGCCAAATGTAAATGACTCAATATCTGAAATACTGAAATCTGTAATTATGAATAACAAATCATGCTTTGTAAATCTAGTGAGTCATAACATTTAGTTCTGAAAGATGTACTAATATTTTGTCTGTAAATCATACTGTCTAAGTTAGTGAAAAGGGATCTCACTTCTGTATCTGAAATATGAAGCTATTATCTTTCTGTAAAGCATAATCTGAGTAAAATTTGTGAGCCTTTACACTTAGTTTTCTTAAAAGCTTTTCTTTCATTCTTTTCTAAAATCCTTTCTATTAGGGAGGTTCTTGTAACCAACATAAACCATGTGAACTAACATGGATTCCAACGTCTTGTTCCCCTAAGGGGAAAACCTCACAATGGGAAGAGGTGTCATACTCTTTTCAAGGAGTATAATCTAATCTAAGTGATCACATCTGTAACTGTCATCCACATAGAAGTGGGAATAATCTGATAATTTGTACCTACGTTGGTTACGTAGTTCTGTGAAAGATAGGGTATGCTATTTCCACACTTCCCGGTCGGTGCTAAATACTACTCCCTTTAATCTGTGCTTATTTTGTTGGAAATCCAATTTTAAAACTAGCATAAGGGTTTGTTATAAAACTAGTTATGCATTTACCTTATTTAATCTGTAATTAAAGCTATTTTGAGTTCTGTAATCTGTAATAAATTTGTAAAGTGGATTCCAAATCTCATCTGAGAATTAAAAGATCAAAGCTTTATTGAAAATCTAAAAATAATCTGATCATAAGATTCTTAAAGCATCATCTTTCTTGAAATATCAACTTATAATCTCGGGCTTAACAACCCATGCACCAATCTCATGTCAAAACATCATAATAATCATGCTTGGGAATGAAAACAATGATAATTCATCTCAAAATCTGGAATTTACTGCAGTAGGCATGAAAATATGAAGATAAACATGCAATTCAACTTCTAAAACACTTGAAATCTCATAATCTTGCAATTAGCAATAATGGGTATGAATCCTAATTCAAAACCAGTGTATAATCATTCAAAATCATATAAATTTGAAATAAAAACTTGGTTTTGGGCACAAGGATGAAAGAAGATCCTTATTCATAAGCCCCACATACCTTGGTAGATGATTAGATGAAGAATCTTGAATTTTGGATTCCTATTTAAGTTCTTGAAGAAGAATTCTTGATTATCTTATCCTGAAAATCCTTAATTTAGAGCTTTCATGGAGAAACAATGGAGGAATTTAATTTCTTAGAGAACAAACTTTGGAGCTCTAGGGTTTTTCTTTGAGAGATAATGGATTAAAATAAGCATAAAGTGCTTAGAATAGGCTTAATCTTGTGTTTTACTCGAATTGGGGGCTTGGGAATTGACCAAACTATCCCTTTTAAAATTTAATCGAAACTAGGAAAAAGGAAAGAAAATCCCAATTGACAAACCACCGCGATGCACCACTAACCCAGTGCCCCACTGGAATTTGACAACTAGGAACTGGACATTCTATGCAACGCGGAGCTATAACGGTAAGCCATTGAAATACCATTTTGGGCATCACCGTGATGCAGTACCATTGCGTTGAGATATTGATTTTGACAATTAGGAAATAAGACTCTACCGCGATGCAAGCTTATCGTGGAGGTCCGCTGGAATCGGACAGTTGCCATTTTGCAAGTCACCGCGGCACAATGCTTCTCCAGTTGGGATACTGCTTTACTAAAAATGCCATGACTTCTCAACCGAGTATCGGATTTAGTCAAATTTGGTATCGATGGAAAGTTTATTCAATTATCTACACAATGAAGGGTCTAAATCTGGGAAAATCTATATGTAATAAAAGTTATTCATCTTTGAAGTTAACCTTTGACATTCTAGGAGCGAAATTAAGCTTGGAAAAAGTATGGGGGATTACATTGTGTATGTGAAATGATCGTTTAAAATTGGGATTTAAAGCGGGATGTGTAGCTAGGTCATGAAAGTGGAAGTCCAAAGGACTAACACTGGAAACTGCACTAACTATTGCGGGTGTCTTTGTGACCGAGTGGTTCGAGTCCTCTGAATGAATATATGAATAAGAGGTTCGAGTCCCCCATAATGCATGTATTAGTGCTTAAGTCACCTTGATTATGTCGGGAGGTTTGAGTCTCCCATATAGGCATATACAGTTAGGGATATTCTCTGGTTCATGCGACTACACGCACTGGGATGTTTCCAACTAGGGTAGAGCTGAGCCCATATAGCTTGTGGGTGCCTTGATATATGACAATTATGATATACAACACAAGTTAATATTTTCAAAGCTCATGATAATCTTATTCCCTATCCCGACATGGTATATATATGTATTGTATTGGATGATTGGTTTTGAACTGTTAGTATGATATAGCCCGTGAGTCCATATAGCTCGTGAGTGCCTTGATATATGACGGTTATGCTATACAACCCAAGTTAATATTTTCAAAACTCATACTAATCTTGTTCCCTATCTCAGCATAGTATATATGTGTATTTTATTGGATGATTGGTTTTGAACTGTTAGCATTATATTATCCTTATCCTTGAGTTACATGCTAGTGCTCCACCCGCTAACCGTCTTTAACGCTGTACCCTCACGTGATGCAGGGACTGGTCATACTAGTATAACTCCTACTTAGCGACTTGGATCTGAGGACAACTTGAGTTGACTTGACGTGGTGAGCTTCCATACTTCGGAAGACTCCATTTTTTGCTTTGAGTTTTCTTATGTCTTTATTGGCTTAGACTTGGATATTGGTTTTTGCGATATGGTCGGGGGAATGGCCCGACCGAATATTATTTTTTTTAAAGGCTTTATATGGACGAACTGTGGACTTGGGTTTGTTATGGAATGGATATGAATTTGGTCATGTTATGGTTGTTGGTTTGGTATTAGGATAGTTGACTTGTTTGGGTTGGTCATGGTTATGGACCTCCCAAAGTCCTTAGGTTGTAGATTACTCTATCTTATTATATAGTCGAAACTCACCCGACTTAGGGTACATGTTGGTTGGTCGGATTGGGTATCGGGGTGATCTCCGGTCCTTGTTGGACTTGAGATGCCCAATATGACAAGGCCTTGGTTCGGGTTGTGTCAATTAAATAGTAATTGGATTAAAGTAATACATTACTCATTTACTTGTCATATTTATTTTCTTACACGCCCCTTAAAGAAATTTTTTTTCATCCCATTTTAATTATTAATTTATTTTTTTCATGTCCACTAAAAAAATAATAAATATAAGATATTATTTATTAAGTTTCCCTATTTCGTACTTATATTTGTTTTAAAAAATTAAATAATATTTTTGAAAAAATTTAATGGTGTAAGCAAAAATTATTGCAAACTTTAGTTTTGTATTAATAGTTATTTTGACATAATTTTTTCCAAGTTAAAGTGATTGTTTTTAATAAATAAAAAAAGTTGTAATTAAAAGGCAATCCAATAAATAGCATGAAGAAACCAATTACAAAAGACCAAGTGGAGATGGTCTTAACAAACAAAGGAGAGGACAAAAATGAAATTATACAACAAAAGGACACCATCAATACACTATAAATTAACACGTGTAGCAACTTTACTTCACAAAAGAAGTGAAATGTCTAAAAAGTCCTTGTGAGGACTACTAAAACTTGTAATTCTCCCTTATATATAACTATAATAATATTATATTAAAAGTATGAAAAGTCTTATAAATATTATATAATTTTTTATCCTTCATTAAAAGACCATGCAATAGACAAAACTGTCATTTATAATTTTTTAATAATAATTAATTTTAAAATATAAAAATACTCGGATAATGATAATTAATTAAGAGTCTCTTTCCGCTTACAATTCTAATAAACTTACCATAATAAACAAATCACATAACAAGGAACAAAATAAAGAAACATGGAACATGGAAAATTAAGGAAAACAATGTTAAAAAAAAGGAATAAAGAAAGGGACACATGGAATTGCCTAGGTTACATTGAATTGCTTAAGCTTTTTTTTAAACCCAAAATCAAATAATATTTATTTAATAAATAATTTAATATTGTAGTATATAAATTTTTTAATCTATTACTATATTTGCTTATATTTAAATTTTTTCAAATAAATTGTAATAAATAATTATTAAATTTTAATTTTAAATAACCAAAGACTACACGTGTGAGGTATGTACGTTTAAACTAGTTATATAGAAGAGCGGATATAAGCAGTGGAAGTCGCCCTCCAGCTTTTGCTCTCTTTTTTGTAATTTTTTATTTTATTCATTTTAATTTATTTATTTTATTTTTTAATTTGATGTATATTTAAAAAGTACACAAAATTACTTTAAAGTGCAATAATTAATGGCTTAATACATTTGGAAAACATATCAAAATTTGTTTGACTCTCAAAATTCTATTAGTGCTACATAAATTGTGATAGTCGAAGTAACATATATTATCTAAATTGGCGTAAAAAGTATCGTAAATCACAATAATTAATAACTTAAAATATTTAACGACATAAAAATATTTTGATTAATTCTCCAAATACTAGCACCGTTACATAAGACAGAAGGAGTAACATATATTATTTGAAAATTACCAAGTAGCAAGCATTATAGATTATAATAATTAACAACTGAAAATATGTAAAAGATATATATAAAAAATTCAATTGAGTCTCTTAATTCCATTAGTATACATAAATTAAAATAAAGAGAGAGAGAGAGAGTAGCATATCTGAAAGTTATGTAGAAGTATTATAAATCATAATAATTAACAATTTAAAATATTTAAAAATCATACCAAAATCTTAAAATTATATAAAAAAATTGCTTGACTCTCCAAATTTTATCAGTGTCACATAAATTGAAACAAGGAGAGTAACATATACTATCTAAAATCTATATAAAAAGTATTATGTATTATTATTATCAACAATTTAAAATATTTAAAAATCATAAATTTTTTTTGATTGACTCTCCATAATTTATCTGTATCAGAAAAATGGTAGCATATGTTGGGCCAGTGCAAGCACGAGCTCTTGTGACTAGTATATATAAAGAAAATTATATGGGATGACCCCCATAGTGAGTGACTTTGGTTTTTTGTCTCACAGACGAAAAGTCTTTAAAAACTAGTCTTCCTTCCTTTTTATATGTAGAACAAGTAGATTTCTGTCTCTCTACACCTTAAATATTTTTATACTTTTAATGTTAATTTGTCGCTCAACTTCTATTTTTATTTTTTTTCCACTTTTTTTCTTATTTTAATTCATTTGTCTCAACCTTTATTTTTTTCTTACTTTTTTTCTCGAGAAAATGGTCTATTACCCCCAACCTTTAGTCGAAATCCCAATTACACACTCAACTTTCACGGGAGTCCCATTACCCCCTAAACATCTTTTTACTATATGCCTCCCAATTGCTGACCTGTCAATATAAACCAAATAATAAGACATGCGTGTCTACACGCGCTGGGCCCACTCCTACTTTTCCAGTTCCCTCCTAAACGAAATAGGCCCCATTTTTATTTTCTCAAAAAAACTTTTTGAAAAAATCTTTTCATCTTCCTCTCTCCTCTCTTCACGATTTTATCCTTTTTTGTGGTAATCTAATCTTAATGATAAAGGATTGTGGATTTTCGAAAATAAATCATCTGGCACTTTGTTACTGGCTCGCAAAGAAATAGAAGGGAAAAAGTCTTTGATTATGACTGGCGGGATATAAATAGAAAAACTGGAACTCTAGATCCTCTAACGCTGAGTAAAATAAGAATCATAAGCTATTGATTACATCACAATAGGATCTTGCCTTGGATAGGCCCCTAGCCTGTGAGCTTAGCCAGTAAATGCATCCTAGGTAGAGAGGGGAAAACCTAGAAAAGAAAAGACCCAAAATCACAAAAATAAATAAGTAATAAAACGTTAGAATAATTTGAATCAACTTGAAAAAATAATTTAATATATTCTTAAATTATTCAATCAGATAATAATTGAATAATTTAAGGATTTCCCTTTCATATTTGCTTGTATTGTCTTATTTGGTCTATGTATCAGAACTGATAATATTCGAGATGATACAGGATTATACATAAAAGATCCATTTTTTGGTTCTTTCTTTAGCCCTATGTCTCTTATCCCTAGGAGGTCTTCAGATAAGGCCCACGTGCTATGCATCTCTGGTGTTTTTCTCGTGGGGAGAGGGATGCAGGAAAGTGGGGTTCTCTCACCTGTGCTCACTTCCCTTTTAGAAGTTAGATTTTAAGTTACTCTTGCTAGACATCTAGTAGGAGTTTATAGAAAGCCAGTTGATGTCCTTTTTGCTTATCATGCTAAGGATATCTCAATGGTTTCAGTTGGAGGCCATTTTCTCGCCTTTAATGGACTATCGGGTTTAATTTAGTAAAGGCGAGTCTTTTTTGTCCTAAACTGATTTAGTGTTAATTAGGGTTTACCGCTAACCCCAAAAATTAAGAAATTAATTGAGTGAAATTAAGTTGTGCGTCTTGCTATTATGTTGTCTAAGTGTTTGATTAACACCATATTACATTCATAATTACATCTAATTAGGATTTTTGTTGATTGTTTAAGTCGGGTGATTAAAAATTAGGGCTTTTGTAGGATTTGCCGTTAATCTAAAAATTAAGAAATCAATTGTATGTAATAGCATGTGCATGTTACTATTTTGTTGAGGTGAGTATTTTTTTTCCTAAACTGATTTAAATGTTAATTAGGGTTTACTACTAGCCCTAAAAATTAAGAAATTAATTGTGTGAAATTAAGTTGTGTGTCTTGCTACTATGTTGTTTAAGTATTAAATTAGCATCATATTACGTTCATAATTACATCTAATAGGGGGTTTTTGTAGATTGTTTAAGTCATATAATTAAAAATTAGGGCTTTTGTAGGATTTACTATTAATATGAAAAATTAAGAAATTAATTGTGTGTAATAGCATGTGCATGTTATTATTTTGTTATGTAGGTGTTCAATTTGTACCATATTACAACTATTTTCATGAAATCAATTTTTTTCTTTTTCGATAATATATCTGCTATGCTACTACATCTTGTTTGATTCATTATTATCATAAGGTAAGACATGAATGGTTTTACTTTGATTATTCTAAGATGGTACCATGGTGGGGTGTTAGATTTAAGTAGTGGGGAACCAATTTATAATGGTGGAAAATTATAGAATTTTTGGACGTTGATGTAGATAAGATGTCATATTTTGAGTTGAGAGACTATATTAGAAAATTGGGATATATCACAAGCTGCACCTTTAGTATTAAACCACCTAACAATGGCAATTTGGTAGATGTTGATAATGATATGGATATTTTAGGCATGATGTGTTCCTTGGAAGATGAGGATGAAGTGGAGGTATTTGTCAACCATTTGGTTGATGAGCCAATTGTGGGCCCCATGTTATTAGAAAATGTTAATCATAGGGATATGGAGGAATCTGGTGCATCTTTTAATACTAGGCTTAACTTTAGAGTAGGTGAGGACTATTTAAATGTGGAGGATCCTTTTTATTCTTTTCAAACCACACCTCCTGTCAATACCACACCTCTTTTCACTACTGCAGAAAGTGCTGCTGCACCTAGGGATGCCGCACCAAGTACTATTATATCAAGTACTGCTGCACCTAGTGCTACTGCAATTAATGATATAGATGTTGGTCCTGCTGGATCTAATTTTTTAGAAGAAGAAGTGGAGGGTTCTGATTACTCTACTGAGGATAGTGTTGAGTCATAAGGAGAATTAGTTACAGATTATAAAGAAGAGTATAGTAGTGATGTACATGAGGAGGTTAGGGAGTTGAGAGTTGAAAAGAGGAAGTTTAAATGAATGAAAAGAAATGAGAGAGTACCAGCTGACAATGTAGAGGTCCCAGTAGGTGAAGCAGGACCAGATCTAGGTTTTGATAAAACTGAAACAAGTAGAGTAAGTCATGAAGGAAGGCTTATAGGTGATGAGCCTTACTTTCCAAGTTCTTATTGAAACACCTAGACTTTGGGCCATTGAGAAACAACAACTTTTGGCATCTCTGAGTTGGGTATGACTTGGAGCTTGAGTCGTACCCTTAGTCACGATTCGTACCCTTCTCCTTCCCTTTCGTACCTTGAACAACATATTAAGGTAACATACTGTATTCTATATGACAAGGTTATCCCTTAGTCGTAACCAATGTATATGAGTCGTATAAAACTCAACCGTATAGAGTAAAATCTCAAAATTGAGTAAACTGTTTTAATTATGAGTGAAACTTACGATTAAAGGGTGAGTTGTACCTTTTGGTTATGACTCAATGGTGCCCTCTCATACCCAAAATAGTATGGTTGACCTATAATAAGCCTAGGGTATGAGTTAGGGTACAACTCATACCCTAGGTCATGATTTCCATAGAAACTGTAATGGGGAGTTGTACCCCTGCACGAGTGGACTTTCCAGCTTTTAACCAAGGAATTTTTGGTCATTTCCCTTGCCTAAAACCCTAAACCCTCTCACTATATAAGTCATTATAGTCTCCTAAGTCTTTATTTACAAGACTCAAACACTCCTAATCACTCTAAAGGCTTCTTAAAGCAATATTGGAGGATAGGGTTTGGAGGTGTTCATTTAGTGGAAAGAAAAAGTCAAGATTGTTGGTGTGTCATCTTGTTTAAGGAATGTATATATTCCCCTCTTTAAATACGTATAAACCCATATATTTAACACTTGGACTACTAAGTGTACATGGTGGTTTTGAATCAAATGAATAGGGTCTTTCCTAACAAAGAATAATGACAATTCTTGATTATACTTCTGTTGATACATGTTATTGATGGTAGATTGTATATGTGGGTGCATTTTATATGTTGTTTAACATGAGGGTCTTGTGTAACCTAATCTTGATGATATCTACCATGAAAATAGCCTTGTTGAAGGTACACACATAAGGTGTTTGTGAAAATATCTAAGTGAGTTGTCTAGTCATATATTGTTGGTGTATTGAGCTAGAGCAACGACCTAATGAGCATAAATGATTGATAATAATGTGGTTAAAGGTATTTTAAGCCATGTAAAGTGTGATGATAACCTTTTTAAGCTAATGGACAATAAGAGGTTGAAGCCCCTCAACATGAAATACAAACTTGAATGACATATTGAGCTAAAGTATGATATAAGAATACTAGTAAAAAGTGAATGTCTTGTGAGGGTATTTATGACCATAAAATGAATTGTGTGATGACTTGAATGAACGCATTGACCTATTGAAAGTGTTGAGCAATGAAGGCTCCCATAAGGACCATGTGGTCATTAATAATGTTGAATTGGTTAAAATAGATAAAGTCCTTAAAATGTTGTATTGAATGGACGATGATGCATGGGCATAGGTTAAAGTCCCAAATTTGAACTAATGATGGTTGTGATGTATTGATGTCAAATTCCCTTGCCTTATGAAGAGGCTTGAAGGTCAATGTAATACCCCATACTTCTACCTAGCTTGAAATTATCTCAAGAATGTTAGAAACTTACTTTGAAAGATGAATCCACTTTTATACGTCTGATATTTTTAAGATTTTCGCTTTTCATCATATGGAAAATTGAATTATCTTTCCAATGACACCAATTTCATCTAAATCCGGTATCAGAGTAAAAAGTTATGGACATTTTATAGAAAACTGTCGGAACTGCCCAGAAGCGACGGTCAGGCCGACGGACCATTGAGCTAGCGACGGACCATCAATCCAGTAACAAACCATCACGACTAAGGTAGTGACCCTGACTTCGGGTCAAGTGCGACGGCTAGGACCGATGGACCATCGAGCTAGCGATGGACCATCACCCAAGCCGTCGCTACAAGGGCAGTTAGTCCCTATATTGGCCCAGGTGCGGCGGTTAGAACGATGGACCGTCAAGCCAGCGACGGACCCTCGCATGAGCTGTTGTATATCCCGTTCAATGAATTCTAAGCCATTTTTAAAAGGATATTTGGGTCTTTTCCACCCGTTTTAACCCGTAATTATATCAGACCAAGGCTCATAAGTTCATTATCATCTACATCATCAAATTAGGGTTTTCTCTCAAAGATAATCCCAAGAACAAGATCCAAATCCTTCTCCAAAAAACTAAGAGATTCAAGTTCTTGAAGTCCAAAGACTTTAAGGAACTCACAACCCAGGTATGTCATGTGTTGATTCAGGGGTCCCTTTCACCCATGAAGCTCAAGAATCTCTTTTCAAATACAAGATTTGTCTATTTATGAATGTTCATGATTTAAATTGAATTGAAATTCATGTCCATGTTGTTGTGGGGTTTGATTTACATTTTAAATTACATATTCTAATGGTTGACCCTAGAATGTGGTGATTTGCATAATAATCATGATAAACCCCTTCAATTTATAAGTTGATTGATGTAACCATGATTATTAGATGTGTTGATAATTGAATAACCAAAACATGCTCCCCATGTGTTTGATTAAATTCCTATGTGAAGGAAAACTGTCATACTAGTATGATAATATGAAATCCCCATTCATGTACAAGTTTATACATGTCAAGTGTTTGATGAAATGTCTTAGTTAATGAATTATGGATATATGTGTAGCCATTGTGGTGATTTAGAACTTGTACTTCATAAAATCTCCAACTTATTGTATTATGGATTGTGATGTTGGTCATGTATTCAAGAAAGTTATGCTTTGTCAGTTTCTTTCCATCGAATCTTGGGGGTACTTGTACCCAAAAAATATAGCTGTGTACCTAGAGTTAGTGTCATGTTTTCATGATGTCCTATGTCAAGCCATGATCGATAGAACTCAGTCAGTCATGTGACTCTGGAAAGCTCAGTAATACAGTAATCTCAGTACTATTCCATCAGTCAACGAAACTTAGTTAATTTAGTCCAGTTCAGTTCAGTAATCCATGTTAGTGTCTATTCAGATGGGAGTAGGAATTAGCACCGAGTGAACCTAAGGATGGGAACACACATTGTCAGATGAGGGTGTGATTCTTAGAAGTCATCCTTGCATTCCAGAACTAGGTATCCAGCATAAGTTGAGACATCAACACTATTAAATGAGATTTGATGAGGTGGATAAACACTGTCAAATGAGGGTCCCACCATTTTCTTTTGGGGACACTGTCAGATGAGGGTCACCCACAGCTTGTCCTTACCAGTGGCGCGGTATTGACACCCTTCCAATTGGGGTTACAGATTGGACCCCAACTCAGCTATATTACGTTATTTGGGGCATGTTGGTTAGATAATTACTTCCTACAGTTTCAGTTACAGAATTCAGGACTGTCAAATATAGTCAACTCAGAACAGTGCGAAACTCAGCTAGTTCCATCAGAATCTAGACTATCAGATGCAGTCGCTTATTATCAGTTATTTCAGTTATATAGTTATCAGTATCTCATGTTATCAGTACTCAGGTTCAGTAATCACGTTGTCATGAACTCAGTTACTGTTATTATGTATTCATGCATGCATTCTTATGTTCATGTTACCTAGTTAGTTAGTATAGTTCATGCATGTGAACCCTTTGCATTCATCCTACCTCACATGCATACCAGTATATTCAAATATACTGACGCATTTGTACTATGGTATTTTATACCATAGGTTCAGAAGCACGAGCTCCAGAGCATCAATAGCAGTCTAGTCTAAATAGTCAGAGTTAGTAGTGAGTCCTCAACCTTCGAGGACATTACCATTACTTTATTATCTCATTAATTTATTTATTTCATTAGTTGGAGAGATGTCCTATCAACTTCTTATTCAGACAGTTCAATTAGTTAGAGGGTTTTTAGACGATCATGTTCAGACAGTTATTTTAGGTAGTTTTGGGTATTTTATACCCCATCCAGATGTTATATTTTATCAGATATTATGTCTCAATTTTGAACCTTACATCCTTACTGACTTTATTTCGGATTCATACAGTATATTATGCAGTGTTCAGGTACAAACATTAGTCATGGGTTAGCTTGTGGTCCTTCGGGTTCATTATCACCGTATAGCATTCTTGGTACCAGATTCGAGGTATTACAAACTTGGTATCAGAGCCTAAGGTTTAATAGAGTCCTAGGAAGTCTGAAAGCCACTCTAGTAGTGTCTTGTACATGGATGTGTTGCACACCACATTTATGTGTAGGAGGCTATACGATATTTTAGGAACAGTTTCCCTTCTTTCAGTATTCATGTCATGCCAGTGAGCATAATCTCAAGTTAAATCTCAGTCTAATCCATTTCTCCCCTTCTCTTATTCAGAACATGTCTCCTAAAAGAAGAAACGGGAATTAGTTAGTCCCTCAGCCCGAAGAACCTTTGGACGAACATGTTTCTCATACAGAGTTCAGAGCTACATTTACTACTCTTGCTCAGTCAATTGCTGCTTAGAATAAATGACCATCTATCATTCCGGCCAACCCAGTGGCAAATTCAGATGCATCTAGGATTTGGGACTTTACCCGAATGAATCCTCCATTCTTTCTCGGGTCTAAGTTTGATGAGGACCCTCAGGAATTCATCGATCAGGTTCAGAAGGTTACAAACATCATGGGGGTTACTCCTACTGAGAGTGATGAGCTACCTGTATATTAGTTGCAGGATGTTACTCACACTTGGTACAAGTAGTAGAAGTCAAACAGGTCAGTTGATGCAGGACCTATAACGTGGGAGGAGTTTGTCACCACATTCTTAGATAGATTCTTTTCTCAAGAGCTAAGAGAAGCTAAGGTGTTAGAATTTATCAATCTCAGGTAGGGCAACATGATGGTGAAAGAGTATTCTCTTAAGTTTACTCAATTATCCAGATATGCCCCTCACGTGGTTGCAGACATCAGGGCTAAGATGAGTAAGTTTGTTTCTGGGGTGAATGATAGTGTGGTCAATGAGTGTAGGTCTGTGATATTGAATAGTGACATGACTTTAGCCAGGTTTATGACACATGCTCAGTAGATAGAGGAGAAAAATATTAAGATGAGGGAGAAGCAGAATAATAGAGCAAGGACAGGTAGTTTTAACTTTGCTTAGCCTAAGTTAGAGGGAGAAAACCATTCTCATTTTCATCCTAAGTCATTAGTTCTAGCTTCTTTTTCAGCCAGTGCTCCATCTCCTAAGTTCAGGGATGGTAATAGAGATAGGGAACCAAGCTCTAAGTCTCAGGGCAGTGTCAGCAATGCCTGAACTAATCTCCTTTGTCAGACTTGTGGTAAGAACCACAAGGGTGCTTGCAGAGCTGGTAGCGATGTCTGTTTCAGATGTGGCAAGCCATTCCATAGAGTCAGATATTATCCCCAGTTAGGTTATCAGGGTCAGCAGAACCGTTCCTCAGCTCAGTCCAGTCGTCCAAATCAGTAGGGTGCCACTTCCAGTGCTACTAGTGGGCAATGCCCAAATTGACTTTATGCCCTTCAGTCTCAGAAAGATCAAGAAAATTCTCCTAATATGGTTACTGGTACGTTACCGATCTTTCATGTGCATGTTTACGCTTTGCTAGATCCAGTAGCTTCTTTATCTTTTGTTTCTCCCTTTATAACAGTTGATTTTGGAGTTAGTCCTAAATTCTAGCAGAGCCCTTCTCAGTATCTACCCCAGTGGGTAAAACCATCATAGCTCGGCAGGTATATAGGAACTGCCCGGTTATGATATTTCAGAAAGTCACTTCAGCAGACTTAGTCAAATTAGAGATAACTGATTTTGATGTCATTCTCGGCATGGATTGGCTTCATTCCTTCTATCCCAGAGTCAACTACAAAAATAGAATTGATCAGTTCTGATTTCTGAATGAACTCATCCTAGAATGGAGGGGTAGTACTTCAGCTTTCAGAGGTCAGCTTGTTTCCTACCTTCGGGCACGGAAAATGATATCTAAAAGATGTGTCTATCACCTTGTTCATGTCAAGGAATTTAGTTCTGAAACTCCCAATCTTGAATCAGTCCTAGTTGTGAATGAATATTTAGATATCTTTCCTGAAGATCTTTCATTCCTCCCTAAAGGGAAATGGACTTCGGTATTGATCTTCTTCCAGATACTCAGCCTATCTCTATTTCACCATACAGAATGGCACCAACATAACTGAGAGAATTGAAAGAGTAGTTGAAGGATATCTTAGATAAGGGATTCATCAGACCCAACGTGTCCCCGTGGGGTTCACCCATTTTATTCGTGCATAAGAAAGATGGTTCTCTCAGAATGTGCATTGATTACCGTCAGCTTAATAAATTCATGCCAAGTATTCTCTTCCCAGAATCGATGACTTATTTGACTAACTTCAGGGTGCCAGCTATTTTTCTAAGATAAACCTCAGATCAGGCTATCATCAGTTCAGAGTCAGAGAATGTCACATTCTGAAAATAGCCTTTTGTACTTGATATGGTCACTTCGAATTCTTAGTTATGTCCTTTGGTCTTACCAATGACCCAACATCTTTTATAGACTTGATGAACCGTGTGTTCAAGCAGTACTTAGATATTTTCATCATAGTCTTCATAGATGACATCCTTGTTTATTCTCGTAGTGAGCGTGATCATGCAGACCATCTCAGAATAGTATTGCAGACTCTCAAAAATCATCAATTATTTTCCAAATTCAGTAAGTACAAATTTTGGCTAAGGTCAATAGCATTCCTTGGTCATATCATTTCCGGTGATGGCATTAGGGTTGATCCTCAAAAGATTGAAGCGGTAAGAAACTGGCCCAGACTTGTCTCTCCATCATATATCAGGAGTTTTTTTGCTTTGGCTGGCTATTACAGATAGTTTGTTGAGGGATTTTTTTCTATTGCATCCCCTATGTCCAGATTGACTCAGAAATAAGTCAAGTTTCAGTGGTCAAATCCTTGCGAGAAGAGTTTTCAGAAGTTGAAGACTCGACTCACCTCAGCTCCAGTCTTATCTTTTCCAGATGGTCCAGATGGGTTTGTAGTGTATTGAGATGCATCCATAGTAGGTTTGGGTTGTGTCCTCATGAAGCATGATAAGGTCATAGCCTACGCCTCTAGATAACTTAAACCCCATGAGAAGAATTATCCTACTCATGATCTTGAGTTAGTAGCCATAGTATTTGCCTTAAAGATTTGAAGGCATTATCTATATGCAGTTTAAGTAGATGTGTTCACAGATCATAAGAGCCTTCAATATGTCTTTTTTTAGAAAGATCTCAATCTTCGTCAGAGAAGGTGGTTAAAGCTCTTGAAATATTATAACATGAGTGTCCTTTATCATCCAGGCAAGGCCAACGTTGTAGGTGACGCTCTCAGTAGACTGTCTATGGGTAGTATTGCTCCTGTTGAGGACAATAAGAAAAAGCTAGCTCAGAAAGTCTATCAGCTTGCCAGACTAAGCGTTTTCTTAGTCGATATAGAATAGGGTGACATATGGGTTCAGAGTAGTTCATAATCATCTCTAGTTTCTGAGTTAAAAGAAAAGAAAGATAGAGATCCCGACCTTGTCAAGTTAAAAAAGTCAGTCAAGGATCAGAAAGTAGAGGTTTTCTCCCAAAGGGGAGATGGTGTATTGCGTTGTCAGGGTCATTTGTGTGTTCCAGGTAAAGATGACTTAAGGCAGCAAATTCTTGTAGAAGCGCATGGTGCACGCTACTCGATTCATCCAGGGGCTACTAAGATACACTATGATTTGTGAGAGATCTATTGATTGAGTGGGATGAAGATAGATATTTCAGAGTTTGTGGATAAATGCTCTACATATCAGCAGGTTAAGATAGAGCATCAAAAGTCTAGTGGGTCCTTGCAGGAGTTCAGTATTCCTACTTGAAAGAGGGAAGAAGTAAACATAGACTTCGTGACGGGTTTTCCTCGTACTCGTCATCAGCATGATTTAGTTTGGGTCATTGTAGATAGGATGACCAAATCAGCTCATTTTCTTCCAGTCCATACCTCTTATTCAGCCGAGGATTATGCAAAACTCTACATTAGAGAGTTGGTCAGATTGCACGGAGTTTTGTTATCTATTATCTCAGACAGAGGTACCTAGTTCACCTCTTATTTCTGGAAAGCATTCCAAAAGGGTCTTGGTACCCAAGTTCATCTCAGTATAGCCTTCCATCCTCAGATAGATGGCCAAGCAGAAAGGACTATTTAGACTTTAGACAATATGCTGCGAGCGTGTGCAATTGATTTCAAGGGCAGTTGGGATGACCACTTGCCTTTGATTGAGTTTGCATACAACAACAACTATCATTTTAGTATTAAGATGGATCCATTCAAAGATCTTTATGGTAGGAGATGCAGATCTCCAGATGATTGGTTCAAATTTAGTGAGGCTTCAGTTATAGGGCCTGACTTAGTATTCGATGCCTTAGAAAAAGTCCAGTTGATTAGAGAAAGACTCTGGGCTGCTCAGAGTCGATAGAAGTCTTATATAGATATTCACAGAAAGGATCTCGAGTTTGAGGTTGGTGACTATATCTATTTAAAGATCACTCCCATGAAGGGAGTGAAGATATTCGGAAAGAAGGGAAAGCTCAGTCCCCGATATGTTGGTCCCTTCAAAATTCTCAGTCGATTTGGTAAGGTAGCTTATGAGCCTGAATTACCTTCAAATCTAGCCTCAGTTCATCCAGTCTTCCATGTTTCTTTGCTCAAGAAGTGCATAGGTGACCCAGAAGTCGTAGTCCCTATTCAGAGCATTGATGTTCAGAACAACCTCTCTTATGAAGAGATTCTAGTCGAAATTCTAGACTATCAGACTCGTAGAATGAGGAACAAAGAAGTCCCTCTAGTCAAAGTTCTTTGGAAAAATTAGTCAGTTGAGGGAGATACTTGGGAAGCAGAAGCAGACATGCGGACCAAGTATCCTCACCTATTCTCCGCAAACTCAGATCTGGCTCAAGCTAACAGTTCTTCTTAAGCTTTTCAGTTTTATGTTCAAATTTTAGTTACAAGCTTGGTATCTATTTCATGTTCAGAATTCCATTATAAACTTAGTATTAAATACAATTGCATATTTAGTCATGCATTAACGCACCAGTTCAGTCATATAATTATACATCAAATATGCATTCTCATTGTGAGAAACTTAGTTCCTCAGAACACTCAGTCATGCATTCATGAATTAGTTACATATGCATAAGATATGTATGTTCGGTATGATATATTCAGTTATCAGTCATGACAGTCATGAGATAATGTTCCAGTTTTTTATGTTCAGTATGTATGTCAGTTTATCTTCTTCCCTCTCACTCAGTCTCATTTGAGGAAGAATGTTATCAAGGGGAGATATTGTAATACCCCGTACTTCTACCTAGCTTGAAATCATCTCAAGAATGTTATAAACTTACTTTGAAAGATGAATCCACTTTTATACGTGTGATATTTTTAATATTTTTTACTTTTTATCATGTGGGAAATTGAATTAGATTTCCAATAATACCAATTTCGTCCAAATTCGGTATTGGAGTAAAAAGTTATGGAAGTTTTACAGAGAACTGTCGAAACTTCCCAGAAGCGACGGTCTGGCCGATGGACCATTGATCCAATGATGGATCGTCGCCCAAGCCGTATCGACTAAGGCAGTGACCCCGACTTCTGGTAAAGTGCGACGACCAGGACTGATGGACCATCGAGCTAGCGATGGACCGTCGCCCAAGCCGTCACTACTAAGGCAGTGAGTCCCTATTCATGCCCAGGTGTGACGGTCATAATGGCGGACCGTCGAGCCAACGATGGACCATCGCACGAGCCTTCGCAAATCCCTTTCAGCGAATTCTAAGACATTTTTAAAAGGGTATTTGGGTCTTTTCCACCCGTTTTAACCCCTAATTATATCAGACTAAGGCTCATAGGTTCATTATCCATCTACAACATCAAATTAGGGTTTTCTCTTAAAGATAATCCCAAGAAAAAGATCCAAATACTTCTTCAAGAAACTTTTCAAGTTTTTCTAGTCCAAGGACTTCAAGGAACTCACAACCTAGGTATGTCATGTGTTGATTCTTGGGTCCCTTTCACCCATGAAGCTCAGGAATCTCTTTTCAAAATACAAGATTTGTCTATTTATGAATGTTCATGATTTAAATTGAATTGAAATTCATGTACATGTTGTTGTGGGGTTTGATTCACATTTTAAATTACTTATTCCAATGGTTGACCCTAGAATGTGGTGATTTGCATAATAATCATGATAAACCCCTTCAATTTACAAGTTGATTGATATATCCATGATTATTAGATGTGTTGATGATTGTATAACCAAAGAATACTCCCCATCTGTTTGATTAAATGCCTATGTGAAGGAAAAGATCCATACTAGTATGATAATATGACATCCCCATTCATGTACAAGTTTATACATGTCAAGTGTTTGATGAAATGTCTTAGTTAATGAATTATGGATACATATGTAGCCATTGTGTTGCTTTAGAACTTGTACTTCATGAAATTTCCAACTTATTGTATTATGGATTGTGATGTTGGTCATGTATTTAAGAAAGTCATGCTTTGTTAGTTTCTTTCCATCGAGTCTTGGGGGTAATTTTACTAGAAAATATAGCTGTGTACCTAGAGTTAGTGTCATGTTTTCACGATATCCTTTGTCAAGCCATGACCCATAGAACTCAGTTTGTCATGTGACTCAAGAAATCTCAGTAATACAGTAATCTCAGTATTATTTTGTTAGTCAACGAAACTTAGTTAATTTAGTCCAGTTCAGTTCAGTAATCCATGTTTAGTGTCTATTCAGATGGGAGTAGGAATTAGCACCGAGTGAACCTAAGGATGGGAACACACACTGTCAGATAAGGGTGTGATTCTTAGAAGTCATCCTTGCATTCCAGAACTATGTAGACAACATAGGTTGAGACATCAACACTGTCAGATGAGGGTTGATGAGGTGGATAAACACTGTCAGACAAGGGTCCCACCGTTCTCTTTTGGGGACACTGTTAGATGAGGGTCACCTACAGCTTATCCTTACCAGTGGCGCGGTATTGACACCCTTCCAATTAGAGTTATAGATTGGACCCCAACTCAGTTATATTGCGTTAATTGAGGCATATCAATTAGATAACTACTTCCCACAATTTTATTTATAGAACTCAGGACTGTCAGATACAGTCAACTCAGAATAGTACAGAACTCAGCTAGTTCCATCCGAATCTAGACTGTCAGATACAGTCGCTCAGTATCAGTTATTTTAGTTATACAATTATTAGTATCTCATGTTATCAATACTCAGGTTCAGTAATCACGTTGTCACGAACTCAGTTACAATTATTAGGTATTCATGCATGCATTCTCACATTCATGTTACCCATTCAGTTAGTATAGTTCATGTATGTGAACCCTTTGTATTCAGTTAATGAGTAGTTAATGAGTTTCCCAAGAGGTTCCTTGATGATCTTCCCGTTGTTCCTCCTAATAAGGAAATTGATTTTGGAATTGATCTTGTTTCCAAAACTCATTCAATCTCTATCCCTCCTTATAGAATAACTCCGACAGAGTTGAAAGAACTTAATAAGAAATTGAAGGACCTCTTAGATAAAGGTTTTATCTATCCTAGTATGTCTCCTTGGGGTGATCCCATGTTGTTCGTGCGCAAGAAGGTGGTTCACTTCCTATGCGCATCAATTATCATCAGTTGAACAAAGTGATCGTAAAGAACAAACATCCTCTTCCTAGGATCGATGATTTGTTTGATCAACTTCAGGGTGCGAAGTGTTTCTCTAAGATTGATATTAGATTGGGTTATCATAAACTTAAAATTGGGGATGCAGATATCCTTAAGACTGCCTTTAGAACCCGGTATGGTCACTATGAGTTTTTTGTCATGTCCTTTGGGTTGACCAATGCCTCGAAGACATTCATCGATTTGATGAATATGGTTTTGTATCCATTCTTGGACATATTTATCATTGTCTTCATTGATGATTTCTTAGTATATTCTAAGAGTGAGGCGGATCATGTAGATCACCTCCGTGCTATGTTGCAAATCTTGAAGGATCATCATTTGTATGCCAAGTTCTCCAAGTATGAGTTTTGGTTGAAAGCCGTGGCTTTTCTTAGTCATGTCATCTCTAGAGAAGGGATCATGGTGGATCCCTAAAAGATTGCGATGATTAAGAAGTGGCCTAGACCTACGACTCCAACCGATATTTAAAGCTTCTTGGGTCTAGCAGGTTATTATAGATGGTTTATGGATAGATTTTCCTCTATAGCTGCTTCGTTGACTAAATTGACTCAAAAGAAGGTCAAGTTCTTATGATCTGATGCACGTGAGGGTAGTTTCGAGAAGTTGAAAGATAAATTGATTTTGACTTTGGTTTTGACCTTGCCCTAAGGTAATGATGATTTTGTGGTTTATTTTGATGCTTCTCGAGTCGGTCTTGGTTGCGTGTTGATGCAACATGGTAGGGTGGTGGCCTATACTTCAAGGTAATTGAAAGTTGATGAAAAGAACTACCCCACTCATGACTTAGAATTGTTAGCTGTGGTATTTGCCTTGAAAATTTGGTGGCATTACCTCTATGGTGTTCACATTGATATCTTCTCTGATCATAAGATCCTCTAATATGTGTTTACCTAAAAGGAGTTGAATGTCTGGCAAAGAAGGTGGCTCAAACTATTAAAGACTATGATATGAGTCTTCATTACATTACCAGTAAGGAGAATGTAGTTGCCGATGCTCTTAGTAGATTGTCTATGGTGAGTTTGGTCTATGTTGATGAGGATAAGCGGGAGTTTGTGAAAGATATTTGCCGTTTGGAGAATCTTGGAGTTTGACTTGCGGACTTCGAGGATGGTGGTGTATTTGTGCATTCGGTATCTCAATCGTCTCTCATTGTTGAGATAAAGGAAAAGCAAGTCTTTGACCCCGGCATGATGAAGATCAAGAGTAATGTAGGTAAACACATGTTCGCAGACTTTATGATTGGCGGTGATGGTGTCTTGAGGTACCAATGTAGGCTATGTGTTCCAGACATCGATGGATTGAGAAAAAGGGTCATGACCGAGGCTCATGGGGCCCGTTATGCTGTTCACCCCGGTTCCACCAAGATGTATCATTACCTTAGAGAGTTCTATTGGTGGAATAATGTGAAGCGTGATGTTGATAGCCATGTGTTTAAGTGTATGGTGTGCCAACAAGTAAAGGTTGAGCACTTGAGGCACGGTGGCCTATACCAAGAGATTGTGTTTCCCGAGTGGAAGTGGGAGGAAATTAATATGGATTTTGTTACCGGTCTTCCTAGATCCTGGAATCAATGTGATTCTATTTGGGTCATTGTTGACAGATGACCAAGTCCGGCCATTACTTGCTCGTGAGGATAAATTTATCGACGGAGGATTATGCTAAATTGTATCCAGTGGAGATCGTGAAGTTTCATGGTGATCCAAAGACTATTATTTTGTATCGTGGTCCTCCATTTTTATCCTAATTTTGGAAGTCATTCCAAAAGGGTTTGGGTACTAGAGTGTGCCTTAGTATCGCTTTCCACCTGCAAACGGATGGGTAAGTGAAAAGAACTATCTAAACATTGGAGGATATGTTGTGGGCTTGTATAATAGATTATGGTGGTAGTTGGTATGACCACTTTCCCTTGATTGAATTCGCCTATAATAATATCTACCACTCTAGCATTAACATGGCACCTTTAGAGGCATTATATGGGAGGAGATGTCGATCTCCTATCGGGTGGTACGAAGTTGGCAAGGGTAAGTTGCTTGATTTAGTTCACCAAGCCTTAGAGAAGGTAACGGTGATTCGTGATAGATTGAAAACCGCTTAAAGTCGCCAAAAGTCCTATGCGGATGTGAGGTGTAAGGACTTAGAGTTTAATGTGGGCGATTGGGTATTCTTAAAAGTGTCTCTGATGTGCTAGCTTTGTGTTAGCACATTTAAGGCTTTTAGCTTGGAAAAATTGTAAGTTCTTAAGTAACTATTATTATTTTTTTATCATATTTCATATGATTTTGAAGAAAAAGTCAAAATGCATGAAAACCTAAGAAAACCATGAAAAGGACATTTTTTGGTGAAGTAGATATGAAGCAATGTATTGAAGAATTCAATTGATAACTTTGGGGATAAGTCGTCAACATGTTGATAAGCTATCACAGTAGTCATCACTCATAGACAAAATATAGATGTTGGAGAAATCAGTTGATGACTTGGGTAGCAAGTCGTCAACCTGTTGATAAGCTATCAGTTGAAGTCGTCACATATAGATAGAATGCAGGTGTTGGAAAAATCAGTTGATGACTTGGGTGATAAGTCGTTAACTTGCTGATAAGCCATCAATTGTAGTCATCACCTGAAGACAAGAAGAAGATGCTGAAGACCAAGTTGATAACTTGGCTGATAAGCTGTCAACAAGTTGCCAAGCTATCGACTTTGTCGTCAACTATTGTGCGGAAATAATGGATTTTAAATTTCAAATTCTAAAGCCTAAGGCTATTTATAGCAGTTTTTAGGGTTTTATTTGGGATCTTGAACTTATTCCAAAACAACAGTTTTCATATTTTGGTTACTTGAATTTCGAATTGGGTTTTTGGATTATTGGTTTAGTTTTGGGAATTCTTTATTGAACTTGAAGGAGAACAATCTTCAATTCCATCTTTTGTAAGTTAATCACTTTGAATTATGGATCTAATTTATGCTATCTCTTCCTATTTGATGAGGAACTAAATCCCATAACTGGAGTTGTGGGATCTATGAGTATTGTTTTGTTGATTTAATAGTTGGCTAAGATTCGATTTACTGTTGGATCATCTTGATAATTCTTTTGTAATGAATGTTTTCTATTGGTTGCAAATAATAGATCTAGCCTTATGTTGGTTGCTTGAAATGAGAAATCAATTAAAGGAAGTGAATTATCAACGGGGATTTGGAGAGACCAACTTTCCATCTAATGATTAATGCTGTAACAAGATTAATCAACTCGAGATAAAATCAGTGTGAAAAGAGGATATTTCCTAAGTTCAAAAGAATTCGGGAATCGATCATCTAAGTATGTTGAAAAACACTTGGATAAATCATCGATAATGATAATTTGGTTATTCCCACAAGTATTGAGAATCTAACACCATAACTATTATTCGATAAGAATAAATACTCATAGTTATCACAACTCTAGTTTCACTACATCATTGATTTGAAATACTGTAATATTGACTTTAAGTTGCTAAAACAAGTTGAAACATTAACAATTGATTGATTAATAAATATCCCCAATCAAAGGAAACTATTAACTAGTAGTCGATTTAATTACAAATAGTCTTGATTAACACCATATTCCCTATGGGATTCGACCCCAACCTAGTTGATTATATATTTGACGACGAGCGCTTGCTCCATCATAAGAAAGGTGTAATTTAGGCGTATCAAATTTTGGCGTCCTTGTCAGGGAATGAGGTTGTCAATTAAGTATATCTATGTTAATTGACTCTTAGCTAAGTTTCCTAATTTTACTTTGATTTGTTGTTTTTGATATTTGCAGGCTAGTTATTGTGCATCTCACAAACTCGAAGATCAGGAGGACAATTATTACCTTTCAACCCAGAACCTCAGAGAATTGGAAGTATGGCTGAACAATAAGAAGCCACATGATTGGCCACTTTGGCAAATGCTTAAGTGAACCAGTAGAATGTTGGGTTACCAAGGCGAGTACCCAACGTGGATGATGAGGATTTGAGTGATGATGAGTTGGTCAATCCTGCACATAGGCGATGTGCTAAAAATTTTATAATAATAAATCAAAATATGTAAGCAAGAGGTAGAATACACTAACAACCTGCGATGTAATTTGACCTAGATAATGAGAATAATGATAATTTAGATGGAACCAAAGATAAAGGAGCAATCATTCCACCACCACTAGATCCTGGGGTGAAATTCAATATCACAAGCACTATGATCAAATTACTCAACTTGAAAGGACTTTTTGGTGGGTTACCGAGTGATGATCCGAATCTGTATTTGGTGAATTTCATCAATATTCAGAAGTCGTTTGATAATCCTGGAGTGGGATAAGATGCAATTTTCTTGAGGTTGTTTCCACTATCTCTGTCTCGGGAGACAACTATGTGGCTGCATGAGCTGGCGCCCGATTCTATAACAAACTAGAGGCAACCGAAATGAGCTTTCCTAGAAAGGTTTTTTTGCCTTCCAGAATGTTACAGTTGAGGGATGAGATCAGCAACTTTAGGAAATTTCCTAATGAAGCTCTTCATGAGTCGCGAGTAATATTCAAAAAGAAGTTGACGAAATGACCAAATCATAAGATGACTGATGAGCATTTGATGGAAACATTCTATAAGGCTTTGAATTCAATTACAAAGACAATTGTAGATAATGCTGCAGGAGGAGATTTCATGGAGCTTATGCTTACTGAGGCTGTAGAAATGCTAAAAAAGATGACCAAGACAAGTAGGGATTGGCATACCAGGGATTCAGAGGTAGCAAGAAATACTAGTTTTAGTGGGATGTTAGCAAAACAACATAGGAGAGAAGAGAAGCATGATCAAGATATGGCTCACATGAAAACCTAGATAGATCTACTCACAAAACCTTTACTATTAGGCAAGGTAGAAAACGTAAAAGCTATGGGGTCACACAGTAAGAGAGAAGAATCAGACACCGATGAGAAGGCAAAATACTTGCATAACCAGGGTTTTTTTAGGCCGGTGACTATGTAAACCAATGTTGGAACTATCAAGGATATTGGAAGAATAAAAATGATAGAAGTGGATTGTATGTACCACCTGGGATCTATGATAATGCTGAGAATAATTCTGGGAAAATATCTACGAAAGATATGATGGCAAAAGTGTTGAAAGGAGTGGAGTCAACAGATGCCAAATTTAGGGATATGAAAAATGACTTGTTGGCCATGAGTCAGTTAGTTGACTCACACTCCACATCTATTAAATAATTGGAGTAGCAGAATAGCCAATTATCAACAATATTCAACCAAAGAAAGAGTGGGACTCTACTATGTGATAAATTTCATAATCCAAGGATTGATGGGTCATGTATGGCTATTACCACTAGGAGTGGTAAGATATTATCTAGTCCATATCTAGGAGCATCTTTCTATATTGATAAGGTCGAAGTAGATGAGGAAATGGTTGACGAATCCACAGTGGTATCTGAGGAGTTGGGAGGTTTAGAAAAGAAGAGTGCAGAAGTAGAACAACCATCTAAGATAAAATAGGTTAGTGATGCAGAGCAAGGTTTAGGAAAGGAGGTAGAATTTTCTCCAGCTAGAATCCAAAAGCCACTACCTCTATTTCCATAAAGATTAAATAAGAAAGCAGATGAGGGTAAGTTTAGAAAATTCATGGATATGCCAAAGTAGTTGACAGTGAATGTGCCTTTAGTCGAGGCATTGGAGAAAATGCCAGGATACACTAAATTTATGAAGGAAATCATGACGAAGAAAAGGGCAGTTTGCTATGAGCCCGTGGACAATCTTCATCATTGTAGTTCTATTGATACTAGTTCATTAGTGCAGAAGAAAACTGACCCGAGAGCATTCATTATCCCATGTACAATTGGAGCATTTAGCTTTGGTAAGGTGCTTTGCGATCTTAGAGCGAGCATCAACCTTATTCCATTGGCAATTTTCAAGCAATTAGGTTTAGGAACTCCTAAACCAACTACCATGCGACTAATGATGGCTGATTGATTAGTGAAAAGACCTATAGGGATTCTACATGATGTACTTGTAAAGGTGGCAAATTTTATATTTCTTGCAGACTTTGTAATTCTTGATTGCAAAGTGGACTTCGAGGTACCCATAATTTTAGGCAAACCATTCTTAGCAACTGGGAGAGTATTAGTTTACATGGAGCTAAATGAGATAAAATTTAGGCTCAATGATAAAGAAGTTAGCTTTGGTGTGTGTTTATCCATGAATCAACCAAGGAAAATAAGTATTGTCTCAATTATTGATGTTGATTATGAAGATTAACCAGTTGATCAAAAAGGCAAATGAAAGAGAAAAAAAATGAGAGTGACGAGCAGAAGAGGATTGAAAAGAAAAAAAGAGGAAGGAGAGAAAATAAATGAAAGAAGCACTAAGAGCTGAAGCTGTGGGAGCCTCTGCTAGTAGATCTTTGGATCCTATTGGGAAGTTTTTTAATCCACCAATCACAGCTATAGATGCATCAGTGGAACCTAATGCCACTATTGATATTCTTCCTGCTGATGATGCAACATCACAGTCAGTGGCCCATGACATAACCGCTTAAGGCGCTGCAGATATGTCTTTACCCTTGTTCTTAAGTTTCAATAATAATGAAATGAGGACAATGCATGTTTTTATTTGTAGGGGTGGGGGTACTTGTACCTCAAGGGTGTATTGTCTGTGTTCTATGCCCTTGAGCTCTATCTAGGAACCACTTGTTTAGGAGTTATTGTATGTTTTTAGTTTATGTGTTACGTATGAAAGAGGAGTAAATGTAAGTGAGTAGAAAATGCAGAAGTTCTGAAAGTTTGAAAACTGTGATTTGAAAATTTTGAGCCCATTAAACTTTTTGGTTGTGAGATTGATGCTAGGTACATGGGAAAACTATTTCTATCTACGAAAGTTTACAAATATGGTAATCCCTGCTTAAGCTTGGGTATTGGTTGGATATTTGGTGATGACATTACAATTCCATGCCATGAGAGTGTGAGGTTTTGTAGATATTTTGTTTTTGTGTGTGTGCATCTAGAACTTGCCCAAGTCATTCTGTTAGGTTGCAAGTAGTCATCTAAGAAATGATCGCAGGCCATTTTTGATAAGTAACCCAACAACCCATAAGCTTGTAATATATACCTTTTTATCCTCTTTTGAGCCATTAGATCTTTCTTTGTTTTATAACCTGACCACCTTTCATTAATTCCATAGTTAAACCTTTATTTTAGCCCAGTTCTCCCTTTGGACATTATACACATCAACTTAGTCAAATTTCCTAAGTTCAGGGTGGCTACAGTAGAGGAGATAACAATTTGGAAGGTATAAAAATGTTATGAAAGTTGGAATATTAAAAAAGAAGTAAAAAAAAAGAAAAAAGTAAAAATAAACAAATGGTGTTGATTGGGAATTCTAAGAGGGAAACTAATTAACAAAAGTGGATTGTGAGAGGAATGTAAGTGAATCAGTGGTTGTAGCCGAGTGGTGTAAACGAACAAAGGAAGGCTAAGTTACTAATCCTAATACTGTGTTAAATAGTTGCTTGAGGGCAAGCAAGTTTTTAAAAACTTTTCAAGATGCATGAAAACCTAAGAAAACCATGACAAGAAGGACGTTTTTTGGTAAAGTAGATATGAAGCAATGTGATGAAGAATTCAATTGACGACTTTGGTGATAAGTCATCAACATAGTGATAAGATATCAGAGTAGTCTTCACTCGTAGACAAAATATAGATACTGGAGAAATCAGTTGATGACTTAGCTAACAAGTCATTATCTTGTTGATAAGCTATCAGTTGAAGTCATCACTTGTAGACAAAATGCTCGTATTAGAAAAGCTAGTTGACTACTTGGGTGATGAGTTTTCAACTTGCTGATAAGCTGTCAGTTGTAGTCGTCACCTGAAGACAGAAAGAAGATGCTGGAGACTAAGTTGACAAGCTATCAGCCTTGTCGTCAACTATTGTGCGGAAATAGTGGATTTTGAATTTTAAATTTTGAAGGCTAAGGCTATTTATAGCAACTTTTAGGTTTTCATTTGGCATCTGGAACTTATTACAAAAGAGAAGTTTTCATATTTTGGTTACTTGAATTTCGAATTGAGTTTTTGGATTATTGGTTTAGTTTTGGGAATTCTTTATTGAACTTGAAGGAGAACAATCTTCAATTCCATATTTTGTAAGTTAATCACTTTGAATTATAGATCTAATTTATGCTATCTCTTCTTATTTGATGAGGAACTAAATCCCATAACTGAAGTTGTGGGATCTATGAGTATTGTTTTGTTGATTTAATAGTTGGCTAAGATTCAATTTACTGTGGGATCATCTTGATAATTCTTTTGTAATGGATGTTTTCTATTGGTTGCAAACAATAGATCTAGCCTTATGTTGGTTTGATTAAATTGAGAAATCAATTAAAGAAAGTGAATTATCAACGGGGATTTTGAGAGACCAACTTTCCATCTAATGATTTATGCTGTAACAAGATTAATCAACTCGAGATAAAATCAGTGTGAATAGGGGATATTTACTAAGTTTGAAAGAATTGGGGAATCGATCATCTAAGTAGATTGAAAAATACTTGGATAAAGCATCGATAATGATAATTTGGTGCTTCCTACAAGTATTTAGAATCTAACACCACAACTATTATTTGATAAGAATAAATACTCAGTGATCAAAACTTTAGCTTCGCTACATCATTGATTTGAAATACTGCAATATTAACTTTATGTTGCTAAAATAAGTTGAAACATTAACTATTGATTGATTGATAAAAATCCCCAATCAAGGAAAACTATTAACTAGTAGTTGATTTAATCATAAATAGTCTCAATTAACACCATATTCCCTGTGGGATTTGACCCCAACCTAGTTGGGTTGTATATTTGATGACAATCGCTTACTCTCTCATAAAAAAGGTTTAATTTAGGCGTATCAGTCTCCCATGAAAGGAGTGATGCAGTTAGGTAAAAAGGGGAAGCTTAGTCCTCACTATGTTGGTCCCTACTTAATTGTGAAGAGGGTTGGCAATGTTGCCTACATTTGGAGTTGCCTCCAAGTATGAACTCTATTCACCCGGTTTTCCATATGTCTATGTTGTAGAAATATGTGGGTGACCCTTTCTTGGTTGTTCCCTCAGATGATATTGGTATCTCAGTTTCTCTATCATATGAGGAGATCCCAATGAGTATTTTGTATTGACAATTTCACCGGTTACGAACAGAAGAAGTGGCTTCGGTGAAGGTTCTATAGAGGAACCAAAAGTCCGAGGAAGCTACTTGGGAGGCGGAAGAGTACATAAAGTCTAAGCATCCGCATTTATTTTCCATTTTGAAAGCTTGTGATGGAGGTATGTGTTAATTTCCTTACCTTAATGTACGTCTTGATAGGCGATGGGTTGAAGTTACCAAGCTTTGGATTGATTTATGTCTTTGTTAGATAATGGATTAAAGTTCCCAATGTGTGAATTGATTTGTGACTTGTTGGACCATGGGTTTAAGACCCTAATTCTTTGAAATTGTGTGTCTTGTGTTATGATGAGTTTAAGTCTCTAGTACCTTGAGTTGATTCATGTTCTTGATAGATGAAAGGGTAAAGTCCCCAATGCTTTGAGTTTCTCTATATCTTTGATGAGTTGATGGGTTGGAGTCCCTAAGTAGTGAAATGAGTAAGTGTTGGATAAGTAATGGGTTGAAGTCCCAACACCAATGAAATAAAGTGGTTCATGGTATGCGTTGTGTTGTATCCTTATTGTGTGCTTGTTTCTAACTTGTGTAAAGGTTTCTTTGAAACATGTTGATGTATTAACTTGTGTAAATTCTTTCCTTACCCTTGATTCACAGCCGAATGATCCCAAGTAGGGGAGAATTGAAACACCTAGACTTTGGGCCATTGAGAAACAACAACTTTTGGAGTCTTTGAGTTTGGTAGGACTTGGAGATTGAGTCGTACCCTTGGTCATGATTCGTACCATTATCCCCCTTCCCTTTTGTACCTTGAGAAGCATGTTATTGTAGAATATTGTATTCTATACTACAAGTCCATCCCTTAGTCGTAACCAATGTATACGGGTCGTATACTACTCAACCATATAGAGTAAAGTCTCGAAACTGAGTAAACTATTTTAGTTATGAGTGAAGTTTAAGATTAGAGGGTGAGTCATAACCTTTGGTTATGACTCATTAGTGCCCTATCATACCCACAATAGTGTGGTTGACCTAGGAGAAACCTAGGGTATGAGTTAGTGTGCCACTGGTACCCTAGGTCACGATTTCCATAGGAACCGTAAGGGAGAGTCGTACCTCTGCACGAATAGACTTTCCAGATTTTAACCAAGGACCTTTTGGTCATTTTCCTTGCCTAAAACCCTAAACCCTTTAACTATATAAGGCATTGTAGCCTTCTAAGTCTTTATTTACAAGACACAAACACTCCTAAAGACTCTAAAGGCTTCTTGAAGCAAGATTGGAGGCTAGGGTTTGGGGGTGTTCATCTAGTGACAAGAAAGAGTCAATATTATTGATGTGTAATCTTGTTTAAGGCTTGTATCTCTTCCCCTCATTAAATAAGTCTAAACCCATGTACTTCACACTTGGATTAGTAAGTGTACATGGTGGTTTTGAATCAAATGAAAAGGGTCTTGTTTCCTAACAATGAATAATGATGATTCTTGCTTATACTTGTGTTGATGGTAGATTGTATACGTGGGTTCTTGCTATATGTTTTTTAACATGAGGGTCTTGTGTAAACCTTATATTGGTAATGTCTACCATAAAAATAGCCTTGTTAAAGGTACATACATAAGGTGCTTGTAAAAATGTGTAAGTGAGTTATCTAGTACTATGTTGTTGGTGTATTAAACTAGAGGAATGGACTAATGAGTATAAATTATTGATTATAATGTGGTTAAAGGTATTTTAATCCATGTAAGGTGTGATGATAACCTTGGTAGTCTAATTACCTATAAGAGGTTGAAGTCCCTCAACATGAAATACGAACTTGAATGGTGTATTGAAATAAAGTGTGGTATAAGAATGCTAGTGAATAGTGAATATCTTGTAAGGGTCTTGATGAGACCATAAAATGAATTGTGTGATGACTTGGATGAAGGAATTGGACTATTGAAATGGTTGAGCGATGAATCCTCCTATAAGGACCATGTGGTCATGAATAATGTTGAATTGGTTAAAATGGATAAAGTCCTTAAAATGTTGTATTGAATGGACGATGATGCATGGGCATAGGGTAAAGTACCAAATGTCAACTAATGATTGTTTTGATGTCTTGAGGTCAAATTTGTTTGCCTTATAAATGACTTAACGTCAAATTCCTTTGCCTTATGAAGAGGCTTGGAGGTTAAAGTCCCTTGCCCAATGAAAACGCCCGAGGTTAAAGTCCCTTGCTTAATGTGATCTCTTAAGATTAGAGAACCTCGCCGAATGGAACGGCTTGTGGTTATAGTCTAAGTATGGCATAAGGTTGGAGTCTATTGCCTAATGTGGGAGCATGAGGTCAAAGTCCTATTCCCATTTGAATATATGGACATGTGGTTGAGGTCCCGTGTCCAATTAGATGTGGGTATGGATAGAGACCTTTTGTTTGAATGATTGTGTATATGGTTAAAGTCCTTGATTAATGAAAGAGTAAGCATGGTTGAAATCCTTTGTCTAAGTATATGTGATTGTGGTTAGAGTCCTATACATAGTGTGAAATATTGAACCTATAAGTGTGGAGGGTCGGAGTTCCCCATTTCTTGCCTAATGAATGAATACTTGAGAATGTTGATGAGCCTTGATATCTTTATTGGCATGTAATATATCTATATGTATGGTTAAATGTATGAACGTGGCACAATGTGATATATTGATTTGTTGTTGGTTGATGATGTACTATATCAATTATCCTTGAATTACATTCTAACATTCCAACCACTAACCGTCTACGAACGCTACGTCTCAAGGCGACATAGGGGTCGGAGCATCTTCTTCTTTACCAGCATAGTGATTAGATGATCAGGCGGTTCGTGCATTGACTAAAAGGGGTGATCTTTCTTACATTCGAAAGATGTTCATCTCTTAGTCCTTATCTTTAGGCTTAGTCTCCTTAAGACTTGATTTGGCTATAGTCGGGGGCTTGTCCCGACATATATACCTATTGACTTCGGTTTTGTATAGAGGTATTATGAACAACTGTGAACTTGGTAATTGTCATTATTATGAATCTAATGTTGACTTATGATATTATTCCACGATCTTAACTTGTTAATTGGAGTTCCTTCAACTCCTATGATATGATGAGGTGTTTGTGTTGGGTTATGGTACGACCTACGGTACATGTGTGCTTGAGGTGCCCATACAACATCGCCTGAAGTTTGAGGCATGTCACTGATGAGGATAGTTTTGAATTAGATGAAGATGATTGCTATGGTGATAATGAACATGATGTGGTTGAATCTGGTAGAGCATAAACTGTGAAGTTGTTAAGAAAGAGAAGGACAACAACTCAAAAAATTATTCATGAACTAACTGTAAAGGAAGTTGTTTCACTGCTGGGTATGGTGTTTAAAGATGTGAATGAATTTAGAAGAGCAGTGACTAAATATGCAGTAAGAAAAAGGGTTCATGTGGAGAAGTGGGTAAATGAGCCAAAAAAGTTAGATTTAGGTGCAAGGATCGCTGTCCGTGGCTTTTATCTGTAGGTCTAGACAAGAAAACAAATGATTTCATGATAAAAACTTCCATTCCAAAGCATACTTACAACAAGACAACCATAAATTACTTATGCAATGCCAAGTTTTTAGCTGAAACCTTTAGAGAAAAAATAATTGAGCAACCAAAAAAATAAGTGTATTCAAGTTGCAAGAGTTTATTAGAAAAAAGTTCAAACTTTACGTTGGTAAGACTACTGAGAGAAGAGAAAGAGCTAAAGTGTTGAAAGATATAATGGGTGATCATGTTGTAGAATTTGGAAGAATCCTTGACTAGAAGGATGAACTGTTAAGGACAAACCCAGGGACCAGTTGTGTTGTTAAACTTGGTGAGGCTAATACAACAGGTAAACAAAAATTCCAGATTTTTTACCTCCGCTTTAATCCTTTGAAAAAGGCATGGGTACATTGTAGGAAGTACATATGTTTAGATGGTTGTTTTCTTAAAGGTGTTTGTAAAGGACAATGGTTAGTTTCTATGGCCAAGGATAGAAATAATTAGATACTGCCACTTGCTTAGGCAGTAGTTGAAAAGGAGAACATAAACACATGGACTTGGTTTGTTAGTTGCATAAGGGATGACCAAAGACTTGGAGAAGGTGAAGGTCTCACCTTGATTACAAATATGATGGAGGTATGCATACTATTTTATGATTAATCTCATTTATTTTTGGTTTAACTTAGTATTTGTAATTATGTCCTAATTTCACCTTTTTTGGGTATGTGTGTGTACTGTAGGGTCTATTTGCAACACTTGAGGAGGTGTTACCTCAATTTGAACATAAAAGATGTGCAAGACACATCTTAGCTAATTAGGCTAAGGACTGGAGAGGTTTCCAAATAAGAGAACAGTTTTGGAAGATATCCAAAAGTACATTTGAGTCTCAATTGAGGAAGAACATACAGAAGATAAAGTTTCTTGGTCCTGAAAAAATGATGGATGAGTTAATGTACTACAACATTAATTACTAGTACAAGATTTACTTCAACACTGAAGTCAAGTGTGATTCTTTGGATAACAACATGAGTGAGTGTTTTAATGCATGGATCTTTCCAGATAGGCACAAAACCATCATTACTATACTTGAAGAAATCAGAGTAAAGATGATGACAAAAATTGGCACTCTAAGGGAGTTTCCAAGTACTTGGGGTTGTAATTACTCTCCAATGTTCTTAGAGATTTTAGAGGATAACATCAATAGGTATATAGATTATACCATTGAGTTTAATGGAGTGGAAAGAAGGGCTTTGTCAACACAAAGTGGATATTGCCAAAAGGACTTGTAGTTGTAGGGTATGGCAGTTAAAGGGCATATGTGCACATGATGTGGATGCATTGTTGTTGAAGAAGTACCCTTCATATGAGTATATTGATAGCTGTTACAGTAAGGAAACATAATTGAGGAATTATTCCAATGTTCTTGAACCATTAACAAACATGGAAATATGGCATGTTTCATCAAACATTACTGTTGCACTGATGTGAAACAAGAAAATAGAAGCAAGATAGGAATTAAAGATACAGAATAAAGAAAGATAGACATAATTAGATTCAAACAATCAAAAGATATAATGGTGAAACTAATCAAAACACCCCTTAATTGGGAACTAAAAACACCTAATCTATTAGAATCCTCAAGAAGGTAGTAACCTTACTTGCAAATCCTAGGACAACAACAACAACAAACCCAGTGTATTCCCACATAGTGAGGTCTGGGGAGGGTAAGATGTACGCAGTCCATACCTCTACCTCTAAAGAAGTAGAAAGGGTTTTCAAGCTCTCAAAAGAGGCACAAATATTCAATATTCCAAAACTAGTAGTTCAACCCTAATAGCTAACTATTTATACTAAGGGCTAAAAGAAATAAAGAAAGACCAAATTTTCCTTCATTTAAATTATAAGATAATTTAAAGGTAGACACTTAGAATATTAAATATCTTCAAGTCATCCATATTGGAACCTTCCAAAGATTCCATCTTCATCCATGAAGCTTGAAATGCTTGAAGGTCCTTAGTATGACCTCTTGTGAAAGGCCTTTTTGAATTAGCGTCACTTTGATGTACATCACTCTCCCCTTCTTCAATTCGTCCTCGAATTTGCCAATCCTACATCAAAAAGAGATAAATCACCAACATTAAAAACATTATGGACTAAATACTCACTTGGTAAGTCCACTTTGTAAGCATTATCTCCAATCTTCTCAACCACTTGAAAAGGTCCATCTCCTTTTGGCATAAGATTGTTCCTCCTTTTACTTGGAAACCTCTCTTTTCTAAAGTGATCCCATACCCAATCACCGGGTACAAAGGTAAATTTTTTCGTCCTTTGTTAGCTTTTTTGGTTGCATCTTTGTTGGCCTTATCAATTTGTATTCTTACTTTCTCATGGATGCTCTTCATAGCTTTTGCCTTAGATTTTGCATCTACACTGACAATAACATGTTTGGGAAAAGGATTTAAATCCAATGGAGTCAAGGTATTAAAACCATAAACACACTCAAAAGGGGTTATACCAATAGATCTATGAATAGTTCTATTATATGAAAACTCAATCAATGACCATTGATCCTCCTAAGAAGTTAACTTTCCTTTAACCATAGCTCTAAGCATGTTACCTAAAGTTCTATTAACCACCTTGGTTTTACCATCCGTTTGAGGATGACAAGAAGTAGAAAATAGCAATTTGGTTCCCAAATTTCCCCACAAACACCTCCAAAAATGACTAAGAAATTTTGAATCTCTATCACTAACAATTGTTTGGGGAACACCATGCAATTTCATCACATTATGAACAAATAAAGTAGCAAAATGAGATGCATCATCACTTTTATGACAAGTAATAAAGTGAGCCATTTTTGAAAATCTATCCACAACAACAAAGTTGCTATCCTTACCATTTTTTGTCCTAGGAAGACCAACAACAAAATCCATGGAAATATCTAGCCAAGGACCGATAGAAATTGGCAAAGGGGTATACAAACCATGGGGTTGGGTACAAGATTTAGCCTGCTTTCAATCCAAACACCTAGAACAAATTCTTTCCACATCTCTTATCATTTAGGCCAATAGAAATGTTCCCTAAGAATAGCTAAGGTTTTTGACACTCCAAGATGACCCATCAAACCTCCATTGTGTGCTTGTTTCACCAATAACTCTCTCCATGAAGACATAGGCACACAAAGTTTTCCATTTCTAAATAAGTAGCCCTCCTTCAACTCAAATCTAGGAGTTCTTCCTTAACAACTTGAAAACACCTATTCAAGCTCACTTGACACTCTCCAAAGACTTTTCCAAAATCATCATTATTATAATATAACTCCTTCAAACTCTCAAAACTCATCAGCCTAGAAGTCAAGGTATTCATCAATGCATATCTTCTAGATAAAGCATCCGCCACAATATTCTATTTACCTTGCTTATAATTAATCACATATGGAAATGACTCAATGAACTCTATCCACTTGGGATGTCTCTTATTAATCTTATTTTTGACTCTAATATGCTTCAAAGCCTCATGATCAGTTCTAATCACAAACTCCTTATGCCACACATAATGTTGTCAATTTGCTAAAGATCTTACTAAGTTATATAGTTCCTTGTCATAGGTAGAATATTGCAATGGAGATCCTCTTATTTTCTCACTAAAGTAAGATATGGGTTTCCCTTCTTGCATCAAGACCACACCAATGCCTATCCACTAGCATCACACTCAATTTCAACCATCTTCTCAAAGTTGGGAAGTTGAAGTAATGGAGTGGAACTAAGTTTCTCTTTCAAGATTCTAAAGGATTTCTCTTATTTTCTACCCCAAATGAAAGACTTATCCTTCTTAGTGACCACGTTTAGAGGAGTGTCTAAAGAACTAAAACCCTTCACAAATTTCCTATAAAAACTTGCCAACCCACGGAAGCTTCTAACATCACTAATGGACTTAGGAGATGGACAACTTCTAATAGCCTCTACCTTTTCATCATCTACCTCAACTCCTCTTGAACTTACAATAAATCCAAGAAAAATAACACGGTCCACACAAAAAGAACATTTTTTAAAATTCACATACAACTTTTTATTTTGTCAACATATCAAATATCATTCTTAAATATTGCACATGATCATCCAAACACTTGTTATAAACCAAAATATCATCAAAATAGACCACAACAATATTATTAATAAATGACTTAAGCTCATGGTTCATTAATTGCATAAAAGTGATTGGTGCATTGGTTAGCCCAAAGGGCATCACCATCCACTCATATAATCCAAATTTAGTTTTGAAAGTGGTTTTCCATTCATGTTCGAATTTTATTCGAATTTGATGGTATCTGCTTCTCAAATTAATTTTAGAGAATAAGGTAGAACCACACAATTCATCTAGCATCTCATTAATTCTAAAAATGGTATGTCGATATTTTACCATGATTTTATTAATGGCATGACAATCTACACACATCCTCCATGTCCCATCCTTCTTAGGTACTAGAATTATGGGTACCGCATATGGACTTAAACTTTATCTCACAAAACCTTTATTCACAAGTTCCTCCATTTGTATTTGTAATTCTTTGGTCTTTTGAGGATTGCTCCTATAAGCCGCTTTGTTGGGTATTTGAGAACCCGGCAAAAAGTCAATTTTATGTTTTATTCCTGTCAAAGGAGGCAACCCACTTGGTATTTTATCCGAAAATAAATTTTCATAATCTTACAACAAATAAGAGACAACACTTGTCAAAGATAAAGAGGTTAGTTCATTGTTAGCAAGAAAAGAATAACCTTTCGGTTTAATAAATATGACTTGAGTAGCATCCTTAATGTTTAGATCTTTCATGCTCTTTTGATTTTGCAAAATCATGCATATTTTTTCTCTTTTTCTCTTTTTTTTGTTTTTCTTGCTCACCTCTTTTTTTTTTTTTGTGATTACTCATTCTCACTTAAGATCTCAACCTCTCCCTTTTCCTCTCTTGAGTTATCATTTTTTGCTCCCTTACTCCTCTCTTTCTTTTCTCTCTCAAGTTTTTCTTTCAAATCTCCTATTTTTCTAAATTCCTCACTCACTAGGAATGGAGAAAGTGGGCTAAGAATGTGCTTTTTACCATCCTTAACAAATGCATATTTATTTGACCTCCCATCATGTTTATCCCCCACATCATATTCCCATGGCCTTCCTAATAATAAATGACAAGTTTGCATTGGTACAACATCACAAATCACTTCATCATGATAACTTCCAACCTTGAATTTTATCAACACTCTCTTGGTCGCCTTGAGTTCACCACATTCGTTGAGCCATTAATCTATAAGGTTTTGGGTGCCTTCTTGTCGGAAGTTTCAATTGTTCGACCATAGATACACTAGCAACATTAACACAACTTCCACTATCAATGATAAAAAAACATAATTACTCTTGAACTCTACACCAATTATGAAACAAGTTCTCCCTTTGATCAAGATCTTCCCTTGCTAGAACACTCATACTTCTCCTCACAATAAGAATATGTTTTCTATCTTTGTTAATTTCTTATCCATCACCTTCTCCCAAAAACTCATCACTACTATCATTCTCCATGTGATCATCTTTAGATTCATCTTCAGTTTGATAACCACCAACATTCAATGCAATGATAGTTCTTCTATTTGGACACTCATTTGCTTTATGACCATATCCTTGACATTTAAGACACTTTATTTTAGATGGAGTTTCAAGTTTAGCTTTGTTACCTCCATCCTTGTAGTCCACCTTTGATTTGCCTTTGTCCAAGTTGGACTTCAATTCTAGCTTTGCACCTTTGGATTCGTCCCAAGTGGGAGATGATTTCCAAGATTCCTTGTTTTTAGCCCATGAAGAAGAAAAAGATTGCACCTTTGACTTATTTTCCTTTTGATGACCCTCCACCTTGAGTGCCATTTGATAATTCATATAAAGTAGAAATTCGATGCAATTCCAATGGTTGCCTTACCTATTTATTTAAGCCCAAGATAAATCTTGCCATAAGATTCACCTCTTCATCATTGGCATTAGCTCTAAGCCTAGTATGCTCTAGCTCCTCATAATACTCTTCCACAATCTTACTTCCTTGTTGAAGATTATAATACTTCTTGAGTTTATTTTGCTCATAATGTTGACCCACAAACCTTTCTCTCATACGCCTTTTCATGTCATTCCAACTTGTAACAAAGTCTCTATTCACCAAAGAATCTCTTTCAATTTTCTCCCACCATGTAGATGCAAAACCCTCAAGGTGACATATAGAATAATTCACCTTTTTAACATCACTCACATTGTTGAGATTATATTGCCTTTCAAGTTTCACAATCCAATAAAGATATTCATTCGGGTCACTACTTCCTTTGAAGAATAGAAGGGTAACCTTGATGTTGTTGAATCCATGATCTTCATCATCATTTTTTCTATTATATTCTCTACCATCAATCAGATACCACTCTCCATTTCCCCCTCTTGTTCCTCTCCCACCTAACCTCTCTTATTGAACTTGATAATTGGCTCCATAATCATAATTATCACCATCAAAAGAATTATGCTCTTCAAGGTTATGTTGGGCTCTTACTTGAGTTCTATTGGCTTGTGGTGGAAGATTTCTTTGTTGATTCCCCCCTTTGGAAGTATTTCTTGATTGTAAACTTTTGCTAATGTAGCATTAGGAGAGAGAGTATCTTGGACTATCATGTGGGATAGAGTTGTATCAAGAGGAGTCTTACTTGATCCCTTCATTTTGACCAATGGGATTGAAATCCTCAAGTGGTTGCTTTTCTATTTATTGATTTCTCACCCTTCTATCCACATTTTCCAATTTTCCCTTTATTTCCTTCATTTCTTCCAATAGATTTTGAAGTAAATTTTCCATTTTTCTAGAGGATTCTCCCTCCAATTGAGTCATTATACCTACAAAATAAATAAAAAGTTAGTAGAAAGAGTTCCTCACCACTCACTCACATCATGTTTCCCTCTTTTTGTCACTCACACTCGTGTATCACTTTAAGGCCAAAGGCTTTTAAGGACATTCTCAAATGATCTCACCTCACTCTTTCTTGTTACCACTCTTGAATAACCCAAAGTTGAGAGTCAACACCATCAAATAATTCACAAGTAGTACTACTTCTTTGGGATAAAGTGGAGTTTATGTAATCAAGAACGGACAATTAACTAAAGGACAAGGAAACAAATACTCATACAATGAAATAAAAGAAAAAAAAGCAACAACAACAACAATAAACCCCGTATATTCCCATAAAGTGGGGTCTAGGGAGGGTAAAATGTACGCAGTCCAAACCGCTACCTCCGAAGTAGTAGAGAGGTTATTTCCGATAGACCCCCGACTCAAGATAAAGAATAGTAAACAAGAGCGTAATGAAACATGAAGCAGGATGTATGGAATAACATAAATAAAGAATAAGACATAATACAATAGAAATAATAGAAATACAAAATAAGATAAATAAGCGTAATATGAAATACGAGATAGGAAAAGGACATCTGGAATAAGACAACCACCTAGTAGTAACATACACTCATAGAAAGAAGGCACCCACCACCCCCAAACCCTCCTAACTAGGGGCTCCTACCTATGGACACAGTCCTAGGATTGCTAACCCAGCTATACATAAGCTCTTCTAAGTACTTTCTACAACCTATGTAGTCATCCTAGCCTTCTACCCTTATCTGCGACCTCCACACCTTCCTATCTAGGGTCATGTCCTCAGTAAGCTGAAGTTGCTCCATGTCATGTCTAATCACTTCCCTCTAATATTTCTTTTGCCTACCTCTCCTCCTCCCAAAGCCATCCAATACTAGCCTCTCACACCTATGAAATGGGGCATCCGTGCCCCTCCTCATCATATGCTCAAACCATCTCATCCTTCCTTCCCACATCTTGTTCTCCATCAAAGCCACTCTCACCTTCTTCTGGATAATCTCATTCCAAACTCTATCCCCTCTAGTAAGTCCACATATCCAATGCAATATTCTCATTTCCGCTACTTTCACTTTTTGAATGTGGGAGTTATTGATTGGCCAACACTCAGCTCCATACAGCATGGCTGGATAGAATGCCACTTTGTACAATTTTCCTTTAAGCTTAAGGGGCTCCTTCTTATCACACAACACTCCCGAGGCGAGTCTCCACTTCATCCAACCTTCTCCAATACGGTTACAGACATCCTCATCAATCTCGCTGTTTCCCTAAATCATAGAACCAAGATACTTGAAACTATCCCTCTTACAGATATCCTGGAAATCCAACCTCACCACCATATCATCCTCCTGCCTGTAGTCACTAAACTTGCATTCCATATAATCCGTATCGGACCTACTCAACCTGAACCCCTTAGATTCAAGGTTTTGCCTCCAAACCTCCAATTTATCATTTACCCCCCTTCCCCATGTCTTATCAATCAGCATGACATCATCCACAAATAATATACACCAAGGCACATCCCCTTGTATACTCTACATCAACACGTCCATCCCCAATGCAAACAGGAATGGACTAAGAGTCGAACCCTGATGCAACCCTATCTAGATCAGAAAATGCTTTAAGCCCCTCCTACCATTCTCACCCGAGTTTTTCCTCTATCGTACATGTCTTTAATAGCTCTAATGTACGCCACCGGGACCCCTCTCACCTCTAAGCATATATAAAGAACCTCCCTAGGGACTTTGTCATACGCCTTCTCTAGGGTGATGAACACCATGTATGAATCCCTCTTTCTTTCCCTATATTGCTCTACCAATCTCCTCACCAGGTGGATTGCCTCTGTCGTCGAGCGACCAGGCATAAAACTAAACTGATTCTCCAAAATAGACACGCTCCTCCTCAATCTCCGCTCAACCACCCTTTCCCAAATCTTTATAGTATGACTCAACAGCTTGATACTCCTATAGTTGTTGCAACTCTGAATGTCACCCTTGTTTTTATATAACGGAATTATCGTACTCCACCTCCAAGCCACAGGCATTCTCGCTATTTTCACAATGTCATTAAACAAATCAGTCAACCACCTTAAACCAGCCCCACCTATAAACTTCCAAATATCCACTGGAATCTCATCAGACCCCGTCACCCTTCCCCTCTGCATCCTATGAATAGCCTCTCTGACCTTCTCAACCTTAAAACGTCTACAATAACTGAAATCATGGCTCTCATCTGAGATTCCTCTGTCCCCCTCCTCGTTCAAAAGCCTATGAAAATACTTCCCCCATCTTTTCTTACTATGAACATCCTTCACCAACACTCTACCATCATCCCCCTTAATGTACTTCACTTGATCGAGGTCCCGACCCTTCCGCTCCCTAGCCTTAGCAAGTCTATACAACCTCTTTTCCCCATCTTTCTCCTCTAACCTTGCATAAAGGCTCTCAAATACTGCTATTTTAGCAGCTGTAACTGCTAGCTTAGCCTCCTTCCTTGCTACTTTGTAGACCTACCTATTCACCCATTTCTCCTTTTCATCTTTACTCTTAATCAACTTAACATATACCCTCTTCTTAATCTCCACTTTCTTCTTAACTTCTTTATTCCACTACCAGTCTCCTTATGGCATCCTACCTAACCCTACAAAATACCTAACACTTCTCTAGAAGTCTCTGTGATGCAACTGGCATCCCTATCCCACATAACATCCACATACCCCCTACACTCCCACACCCCCAATCTCGCCACTTTCTCCTCTATCTTTAGCGAACTACCTGGCGTCAAGCCACCCCACTTAATTCTAGCCCGACCCTCCTCAGTCCTTTTCTTCTTGCTTTTCTTGATAATCAAGTCCATCACTAGTAGCCTATGATGGTTCAAAAGATGCTCACTCATAATGACTTTACAGTCCTTACATAAAACCCTATCCCCCTTTTTAAGCAGCAGAAAGTCAATCTGAGTCTTGGCTATCATATTTCAAAAGGTAATCAGGTGATCTTCCTTCTTTGGAAAGCTCGAATTCACCACTACCAGCCCAAAGTACCTCACAAAATCCAATAGAGCAACTCAACGTAATGAATTTTTTTTTACACTTATAAATTAAATGGACACAAACTAGTTTAACATTAAGTATGAATTAATACTCAAAGAAAAATAGCTAGAATTAACAAGAAAGGAAGAAACAAGTTTGAAAGATTGAACTATTTTGTAATTCTCAAATTCATCTTTTTAAATACCCAACCAAATGAGCTCTAATTTGAGATATAACTTCCCCACAACTTTACTAACAATTTCTAATCAATAATTTCTTCAACCAAACACCAAATCAACAGAACCCATTTTCAAGTTTCTTCTTCAACATGACTTTCAATTTTTTTTGTCATGTATTTTTTTTTAATTTATTTAACTAGGAAACAATAACATGTAACTTAAGGAATAATATCAAACAACATTCAATCAAATTTGATTCTTTTTTTTTGGATTTTTTTTTGAAAATATCAAAACCCCAAGACATAGGTTTGTGAAAACAAATCTAATCCAAGATCTTGATACCAATTTGATGTGAAACAAGAAAATAGAAGCAAGATAGGAATTAAAGATACAAAATAAAGAAAGATAGATACAATTAGATTCAAACAATTAAAAGATGTAATGATGAAACTAACCAAAACACCCCTTAATTGGGAACTAAAAGAACCTAATCTATTAGAATCCTCAAGAAAGTAGTAGCCTTACATGCAAATCCTAGGACAATTGTTGAAAATCAACAAAGGGTTTTCAAGCTCTCAAAAGAGGCACAAATATTCAATATTCCAAAACTAGTATTTCAACCCTAATAGCTAACTATTTATACTAAGGGATAAAAGAAATAAAGAAAGATCAAATTACCCTTCATTTAAATTATAAGCTAATTTAAAGGTAGGCACTTAGAATATTAAATATCTTTAAGTCATCCATATTGGAACCTTCCAAAGATTCCATCTTCATCCATAAAGCTTGAAATGCTTGAAGGTACTTAGCATGACTTCTTGTGAAAGGCCTTTTTGAATTAGCATCACTTTGATGTACATCATGCACCACCTGAAATTAGAAGCTTGCCTAGCAGGCCATCTAAGGCTAGGAGGAAGAAAGCTGGAGAGACAAAGAAATCAGGAAAATTTCCTAGAATTACACTTGTAATGACATGTAGTTTGTGTCATGTTAGAGGCCGCAACAAAAAAGGTTTTCCTCAAAGTGCACAATCAACAGAACCAAGTGCACCATCAGTAACAACACTTATTGGTTCAGGCAGGGGAAGAGGCCGACCAAAGGTAATATTTATACTTAAATATAGTATATTATTTAATTGCTTCTAAAATTTTTTAACATTCTTTTTATATGTAAAAAACTCCACCATAAACACCAAATACACCTTCTTAAGAAAAAATTCAGTTCAGGTAGGGGAAGAGGCACACCAAAGGTAATATTACACATAAATTTAGTACTAATTGGCTCAATAGTTTTTGTAACTCTCTTATTTTTATATGTATAGAAAACTCCATCAGAAGTCATTAGTGCATATCCTTAAGAAAAAAAAGAGGGATACCAAAAAAGACAACATCAGTAGCACCTAGTGCACCCCCTCTACCCAAAATACCTCTTGCACCTACTATTTTTCCAGCATCCTCTTCTGCACCTTTTAATTGTTGTGCATCATCTTTAATGACTGGTACTACTAAAAAAGGAATGAGTAGTGATAGGGAAAACACAAATCCATTAAAAAGGCCAAGCATAATGGGAATGGGTGTGTTCTAAGCTGAAAATGGCGTCAACATCCTAAATGTAAGTCTCTTACTCTGTTATATCTTGTGCAAATTATGAGTATTTAATGTATGAGAAAATGAATATTTTTATCCTTCATTGCAGCCTGGCATGCCTAGCAGTAAGATCTACTCTACAAGTCAAGCAAAGATGAAAAGATTATCGGATGTAACTAGCAACATTAGTTATACACCAAGTACTACCAGTAAGCTGAAATGGACTAGCACAGCAATAATATCAACAAAAAAACTACAAGTGCTTAAAAAGAAGAAAAGAAAGAAGATAGTGGGAATTAGTTCAAATAATCCAAGTTAGAATAACACTTTTTCAAACTAAAAGATGCCATGAAAATTATAGCAATGTTGATGTATTTTAAGAATTATTTTAAGTTAGTCTAGTTGACATTATATTGTATTTTAGAATGGTGATGGTGAACTTGTTACGGGTTGCTATTTTTGGTTTTGTATGTTATTGAATGTTGCTTTATGTTAGGCATTATGACTGTGACTTAGGTTGATGAATGTTGCCTTATGTTAGGCATTATGAATGTTGTCTTTTGTTAATTTGTGAAAACAATTTGTTGATGAAATTTTTCCTTATATTAGGCACTGAAGTTGGAATGAATGATCGTATTTTGTTGTGTTCAAATTATGGTGTTGTAAAGTTATGTTTTCATAACAGTTTTCATTACAAAATGGTGGGTGATGTTGGTTATATAGTTGTGTTGACACAACATTGTAATTACAAGATGTTAGAGTAAACAATTTAAAGAAGACACAATTGAATTACACAAGACATAATTGGACAATTAACTAAAACACAATTATCCATTATATATAGGTAGATAGACATACAAAATTTACACCATAAACAATCAATTAACTACTTTCAACAGATTTATTACTGATGAACATCGCAACAACACAAATCAAAATACAAAAAAGTATCTTCCTATTGAATCGACACCATTTCCTTCTTCCATTGAGCCTCTTCTCCAAAGTCAACTTGTCAATTTGGACCTATTTAAGCCGCAATTCTTGTTCCAACTCTTTAATTTTGTTCACTAATCTTGGAAGGATAAAATTTGATCTTAGATCGACTTTTTCTTTGTCCCTTCATAGAAAAAAATTACAATTTTGATCCTATAGAAAAAATTTAAAAAAATAGTACATTAGCATCAATTAAATATAAAGTGGAGCAAAATACAATGAACATAAATACAAACACCATAGTAGGGGCAAGAACAAATCTTCTTCCCAAATTTGATTTTGGTCATAAAGTTTGCAAGTTCAGCAAAATTCCATGTTTGCATCTCACTACAACATTGAGCATTGATTCTGATTTATCCATACAAGCTTATTCAATTCTGCATTATCCATTTGAAGAATTCCGATAAAATCAATCAATAAATTACGGACCCTAGATTACAGTTGGACAAGATTACAAATCACAACTTCAAGAGTTAAACTAGAAATTGGGATTATCAACTAAACCCTAAGTTCTTTTGAGAGAAGATAAAAAAAATGATGGAGATGAAGGCTTGCAGACGAGGAAGATGGCGTTTGGAGATGAAGGATTATCGTTGGGGATTTTTATTAATTAGAGAAGACAATATTATTTAATAATTGAAATTAATGATGTGTATTATACACATGGTACTTAAAATAATAATTTTGAAGTGTTAGTGCCTCAACTAACTCACTTACTAGAGCTGTTCTCACCTCCCATGACAGGTCAACAATTGAGGGGGGGGGAGGTACTAAATATAGTAAAAAAATATTTAGGGGTTAATGGGACTCCCGTGAAGGTTGAATGTTTAGTTGAGATTTCAACTAAAGGTTGGGGGGTAATAGACCATTTTCTTTTTTTTCTCAAACATTATTTATTTTTCCAGTTTTTCGATCTTTTAAAATTCATTTGTCTTAACCTTTTTTTTGTTCGTTTTTATCATTTCTCTTTTTTTTTTAATTTTCTCAAACTTTTTTTTTTCTTGTCATATTTGTTTTTCTCAATCCTTTTTTTTCTTTTTTGTTTTTTATACTTTTCTATTTTCTTAGCCTTTTTTTTTCATTTTTCTCAATTTTTTATTCTCTATTTTGTTTCTTTTTTTTTTTTCTCAACTTCTATTATATTTTTCCAATAAATAGAAAGTTGGATAATCCGCAAACTTCTTTCTTTGACATCAAAGTAAATTTAAGAGAGTGACTTGTTGTTTGGAAGTCCTTTGCAATAAGTTTTGCCTCTAAGGCAAAAGTTATAGAACATCTCACAAATCATGACATAATGTTGTAATGTCAAGTCTTGCTCGTGGGGCATAGATTTTTTTTTTTGAAAATCCTTAAGTTAAGTCCTGCCTCTAAGGCAAAAGTTATAGAATATCTCATAAATCAAGGCACAATGTGGTAGTTTCAACACTTGCCCATTGGGTGTAACTTATTTTTCTTGGGAGTTTCTTGGTGTAAGATCCTTAAAAATTTAATTTTTATTTTTGACCCTCCCGTATTCGTAATATCGATTTTTGACTTGAAGTGTTTCGAGATGTTAAAAAGGTAATTTGGAAAAGTTTTAGAATTTTTGGAAGGGGTTCGGGGTCATTTTGGGACCTCGAGGCAGTGAGGGTCCACGATATCACCATGCCAAGGAGGTTACCTTCAACGATATCAGTGTTGCATAGAGGGTAATCTCCGTAGTAAAAGCGTGCCACGCCAAGATGTAAATTTTGCCTAGTTTTTTTTCCACTTAGGGGTGAGGAAATTTTGGTATTTTCACCCTTTTCACGACTTATAAACGTAAAATGAATCCTTTTTCTTTCAATTTTCAATGATCAAACTCTACTTTATTCACCTTTAACTCTTCAACCAAGAAAGCTTAAGGGTTTCATAGAGAATTCATTATTCGGGCTCCAAACTTCAAATTGACTTCAAATTCTTGAGTGTTTCAGGCATGTTTCTCTTCCCTAAATATTAATTTTACATTGTGGCATTAACTGGATAGATTTTTATATGATTTAAATTGTGGGTTTTGAAATTGGGTTGAGGGGTTTTTGTTGTTACTGATTGAATTACTTGTCCTATGTTTTGAATCGATTATTCATCTTTTAAATTGATGCTTGAAAAACTAAATTGGTATATTATTTAAATGGTTGAAATAGGGGACTTGGGTTTCCCTAAATTGGATAAATTTTGGCTTGGAATTTCATGGACATCAACCCACTTTCTGAATTCGATTTTAATTATGGAAAATTGTATGGTTTAACTTGATTTTGAACTCAATGCGTTGCACCAATGGAAAAATGGATATAAAGATGGTTTTGGATGGTCTTGGTGGCCATGATTTGGATTTTAATAGAACTTAAGAGTCCAATTTGGTCGTATGAATTGGTTTTGCATAAATATATTAGCTTGTAAGTATATTGGTATGACGATACCAAGTGATAAATTCATTAATGAATGACTTCCCGATTAATGGTTGAAATTATGTGTAAATTATTTTAATTTAGACTTAAAGGGGGTTGGGTAGCTCATCATAGAAGGTGGAGGTCCCGAGGGGACCAATATTGGAAACCACGTTTGTCGGTGTGGGGGTCTTTATGACCGTGTGCATAGTTCACATGTTATATATATATTTTGGAATGATTGGAGCTTCGTTGGCTTTGGCCCTTTCTCTAATTTTCTTTGTTCGTGTGGCTAATACACACTTGGACCCTTTCAGTAGGGGAGCTGAATCCATATATCCCGTGGGTACCCTTAGGATGGAAAAATCTACACAGTCCAGGTTAATAATTTTAAAACTCTCATGTTCATGACCCTTACCCTATCCCGACATCCTATGTATGTATATATAAATGTGTGCATATGGTTTTGAATGATTTTTGGACATGACATTATGTTATCACTTTTCATGAGTTACATGCCAGTGCTTATCCCACTGACCATCCTAGGAAACTCCATTATTTCATAATGTAGGGTACAAAGATATTTCTGCTGCTCCTGCGTACGATAACAACTGTATGAAGATTAGCACATCTGTTGAGTTTCCGTAAAGTAGCGAGCCTCCATCCTTTAGAAGGCCTTATCATTTCATTATTCTCTCTTTATTTTCATAGTACTTTGGATTATCGTTGTGGTCATGGTCGGGGGAATGCCTCGAATTAGTTACTATTTTGGTTTTAGAGCCTATTATGGACAAATGTGGGTTGGTTGGTTAGTGATTAACTCTTAATTTTCATAGAGTTGTCTATTCATCATTTATTACTATTTAATTAGCTTTTGTATCGTTCTTATTATTATATTATGCATTTGAGGTTGGGTTAAAAGGTGGTCTCTGGTCCATATTGGACTTGAGATACTCATCACGGCCAGACCTTAGTTTGTGTCATAACAAGCTTGGTATTAGAGCACGGTTTAGAGTCATTGAGTGTTCACAAAGTTGTGTTAAGTAGAGTACTTTTTTGGGTGTATAGCATGCCACACTTATAAGGAGGAGGGTACAAGGCATTTAGGAATGTTTCCCTTTCTTTTGTTCTATTTCAAGCTATAGAGTCTAGTGTTATGAAACTTTTCTAAATCCTGGCTTCCTCTCATTTTAGATCATGCCTCCCTAAAGATCTAATGTTCCTAGAAACTTTTCTGGGAACTCTATCCTACCTGAGGATAATATGGAGGGGGCTCTCCATGTGTATGGAGTGCAAAGCCAATCTAGGGTCCCTTATCCTGATTGTGTCACTCCACATGGAGTTCTATCTATCTCAAATAGTCCTTCTTAGGATTCTCATGGTGGTGATGCTTATGATCTGCCGCCTTAGGGGGACATCTCTAATGCGGAGTTCCACCAGTCTATTTATTTGCTTACTCAGTTGGTGATATCTTGGTCTCATCAGTCGGATTGTGTTGGTTCTGTTGCTCATTTGTTTGAGTTCACTTAGGTTGGATAGTTCATGAGGTTGAATCCCCCAACCATTACAGGCTTTAAGGTTGAGGAGGATCCTCAGGGGTTTATAGATGAGATGGAGAAGATTTTTAGAATAATGCATGCTACTGATTCTAAAGATGTAGATTTTGATGCATATCAACTAAAAGATGTAGCTTATCAGTGGTATAAGGAGTGGGAGCAGTTGAGGGGTGATGATGTTGAGCTGACATCATGGGATGAGTTTTTGGGTGACTTTCTTGATCATTTATTTCCTCAAGAGTTGAGGGAAACTAAGACTGAGAAGTTTGTGAATCTAAAGCAGGGTAAGTTGAGTGTGAAAGAATATGCCTTGAAATTTCAGCAGTTGTCTCCTTATGCTCCTGAGTTAGTGTCTAGCTAGAGATCTAAATAAAGAAAGTTTGTTTTTGGCTTGTCCCGCAACTTGGTATTCGAGTGTAAGGCTGCAATATTGAACAATGATATGGACATCTCCTGACTTATGGTTTATATGCAACAGGTAGAGAATGAAAATAAGAAATAAAAAGAGATTGTAAAAAGGTAGAATAAGAAGTTTAAGTATTTAGAGCAGGGTGGGGGTCAGCAGAATAGTGGGAGAGATGGTAGACATTGGACCAAGATGAAGAACTGGGCAAATTCTCATTCATTTGCTAGTGCTCGGGTGATCGTTGATCCAAGGCTACCAGTGGTTCCAAGGCACAGGGTGCCTAGTCTCAGGTTAGTGGAGCTCAGTCAACCCCACCTTATTCTCTTTATCATTTTTATGGGAAGTTTCATCATAGTTATTGTGAGAAATAGAGGAATCAGTGTTATAATTATGGTTATCTGGGTCACATGCTTCGAGATATCCTTCATCCAAGGTTTCCACCGGGGCTAATAAAGTTTTAGTCACCACATCTTCAACTTCTGCACTAAAGGGTGATACCTTTGTTATCGACTCTGGCTGGAATTATCTCTATGCACTTGCTACCCGCTAAGAATATGAGGCATCTCCAGATATTGTCATTCGTATGTTACAACTCTTTTCCCGTGATGTTTATTGTTTACTTGATCCTAGTTTTATTATTTCTTATGTGACCCCTTATATGGCTGTGCATTTTGGCTTTGGTCTTGAAAGTATTTCAGACCCCCTTTTTTGTGTCTACTTCGGTGGGTGATTCTATTGTTTCTAGAAAAATCTACAGGGGTTGTGTGGTGTCCATCTCTCATAGGGAGACATTGGTGGATTTAATAAAGTTGGATATAGTAGATTTTATTTTTATCTTAGGGATGGATTGACTTCATTCATGGTATGCTTCTCTGGATTGTAGGACCCGAAAGGTCAGTTTTCATTTCCCTAATAAGCTGGTATTGGAAAGGGGTGGGATTTTCTTAGTACCCAAGGGGAGATTCATCTCCTATTTTAAAGCTCAAAAATTGATTTCAAAAGGGTGTCTACATCATCTAGTTGGGGTTAAGGATTCTGACTTTGAAAGTCCATCTTTGCAATCTATCCCTGTGGTTTTCCTTATAGGAAAATAGATTTTGGATTGATCTTCTACCAGATACTCGTCCTATTTTCATTCCTCCTTATAGAATGGCTATAGCTGACTTAAATGAGCTAAAGGAGAAATCGAAAGATATTTTTGATAAAGGGTTTATTTGTCCTAGCGCGTCTCCGTGGGATGCTCCTATACTTTTCGTGCGAAATAAAGATGGGTCTCTTTAGATGTGTATAGATTATGGTTAGTTGAATAAGGTTACAGTGAAGAATAAGTATCCTCTTCCTAGGATTAATGAACTTTTTGACCAACTTCAGGGTTTAAGATGCTTCTCTAAGATTGATCTTCGTTCGGGTTATCGTCAGTTGAAAATTTGAGAGGTTTATATTCCCAAGACTGTTTTTTGAACCATGTATGGCCACTATGATTTTTTAGTGATGTCATTTGGGTTGACTAATGCTTCGACTGCTTTTATAGGATCTTATGAATGGGGTATTTAGGTAATTTCTGGATCTTTTTGTGCTAGTCTTCATTGATGATATCTTGGTGTATTCTAAGAGTTAGGAGGATCATGCCAATCACCTTTGAATAGTGTTGTAGACCCTTAAGGATCATAGTCTATATGTTAAATTTTCAACGTGTGAGTTTTGGTTGAATGCCGTGACTTTTTTGAGGTATGTTGTTTCTAGTAAAGAGATCAAGGTAGATCCATAAAAAGTTGAGGTGGTGAAGAGATGGCCTAGACCCACGACTCCGATAGACATTAGGAGATTTTTGGGCTTGGCTTGGTATTATAGGGGATTTGTGGAGAGTTTCTCATCTATTATTGCTTCGTTGATGAGGTTGACTCAAAAAAAGGTTAAGTTCTTATGGTCTAATTCTAGTGAGGGTGGTTTTGAGAAGCTAAAGGATAAGTTGACTTCTGCGCCAATTTTGACCCTGCCCGAGGGTTCTGGTGGTTTTGTAGTGTTTTGTAATGCGTTCCATGAGGGACTGAGTTGCATTTTGATGCAGCTTAGTAAGGTTGTGGCCGATGCTTCTACACAACTTAGGGTTCATGAAAGGAATTATTCGACTCATGACTAGGAGTTGGTGGTTATGATTTTTTCTTTAAAGAATTGGCACCATTATCTGTATAGAGTGCATGTGGATATCTATTTAGATCACAGGAGCTCTCAATATGTGTTTACTCAGAAAGAGTTGAATCTCAGGAAGAGGCGGTGTCTTGAATTGCTCAAGGATTATGACATGAGCTTTTACTACCATCCAGGTAAAGCTAGTGTTATTATTGATGCTCTTAACAGGTTATCTATGGGAAGCTTATCCCATGTTGATGAAGAGATAAGAGGATTAGTAAAGGAAATTCACAGATTGGCTAACTTTGTAGTTTGACTTTTGGACTCTGAGGATAGAAGAGTCATTATTCAAGAAGTGGTTAAATCATCTCTTGGAGCTGATCTGAAGTAGACGCAAACTTTGGATCCCATACTTATGCAAATTAAGGATGATGTGGGTCAAAAAACGATTATGGCATTTGAGATTAGGGGAGATGGTATTCTAAGGTACCAAGGTAGGCTGTGTGTTCTTAATGTTGATGGGCTATGAGAAAGGAATTTGACTGAGGCTCATGAGTCTTGATATACAGTTCATCCAGGTTCAACTAAGATGTACCATGACTTGAAAGAGATCTACTGGTGGAATAACATAAAGAGAGATGTGGCAAACTCTGCTGGTAAATATATGGTCTTTCAACAAGTTAAGGTTACGCATTTGAGGCCTGGTGGCATATCTTAAGAGATAGAGTTTCCCATGTGGAAGTGGGAGATGATTAATATAGATTTCATTACGGGTCTTCCACAGTCACGTAATTAATATGATTTGATTTGGTTCATTGTGGATAGGACGACTAAGTCCACTCACTTCTTGCTTGTGCGGACTAACTACTCAGGAGAGGATTTTCTAAGTTATTCATTCAGGATATTGTGAAGCTGCATGGTGTGCCAGTGTCCATCATTTCATATCGAGGTATGCAATTTTCTTCTAACTTCTGGCGTTCATTTCAAAATGGTTTGGGTACACAGGTGAACCTTAGCACCACTATCTACCCTTACATGGATGGGCAAGTGGAGCATACTATTTTGACTTTAGAGGATATGCTAAGGGCCTGTGTGATTGATTTTAAGGGTGTTGGATTGATCGTCTACCCCTTATTGAGTTTGCATATAATAATAGTTATCACTCAAGCATTCAGATGGCTCCTTTTGAGGCTCTTTATGGTAGAAGGTATAAGTCTCCTATTGGGTGGTTTAAGGTTGGTAAGACTAGATTATTTGGTCCTAACTTGGTTCATCAAGACATGGAGAAGGTGAAATTGATTAAGGAAAGACTTAAGACTGCTCAAAGTCTCTAAAAGTCTTATGCGGATGTGAGACAAAGAGAATTGGAGTTTGAAGTAAGTGATTGGGTGTTCTTGAAGGTGTCTCCTATGAAAGGAGTCACGAGGTTTGGGAAGTAGGGAAAGCTCAGTTACCTTTATGTTGGAGAATATAATATTTTGAGGAGTGTTGGGAGCATTGCTTATAAGTTGGATTTGCCTGCGAGTTTGGGTTCCATTCACCCCATGTTTTATGTGTCCATGCTGAAAAAGTATGTAAGACCCTTCCTAATAGTGCCAATTGAGGATGTTGGTGTGATAAATTTCTTGTCTTATGAGGAAGTCCCAATTAAGATATTGGATAGGAAAGTTTGTAGATTAAGGAACAAGGATGTAGTTTTGGTGAAGGTTTTTTGGAGAAACCAAAAGGTAGAAGAGGCTACTTGGGAAACTGAGGATGATATGAAGGCCAAGTATCCATTCTTGTTCTTCAGATTGGAGAAAGTGCGTAAGGTATGAGTACATTTTCCTCTTGTCAATTTCCAAATTTGTTAATTGATTCTGGTGTGTTCTTACGATTCTCATGCTAAAAGTATCCTAACTCATCATTTTGGGACGAATAATCCTAAGGGGGGGGGGGGGATAGTGTAAAACTTAAAATTTTGATCCTTTTATTTTTGACCCTCCCGTGTTCGTAATATCGATCTTTGACTTGAATTGTGTTTAGGGGTGTTAAAATGGTAATTTGGGAAAGTTTCAAAATTTTCAAAAGGGGTTCGGGGTCATTTTAGGACCCCGAGGCAGTGAGGGTCCACAATATCACCGTGCCACGGAGGTTAACTCTGTGATATCATCGTGGCACAGAAGATAACCTCTGCGATAACGACGTGCCATGCCAAGGTGTAAATTTTGTCTAGTTTGTCTTTTCACTTAGGAATGAGGGGATTTTGGTCTTTTCACCCTTTCCATGATTATAAACATTATAAGGACCCTTTTCTTTTAGTTTCCAAGGATCACGCTCTACTTTATTCATGTTTAACTCTCCAGCCAAGAAAGCTTATGGGTTTCATAGAGAATTCATCATACCGACTCCAAACTTCAAATTGACTTTAAATTCTTGAGTGTTTCGGGTATGTTTCTCTTCCCTAAACTTTAATTTTACATTGTGACATTAATTTAATGGATTTTTATGTGATTTAAATTGTGGGTTTTGAAATTGGGTTGAGGGGTTTTGGTTGTTACTGATTGAATTGCTTGTCCCATGTTTTGAATCGATTATTCATGCTTTAAATTGATGTTTTTGGGATTGAATTTTTATATTATTTAAATGGTTGGAATGGGGAACTTGGGTTCCCCAAATTGGATGAATTTTGGCTTGAAATTGTATGAACCTCAACCTACTTTGTGAATTTGATTTTAATTATGTAAAATTGCTTGGTTTAACTTGCTTTTGAACTCAATGCATTGCATTAATGGATAAATGGATATAAAAATGAATTTGGATGGCCTTGGTGGCCATGGTTTAGATTTTAATGGAACTTGGGAGTCCAAAATGGCTGTGTGAATTGGTTTGGCATAAATATAATAGCTTGAAAGCATATTGGTATGACGATACCAAGTGGTAAATGCCTTAATGAATGACTCCCGGGTTAATGGTAGGCATTAGCTTGCAAGCATATTGGTATGACGATACTGATAATGCCCAAAATACACCTCCAATTGAAGTATGAAGAGGTCATTGTCAAATATAGTAACTCAACTAGGTTGGGGTTGATCCGACAGGGATTAGGACGGAAATCTATCTCGAACTTGTTAGAATCACCAGGTAGTGCAGGAAAGTAAAAAGGAGGATTCGCTAAAATAGAAAAAGGAAAAGAATTGGTTGTAAACAACTTAAGGCGAACATTTGGCTTGTGTTCCCCCTGTCTTCTCAACTCAGTAGAATTATTGTGAACTGTCGAACTATTCCAATACCTTGCATGTAGAATCTGATAAGTTATGTAACATCAACAGTCTTTTGGATGAGCAGAAGGATTTCACCCTTTACCTTTTTAAGTCTTAGGATGTTGCCTTACTAACCCTTACCTTAGATCCCAGTTATCTATTACCTTTAGGGTCTCTAGTTATTATATAATAGTTAACGATCTTACTTAGATAATACCCAGTAGCGTGGATCGACCGTTAATCTTCAATTAGTGTTATGATCTTCTTTTCTCAATCACTACTTACTCCACTACTCCCTCTTTTGGAGTAAGTAGTAATAATCTAGGTGGGATCTTAATGTTGTCCACCGCTAAGAAATCAATAAGAACAAGAAAAACCCAATACATGCGAGAATCTTTATCTAGAACAACTTGGAGCTTCCTCTACTTTGTTAATCTGCCAGGGTCCCCACAACCCTAGCTAAGGGAATTAGCCGCTCATAGTTATGAGATCAATCATGAAATACATAGACAAAATTACAAAATCAATCACAATAATGAAAGAATAAATCCCAAAATCTTAAATTGAAGAACAAACCAAGAACAACATAGGCAATGAGCCACGAAGTCTATCACATCTCTATTCATACCATCCCACTAGTAATGCTGCCTCAAATCTCTATACATCTTAGCCGTACTAGGATGAATGGCATATCTAGAGCTGTGAGCTTCATGAAGAATTGACTGAATTAAGTCGTCAAGACTGGGAAAATAAATACGACCCTAAAACCTTAAAATACCCTCGAAATCAACAGTGTGTCTCCCAGACTCACCACTAGTCACTTGATCATGGATAAAATACAACTTGCTATCCTCATAGTGACGATAAAAAATCTTCTCAAATAGGGAGGACCTCGCCTCCACAAAAGCCAAAACCCTGACAGGATTAGAAATATCAAGGCGAAGCATCAAATTAGCTAAGGACTGAATGTCCCATGCCAAGGGCCTCTGAGAAACTGATATATATGATAAGCTACGTATACTCACTACCTTGTGACTCAAGGCATCAGCTACCACATTCGCCTTACCAAGATGATACAAGATGGAAATATCATACCTTTAGCAACTCCATCCACCTACACTGGCGAGCATTAAGCTCTCGATGCGCCATAAGATGTTGAAGGCTGTGATGATCGGCGAAAATCTCGCAATGCACACCGTACAACTAATGCCTCCAAATCTTGAGTGCAAAAACTACCGCCGCCAACTCTAAATCAAGAGTGGGTATGCTCATGCACCTTAATCTATCTAGAAGCATAAGCAATCACACGACCCTGCTGCATCAAAATGCAACCAAGACCAACACTATAAGCATCACAAAATACGGTGAATCCTTCACCCTCAACTGGAAGAGCTAACACTAGAGCAGAAGTGAGGCAATTAAGCTTTCCAAAGCTCAACTCACACTCCTCAGACCATCGAAAAGGAATTTTCTTCCAAGTCAATCTAGTCATAGGGGATGAAATAGTAGCAAAGCTCTCAACAAAGTGCCTATAATAACAAGCCAAACCAATGAAACTGCGAACCTCAGTCGAAGACATAGGCCTAGCCCAATCACGAATTGCCGAAATCTTAGCCGGATCTACCATAATACCCGTTTTGGATACCACATGTCCAAGGAATGACACTGACTCAAGCGAAAACTCCCACTTAGAGAACTTGGCAAAAAACACATGGTCTATCATGGTCTGGAGCACAATCCTCAAGTGCTGCGCATGGTCCTCACTACTCCTCGAATACACGAGAATATCATCAACAAACACAATAACAAAGGAGTCTCTAGGTACGGTCTGAACACACAGTTCATCAAATACATAAATTTAGCAGGGGTATTAGTCAGCCAAAAAGACATTACCAAGAACTCATAATGAACATAATGAGTCCTGAAGGATGTCTTTAAGATATCCTCAACTCAAATCCTCAACCGATGAAAATTGGACCTCAAATCTATCTTAGAAAACATGGCTGTGCTCTGAAGCTGGTCGAACAAATCATCAACGAGAGGCATAGGATAATGGTTCTTCATTGTTACCTTGTTAAGCTTCCAATAATCAATACACATGCGCAATGAACCATCTTTCTTCTTTACAAACAAAATAGGGGATCCCCATAGAGACACACTTGGTCTAATAAAACCCTTCCCAATAAGATCCTGGAGCTGAGAATTCAGATCCTCAAGCTCAACAAAAGCCATACAGTAAAGTGTCTTAGAAATAGGTCAGGTACTAGGCTCAAGGTCAATAACAAAATCAATCTCACGATTAGGGGGAATACCATGCATGTCGGCAGGTAACACATCAGGAAACTCACACACAATAGGAACAGAATCAAGCGACGAATTCTCTACATGAGTATCACATACATAAGTGAGATAAGAGTCGCAACCTCTCGATATAAGCCTTCTATCACAAACATAAGAAATAATCCCCATCGGCTCATGGCTAACCGCCCCCTGCCACACGATTGGGGGTACACCGGGCATGGCTAAAGTAGAAGTCTTAGAAAAATAATACATTACCGTGTGATAGTGGGATAACCAGTACATGCCTAGAATCACATCAAAATCCAGCATATCCAGAATAATAAGATCATCATAAGTATCAACATCAATAACTATCACAACACAAGATCTGAATACTCGATCCACTACTAAAGAGTCACCCAGGAGAGTAGATACGCATAATGGCATAGATAATAAATTGCTAGTCAAGTCCAATCGTGGTGCATAATAAGCAGATATATAAGAATAAGTGGATCTGGGATCAAATAAAGCAAGGGCCAACCTGCGGCACACCAAAATTATACTTGTAACTATAGCATCTAAAGTCTCAGCCTCGGGTCTAGTAGGTAACGCATACAACTAACCACGCCCACCACCTGGCTGGGCACTTGACCGACCTCCTATCCGGTCTGCCTGAGTACCACCTCAAGCACCCTAGTAACCACCCCTACGACCTTGTGAACCATCTCTACCTAAGGGATAAATTGCTCTGATGGGAGTAGCACCCTGTCCTAAAACAACCATCGCCCCACAATTAGGGGAATCTCAAGAGAAATAACCAAAAATCCCACAAGTAAAACAATAATCACAAGCAGAACCAGAACCCACAGATTCGGCTGAACCGGAGAAACCACCACGTCTATTGCGGCCTATGGATGAACCTTTCAAAGAATGATCACCGCCCTTACTAGAGTGACCACTAGTACCAAACTGACCTTCGTCCGTGGTTTGAAGAGCTTCCTGAACTTGTCAACTAGTCTGAATATAAAGATGAAAAGATGGACGCGAAGGATGCCCAACATAAGAAGTACCACCTCTGAATCAAGAACTATTACAGATCCCACCAAATATGCCCTGATACTTGGGCCTCTTATCACGAACCTCATGATGCATGTCTTCCATCACTATAGCATGATCAGAAACCTCAGCAAAATTTCTACCGGCAACAACTAAACTTTAAGTATCCATATGAATAATAAGTCTCAATCCTCTCACAAAGCAGCAAACTCTCTTATACTTAGTATCTAAAATAGAAATTGCATGCCTGGCGAACTCATAAAAATGGGCCTCATACTCAGCAACTATCATAGAACCCTGCTCTGACCTAGTGAACTGATCTCTCTATTGATCTGTAAGGCTGCATGGCATATACTTCTCCAAGAAAATCTCAGAGAACTGAGTCCATGATAGGGGAGGAGATCCAATTGGCCTAGAACTCATAAAACCTCTCTACCAGTGTCGAGCAGAAAAATCAAATTGAAATATGGTGTAATCCATACCACGAGTCTAAACAACGCCTAATCCATGAAGCCTATCCTCACAAACAGTAAGAAACTCAAATGCATCTTCTCTGGGAGCACTATAAAACCTAGGTGGAGCCAACCTCAGAAACCTACCCATAATCTTCTGCTCCTCAACAAATATAGCAAGCTGGGCAATAACTGGCTAAGAGACTACCAACTAAACAACTGTCGGCATAGAAAAAACCTCAACTCCAGGAGCTACAGCTACAGGCTGCACTCCTACCCAGTAGTCTGTGAACCGTCAACAATACCCAATAGCTAAACCAAAGCATCTCTAAGCAATGAAGAGGGAATAAAACTCAGAGCCTAGGCTATGGAGGAGGAATCTCTGGCTCAGGTGTAGGAATTAGGTTTTGGGGAAGCCCATCTTGATCTCTAATCGGGGACACATCATGAGGTTGGGTCTCAGGACCCTCCTTATGTATAGTTGTAGCACGTGTTCTGGGCATCTGTGAAAGAGTAAGGTCAAGAAGACATCCTACAAACCAACTTAGACCCTTAGCACGATATGAGTGAAAGAAGTGAAGGACTCCTAAGAATGTCCCATAGCCTCCCGAAGATAGGAAACGAATGTCAACGTTCTGATCCGTAGTACTTTATTAGGTACTTGCTCTTGTACCAACAATATCGATGAAACCTAGGCTCTGATACCAATTTTTCATAACCCAATTTATGAGTCGTGATGACACCTACTAAGACCCACCAGTAGGTAAGCCAACACCATAAATCGAAGCTAAAGTAAAGGGTTACTTTGGTAGAAACGCCCGACAAGGGCCACATTACATAAATACAATCATCACAATAATGTTTCACATTAGGCAATTAACTTAGGATACTAATCCCATGACTTGGTAATATCAGCACAAGAGAATCTAATTTTGACAATAGAAAATATAACACAAAGTATAAATAGTCTTATATATTCGTCTTGAATACAAAAGATTGAATAAATATAGGAGGGAAACAAACAACTCGAAACTCTAAAAGCTCACCTTATCTCCAGAATATCAACACTGTATGATCTCAACTCAGCGGTGAGAACTAGTACTTGAGTCTACACCAAAAAGGTACAGAAGTGTAGTATAAGTACTAAAACAACGGGTACTCAGTAGGCATCATCGGCCGACTATGTTAAATCATGATATAAAGGCGATATAAAGTAAGACAATATATCTAAGTCAAGGTACATAATCGAACCTAAATCGTCTTCATCATCACTGTACAAAATAACTAATCAATTAGAACAATAATACAACATCTCATATCGATACATACCACAACCATCATATAACATGAATAATTAGTCCATAAGCATAAAACAACATAACAAAATTACAATTGCATAAATACCAAGTTCAACACATATATACCATTAGAGCATAAAGTAAAAACACTTACCACGGCATCCCATACCACCGGGAAGTACACCCAAAATGAACATAAAGTGAAGAACTCATCACAACATCCCATACCATCGGAGAGTGCATCAATAGGTCAAATCATTAACGTATCAAGATTTTTATATATAACCAACTCACATTTAACCACAGTTTCCATATTTCCCTTCAAGTATCATTTGCAAAATTCCATCATTATCATTAATTACCACAATTGAAATAACTCATTCCAAAGTAATCATAGTAATAGTCACATAGCCATCTAGGTATCTATAGTATGAATACACTCTATCTAGTCATTATGAATTAGCCAACGCTTATTATTAGGCTACTAATATGCTAGTTGTCATAACGCCTACAATCATTAGCTTAACCAATTCCTTACAATCCTTCATCGGGAGATAGAAACTAATTATTATACGCTATGAGAGAACATTTACATCTAGTCAAGGCGCACAATTAAACCATAGTCATCATTTAACCAAAGTATATTCCTAGTTACCTTAGGCGCACTAGTCATCACATATGAAGGGGATTACATATCATCAAACACACTTATCTATCTAATAACTAACAACTCTTACTAGTTAGCACCATAAATCTCTAAGTCAATATTTAGGTATCCAATGACATTACCCACTAGGCATTAATATCACTAGTTATCAACAATGCTAAGTCTATTATCATCATAAGCCACTTACAACCATAATTATTAGTTACCATAATTTAACTAAAAAAGGTCCACCAACTAGTATTCTAGGCTTCTAGAAATCAAGTAATATAATCACTTTATATAAACAACTATTTATCACATAACTTATTTTACTAGGTGAAATTCCATAATCTATCCATTTATTCAAGTCAAATATATCCACTGGGTGATTCCTTGGTTATACACATGGTTACACTTACCAATTAGTCTTAACTCAATAGTTGACATATTCCATTTCTATTAACTAATTAGAATTAACAATAGGCACGCCACTTAAACAAGTGATTCACGGTAGAGAATTATAGACTACTTTCCAAGGAAAACATCATATCCCTAATGCGCATACGTGCATAATCATACAAGGTCATAACCACACATATACACATATATATTTATATATGCTTACCATACATAGCACCACCATAATCATCAATATATCCTCCAGGTTCACCGGGCATCATCATAACATCAATACCTCTTCCGGATTCACCGGACAATATCATATCGTCAATATATCCTTCGGCCTTTTTGGGCATCAACATAACATCAATATATCCTCTGTCCTTGCCGGGCATCAATATAACATCATTATATCCTCTGAATATATTGGGCATCATAATATCATCAATATTCACCATGGCTTCAATATTCATCCAAGCAATAATATATATATATATATATATATATATATATATCCAAATCAATATCAAGTACAAACCCCACAAATAATAGAGTGTAAGGAAAGTAAGGAAAGGTATAACATGGTACCTCACCATTTATCATCAATACTTTATAATGGTAGGTGCATGGACATACTTATTCATATGGTATAAATACTCAATACATAACTGGTCTGGCATGATTATTAGAATGGTCAATCCCAAGCCATGGTCATACATTCTAGAATCTCCCTTATTAGGCATAATTCAGAATACTAGCAAAAGGGGTTCTTTGACACAAACATAAGTGCAATCATTAGACTTGAGAAAAATATGAGTAACGGAATAATTCAAGATTCACATAATAAACTAGCCAAAGTTAAGTGATAGAATAACTATAGATTCAATTTACAATACTTTCCAATGCTATCCAAGTAATAATAATAGGATATCCAATCATGTATGCACATTATTCCCAACATCAACATCAAGAATAACCCACTTACCAGGTTTAGCCACCATATTACCATAGCATAATCCAGGCATTTATGAAGTATCTAGGTTACTAATGGAGTTACATAGTTCAAGCTTAAGACGGGTCAAGTTACGCTTCTAATATCCTAAATTATCTTCTTGAAGTCTAACTTCTACCCGAAATTAGACTAAGTTATCTAAATCATATCTCAAAGGTTTATCAATCCACATTCGTTCTATAGGATAATTCTTCCTCAAGTATTATTCTTAAGTCATCCAAGCACCTAAAATCAATTTAGAACTTTACAAACTAGACCAACACACTAATAAGGTGAGTGAATAAAGTCACTCCCATCTTACTAAAGCAACTAAAGCATTCTCATGCTATTCATGAGACAACAAGTCCAACTAGCCAAGGTTTTAGACTAAGGGTCAAATATCACACTTAACAAGTTCAATAGCCTAAGTGTCTCAACTAATCCCTAGCATAACTATTTACCATTTCAGCATCTAAGATCCTTCCCAATCTTATCAAGATATCATAATTATACCACAATAAAACTCAATTTAACTACAAGTAAGCCTAACCAACCTTGAGTCCAAATAGCTGACAAACCAACAACCTTCATTTTTTATTTCCTCAAAGATTCTTCCATGATCCAAGCTATCAACAACATAATCCATGTATTATTATGAGATTAACAACACCCATATTTCCCCATTGTACTCTGGGTCTAAACTGACACTAAAAACCTCCAAGTGGGTCCCATATACAAAAAATGAGTTTCCGAGACCAACCCAACATTCAAATATCATTAAGGAGCTATAAAGCTCAAGAAATTTATACAAACAACCATATTTGGGGATAAAAGTCAAGCATCAATCTATTTTGGGTTTGGGTCTAGAAATCAAGAATTCAACACCAAAATGAAAGGAATCATACCTTAGATTTGATGTTAATCGCGAATAAGCTCCCAATCAACCCACAAGACTCACTTTTAGGATTTTACCCTCTATTACATTTTGGGGACTCAAAGTAATGGAAGAAAGGGACAATTCTTAACCAAAAAAGACTTTAAATAGACCTTGTCCAGCTCTGAGAAGGCGTAATTGGGCATACATGCTAGGCCACAATCACAACCATCACTATCGCACTCAGCCCACTACAATCGCAGTATCTCCATCCATGAAAGACGACAACTGAAGCTTGGAATTTGATTCTAAGCTTCAGCCAATGCTTCGGTATGCATTTAAAATTTAATATAAGCAAATGAGATATGCAACCACATAGATTTCGATGTTCCAGACGTATTAGTGAAGTCAAATTTTTCATTTAATGTTATTTATTTAAGTTTTCACTCGGTGGTCATGGGGAACCAATGAAGACTTCTAAACAGACAAATAGTTCTAACAACCAAATGAACTGCCATGTAACCTAACTATTGATTCCAGCAAGTCATAAATGACTTGGGACAACTATAGGAAAACTCTATCAACAGAAATAAGTGGGAACATGAGAAATAACCTGAAGGGTCAATACAAATTACACCTTAATTAGAGTATAAAGTCATTGTTGTCAAGTATAAAATCCAACTAGGTTAGCGTTGAATCCCACAAAGAGTAAGGTAAAAACTAAGTTTTTATGTGGTTTTTTCACTATTAGCCAATTATTTTCATAAAAAGGGGGATTTATAAATTATGGAGTTTTTCAATGTCAATTGTAAATAATTAACGATGATAATGTTTTGGTCAAATGTATCCAATTAGGAAAGAGAACTAAGTTTGTGTCAACTATGGTTTCATGATATGAACAGATCAGTAATGATGGTAGACTCTTCTAGTGTAATGCTTACATATATATTGATACTTTAGTTTATGTAAGTGTTCCTCAACCTACCCAGACAATTATTACTCAAATCTTCTTAGACTAAGATTATTTGCATTATGAGACACAATAATTTTTCCAAGATGGCCAATCATATCACTGCTAACCATTCCACAAGGGTTAGAAATCTTAAATCCTTTTCTTTGACTTTCCTAGTCTTAACTTCTTTCCTCAAGCAAGTTAAATCTAAGGTGGGTTCTAATAGTTCAACTATTAACAATAGTACAAAACAAAAGAATTAACAATATAAGAAATAACACCATTTGAATCTACACCATTATTGACCCCAAAGATGGTAATTCACCATGACTCCCACAATCCTAGCTATAGGATTTAGCCACCCATAGCTTAAAGAACAAATGATGCCATAGAAATCATAAGAACTCAATTTGTATTTTCAAACTCAAGTGAATTGCTAAAATCCTCAAAAAGAACGTATGAGCATTTTTGAAATTTTTTTCTAAAATAAAAGATCATGAAAATAAACGGAAGCAATTATTATTTATAGTTTAGTAAAATTTCAAATTTAATTAAACTTAGAAAAGACTACCTTGCATCGCATGATCAAATTGATGGTTGTTCGACTGCATAATGACCTGTCGCTTTGACCGTTACCTTTATCCAATGAATGCCTCACTAAAGCTACTTAAGGTCCATAGTCTGATTGACGGTCCATCAGAGCATTAATGGTATCTCGGATACTTCATCACTTGCTATGATCCATTTATTACACACTGGTTAAGCTTTATGGTCTGGTCGAAGGTCTATTGGGGCATTGATGGTCCATCGATTTAAGAATTGCATTACCAACACTTAGCACCACATACTACTTATATGCCATGTCCTTGATAATGGTCCATCAAAAAGTTGATGGTCTGTCAAGTGTGCCATCTAGTCTTTCTTGTTAGCACAATTCTATTGGTTCTTCTCTTAACATATTTTCCTACATATGACACATAAAAATGATCAAAGCCAACAAGAGTTGATTAAGAACTTACATTTATTTATGGTTTAAATGATTAAATATTCTATCAAATGTTGTATGATCTCGACTAAAACTATACCCTCTAAGAAGATACAATGCGGTCGCAGTCAAATTATAGTGACCCAACTCATTTGGGGTCGATCCTAAAATAAATAGTTTGAACACGACTCTCGAACTTGAAAAAGTAGCCGGAAGTGCAGGAAAGAAAATGGGGGGATTTTGTATCAAACATTAAAAAGTAACATAATTTGAATGTTTTTGGTTGTAAGTAATCTAAAATGAATAGTAGGCTTGTATTCCCCCGTGTTCTAACTCCATAGGTTTATCGTGCTCAATCCGACTATCTCAAGGTCACACATGCAGAATCTAACAAGCTATGTATCACCAACTATCTAGCGAATGCCTTTGGTGATTCAAAACTTTTGCCTTGTAAGTCTCAGGGTGTCTCCTTACTAACCCCCGTCTTTAATCCTAATTTAAATTTCACCTTGTGGGTCTTAAGTTATTAGACGAGGGTTGATAGCCTCAAATCACAATTGTAACCTTGATTTCCCAATCTTGACCTATCTTGTGAATATGATTATGAATATAAGTAAGTCCTTAGCTTCTATAGTAGCCAAGGAAGCAAACAATATGGAGTAGATCATAATACATCCAAAATAGTAGTTTAGTCGAACCTCACACTTCCCCTACATTCTTATTCAGTCAGGGTTCCCATAATCTTAGATGAGGGAATTAACCACTCATAGTTGTGAAATAATCCATTGAATTCAATAAAGAAAGTATAGAATCAATCTCACAATAATTGTAAAAGAAAACCCAAAGTCTCAAATCAATTAATCATCCAAAAACGAAGACCACAAGAATCCCAAGATCAAAAGTCAATTTTGGAATCAAAATATGTTTGTAAGAGTATATGATGCATCAAAGTGCGCGAAGTAACTAAAAACATCCAAAGAGTATTTATATATTACATAGAACCCTAGGAATTCTTTCCAAAAAAAAGAGGAAAACTAAATCGGCGGCCACCTACGTGCCACTTACGGGCCGTAGATGGCACCTACAAGCTGTAGGTTGCCCCATGTTGGAGGAAAATTCATAAAATCTATAGTATCTCTCTGAATCTTCAATTTCTAGCACTTACTCTGGCACCTACGGTCTATAGGTGGTACCTACAAGCCATAGGTTCCCCATCGTAGGTAGCAGGGCCAAATTTTCAACTCTTGATTATCTGAACTTCAACCTTCTGACACCTACTCTGTTACCGCCATATTGGTGGCACCTACGCCAAGTAGGTGCCAATGTAGGTTGGTAAAAGCTCAACTTTTATCTTTTTTTCTTCTATTTATCTCCCAAAACTCAGTTTTCTGCAAAATAAGACACAAAACACATCATATCTAACAAAATGGCCTAAGTAACTTGCATACTTCCCATTTTTAAGCATCGAAAGAGCCATGAAATCATGGCACATAAACACCCTCAACTTAGATGTTTGCATGTCCTCAGGCAATAAAATACAACAAAACTACACAACGATGCTTAACGAAGAGAAACCTAAGACACATACTATAGTCAATTTCAACTTAAGCTTAAGAACATTACCCCTCCTGTAACTTTAAGACTTCAAAACCAAATATGTGGATTAAATGTAGCCAATGTGACACAAATAAATCAAAATATGGCACTACATAGCAACAAAGAATCATACATATGTACAAGTTACACTACCCAAACAAGTAAGCAGACATAAATACAACCCATGTACCCTCACAACAAAGAAGTCCCACTCACTCCATAGGACTATACATGGTACTTCAGGGACGATCATAAGATACTCACATTCACAAATAAGTTCCAATAATGTGCATCGAATACCATGTACTTCCCCTTTTTTATCTTAGCTTTTGGACAGTCAGATTAGGATCACTATAGGAATTTACTCGACTTGTAACATAGGCTTAGGTACTGGTATGATATATTTGAGAATTTAGTAACTAACCTCCTTAGCATTACATTTACTTTTTTGGGGTCTATTTTTCAACCTCTTTTTCTTTTTTTTCCACCCTTATTTTTCCTTTTTTATTCTTTTGCAGCTCATCAGGTTAGGTGTGCTTTTATTTATTCTTTCTTTTTCTTTTTTTCCTTTTTTTCCTTTTTGATGTTCTTTTTTTCTTCTTTTTTCCTACCATATATTGCCCTGCTTACTTTCCTACTATTTACACCCTTCTTCATACCTATTTCTAATCACGCACCTCTATTATAGCCGCCCTTAACTTAGGTAATTTGCCTTAGTTAAGATGCACAATGTCTAAGAAGGACCAGGGTCAAAATAGGTTCATTGTAACTAAAATGGGAAGGTGAAAGGTGAAATAAGAAAAATAGTCTATCAGGTTCAAAATCAGGATCAAGGGATACTTATTAACTTTTGGATGGTCATTTGGCTAAAAGTGGACTAATTTCAAGAATGACCTATGATCCTTTCCTAAACGACTATCCTACAACCTAGGCAAGACTAACAAGGCAAGTTCTAGATTCATCACACAATGGGAAAAAAGTAAGCATCTCTCACACACACGGCACTGAGTTTCATCACAAACTACTTCCTATCCAGTTCATGCAAATGTTAGCGATGATTATTATGTTCCTAATACTTATGCCAGAACAAGATTAATAATAGTCATATATATATACACATCACATATTTCAAAAATAACTTTTTCTAAGGGGTATCTTTTTTCTCAATAAACAAAAAAATTTTATATCAACTGCTTTAGATACTCATTATTCTCCTAGTTAAACAAAAGCACAACATAATACAAAATAAAACACAACACATAATATATTCTAGACATATTGGTTCTACAACAAGAAAATAAGCATGGAAACAAAAACCCGCGGTAGCTGTGGTACACCCCACCCCTAACTAAAAGATGATACATTGTCCCTAGTACATTACAATAATATTAATCAAGGAAGTGAGACATACCTAGGATACACTAGGCATCCATCTCATGATCATCCCCATCTGCGGGTATCTCAAATGGCGGTGGTGGTGGAGGTGGGGCACTACTAGAAAACATACCCACCATAATCTCAACTCGTCACACCAAATAATCTACTCTGGACACCCTAGAATCATGAGTGGCCTATTCAAGGGCCTGATCACAGGGAATAAAATAGTCATATAGATCCTCTATCATAGCCCTCTTGGCCCCAATAGTTGGGACCGTATGCTACTTCTCTATAAATTAATTAAAATATCTAGGGCCGCACAGAGGCACAGGCTGAGCAAATAAAGGGATAATAGGAGGAATGGCTAGAATCTAGTTCTTATTGAAAGAGCCTACCTCTTCTTATAGTGTGGCCACCTCATCCCTAATCTCACCTAGATCAGGAGCATGTGTATCACTAAACTAAGATGACACCCATCCTTAAAAAATATCAATAAAAGCATGCAACTCAGTAGTGAACCTTAACATCTCATACCAGATGTAGTCTATATCCTAGTCTCAATAGTCTCTTATTTCATCTGGACCCAAGTCTAGATTTGTCCATATAAGGAAGTAATCTTGGACTTAACATTAGTAAAACTGGTGGTAGTCGCATCCTACTGATCCACTAGGCTCTTTATGAACTCACGAGGTACTATAATAAAACTTGTAGATATGGTAGTGGTAGTGGTAGTAGAAGTGGGGCGAGGAGGCATAATAGATGCATCAACCAGCTCAAAAGTAGAGGATGGAGCTAAAGTAGAAATAGTTGAGGCCTCTCTACCTGAGTACTCATCTCAAGAACATATCTATGTTAACCCATCTTAAACTCCATACCAGTATAAAAATCCATATCTGTCCTATCACCATGATCTGTCAAAACTGAGGGCCCCTCAGACTAGGCCAAAATTACTGTTGGAGGTGCATAAACTCTCTAGGAAAGGATCGAGTTTTTTGGATCCTTAATCATACTCATCTGTGAAACACTCATCATATCTAATCTCCTATAATAATTTGGGATCTTAGAAACTCCCACCTCATCACACAACTACTAGATAAGGTAAGGGAAGGGAAAAGTAGTTAAGTCTCCGAATGCTCTTTCATGAAACTCAAACTTGATAATGGTTGCAAAGTCGATATGATATCCAAATATCAAACTCACAATAAATGAAGCTCAGTCCTATGTCAATACATTGTCCACAATAGTTATACACAACCAGAAATAAACCATGGTCCACCAAACTTTGCGGTAAAATTCAATGTCGCCTTCTTAATTTCCCCTTTTCCCTTGATCTTGGGGGTATTATCTCCTAAAAAATATTAGATTAGAGACCCATATTTCCAAATCTAGACTCTATATCCTATGATCTATATCTCTCACTACATATTTTTCCAACACAAATATCAATCTATAATCACACTCAGCAGTAGATGCCGGGACTATATAATCAGGTCCTTAAAGAACCCAGTGGATGGACAATACTGAAAGATCAACCTAAACTTCTCTCACCACAATATACTTTAGCTAGGGAAGTGTTGTATCTCTGCTACCTTAAGGTGTGGTCAAAGCAATTATGGTGGCATAAGACACGTAAAACTCACAAACCATAGCCTGGATGTAAGAACCCTAATATCTAGTCATCCACCCCAATTGGTATTAATAAAATGCAGCCCATAGGTTTAGTTTCCCTGCTATCCCTGCTAACTCAATCCTCTTCTCATTCTGAATAGACCTGGTAGGTCAACTTGCCTTAGTAATAAAGCTATCCTACTCGTAAATCACCTGTATTCCTACTACACACTACCTCGGGTTCACCTTAGATATTGGCATAACTAAAGTATGTGTAGACTTGAAAATTGGGTTAGCCTATGGTGGACTAGGAGGCTGAGGATCCTATACAGAAGGCTCTGTCACTTGTGTTGAAGATGACGAAACCTAATATGATGCCTTAGTAGTACCCTTCTCAAACTGGGGTACTGATGATATTGCCTCATCTTTTGACCCCTCCCCAGACTGGGGATCCTATATGCCTCCTCCTCAAAATTATCCTCATATGTATGTTCTCTCTCTTTTAGATTAAGGATAATGCAGTGGTGAAGTCCTATTTGACTTCATCCTCAGCCTAGGTACTGGTATGGCTATGGTCTTCTGTTCCCCAACCTGAGTAGATGTGGGCTGTGAGCCCTACTAAGTCCGTTGTGGGAGATGAACTTCTAAAGTAGCTGCAATGATGGCCGTAATTGTAGCCTGCTTCTGGCCCCTAGTCCGTGGGGCTGCTGGTCTATTTGAGGCTATCAGGTACTTCTCCGCTGAGCCACTATGATTAGGGTACTCGTATCGAAGTCTTGACTATCCGCTCTTCTTTTGGGTAGCCTTAGATGCCATAGTACTTGAAAAAGCAAGTGTTAGTGACTAAAAAACATCAAAATGATCACAATTCAATTTTTTCTCAAATTTTACATCCCTATACATTGTAATCATCCCATTCAAGTCCAATTTTCCACACACAACTTGTATTAATTTTCAAAACATAGGGAAGACACAAAGGAATTTTGGGTTTCATCAACCCTTTCAACTTCTACTTCTATTTCGGGCATGATCGCAGAGTTATAATTCAAGAACAATGCTCCAATTCCAATTTTTTTTTATTATTCTAGGCTTCTACAAATAAGATTTTGAGTTTCACATAATTTTCAATCATATTCAAGTATCAACTAATTTTTCTTTGTTAATATTACACTGTAATACTAATAGGATCCAAGAAATTTACCTTGATATTTTAGATGGAAATTGAAACTTGAAGAAGTGCAGAGAAACCTTAGTCTGAATGCATAAATTGTGCAATTGGACTTGTTGGTACTAAGAATAGGGAGAATTATTGCCTTATATGAAGTCTACAGGTAGTTGGATGGTTTAAATTTGAGAGGGAGTTATATTTTTGAGCTAATGGCCCTTTGAAATATTTTTCGGCCTTTAAAAAACATGGGAAAACCTATTTGGGTTGGGTCCTTATGGGTCTGACCCAAAAATTTAAAATATTCTAGGCATAAAAAACTGCCACTTACGACCCGTAGGTGGTAGAAAATTTTTTTCCCCTCTAAAATTTTTGTTCTAATACCTACCACAACATTTATGAGGTCGTTAGTGGTACTTACGACCCTGTAAAAAGGTATGTAGGTAAAAGTTTAGAGACCCCAAAATCCTCCAAATTTTCCTCTAACATTTATTACATTACTTACCTAGCTTAAGTGGGACTTCTTACCCCTATAAGTGGGTCAATAAATCCCCTTATCTAGAATTCCCTGAATTTTGCAATGTCTTACTATGTACCGGGTGTTTTATCATATTTTAAACCTACAAAAAAACAATAATGTAAACACTAAAATAGTGGGTTGCCTCCCAACCAATGCTTGATTTAACGTCACTACATTACATGGCTATGTTGGTTACTCACCGACAAACTCATGGATTGCATCCCATGCAGTGCCTGATTTAATGTCACAGTATGATACATGTACCTTTATTAATCAGACTTCATCAACATAATGATAGCTCCTATCTCGGTAGGCTCAACGTATCCCAAGTCCTCTTCAACATCATCATATGGTGGCAAGTACTGATAGTATGGGAATACTTGATCTATACCCATTCTACCTCTACCTCAGTTTTCATCGAGTTTTTCTCGATGATCTTTTCCTTGTCTCTACCTCGCTAGTTCAGCCTCCTGAGCAATACGATGGGCATCTGTATCCCTCCTCGTGTTAGAACCATTTTCTTCTTCTAATAATTAATCAATAGTTTGATCAATTATATCCTGAACTATACTAGGAGAAGGAGGAGGCAAGCCAGCTATCCTAATTTCCCCCAAGATGACCTTCACGTGCATGTTCTATCATTCTATGATTCAGTAATAGGATTCTCTGTAGCTCAGGATCAAGTGGGAATAAGGGACTGCCTTGACTCCTAGTGCTAGACATACACTGGCATATCCCCTAATAATAATAGAAAAATAAAACCCAAAAAATTTAACAACTTTAATCAACAAATCTGCAATCACAGTCCCCGATAATGACACCATAATTTGATATTTCTCAAAACACCCTTTAATAAGTCAAATTATAGTAACCCAACTAGGTTAGGGTAGATCCAATAGGAAATAGGTCGAACACATCTCTCGAACTTGCTAAAGTAGCTGAAAGTGAGGGAGAGTAAATGGGAAGATTTGTATCAAACAATAAAATGTAACACAATTTGAATGCTTTTGGTTGTAAATAATCTAAAATAAACACTAGGCTTGGTTTCCCCCTGGCTTCTAACTCCATAGGTTTATCGTGCTCAATCTGACTATCTCAAGGTCACACATATAGAATTTGACAAGCTATGTATCACCAACCATCTTCTGAATGCCTTTAATGAATCTCACCCTTTACTTTGTGAGTCTCAGAGAGGCTCCTTAGTAACTCTTGTCTTCTATCTCAGTTTAACATTTACCTTGTGGGTCTCAAGTTAGTAGACAAAGGTTGGTAGCCTCTAATAACTATTGTAACCATTCTTTCCCAATCTTGACCTCTCTTGTGAAGATGATCATGAATATAAGCGAGTTCTTAGGTTCTACAATAGCCAAGGAAGCGAACAATATGAAGAAGATCACAATACATGCTGCAACAATGGTTTAGTTGAACCTCAAACTTCCCCTACTTTGTTATTCATCCAAGGTTCCCACAACCCTAGCTGAGGGATTTAGCCACTTATAGTTGTGAAAAAATCCATATAATTTTATAAAGAAAGCATAGAATCAATCTCACAATAATATACAAAGAAAACCCAAAGTCTCAAATCAATTAATCAATCAAAAACTAAAAACAAATGAATCCAAAAATCAAAAGTCAATTTTGGAATCCAAATATGTTTGTAAGAGTATATATTGCACCAAAGTTCATAAGCTAACTAAAAAATGTCAAAATAATATTTATAGATTACACAGATACCCTAGGAATCCTCTCCAAGACAAAAGAGGAAAATTGAGTCGACGGCCTCCTATGGTGCCACTTATATGCCGTAGGTGGTAGCTACGGGGCATAGGTGACCCCACGTAGGTGAAAAGTTCTTCAACTTTATAGTATCTCTCTGATCTTTAATTTTTTGCACTTACTCTAGAACCTACGGGCTATAGGTGGTACCTACGAGCCGTAGGTGTCCTATCGTAGGTAGCAGGGCCAAATTTTCAACTCTTAATTCTCTGAAATTCAACCTTCTGGCACCTAGTCTATTAACATCGCATAGGTGGCACCTACGCCGAGTAGGTACGAACGTAAGTTGGTTAAATCTCAGTTTTTAGCTTCTTTTCTTCTATTTAGCTCCCAAAACCTAGTTTCCTGCAAAATGAGACACAAAACACATCATATCTAACAAAATGGCCTAAGTAACTTGCATATTTCTCATTTTCAAGCATCGAAAGAGCCATAAAATCATGGCACATCACTGGACATCAACCACCTAAAGCAAATGATCTATAAATAGAATTTTGATTGAACCACTAGATCCATATTAATAATTTTAGAGCCAACACAAAAAGAATCATTGCATTTCAAGTTTGTATGAGGAAGTTATGGTCTTTTTATCACAAAATATTGTTGTCATCTGGTGCTTAGAAATGCGAGGTTTGTAAGTATTTAAAAGGGAAAATTTTGGGATTTTTTTTTCATATTTTGGGATCAAGAAAACTCTACCCAAGGTGATTTTCATTGCGTTATTCTCATAAATATTAGGTATGTGATTATTACTTTATTTTGCTTATTTTCTAAGAATATCCATTGCATTTTCATAATTTTGACTCACAAAGTTGAGATTTGGAACCCCAAAGATAAGAAATTGACAAATTTAGTTTGATGATCAATTTGTGATGGATTTTCATTGATTTTTAAAACTTGAGGTTTTTGTCTATGGGTAAACCGATTTTAACATCAACTCACTAATTTATCGATTATTTCATCATTTTAAACCTTGTATAAGTATAAAAATGGTATTTTGCCTAACATTAAGAAATCATATTTTGATGGTTTGAGGGTCAATTTAAGATCCATTTTTTATAATATTTCAAATTTAAGTTCCTTACCTTATGAATAAATTGATTTTTTAAAAATTACTGTTTTATCTTTGTGGGCTCAGAGTTAGATTTTTGAGTTCGAAATAAAAGTAGAGAAATATTGATATTGATAGACTTATAGTCACTCATAGGTCATGTTTCTGATGGTTTGGAAGTATTCCAAGGCTTTTGAAAATAAAAGACGCTTCATGACAATTCATGGAACAGTTAATCGACATTGACGTAGGTTATGCTTTACTCTTCCTCAAACCTAACTTTAGTGGGAACTTATTTTGTGAATCATGCTATGATTTGGGCAATTTTTTTTTTTTGTAAATCAACTAATTTTATTACCAAGTAGCAATTACAAATCAGAAAAGCAAATTGGACAGCCCCTATTTTACAATCTCATCCTACTCATCTTCCCATTCTATCAATTTCTATCAAAATAGCTGCAACAGTAACAAACTATTAATTACACAGGGTAGTAGTTTGGAGTGTGCAATGTATTGTAGAGCATTGGCCTTGATCTTTCTCTCACATGCACATCTTGCACAACTTGCTTAGCTATCATTGCAGGGGTTCTACTTACCTTTTGGAATATCCGTTGGTTCCGTTCTTTCCATACAAGATAAACACTTGTATCCATCACCATCCTATATACCTCAGTAGGTTGAACTAGTTATTATGATGATTTGATATTGTGATAGTCAAATAAAATTATTGTCAACGTATGATTTGTTATTGAAGGACTATTGTGTATATTGTATTTTGGGTTGTTTCATGCATCACTATTCATTTGAGGAGTCTAAATTCCAAGATGGACATGATATGGAAAGTGAATGAGATGAAAGAAAAGATGTGGCCTTCGAGCAAGAGTGGAAATTCTTTGACATTGAGGTTTGTAGCCTATGATTATGAGTTGATCACTATTTGTACCTTTATATATATATATATATATATATATATATATATATATATATATATATTATTTTAATTCCTCTTATTATTGTGATCATGTATACTCACAAATACTTATTTCATGGGCCTATGTACATAGTATTTTAAAAATAATTTTTTGAAGGACTTGCATGGCCCAAATGAACTATTTCAGATGAATTTTACTGAGTTATGACTTATATGTTTGAGGAGAATTACTTTGGATATTTTTTACTGATTTATGACTCGCATGCTTGACGAGACTTTTTTCAAGTGGTTTTATGTATTCTTAAGGCTGAGGCTAAATTTCTATTGTGTGCCCGATGAGATCTTTCTCAGACGGATATGAGGTCCTAATAAATCCTACATCACAACATGTCACCATGGAGACGATGTATATTAGTAGGTATCGGCCATTGAATTTCATCACATTGCATTGCATCATTAATTTACCATTGTAATGCTTTGAAGTGTTCCTGATTAATTGTTTATATAAAATTGCTGAAATTTTTCTGTGTGTAGGACTACTTTAATATTCTTTATTCAATATAGTAACTATTTAAGTTTTGTTGGCCTATTGTGCCTACTAAGTACTAGTGGCTTATACTCACCCTATATTTTTTTGCATTTTCTCTGATGTAGATTCTTGTACAATTTTCCATTGTGGTTCCTGATTTTGTTTGAGATTTTCATTGTTCAGATTCATGGTGAGATCCTGCCTTGGAAGAATTATAAGTGTCTCTCTATCTTTGTTTCTGCTCTTTATGTCTAGACAATAATATATCAACGCTGTCAGCTTTTTAATGGTATTAGATTCTTTTGTACATATGATACTGAATCTTGAGGGATTATGTTGAGTTTTGATCTTATATTTATGAAAGAGTGTGATAGAAAACTATTTGGATTATATAATGTGTCTTTTGTATTATTCTTATATTATAAAGTTTAAGTGTTGTTTTTGATAGTTGGCTTACCTACAAAGATTGGGTTGGGGTAGATGTCATCACAATCTCAATTTTTGGGTTGTAAAATAGAAAGTCAAGCATATTTGTTTCTCATTCTCAAAGGTTCCTTATTTTATAATTTTATTACTGCATATTATTTCGTTAGCCTCGATATCTTATTATCTTTTTGTTATTTTTCCTTATTGTTATTGCCTCTTTCACGTTGTTCGTTCAATTGATGGTCTATCTTAAATAGTCTCTCTGCCATTTCAATGTAGGGGTAAATTTATGTACACTTTACCCTACCCACACCCCCCATGTGGGAACACTGAGTTTGTTGTTGGTGGTAGTTGTTTTATGTTTCAATCACTTAATGGCTCTAAATAAATCCGAGGGATTAAGATATGTAACAAAATTTGAATATCATTAAGATATCTATTCATGAATTTCAATATGGATGGAACTTCATCAATTTTACTATTCACCATTACCACCATCAATAAATTAAAATCTATCTATAATATGAAGCAAGAACATAGATAATGTGATATGCCACTTTTCTATGACCTCCAATTGCATGTCCCTTTAGCTAATCAATTAACTCAACATAATATATATTAAGTGTGTCATGAACAAACTAACCAGATAGGGCTTGCACCTACTCTAATCCACCTAAATAGGAAAACGTTTACCACCCAATTAGGAACCATGCGGAAGCCATAAAAGAAATCATAAAATCTTACAATCATTACATAAGTAGTTGCAAATCTCCAAATGAAAAAATAATACTCTACCCCAAAGATCTAGTCTAGACAAGTGCAAGCGTCATTACAATAAAATCTAAAATACCTATGACTCAACTTCCGTCAAAAGAATGATAAGAAGAAAGCCGTTGGAGATCTCTATCTATGTCAATCAATGAAACTGAACAAATCTTGCAACCAGACTATACCCCGAAAAGGGTGTAGCAAGTGTAATATCAGTACAACCACACATACTGATAAGCATCATCATCCAATCCAAGTTGAATCACATAAACACAATATAAATATCTTAAATAAAACTTGCACTTAATTAATATGATAATAACACTTCCATTTTTCATTGAACCCCAAACCCTTATCATTTTACACTAAACCATAATCAACCACCAAATACCATTCAATTCTAACGCACCATAGCTCAACACTTCTATCACCTCTAGCTTATGTATTTAATATTCACTCAATGATGTACTCAACAACGTGTAACCACAATTAATTTCAATCCTTTAGAGACCATTCCATTAAACCTTAGTAACAATCATGTTTTCAGGAACTTCCCCAATTTAAGAAAACACTTGTATAATATGAACACATAACCACTTATTGTAAAAATGTATGATGACGTAACACTTAATTATTTATACATTTCTTAGTATCTTCCAAAAAGTACCAAATAATTTAGAAAAGTACTAGAGAACACAAATAATGCACCAAGTCAATACCATAATAAACAACAATGAACTCTATCTTTCCATTATTACTCTTTTTCTAAAGAGATCAACAATTATTTACATAATTCAATATATCAATAGCCTAGATCACTCATGGATTCAAAAAACAATAATAATATCAATAAGTTCACCCAAGGAACTAAATATATCAACAACGACATAACTTGATCTACTTAAGAAATCGTAAAACTCACTAATACCGTGTACACACATGCTATAGGACTTATGGTTTCCTACTAGCCATGACCTACAACTGACGAGCTCTGTCTATGTACCATTCATAACCAACATCTAAGCGACAAAAAAAATAAGCGACCTTAAATATTGACATCCTTATCCCAAACCAGTGTTATACCCCCTTATCTCTACGGTTTTATGCCACCCTTATTCCACTTCACCCTATTATCCTCCTTGAATTCCACCAATAAAATCATGATTAACCTTTACCGGTCTCTTTTCACAATAGTAACCTATGTAACAAAAAGTATAATCATAATGTTGAGATAAAACAATCACACTTGAACAACAAACAGATTTTTTATATAACCTCATTAGATGCGATTTAGACACTTTAAATATCATTCAATAATTTAACATTTTAAGTATACGTTGTAATATGTACACAAAGAGATAATTAACATGCACGCATCAATATATTGTGTTTTCAACTACATTTAACCATCACCTTTCTCAGTGACACCGAGATATAGTAACATAGATAATCAAGTAAATCACATATTGTATTTGGACTTTCCTTCTGGTTTCTCGATAGAAGGAACACACAATTCATTCTACTACCACACCGTTACAGGGGGAACACACTACTCATTCTACTACCACACCATTATCTCCTCGAATGTTGATCTTAATACTAGGTTATCATCATGTTTGTTCTACCACCTAACATTCTCACCTACCTCGCATCTATTCTATTAATTAACTTAAATCAAAACTCATTTTTCTTAACAACAATTCATAAAAATAATTACCTCATATTTATCTACTATTTTAGTTATCATGCACATATAAGCATTCTTGTTTCAACCACAACTCAACATGAATTTAACACTTAATTCTCATTCACATTGCCCTAAGTTACTAGTTTTTATCTAAGAAACACCTTGCCCATAGGCCTAAGCATGGGATATCCCATAATCTATCATATGCATATGTTTTCTAACACGGGTCTTTACAACTCAATAAACCTAGCCTACCTAGATGCGAAACAACCTTTACAAAGGCACAAACATGAAATTCCAACTCCATTTTAGTGATTTATAGAATGAAATCCATAAAACAATAGGTTTAACCTCATTCATGCATAGCCTTTCCTTTCTATTATTCAAGGGCTATTGGAAAATCTGGGGTTTTTAGAGTGAAGCCTCATCCTACCTACAACTAAAGATAGAAGCAAAATAAAGAAAATAGGGGACTATTTATGGTCCTTAGCATATTGCTATAGCAGCCAGTAGGCTGCTACTATACCACTATAGAAAAAATATTCATGCTATAATGGAATAATATCAGTCTATCCAAAATTTAAACTTTGGATTTTCTAAACTAATTGTCTTACAAAAATATTTTAAAGCTAGTTATAAAGTTCTCATGCCCTTTGAATGATGTGATTTAGTAACGACAGAATGAATCATTACAACAAATATCAATTTACTCATAGTTCTTTTTAGAACGATCATGAAAAAAAAGGATGAAACAAAATATACCCATTCACTAATACTCACTTGTTGATTAACAAAATTTATGATACCCCTTAGCTTATCGAAATTCACAAATTTATTTGTACAAATGTATACTGCACTAATTATAACTCTTTTCTCTTTCTTAAACAATTATTTTTGCAATCAAAATTCGCATGAGGCTATCCTTGACAACCATTTTATGAGTACCTAAGATAACCGGGGTCTCGCCATTGCACCTTGATCTAAATAAGTACAAGAATAACATGGATGAAAATTTTCTGCCTTTGAATGAACTAAATCTCTCTATAGCGGGAATATTTTCATTATAGCAGCACCGATATAGCGGGCTACAGGCCGCTATACGAGATGGGATATTTTAAAGTATTGAGAAATGAGTTTCATGCCTATTTCTCAAACCTTTCTCACACAAACTCCCTTTTTCTCTATGAACACTTTACTCTCTCCAAAAAATATGGTAATTATTGCTATAACCCCATCTCCTTACTTTATTACCTGATTATAGTAGAAAATTGGTTTAGATTGTAGAAATAGAGTTAGTTTTGGGGTGGTTTTGGACATCTAAATTTGGAATAGTTTGGGGCAATTATTAGAAGCATGGTGTCTTCTGTTATGTTTACAACACTTCTATCGCATTCTATGCATAATATTTATAGAATTCGTAGCCAACTTGGGTTGAAAAAGTGTAACATGTGAAGGTTTGAATTTTCACTGATGTTTTGGCTTGTTTTAGGGGTTTAACACTCAAATTTTTTTCATATACTAGTCCTATGATACTTCCTCCACCCTGATATGTACTTAAAATTTAAAAACCAGAGAATTTTTGCAAAAGGCACCCTTGATGTGCCAATTCAAAATCAGGGAAGATAATGACTTTGATAGCGGCCATATCCCACTAGGACGGTCCTGCAATAACAAAACTATTCCCGCTATAGAGATCCCATACTAGTGGGATGTATCTCCCTATAGCAGGAGGCAAACATGTAGTAGCCTCCTATTTTTCCTAGTTTAGATTTTTCTAAACTTTGAATTTCCTTGATACCTCTATGAATTCTAATACACTCTTTGCACAATGGTTGTTGGATTACTATTTCTATGGCTAAAAACTAAGATAATACTACCCCCACCTTCCAAAGGTTCCCTGACCAAACCTATCAAGATCAATTCTGGGACAATTGTAGGTAGGGTTCTATTATGAGAGATGCTTCCTCATAAGAGGTGTGGAGGAGGAAACACTTGAGTTCTACAATCGACTTCAAGAGTTTAGTTGGATATCACTAGTGAAGGATTCACAAGATGGAGTCTAGTTCCGGGTTAGGGAGTTCTATGTTGTTCTCCCAATCATGCTTTGGGACGACCCCAATCCTGTTATTTATATTCGGGAAGTAAATGTCTTGTGGATACTTCTATAATTAATAAGGTGGTAAGAGTACCGAATATCTCTACTATTGAGTACCTAGCTTAGGTTTGGGAGATGGATATATGGTGGCTGAGTTATATGCTGGTAGTAGAAACTGATAGAGACAAGGTCTACTGGACTAGTTTCGAGGGTGTTAAGAGCACTTGCTTTACTACAAATGCTTAGAGGTGGCTAGATTTGGTGACCCAAAGGATTTATCCACAGGTAATACTTATAACGTGACTTACCCTTAGGCTATGTTTATAGCTTATACCATGCGGGGGATATGTCTGAATTTGAGGTCATAGATTATGTTAGAGAGGGAGGATTTCTACTAGAGCAACAAAAAGACCCCTTACCTTTTGTGTTTGATCTCTGAGTTATGCATGCATACAAAGGTGCCCAAAAGGATGCTGATAGGGACACGAGATTGACCTACCCTTCCATCCCCTTAAGGTAAGGGATGATTCAACCCAGAGTAAGAAAAAGAGAAAGATTGGTGAGGGAAAGTGCAACATACCGATAGAAGAGGACGATGAGGATGATGATGATGCGTCTCCTTCCCATCTCCTGATTTCACGTGGGGACCTAGAGAAGGACCTAGTTTTCATGAGGAGTTTATGGATTAGGATCACTTACCTTCCTAGGGTTCATCCTCTTCTAGCTCTACAACCTTATCTTCCTTTTAGCTGGACTATGTAGATCTCTATAGAGAGATTATAAAGAGAAGAGAAAGAGACACTCTAAAGATCACATGCTTTTTCGAATGTGGAAAACAATCAAGGTTATGTTTAAGTGTGTTGTCCCTGATAGAGTTAAAGAACATTCAAGAGTTCTACTTCCTGAGTGTATTGGGAGGATAAGGACCAAACCCTGCAACCCTAAAGATGATGAGGCATCCAAATAGTCCTTTGAGTGCATATCAACCTACCTCATCTCCCCCTCTTTTATTATAGATTCTTGGATTTGGGTTGTCCCTCTTTGGGGAATGTAACGAACAATCTTTCCTTTTTTTAATTTTTTTCAGATGGATTCTCATTTTTATTAAACTAATGGTGAATACATAATTTTTATCTTATATTATATGCATCACATCGATCCTGTGGTAGCTAGTATCTTCTAATAATGTTTTTGGACAGGCTGTTAATGAATGTATAATAGGGGAAAAATAGGGCAGGAATTCTGTCCCAACCCATTTCGCTATAATGATCTCTATGTTGTTACTATAGTACCACTATGAGGGACTCGTTGTACTAGGATAATGCCCGTTATAGCGGCCTAACAGTTGTGTCCTGGAAATTTCCAGTTTTCTACAATTCCCCTCACTCCCATTCCTTTCCATAACCCTTAAATTTTAAATCACTTAATGGTTAAATCACAATCCCAAGATCAATTAAGCATAAATACGTATTTTCATCCACCAGTTATAGATCACTAACTCTACATTAATTATCACAATAACTTTTCCACTACTATCTAACACTTATAATCCTTTTTATTTCTCTAACTTAACCTTCATTACGTCCTAAACGTCCACTATTTGGTCATTTAAAAGTTTTCACACAATCCTTATGACCAGGTACTAATTGGAACTTTCTAAGTTCTAATTTCACTTCTTGTATTATTCCAAAAGAAGTCAAGTGATTGCCATTTTCTTTATTTTGAGATACCAATTGGAATTGAGAGATACTAATTGGACTCAACCCATAAAAACAATCATATGAAACACATGAGAGAAAAGAAGAAGTAGAAATGATTGTTAAAATGCCTCATAGCTTCTCGAAGATTAGACGTGGACCTCATAGCTTCTACTTGACACTGCCCCTGTACTTGTAAGATCGGTAACTTTGGATTTGATACCAACTATCATGACCTAACTTATTGTATTGTGTGGGCACTCACTCTAATCCACCTAAATACAAGAAACCTTACCATCCAATTAAAAACCATGCAAATGTCTTAAAAGAATTATTAAATCTTACAATTATTATAAAACTATCTACAAATATCCGAAATCAGAATAATACTCTACCCTAAAGATCTAGTCTAGACAGGTACTAGTGTCACTATTAGAAAATTTGAAATACCTATGACTCAGCTTCTGCCATAAGAATGAGAAGAAACAAACTGCTGGGGATCTCTATTTATGTCAAGCAATGAAATAGAACTGCATCTACAACTAGACTATATCTCTAAAATGGTATCACGAGTGTAGTATCAGTACAACTGTATGTACTGGTAAGTATTATCAACTGATCCAAGTTAAACAATATAAACACAACATAATCTGAAATAAAATATGCACTTAATTAATATGATTAATGACACTTCTATTTTTCATTGAACTGCTAATTTTCCCTTATCGGTTACACTAAGTCACAGTAAAAAACCACACTAACATAAATTCTAATATACCAGCGCTCAACACTTCTATCACCTCTAGCTTATACATTTAATATCCACTCAATGATGTACCCCTAACATATAACTCTAATGAATTTCAATCCTCTACTTACCATTCCATTAAACCTTAGGAACAATAATGTTTTTGGGAACTTCCCATAATTAAGACAACACCTATATGATACAAACACATAACTATTATTGTAAACAAATAAGACCATATAACACTTTATTATTGCTTAGTCTCTTTCCAATAATACCAAACAATTCTAATAAGTATAAGACAACACAAATAATGTAACAAGCTAATACCATAATCAACAACAATGAACTGTATCATTCCATGATTACTCTCTTTCTATAGAGTTTAATAATTATTTACACAATTCAATCTTCCAACAACCCAAACAACTTATGGATCCAAATAACGATAATAATATCAATCAATTCACTTAAGAAATTCAATACAACAACAACAACATAGCTTGGTCCACTCAAGGAACCATCAAACTCAGTAGTACTATGTACACACATCCTATGAGACTTATGATTCCCCACAAGCCATTACTTGTAGGGGACGAGCTCTATCCATGTACCATATCATAACCGATATCTAAGTGCCAACAAATAATAACTGACACTTAAATGTTGTTGTTCTTATCCCAAACTGGTGTTTTACCCCCCTTATCTCCCACTATATTATGCCACCCTTATTCCACTTCTTCTTATCATCCCTTAATTCTATAATACAATCATGATTAACCTTTACCAGTTAATTCTCATTATAGTAACTCATGTCATAATAGGTATAATCACAATATAGAATTAACACAATCATATTTGCACAATAAATAAGTCTTTTATACAACCTCATTCGATATGATTTAGACACTTCAAACATCATTTGGTAATCCAACATTTTAAGCATAATTATAACAAGTACGCAATGAGATAATTAATATGCACGCATAAAAATATTATATTTTCAATTACATTTAACCATCACCTACCTCAATGATACCGAGATCTAGTAACATAGATAATAAAGTAAAAGACACTTTACATTGGGATTATCCTTATGATTTCTCCACAGGTGGAACAAACTACTCATTCTACCCACCATACTGTTATCTCCTCAAACGTCTATCATAATTCTAGGTTATCATCATGTTCACTCTACCACCTAACATTATCACCTACCTTGCACCATGCTATTGATTAACTCAAATCAAGACTTATTCTGCTTAACAATAATTCATAAGCACAATTACCTTATATTTATCTACTATTCGAGTTAATATAAACAAATAATACATTCTAGTTCTAACCACAACTTAACATGCATGTAACACATAATTCTCATTCACATGGACCTTAGTTACTAGTTTTTATTCAACTAATTGCATTGTCCGCAGGCCTAAGCATGCTCCTATTAATCTATGTTATGTGTATGTTTTTCCAAACATAGGTCTTCACTGCTCAATCAAACCTATCCTACTTGGATGTCAAGTAACCACTATGGAGGTACGAACACAAACTTCTGACTCCTTTGTAGTATTTTTTGCATGAAATTTATAAGAAAATGATGGGTTTATCTCGTCCACATATATTCCTTCTTCTCCATTGCTCCACAGCTCTGAGGCAACCCTAGGGAGTTTTTAGAGTAAAATCTCATCCTATTTATAACTGAAGAAAGAAGAAATAATAAAAAAATAGAGGACTATTTTTGATCATTGGCGTCTTTCTATAATGGCCGGTGGGCCACTACCACAATGTCACTATAACGGAAAAATTCCCGCTATGGTTGAATGCAAAATTTCTAACTTTGTATTTGTTAATCTAAGTATCTTATGCAAATATTTAACAACTAGTTATAAAATTCTTGTACATGTATTTTGGATGAGGTGATTTTAGCAATGATGGAAGGGGTTGTTACAAAAGGACTTTTTGAAAAATTACCTTGAGAATTGGATTTGGTGTAATTACACTATTAGAAATGTTTGGTTGACTAAGTAATTACTTGGTAAGAGAGGAATTGCATGTAATTGAGGTGGAGGGGGAAGGGTAATTACACTCTCCAATTCACAATGAAGTACAAAGATTTGGGTGTACTACACCACAAAATCATATGAAACATTTTAAAATCCTATTTTTTTTTTACCTTTTAAATATATTTTTATGTGAAAAATCAGAAGGCATTCCTTTCTTTTTCTGAACATCCTTTTCTTCACTTCTACCTAGCTCCACCATTCTTCCAACAACTTTACTTCCACTTTCAATAATATTTCTTTCTTGTGATTCTTTTTATGTCATATTTTGATGTCTAGGTAGATTATTAATGCATTTGATCTTTGTATTTTCTTTATTTGTTTTTGATAGTAAAATAGAATTTGAGAACTAAAATTTTCTTTAATTTCTGATAATAATAAAGTAAAAAAATTGGTTTTGATAATCAGTTATACACTTTGTTTTGAACCAAGGTCATGGGCCATTTTATTAAATAAAATAAAGTTTGAAAAATGACCCATGATTAAAAGCCCATAACTCGATCAATATCAAAACAACAAAAGCAAAAATCTAAACAAAAATGGAAATAATAAAAGAGAAATCTAGAAGTTATGCTAAGCTAAAAAGTGAAGAGGAAATGAGTAGCCACATCTATTGTCTCTTCCATTTTCCAGTGATTCACAATGTAGTGGCAACTCACTAAAAGTGGGGATTAATTGAAGTTTATCTTTATGCTATATAATGAAGATCTGAAAGGGAGGTGAGTTTGGATGATTTCACACTAGGCATTTTCAATGTCTCACAAACGCCATGCAATCAGTCCTAGTGAATACTTTTTCAACTCACCTTACTGTTGATCTAAACTCCCAAACAAAGATAATTATCAATTTCCCAATATCCCTGACTTTATATGTATAAAGTCGATAGATTCATCTTACCTTTAACTCCTTGATTGGTGGATCTAAACATGGAGCTAATACTATTGCCTAAGAAGATCAAGTCTGAGATTTCACTATTAGCCAATGACTTATTTTTTGGTCATGCAAATAAGAAGTTCTCAAGGTAACTATATATTGTCTAGGCTCTATTACATGAGTTTTGATGAATTGGGAAATTTAAGTTGAGTTTATTGGTTATCTAACCTTTCACTTTGTTATTAAGGATTAGATTCTCCATCTTATAATTCTCTCTCCTATTTTTTCTCTGCAATGTCAAATAACTTAAGTTTGACTCACACACTAGGAATGTTGTAAAAAAGTTGGAAAATAAATTGATTTTATTAACTAGCACTAGTAAGTAGCAAAACAAAAGATCAATTTCTAGCCAGCCTGCTAATTACAAAGAAATATAAAAATTCTTGTCTCCTTACTCTCCCAAAATTTTGATTCACCAATTGTTTGGAACATGCTCAAAATAGTTGTGGTTTGTGGAATTCTTTTCATAAAAACTACTCCTTATTGATATTGGTATATGAAACAATTCTTGATATCAAGATACCATCCACTATTTTTGGTACAAAATGATGTCCAAAAGCCATCACCCATAACTAGATATGCGAAATGAAAAGCTCTGTTGTTAGGATATCTTGTAGCGTAAAGACAAAATCCTAAAGGATAATATTTAACATAATTAGATTTCCCATGTAGGCTCTCTTTCTCTGTATTTCCATCACAATTAATATGTTGATTTCCAGTCTCCTTAACTCTTATTTTCATAGGTCTATAGATATTCTTTGCTTCAATTCCCTATACTTTTGTTTGATATCCACAACTAAACTCTATAATCTAATGTCGTTTTTAGTCTCTAAATCTATGTGACCATTCACCATCCTAGGTTATGTTTGAAACCAATAAGTGGCTGTGAATGTGATGGATGATACCTAATAATGCCATCCTTATAACATTGAACATATGCTCTTACAAAAAAGAGCAAAAGTTAGTCATGTCATTGACTCCATCTAACAAGTAAAAGTAATTGATTTTTGCCTTAAATAAATAAACACTAACTTAATGAAGAACATTTTCCTCTTCAACTCTTCTCAAATGCTAATATTATCAATTTTCATAAATAGGTATCACTCAACAACTTTCTTAAAGTAATGGCATAAATGGAAAAGACTACATATACAAAAAGATATCTTAATTATAACATAAAGAAGCCACAGGAACAAATCTATATACCCTGAAAAGACTTACAAACTTGATAATTAACTGATTTTACCAACCAAAGTGAGAGTTATAATGCATAAAATCTACTGGTAGCAACACAAAAGATCAACTCCTAGCAAGCCTACCAAGCAAACTTTAAATGGGCTAGTAATTCAGGTTATCTATACCTAATGCTAGTTTGGTCTTGAAACTTGCCTAGTATATCAATACTTGGATGATGCATCGAATCAAAATTTCTAAACTACTGGACACATTTTGAAATATCTTTGATTCCTATCTTGACACACGATATATATAACTAGTCATAATCATCCGGTAAATATGAGCATGAGGTACATTACTCCTTATGTTACTTTAAGACCAATCAAGTTCACCTTGTCAATCCAACACCACCTTTTAACACCTTCTATGCTAGCAATTTCTTCCATATAAATGTCAAGAAAGGACACAAAGTAAAGAGATAGTTCCTACTCTCCATGAATAGATAGAAAGTTCACCCAGGGATGACATCATCCTTTATTTTATGTTATATCCTACTTTTTTAAAGTACTTTTTAGCTTTGAAAATCTTTATATATTCATTTTTGAAGGATGAAAACTAATCAAACATTGAAGGTTGTAAAACCATACATCAAATAGAGTGAATTTCAATACAAATATTCGATTTATATTATTAATGAACAAGTTAAGTTGGAAGAAAGTAATTAAGAGGCTTAACCATCGAAGGATTGCATGGTGTTGTAAAGAAATGAGAAAGCGATACGAGATAAATTAGTTAAGACTAAAATGAAATATGATAAGGACTTTGAAGAAAACATATGTTATTATGAACAGAATGGTACAACATAGTGGATTTGGGTAGAATGAAGAAACACAAAATCTTATATTAAAGATGATGTTCGGGAGAAGTACCTTGTTATGAGTTATATTATTCTTTTTTTCTCCTGATAACGTTTGAATTTAAGTAATTTCTTTTTGTGACTTAAGACTATTATTATATAATAGGCATATCCAAAAGATTCTTAGTATACGATGAATAAATTGCCAGACTATAATAGTTTGGCCTTTACTTTTAAAGACACTACTGCTGATGGTAGGAATCAGTGTGAAATTTATGATGCCAAAGTTTTTGAAAGTGAATTCATCGATGATGATATAATGACTAAAAAAGTTACTAAACCTTTGGCTAAAGATTCACATTTGTTGATCATGATAACAAATATATTGATCAAAACATAAAATTTAATACTACTGAAGTAACTTAATCGCCTAGTCAAGATAAGAGATCAGGAAAAAGATGTTTAGCTGAGCAACTAACTTTTACAATTGCATACAAAAGGAATTAAGAATTCTATTGGAAGCAACTTATACAAAATATTGATGATGGATAGACATCAATAATTGAAGAAAAAATAAGACTACAACATGAACCAAAAAGAACTTTTATTGAAAAATTGATGCCTTTGATATTGGAATTAGGATTCACTGATGAATGGACTATGCAATCTACTGACCTCGTTGCAAATGCGACAAATGTTTAACTTTTTGCTACTATGGCTTTAGAACCTGGTAAGAAATGGATCATGGACAAACTTAATTTATATTGAGTGATGTCGTTAAAACATGTTTTGCTCTTTGAGTGATTTTTTCGGCTATTATCTTATATTCTTCTAGATTATGTATCCTAGAGTTATGATTGAAACTTATCTTATGTTTTATTGAAATTGAACATGATAATTATGTTGTATTTGATTATTTTTTATCTTTTTTTCATTTTTTGTATCTCTTATTGAGTTAGACATACCTACCTAGGGCTGGATTAGGGTAGACTTACCTATCTGGGGTTGGATCGAGGTAGGTGCCATTATAACCTAAATTTCTGCATCATGGAAGACACCAACCTCATAGAAGTGAGGTTCAATTATTAAATATTTCCAAAACTCTCACGTAATTTTATTTCCCTTACAAATTTCCACCTTTTATTGAATTTTCATATTCTTTTATCAGCAAAATCACATAGTAGTTTTCAGTTTCATTACAATTACTCAAACTTCCACTTTTTAGAAATCTAAAACATATTTGATTAAAACATACACATTAAAAATTCATATCTTAATTATCTCTTCCTAGAAGTTTAGATCATTACATCTCAAACAAGTACTATGATCTAATAGAGTCCAGCAAATTGATATGTTGATGCCCATATCTATCTTTGGGAGGCTACACGACATTCTTAGAAAAGATTCCCTAATTTGATTCTTATCATACGTATTGTTCATGCCACTATTTTAAACTTATATCAAATAACAAATGATATGGTACTAGCCAAGGAGATCCATAAAGCAAACACTAAGAAAAAAGTGAACCAGAGCTTTGGGAAAAGTCCACAAAAGTCAGTAATTAAGGACAAGACAAACAACAATGAAGAAGCAATAATTGAGCATGTGAAGGGAGAGAAGAATACGAAAGCTGGTGAAAAACATGACCAGAAGTGGGATAAAAATAATGAGAAGGAACAAGACTTGGTGCTATAGTGATTTCAAAAGTTTACAATAACAAAGTGGTACCATTTGTAATTAAAAATTAGATTGATGTTGTAAACAAAGATAGAGAAGATGTGGTGTGGGGGACTTGGAGGATAATACAGATAATATTGCCATTGAAGGAAGCCTATCACCTAAACAACTAGATACATTAAAGGCATCACATAGGAAGCAAAAAAATAAAGATAATGGAGGAAAGTCTTAATCATGAGCACTGCAAACAAGGAGTTCAAAGTCAAAAAATTAATAAATGTTAATGAATCATCTGATATGGAATATAAGATTAGTGAACATTCAAAAAGCATTCATTAGACTGATAACATTACAAAAGAGACACAAATTTTACTTTATGGAATTGATGGAACCATTTCAGTATAAGCTCACAATTGAAAAATATAGAAAAATGCTTCAGATGCAACATGCAGTCACAAATACAAATAGGAAAAATGGGCCTTGATGAATGCAATCATTAGTTATGTTCTGGTAGAGAATGAGAAATAATAACTCACTTTTAAACTGGAGAACCAAGAGCAAAAAGTAATATTTATAGTGGAGTTGGTGTATGCTAAGTGCACCAAGGTAGAGAGACGAACATTATGGGAATCTTTGGGAGAACTAACTGATACTATTCAATGTCCATGGATAGTGAGGAGAATTTCATGTCATTATAGGTGAAGAAGAAAAGCTAGGAGGTCTCCTAGTTACATTAATAGAAATAGAAGATTTTAGACATTGCATAAATGTGTGCAATCTGGAGGATCATGGATTAAATGGAAGAAAGTACACCTAGTGGTATGGAAGAATAGATAAGCAGTGTATTTTTAAAAGGTTGGATAAGGTTCTATGTAATGAGTTGATGCAAGCACTATTTCTAGTAGCAGAAATTGAGCATTTGTTTTGAAGTGGGTTAGATCGCTCTCTAATTTAAATCAAGTTTATCACTAATAATGAAGAATATGTCAAATTCTTACAGTTCCTGAATTTTGGGCTTAAAGAGGAGTCCTTTATGGAAGTAGTACGATGACACTGGAAAGTAGATTTTGAAGTCAACCACTTTATCTTATTTCATCACAAGTTAAAGAAAGTCAAGAAGGCTTTATCACAGTAGAGAAATGAGAAATTTAGAAATATTTTTCAAGAAATTACAACACTGGAGAAGGTAATCAAAGTAATGAAGAGTCAATTTGAAGAAGAACATTCTGGCGTAAATAGAGAAAAGTTGCATAAGGCTCAACAGAGCTAAATAGGCAATTACAGAGGGAGGAAGAACTTTGGAAGAAAAAAAAAGATTTGAATGGTTAAAGAATAGGGAAAGAAGTACAAAATTTTTCCATACCACAGTCAAAGGGTGAAGGACAAGATTTAAAGTGCAGAGAATTTCAAATGATAAAAGGGAATGGCTAGACCAACAAAATGGTATTGCAGATGCAACTGTTGATTTTTTTTAAGTAATTCACTAAGAATAAGGATGTTTGGGACTTTAAGATGATAAATGAAGTCCCAAGACAAATCAACAATGAAAATTTTGAAAATTTGCATAAAATGCCTAGTAAAGAGGAGGTCAAAGCAACAATGATACTACTTAGTAGACATAACGTAGAAGGATCAGATGGAATGACATGAGCCTTTTTTCAGGATGCTTGGGAAATAGTGGGTGGAGATATTATAACATGGTAGGATCTTTCTTTTGTGGAGCTGAGCTTCCTAGATTTATAACCCATACAAATCTGGTATTGTTACTTAAGAAGACTATAGTCAATACCTTCTTAGACATATGGCCTATATCACTAAGTAACTTTGTAAATAAGATTTATTCAAAGATCATTCATGAAAGAATCAAAGGGCTATTTCCTCAGGTCATATTAATGGAATATGCTAGTTTTGCATAAGGGAGAAGAATAGTAGAGAATATTTTATTAGTACAAGAGATTACCACTGAAATCAGGAAAAAATGTAAGCCACTAAATTTGGTCATTAAACTGGACATGATGAAAGTATATGATAGAGTAGAGCTATTATATCTTATTGAAGTAATGAGACGAATGGGATTTGGGGAAAGAATAATTGACATGGTATTAAAATTGGTAGGAAATAATTGGTATGTTGTTCTCATAAATGGTCAACCAAAATGGTTTTTACCTTCACAAGAGGCTTGAAACAATGAGATCCTCTATCTTCTACCCTTTTCATATTTGCTGTAGAGTTTATGTCCAAATCTATAAACTCTTTATTGAAGAAGAAAGAATTCAAACTGTTTAGAATACCTAGAGGAAGCCTAAAAGTGAAAACTAGCTTTTGCTGATGACATGATTATATTTTGAAAAATTGAAATTGGCACAATGAAACTTGTGACTGGATTTTTGGAGAATTATGAGAACGTCTCAAGATAGAAGATGAACAAATATAAGAGTAATATTTACTTTCACAAAGATGTTCCTCCTGGGGATGTGATTGTGGAAAAGGTAGCAACTAGTATCTTAAGGAATAAATTCCCTTTTACTTACCTAGGTTGTCCCATTTTCTATATGAGTAAGTAGAAGGCCTACCATCACTAGAGAATTCATAGAATTAGCATAAGGTTTCAGGCATGAAAGGGGAAATTATTTTCCTGTGGAGGAAGAGCATTACTGATAAAACATGTGCTACTGAGTATACTTATACATTGTTTATCAGAAATGAATCCTACTTTAAATGTCATGAATAACATTCAAAGGATGATGGCCCAGTTCTTCTAAAGTAGCAGTATAGGAGAATGAGGTAATCATTATACAATATGGGAAAATTTATGCTTACTAGAGAAAAAGGGAGGTATTAGATTCAGACTGGTTCATGATTTATCAATGGCTTTATTCTGTAAACTATGGTGGAACTTCAGAATAAAACCATCAGTGTGGAGCAACTACATGCACAACAAGAACTGTAAGAATTAGAACCCAAATTTGGTAATATGGAAAAATGCTATGAAGAAAATACTACAAGCTAGAGATTTGACTAATGATCAAATATGGTGGGAAACAATGAATGAAACAACTCAGTTGTGGCATGAAAATTGGATAGGTATGGGTGCTTTAAATTCTATTATTAAAGAAAGTCAAGATGGGATGAGAGATACCAACATATACAAGATCTAGTTATAAAAAGGAATGGAATGAATAACTGATCAAAGTCCTTTTACTAGAGGATGTGGCTGATCATATTATTAACAAGATTAAGCCTCCACAAAGAAGAAAAGAGGATGACAGACCATGGTGGATGCTAGAGGCTAATGGGAAATTTTTAGCTTGATTATTATGACAATACATCAAACATATGGAGCTGCCTAGTCAAATTTTAATGAAGATATGGGTGAAAGGATCGCCATTCAAAATAGTTTTCTTCATATGGAGACTCTAGAAATTTAAAGTACCTATGGATGATGGGATAAGGAGACGGGGATATGAAAGACCTTTTAGGTATTGGTGTTGTATAAATACTGTATAAGAGACTATGTCTCATGTGTTCCTACAATCAGAAGCTACTAACAGGACTTGGTCCCTATTTTTATTCGTTATCAGGTTTAAATATCCTGGGATTAAGTCTAAGGAAAGTTATTATGAAATAGTATGAAGTTAAAGTGAGATATAGAATAAAGACATACTTCCAAGCAATGCCAAGCATTATAGTGTGGGAACTGTAGAGGAAAAGGAATAACAAGAAGCATGAAGGAAAGAATATGGCATGGCAAAGGATAATTCATAACAACACAAAGAATTTGTGGATACTGCTAAAGTGAGAAAGCCAAGAAATTTTTTTCCTTTAGTTGGCAGGGAGTCTTAAAAGAATTGCAAAAAATAAGAACACCCATCAAGATTACCAAAGCTGCATAAAAATTACCTCCATAAGGATAGGTGAAATACAACACAGATGGGGCATTTAAAGGAAATACAAGATTAAGTTTGTATGCTTTCTGCCTCAGTGAAGAGAATGAAGACTTAATATATGTAGAGGGTGGATTACATTGATGAGACTACTACTACTGAAGCAGAGGCCACAATATCTAAAAACTACTAAACATTGCAAGTAAGAGCATATTAATAGGGTAATCATTCAAACAAACTTATTAATGCTACTGAAGGTATTAGAGAGAGAATGGGATTGTCCATAGAGCAAATTAGCCATAATCATTCAAATAAAAGAACAAATAACAAACAAGCAAGTTTAGTTTCAACACATAATGAGGGGATAACAAGCTTGCAAAATACTTGGTGATCTAGCAATGGAAAAAGGAAATTCCAACTTCACAAATTTCCATTAAATGGAATCAACAAGAAAGATGATCATTAATAATGATAAATCTAAATGCCCATACATATGATTGTGACCAAAGAGGGGTGAAGGGTATAAGAAGTCTAAAGCTTAGTTTTTCACATACATAATTGCATAGTCCATGACAATGAGAAAAGTAGTGAAAAAGCTATCTAGCCTACACTATAGTAGCCAACAAAAAGGACTCACAATAAAAAAAGGGCTCACTTGGTCAGATTAGAGTTTTTGCACTTGATATCTAGCTTTTCTATGGAAGTTTATAGTTCCAAGAATCCTAGTATATCTATACCACCCATGACTGTAGAAACTAAACATCAATTGAGTGTAGGAGTAGTAATAACAAGGGTGGGATATTGAACTTATGCAAATAAGGTCAGATCACACTCATGACGGAGTCCCTTAATAAAACACAAAAAGTACACTTATGTCCCATCCACCAAAGAACAAAGCTGAAATAGGAAGAAAACAGTGAGAGGCAAGAAATAAAAGATAATAAAGTGAAAAAAAGGACTAGGAAGCTTATTTTTACAAGCCAATAACATTATTTGAAAGACTAAACAAGGAAGCATAGTTATCACCCACAAAAGAAAGAGAAAGAACTGGTACTACACATCAACGTCATCTCTCAAGTGTGGTAGGGCAAGAGCTGAAAGAAGAGGAAATGAATTAGAAAACCCTAGAATAGTGTATATATGTAAGGGAATAAGTGGGTTGAGTCATGGGCTTACATTTTTTGATTTGTGTATTTGTTTTCCAAACGTGAGTTGGCCCAAGTCGAGTATTTGTAATATTTTTTGGATGATTAATCAATAAAACCAAAATTTTCTTAAAGAAATTCAGTAGTGCAAACTCGATCAAGAGATATTGATGATTCTAAGCTAGCTCCTGCTATAGGATCCTAGTCAAGTGATGAGTTAGGAGTTGCAGTTGGGATTAAGGTAGCAGTCAAGCATGGATAGCAGCTTAAACTAAAGGGCAAGCTAGAACGGCCTCTCCTGGGACAGACATTAATCATGTTAAGGAGACTTATCATCTAGAAATATAGGACCAGCCCATTCCCTTAGGGTTTTATTGCTACCTAGTCTTATAGGATATTCTTATTCAATTTTTGAGCCATTTAAATGGCATCTCTTAAGCAAATATCCCACCAGGTACTCTGAATGGTTCCTAGATGAGAGAGGGTGTTAAACTGCCAGTGCAGGCTTCTATTTATGGTTTTTAACCAAATATTATTTAGATCCATATGTTGAGGTGTTACCGTCCAGACTTATTAGTCTTTCTATAGAACTTGGTCTAGTAATGTCTACTGATAAGTAGAAGAGGTTTGAGAATTTATGAGATTGTGCCCTCGAATGTTTTGTGGTGCTATTTGTAAGGAGGCTTATGAGTTTTTGGTCAATTTTTAGGAGAAGTTTCATGACCTTTATTTGCTTGAGTTCTATGTTATTGATTAAACACTTTCTAGTTAACTGATGTGGCTAAGCAATGGTATATATATTTTGTTAGTTGTAGACTAGTGGGTTCCCCTCCTTTGAATTGGACCCAATTTTTTGAGATTTTCCTTCAGAAGTTTATTCATTTAGCTTGAGGAACAAGCTAAGAGATGAGTTTAATGGTTTAAAGTAAGGCTCCATGACTATTGTTGAGTATGGGAATAATTTGCATGCCTTATATAGGTATGCCACAACTAGTATCTCCACAGAGTTTGAGAGGCTCAAAAAGTTTGTTAAGGGTTCAACTACTTCTAATCAATTTTAGACTGCTCAGTTAGTGATTACATGTCACGACCCGAGGCTACCCCCTAGTCACGACAATAATGCTTACGGTCTCGAAAGACCACAAGTTAACCAATGAAATGGTAACTACTATGAGCACTGAATAATATGGTAATAAGATACACATGTGCAGAAATAACTGAATAAAGACAGGTTTTAAGTACTAAAATTAATACAAAAATATTCTCAAGTACAAAATATAAACAAACATACTAAAAATCTGACTAAAAAGATTAACAAATCAACTGACCATCTGAAATGTCTGAAAGCCTCTAAAACTGACTGAAAAGAGCTGATGGGACAGGCTCTAACTAACTCCATTGACAAACTAAAAGAAATTACAAAAATACTGAAGTAAACTAAAATAAACCACCATGTCCTTGATAGATAAGGACTTACCACAACTACAACTGCTGATAGGCTAAACAGTCTACGTACGGACATGAATTTGAGCGTCTAAACCTATAATATTAAATATCATAGAATAAGAAAAGAGTATGCAATCAATACAGTGAATGTACTGGTATAAAAAATAAGGTTAGGCTGATATGCATAGGTTCACGTGCATGACTAATAACTGACTGAATAAATAGCATGGAATAACTGAATATAAATACATGAAAACTGTGAAATCTGCGAATGCATGACCAAACATAAAACATGATCTGAAATAGTCTATAAACTAAAATACTAAAATACTGAAAACTGAATAATCAATAACTGTATGCTATGGGCAAACAAACCTAAAAAGGAATTCTATTCTAAATACTAGACTGAGACTGTGGAAGGTCTCATCTAACTGATATACCCCAATCTGAGATAATTAGGGTCCAACCTGTGACCCTAATTGGAAGGGTGTCAATACTATGCCATGGCTACTAACAATGGTTATATGGATCCACTAAAGTGAAGTCTCGAAGGACTAAAGATTCACCCTCTACTGGTAGGTTCCCTGGTAAGATATGTGTCAAACCTCAATAGGTAGGTTAATATCTTAAACCTATACTTCCTACGTAGATCTGGAATGCAGGGATTACTACTAAGAGTCATACCCTCTACAGGTAGGTGAGCCCCCATCCCTAGATTCTAGATGCTAAATCCTACTCCCAACTGAACTGACTTGGATTACTAAACTGATCTAAGTTTAACTGATTATGATAACAGACTGAATGAATAATGTTCATACATATCTGTGACCAAGTAAACAACTAAGTTTCAGGTATTCATAACCCCCATTACTGAATAGAAGTATCAATAAGGGCCTATATATAGCTTTAAAAACCATAATAAGGATCATTATTCAAAATTCATCTCTTTGGCATTTCATCAAACACACAAGGGTCATGAGTTAAAGTATGGGAATAGTTAAAACATATGATAATAACATAATTACAATATTAATATCATGGGTTAAGAATATAACATGCAAATAATCATCATTCAAACGTGTTAAGGGATAATTGCAATGAAATCACATGGTAAACATGATTTGAAATCAAAGTTCATATGAGCTTCATGGATATAATTCATAATAACATGTGAAAACCATACTTTAAAACTTAAAAATGGATTCTTGGAATCCATAGGTGAAAAGGGCCTATGAAAGAATATCTAACATACCTTAACGACTGATTTCTGGAAGGATTCTTGGGTTTAAAACTTGAATTCCTTGATTTCTTATGAAAGGATTGAATTTTGTTCTTGGGAATAGATGAGGTTTTTGAGTTGCTTACTAATTACTTAGGGTTAAGAGAGAGGATTTAATGTGTAAAATACTTCATCAAAACATTTTGAAGTGATTGAGGATAGTTTAGGGGTGTGTGAAGTGACTTACTAATTACTTAGGATTAAGAGAGAGGAGTTAATGTGAAAAATACTTCATCAAAACATTTTGAAGTGATTAGGGATAGTTTAGGGGTGTGTGAAGTGACTTTAACACCCTTGGTTTAAGTCAAAACAGAGTGTTTTCGCACTGTGCAATGACTTAGGCGACGCCCAGCAAATTGCCCAAGATAAGGTGGGCGATACCTTGCCAATCGCCTAGCCCCGGGCTGGGAGACGCATGGTCAATCGCCTAGCCCATGGCTGGGTAACACCTAGACAATTTCACACCTATTCCAGTAGCCTTAGGATATTGTTAGATGATGCATACCCCTTTGTATGGCCATAACGTTTTGCTCGAGTATCGGATTTAGGAAAAAATTGTATCTTTGGAAAGATAATTAGATTATCTACAATTCAGTGGGTCTTTAGCTTACAAATTCCACATATACATAAAGTTATACTCATTCAAATTCAACTCTTGTGTAATCAAACACCAAAATTTAGCCGAATCAAAGGATCTTAGCTCACGTTGCTCTAAGTGACCATTATAAACATCTTTCCCACCTCATAATCCTTCTTTACACTAGTTTGATGATCATGAAACATGGATTCAAGTATGAATCACTGGACTAGAGTTTACTTATGTAGGAATGAAGGTCCAATTTCTAGCTTAGAAATGTACGGGGTGTTACAATATCTCCTCCTTGGGAACATTCATCCTAAAATAAGACTGGTTAGACTGAGAGTACTAAATTAAGGCAACTGAGATCATATATTGGACATACATGACTAAGAACATGATTACATAATTGAGTCTAAATCATTCGAGATGAACCAAACTACTTTCATAAAATGCATGCAATGACATGAGAGTGGTCATATAGCTTGAACCAAAAATGGAAAAAAAGTCAATCTAAGAATAACTGTTACCATAAGCTAAGTCTAAGTTTGCAGAGAAAAGATGAGGGTACTTAGTACGCATATCTGATTCTGCATCCCAAGTGGCTCCCTCAATGGAATGATTTCGCCAAAGAACTTTTGCCAAAGGAACTTCTTTGCTTCTCAGTCTACGAATATGACGATCAAGGATTTCAACTGGGATTTCTTCGTAAGAAAGGCTATCCTGAACATCCATACTTTCTAAAGGGACTACTATAGTTGGGTCATCAATACACTTTTTTAACAAAGAGACATAGAACACTGGATGCACAGATGCCAAATCTGCAGGCAACTCAAGCTCATAAGCTACCTTTCCAAAGCGGCTCAAGATCCTATAAGGCCCAACATATCGGGGACTGAGCTTCCCTTTTTTGCCAAACCTTTTCACTCCCTTCATGGGAGATATTTTCAAATAGACTAAGTCACCAACCTCAAACTCAATATCACTTCTCTTCACATTTTCATAGGATTTCTGGTGACTTTGGGTTGTCTTAAGCCTCTCCCTGATTAACTGAACCTTCTCCGTCGCATCAAATACTTAATCTGGCCCTATCAATAAAGTTTCACCTTCCTCAAACCAACCAATAGGAGACCTATATCTTCCCCTATATAGATCCTTAAACGGAGCCATCTGAATACTTAAATGATAACTGTTATTATAGGCAAACTCAATCAAAGATAAGTGATCATCCCAACTACCCTTAAAGTCGATAACACATGCTATCAACATGTCCTCTAGGGTCTGAATGGTCCTTTTTGCCTTACCATATTTCTGAGGGTGAAAGGTTGTACTGATATGAACTTTGGTACCATGACCCTTTTGGAAAGCTTTCCAAAAGTGAGAGGTAAATTGAGTACCTCTATCTGAAATGATAGATAATGGGACTCCATGAAATCTAACCAACTATCTAATATAAATCTTGGCATAGACCTCGGTTGTATAGGAAGTATGAAATGGCAAGAAATAAGCTGATTTGGTCATTCTTTCTATAACAACCCATATCAAATCACATTGACGACGCATACGAGACAAACCTATCATAAAATCCGTGTTCACTTCTTCCCACTTCCAAGTCAGAATGTTAAACTCCTGTATTGTACCACTAGGCCTCTGGTACTCAACCTTAACCTGCTGATAATTAGGACACTTAGCTACAAACTCTGCAATATCCTTCTTCATACCACCCCACCAATAGATTTCCCGCAAATCACGGTACATCTTAGTGGCTTCTGGATGAATAAAATAGCGCGCACCATACACTTCTGAAAGGATTTGTTATCTAAACCATATACACTTGTCACACACATCCTACCCTAAGATCGCAACACACCATCTCCCCCTTGGGAGAAATATCTACCTTTCGATCTCTAACTGATTCCTTCAACTTAACCAGACTGGAATACCTATCTTGTTTCTCCTTCACTTCAGCAACCAAAGAAGATTCTAAACTATTCTGAACCCATACACTACCCTTATCTGAATTCACCAATCATATACCTAATCTAGCAAGCTGATGAATCTCCCTAACTAACTACTTCTTATCATCCTCTACATGAGTAACACTACCCATACACAATCTAATAAGGGCACCTTCTACTACATTGGCCTTGCCTGGATGATACAAAACATTCATATCATAATCTTTCAACACTTTTAACCACCTTCTTTGACAGAGATTTAAATCTTTCTACGAAAATACATACTGCAAACTTTTGTGATCCGTGAACACATAAACATGAACTCCATACAAATAAAGCCTTCAAATTTGTTAGGCAAACATAACAACTGCCAACTCAAGATCATGGGTAAGGTAATTCTTTTCATGGGGTTTAAGCTGTCTAGAGACGTAGGAAATAGCCTTACCTCTCTACATCAAAACAAAACCAAACCAACTCTTGAAGCATTACAGTAAACAACAAACCCATCTAAACTATCTAACAAGGTTAAAATTAGGTCTGAGGTAAGTCGAGTCTTCAACTTTTGAAAACTCTTCACACAAGATTCTAACCATTGAAACTTGACTTTCTTCTGAGTCAATTTGGACATGGGGGATACAATAGACGAATACCCTTCAATAAACCATTAATAATAGCCAGCCAAACCCAAGAAACTCCTGATATTCGATGGAGAGATGGGTCTGGGCCAGTTTCTTACTGCTTCGGTCTTTTGAGGGTCAACTCTAATGCCATCACCAGAAACAATATGGCCAAGGAAAACTACTGATATTAGCCAAAATTTACACTTACTAAATTTGGCAAACAACTGATGGGATCTAAGAGTTTGTAATACCATTCTGAGGTGGTCTACATGATCATTTTAGTTTTGCGAAAAGACAAGAATATCATCAATGAAGACTATGATGAACATGTCTAAGTATTGCTTGAATACTCAGTTTATCAAGTCCATAAAGGCTGCTGGGGCATTCATTAGTCCAAAAGACATAACTAGAAACTCAGTGACCATATCGAGTTGTGTAAGCTGTTTTTAAAATGTCATATTCTCTGACTCTGAGCTGATGATAGCTAGATTTGAGGTCTATCTTAGAGAAATAACTGGCACCCTAAAGTTGATCAAACAAGTCAACAATTTTGGGAAGTGGGTACTTATTCTTGACTGTTACTTTGTTCAACTGGTGGTAATCAAAACACATTCTAAGGGAACCATCTTTCTTTCGCATGAAAAATACTGGAGCGCCCTATGGGGCAATACTGGGCATGATGAATCCCTTATCTAAGAGGTCGTCTAACTATTCTTTCAACTCCATAAGCTCAGCTGGAGCCTTTCTGTATGGAATACTAGAGATAGGTTGGGTATATGGAAGAAGGTTTATTCTGAAGTTAATTTCCCTTTCGATTGGAACTTTAGGAAGATCTTCAGGGAACACATCTGGAAATTCACTTACTACTGAAATGAACTCGAGAATGGAAGTTTCAAAATTAGAGTCTTTGACTCGAACAAGGTGGTAAACACATCCCTTGGATATCATTTTTCTCACTCTAATGAATGAAACAAGTCAACTCCTAAGCGCTGAAGTACTACCCCTCTATTCAAGGACTGGTTCATTCGCAATCTTAAAATGAAAAACTCTATTTCTACAATCAGCTGAAGCATAGCATGAGTGGATCCAATCCATGTCGAGAATGATATCGAAATTAGTCATCTCTTACTCCACAAGGTCTATAATAGTGACATTTTGAGATACTGTAATCGGGCAATTTCTGTTACCCACCTGGCTAGAATAGATTTACCCACTAGGGTAGATACTAAGAAAGGCTCTACTAGAGTTTTAAGACTGACACTAAAATTAATGACTTTGTAAGGGGTTACAAAAGAAAGTGAATCTTCGGGATCTAACACAATACAAATATGTAAATGAAAGACCTGTAACATACCCATAACCATATCAGGAGAACTTTCCTAATCCTATAAGGACTAGAGTCCATATATCCTGTTCGGGTGTTGGCCACTGATTACGCTGGAAGCGGCACCCTACTAAGTTGGGAAATCAGATGGAATTAGGGGATGACTAAACTGACCCGATCGACCATTCTTTAGGCAATCCCCGACTCTGTGGCCAGGCTTGCCACACCTAAAGCATACATCACTGCTGGCTCTACATACACCCTGATGATTTTTACCATATTTTTGGAAAAGAGGATTAGTACGACCTCTATTTACACTTCCCTGGGACTTAGAGCCTGGCGCTTTATCCTTATTATCATTTCTGAACTTTAGCACTAGAGCACTAGATGAAGACGGAGATGGGGCTAAATATTTATGATGGAATTAAGGACGGTTGCCACCCTCCAACCTCAGCTGAGAAAACTTAAAATTACCTTTCCTATCCCTTTTATTCTCTCTTTCTTTATCCTTAACCATTTCCTTCTCAATCTACTGAGCATAGACCATAAGACTAGAAAATTCCATCTCCTAAATCAACACTATGGTCTTACACTCCTTGACCACACTATCAGCTACACCAGAGACAAACTTAGATAGGTTATCATCCACCATCGAAGAAGCATACCTGACCAAATGGGTAAACTTAAGAGAATACTCCCTCATACTCATGTTACCCTATTTTAAATTTATGAACTCATGCATCTTAGCTTCCCTCAACTCTACTAGGAAGAACTTGTCTAAAAAGGTTGTGGTGAACTCCCCCCACTCTACATGCCCTGCATTTATGCCTCTATCCCCCTTCCACTACATATACCAAGTGTGAGCTACATCCTACAAATGGTAAGAAAAAACCTCTTCACTATCACTAGACGTGACACCCATAATATTAGTCACCTTCTGAACCATGTTAAGAAACTCTTGTGGATCCTCATTAGACTTAGATCCCATAAAAAAGGAGGGTTCATTTGGGTGAAGTCCCAAATCCTAGTTGTGGTGGTGTTAACCACTTAATTGTCTAGGATAGCATCCTACTACTTATTATAGGCTGCTATCGAGTAAGCTAAAGTAGTGAATACAACTCTAAACTTGGGATGAGAAACATACTCATTCAGGGGATCTTCCTGAATAGGTGAAGGTGCGGGTTGATTCCCATTTCTTCTTTCTGGGAGGCATTTTCTATAAATGGGAGGATGATTGAATTAGAAAAAGAGTTTAAATTAAGCTCATGCTCATTTGCACGACATGAATACTGAAAGAAGGAAAACTTTTCCTAAGATGTCTTGTAGCCTCCTATCTATAAGTGTGGCGTGCTTCACACCCATGCACAAGACTCTACTTAATGCAGCTTCAGACTCCCTAGGAAACTTTAAAACCTAAGGCTCCGATACCAAGTTTTGTCATGACCCGAAGCTACCCCTTAGTCACGACAACGGTGCTTATGGCCCCAAAATACCACAAGCTAACCCATGAACTAGTACCTGTTGTGAGCACAAAATAATATGGTAATAATATACATATGTACGGAAATAACTGAATAATGCCAAAGGTTTAAGTACTAAAATTAATACAACAAAATTATCAAGTCCAAAATACAAATAAACATACTAAAAATTTGACTGAAAAAGTTAACAAATCAACTGACTATCCAAAATGCCTGAAAGCCTCTAAAACTGACTGAAAAGAGTTTATGGGATTGTCCCCAACTAATTCCTACTGACAAACGGAAATAAAGTACTGAAATACTGAAGTAAACTAAAATAAACCACTATGTCCTTGATAGATGAGGACTCACAATGACTACTGTTGCTGATAGGATGAACTATCTTTGTGGGGTCAGGAGCCTAAGCATCCAAACCTATGATACTAAAATCATAACGCAAGAAAAGAGTCTGCGATCAGTACTTTGAATATACTGGTATAAGAGATGAGGTTAGGGTGATATGCATGGGTTCACGTGCATGAATAATAACTGACTGACTGAATAACTTGGAATAACTAAATATAAATAAATGAAAACTGTGAAATCTACGAATGCATTACCAAGAATAAAACATGTTTTGAAATAGTTTGTAAACTCAAATACTAATAATTGAATAACTAATAACTGTATGCTATGGGTAAACAAACCTAAAGTTGAATTCTAAATTGAATACGGGACTGAGACTATGGGAGGTATCATCTAACCGCCATGCCCCGATCTAAGCTAATTGGGGTCCAACTTATGACCCTAGTTGGAAGGGTATTAATACCGTGCCAAGGGTATTAACAATGGATATGAGGATCTACTAAAGTAAAGTCCTGAAGGACTAAAGAGTCACCCTCTACTGGAAGATTCCCTGGTAAGATATGTGTCAACCCTTAACTGTTAGGTTAACATCTTAAACCTATAATGGCAACATAGTTCTGGAATACAGGGATTGCTACTAAGAGTCACACCCTCTACTGGCCGGTGTTCCCCCATCTGTAGGTTTGCTCGGTGCTAAATCCTACTCCCAACTGAACTGACTTAGATTACTGAGCTGATCTAAGTTTAACTAATTATGATAACTAAATGAATGAATAATGCTCATACATATCTGAAACTATTAGGAAAGATACTAAGAATAAGTAAATAACTAAGTTTTGGGTATTCATAACCCCCAGCACTGAATAGAAGTATCAATAAGGGTATATATATAGCTTTACAAACCATAATGTGGATGATTGTTCAAAATTCATCTCTTAGGCATTTCATCAAACAAACAAGGGTCATGAGTTAAAGCATGGAAATAGTTAAAATATATGATAATAGCATAATTGCAATATTAAAATCATGGGATATGAATTTAACATATGAATAATCATCATTCAAATATGTCAAGGTATAGTTGCAACGACATCACATGGTAAACATGATTCGAAATAAAATTTCATATACGGTTCGTGGATATAATTGAAAATAACATATAAAAACCATAATGTAAAACTTAAAATGGATTCTTGGACTCCATGGGTGAAAAGGGCCCATGGATGAACATAAAACATACCTTAACAACTGATTTCTGGAAGGATTCTTGGATTTGAACTTGAATTCCTTAATTTCTTGTGAAAAGGACTTGAATCTTGTTCTTGGGAATGGAGGGGGGTTTTTGAGTTGCTTATTGATTACTTAGGTTTAAGAGTGAGGATTTAATGTGATTAATACATCATCAAAACGTTTTGAAGTGATTAGGTATGGTTTATAGGTGTAAAATGACTTCAACACCATTGATTTAAGTCAAAACGGAGTGGCACTGGGAAATAACATAGGTGACGCCCAAAAAATTTCCCAAGCCATGGTGGGCAATGCCTAACCAATCGCATAGACCTAGGCTTGGAGACATATGGCTAATTTCCTATCCAATCAGACACCCATTCCAGTAGCCTTAGGCGATTGTTAGGTGACAAACACCCATTTGCATGGCCATAACTTTTCGGTTGGGTATTGGATTAAGGTAAAATTTGTATCATTGGAAAGATAATTCGATTATCTATAATTTGGTGGGTATTAAGTTGACAAACTCCATATATACATAAGGTTATACTCATTCAAAGCTGACTCTTGTAGAATTGAACACCAAAATTTGGATGAATCAAAGACTCTTAGCTCACGATGCTCTAAGTGACCCTTATGAACATCTTTCCCACCTCATAACCCTTCTTCACACTAGATTGATGATTATGAAACATGGATTCAAGTATGAATCATAGGACTAGAAATTACTTACGTAGGAATGAAAGTCCAATTTCTAGATTAGAAACGTACGGGTTATTACATTATAGGTGCCTCCTTCTAGAATATTGTGCATCATGCTAAGAGGATTAGACTATTCACCAGGGTTCTTATCATAGTGGTGTTAATAGGGGACACCGACAATACAATTTTAGTGGTTGTTTATCCCAAGGTAGGGATTTCTCAGGTAGATGTTCTTATTGTTACCATAGTAGATTAATTCAGGCAGTTTTGTAGAGTTCAATTAGTTGGTTTGTAAATTTTGAGGCTTTGAGTAGTCATAGATTAGGTCATTTAAACTGAGGGTCTCATTTTGGTTTATCTAATTATGGAAGGTATTTTGATTATTCTTGGCCCTCATAGTGAGATTTTTCTAATTAAGGATGTTTTATTTATAATGAGTTTGGACACTTATAAAGGAATTATCCCCAACATACAATGTGTCCTCCCCAATAGGGTTTTTAACTTCAGCTTTGTCTGATGCTAGTATCAATACTCAAAAGGGGTAGACAGGGAAATAAAAGGGGATATAGGTTACTGGAGATAGAGGTCATGACAGTGTATGAGTAGTTGTTTAGTGGGCGCGAGTAATTGTATTCTTTTCCTGAGAGACCTAAGGTAGAGGCCTCTGATGCTATGATTATTGGTATTGTCCTGTTTTGTCATCATCTTACTTTAGTGTTGTTTGACCTTGGGTCTACATTATTTTATGTATCTACATATTTGTCTTTGGTATTGATTCTATGTATGAGTTTACTGATATACACATTTTTATTTCTTCCGTAGGTGATTATTTAGAGGTGGATTGAGTGTATCGATCATGTGTAGTGACTATTAAGGGAGTGAGACTTAGATAGACTTAATCATCCTTGATATGGTTGACTTTGATGTCATATTAGGTATTGATTGGTTGTCTCTTTATCATACAGTTTTAGATTGTTATTCTAAGATCATTACCTTAGCTATTTTGACTTTTTTGAGTTCAGAGTGGAAGGGTTCTCCTAGTTCTTATTCGAAAGGGGTTATATCCTTACTTCATGCTTGTCATATGGTAGAGAAAAAAAATCTTTCTTATTTGGTCTTTGTGCACGATACCAATGTTGATTTAGTGAGAGTTGTTAGAGAGTTCACGGATGTGTTTCCTAGGAGTTGACTGGTGTTCTTTTGAATAGGGATATTGATTTTGCTATTGACATGGATGTCACGCTCCAGACCCATTATGAGTGGCATCTACACTATCTTTTTAGTGGGAGAACCAAATACTCAAACACTCATCCAGTCAACTAAAAGGATTTTAAATGCAATTGGCAATTCTTTTAGTTAAACCAATATTGTCGAAAATATTCTAATAACAATATTAATTGCAGAAAAAATATGAATGTTAAATACTGATCACCGCCCAAACTACACCTCTATATTGAGGCTAGAGTGGTCGCAGTCAGTATAGTAACCCAACTAAGGTTGGGGCCGTAACCTACAGGTATAGTATTTCTCTTTTGCTGGAATCAACGACTAAATACAGAAAGTAAATGGGGGAATTTGCAGTTTAAAGTAATCGTAAGTAATTGGTTGATGCTTTTGGTTGAAATAAATAGGAGACAAACACTAGGATTGTGTTCCCCCTGGCATCTCAAATCCATAGAGTCATTGTGCTCAACTAAACCAACCCAGTACCTTTCATGCAGAATCTGGTAAGTTATGTACCATCAACAGTCTTGCGGACTCATTGAGGGATTTAACCCTTTATCTTTTGAGTATCAGAGTGGTCCTTTACTAATCCTTATCCTGGATCCTTGTTAACTATCACCTTGTGTGTCTCGAGTTATTAGATGAAATTAATTGTCTTAAGAAGACAATACTAGTAATCTTGTTTTGGCAATTAACTCCAAATTACTATTTTCATTATCGTTTCCTAGTCCCTACTCCCCTTTTGGAGTGAATAGGATATCTAGGTGGGATACTAACTTTTGCAACCTATAAAACAACTATTAAACCAAAGATAATACAATACATGCATAGGTACTAGTTCAGAACAGCTCCACACTTTACCTACTTCATCAATCTGCTAGGGTTTCCACAACCCTAGCTAAGGTTTTTAGCCACTTATGCTTGTGAAAATGCCAATCAATTTCACGATGGAAAACATTAAAGTAATAACACAATAATCAATGATCAAAACCCAAAGTTGGAAACTAAATTATCAACTAAAATTAACAATACAAGAATTCAAGGATCATAATATGTTAACGAGTGTAAATATATGTCAAAGTATGTAACTCCTACTAAAAAACACAAAAACGTATTTATAGTACATCAGGAAACCCTAAAATCAAATCCCAAATGAAAAAGGAGAAATGGAGTCGGTGGGCCACCTACGACCCGTATGTACTACATACGGCCTACAAGTGGACCTAGGTAAGTGCAAGAAAATTTTCCAATAGCTTTGCACTCTCTGGATCTTGGGTTTTGACACTTACCTTAGCCACCTATAGCCCTCCAGTAATACATAAGGCTCATAAGTGGACCCAGGTAAGTGCTAGAGTCTTCAAATTCCTACAACTAAGCCTCTGGACTTTAAATTTTGTTACATGCTTTGGTCATATACGCCCAGTAGGTGCCACATATGGTCAAAAATGCTCAAGTAAGTAGCCAAAAACATCATTTTTCATCTTTTTCTTGAACTTAGCATCCAAAACCTAATTTCCTACAAAACGTACCCAAAACACATCATATCTAACAAAACAACCTAAGAATCATGATATTTTCATAGTTTTAAGAATAAAAAGTTCTATAAATTCATAGCACATCAACACTCTTAAGGTAGAACGTTGCATGTCCTCAGGCAACAAAAGAAAACAAAAATAAAGTACGACTCTCAACTAGGAGAATCTAAGACATCCAAGAAAGTCAATCATCATCTTAAGTTCAAATTCATTATCCCATCCTATACCACAAGTGAAAAATAACTATGTGTATACATAAAGTACAATTATATGACACAAAGGAATCAAGTTATGGAAATTACATAAGCAACAGACAACTATGCATATATAGAGGTCACACTTACCCAAACAAGTATGCATCTAGTCATACAACCCACGTGCCCTCACATCAAAAGAAGGCCTCTTCACTTATATATGAAATCAAGCATGTCAATGTTGGGAAAATCAAGAGACACTCATACTCATAAAGAAGTTCCAATCAATGAATGTCATAAACCATAGTTTGCCCTTATTTTTTACACCTAAGCATTCAGATAGTCAGGTCAGGATCACTATAGGACTTTTTTTGACTTGTAATGTAGGCTAGAGGGGATGGTATGGTACATATGGATATCAAGTGACTAAGCCTCTTTGGCACTACACTAACTTTGGGGTCTCACTTATTAGCCATTTTTCACTTTATATCCTCCCTTATTTATCCCTTTTTATTTTAAAGAACCTTCAGGTTGGGTGTCGTTTTCTTATTATTTCTTTTTCAACATTTTCATATTTTTCTTTTTCTTTTGCTGCCACACCCTGTCCTACTTTATTTTTCTTTTCTTTTTTCCTTCTTCATGCCCACTTTACATTACGTACCCCTATGATAGCTACCCTTAACTTAGGCAATTTGACTGAGTTGAGGTGCAGAATTTCCAAGGACGACCAGGGCCAAAACCAATTCATTGTAACACGAATGGGAAGGTAAAAATAAATAAATAGGCTATAAGGCTCAAAATAGGGATCGAGGGATACTAATTTCCACATGTAAGGTCATTTAGGCTGAAAGTGGACTAAACTAAAAAACAACCTATGATCCATTCCTAACCAACTATCCTATGACTTAAGCAAGACTAACTGGGAAAGTTTTGGATTTAACACACAAAGGGAACTAAGTAGTATCTCATAGACACATTGGCACATGACTGGATTATAAGATATTACCTATTTGGTTCATGCAATTGTTAGCAATGATTACCATGTTCCTAATCCTAATGCCATAACAATATCCATGAAGGTCACACATATATACATTACACATAGTTCAAAAACAAAAATTTGGAGGGATATCGTTTTTCTCAAAAATCACAATCAAAACACGTCAACTGCCCTAAATACTTAAAGTTCACAAAGTTACACAACAAAACACATCACAACACAAAACAAAACACATCATGAAACAAATTTAAACCTAGACATGCAAGTTCTAAAACCATAAGCGGACGACAAAAAAAGAAGCACGACTACAAAAACCAGCGACAACTATCATTTTCCCCACCCCCAACTAAAAGACTGCACATGGTCCTCAATATGCAAAACAAAGTAAAAAAAGGTAAGTGAGGACATACTTGGGACATACTAAGTGTCATCCTTAGAAACACCTAATTCAATATTCCGGCATGAAATGGCTATGTTGGCCACTCAGATTCACCAACAAGACCATGGTTGCCTCCTATCCAGTGCTTGATTTAATGTCGCGGAAAGATATGGATATTTTGACTATTAAAAATTCATCAAGATACCTAAAAGAGTAGAATTCAAGATACCTAAAAGAGTTAGCTCCTGAGTCATCAATGCAATCAATGACTGACATAACTCGCATGTTAGTCGGTTGCTTCATTATTCTTTAGACATTGAAAGTAACTTCTTCCTTATTGACTCTGAATTTGAGTTCCCTTTTTTCTATTACAACTATCGCTCTTCCTGTCATTATAAACGGTCTTTCCAAAATTATGGGTATCTAGAAATTAACTTCACAATCTAAAGTTATGAAATTAGTTAGAAAGTTGAGGTGATCAACTCTTACGATCACATAAAATGAAATGCCTATGAGCTTCTTGACAGTGCGATCAACCATCAATAACAGTATAGTAGTCTGCTCGGCAAGGCTCAACCCAATTGTCTAAACACGGCCAGCGACATCAAATTCATGTTGTCCCCAAAGTCACATAGAGCTCTGGAAAATTTAGAGGTCCAAATAGTACATAGAATCGTAAATGCATCAGGATTATGATGAGTGGTGAAATTATCGCTCATTCGCACTTAACTTTCGTGTACACTACTGTGATTTGAAGGTATAAATGAGACAAAATTATGATTAAATACACTAATTTCCATATTTTATAGGTGTACAGGTGATGAGACAGAAGGATGTGGAATTGAGTCAAAAATGATCAAAAAGGGAAGAGAAGTGCAAAAGTTGGAAAACCTGCACAGACTGGGCCTCAGGTATCGCAATCGTAGGCTGGCCACAATTATTGTGGTAAGTCAAGAAAGTCAGAAGGCCTCAATTTCATGAAGAATACAACGATCGTTAAGTCATAACGCTCAACTTACATGTCAATTTAAGTGCAAGGCAGTCATTGTCAATATATTTACCCCACTTTGGAGTCAGGGTTGAATCCATGAGGAACAATATGAGTGACGATCAAATTAATTTGAAATGATAGATACAGGTTAAATTCAAATAAATGTTACAAAAAATTAAAATAGGGGAGGTGACTACCGACAATAATGTTTCTTTTTGGGGTTTTTAGTATAAATTTAGGGATATGAATAATTAGAGTTTTAACAATTATGCATGGATTTTGGGATTATGGAGTGATATGTGAGGGTTAATAATCAACATCAATTTAGTAAATCAAATATGGGTAGTCTTGGTTATAGATTTTGATGCTAGTCTTTCGACAAAACACCAAACTTTTATCCATTGATTCTTTCGAATACCTAATAAGTATGTTCAATAATTGGCAACCACAACCTTAATCAAGGCATCCCTATTTCTAGGATGACACCCAAGGCATAGTCAACCGTACTTTCACCCTTTTCTAAGATAGTGAGAATTTAAGCAAACTACACACATAATTCTCTATCATTGCTTTGGTCTCCACATCCCTCTTTTGACAATGATATAGATTCCTAAACTTTACCCAAAACCCTTATTTTGAAGATAGCCTTGGGTTTTCTAGAGCTTGGAGCTTTCACCTATAAAGCCCATGTGGGTATTTGAGGATTTCACCCATCAAATCCCAACAAAACTAGCATAGCAATAATAGAACCCATAAACATGAACTACCAAATAGATGCTAATAATAACAATGCTAATAATAACAACCCACATATACTTAAGCCCCTATTCACACATAACCCCAAGAAGGAGACTAATTACACATAAGATACATGAGCATAGATATACCCATAATCTCCACTGAAATAAATTATTGAAGATTTAAGTGAATACTACTTCAAACTTGGCTCTCCCAAAATATCAACAATGGAAGTGAAAAAATCTTCCACTTAGAAAGTCTCCAATGTATTCTTCACCCAAAATTTATACAATATTTTCTCCTCCAAAAATGGAGGCTACAAAGTCTTAAACTAACACCTAGAAAATTGGGGAAGAAGGAATGTGATGGAATGAATCCCCATGGAATTAGGGGGATCAGCACGTATAATTACAGTTTTGGCTATGATCGTGCAGGTCTAGCTGCGACCGCGATTACACGACCGTGATTAACTTCCACGTTCGTAGTTGATTGACCGTCTTGACTAACTGCGACCGCAACCACGGTAACTGAGGCTATTCCACTACAGGTCTTCAATTGTACTTTTTCTACTTTTTTTTGATTATTTCATCTCCACTCCATATCTCTTTGTCTTTTCAACTCTTATGCCTGCAAAGAGTGGATATTAGTGCATTTAATCACAATCATGACTCATTTACTCATTTGAAACAAGGTAATGTGCACTAATAATGAGTGTGAATGAGTGGTAAAATCACTTCTCATCAACACCCCCAACTTAACCATTTTCTTTTCCTTAAGCAATACTACCTCTTTACTATGAGACACAATCATTTAGTCCCACATTTTATGCCTTAAAGGCTATACCAACTTCAACTTAAGTCGCAACCACAAGTAGCTCATCGCACATATGATAGACTAATTTCTCAACACCCCTCATTATAAAATGTAATATTTAAGGATGCATAACACTTTAAGGAGCAATCCAACAACAAAACCTAATACTCTAAAAGTGGCTAACCTTTGAATATAACTAAACCGTACTCCATTTGCCTCATTGTTTGGGAGGTGGGAAAAGTCACTCACCTCAACTTGTTTACATGGCGTCCTCATAAGAAAAAGAATTTCTACACACCAAACTACCAAATATGCAACAAGGTATTTTAAGTTCAAGAACACTCCCCTCACAAAAGAAATCTCAATAGAACGAGTGCCATGCCATAGGCTTTCCCCTATTTTCAATCACCACTACTAAGAAAATAAATGGTCAGAGATCTCAATGGACTTTCTAAGGTTGTAACAAAGGTTTGGGTTAGGGTAGGACATCATTTAGGAATAATATGGCTACACCCTACCTTGAATATCTACATCATATTTTACAACCCTTCTCTTTCGACTAAGGTCCACTCTTCTTTATTTTGTTTTTGAAAGCCCATCTTTTGTTTCCTTTGTTCACCACTATTCTTTTACTTCCACTTCCTTGCACTTTTGTGCAATTCATTCTTTTATGGTATCCTTTCTTCTTCTAAACATTGATTTTCAACACTTAGGCTCATTTGGCATTTTACTAATACTTTATGGACCCAAACATACTTCCATCGATCTTTACCACCCTCAACTTAGGCTTTTAGCCTTACATTACATTTTTAAGTTCAAGGACGGTATGATTAAAAAAAGGGATAAAAGAATGATTCACGGTTTGTAATGTGTTTGTCAAAGAAAGGTCCAAACGCTCAAAGTGGGTAGCTAGGGATTTCCATTATGTATGGGAATGCTTTTCAAGCTAGAGTGGGTTCCAAAATTACAAAGAGGGCCTAAGATCATTTCTCCAACCAAGTACAATAAAAATTAGTTTTGAAAGACTAATGGGGTAATTCTAGATAACATAAGTGTGCAAGAATATCAAGTAGCTCACCACACACGGCATGGAAAATTTTGCCAAGGGAGCTCAAATATCCCTCCTGTAGGAGAGAAAATTGAAATATTTATCACTATTCACACATCAAAAATTTTGTGAAAGCACAAAAAGAGAGAAAGTTTTGTTGTAACATTGCACACGTCCATGCCCTTAATCTTTCAAATTTTTTTTATGGAGGGAGTTTATTGATTTTCAATAGCACCACATGCAAATTGATAACCTATAGCTACAACCAAAGCCTTAGTCTCACATATAGGCTCAATCATGGACGAACTAACCATATGCCTACTTAGACTTCGCCAATGGTGTATAAAGTGATCCCAACTTAACAACATATAATGCTACAGGTACTCAGACTTCCCTTACATTAAATGACACTTAATGCTATGGGTACTCAGAATTCCCCTGCACCTGTGTCTCAAACCCAAACACTACACTTTACCATTAAGAATATTGTTACTCAATCTATTATAGGGCAAAGCAAATCGTGCATTAAAAAGATTAAAATAAAATTAAATCAAAAGAATACTAAAAATAGAAGAAAAAAATGATAATCCATAAAGCGTGGCCACCATCAGAGTATCCAAAAATATAGCATCTCAAAACACAATACAAATAATATATGGAGTGTCATCCAAAACACTACCCAAGGACATCCAAACAAATAAAATATAATGATAGTCACCCCTAACTAAAAAGTTGGCAGTTCCCCCACTGCCTAGTTAGAAAGGAAAGAGTAAAGGATACTCCCTGAATTAACTTCATCATCTTCGGTATACCCTGCATTATCTTCACCATCATTAGCACCAGACCCCTCAACAGTGGCTCCATTATCATTGTCACTCCTTAATGAAGGTAGATGTTCTGTAGGCTTATGCACCTTGAAGATGCCCTTTACCCCTCTCCACAGCTTAGTGAAGAATTTTTCTCTCTTCTTTTCCCTCTTCAACAACCTTTCCTGTGACTCTCGTGGGGTCCTGTGTGATATTGCCAAGGTTGAATATTCTTTTTCCAATTTGGCGACCCTAGCACCTTGCTTCTTTAGCTCCTCTTGATATATTTCATAGTCGAACTGAGCCGCATATGAATGGATAGTGGTGGAGGATTCTCCAGGACCCTAGGATAGTCTTGGAGCGTGTTCCCTGATAGCAGAAATTCTATCAAAGAATTTTGGGAACTTCACTAGGGCTTTTTCCATAGAAATACTCTAATCTAGGTGTAGCTTGGACCTTCGGAGGTTCTTGCAATACCGGTAGTGGCTTTCCAGAAGCAAGGCATCAGATTCATCTAAGTCTCTTATTTTGTAGCTGAGTACCTATATGTAGGACACTTCAGACTATTTTTAAGATTTTCAAAGAAAAACGTATGCTAGATTAACAAGAAAAGTACATGTGGAACTATTATAGGAGATTCTGGGGTGAAAAATAGATGTACAAAAAATTGGATGTCTCTAGGTAGCTATCCTCAGGTATGGCAATAGTGGAGCATTTACGTCGATTGCAATACTGCGGTCGCGGCCATCCGGACCACAATCGCGATACCTGAGACTGCAGCCAACAGTTTTGCCATTGCTCAAAAGACACGAACTTAACACCAACTTTATCTTCCAACTAGGTGTACAACATCATGATCAGATAAAATAACCCTAGATAGCAAAATTACAGCCCTGAATTTGAAGAAAGTCATCTTGGACTCATTTGGCCAATGAATGGACACCTATTGTACACGTCAATTATAATGAGTCAGGTTAGAAAATAGGTACTCAAGACTTCCCCAAATGACATGTAGATGCCCTATAGCTGCTAACCATAATTATAATTACAAATAAGCATAGTTTTGGTATTATAACATTATTTCAAGCTAGTTTATAGCTACATGTCCTAAGACTACAATAACAGTAAATGTAAGGGAGTTTGAGACTACATACCAGGTAACTGATGCAAAAGGTTAGAAATGAAACCTTGGATACTCTTGAGAGGCCATAAATTTAAGAGAAATTATGAGAAAATTTGAAACTAAGGTGCATGGGTGCATGGCATTTGGATGGTCTTTTTAATTTGAGTTAACCGCGATCATGGTCCAAGCTACTCAATCACAATCACATGGTTTCTGCGATTGCAGAGACACAGACTTCGATTATGGTAACTGAGACCAAGCATCCAGGGTTTCTACATGTCCTGCTTAGTCCATTTACCAAATTCACATATCTTTTCTTTCCAAATTCAAACAAAATACCCCTAAGCACCAATAATTTATGGACTATGCATGCACACAAACAACAACACAAATCAAAATCTACCCTAGCACGCGTAAACAAAAGGATATGGGCCATTTTTTATGGCGTGATGGATTGCCGCCCATCGAGCTCTTAGTTTAACGTCACAGCACGACAATTTCACTCCTTCTCTTTATGTGTCAACTTAGAAAATTTAAATCTCCATCCTAATATTCGCTTAATATGCAATGAGTGGTAGAGGGACAAAAAATTCAAATCTTCCAAGATAAAACTTAGAAGGGGTTGTAAAATGGAAAGAAAGCTCCGATCTCACCATTTTGAAGACTTGAACCTTTTACCCAACTTCACATTGATCTATCAGAGTCGCTCCTTGGGTAAAAATAAACACATCAATAGAACATTCCTTGTATTTCTGAAGTTGAGCATCTTGGTCTTTGATGGATGAGGCTCCATGTGTTCCTTAGAAGTGACAAACTCCAAAATGTATGAGTAAGATTCCACCTCCCCACAATCCTTCATTTGGTCAAAAGGATGGGTCCTCATCATATCCTCTATGCCAAATGTAAAAAAGTGGGTTGAACGAGGTTCAACACCTATCTTTGGGTTAGCTTCCTCCAAAGCATTGTCACCTAGAAATGAGTAAGAGTCATCATAAGAGGTTTGCTTTTATACTTTTCTTAACTCTAGGATCATTTCTTTTATTTTGTCTTCTTCTTCTTCTTTATATGAGTTGGATTGTTGGGAAACTATTGAGGATTCTTCACTACCAACCTCATCATCATATCTTGGATTCTCTTCTTGATACACCTTCTCTTGAGAAACAATTGGGGTTATAAGGATTGCAAGAATTATGTCCTTGCCCGATTCTCTTGCCTTGACACTTTCCCATTGAAACACCTCATGGGATTTACGCAAGTCCTTAATGTTCTTCCCCGTTGCTTCCACTTGGTCCAAAATAGAAATTAACCTTGGGTCACATCTATTAGACTCAGTATGTTTGCTTCTTCCCCTTTTCATCATAGAACCTGTCAAGCTTATAAGATATACTAGCAACTCAATTAGTATAATAGGGGGATAGGGTATTTGGACACTCTTCAAAATGTCTTTGTAGACGTCCACACATAGGGAAACCATACTCCCAATTGGATTGAGATGGTAAAATCTCTCCTCGAGGAGCATACTTACAATCTCTCTTGAAGTGGTCCGTAACAATACAAATATGGGGGGTCACGATATAACTTCCAATCATTCAAATCATATATTTTAGAAGATGCCATCAAGAAAAGTAAAAATAAAATATAATATACCTACAAAGAAAATCACAAGCACATATATACAAGCTTGAATTCAAGAAAGTGACCAAAATTCCAAACTAACTCAAAACACCAAATTGTTCCCTGGCAACAGTGATATTCTTGATAACACTCAACTTACACGTCAATTTAAGTGCAAGGCGGTCGTTGTCAATATATTTACCAAACTTTGGATTCAGGGTTGAATCCACAAGGAACAATATGAGTGGTGATCAAATTAATTTGAAATGATTGATACAAGTTAAATTTAAATAAATGTTACAAGAAATTAAAATAGGGGAGGTGACTACCTACACTAATGTTTCTTTTTGTTTTTTTCTAGTATAAATATGGGGATACAAATAATTAGAATTTTAATAATTACTAACGGATCTTGGGATTATGTGTTATTAAGGGAGTGACATGTGGGGGTTAATAATCAACATCAATTCAGTAAATCAAATATGGGTAGGCTTGGTTATAGATTTTGATGCTAGTCTTTCAACAAAACACCAAACTTTTACCTATTAATTCTTTTGAATACCTAATAGGTATGTTCAATAATTGGAAACCACAACCTCAATCAAGGTATTCCTATTTCTAGGATGACACCCAAGGCATAGTCAACCTCACTTTCACCTTTATTTCTAAGATAGTGAGAATTTTAGTAAACTACACACATGATTCTCTATCATTGCTTTGGTCTCCACATCCCTCTTTTGAGGATTATATAGATTCCTAAACTTCATCGAAAACCCTTCTTTTGAAGATAGCCTTGGGTTTTCTAGAGCTTGGAGCTTTCACCCATCAAGCTCATGTGGGTATTAGGAGCTTTCACCCATTAAATCCTAACCAAACTAGAATAGCAATAATAGAACCCATAAACATAAACTACCAAATAGATGATAACAATAAAACCCCACACACACTTAAACCCCTATTCACACATAACCCCAAGAGGGAGATTTATCTACACATAAGATACATAAGCATAAATATACCCATAATATCCATTGAAATAAATTGTTGAAGATTTTAGCGAATGTTACTTCAAACTTGGATCTCCCACAATATCAACAATGAAAGTGAGAAAATCTTCCACTTAGAGAGTCTCCAATGTATTCTTCACCCAAAATTTTAAAAATATTTTCTTCTCCAGAAATGGAGGCTACAAAGTCTCAAGCTAAAACCTAGAAAATTGGGGGGGGGGGAATGTGATGGAATGAATCTCCATGGAATTAGGGTTTGAATCTTTTTGTTCAAGTTGGGATCATCACGTGCAATTAAAGTTTCTCCCCTGGGCTGAATATTTTTGCCAAGCTGCAATCGAGCAGATTTGGCTGCAACCGCGGCTACGCGACCACAATTAACTTCTGCGGTCATAGTTGATTGACCGTCTTTATTGACCGCGACTACTACCACTGGGCCGCGACCGTGGTAACTGAGGTTCTTCCACTGCAGGTCTTTAGCTGCACTTTTTCTGCTCCTTTTTTATTATTTCAAGCTCCACTCCATATCTCTTTGTCTCTTCAACTCTTATACCTATAAAGAGTGGATATTAGTGAATTTAATTGCAATCATGACTCATTTACTCATTTAAAACAAGGTAATATGCACTAATAATGAGTGTGAATAAGAGGTAAAATCACCTCTGATCATGGAGCCGTAATCGAAGCTAAGCTAGTGAGATCGTGGTTTAGCAGGTTTTCCATCTAGGGGCAAAATTTTCATTCTACATTACTGATCCCAACTCTCACAAAAGGGGCTAAAACCCTTATTAAAGGATATCCATCATTCTATCATTCTACAACCCTACCTCTCATCCTTAGTTTAGGGTTTTTTGTAATTTCTTGGAGCTTGGAGAAAAACTTGTACTAATATTGAGCAAAAAAGACATTAGAGTGACTTTTAAGTGTAGATTTAGCATCACCCATTGAAGATTCATTGGATTCTAAAGTGTGGTTTTCTCTCTCTTTATTTTTTATGGATAACTTTGATGAGAATATTAGTTTATTTGTGTTTATTATCATTATGATTTGCTAGATCTACCTCTTGTAATTATGCTAGAATAGGCTGCAATTGTCTGTGGGTTGTGATATATTTGTGTAGATTCTAGTTGGTTGATGTTGGGTTCTACTATTGCTTGGTTGAAATGGTTGGGATTTGTGGGTGAAAGCCCCAAATACTCAAATGGATTTGATGGATGAAAATCCCAAGCTCTTGAAAGCTCAAACCATCCTTGAAAGAGGGGTTTGGGTGAATTTTAGGAACCCTCATTATCCTTAAAAGAGGGATGCGGGAACCAAAGCAATTGCAGATAATTTATGGGTATGTCTTGCCAATTTCTCACTATCTTAGACATAAGGGTGATAAAGAGGTTGACTATACCATGGGTATTATCCTAGAAATTGGGATACCCAATTAAGGTATTGGGTGGCTTTAATTGACATACTCGTTAGGTACTCGAAAGGGTCAATGAGTGACATCTTTGAGGTTTTGTTCAAAAATTATCCCCAAAGACCTTAAATCTATCCTACCACATCATCAACGACTAGAACTTGCATCTAATTATCATGTTCCCATGCATAACTTGCCCCTAGGAAAACATATTCCTAAGATCCATTTTAATAGATTATACTCTAATTATTCTTAGTCTCGAATTAGTCCCTTAGAAATCCAATAATTACTTTTACATTAGAAAACATTGGAAACCCCCAATCCATCTTGTACCATAGGATTAAACCCAAGAAAGAACCTTTTATTTTGAATTTACTCAATCGCACTCATATTGTTTCGCGTGGATTCGACCCTGAATCATAGTTGGATAAAGATATTGACAACGACTGCCATGAACTCAAATTGACATGTAAGTTGAGCATTATTAGATCACCCTTTTTTGTGCTAGGGATCTAGAAGTAACTGCACTATAGTGATACAATCCAACCATATCCTCAAAACTCACAGTCTACTTCTTGGCTACTAGTTCTTTCATAAACCTGGTATACCCATACATCTGCTCTAATGCTTTGAGGAGAGGGATGTTTAAGCTCAAGTCTTTTAATATATCAATAAGCTTATTAAACTTCCCTTCCTCTTTCTTCTATTTCAACCATTGAGGAAAAGGTGAGGGTGGTCGTGGGATCGACTTTATAACTATCTCATTTACCTCACCCATACCTTTATCCTTATCAGCTTTATCTTTATTACCTGTTTTCTTTTCTGACTCTACTAAATCTGTCTTATCAACAACAACCTCATCATTATTTTGCACTTCCGCGGTAGGTAAAAGGGGATGCACAGTAGTTATACCACTCCGTGTGGTAATAGAAAGAACATGACCATCAATTTTTAGATTTTGAATAGTGTTACTCGGAAGGTTCCCTGGCTCTCTGATTTAAAGTGGCTGATATTTTCTCGAACTGGTTCTCTAATTACTTCATAGTAGTTTCATGACACTCGACCTTTTGGGTAAATTCTAAGATATTTTCTTTGATTTTCTTAAGGCTAGCCTCCTGACTCTCTTGTCCCTTTACTAATTTGGTCAGTTCTATTTTTGATTCTGTATCACGATTCCCTAGTGGAATATATATGTCTCCCTTTTTTTTTTATAGTCATCCCTTCTATGTTAGTTACTATCTCACTCCCTACTGCAATCTCTATATCTATCACCATAGTAGTTTCGTCCTTGGTTTCATTGCCCTTATGCTCAGAAACTGCCAATTAACTCAGGCTAGCCTCCTGACTCTCTTGGTTTCATTGCCCTTAAGCTCTGGAAGTTGTACCCTGTGTTCAAACTACATTAACTTTTTCAAAATTTGTTGCCACAAACTGCTTATCCAACAACCTAAGATCAGTTATCCGCAGTTCAATCTCTTGCACTACTGAATCATCAACTACTCTCTGGTCACTATTGAAACCAATAGTATAAGTGCCAGAACCCCTTTATTCCTTTTGAGTTTTCCACCCTTGGTTAGTGAGAGAGATCTGGTCTAAAATGTCAAAATCTATCTCCCAGTGTAGTCTCATAAAGCTCCTTCAGAGATTGTATCTTCCATGGCTTTGGAACTGATGGTCAGGGCTCTGTAGAATATCTCCAATAAACTCATTCTTGAAATTTTATGGTTGGGCATCATACTCAACTTCTTCTTGAACCTTAACCAAGCATCTTACATAGACTCAGATTATAGATGCCTGAAATGATAAATATTATCTTTAAGTTGTAACATCCTAGATGGAGGAAAGAACCGGTTCAAGAATTGCCTGTGTAGCTCATTCCATATGGTGATAGATACTCTTGGAAGTTCCCTTAACAATAAAAATTCTTATCTTGTCAGGAGAAAGGGAACAACCTCAATATAAGGGCCTCCTAATTCACCCCTGAATTTGCATAAGAACTGCAGCTCATAATGAAATTTGCAAGGTGCATATTTACGTCATTAGTAGGCAAACCAGCAAATACACCCTTCAAGTTTAAGAGCTGGATAATGAAACTGTTATGTCAAACTTAACACCTGGGGAAAAATAGAAGGAACAATAGATCCTGTTTTTGTTAGCTCAACGTATCCCAAGTCCTCACCATCATCCTCATATGGCTATAAATACTAGTACACTGGCATCACTTGAGATCAGCCACCTCTAACTCTGTTCTGATTACCTCCGAGTGATGCATGACGATCTACTTTTTATCTTTGATGGACTAGTTCTGTCTCTTGAGCTATATGCTGAGCATATTCTTCCCTACTCTCATTAATAGCTTGTGATAATAACTCCTCATTCTGTCAATCAATAATATTCTGAACTCCATGTTGATAATAAGGAGGCACCTGGTGTGTATCATCATAAACCCCTTTAGAAATGTCATCTCTCTTAGGCTCTGTCATCCTACTCATCAACTGTAGGATTCTCTCTAATTTGGATTCATAGGGAGTAAGGGATTTCCTTGACTCCTAGTAATAGGAATACACTTGTGTATACCTAACTAAAAACAATGAACGAAGCCGACAAACTTCCACAACTTCAATCTACTCAACACCGTAATCCCTAGCAACAATGCCATAACTTTTATCCGAGCCTAAACTACACCTCCAAATTAGGGATAAAGTGGTTGCAGTCAGTATGGTAACCTAACTAAGGTTAGGGTCATACCCACAGGGACTATAGTTATCGTATCTCTCTTTTGCTGGAATCAATAGGTATATGTGGAAAGTAAATGGGGGAATTTACAATTTAAAGTAATCATAGGTAATTGGTTGCTGCTTTTGGTTGAAATCAATAGGAGACAAACACTAGGATTGTGTCCCCCTGTCATCTCAAATCCATAGGTTTGTCGTGCTCAACCAAACTAACCCAGTACCTTGCATATAAAATCTGATAAGTTATGTACCATCAATTGTCTTGTGGACTCATTGACGAATTTCACCCATTAAATTTTGAGTCTCAGAGTGTTGCTCACTAACGATTATCCCAAATCCCAGTTAACTATCACCTTATGGGTCTCAAGTTATTAGATGAAACTAATTGGCTTAAGAAGATAATACTAGTAAGCTTGTTTCGGCAATTAACTCCAAATTACTATTGTTATTATCTTTTCCTAGTCCCTACTCCCCTTTTGGAGTGAATAGGAATATCTAGGCAGGATCCTAATGTTTGAAACCGCTAAGAAAACTATTAAACTGAAGATAATACAATACATGCATGGGTACTGGTTCAGAACAGCTTCACACTTTACCTACTTCATCAATCTACCAGGGTTTCTACAACCCTAACTAAGGGTTTTAGCCACTTATGCTTGTGAAACTGCCAATGAATTTCATGATGGAAAACATTAAATTAATAACACAATAATCAATGATCAAAACCCAAAGTTGGAAACTGAATTATCAACCAAAATCAGCAATACAAGAATTCAAGGATCACAATATATGAGTGTAAAAATATGTCAAAGTAGCATCTCCTACTAAAAACACAAAAAGGGTATTTATAGTACATGAGGAAACTCTAAAAATCAAATCCCGAATGAAAAAGGAAAAACAGAGTCGGTGTCCACTTACTTAGGCCACATATAACCCATATGTATTACATACGGACCATAAGTGGACCCAGGAAAGTGCTAGAAAAATTTCCTGCAGCTTTGCATTCCCTGGATCTTGTATTCTGGCACTTACCTTAGCCACCTACAGTCTACAAGTAATACATACGGTCCACAAGTAGACCCGGGTAAGTTCCAAAGTTTTCAAATTCCTGCAACCAAGCCTCTGGACTTCAAATTCTGGTACATGATTTGGTCACTTATGCCCGGTAAGTGCCACATACACCCAAAAATGCTCAAGTAAGTAGCCAAAAACTTCATTTTTCACCTTTTTCTTGAACTTAGCATCCAAAACCTAGTTTCATTTAAAACATAACTAAAACACATCATATCAACAAAACAACCTAAGAATCATGTATATTTTCATAGGTTTAAGCGTCAAAAGTGCTATAAATTCAAAGCACATCAAATACCCCTAAGAACTGAAAGTCAATTTACCAAAAAAACTAACAAATTTCAGCAATGATTTTAACCCAAAAATAATATGGAAAGTATCTATGACCAAACCAAGTACACAAGAAATAAAGAGAGATGACTCATGGCCACATAGAATATGTAGCTCACCCTAAAGTTGATTTGCGTGTCACAATATAATGCAAAGGTCTTGATGTAGTAGCCAAAAAATGCTCTACACTCAACAAAAAGAAGAGTACAGGTAGTATTAGTACAAATCAACTATGTACTGGAAGGGTCATTGGCCAACCCAAAATAATAAATGTGAACAAATAACTATAACCTTGTAAACAAGTACATCTATAAACACTTAATAATTACCTTTACATCAATTATGTTGCTAACTAGACATTACAACTACACTAAATGAATCCAACAAGTGTGAGTCAATATAGACAACATACCAAGTCAAGACCATGACTACCAACTTTATGTGAAGTCAAGAAACCATGACTAACAATAATAAATTTCTACTTTGTCTTAGCTAATTCTTAAATAGACATCAATAGAAATTATACCTTTCAATCATGTCAATAGTTTAGGCAACAAAAAGATCTAATATAACAACAACAATATCCATCATTTCACATTTGAATCCAATTGTATAACAATCAACAACAAAGTTAGTCTGCTCAAGGAACTGCAAACTCACCAATCCTTGTACACACATACGGGTCTTATGGTCGCCCACTAGCCATGACCTACAGAGGATTATCTTAGTCCATGTACCAAATATCCCTGACATCTAGTGTCTGTCACTGTTATCCTAAACCAATATGATGCCACCCTTATTACAACATCCCCACCTTTATACTCCCTGAATTTCACCAATTCTATAATGATGACTATTGACCATTACTGTTCATCTCATAATAACAACTAATATCATAATAAGTATAGTCACAATGAGAATAACAATACACAATCACACTTGTGCAACCAATAAGCCTTTAATACAATCTCATAAAATATGATTAGACTATTAAAATACCATTCAACAATTACACCTCTTAAACATACATTGTAACAAGTACACAAAGATATAATTGATATGCACACCTAACCTAAATTGGTTTTCAACTATATCTAACCATCACCTACCTTAACCCAAACCATGCACTACTCTAACAAACTTGAGCCTTGCCTTTCTTTGCAATTTCAGCTTGGTTGTGATCTAAAAATAACAATGCAATCATGATTCAAACAATGGACTAACAAATTCAAACCTAATCCCATAACCCCTAGGTCAAATTCATAATCATTCCCTTATTCTAAGTTTTTTCTACCATAGTTCCACTTTAATTTTATCAATTTCATGTTTATAGGGCTGAATTATAGACATGCAACCTTAGTTCATTTATTTTTAATCAAAACCCAAGGATTTATCCCAAAAACCACTAAATTGCACAAAAATTCCACCTAGGTAAAGTTTAATCCTTCCTTATGCCTAAATACTAGTGATTCTAATGTTAGTTCTTCAAAAAACTAGTTAGAAGGATGAAATTACTTACCTTAACAAAGAAAACTGGTGGAAAATCATGATAAATCACCCAACTCTCCTTCTTCAGCACTTGAATTTATTTGGAATAAAAAAAATTGGGCTTGTTTTGCATTAATTAATGCATATTCCGCTATAGTGGCATCGCTATAGCAGAATTCGCCCGCTATAATAGGATTGATCGACTCTACTTCCTGCTACAGTTGGAATATTTTTGCTATAATGGGCTAGTTGCAGTGGATTGCCTCTCTTTATAAAGCCCAAGGTGGAGGCTAAGAGTCCATCTACTTGTGAAATTTTCACATTACATTACACATTTTTAGATATTGTCATTCCAAGTTATCCCCTTAACATCAATTGCAATAATCAAAGTTTTACTAGCTCGAATTCACTTCCAAAATTTTCTACCTATTAATTATCACCTTAGCAATCACAAAATAACCTCAAATCACTTAACCAATGATTACTCTATTCCCAGATCATTCTAGACCATCCCACACTAAGATTTTATCCAAGACTAGCCTAGCCTAAAATTTCTAACTTTTTATACAAGGAGAATCTTAACCTGAATTTTGTAATGCTTGACTTTACTGTAACAATAAAAAGGGTCATTACAATAGATACCAATTTACCCATCATTCATTCTAGTTGAATCCTCAGACAATTTAGGGTACTTCCCATGTATGTTGTAACAACCCAAACGGTGATGATTGGTACCTTCCCCAGCCTATGGCAGGAGAACCATACAAGTCTCACCCTTACATACTTAAGTTTTAATCTCACATTCATATATATGTATATATATATCCCAATGCATTAAATGTTCTAAAAGGAATTAAAGTCGTTGTTAGAGCGACATCATCATCCATAAAGTGGATAGAGTGCGAAAACCTCTATTTATTACAATGTCTGGGACCTAAAGTCACCATACAAGAATATTTAAAAACAAATAAGTCTAAAACTAACTAATATATCCAAAATATTAGTAAAAAAATTATTTTAGTCCAAAAATAATGGACATCAACATCACAAGATGATCTGAAGATTGCTCGAACATGGTGCTCATCCTCAAAATTGGGTGTGAACTGCTAACTAGAGCTGAGGTCGTATGTGACCACTGGAAGATATTCTTCACTCAACAAACAATGAGTAAATGTAGCATTAGTTCATCAACAAGTACTGATAAGAATCAGAGGCTGACTAACTCAACAATGTACAAGTAAGCAAGCTAAAAAAATTTAAAAGCAATCATAACAGAACTCATAACCAATGATATCATTAAAAAACACAACATGTATCATCATATAATTTCAACTCATAGTCTTTCACAGTTAGTCATTTTCACTAAAAATTCATTATTATGCATAGTCATCATAAATGCACTTAATGCATATGTATTAGTACATCTATGCAAGATATGCTCATGATCTCTTACCCTTCTCAATGTTATTATCATTATCACATCATACTGGTGTGGTACTCGACCCATTATCATACCATATCATATTCAGACTGATATTATACCAAATCTATCTCAACATATTATCACAATGCAAATGAAATTTGTTCCAATGTGTTACTCAACTAATCATCTCAATATATCATCACAATGCAAATGAAATGCAATAAATTCACTTAATGTCAAGTGACCTTTATTCCACATTACTACCCTTGCGATCTCATTCTTAATCTATAACAAGAAGAATATATACCCATTTTAATAATTCATCCTTTTTAACTATCGTGGGATTAAAATCATTAATTTTAGTCATAAACTCACACTAATTCACCATCTTAGGGTTTCTATATCTTAAACCTCATATATTATACTTGAATTATCATAAACAAACATAATTCTAGTACCATTAGTATTTTTTAACACCCTAGGATCATTATGTACTGAATTTATACACCTTCCCTTCACTTTTCATCACTTCTCATCAACTAGGATTAAACCCCAATTTCCACCATTAATTTAATTTTAGTATTTTTTAAGGTTAAATAAAGTAAGTTCAAGTCTAGAATGTAATTACTTGCCATCAATAATGAAAAACTTCAAGAACCCTCTAAAAATTACCTTCATAGAGCTCTACTATATTTTTTTTTGAAAAAGTGGGGAATGAAAATGTTTTTGGTTTTTAAGAGTATAATTTTACTACGTGTTACAACTTTAGTAGATAATTACTGGTGCAATGGTTAAAGTCCATTGTAGTGGTTCACACCCTTTTTTGAGAGGCTACTCCTTGTGGTTCTTATTACCACTGTAGTGGTCCAAGAAAGAAACTTAGGACCCCTCTTCATTTTTTCTCACTTTAAAGGGGATTATGTAGCTCACCGTGAAAGTGGAGGTCTCGAGGGGACCAATATTGGATTACATTTACTAGTGTGGGGGTATTTATAACCGTGAGCATAGTTCACACATCATATATATATATATATATATATATATATTGGAATGGATGAAGCCTCAATGGCTTTGGCCCTTCCTCAAATTTTCCTAGTATATACAACCAATACGCACTAAGAACCTTTTAGTAGGGGGAGCTGAACCCATATAGCCCGTGGGTGCCTTTAGGATGAATAGAGCTACATAGTCTAGGTTAATGGTTTTTAAAAATCTCACGCTCATGACCCTTACCCTATCCTGACATCTTATATATATGTATATATGAATGTGTACATATGGTTTTTGACTGATTTTAGACATTGCATTATGTTATCACTTTCCATGAGTCATGGTAGTACTTATCACACTGGCTTTCCTAGGATGATACATCATTTCATAATATAGGGACCAAAGACACTTCAGTTTCTCCTGTGTAGCATTAGATGGATTAGTACTTTCATTGATTTGTTGTAGAGTAGTAATCCTCCATATTTCAAAAGGCCTTATCATTTCATTTCTATTTCAATACTTACACAGAGTTTTTAATTCTTATGGTTGTAGTTGGGGGGCATGTCCCAACTTTTTATGGTATTCTAGTTTTGGAGGCTATTATGGATAGACGTGGGTTGGTTGGCTATTGTTTTGACTCTTACATTTCATAGAGTTATCAATTTATCTTTTATTTCTATTTAATTGGATTCTCCATTTTTATTATTTATTATTATTATTCTCTTAAGGTTAGGTTAAGGGGGTTGTATTCGTTCCATGGTGTACTTGAGTTATTCGTCACGACCAAGCCTTGGTTTGGGTTGTGTCAAGGTTAGTATCAGAGCATGGTTTAGAGTCATTGGGTCTCCACAAAGTCATATTGAGTAGAGTCATTTTTATGGATGTGTAACATGTTACACTTATGTGGAGAAAGCTACAAGGCATATTGGAATGTTTCCCTTTCTTGTGTTATATTTCTGGGTTATGAAGTGTAGTGTTATGAATCTTCTGTAACTCTTAGATTCCTTACATTTTAGATCATGCCTCTCTAAATATCTGACATTCATATAAACTCTACTAGGAACTCTGTCGTACCTGAGGATAATGTGGAGGGGACTCACCCTATATATGGAGTACAGACCCAATCTAGGGTCCATGCTCCTAATTTTATTGCTACATGTAGAGTTTTACCTATCCCTACTAGTCTTTTTTGGGATTCTTGGGGTGGTGATGCTTATGATCATCCACCTCAGGGGGACATCTCTAATGCAGAGTTTTGTTGGTCTATTAATTTGCTTACTCAGTTGGTGATGTCTCAGTCTTATGAATCGGATCGTGTTGGTTCTGTTGCTCCTTTATTTGATGTCACTCAGTTATTCCAGTTCATGAGGTTATATCCCCCAACCTTTATAGGATTTAATTTTTAAAAAGATGCTCAGGGGTTTGCGGATGAGATAGAGAAGATTTTTAGAGTGATGCATGCTACTGATTCTGAAGGTGTAGAGTTTTCTACCTATCAGTTGAAAGATGTAGCTTATCAATGGTATGAGAAGTGGGAGAAGTTGAGGGATGATGATGTAGAGACAATATTATGGGATGAGTATTAGGGTGCCTTTCTTGATCACTTATTTCCTCAGGAGTTGAGGAAGGATAAGACCAAGGAGTTTGTTAATCTATAGCAAAGTAAGATGAATGTGAAAGAGTATGCATTTAAATTTTAGCAACTGTCTCATTATGTTCCATAGTTGGTGTCTAACCAGAGACCCAAGATGATGAAGTTTGCTTCTGGATTATCCCTAGACTTGGTATTGGAGTGTAAGGCTGTAATGTTAAACAATGATATAGATTTCTCTAGAATTATGGTTTATATCCAATAAGTTAAGAATGAAAAGAAAAAACTAACAGAGATGGGGGGGAGACACAGTAAGAAGTCTAGGTATTTAGAGCAGGGTGGGGGTCATCAGAATAGTGGGAGAGATGTTAGACAGTGTACCAAGAAGAAAAACTAGGGAAATTCTTATTCATCTACCAATTCTCCTTATCCTAAGACTTTGGGTGATCTTAGTTCTCAGGCTAAAAGTGGTTCTAAGGCATAGGTTGCCCAGTCTCAGGATAGTAGAGCTCAGTAAGCTCCACCTTATCCTCTTTGTCATTTTTGTGGGAAGCTTCATCATGATTATTGTGAGGAGAGAAGGAATTGGTGTTATAATTATGGTTAAATGGATCACATGCAAGGAGATTGTCCTTCAGCCATAGTTTCCACTGGGGCTAATAAATTTTAAGTCGCCACATTTTCAGCTCCTATGCCTAAGAAAGCTACTTCTTGTACCAATATTGGTTGGAATCGCCTCTATGCACTTGTTACTCGCTAGGAATCAGAGGCATTTCCAAAAAATTTTACTGGTATGTTACAACCTTTCTCTCATGATATGTATTATTTTCTTGACCCGAGGTCTACCATTTTTTATATGACCCTTTATGTAGTTGTGCATTTTGGTTTTGGTCCCGAAAGTATTTTCGACCCTTTTTCTATGTCTACCCCGGTGAGCGATTCTATGGTTGCTAGAAAAATATATAGGGGTTGTGTGGTGTCTATATTTTATAGGGATACATTGGTGGATTTGATAGGGTTGGATATAGTGGATTTTGATGTTATCTTTAGGATGGATCTGCTACACTCGTTCTATGCTTCTCTAGATTGTAAAACACAAAAGGTCAGTTTTTACTTTCCTATTGAGCTGGTATTAGAATGGGCGGGTAGTTCCTTAGAACCCAAAGGGGGGTTTATTTCCTATCTTAGCTCAGAATTTGATTTCAAAAGGTGTTTATATCATCAAGTCTGGGTTAAGGATTCTGACTCTTGAAGTTCTTCTTTGCAATCTATCCTTATCGTTAATGAATTTCCTGAAGTGTTTCTTGATGATCTTCTTGGGATTCCTCTCTATAGGAAATAGATTTTGGGATTAATCTTCTATCGGATACTCTTCCTATTTCTATTCCTCTTTATAAACTTGCTTTGGCCAAATTAAAGAAGCTATAGGACCAATTGAAAGATCTTCTTGATAAAGGGTTCATTTATCCTAATGTTTCTCCATAGGTTGATCTTGTACTTTTTATGCGAAAGAAAGATGGGTCCCTTCGAATGTACGTAGACTATCATCAACTGAATAAAGTGCCAGTGAAGAATAAGTACCCTTAACCTAGGATTGATGACCTTTTTTATCAGCTTCAGGTTGCTAGATGTTTCTCTAAGATTGATCTCTATTCAGGAAATCATCAGTTGAAAATTAGGGAGGTTTATATTCCAAGACTGCTTTCCAAACCCAATATGGTCACTATGAGTTTTTGGTGATGTCATTTGGATTGTCTAATGCTACAATTGCTTTCATGAATTTTATGAATTTGGTTTTCAAGTCATTTTTGTACTTGTTTGTGATAGTTTTCATTGATGATATCTTGGTGTATTCTAAAAATGAGAAGGATTATGCCAATCATATCCGAATTGTATTGCAGACCCTTAAGGACCAAAATTTATATGAGAATTTTCTTATTGTGGGTTTTGTTTGAATGTTTTGATTTTTCTTGGGCATGTTGTTTCTAGTGAAGGTATTAAGGTGGATCCATACAAAGTTGAGGTGGTGTAGCGATGACCCTAGACCCACGACTTCGACCAATATTAGGAGCTTCTTAGGGTTGGCCAGGTATTATAGGAGGTTTGTGGAGAGTTTCTCTTCTATTGCTTCTCCATTGACTAGGTTGACTCAGAATAAGGTTAAGTTTTTGTGGTTCGATGCATGTGAGGGTAATTTTGAGAATTTAAAGGATAATTTGACTTCGGCGATAGTCTTAACCTCGCCTGAGGGTACTAATGGTTTTGTTGTATATTGTGATATATTTTGGGTAGACTGCATTGTGCATTAATGTAGCATAGTAAGGTTGTGGCCTATGCTTCTAAGCAGTTTAAGGTTCATGAGAGGAACTTCTGACTCATGATCTAGAGTTGGCGGCTGTGGTTTTTGCAGTGAATATTTGGTGCCATTATCTATATGGGGTGTATCTTGATATCTATTTAGATCATAAGAGCTTGCAGTATGTGTTCACTCAGAAGGACTTGAATCTCAGACAAAGAAGGTGTCTTGAATTGCTCAAGGACTATAGTATGAGTAGTATGAGTCTTCACTACTACCTAGGTAAAGGTAATTTTGTTGTTAATACTTTTAGTAGGTTATCTATGGGGAGCTTATCCCATGTTGATGACGATAACAAAGGATTAGTGAGCTGCGTTCATAGATTGGCTAAATTAGGAGTTTATCTTTTAGACTCTAAAGATTGGGGGAGTTATTATTCAGAAAGTAGTCAAATCATCTTTTAGTGCTGAGGTGAAGGAGAAGCATGCTTTGGATCCTATACTTAAGCAGATTAAGGATGATGTAGGTCGGCAAAAGGTTATAGCTTTCAAGATTAAGGGAGATGGTATTCTGAGGTACTTAGGTAGGTTGTATGTTCTCAATATTGTTGGGCTGTGAGAAAGGATTCTGACAGAGACTCATGAGTCCCGACATATAGTTTATCCAGGCTCAACTAAAATATATCATTACTTGAAGGAGATCTAATGGAAAAACAATATGAAGCAGGATGTAACAAATTTTATAGCCAAGTGTATGATTTGTCAACAAGTTAAGGTTGAGCATTTGAGGCTTGGTGGCATGTCTCAAAAGATAGAGTTTCCTATATATATTTAGGAGATAATCAATATGGATTTCATTTCAAGTCTTCCATGGTCTAGCAATTAGTAGGATTCAATTTGGATCATTATGGATAGGATGACTAAGTTTGCTTACTTCTTGCCCGTGAGGACTAACTACTCGAGAGAGGATTATGCAAAGTTGTTCATTCAGGAGATTGAGAAGCTTCATGGTGTGACAGTGTCCATCATCTCAGACTAAGGTTCACAGTTTTCATCTCACTTCTGCATTTATTTTAGAATATTTGGGTAAACAGGTGAACCTTAGCACTGGTTTCCACCTTCAAATAGATGGGCAAGTTGAGTGTACTATTTAGTCTTTGAAGGATATGCTAAGGGTCGCCTATATGATTAATTTTAAGGGTAGTTGGGTTGACTATTTACCTCTGATTGAGTTTACGTATAATAATAGTTATTATTCGAGCATTCAAATGGCTTATTTTGAGGTTCTTTATGGTAGGAGGTGTAGGTCTCCTATTGGATAGTTTAAGACTCATAATACTAGGTTGTTTAGTTCTAACTTGGTTCACCAAGCCATGGAAAAGATAAAAGTGATTAGAGAAAGACTTAAGACTATTTAGAGTCACCAAAGGTGTTATGCAAATTTGAGGCAAAGAGAATTAAAGTTTCAAGTAAATGATTGGGTATTTTTGAAGGTGTCTATTACAAAAGGAGTCATGAGATTTGGGAATAAGGGGAAGCTCAGTCCTTGTTACATTGGTCCATAACAAATTTGAGGAAAATTATGAATGTTGCTTATGAGTTAGACTTTCCTGTGAGTTTGGGTTCTATTAATCTCGTGTTTCATGTGTCTATGCTTAAAAACTGTGTGGGTAATACTTCTTTGATAGTGCTTATTGAGGATGTTGGTATTATGAATTCCTTATCTTGTAAGGAAGTCCCGGTTGAGATATTGGATTAGCAAGTTCATAGGTTAAGGATAAAGGATGTAGCTTTGGTGAACGTTCATTGGAGAATTCAAAAGGTAGAAGAGGCTACATAGGAAGCTAAGGAAGATATAAAGGCCAAATACCCATTTTTTTCCCCAGGTTGGATGAAAGGGCTTAAGGTATGAGTTTTGTTTTCTTCATATCATCATCTGAGTTTGTCATTTGATTCCGGTGTATTCTTTCTATTCTCGTGCTAAAAATATCCTAACTCATCATTTGGAGATGAATGATCCTAAGGGTAGGGATAATATAAGACCCGTAAACTTTTAATCAATTTAATTTTGAGCTTTCCATGTTTGTAATATCGATTTTGACTTGAATTATGTTTAGGGGTGTTAAAAGGGCAATTTGGGAAAGTTTTGGAATTTTTAGAAAGGGTTCGGGGCTATTTTAAAACATCAAGGCAGTGTGCCTCCACATCATCACCGTGTCTTGGAGGTGACCCTCCGCAATTTGGCGTGGCATGGAGGATAACCTACCTGACATGGCTGTGCCATGCCAAGGGTTAAATTTCATCTAGTTTGTTTTGTTTTTACTTAAGGGTGAGGGGCTTTTGGTCTTTTCACCTTTTCCATGACTTATAAACATAAAAGGGACCCTTTTTCTTTAGTTTTAAGAGATTAAACTCTTCTTTATTCATGTTTATCCCTCCAACTGGGAAAGCATAAGGGTTTCACTGTGAATTCATCATCTAGGCTTTAAACGTTGAATTGACTTCGAATTCTTATATATTTCAGGCATGTTTCTCCTCCCCTAACTTTTTTGCATTATGGATTTGATTTGATGGATTTTCATGTGATTTAAATTGTGGGTTTTGAATTAGGTTGAGGGGGTTTGGTTGTTACTATTTAAATTACATGTCCCATGTTTTGAATTGATTATTCGTGCTTTAAATTGATATTTTGTTGACTGAATTGATATGTTATTTAAATGGTTGGAATGGGGGACATGGCTTTCCACAAATTGAATAAATTTTGTCTTAAAACTGTATGAAACTCAATCGAGCTTTTGAATTTAATTAAAATTAAGTAAAATTGTATGGTTTAACCAACTTTTGAACTTTATGCATTGCATTTATGGATAAATGGTTATTTTAATGGATGTGGATGGCCTTGGTGTCCATGGTTTGGATTTTAATGGAACTTGGAAGTCAATGTGGTTGTGTGAGTTGATTTGGCATGTGTAATTTAGCTGGCAAGCATATTGGTATGACAATACTAAGTGGTAAAGGCCTTAATGAATGACTCTTGGGTTACTAGTTGATTGTATGTATAAAATTATTTTAATTTGGGCTTACAGGGGGTTGTGTAGTTCGCTGCTAAGGTGGAGGTCCCAGGGGACCAATAATGGAAACCACATTTGTTAGCATGGGGGTCTTTATGACTGTGTGCATAGTTCACACATTATATATATATATATACACACTTTGGAATGGTTGAAGACTTGATGGTTTTGGCCCTTCCTCAAATTTTCCTGTTTCATGTAGCTAACATGCACTGGGACCAATTCAACAGGGGAAGCTGAACCTATATAGCCCGTGGGTTCCCTTAGAATGGATAGAGCTACACAGTCCAGGTTAATGGTTCTTAAAACTCTTATTCTGATGACCCTTACCCTATCCCAACATCTTATATATATGTATGTATGAATATTTGTATGTTGTTTGTGGCTGATTTTGGACATTGGATCATGTTATCACTTTCCCTGAGTTACATACAGTGCTTATCCCACTGACCATCCTAGGACACTACATCATTTCATGATGTAGGGTCCGAAGACACTTCTGTTGCTCCTGTGCAGAGCTAGGTGGATTAGCACGTTCGTTGAGTTGCTGTGAAGTGGTGAGCCTTATTAGTTACTTAGTATTTTGGATTATTTTGATCATAGTTGGGGGCATGTCCCGACTTCATTTGGTATTTTGGTTTTAGAGGATATTGTGGACAGACGTGGGTTTGTTGACTATTTTTCAGAATCTTAGATTTCATAGAGTTATCAATTAATCTTTTATTTATGTTTAATTGGCTTTTGCAGTGTTATTATTAATTATTATTGTGCTCTTGAGGTTGGGTTAAAGTCGTGGTATCTAGTCTATGGTGGACTTGAGATACCCGTCATGGCCAAGCCTTGGTTCGGGTCGTGACACAAAATTATATAAAGATGCGGGTTATCACCATCCTATCAGTCACCTTTACTACCTGAACTTTGTTCCTACCAAATTTTCCTCTATATAGATTGACCTGATTGCGACCCTTAGCATGGACACTATTCCCACCCTATAGAAAAATTCTGCTAATTCCTCTACCACCATGACCTGCCATAACTAGAGCAGTAGAAGATGGTTTCTATGTCAATTGACCCACGGACAGGAAGTTAGGACAATACTTTCTAACATGGCCTAAACCCCCACACTCAAAGTATTTGGTCCCAATGTAGGCCTCTGATATGAAGAAGATGAAGGTGTATAGGTGTTGGCTCGAGAAGGCTAATAAATGGACCAGATGGGCCCCCTAGAGACACTGGAATGGTTGAATTGTAAGGCTGAGTAGAACCATGACCCTTTGAGAAAGTACCACTAAACTAGCACGAGGTCCAGTCCTTTTTTTTTTGCTTGTACCTCTCTATATTTTTCAAGCAATTCGGCTTTCTTAGCAAATTCAGCAACATCCTAAAAATACTTACCAGACATAACAACGGACAAAGTAGCTAACTGAATCCCAGAGTTTAGACCTTTCACGAAATACCTAATATTTTTCTTCACTAAGGTGATCAATTGTAGAGAATAAAAGTTGGTCTCATAGGCCTCCATAAACATGTTATACTACCTTAACCTTAAAAATTTATTCTTCTTCTGATTATTATAAGTTTGGGGAACAGAATTCTCCAAGAACATATTCTGAAATTATGCCCGAGTAAGTAGAGGTGAGTAAACCCTGCACTCTACAAATAATCACCACCATTGCTTGGCGTGTGTAGCTAAAGAGAAACAAACTCTATACCATACCTCTCAACTAAACTTATCTTGTGTAGGTGTTTATGACAATCTATCAAGAATTCAAAAGCATCTTTGGACTTTATACCTTTGAACACCCAGGGCTTTATTTTCATGAACTTACAAAATAGGCCATGCTCATCATCACTTATTACTAGCCTAAGTACTTATTAGGGATACATACCTAGTAACCTGCTATATCTTGATTTGATGATGATCAATTGATAACAAAGGACCAGCTCCCTAAGTCTTCATGAAAACATACAGTTCTTACTATCCTACATAGTTTTGTCTGTTAGTGTAACAAACTGCACAGATGAGATGTGTACCAGTCAGGACACCTGTCCCAATAGAAATTCTACCCTAATATTTATCCCGCTATAAATAGAAAAGAGTGCTACTTAATTCATAATTTATCTGATTATTCAGAGAGAGAAATCAATGAAAACTCAAATATTGCTAAAGAATCAAGCTTTTCTGTGCTGAGAGAGTGTTTGTCCTTGACTTAAGTCTTGGTCTGTAATTGAATTACTTGTGTTATAAGAGTAATTCTTTTCTTGTGTTTGTTGAGTGCTTATATATAGTTACCTGAGTTTGATATTAGTTAGACTTAATCAATATTGATATGAGATCTTGACAGAGTTGTCAAGGAGAGATTGTAATAGAGTTGTTGCAAACTAGTAGAGCCTAGAGTTAGGTTCTAATGGAGTCTTTAATCATGAGTTTTTTTATAGTGGATGGTTGAGTTATTGTGAGGACAAGCCGTGGTTTTTCCTTCCTTGATCAAGGAGGTTATCATGTTAAATCTTTGTGTTCTTTAATTTCCAACGAAGTTTTTTTTCCTTATCGCTTTACTGTTTTATTGCCTGTGTCTGACTTGAAGGGACGTGGTCCCTCGTAGTGTGGTTCAACCCCCCATATTTCAACAATTGGTATCAGATCAAGGTTACTATAATATATTCATATGTAGAGTGATTTATTGATCATGTCTACTCCACCTAATATGGAAGAAGGGAAATCTGCTACTAGACTACCCCGATTAAATAGGCAATACTATGGGTGTTGGAAAAACAGGATGTATGACTTCATTATAGCTGTGAATAGTGAGATAATGGATGCAATACTTGATAGCTCTCATGTGCCTATTAGATAGGTCAAAGAAGGATACATAGCAAGGATGGTTGTCAAAACCAGGACAGTGTTTGACGATGAAGATCGAAACAAAGTTGAGAAGAATTACAAGGAAAATAAATTTCTTGTCTGTGGCATAGGACTTGATGAATATAATAGGATTTCTACTTGTGAAAATGCTAAGGAAAAATGGGATTGATTAAGGACTTCTGATGAAGGAACCACTGATGTGAAGGATTCAAAATTTGATATGCTGACTACTCAGTATGAATGCTTTAGCATGAAAGAAGGAAAACTATCCAAGAGATGCATACTAGATTCTCCTTAACCACCACTGAGTTGCACTGCTTAGGAGAAGTTATTCCTCTTTATAAATAGGTGAGAAAAATTTTAGAGGTTCGTTATAAATCCTAGGAAAGCAAAGTGGATGTTATCACTGAGGCAAGAAACTTGAAAACTCTTACAATGGATGAACTTGTTGGTAATCTGAAGACTCATGAACTCAAGAAGCAGTAAGGGAGAGAGAAGAAGGAAGAAAAAAGAGAAATATCTAGCATTGAAGGCTTCAATATTTGATTCAAGAAAAGAAGACACTGATATTTCCTATTTGGAAAAAATGATTGATAGAGCTATGAAGAAAAGTGGTCAATTTCAAAGAAGAGGAAGTAGCAGCAAAAAGGGAGGCACAGTTGATGTTTGTCACAGATGTGGAAGTCCAGAACATTTCACTAAGGACTGTCCAATGCAAAAAATGGATTATAAAGAATATCTCAATATTGGAGGTGACAAATGAAAGAACAGGTACCAGGTCACTGTAAAATCAAGAAGAATGGATGAAACTAATTATGTAGTGAAGCAGGCCCTAAAAGTCTGGGGAGATTCCTCCAATGAATTTGATGAAGATGAGAAGTCTGAAGTTGTGTCTATGCTATATGTGGAAGATAGTGAAGTTATCTATGATTCCTTATTTTCTCTTATGGAAAACACTAAAGATGAAGAAAAAAATAAGGTAACTCTCTTTGATATTAAGGAAAACTTAGATAACTAGTCTGCTAGGAAGATAAATAAACTTGAAAATGTGTTGATTGATTCTGTGTGTGAACTGACTACTGAAAAGAATGTGTTATAAGAGAAAGTAAAAAAATCAAGAGATTGATTTAATTGTTGTAACTCTTCTGATATCTAAAATAGAGGAACGGTTTACTATGTTGAAATCTAAAAATCTGAGTTTAATGAATCAACTGAAGAAAGTGGACAATTCTGATCGTAAAGGGAAGAAATAAGCCTTAAGGCTTGAAATTGATCTTGAAGAAAATTTAAGGGATTCTCCAAAGTATCTTATGACTGCACTCCATAAGAATGAAGAATTAGAAAGAGACCTGGTCCATATAAGGGAAGAACTTAACAAATCACTAAAATGGACCACATCCTCTCAAATACTTTCTAATTTAGCTGGTTAGGGTGTCAATAATGGTAAAGGACTTGGATATCAGTATAAAACCCAGTCACTTGGGTATCAAGGAAAAGATGTTGATGGTATTAATCACAGGGTCCACAAACCTCTATATACTCATTGTGGAAGAGATGGGAACTTGATGGAAAACTATCAGTATTGGCTTAGAGCTAGAATGAGCAGTCCTAAATACATCCAGTAGGAGAATTATTATCCTAAGAGTTTCATTCCCTTGAAAAATGTGAAGAACTCTCTACCTAGATGGTCCACTAAATATTTAATCACATCTTTGTCTTTCTATTGGAAACTCAAACTAAAGGGGGGTCCTAAATCTGACAAATGACTATGCTTATAAGTATGAGGAAGGAAATGTAGTCAGAACTAGTTCATGAATAGTAGATGTTCAAAGCATATGAATGGGAGGAATGATTTCTTTCTTTCTTTCAAGACACTTCAAGGTGAAGCTGTCTCTTTTGGAAATGGTAAAAAGGGCTATATTCATTGTATGGGAAAGATTGGAAAATCACCTAATCAAGCAGTAGAAGATATGTAGTATGTGAATGGCCTCAAGTACAGTCTTTTAAGTGTTTCTCAAATCTGTGACAAAGGTAATAATGTCAAATTTTTATCTAATAGATGTACTGTGTCAAGCTTGAAATCTTGGAGAGTTATTTTCAAAGCCAAGAGGATAAAAAATATGTATGAGGATGATTTAGAGTCTGTGGATGATGGGGAATTAACTTTCTTAAGTGTTCAAAGTGAAGAAATTGATTTATGGCACAGAAGGTTGGGACATATAAGTTCCTATTTTCTAAACAAGTTGATTTCAAAGGACCTAGTCTGTGGCATGCCAAAGCTGAAATTTCCAAACAACAAGGTCTGTAATGCTTGTGTTAAGGGCAAACAAACCAAGTCATCCTTTAAGATGAAGAAGAATGTGTCTACTTCTAAACCCCTTGGGATGCTATATATGGATCTATGAGGACCTGTTAAAGTCCAAAATAGAGGAGGAAAGAATTATGTGTGTTTTTATTATGTATGACTACTCCAGGTTCATTTGGATAATGTTCTTGAGAACCAAGGAAGAAACCTATGAAGTTCTGGTTACTTATGTCAAGAAAAATCAAATGAAGTTGAACTTTAAGATTGTTAAATTCAGATCTGATCATGGAACTGAAATTAAGAACTCCCAAGTTGAAAGATTCTTTGCTTAAAATGGAATTAATCATAAATTTTATTTCCTAAGGACTCCTTAACAAAATGGAGTTGTTGAAAGGAAGAATATAACCCTAATAGAGATTGCCAAGACAATGTTGAATGACATTAGGATTTCAAATAACTTTAGGTCTAAAGATGTAAATACTTCTTGCTATGTGACAAATATGTGCTTGATTAGATCACTCATGAACAAGACCCCATACAAGCTTGTGTTCAATAGAAAGCCTAAGCTTGACTACTTCAGACCTTTTGGATGTAAATGCTTTGTTCTAAATAATAGGAAGAATGATCTAGGAAAGTTTGATTCCAAAGTGATAAAGCAGTATTTGTTGGCTATTCCTCAACAAGAAAAGCATACAGAGTTTTCAACAAAAGAACTCAATGTGTTGAAGAAAGTGTGCATGTGGTCTTTGATGAATCAAGAAAGTTAATGAGTTTAGGTGATGATAATGATTCTGATATTGAAAAATTCATTCCTATTCAAAGGGATGATATTGCTGAAGATGATGGTCAATAACTAAATGATACAATTAGGAATGATGAAGATGATGGTGATCCAGGATCTCAGTTATAGACCCTTTCTCTAGTTGAAAAATATCAAGACCTGGTTCCAGTGGAACTCATCTCAGAAGGTCAAACTGGAGGCACAAATCCTCTCACTCCCTTGAGAATTTGACTACTCCTTTGGAATCAGGAGTCCAAACAAGATCTCAAGAAATAAATTTCATGGCTTTCTAGGCATTCCTATCCTAAGTAGAGCCTATAAATGTGAAAAAATCTATGAAAGATGCTAACTAGATCAATGCAATATAGGAGAAGCTTCTATAATTTAAACGAAGTAAGGTTTTGCACCTGGTCCCCAAACCAATTATTGGGACAAAATGGGTGTACAGAAACATGCAGGATGAACATGGAACTATCAACAAAAATAAATCAAGGCTGGTTGTTCAAGGCTATAACTAGGAGGAAGGAATTGATTATGATAAGACATTTTCCCTATAGCAAGGATAGAGGCTATCAGGATTCTTATTGTTTTTGTTGTCTATATAGGGTTCAAACTCTTCCAAATGGATATCAAAAGTTCTTTTATAAATGGAAACCTAAAGAAATAAGTTTATGTCAAATAACCTCCAGGTTTTGAAGATGCAGATTTTCCTCATCATATGCTCAAATTGGACAAAGTTCTCTATAGGTTGAAGTAAACATCTAGGGATTGGTATGAGAGACTTTCAAAGTTTCTTCTAGAAAATGTCTTTAAAAGAGGGAAAATTTACAATACTTTCTTTTTAAAGTCTAGAGGTAGAAGATTACTAATTGTTCAGATATATGTTGATGACATAATCTTTGGAGCTACTTATAAATCCCTATGAGAAGAGTTTGCTAAGCTAATGGGGAGTGAATTTGAAATGAGCATGATGGGTGAACTGAGTTTCTTCCTAGGCTTGCATATCAATCAAACTTCTCAAGGGAAAATGATCTGTCAGGAGAAGTACATCAAAGATTTCCTGAAGAAATACAATACGAGAGATGCCAAGCCAATTGAAACTCCAATTAGAACCATTTCCAAGATGGATAATGATGAATTTGGTCCCTCAATTAATGAAACCATGTATAGAGGGATCATTAGATCCTTACTATATCTCAATGCAAGTAGGCCAGATGTTGTGTTTAGTGTAGGAATGTATGCAAGATTTCAGGACTGTCCTAAAGAATTCTTAGATATCTAAAATATACAAAGGACCTGGTCATGTACTATCCTTCTGGAGATAATTTTGATCTGATGGGATATACTGATGTTGGCTGATTATCCTTGATATCTGGTGGATAGAAAAAGAACCTCAGGAATGGCTCATTTTTAGGTTCTTTCTTAATTTCTTAGGGTTCTAAGAAGTAGAATTCAGTTTCTTTATCTAGTGCTGAAGCTGAGTATGTGGCTACATCTTCTTGTCATGCTCAATTGTTATGGATTAAACATAAACTGAAGGATTTTGGGTTTGTATCAGATACTATCCCTCTAATATGTGACAACACAAGTGCTCTTAACATGGCTAAGAATCTACTGCAACATCAGAGGACCAACAATATTGATGTGAGAGATTATTTTCTAAGAGATAATATTAAGAAAAGGAGATATTTGCATGAAGTTTTGCAAGGCTGAAGATCACATAACAGACATCTTTACTAGGATCTTCACAAGGAATAATTTGTGAAGAATAGGTTGAGGCTGGGGTTGATCAAAATAACCTGACCTACTAGATGAATTAGTTTATCTCCCTAAAATTGGCTATGATCAGGACACGGGTATCCTTGATAAAGTATGTAGTTTTTGGTCTAACTTAGTATCATAAATTTATAGGTATACATGCACAGGTATAACTTTGGAGGAGGACTTATGTGATATGCACAAATTTGAGGATTCACTCAAGAAATAGAGGGACCTGGTCCCATCTCTTAGGTTAGTATCGTGAATGTGCATTCTTTTGTTCTGACAGAAAAAGTCATTTTTTCGCTATTTGTGTCAAAAATTTGTCTAACCCTAAAAGGAAAGGTGACACAATAAAAAATTAAAATCAACCTCTTCTCACTCCTTCAAAAACTTATCCTTGTGTGCATATATTTCCATAATTCTTTTTTCAAGACCTGTGGTCTTCGTCCTTTCAAAGGAGCACCTAATTTGAAAAAGTCATGTCCTCAAAATTTAGTGTAGACAAAGACCAACTCTAAAACCTTCTTCAGAACTCAAATCCCTTTTCTTCCTTCCCATCCCTATCAGGACAACACATGACTGAACCAGTCTTCATACCACCTTCCCTGATGAACCTTAAGTGAATGAAATCCCTAAGAAAATGGTTGAGCTTCTTCCTGAAGTCTTGTTTTCTAAAAATCTCCCTATTCAAAGAGTCAACCAAGTTAATTCATCCTCTTTTTTAAAGCCAGACTCCTTCACTCAACTCATTGATGAAGATTCATCCCCCAAAACACATTATTTTTTTGAAAGTGCAATGACAAGTGATGATTGGGTTAGTGAAAATCTCATATTGCTATCAAATAAACCAAAAAAGAGTTTGTTTGGTCCTAAGACGCAATATGTCAGTATGAAAACAAGAAGTTCGAGAGTGAAATCTAGGATTTCTACTATAAAGCAACAAACTTCATAGGGACCTGGTCCCAAAAAGAGAGAACGCTTGAAAGGGAATCTTCTACTAGAAAGAAATAGGAGGAAGAAAGTATGCTTATGTCCAAGGAAGTTAGAAATATATTCTTGAGAAATCAAAAAGTACTGACTGGGAATGTTTTTGACTCAACTGTATTAACAAAACCAGGCATGATGGAATTAGTTGATCTTGTTAAACATAAAAAATGGTTTTATCTTATAGAAAGACCCATTCCTATAGTCTTTGATGAGGTAGTTAGGGAATTCTATTCCATATTGGATTTTTTTAAGATAGACTAAAGATGACTGCTATAGTTCAAGGGAAGAAGCTGAATCTTGATGCTATATTACTTGGGAGAATTTTGGATGTTCCTATCAGTGGTGTGAGTACTGTCTTAATATAATAGTACTCAATAGAGTTTATGAAAAATGCATCAAAGATTAAAGAAAAATTTGTGGCTGCAGTAAAGAGGAAATCATTCAAAAGCAAGTTATAATTAGTCTGTGATTTTGTTAACAAAGTGATTCTGCCTAGATCACAAAAGAGGAACATTGCTTCAGCTGCTGATTTATTTGTGATGGAGTGCCTTAGAAGTATTGAGTTCACTAGTTTACTTGCTTTAGTGATGGAGCACATACATAAAGTTGTTCATGTGAATAATGGAAAACATGACATGCCTTATGGATATTGGTTGAGCAGATGTTTGATCATTTTGGTATTGTCTGTAAAAATGGACTCCTAGAACTATGATACAGCTGTCTAGTATAAACACTCTAATCAAAACTGGGTGTGTGGAAATGAAATCAGATAATATCTCTCAAGGGGAGCTCAATAATGAAATAGAGGAATTGAATCTCAACACAACTGCTAAGGATGCAGAGATTAGAAAACTACAAATGATAATTCATCATCTTTCTAATAAGGATTCAAGTATCTTTGAAGAGCTTAGAAGTGAGAATGCTAAACTAAATAAGAGAGTTTCAGCTCTGTCTGATGAGGTTGTTGACTTGAATGCAGAGATAAGGTAGCTAACAAAGGAATTGTTACACTGTCATGCTATATAAAACAACAACATGGCTCTACTTCTCTTGTTTAAATTTTCTTGATTCCTATGAATTATGCACTGAAATGATACTTACTTTTTACATATGAATGAATCTTTGTTTTTGTGCTTCATTTGTCTCTTCTATGATTATAAAGTTGTTCTTCATGTTAGTGTTGCCCCAGTGTCCATGAGTTAACTAACTTGTACTTATTTTGTTTTTGGTTTACAATTATCACTTTTCAATGATGCCAAAAGAGGGAATACTTAATTCATGTGGTAGGGACCAGGTATGTGTTACATGATGTGTTAGGGATTAGGTACCAGGTAAATATGTGTTGAATATTGGTAAAGTATGATGGCATATAACAGGGGGAAGAATGTTGGTGAAACATGATGATAGGGGGAAACATGGTGCATAGTGATAGGGGAACATTCATCAACAGTACTAGTGGTCACTCTAATTGAATGAGATGAATGAAATTTGATGCTCAAATCTGTGGTTAGTTTGGCATCATCAAAAAGGAGGAAAATTGTTATATCTTGTTTTGATGATGATCAGTTGACAATAATGGACCAGGTCCCTGGATCTTCATGAAAACATATAGTTGTCACTGTCCTACACAATTTTGTCTTTTAGTGTAACAAATTGCGCAGGTGAGGTGTATACTAGTCAGGACACTTGGCCTAATAGAAATTCTAACATAATCATTATCCAACTATAAATAAAAAATAATGATCCTCAATTCATAGTTTTTGCAGTCTGATTATTCAAAGAGAGAAATCGGCAAAAACTCAAATATTGTTCAAGATCCAAGATTTTATATACCGAGAGAGTGTTTGTTCTTGAGTCAAGTCTTGGTATGTAAATGAATTACACATGTTATAAGAGTAATGCTTTTCTAGTGTTTATTTAGCTCTTAGACAGAGTTACCTGAGTTTGATATTGGTTAAAGTTAATCAATATTGAGGTGAGATCTTAATCGAGTTGTCAAGGAAGTTTGTAATAGAGTTGTTGCAAACTAGTGGAGCCTAGAGTTAGGTTCCAATGGAGTCTGTAATCATGTATTTAATTATAGTGGATGGTTGAGTTCTTGTGAGGTAAGCTGTGGTTTCCCCCCCTTGAGCAAGGAGGTTTCCATGTTAAATTTTTGTGTTCTTTAATTTCTAGAAAAGTTTTTCTTTCCTTACTGCTTTACTATTTTATTGCATGTATCTGACTTTAAGGGACCCAGTTCCTCGTAGTATGGTATAACCCCCCATATTTCAATAGAGCCTTCATCCATCCAAAGTGCTATTATAGCAGCATGTTACAAAGCTGGTGGTGGAGCAGTCAAAACCACTGGAGTATATCTAGTGCCATCCAAACTATCCAAGAACCCCAACACTTGCTGAATTATTTCTGCAGACAAAGGTACCTAAGATACAATATTTGGTGCTAGCACATAATTCTTGGAAGTTATCATCTCCTATTTCTCAACAACCTTATTTTCATAGTGAACATGGCCTGGGGCATCTTGTTATGGGGGAGGGAATGGTGGTCTTTGTCTTGATAGTATCTTAGTTGTTTGTTCTTTACCCCCAATGGGTGTATCTACTCATCCTCCCCTTTTTACTTTACCTTTAACTCGAGGCCATTCTCAGACTACGGCCCCAATAGTTGATGCACATTCTGTTGTAGGTTCTACCTTGGGTGTTGATGCTGCTCTAGTGGAATAAGCATTCATTATATATGAACAATAGTGAATGAATCAGATACCAATTTTGATCACTAGATACCAATTAGAATCAATTAATAGGATGAAAAAAGAAAAAGAAGGATTTTTTCCAAATTCCATGTAGCCTCCCGAAGAAAAGTATAGACATCTCCATACTGTTATTCGAGAATCTAATTGACATGCTCTTGTAAAATGAGATCTATGAACCTAGTGCTCTAATACCATCATTGTCATGACCCAAATGATTATGATTGGCACCTGCCCTAGCCTATGGTAGGAGATCCATAATAAACATTGGAAATAACTAGAATATCTAAAACATAAGTAAAAGAATGTTCTTAGTCCCAAACAAAGGATATAAACATCATAAGGCAATTTGAAGATTGCATGAACATGGTATTCACCCTTAAAATCCAGTACAAATTGCTAACTAGAGCTGAGGTCATGTGTCGACCACTAGAAAATGTTCAGCACTCTACAAAAAGATGAGACATGTAGAATCAGTACATCAAAAAGTACTGATAAGTATTATAGGCTGATAAGCTTAAAAAAGAAGAGACAGGTAGAATCAATACATCAAAAAGTACTGATAAAAGTTGATAATTACTACTGCAGTAGTTCATACCATTTTATGGAGGACACCACTGCGGTTCTAGTTACCACTGCAGTAGTTAATTTTTTGCTATAGTGGTCTGACACAGAAACTTGGGACCTCTCTTTATTTTTGCTCACTTTACAAAACATACCATGAATTAGAATATCATGAACTAACCCCTTCACGATAAAGTCTATACCCAGAGTTAATAACTCCATTTTAGTTGTAGGAAGTTTCTATATCCTCTTATACTCATTGGCTACCCAACTATCACATCAAACCCCACTATTACCAATTACATCAATACCAAATTTCATTCAACTACTACATCCTCAAAAATAAGCCCATACTAGACCACCCCTAAATTTATCAAAAATTAACCAAAGAGATTATGTGCAAATTTTACCTCCTATTTCAGTGTAATAATAATTTGGGTCATTACACATGTCCTTCTCGGTTTCTAAAGTGGCCTCCTTAATAGGTCAGTGTTTTTATTGAACTTTTACAGACCAAATTTCCATAGTTTCAACTTCTAAACATCTCAATCAAGGATCTTAATTGGCTCCTCTACATATAAAAGATTCTTGTTAACAAAAATTGAGTCCTATTTAATAATATAATTATCATACCTATGGTATTTCTTGAGCATAGAAACATGAAATACCAGATGAACTCCTGACAGGCTTAATTGTAATTCTAACTTGTAAGCTACATGACCAAAATCATAAAAAAATTCAAACGGACTAATGTACTAAGAGCTAAGCTTACCCTTTTTGTCAAACTGCATAACCCTTCATAGGAGGCACCTTCAACAGTACATGCTTACCTAGTTTGTAAAACATAAATCTTACCTTGTGATTTGTATATTCCTTTTGTCAACTTTTTGCTACAAATATCCTATCTAAATGAACCTCATCTTCTCTTCAGCTTTCTTTACCAAGTATGTGCCCAAAGGTTTCACATCACCAACACAAGGAATGCACATGTGTCCCCTCACTATCAATACCCCACACACATCAAGTGTCACATATAAACCTTTACCACACACCATATTATTCTGAATCTTATTTAATTTTGCATTGTCAAATTGTCTAGGCTTTATTTGATCAAGAGATGTTGACCTTACCTCCACACTAGCCAATACTCTATTTTTGGTCACATAAAAATACATTAAATGCATTGCAAGAGTTTGAATCTTTATCCAAAGTCCACCTTGACACTCTCAAACAAGCTAAACTGCCTATACTTATGGATTTCTATATCAATACATTTTCCATAACATTGGCCACGCCAAGATGGTATTGAATTGTCACTTCATAATCCTTCAACAACTTCATCCACATCTCTGCCTCAAATACAAATCTTTTTGGATGAAAACGTGCTCTAAACTCTAATAGTTTGTAAATACTTCACATTTGACACCATATCATAAGTGCAAAAATATAGATGTCAACTCCAATTCATAGGTCGAATAATTCTTCTCATGAGGCTTCAATTGCCTTAAAGAATGAGAGTTGTGGTCAAAAATGACTTAAGTTTTGGAAAGCTCTCCCGGTACTTGTCATACCAAACAAATGGCACCTCCTTTTGAGTCATTCTTGTTAAATGAGTAGTAATGGAGGAAAAGTGCTTAACATCCTATGATAGTAGCTAGAAAGACCAACAAACTTTGAGCCTCAGTCACAAAGTTAGGATGAACCCAATTCTTGTCAGCCTTAGTATTCTAGGGATCTACTATCATCCCATCCTTTAAAACAGCATGCCCAAAAAGTCCATAGAAGACATACAAAATTAACATTTAGAGAACTTAAAATAGTGATGCTTCTCCTTCAAAATCCCTAAAACTATACGAAGGTGACCTGTATATTCCTCCCCACTCAAGGAGTAAACCAAATAATTATCAATTAAAACAATTACAAATGAATTCAAGAAAGACTTGAAAATTCCATTCATCAAACTCATGAAGGCTTCTAACGCATTGATTAACCCAAAGGACATCAATAAGAACTCGTAATGCTCATATCAAGTCCTAAAGGCTATCTTAGGTATTTCCTCAGGTCAAAGCTTTAGTTGGTGATACCCTGACCTCAAGTCTAACTTAGAGAAAACTAAATTACATTGAGACTAGTCAAAAAAGATCATTTATTTGAGGAAAAGGATATTTATTCCTGATGGTAACCTTATTCAACTGCCTGTAGTCAATACACATTCTACCTGTAGTCAATATGCATTCTCATATACTATACTTTTTTTAAATGAGCAATACTAGAACAACCTATGGTGCAACACTGGAATTTATGAATGCCTTATCAAGTAACTCCTACAACTGAGTCTTGAGTTCTCTCAACTTTACTGGATCCATTTGATAAGGAGGAACAAAAATTGGGTGAGTTCCCAACTCCAAATAAACACAAAAGTCAATGTCTCGATCTAGAGATAAACTAGGCAAATTGGTAAAATATACCTCTTGAAACTTTGACACTACGGGAACTGGCTCAATAGGGGGACCTTTGCACTAACATCCCAAAAGTGCTCTAAAGAGTTGAACACCCCCTCCCAAATAGCTTCTCAACTCAAATAAAAGATATAATTTTCATAGGTCTAGAATTATACACATGTCCCATTCTAACTTATACATCCCAAGAAACTTTAAGGTCACATTCATAGAGTTATAGTTCAGAACATCATGATATAGAGACACCCAGGTCATGCCTAAAATGATATTAAAATAAGGAATATAAAAAATTATCAAATGTTTCCAAGTTTGAAGCCCTAAACATCATAGAAAATGAATTATACACTTGGGTCACTACCATAGAGTCTACAACCAAATAGATACATGCACAAATGAATCTAGAATATCACAAACCATATCTAATCCTAATAAAAATTTTACTGATACTTAAGGATAAGTAGAGCCTAAATCAAAAAAGACCATAGCCATAAGTAGAACCCAAATCAAATAAGACTATAGCCATTTGGTCACAAATATGAGTAATACCTTTAATGACAACACCTAATGACACCGAATAAGATTTACCAAGGAAGGCATACAAATGAACTTTTATGAGAACCCTCTCTAGTAGGATGATCACCACCTTTCCCTGTATTACCAAAACCTCAATTCCCATTGTGGCCACCTTGATAATTATTGTGCCTATTCTATGGACAACAGTTGCCACCTATACTAGAAGAAACCATACCTCTAGTTTATTATTGCCTAAAAAAACTAACCCATCTATTAGGAAACTCTCCCTTGAAGTGACCCACATGCCCACAAGATAGCAAACTCAATCTAGGGAATGCCTAATAGCAAAAGAATATAAAGCCCCTTGGCTTCTTATAATCGAGGACTACTGAGTAATCCCTAATTATAACACCCCAAAAAATCCAAGACTAGGATAGAACCACGCTTCAATTATATGTGGGGTAAAACATCAATTTTAGAAGTATGCGAGGGGATTTGCCTATGCACCAAGGCCACAAGAACTCTATATTCCATAACTAAGCCAAAACCTCTCTTACTAATTGATTCTTAAAAAAGTGATCAGCTTCACATGAGCATAACTTCAAGAGTTAGATGCATCTTTTACTTTCAAACCCACTGATGTTGGGTGTATTTATGCATTCTAGCATTACTATTTTAGCCCTTTTTAGCCTTATTTTGAGGATGAATCTTATGATATATGTGCTTATAATGAAATAAATGTACATTCATGTGTCCAAATATGGGATTATAATTCTTAATGTTATTTTAACATAAGTTTTGATTCACTTTCAACATTTAGAATTCAATCGAGAAAACTAGTGTGACTAGCTTGAGCTAGGCGTTTGTCTAGTCGATTGTGTTGGGTTCTAATGTGTTTAATGATTTAATAAGGTTATTATTATGTATTTATATGTGAAAAAACTTATTTATAATATTCATAGGTCAATTGTATCAGTAAAAGATTCAAAACAAAGAGCTAAAAATCAAAGTGAAATTAGCCTATGCTTAGCTCGTGTTTTGAGTTCACCGTCTTGGATGTTGTATTGTTTTGAGATCTAATTTGGGGTGTTTAATGCTTTAGAAACTTTTTTAATGGATCATGATGATATATGAAGGATATAAAATCTTCAAATCAAGTGGAAACAACTCAATAAGGCTCAGAATGGATCAACAAAACTGAAATACGGAAATTGACTCCATTTGGAGTCCTGAAATGTATTGGACCATTTATGGCACGTGGAAAGTACAATGGATACATGTTAAAAACCACTGGATTCATAAAAGTCTGTAGTTTAAGTCCCATTGGTGCGTGTCGGAATTTATGAAGTGTAAGGAGGTGCCACGATGCGGTGAAATCACCAGTAAAATTTTGGAAATTGACTCACTGGTGGTCAAAATGGTGGACCACCAGTTTGAGCACCAAGTTAAAACAAAATTTAGGATTTTAGGACACTCAGTGAAGATCAAAATGGTGTACTATAAGCTTTGCGACTGACCACAAAACTGACCACCAGTTCAAGATTTCAGAAAAATCACTGGTGGCCAAAATGGTGGACCACCAGTTTTTCAACATACCACCAAACTGAATACCTGACCTAAAACAAAAGTCCATATTTCAGCACATCTAGCGAAGGTCAAAATGGTGGACCACCAGTTTTGCGGTGGACCACCAACTTGGACGAAATTTTTCTGAATGCAAATTTTAATTCCTTTTTACTTGGGAACATATAAATACCAGTTTTAGGTTTTATTAGGGGAAGGTATCATTATATTTTCATCTTTTATCGTAGCCTCTATACTTGAAACTCTCTGTAAGGTAGTATTTTTTGGAATTAAGCAAAGCTTGTGGATCTAATCATTCCATCTCTATTGAAGATTCAAGAGAAAATTCTTGTAACCTTTGTAAGTAAATCTTGAATTTATTTATGAATAATATGGAAATGTGTGGCTAAGCTCCCATAACTAGGGTTATGGGAGCCTTGATGTTAAAAATGGATTTTGGGTTGTGAATCCAATTGAGTTCTATTAGTAATGGACATTGTATAAACCTTTCTTCACTTTAAAGACTTTTCTTGTTTGCAAACTTGAAGAGTGAGCCCTTAAACATCACTTGTCCGAAAAGGAAAGTGTGTGTTGGGAAAAAAAAGGGTTTACATGAATTCTCAAGGCTCTAAACCTTAGATTAAGGATGAATGCCTTAGCAGGATTGATCTACATGAGAAAATAGCTGAATAAATAATATATCCTTTGATTTTGAGAGAATTAAGGGATAAATTACCGAATCAAGTTGAGAAACTAATGGGTAAATAATAGGAATCAACTACTCTTACAATGAAAATTGTTAATTGGAACTCATAAGTGATTCACAACCCTAATTGTTCAAGTATCTTGGTAACCATAACTCTAGTTTGTTTAATATCATTAAATTACTACTTAAAAAATGAATCATTAGATGGAATAACTCTGTTACAATTAATTAGGACATAATTCACATATTAAAAAACCCCATTTTATCTGTTTGTATCATTAATTTGAATTCAACTTGTAGCTATAGTTTCAAATTAGTTTAATCGCCACTCACATTGTTCTCTAGGGATTTGACCCCGACTATAAAGTTGGATAAATATATTGACGATGACCGTCTTACACTAAATTGACGTATAAGTTGACCGTTATCAAAAATGGCGCCGTTGTCGGGGAACAATTTGGCGTATTGAGTTGGTTTGGAATTTTTAGTTCACTTGCTTGAATTCAAACTTGCAAATATTTGTTTAATTTTTTTTCTTTTATTTTTATTGTTCTTACACATTTTTGAGATGTCAACCTGGATAGATAGTTTTTAGAGTGATGGCGAATCTTGTGATGATTCGTATGATTATTGTGGGGGACCACATTATGAGGCTTACTGCCCATATTTAGATAGAACTGTAACTTAGTGTTTGACTTGTGGTTAAAGTGATCATTCTAAAGATATGTGTGCTTCCACAATTCAAGCGAAAAAATTGATAAAACAAATTTTAGAGAATCAAGAACAATCGTGGGAAGACTAAAGGAGTTACCACTCACACCATGTTTACAGTGGCTAAACAAAGAATATTATAAGGAGGACATTAGCTAATTTGAGAAGAAAACTCAGGAATCTCAACCACTCGATTGTCATCTTGATCTTGAGACTGACATTAAAAAGGTGAATAAAAGTGAGTGTGTAGTAGATAGTGTAAATTTTAATGTAGAATTAGTTGGGCCTCCCTCAAACCATTTTTCCAAATTATGTTTAGATGATATCTTGTCTGTGGAATCATCTAAAATAGTGGAAGAGTGTGAAGATGAGGAACAAGAATCCTATGTTCTTTATTTTACACTTGATAATCAACATAAAAACACACCTCACTTTAAGACCGAGTTGTTTACCATGCATCATCCATTACTCGGCTTCTTAATCTTTATACCACCTCCTTATGAGCGAGGTAAAAAGTTGGATGCTAAATTAGGGGTAAAATTTATATCCTCAAGGTGGAGGAAAAAACATGATTAAGTCGTGCCACGACACTAAATTAGGCGCTTCTTTGGAGGCAACCCAAGCTAAGGTATTTTTTTTTTTAATTTTCACCCAAGCTAAGGTATTTTTCTTTTTAATTTTCAGTCTTTACTTTTTATTTCAAGTAGTTTTGTTTTTGGTTGAGTCACAGGTTAATGGAAAGTCTGAGTACCATAATCTTGCGCAAAGGAGCATAGCATAAAATAAGTGTGGGATTCCAAGGATATCCTCTATGTGAAGATGCATCTAGCTAGGCCTAGAGGCCTCAGGGAGTATTTCTATCACTTCGTTTAAAAATTCACTTTGGGGAAAAAGTAGATTTTTAAGTGTGGGGTGGGGAAATTCCCAAATTTTAGCTTAATTTTTTTTTAGGTTTTGAATAAGTGAGGTATTCTTGTTGGTGATATTTTTTATTACATGATGCAAGTGTGTTGTTTGTAAAAGCATGTTGAATTGTGAGAATTGGTATTTTTTAGACTCTTAGGATCATGTTAGTGACTCTTGTAATTGTTGGATTAATTTTGAAGTTGTGCTATTGTTTGGTTGAGAGTCTATGATGATCCTCTATGAATTGAGCATGTGCCATGTGCGTGTGAGATTTTTGTATATTCCTTGTTGCATGTGATGTCTAGAACTTGCCTGGTGTGTGTGAAGCGAATTAAAGAATGTGAGTTTAGGAGATTATTTAGGCATTTCTTTGATAGCCTAGTTTTATACCTTCTTTTACCTACCCTTTTGCATTATCTTAGTTAACCCCATTGAGCCTTTATCCTTCTCTTTGAAAACCTCATGTGATGCCTAATCCCCTTCCTTGATTGACCTTAATGTGATCCAAATCTACTAAGTGCTTTAATATAAAGGACTAAGTAGAAAGTTTTTTGAAACTGAAGGAGGAAGGTGAAAGTGAAACTCTAAGGAAATTTTCATTGTGTGCCTAAATTGTGATGGTTAGGAACTACAGAAAGTATGAAAGAAATGTTAATTTTTTTTGTTGCCCAGTTTTTGCTACAATGAACCTGTTTTGGCCCTGGTCCATTTAGGACAATGTACACCTCAACCAAGGCGAATAGCTTTAGTTGAGGGTGGCTACTATAGGGGTGCATAATAATAAATGGTGTATGAATAAGAGTTGAGAATTGACTTGTGATGTAAAAGGGAAGTACTGCTACCATAATTATTGTTAATGTCTTGAACAAAGTTGGGGTAAAAACAAAAATAAATGGGGCAAAAAAAATTCTAGGGTAATTTGGTTGTTGAATATTTGTTTTAAATGTATAAGGTAGTGTATTGAAGCGCTTAGCGAGGATAGTCACTATTCTTGGCCAAAATAGTTCTTACCCTTCCGCTAGCCTACATTACAACCCAAAAAAGACCCACTTGATCTTAATCTTTACATTTGACTATTAGTGGAGCATTACACTAAGGGCAAGCCTATGGTTCATTATATGTAACTTGTGAATTCTTTGTGAGATAGAGCAAAATTTGATTCTTGTACCCATTGTTATAAATTGTATTATGTTGAGTGATTATGGGTAACTCTCTTCTTTTGATGGGCACATGTTTGATGAATATAGGTGATTTGTAAGATGTCTTTGACTGAATAATAAGCATGAGTTTTCCAATAAGGTGAGTAAATTCTTGAGGCTAGGATGTTTTGGAAGTAGGATTCATGAGCTTTCCATTATGTTTGTGACATGCTTAGTTTAGAAACTTGCATTATGTGTAGTGATTATAGCACTAGATTAAATGTCTTGAATGTAGAAGGAGTGTAGAATCTATGTAGCCCATGATACTTAGAGTGAAGAGTTATTCGAGGACCAACACGGATTTAAGTGTGGGGCGTTGATGTTGGGTGTATTTATGCATCCTAGCATTACTATTTTAGCCCTTTTTAGCCTTGTTTTGAGGATGATTCTAATGATATATGTTCTTATAATGATATAAATGTGCATTCATGTGTCCAAATATGGGTTTATAATTCTTAATGGTGTTTTTACATAAGTTTTGATTCACTTTGAACATTTAGAGTTCAATCGAGAAAACTAGTGTGACTAGTTTGAGCTAGGCGTTTGTCTAGTATATTGTGTTGGGTTCTAATGTGTTTTAATGAGTTAATAAAGTTGTTATTATATATTTATATGTGAAACAACTTAGTTATAATATTCATAGGTCAATTGGATCAAGAAAAGATTCAAAACGAAGAGCTAAAAATCAAAGAGAAATTAGCCTATGCTTAGAACGTGTTTTGAGTTCACCGTCTTGGATGTTGTGCTGTTTTTAGCTCTACTTTGTGGTGTTTAATGATTTATGATGTTTTTTTAATGGATCATTATGATATATGAAGGATATACAATCTTCAAATCAAGTGGAAACAACTCAATAAGGCTCAGAATGGCTCAACGAAACTGAAATGCAAAAATTGACTCCATTTGGAGTCCTGAAATGTATTGTACCATTCATGGCGCGTGGAAAGAACAATGGATATATGTTAAAAACCACTGGATTCATAAAAGTCTGTAGTTTAAGTCCCATTGGCGCGTGTAGGAATATATGAAGTGTAAGGAGGCGCCACAATGCGGTGAAATCACCAGTGAAATTCTAGAAATTGACTCACTGGTAGTCAAAATGGTGGACCACCAGTCTGGCGACTGACCACCAGTTCGACCACCAAGTTAAAACAAATATCAGGATTTCAGGACACTTAGTGAAGGTCAAAATGGTGGACTATCAGCTTTGCGACTGACCACCAAACTGACCACCAGATTCAAGATTTCAGAAAACTCACTGGTGGACAAAATGGTGGACCACCAGTTTTGCAACTGCCCACCAAACTAACTACCTGACCTAAAATAGAAGTCTAGATTTCAGCACATCCAGCGAAGGTCAAAATGGTGGACCACCAATTTTGCGGTAGACACCAACTTGGATGAAATTTTTCTAAATGCAATGTTTAATTCCTTTTTACTTGGGAACATATAAATACCAGTTTTAGGTTTTATTAGGGTAATATATCATTATATTTTCATCTTTTATCGTAGCATCTATACTTTAAACTCTCTGTAAGGTAGTATTTTTTGGAATTAAGCAAATCTTGTGGATCTAATCATTCCATCTCTATTGAAGATTCAAGAAAAAATTCTTGTAACCTTTGTAAATAAATCTTGATTTTATTTAAGAATAATACAAAGATGCTTTCTATTTCATCTATGGAAATGTGTGTCTAAGCTCCCATAACTAGGGTTATGCGAGCCTTGTGCTGAAAAATGGATTTTGGGTTGTGAATCTAGTTGAGTTCTATGAGTATTGGACATTGTATAAACCTTTCAAACTTGAAGAGTGAGACCTTAAATATCACTTGTCCGAAAAGGAAAGTGTGTGTTGGGAAAAGAAAGGGTTTACATGAATTCTCAAGGATCTAAACTTTATATTAACGATGAATGCCTTAGCAGGATTGATCTACATGAGAAAACAGTTGAATAAATAATATATCCTTTGAGTTTGAGTGAATTGAGGGATAAATTACCCAATCAAGTTGAGAAACTACTGGGTAAATAATAGGAATCAACTACTCTTACAATGGAAATTATTAATTGGAATTCATAAGTGATTCACAACCCTAATTGTTCAAGCATCTTGGTAACAATAACTCTGGTTTGTTTAATATCATTGAATTACTACTTATAAAATAAATCATTAGATGGAATAACTCTATTATAATTAATTAGGACTAATGCGTAAATTAAAAACCCCAATTTTATCTTTTCGTATCATTTATTTGAATTCAACTTGTAGCTATAGTTTCAAATTAGTTTAATCACCACTCACATTGTTCCCTCTGGATTCGACCCCGACTCCAAAGTTGGGTAAATATATTGACGACGATCGCCTTGCACTAAATTGACGTGTAAGTTGAGCGTTATAAAAAATGGCGCCATTGTCGGGGAACAATTTGGTGTATTGAGTTGGTTTGGAATTTTTAGTTTACTTGCTTGAATTCAAACTTGTAAATATTTGTTCAGTTTTTATTTATTTATTTTCTTTTATTTTTATTGTTATTACACCTTTTTGAGATGTCAACCTGGATAGATGGTTTTTGGAGTGATGACGATTCTTGTGATTATTATGGTGGACCACATTATGAGGCTTACTGTCCATATTTAGATGGAACTGTAACTTGGTGTTTGACTTGTGGTCAAAGTGATCATTCTAAAGATATGTGTGCTTCCACGATTCAAGCGGATAAATTGATAAAACAAATTTTAGAGAACCAAGCACAGTCGTAGGAAGAGCTAAAGGAGTTACCACTCCCACCATGTTTACAGTGGCTAAACAAAGAAGAATATAAGGAGAACATTAGCCAATTTGAGGAGAAAACTCAAGAATTGCAACCACTCGATTGTCATCTTGATCTTGAGACTGACATTGATAAGGTGAATAAAAGTGAGTGTGTAGTAGATAGTGTAAATTTTGAAGTAGAATTAGTTGGGCCTCACTCAAAGCATTTTTACACATTATGTTTAGATGATATCTTGTCTGTGGAATCATCTAAAATAGTGGAAGAGTGTGAATATGAGGAACAAAAATCCTCTGTTCTTTATTTTACACTTGATAATCAACATAAAAACACACCTCACTTTAAGACCGAGTTGTTTACCATGCATCATCCTTTACTCGGCTTCTTAATATTTATACCACATCCTTATGAGCGAGGCAAAAAGTTGGATGCTAAGTTGGGGGTGAAATTTATATCCTCAAGATGGAGGAAAAACATGATTAAGTCGTGTCGCGACACTAAATTAGGCGCTTCTTGGGAGGCAACCCAAGCTAATGTATTTTTTCATTTTAATTTTCAGTCTTTAGTTTTTATGTCAAGTAGTTTTGTTTTTGGTTGAGTCACATGTTAATGGGAATTCTAAGTACCATAATTTTGCGCAAAGGAGAATGGCATAAAATAAGTGTGGGTTTCCAAGGATCTCCTCTATGTGAAGATGCATCTAGCTAGGCCTAGAAAACTCAGGGAGTATTTTTATCGCTTCGTTTAAAAATTTTCTTTGTGGAAAAAGTAGATTTTTAAGTGTGGGGTGGGAAAATTCCCAAATTTTGGCTCAATTGAATATTTTTTTTAGGTTTTGAATAAGTGAGGTATTCTTGTTGGTGCTATTTTTTATTACATAATGCAAGTGGGTTGTTTGTAAAAGCATGTTGAATTGTCGGAATTACTAGTTTTGAGACTCTTAGGCTCATGTTTGTGACTCTTGTAATTGTTGGCTTAATTTTGAATTTGTGCTATTGTTTGGTTGAGAGTCTATGATGATCCTCTATAAATTGAGCATGTTCCATGTGCGTGTGAGATTTTTGTATATTCCTTGTTGCATGTGATGTCTAGAACTTGCCCGGTGTGTGTGTGAAGCGAAATAAAGAGTGCGAGTTTAGGAGATGATTTAGGCATTTCTTTGATAGCCTAGTTTTATACCTTCTTTTACCTACCCTTTTGTATTATCTTAGTTAAGCCCATTGTGCCTTTAGCCTTCTCTTTGGCAACCTCATGTGAAGCCTAATCCCCTTTCTTGATTGACCTTAATTTAATCCAAATCTACTAAGCGTTTTAATATAAAGGACTAAGTAGGAAGGTTTGTGAAATTGAAGGAGGCAGGTGAAAGTGAAACTCTAAGGAAAAGTTCATTGTGTGCCTAAATTGTGATGGTTAGGAACTACAGAAAGTATGAAAGTACTGTTAATTTTTTTTGTTTCCCAGTTTTTGCTATAATGAACCTATTTTGGCCTTGGTCCATTTAGGACAATGTGCACCTCAACCAAGGCAAATAGCTTTAGTTGAGGGTGGCTACTATAGGGGTGCATAACAATAACTGGTGTATGAAGAAGAGTTGAGAATTGACTTGTGATGTAAAAGGGAAGTACTCCTACCATAATTGTTGTTAATGTCTTGAACAAAGTTGGGGTAAAAACAAAAAGAAATGGGGCGGAAAAAAAAATCTGGTGTAATTTGGATGTTGAATATTTATTTTAAATGTATAAGGTAGTGTATTGAAGCGCTTAGAGAGGATAGTCACTATTCTTGGCCAAAATAGTTCCTACCCTTCCGCTAGCCTACATTACAACCCATAAAAGACCTACTTGATCTTAATCTTTACATTTGACTATTAGTGGAGCATTACACTAAGGGAAAGCCTATGGTTCATTATATGTAACTTGTGAATTCTTTGTGAGATCGAGAAAAATTTGATTCTTGTACCCATTGTTATAAATTATATTATTGTGAGTGATTATGGGTAACTCTATTGTTTTGAGGGTCATATGTTTGATGAATATAGGTGATTTGTAAGATGTATTTGACTGAATAATAAGCATGATTTTTCCAATAAGGCGAGTAAATTCTTGAAGCTAGGATGTTTTGGAAGTAGGATTCATGAGCTTTCCATTATGTTTGTGACATGCTTAGTGTAGAAACTTGCAATATGTGTAGTGATTGTAGTACTACCTTGAATGTATTGCATGTATAAGGAGTGGGTAATCTATGCATCCCATGATACTTAGAGTGAAGAGTTGTTTGAGGACGAACAAATATTTAAGTGTGAGGCGTTGATGTTGGGTGTATTTATGCATTCTAGCATTACTATTTTAGCCCTCTTTAGCCTTGTTTTGAGGATGATTCTTTTGATATATGTGATTATAATGACATAAATGTTCATTCATGTGTCCACATATGGGTTTATAATGCTTAATGGTGTTTTTAGATAAGTTTTGATTCACTTTGAACATTTAGAGTTTAATCGAGAAAACTAGTGTGACTAGCTTGAGCTAGGCGTTTGTATAGTCTATTATGTTGGGTTCTAATTTGTTTTAATGTGATAATAATGTTTTTATTATGTATTTATATATGAAACAACTTAGTTATAATATTCATAGGTCAATTGGATCAAGAAAAGATTCAAAACAAAGAGCTAAAAATCAAAGTGAAATTACCCTATGCTTTGCTCGTGTTTTGAGTTTACCGTCTTGGATGTTATGTTGTTTTGAGCTCTACTTTGTGGTGTTTAATGCTTTATTATTATTTTTTAATGGATCATGATGATATATGAAGGATATAAATTCTTCAAATCAAGTGGAAACAACTCAATAAGGCTCAGAATGGATCAACGAAACTGAAATGCGGAAATTGACTCCATTTGGAGTCCTGAAATGTATTGGACCATTGATTGCACGTGAAAAATCCAATGGATACATGTTAAACACCAATGGATTCATAAAATTCTGTATTTTAATTCTCATTGGCTCGTGTAGGAATTTATGGAGTGTAAGGAGGTGCCACGATGCGGTGAAATCGCTAGTGAAATTCTGGAAATTGACTCACTGGTGGTCAAAATGGTGGACAACTAGTCTGGCAACTGACCACCAATTCGACCACTAAGTTAAAAAAAAATTCAGGATTTCAGGAAACTCAGTGAAGGTCAAAATGGTGGACTACCAGCTTTGCGACTGACCACCAAACTGACCCCCAGATTCAAGATTTCAGAAAACTCACTAGTAGCCAAAATGGTGGACCACCAGTCTTGCGACTGACCACCAAACTGACTACCTGACCTAAAACAGAAGTCCAGATTTCAGCACATCCAGCAAAGGTCAAAATGGTGGACCACTAGTTTTGCGGTGGACCACAACCTTGGATGAAATTTTTCTGAATGCAAATTTTAATTCCTTTTTATTTGGGAACATATAAATACCAGTTTTAGGTTTTATTAGGGGAAAATATCATTATATTTGCATCTTTTATCGTAGCCTCTATACTTGAAACTCTCTAGGAGGTAGTATTTTTTGGAATTAAGAAAATCTTGTGGATCTCATCATTCCATCTCTATTGAAGATTCTAGAACAAATTCTTGTAACTTTGTAAGTAAATGTAGAATTTATTTAAGAATAATACAAAGATGCTTTCTATTTCTTCTATGGAAATGTGTGGCTAAGCTCCCATAACTAGGGTTATGGGAGCCTTGATGTGAAAAATGGAGTTTGGGTTGTGAATCCAATTGAGTTCTATTAGTAAAGGACATTGTATAAACCTTTCTTCACTTTAATGACTTATCTTGGTTGCAAACTTAAAGAGTGAGCCCTTAAACATCACTTGTTCGAAAAGGAAAGTGTGTGTTGGGAAAAGAAAGGGTTTACATGAATTCTCAAGGCTCTAAACCTTAGATTAACGATTAATGCCTTATCAGGATTGATCTACATGAGAAAATAGTTGAATAAATAATATATCCTTTGAGTTTGAGAGAATTGAGGGATAAATTACCTAATCAAGTTGAGAAACTAATGGGTAAATAATAGGAATCAACTACTCTTACAATGGAATTTGTTAATTGGAACTCATAAGTGATTCACAACCCTAATTGTTCAAGCATCTTGGTAACCATAACTCTGGTTTGTTTAATATCATTGAATTACTACTTACAAAATGAATCATTAGATGGAATAACTTTATTACAATTAATTAGGACATAATTCACAAATTAAAAACCCCATTTTATCTTTTCATATCATTTATTTGAATTCAACTTGTAGCTATAGTTTCAACTTAGTTTAATCGCCACTCATATTGTTCCCTGTGGATTCGACCCGACTCCAAAGTTGGGTAAATATATTGACGATGACCACCTTGCACTAAATTGACGTGTAAGTTAAGCGTTATCACCCACCAAATGATAGATATTTGAATTATATTTACAACACATCTAGTTTATCCTTAATACGACATAAGAGTAGAAAGTTATGGCCTTTTTAGTAAAGCACCACTCTCAGTGAGATACCACGATACCAACCACAATCGTGGTTACATAGTACGATCGTACAATGGTTTTATCTGATTGAGATAACCCTAACTTTTGAAAGTTGACAAAGTGTATCCTCGTTCCACGAGAAGGAACCATGATTCATACTTTAATACGTCGATCCCCTAGCACAATTATGTGTTCCACATATGTGTTTGATATAACTAGCAAACATACAAACCAAAGTACGACAGTGCATAGAACCAACGACCACACCAATGCTCATTTGTTCATATTCATAGAGCTTGCATCCAACTTCCATCCACAAGTGCGACCCACGATAGTAGGTTGTTCCCATGATCATGGAAAGGTCTCGTATGTCCCTTTCTATAGTTTCCAGTTACAAAATTTTAAGGGATATATCGATTTTTTTTCCTACTCTTTTAACATTAAAACTATGTTGTTTTGGGGAATCTCAAGGATCATTAGTAAGGTTTATATGACACTAAGCTCTCATTACTTAGAATATCATCTGATACTTAGTTTCAAAAGAAAAAGGTGATATTCTCCCAAGGTAGAGTCAGCGTTCATTTTCTCAGGCATCCAACTTTAAGGAATTCATCATGGATTGCATCACCAAGTATATGGGATTTATTCAATAGGTTTCCATTCATACATTGAGTCCTAAAGCTAACCCAATTCTCTAGTACAATTCCTCTTTTACTACTCAAGGTTATAAATATTGGTAGACTTATTGATATCTTAGTTTTTGGTGTCATTGAGCTATAATCCCTGTTTTGGCATGAATTCTAGTATTATTATTTGACCATGATCCTAAACCCTGGTTTCATTCTCCATGATTGTTGGAGTTGAGTCATCGAATTTTGTTAATTCGATTAGTTTACAAAATTGATATAATAGTTTTATTCTTCAGAGGTGGTGGGTTATCAACACCCAATGACCAAGGAATTCATGCATATACTATTGGATGACATATTCCCCAGTTACATATTTTAAATGCTATTATAGAGTGTATTTATTTCAATTATCAAATTATTACCATTAGTGAGCATTGCAGTTATTAGTGTCGTTTAGTTAAGAGTAGTACTTAGCATAGAGCAGACGTAGGGGTTAAATCTTATCTATTAATTAGGATGAGGTCTTTAGTAGAAGTCCCCAAGTCCCAAAAATACGATGCCACCATAGGTTCTAAAGGACCCCTCATATCAGGCTTGACAACTTAGTCCTTTTGGACATCAGTTTAATAGATCCACGCTAGTCAGTGTTGTACCCTTGGCAATGTAACGCCCTGAAAATGAGTCCCGAGACGTCACTCGGTTCTTAGGGTCACAAGTGACCCCAAGCTAACCTTCTACTAGAATAACTCATACGCAACTGAATTAAATACATAAAACTGTACAAAATCAGCGAAAAATAACTCTTTCTGAATCCATACTATACAAAACTGAATTTACAAGATTACAACTCTGCTCTTAGAAACAAAATTGAAACTGGAGACATCAACTTCTACTGACTATCTATGAAGCCTCTAGTAGCATTGACTTTAGATAGCTGGGAAATGACCCCCAACTATCCCAAATCAATACGACTAAATAAAGAAAATATCAAACTATAGAAATGACTCGAGCCCTTGAATCAAAAGGACTCATCACCTACTGACTGGAAGATACAATTATCTAAATATAGTATGCATGCTACAACTGAACTGATACCTACATTATGAGATAATGTAGAACATAGACGTATATATGGATCAGTACTTTGAGGATGTACTGAGTATATGGGGGTGTATACAATAATTAAACAATATCATCAATCTTTATATAAATCATGAATGCTAAATGTAAATGACTCACATAGCTTGAGTAATCTGAAAACTAAATCTCATAAATCGGGAATAGCAAAGCACATAGTATAAATCTCGTGAGTCATTACACTTAGTTCTAAAAAATGTACTTGTATTATCTCTTTAAATCAGACTGTCTTAGTGTAAAAGGGCTCACTCTTTAAATCTAAGTCTGAAGCTGAACTCTATAACTCAAATCTTTTGGTAAAACAACATCTGAAATATAGTTATGAGCCTTTTCCACTTAGTTTCTAAAATCCTTTCTGTTCTAAAATCTATAGTATGTAAACTTTAAAACTTTATGGAAGATTACTTAATCTTAAGGAGATACTTCTGAAAGCCTTTCGTTACTAATAGAAAAATCACTTATCTCAAAGCTTTAGGGAAAATACTTTAGGAAACTAATCTACAAACTTTTCTATTAGGAAAATAACTTCTCTTAAGGAAAATATCTTATCTCAAGGAAAGTTCTCTTAACCGACATAAACCATGCGAGCTACATAGAGTCCAATATTTTGTCCACCTAAGGAAGAAGCCGCATGTTGGGGAGGAGCGTTATAATCTTGCCAGGGAGTATAACCTTAACTTAGTGATCACAATCTTAGCTTGAGGCCCATTAATCTCAATCCTATGGTGGCACATAGTTCTGAGGTATGAGACCTCAGAATCATACCCAACTCGGTGCTAAATACTCTCTTATTATTTACTAGCTCCTCTTATTGGAAATCCACTTTTAAAAATAAAATCTCATGGTTTATAATGAAACCAAACTCATATATGTAATCTGTAATGAACTCTGAAAAGTGGATTCCAAATCTCAATTGGGGATCCGAAGATCAAATAATCCTTGTACAACTTGAAGATAAACAAATCTTAGGGTGCTAAAAGCACAAGTTCTTGAAATATCAATACTCAAACTAGGGTCTAATGACCCATATATCAAACTCATGTAAATTCATAGTAACTCTTCATGCTCAATAAGTTTTCTTGAAAATATTTTATCAATATCAACATAAAAATTCAAAAGTCATAATATTATGCTCAAACTCAATTGAAAATCTGAAATCAATATCTCATAACATATTCATGGCATTCAAAATCATAAAGATAGCATTCTTCAACTAAAGCAACTATGGAATTTCATAATTTAATCATATCATGCTCAAAATCATCAATAAGAAACTTTGGGCATAACCCAATGCTCAAAATCATAAGAAATTCTCAAAAAAACATAGTTTTGGGCACAACGCCAAAAGGATTGCCCTTGTTCAAATCCCACATACCTCAAATTATGGACTCTTTCTTTTAGAACTCTACTCGTGAAATTGATGGATGCTTCTTGTAGCCCTCGGAAATGGGAATTCAAATCTCAAAAAATTATTGAAAACCTACGGTTGAATCTTGAGATACTTTGATCTTTAGGTTGAAACCCTTATGAGAGTTATTTAGAGGTTTTGATGAAAAGTGATCAATTTTGGTGATATTGGGGATAAATTTCGTGTTAAATAGGATAAGGGATTGGAAAATATCACACTTACCCTTAATAAGACAGAGAAGAGAAGCTGAAAACTGGGCAAAAAGGCTATGCAAAGGGAGGCGCCCAGGCTAGAGCCTTGGAGGACCAAGGCGGCGCCTTGGTGAGAGCCTTTACCAAGCTAGGAGGCACCTCATCAGCGCCTTTAGCTACTAGTTTTGCACCCTAAACGTGCCCTAAACAGATTCCAAAAATTTTGAAACTCACCCGAGATGTACTGCGACCTTGTCCCATCGCAATGCAATAAAAAAATCCAAGAATCGGAGGTCGGGAAGGTCACAAAATAATTCCTCGAAGTTTGAAGGTTCAAAAATAAACTAAGTGTTGACCACTTAGCAAAATTTCTAAGTGTAAGACTTCTTTTGATTCGTTTCGAAGGCCTTAACGATGAGGGAACTTTATGGGGTCTTACAGGCAAGGTACTAGACACTTTTCTAGCTGGGGTTATAGGTTAGACCCCGGTTAGTTCACATTAAGGTATGTTGCTTATTAGTAACTTTCACAGTCTATAGTTTATAGTTTAAATTCAGATTCTTACATGCCTTGTATTTAGTTATTCAATACATTTTATAGCATATGTTCATTACTTGGTCTTGCACTAGTTATTATGTTATGTGTTCTATGTTCAAATAAAATTAGTTATTTTCCTATCTCACATACTAATTATATTCAAAGTACTGATCACATACTTTCTCTATGCTATATTGCCTTATAATATAGGTTTGAACACTCAACATCCTGATCACACATAGTACGGTCTCTTACCATATCAGCAGTAGCAATTTTTGTGATTCCTCATTGTATGAGGACTAGAGTCAGTATTTTATTTCATTTTGTCCTTTTTATTCCTAGTTCTCAGATAGTTAGAGTTATTAGGGTCTAGTCCCAGTAACTCATCTTAAATAAGCTTTTTATACTTATAGTTAGTTGTTAAGCTTGTGATCTCAAATTTGGTTACTTATGATTTATTTCCTTTGGATATTCATTATACTATCCAGTTTATATTACACTTAAGTGTTATTTTTAAAAGTTATTATCTATATTATTAGTGTTTTTCCAGGCCATGGGTTAGCTTGGAGTCATTTGTGATGCTAAACACCGTGTTATGACTAGGGGTAGTCTCGGGTTGTAACCAACTTGGTATTAGAGAAATAGGTTTAAAGTGTCCTAGGAGGTCTGAAAGTCATGTCAAATAGAGTATTATTAATGGGTGTGAAGTGTTCCTTACTTATGAGTGAGAGGCTATGAGAAGTTTTAGGAAAAGTTTTCCTTTTTTTATTCTCATGTTGTGCGATAAAGTGTGATTTTTATTTAAAAAAATCTATAACTTATTCTCTACGTGTTTATAGAATACATCTCCAAAGAGGACCAACAAAAGGAGGAGTGCAAATGAGAGTGAGGTGGGGAATGAACAAGCACCACCAACTCCAGAAAACCCTATCAATAAACTAGTCATAAATGCCAAATTCAGGGCTTTTTCACAGCCTTAGGGCAGTCTGTGGCTTCCCAAAAAACCATCCTAGCATGGTAACAACCAACCCAGCAAGGAATACAAAAATGGAAGAGTCTAAGACTTTACCCGAATGAATCCCTTAGTGTTATTTTGGTCCATGTTTGAGGAGGATCCGTAGAAGTTTGTTAACAGTGTCCAGAATGTTACAGCGATTATGGATGTTACCCCAATTAAGAGTGTTGACCTTGATGTCTATCAACTATAAAGAGTATCTCATAGCTAGTACAAGCAGTGAAAGAATGATAAAGGTAAAACCACAGAACTAGTAGAATGGGATGAGTTTGTGGTTGTGTTTTTGGAAAGGTTTATCCTGCTTGAGTTAAAAGAGGTGTCACGACCTGAACTAGGACCTGGCCCTGATGGGTATCTCAAGTTTTCCATGGGTCTGAGACCACCCCGTCTACCTAGTCAAATAGAACCAGATACACTTGCAGAGGATGAATTTAGAACATATAATGAGATGGAATAATCAAAACTCAAGAAATCTTAGAATGTCAACAACCATACCAATCCACAATAATCCATAAAGCCGCTAAACCGAATTGAAAATCAATCTATGTCAAGTCATGCCCCTTATGATAGCTAAAACTAAAATCAAAGAATTAGTCTATGACATGAAGTAAACTAAGAAGTAATAGCCTTCCATAAGAAGGAGGCTTACCACTTCAAGATGACTCACGAATGGTCCAAGATCACCTATCACTACACAGGAAAATCAGATGTGTCTTCGGTTCCTGCATTGCATGGGAATACAACATTTGGAGATGGTTAGCGGGTTGAGCACTAGCATATAACCTGAGGATATGGAAATAAAATAATGTCATTATTCCAAAACCAATTCAACATCAATGCACAAGTACACATACAACATATACATATATATAAGATGCTGGGAGAGGAAAGAAGGTTTGGCATGAACCTTAAAGTTATTAGCCTAGACTATGTAGCTTGACCGCTCTAATAACAACCCATGGGTTATATAGTCCAGCTATCACCCCCTGATCGGGCCCCAGAGCGTGTTAGCCACACGAACCACAGATATCATAGAAGGCCAGAGAATCCTTATACCCTACGCCATCCATGATACAGATATACACATAGTGTGACACAAGTATATGATCATCTAGACCAATCCCTCACATAGGTAAATATGAGTTTCTCGTATTAGTCCCTCGGGACTTCCACCTTCACGGCAAGCTACACAACACCTCCTTTAAGCTCAATTAAAATATTTAGCACATAACCCATCCATTAATTCAAGAGTCAATCATAAGGTATTGTTAAGTGGTATCGTCATACCGACTATAGCTTGCAAGCGAATGTCAATAAGCTGTCACTTGGGGAATCCTTGTCCCTAGACTCCATTATTAAAATCAACTTGGGGGAATCCTTTCACCCCACAAGGTTTTCAAGAAAATCATTCACTTGGGGGGATCCTTATACCCCACAAGGTTTTCAAGGTAATTATAATCCATTTCATATTTATGCAATTTATTAGTTTAAAGAAAAGTAAGACAAGCCAAATGATTATTCACATTCATAAACCAGTTATTCAAGTGGGTTGAGGTTCTCATCAATTTCAATACAAAAATCCAATTATGTTGGGGAATCCTTGTATCCCTATTTCTATATTTGCAAATTTGGGGAATCCTTGCACCCCTATTCCATTCACCATTCCCATGTATCCCAATGAGTTCAGAAACCATCAATTCAATGCATAATAAATCCATAATAATCATGAGAAAAGAATTTAAATAATTTACATCCAAAACCCTCAACCCATCATTCAAGACCCAACATCAAAACCAAGTAAATAATAAACCAATTCATGCCATAAAGAAAATATAAGTTTAAGGAGAGAGATACATGCCTTAATCACTAAGAAATTTAAAGAAGAAATCCCCCTTAGGGCCCTAGATGACTAATTTCTTGAAACCCTAGCCTTGTCTTTGAATAGAGAATTTGAGAGAGTAAAGAGAGTGTTTATGATTGATAAGGGTTAGAAATAATGACCCTATGTATTTTATGTACGTGGGGTCTAAGTGGGGACTAAGGGAATTGACCATAATGCGCTTACTTAAAATGTTGAAATTCATCGTCCAGTCATTACGGGTCACCCTACGACTGGCTATGAGTCGTACCTTGACTCATAGTCAAGGCAGAGTCCCTGGGATCGCGCACACTATTGACGCTACAACTTTTACCCTACAACTCCTAGTGAGACACTACCACTCATAGGGTCTAGTCATAATCAATACCGAATCCATTTGGGCATACACTGGTTACCTTATGATTGTCACATTACGACTCATGAGTAGTCTATATGGCTCGTTAGGACAAGTTATAACCATAACAGAAACAAGGGAATCCTTCACTGGTCACCCTACGAATTGGGTCCAATGACCCGTAATGACACCTTATGACTTGTAAGGTGAGTCATAGTTTGGATAGTGAGTTCAAGAACTCAAAATTTTTCAAGGACCAAAATCTAGGGTGTTGCATTCTCCCCCACTAGGATCATTCATCCCTGAATGATGAGATAAGGCATCCATTAATACGATTTAATACGGAACACGACCATACTTACCTTTAACAAAGACAAGAAACAAAGATATTAAGGAATACACATACCTTAAGCACTATTATCCTAAGCAGAAAACAAGAATCGATATTTGAACTTCATATCCTCTTCAGATTCCCAGGTAGTTTCTTCTACCTTTTTGTTCCTTAATAGAACATTCACTGAAGCCATATCCTTAGTTCTCAAATGAAAGCCTTGCCGATGCTAGATTTTCACCGAGACTTCCTCATAAGTCAAGGATTCCGAAACACCGACACTCTCAAAAGGAACAACCAAGGAAGGATCACCCGCACACTTCTACAACATTGAAATATGGAAGACCGGATAAATGAAACCCAAATGAGGAGGAAACTCCAACTCATAAGCAACGTTGCCCACTCTTCTCAAAATCAAGTATGGGGCAATATAATGGGGACTGGGCTTCCCCTTCTTCCCAAACTACAGTACTTCCTTCATGGAAGATGCCTTCAAGAACACCCAATCGCCAACATCAAATTCTATCTCTCTACGCCTCACATCCGCATAGGAATTTTGGTGGTCTTGAGCCTATCCCTAATTACCTTCTCCTTTTTCCATTACTTGGTGAACCAAATCGGGACCAAACAACTCATCCTCATCAATCTCGTACCACCCAATTGGAGAATGACATCTCCTACCATAAAAATCCTCAAATGAAGCTATCTAAATACTCAAGTGATAGCTGTTATTATATGCAAACTCTATGAGAGGAAAATTATCAACCCAACTACCACCGAAGTCCATCACATAGGCCCTTACCATATCTTCCAAAGTTTGAATAGTCCTTTCCACTTTTCCATGCATCTGAGGGTGGAAAGCAGTGCTAAGGTTACCTTAATTAACAAATCACTCTAAAAAGAATGCCAAGAGTGAGAAGAGAATTACGTGCCTCAATCAAATATAATAGAAATAGGCAAACAATGCAACTTGATGATCTCTTGAATAAAAAGCTTAGACTAATCCTCTAGTGAATAATTAGTCCTCATTGGCAAGAAGTGAGTGGAATTAGTCATCTTATCAAGATGACCCAAATTGAGTCAAACTGACTACGAGATAGCGGGAGTGTGATAGCAAAATCCATATTAATCACTTCCCATTTCCACACGGGTAACTCAATCTCTTAAGAAAAACCACCAGCCCTTAAGTGCTCCACATTTACTTGCTGAGAAACCATACACTTTGCCATAAAATTGCCACATCCCTTTTCGTGTATTCCACCAATAGATCACTTTCTAATCATGGTGCATCTTTGTTGAACTAGGATGGATCGTATACTACGACTCATAAGATTTGGCCAAGATTCTTTCTCGAAACCATCTACATCGAGAACATACAATCTACCTTGGTACCTCAAGATAGCATCACCACCAATCTCAAAACAAAGAATTTTTGCTGATCTACATTATCTTTAATCTGCATCATGATAGGATCCAAAACTTACTTCTTTCTCACCAGAGTTCCAAGACATGACTTTACCACCTCTTGCATAATCACACCTCCATCCTCAAAGTCTAAAAGATGAATTCCAAGATTAGCCAAATAGTGAATATCCTTTACCAAACCTCACTTCTCTTCATCAACATGAGATAATCTACCTATAGATAACCTGCTAAGAGCATCAACAACCATACTAGCTTTTCCTAGATAATAGTGGAGACTCATATCATAATCCTTGAGCAACTCAAGCCATCTCTTTTGCCTAAGATTTAACTCCTTCTGGTTAAATACGTACTACAAGCTCTGATGATCTAACTACATATCAACATGAACCCCATACAAGTAGTGGGACCAAATATTTAAAGCAAAGATCACAATTAACAATTCTAATCCATGTATCAGATAATTCTTCTCATAGGATTTCAACTGCCTAGAAGCATATGCTATCACCCTACCATGCTGCATATACATACAACTAAGTCCCACAAAAGAAATATCATAATAAATAACAAATCCATTGGTACCCTCGGGCAGAGTTAAGACCAGAGCATAAGTCAACTCATTCTTTAAATTCTCAAAGATACCCTTACAATCATCCAACCACAGAAACTTCACCTTTGTCTAAGCCAATTTAGTTAATGGAGCAATAATCGAGGAGAATATCTCTACAAACCTGCTATAATAATCGGCTAAACCCAAGAAACATCAAATATTGATTGGTGTCATAGGTTTAGGCAACTTTTTAACCAACGCAACTTTCTGTGGATCTACCATGATCCCTTCACTAGAAATAATATGACCCAAAAAAGTAACAACATCTAACTAGAACTCACACTTTAAAAACTTAGCATACAAACATCGATCCTTAAGGGTCTGCAACACTATACAGAGGTGATTGACATGATCCTCTTTACTCTTTGAATATACAAACATATTATCATGAAACGCAATCACAAACAAGTCAAGAAACTGATAGAATACCTAGCTCGTGAGATCCATAAATGTTGTTCGAGTAGTGGTCAACCCAAAAGACATGACCAAAAACTTATAATGGCTATATCGGGTACAAAAAGTAGTCTTAGGGATATCTACCTCCCTAATCTTCAACTGATGATAACCCGACAAGGTCAATCTTATAAAACTAGTTTGCACCCTGAAACTAGTAAAATAGGTCATCAATCCTAGGAAGAGAATACTTATTCTTCACAGTCACCTTATTCAACTGGCGGTAGTATAGGCACATATGATGAAAACCATTTTTATTATGCACGAAAAGAATGGGAGAAACCATAGAGACACACTATGGCGGATAAAACCCTTATCAAGAATATATTTCAACTGCTTCTTAAGTTCTTTCAACTCAGCTAGAGCCATTCTATAAGGAGGAACAAAGATATAATGGGTATTCGAAAGAAGATCAATCCCAAAACCTATTTTCCTATCGAGAGGAATACCAGGAAGATCATCAGGGAATACATATAGAAACTCACTGACCATAGAAATAGATTGCAAAGAGGGATCCTCAGAACTACAATCCTTAACCCAAACTAGATGATGTAGACACCACTTGAAAATTAATTTTTAAGCTCTAAGATATGAAATAAACCTTACCTTAGGCACTTGGGAACTACCGTCCCATTCAACCACAGGTTCATTCGGGAATCAAAAACTGACCTTTTGGGTTCTTCTATCAAGAGAAGCATAGCACGAGTAAAGACAATCCATCCCCAAGATCATATCAAAATCTAACATCTCCAACCCTATCAAATCCACCAAGGTCTCCCTACCATAGATATTTAACCACACAACCCCTATAGACTTTTTTAGCCACAACAGAGTCACCCACTGGGGTAGACATAGAAAAGAGATTAGGAATAAACTTAGGACCGAAACCAAAATGAATAGCTAAATAAGGGGTCACATAATAAAGAGTAGACCCTAGATGAAGCAGTCAATACATATTATGGGAAAAGAGTTTTAACATACCAGTGACAATCGAAAGATGCCTCAGACTCCTGGCAGGTGGCAAGAGCATACAGATGATTTTGACCAAAGTCGGTACTAGAAGTATCACCCTTTGGTGTAAGAGCTGAAGAAGTAGTAACAAGGACCTTATTAAAACACCGGTTCCTCTCCTAACTAGAGAAACCATGATGTAATTGACCATAAAATCGACAAGAAGGATAGGTTAGGGATGACTGTGCTCCACTAGCCTAAGACTGGGCACCTTGTGCCTTAAACCCACTATCAACCTAGAAATGACAATTACCAGACGACCTTGGATAAGGTGCACTAGCTATTGAGAAAGAGTTAGAACTTCCCCAATTCTTCTTAGACCACTGCTTATTATCTCTACCACTCTTCCACTAACCTCCACTCTGATTTGAATATCAAAACTTCTTACTTTGCCTCTCTCCTATACTTGCTTTTTTTTTCTTTTTTACCTGTTGTATATACACTACAAGCATAGAGATATCTATGTCATTATTCAATAGTGCAACCTTGTACTCCAAGACCAAGTCCCAAGACAACCTAGAAGTAAACTTTCTTATCCTATCCCTCAAAAAAGACACCAACTCTGGAGCATAGAGAAACAACTAATAAAACTTCAAGGCATATTCTTTCATGGTCATCCTACCCTATTTTAGATTTAAAAACTTCTCAACTGTAGTCTCCCTCAACTCCTTAGGAATGAAATGATCAAGAAAAGCTCTGAAAAAATCATCCCATAATGCCAACTCTGCATCATCACCCCTAAATTGATACCACTCTTCGTATTACTGATATACCACATCTTTCAATTGATATGTAACAAATTCTATACCCTTAGAGTTAGAAGCATACATAACTCAAAAGATCTCCTCCATCTTATCTATGAATACTAAAGGATCCTCCTTAACCTAAGAGCCAATAAAGCTCAAAGAATTGAGCCTCATAAACTACCAAACTCAAGTAACCTCAGAAGAACTCATAGTAGTACCAATAGGACCCAACTAACATGACTTAGATGTCACCAACTGGGTCAACAGATGAATAGAATAGTGGAACTCGGCATTAGAAATATCTTTTTGAGGTGATTGAGTATGATCATCATCGGTTGGAGAAAGATCAGTGTGGACCAGTGTAACTCTACGAGGGAAATTAGAAGTTGGGGCCCTAGACCAGGTCTATACCCTATAAGTAGGATAAATTTCATACATATTATCCTCAAGTTGGATAAAGGAGTTTCCACGAGCACCATATGTTCTTGGAGGCATGATCTAAAATTCAAACAAATGGAATTAGAGGAGATTTCAAGACCTTATACTCTATAGCCTGAAATATAACAGCAAGAAAGGGAAACGTTCCTAAATGTCTTATAGCCTCTCTATTATAAGTGTGGTGCACTACACAGCTATAAAAGAGACATTACTTGACATAACTTTGTGGACACCCAATTGAGTAGGAACCAAGGAATCTGATACAAACTTTGGCATGACCCAAACCAGGGCCTGGTCATGGCAGATATCTCAAGTCCGTCGTGGACCAAATACCACCACATTTACCTAGTCAAACATAACCAGATACACTTACAGCAGATGAATTTTGAACATATAACAAGATAGAATAATCAAAACTCAATAAATCTAAGAATTTCAACAACCATCCAAATCCACATTAATCCACAAAGCCTCTAAACTAAATTAAAAATTAATCTAAGTCGGTTTATGCCCCTGACGATAGCCAAAATTAAAATCAAAGAAATATTTTGTGACACAAAGTAAACCAAGAAGTAATAGCCTCCCAGAAAAATGAGTCTCGCCACTTTAAGATAACTCATGAATGGTTCAATATCACCTATCACTATATAGAAAAAGCATAAGTGTCTCTGATTCATGTATCACATGGGAATACAACATCCAAAGATGGTTAGTGGGTTAAGAGCTAGCATGTAACTGATGATAAGTGAATAAAATAATACCATAGTCCAAAACCAATTCAAAATCAATGCACAAGTACACATGCAACATATTCATATACACACACATATATATAAGATATTGGGAGAAGGAATAAAGTTTAGCATAAACCTTAAATTTATTAGCCTAGAATGTGTATCTTGACCATCCAAATAACAACCCATGGGTTATATGGGTCAAGCTGTCACCTCCTGGTTGGGCCCTTGTATGTGTTAGCCACATGAACTAGATATATCATAAAAGACCGGTAATCCTTGTACCCTACTCCACCCATGATATAGATATACATATAGTGTGATATAAGTACTCAGTTATCTAGACCAATCCCTCACGTCAGCAAACATGAGTTTCCAGTATTAGTCCTTTGGTACCTCTACCTTCGTGGATAGCTACACAACCTCCTTTAAGCCCAATTAAAAGATTTAACACATAACCTATCCATTAATTTAAGGAGTCAATCATATGGCATCTCTAAGTGGTTTCATTATACCAACTATATCTTGTAAGCAAATGTCATTAAGCTCTAACTTAGATAATCCTTGTCCCTAGACTCTATTATTAAAATCAACTCTGAGAAATCCTTATAACCCATAAGGTTTAAGAAAATCGTTTGCTTGGGGGAATCCTTGTACCCCATAAGGTTTTCAAGGTCATTTTTATCCATTAGAAATTTATGCAATGCATAAGTTTTAAGAAAAGTAGGACAATCCAAAGGATTATTCACATTCCAAAATCAATTATACAAGTGGGTTGAGGTTCTCATCAATTTTATTACAAAAATCAAATTCTGTTAGGGAATCCTTGTACCCTTATTTTTATTATTTGTAAATTTGGGGAATCCTTGTACCCCTATTCCATTCAACATTCCCATGCATTGAAATGGATTCACAAATCATCAATTCAATGCATAATAAATCTATAATAATCATGAGAAGCATTTAAATAATTTACATCCCAAACCCTCAACCCATCATTCAAAAACCAATATCAAAACCAAGTAAATAATAAACAAATTCATGCCATCAAGGAAATACAAGTTTAAGGAGAGAGATACATTCCTTAATCACTAAGAAATTTAAAGAAGAAATCACCCTTAGAGCCTAGATGACCAATTTCTTGAAATCGTATCCTTGTCTTTGAATGGGGAATTTGAGAGAGTAAAGAGAGTGTTTATGATTGATAAGGGTTGGAAATAATAGCCTAAAGGTTTTTTATGTACGTGGGTTCTAAGTGGGGAATAAGGGAATTGACCATAATGCCCTTACTTAAATGTTGAAATTCACTTCCCAGTTGCTATGGGCCACCCTAAAACTTGTTACGACTGGATATGAGTCATCCTTTGAGTCATAGTCAAGGAAGAGACTTTGTTCACTCACACACTATTGACCTTATGACTTTTAACTACGTCTCATAGTGAGACCCTATGACTCGTAAGGTCCAGTCGTAATCAATACAAAATTTATTTGGGCATACATTGGTTACCTTACAATTGGCATATTATGAGTCATGAGGAGTCTATATGACTCATAAGGAGCCTATACGAATCATTAGGACAAGTATTAAACACAATAGAAATAGCGGCACCGTTTATTGGTCACCCTACGATTAGGGCCCTATGACCCATAATGACACTTTACAACTTGTAAGGTGAGTCATAGGCTAGACAGTGAGTTCAAAGACTCTGAAATTTTAAAAGACCAAAATATATGGTGTTACTAGAGGCCACAACATAGGATTCCATAAACCTAAAATAGGGTAGCATGAGTGTAAAAGATCTTATGTTTACTTAGTTGGCAAGGTATATTTCGTATATGGTTACTTTTTCTAGGGCCCGCATGAACAAATTTGAGTTTGGTATTTCTAAGGATGTGGTAAAAAAATATAATACTACTATATTGGTGAAGGATATGGATATCTCGAGGTTGATGGTTCATGCTTAGTAGATAGAGGAAAAGAAAGTTAACAAGAAGGAAAGAGAGAGTAAGAGTCGTAGTTTCAATTTCTCTTAGTAGAGGTCAGATGGTGGAAATTGTTCTCAATTTTTCTAGAAATATTTAGTTCCATCCTCTTCTATTCTATTTCCCTAGTGATAAAGTTCAGGCAGGATCATCATGATAGGTCATCCCACTCTAAGTCTTAAGGTAGTGTAAGCAGTGTCCGTACCAACTTAGTATGCAAAAATTATAGTGGAAACCACAAGGGTGAGTGTATTGAAAGTAGTGATGGTTCCTATGGGTGTGGAAAGCTAGGCCATAGGCTTAGAATATGCCTATTGATTTCTCAAAAAAGTAGAGATACCCATCAGTAAATCCAATCTAATTCTTCAGCAGCTCTCATAGGTCGTCTGATTCAGTAGGGTGCCTAATCTAGTATAGCTGGTGGACATTATAAGAATAGGTTCTATTATCTTTAGACTCGATAGGATAAGGAGGATTTTCCTGATAGAGTCATGGGTATGTTATAGGTTTACCATATTCATGTTTATGCATTATTAGACCCTAGAGGTACACTTTCCTTTATCACTCCCTATGTAGCAGTATTTTTTGGTGTCAATCCTAAAAAAATTTTAGAACCTCTCATAGTATCTACTCTAATTAGTGATTCAATCATAGCTAAATGGGTATACAAAAATTGTCCAGTTACAGTTTTCTAAAAAGTCACCTCAGTTGATCTCAAACAATTAGATATGGTGGATTTGTATGTTATTCTTGGTATGGATTGGCTACAACCCTATTATTCCTCTATTGATTTAGGGAAATAGTAGTCTAAATCCAATTTTTGAATGAACTAGTTTTAGAATGAAGAGCTAGTACCACAACGCCTATAGGTCAATTCATCTCTTACCTTAAGGCTAGAAAGTTAATCTCTAAAGGGTGTATTTATCATCTTGTCCGGGTTAAGAATTCAACATCCAAACCCCCAACTCTTGGGTCATTTATCATAGTAAATGAATTTATAGAAATATTTCTAGAAGACCTACCCATAGTTTCCCCTAAAAGGCAAATTGACTTAAGAATAGCTCTCCTTCGAGATACATAAACTGTTTCTATTCCACCGTATAGAATGGATTTATCCAAGCTTAAAGATTTGAAGAAACAATTGAAGCACCTTCTAAAAAATGGTTTTATAAGTCCTAGTGTCTCCCCATGGGGTTATCTGGTTCTTTCAAGAAAGATGATTCTCTTAGAATGTGCATCGACTACTGTTAGTTGAACAAGGTCAAAATCCAAAATAAGTATCCAATAATCATGATTGATGACTTATTCAACCAACTTTAGGGTGCAAGTTACTTCTCTAAGATAGATCGTAGGTCAGGTTTTCATCAGCCCAGAGTCGGAAAATGTGATATTCCAAAGACAACCTTCAAAACTTGTTATGGTCACTTTGAATTTGTTGTTATGTCTTTTGGAATAATGAATGCTTATGCATCCTTTATAGACCTGATGAATAGGGTGTTCAAGTATTACTTGGACATGTTCATTATAGTTTTAATAAATGGCATCCTCATTTATTCTCATAGTGAGGATGAACACATAAATCACCTGAGGATTGTCTTGCAAGCTTTTAAGGATTGGCAACTATTTTCCATATACAGCAAGTGTGAGTTCTAGTTTAAGCCAACAACATTCCATGGTCATATTATTTTTGTAGAAGGCATTCAGGTTGATCCTCAGAAGACCAAGGTAGTAAGAAACTGGCCTAAATTTATCTCTCCAATAGATATCAGGAGTTTGTTGGGCTCAACCGGTTACTGCAGATGGATTGTTGTGAGATTTTGCTCCATTGCTTATCCTATGTCCATGTTGACTTATAAGAAACTCAAGTTTTAGTGGTTCAATTTTTGCGAGAATTGTTTTTAGGAGTTGAAGACTTGACTCACTACCAATTTAGTTTTAACTCTGCACAAGTGCTCCGATGGTCTTAACATGTATTGTGATGATTTCGGGGTTGGACTTGGTTTTGTGTTAATGTAGTGGAGAAAAGTTATAGAATATTCCTCAAGAAAGATCAAACCTTATTAGAAGAACTACCCAACTCATGATCTAGACTTGGTAACAATGGCTTTTTCCTTAAAGATTTGGAGGTATTACCTCTATGGGATTTATGTTGATGTGTTCACCGATCACAAGAGTCTCTAGTATATGTTCATTCAAAAAGATTTAAGTCTCCAGAAAAGATGGCTAGAATTGCTAAAGAATTATGACGTGAGTGTTTTTTACCATCCAGGTTAGGAAAATATAGTGGCCAACACTCTTAGCAGATTATCTATGGGGAGTGTAACAAATTTAGATGATAATAATAAAAAACTAGCTCGCAAGGTTCATAGGTTGGTCAGGCTATGAGTTCAATTGGTTGACTCAGCAAAAAGTAGTATTTTAGTCTAGAATGGTTCAAAATCCTCATTGGTAGTCAAGATTAAGGAAAATCAAGACAGTGATCCTATTTTCCTTAAATTAGAAGCAACAGTTCAGAGTTATAAGGTTGAGGATTTCTTCAAATAGGGAGATGATATTCTTTACTATTAAGACAGACTTTGTGCTTTAGATATAGATGAGTTGAGATAGTGAATGCTAATGCACGCTCATGGTTCAAAGTATAATATTCACCCAGGAGACACAAAGATGAATTGTGATCTATGGGAAGTCTGTTGGAGGAATGGTATGAGAGGGAATTTTTCCATGAACCAAGTCCATAATAACCCCTAGCCCTTACAAAGATAAAACATCTCTTACCGATCAATTCCTAAAGAAGTGATCATCTTCAAACAAGCATAAATTCCAAATTCAAATGCATATTTGAGTCCCAGACCCACCAAATGATAGATATTTTATTTATTTTTCCAACTCAGTAAGTTTTGCCTTAATTCGATATCGGAGTAGAAAATTATGGACTTTTTGGTAAAGCATTGCTCTGTAGCGAGATGCCATGTGACCAACCACGACCGTGGTAACATTGTATGATCATACACTGGTCTCATTTGATTTAGATAACCCAATTTTTGAAAAATGTCAAATTTTACCCTCATACCACAAGAGGGAACCATTATCCCCTAGCACGATTGTGAGTCCCATAAATGCCTTTGATCTAACCAACAAACATACGAAACAAAGTAAGACCATAGGTAGAGCTGACAATTATGCCAGTGCCCATATGGTCATGTTCAAAGAGCTCACATAAAGTTCTCAGCCACTAGTTCAACCTATGAACGTGGGTTTTTCCAGCGATTGTGGAAATTTCTTGTGTGCCCCTTCCCGTAGTTTCCAGTTATGAAATTTGAAGAAGGATATCGGTCTTTTCCCACTCTCTTAACATTAAAAATATGTCATTTTGTGGAATATAAAGGGTCATTCTTTTGGTTTATATGACCTTAAGCTCTCATTATTTGGATTATCATTTGATACTTAGTTTTGAAAGAGAAAAGATGCAATTCCTTTTCTAAGGCAGAGTTAGGGTCCATCTTTCTTAGACATCCAACTCTAAAGAATTCTTTAGGTCTTACATGAACAGGTATTTAGGATTTCATCAATGGGTTTCCTTTCACCCATTGATCCCTAACCAATTCTCCAGTGTAATTTTTCTTTCATAACTTAGGGTTATGGATATTGGTAGATTCATTGTTATCTCAGTCTTTTGGTGTCATTGAGCTATAATTCCTGTACTAGCATGAATTCTAGTATTATTATTTGACCATGATCCTAAATCTTAGTTATATTTGGAAATCTATGATTGTTGGACCCGAGCCATAGAATTTTATTAATTCGATCAGTTTACGAAATTGACATAATAGTTGCACACTCGATGACCTAGAATTTCATGCATGCACTATTGGATGTTATATTTCCTAGTTGCATATTTTGAATGCTTTTAGAGAGTGTATTTATTTTAATTATCAAATTAACACCATTAACGAGCATTTTAATTAATAGTGTCATTCAGTAGAGAGTATTACTTAGCACCGAGCAAATGTAGGGGGTGAAGTCTTATCCGTCAGTTAGGCTAAGACCTTTAGTAGAATTCCATAATTCCCATAACTACGAATCCACCATAGGTTCTAAAGGGTCACCCCTCATATCAATCTTGACACCTTAGTCCTTTAGGACATCAGTTTAGTAGATCCATGTCAGCTAGTGTTCGTACCCTTGGCAAGGTACTGTACACCCTTCCAGCTGAGTTTATAGGTTAGACCCCAGTTAGTTCATGTATGCCTATTAATAGTAACTCCCATAGTCCACAGTGTAGAATTCAGATTCAAATACTTACATGACCTTGTATTCAATAATTTATTCATTTTACTACATATGTTCATTACTTGGTCTTACACTAGTTATCATGTTATGTATTCTATGCTCAAATCATATAAGTTATTTTCCTATCTCATATACTGATACGAACATGGATCCTTAAGAACCATTCACTCGTAGTAGAGCAAAAAAGCTTCAAGATTGTCAAACCATGTTTTCGAGTAAAGAGGTTTTAGAGGAACTTGAAGGGTATCAAAGGAAGACATTCAATATACAGAAGGTGAATCAATGTGAATAAGGAGAATATAAGGGGATAAGTGTGCAAATATCCACTTCTCGAATTCAAAGATTCACAAAAAAAAAGAGCCAAACAAATCCTCTGTTTCATGAAGGGTATATTTGTAAAAACATATTATCATTTTATTTTATTAGTATAAATAAGACATTTTCTTATTTTGCATGGGAGTTTTTGGTGCATATTGTTTGAAATTTGTGGTTTCTTATTAGTGAGTAGTTAGTGAGTAATTAGTGAGTACTTAGTCTTGGTGAACTCTCAAAATTGTTAGTGAACTTATTTTCTTAATTAATCGAAGGTCATCCATTTCTGGTTAATTTGATTTTTCTTTCATTTATTGAGTTGGATTGATTTTAAGTTGTTAAAATCAATTGGGAGGTGAGAGTTTTAGTCCCTTGTTGCCCATAATTTCAATAGCTTGAGTATTAACCTTTATATATTTTCTTTCTTATTTTTCTTTTTATTAGGGGTGAAAATCAGTCGGTTCAGTTTGGTTTATCGGTATTTGATTTGTCAACATGCTAAAACGATAACCAAACCAATAAGATATTTGTTATCAGTTTTCGGTTTATCAATTTTGGACCTTAACACTTCAATTTATCGGTTTAACCAATAAGAAAATGCTTATTTTATTTTTTCCACCTTCTCTTCTTATTTTCATATGCTCATATAGATATACTAGTTTAGGTTTACGCGCCTTGCGCATGTCCCTCACTTTAATGAGTTCAAACATTACACTAAATAAGATATTTGTTTAAATAATAAAGATGGATATAATATTTAAATTTAATATCATTTGAGTATGTAAAGATGGAGAATACCTAATCTTTACCAAAAATATTTTTAAAAGTCGATTGACATTCATCTACCATCAGTAAATTGCAACAAAACAATACAGTGATAAAGACATCAAAATAATATAATTAAATCTAATCTTTACACACAAAAATTTTCTCAAAGTTGTCCGAGACTCATCTACCACCTGTAAACAATAAGAAAATAATACGATAATAGAGATATCAAAATAATACAACTAAACCTAACCTTTAAATAAAAAAATTCCTCGACGACCAACACTTATCTATCACCTGTAAACTGCAACAAAATAATACCATAAAAGTGATATCTAAACAATACAATTAAACTTAAATTTTACACAAAAAAAATTCTCAAAGTCGATCGAGATTCATCTACGATGGTAAAGTACCATAAAATAACAAACTAATAGAGATATTACGTTAATACAATTAAATCTAATCTTTATCTAAAAAAAAATTAAAGTCGACCCACATTCATCTAACATCTATAAATTAAAATAAAATAATAAGATGATAAATATATCAAAACAGTACAATTAAACATAACCTTTACACAAAAAATTCTTCAAAGGCAACCGAGATTCATCTACGACCTGTAAACTATTAAAAAAAATATAACAGTGATTACAAAGCTTCAATTTTGATCCAACTAATTCTTGTCTGAGCAAAAATTTTGACCCTAAAGAATGTTTTTGAATTAAAACAAAGAAGATATATATATAAACACATGTTGAATTCTATTATAGTGACAAAAATAGTGAAGAAGTTGAGGGTTAGAAGACATGCAATCGAATAAAATTAGATGAGCATCAATCATATTCTCCTAATAGGCAAACCGATTTGTTCTTTGGTTTAACGTACATCTCAATATTTATAGAAGTATTTTCTTAATAGAGCCTATTTAGAAAAATATTAATTAATTCTCCTATCATATATTTTAGGAGTCTCGTATATTTTAGGTATTCTAGTAGAAAGGAAAATATTAATTAATTCTCTTACCATATATTTTAGGAGTCTCATATATTTTAGGAAATCTAGTTAATATAATAAAAATAATTAAATAATAAATTAAAAAATAGTGAAAAGACAGTTTTGTCTAAAGAGTAGTCTTTTAATGAAGGACAAAAAGTTCAAATCACTTTTGTAATGGTGTTCACACTTTTAATATTATATATATATATATATATATATATATATATATATATACTACCTTCACACATAAAAGCCTACACAAAGTACATGCAGAAGAAAATTCAAATATATTATTACTAAAATAAACTTATTTTTTTGTTAAGTAGCGAACTTGAATGTAGTAGCAATCGATAGCAATCTCTCAAAAAAAATCAATATGGGTTTATAGTTTATATTAATGGGTGAATGTGATAAGCCAACAAGTTTATAAAGAAATAAATAACACTAAGACAACAACTATAAAATGCAAAAAATAATAGGGTTATGTATTTAAAATATAAAGTCACTATTATATAACTAGGGACAAAAATATAATTTTAATATAATCTTATTGGGTTATTGATTAAACCATTAATCAAAAAATCAAAACCAAAAACCGAACCGATATCCCAATAAAAATATTTCTAAAATCATTTAAAAACCATTAACCCAATAACTCGATAACGATAAACCAATAGCGATTTTTTTGATTCGGTGTATCATTAATTCATTTTTTGCACACCCCCACTTCTTATCTTTGATCCTTGTAATTTTTGTATCAAGATCCTAGATTAAGGTTTGTTTTCATAAATCTTAATTTTGAGATTTTGATCTCTTCAAAAATCCAAAAAAAAAATCAAAAAAGTCTTCCAAAAAAATTCAGATTTTTTTTGTTTTGATTTGTTGTTTTTAAACTAGATCTTGATTGTCTAGTATTTTTTGATCCTAAATCTTAAATGTCGTGTGATTTTAGGTGTTGAATTGAAGTTACCATTAAAGGTTTGAAGCTTTTGAAACTTTATGGATTGTGAAAGGTGGATTTATTTTTGGCTTGATGTTGAAGGCCAAATATTAGTGGGGTTTGTTCGTGGCGTTGAAAGGAATATGTGGGTGAAAATTTCATCGAATTTGGAGTTGAAGAAGAAGATATGAAGTTGTGAATATTGGGGGTTTTGTTGGTGTTCTTGAGTTTGTTCATCTTGTTCTTAGAGAAGAGGATAGAAAAATATACTTTGATTTAAAAAAATTGATTTCAAAAAATTAAGATTAAAGTGATCAAAGTGTTATTAGGGCTATTTGTTGAATTTTGAAAAAAAAATTAAAAAGAAAATATTATTAAATTCCACGTGTCTGCCACATCAGCAATCAATAGTTAACTATTGATATAGCAGCCAACAACCAGCCACGTCAGCAGAAAGCAGGGGCAACAAGAACCCAGTGCCTATACAATGTGTGGGTTGCAACTTTAGAGAGATGGTTTCGCTCACATTTCAACACTTAGTCATTTTATGGGGTCCCAAAACAAAGAAAACTAAGTCTTCAAATTTCGTGGTTTTCTTACCTACACTTTCTTCCTTCGATTTCTCAACTATTTAATGAGTAACTAACATATTTTATTACTTGTTAACTAGTTTTAATTCATCAAATTCTTTCTTTGATTCCTCAAATTAAGCAACATAAGTAATTTTCTATTTTTGTTACTTTTTTCTTAGTCCATTTTTTTCGTTCTTTTTTCAGCTTTTGTCGTCTTAATTAGTTGATAAACTTCTTGATTCAAGTCCTTTGGAATTCAATCGAGTCATTCTTCTTTTAAGATTCACAAGAATCCACTCCACCATAAAGGATAGATAATCTTTAATTGATTGAGCCAAGCGAGTTTACTATAAATTTTGATATGACACTATAGGAGGTGAGTTGAGAGCTTACATACGAGTGACGTGAGGCTTTTTATACTAATATTATTTGTTATGTTTTGTAGGTACCATGTCAAATTCAAGTCAAAGTGGGGAAGGCTCTAACCACATCTTGGAGGTCGTCACCTACCTCACCAAACAATTAGTGTAAATAAATGAAAGATTGGGAGGTATGGAGGAAAGGTTGGTACGGGCGGAGTGTAACGCCCCGAGTCTGGTACCCCAGATGCTACACGATGCTCATAATCCCGAAGGACCATAAGCTAATCCTTGACCGATATCTGTAACTGAGAACTAAATAATAAACTATAAAAATTCAGAAAACTAGCAGAAAACTTGCCATAAGGTTCAAAAACTGAAATACAATCAAAAAACTGAATAACAATGCAACTGTCTGAATATATAGTTTGAAAAAGCCTCTAAACTGTCTAAACTGTGGAGTTGATGGGACAATCCCCCAAATAACTCCATTTACAAAAATGCTAAATCTAATGCAATAATAAAATAAGAAAGATCCTCGAATGATGAGGACTCACTGCTAAGTCAACTGTTGTTGGCTAAATCTTAACAGCTAAGGGTGCTCTGGATCCCGTGCTTCTGAACCTATGGTATAAGACACCATAGCGTAAGAGAAAAGTATGTGTCAGTATATAGGAATGTATTGGTACGCTAGATGAGGTATGGATGAATGCAATGGCTTACATGTATGAACAATACTAACTAAATATCATGAGACTACTGAATGAGGATATATGCATGAGTGCATAAACTATAATTGAAATCATAGTAACATAGAATACTGAATATTGAGTTCTAATAACTGGATTTCTAATTACTAAGTCTACTGATACTGATATCTGATTGACTGAGGTTGAGATAAGTCCTATCTAGTGGGTGATCTCTGAATATACTGATAATGAAGATAATTAACTGAATCTGAGATCATTCCTATCTAGCGGATGATCTCTAAATCTAATGGTACTAATACTAATACTGCTTGACTAAATATGAGATCGGTCTTATCTAGCGGGTGATCACTTGATAATACTATTGAGTGACTGTATCTAACAGTCTTGAATCTATGCTATTGAGCTGATTTCTTTTACTGAGACTGATTTTGAAGCTGAGACTGTGGGAGGTAGTCATATAAATTACATGCCCCTTCTAGATATGTTTGGGGTCCAACCTGTAATCCCAACTGTGCCACAGGTAAATACAACTTTTGTGGAGTCAGTCCTATCTAACGGGTGACCCCTGGGATCAGTCCTACCTAACGGGTGATCCGGGAGTATGTCAGTCCTTTCTAATGGGTGACATCTCATACCTATACTGGATATGTAGTTCTGGAACTTATACATTGCTTCTAGGGATCTCAGTCCTATCTAATGGGTAAGCCTCCATCCCTAGGCTCTCTCGGTGATGAATTTTACTCCCAACTGAAAGACTCTTAACTAATTCTTAGACTGTACTTACTGATTGTACTTATTAATTGAGCTGTAAGATGAGTTCACTGAGGTCCGTTGACTGACAAAATACTTTTGAGTTCTGAATTGATTACTGAACTAAAGCTAGAATGCTACTGATACTGAGATTACTTAGATTTCCTAAGTTCTGGGACTATTTGAGAGTAATACTAATCATGGCATGACTGATATTATCATGAAACTGACACTAGCTCTAGACAAGCAGCTAATTTGTCGACTATAAATACCCCCAGGACTCGATAACATAAATAATACAAGACAGGACAACTCATACATAACATAGCAATAGGCTATCATTCACAACACAATTAATGAAGCATCTCTCCAAGCACTTAGAAGTCTTAAACATGTAAATGTATAGGGAGTGCATACTATTATCTCATATTTCATCAATAAGGAATGCACATAAGTAGGAATGCATGCAACATATCATAAGTCATTCACTAAGGACTTTCAACAAACACTTGGCATGAATTAACTTATACACAATTGGGGATTTCTTGTCAACATGCTATAATGACTCTATTTCCTTCACATAAGTATTTATCAAACATATGGGGAGCATACTTCATTTAATACACCTAATTAACATGGTTACATCAATCAACATGCATCTTGAAGGGGTTTATAATGAACATCACATAAATATCACATACTAGGATCAAAACTTTGAACTTTGTAAACAAAACATGAATTAAAACTCAATAACTACATGAACTTGAATTTCAATTCACATGAATCATGAAAACTCATAAATATATAATCTTTGAATTTAGCAAAGGATTCTAGAACTTTTTGGGTGGAAGAAACCCAAGAATCAACATCTAACATACCTAGAAATCTAGATTCTTGAAGTTCTTGAAGACTCTTAGAGGGATTCTTGAGATTGCTTTTGAAACTTGAGGGCTAGGATTTTCTATTTTTAAGAGAGAATGCTTTTGTTCTTGAGGAATAGTGAAAATAAATAAGAAATTTTGGCTATTAAGGGTTTAAATCCCGTGTATAGGATGATTAGGGGCTTTAAGAAATTACCAATTGGCCCTTGAAATTAAATAACGGAATCTGAAAATCTCAATTTTTTATGCTAGCGTGACGCGGTGAAATCATGCCAGCTCACTAGAAACTGGACAATTGGGAAATTGGTTGGTGGCGAGACACGGTGAAAATCACATTACCACCTTGGTTGCAAACTGGAAAGGCACCGTGACACGGTGGAATCGCGTTAGTGCACTGGAAATTGACAATTCTAAAATTGAGCCTTGGCACGACACGCCAACATCATGAAGGCTCACTGGTTTTTGATAAATACCACTTTGGCTGACTCCGCGATGCGCTAAAGTACCAGGTAGTATGTTGTCTTACTAAAATGACTCTAACTCTTCTCTCGGGTGTCGGATTTGGGAGAATTTGGTATCGACGGAAAGCTTATTCAATTTTTCATGTGAAAAAAAAGTTAAATCTTAAAAAATTCACATAGAATAAAATATATTCATCTTTGAAGTATGATTTTTAATGTTCTAGAGATGAATTTGAACTAGGAGAAGTGTAGGGCATTACATGGAGAGAGGGAAACAATTCAAATAGAAGATGATGGAATAAGGAGGGTGTTAGCACAATCCCACCATTACTTCAGGGCAAGCTCACAAGTTATGTTACCCCCTACAAAATCAAACCCGAAACTTGCAACAACCTACATTCCAAACAAATAACACGCCAAATTTTCCAAGGCAACTTACACTATATCCCAAACCACAACCCTATAATCCACCATAATAGAATAAATCTTTTGTGGACAACAATATTTGATACCAATCTTCACTCCAAAATACATCAAATGTATCCTTACATGGTTCCCACACATCACCCCCATAAATTGCACTACAAATGTCATACCAAGACTACCAATACCAAAATCCACTCTATGATAAAATGAATGATGAGTTCAATAATGATGAATTTTAGGAGCATAGAGGTAGAGGTAGTTATGGAGCTCTAAGGGAAGGAGTATGACCTTGGGAGTTGAGGTAGGACAAAGGCATAGGTGTTCAAGAATATGGGAATAAAGGAGATAGGATGGGATACAAGGATGATAGGATGGTAAATAGAGTAATACATTTGGGGAAAGGAATTATACAAGATCGGGGCTTAAACACCATCAAGGTTACACTTCTTAAGTTCAACAAAAGTAGTAACCCCGATGAGTTATTGGAATGGAAAATTCAAAGTTAGTAGATCTTTCTAACAAATAATATCTCAGAGATGTCGAAGGAAAAGTATGGTCTCATGCAATTTAAAGGATATGCATCCACTTGGTGGGAGTCCAATAGGCGAGAAAGAGAGAGTCATCACAACTCTGAGTTACCTACGTGGCTAGAATTGATTACACTTATGGAGATGAGGTACTTGACCCCAAACTACTACTAAGAAATGATCAAGAAGGTATATATGTTGATCCAAGGTTCTAAAAGTATGGAGGAATATTACAATGAGTTTTAAAACTTGCAAATAAAGTTTAAACTTGAAGACAACTTAGAATGTATGGTGATTCAATTTATGGAAAATTTGAGGTATGATATTTTGAGACCTTTGAAGCTTAAACACTATGATACTCTCAAAGATGCCTTTAATGATGCCTCAAAGGTAGAAGTGGATTTGAAAATAAAGATCTTTCAAGGAAAAGACTTCTTCCACTTCCACATGGGATAAAAATAAAGATAATTGGAAGGTGACGGCTTCTAAAAGTCAATCTAAGGGTGTTGGTCAAGATACTCAAGTAAATATTGATTACAATTCCAAACCAAGTGATAATCCATAAGGAGGTATCTATATCAAACCTAACTTTCTTCAACCTTCTACCATCTAATGCTTTTGATGTTAAGAAAGAGGCATGTTGCTAGTGAATGTACCAATAGAAGTATGATTGTTGCACCCCAATATAGGTTTAGAATGGAGGTTGAAGAAGATGGTAATGAAAAGAGAGAGAATATAGGAGATAAAATGGAGAAAGAGGGAGATGATTTGAGGGATGAGGAAGAGAGGTTAGATGAGAGGGTGAATTTTTCTTGTTTCCTTGAGAAATAAAGACCCTTGCTTGATAATGATGGAGAATTAAGGGTGAACACCATTCTTCCATGTATTGTAAGGTTGATTATAGGATCCATTGAGAAATAAGAACTTTATCAAAAGGAGAATCTAGTTGATGCTAGGTGCAAAATCTAAGATAAGGTGTATTCTTTTATTATCACTAGTGGGAGTTGCACTAATGTGGCAAGTAGTTCCTTAGTAGAGAATATGAAAATACCAACAAGAAAGCATTCCAACCCTTACAAATTACAATGGCTCAATGAGAGTGGTGATATGAAATTCATCAAACAAGCAAGTATCTGGTTTAGTGTGGGCAAGTACAATAAGGAGTTGATTTATGATGTTGTGCCTATGTTGGCTTGTCACGTATTATTGGGAAGACCGTGGAAATTTTATAAAGATATTTTACACCATGGGAGGTTCAACAAGTATTCTTTTGTAATTGAAGGAAAGAAATTTATGGTCACACCTCTCACTCCCTTCTAAGTGAGTGAGGACTATAGGGACATGATGGAGCTTTAGGAAAGAATAAAGGTAGAATAGAAAAAAGGGTGAAGGTTCAAGTTCCACCATTGTAACAACAAAAGGAGGTGACTTGGAAAAGAACAAGAACAACATATGTATGATAGCTAAGCCAAGAAAGTGTCTCAGGGGTGTGGATGAGGAACACTTTTTAGTGTTCCTTGTCAACACCAAACTTTTGTTACATGCTAACCAAAATACTAGAACTTTGCATAGTATTGTTTCTTCTCTTTTGCAGGATTATGTTGATCTATTTTCAGAGAGGATGCCTAAGGGATTACCACCCTTGAGTGGGATTGAGCACCAAATTAATTTTGTGTCGGGTTCATAAATTCCCAATAGACTGGCCTGTAGGAGCAATCTGGAAGAGACCAATGAACCAAAAAGTCAAGTGGAAGAGCTTATTGAAAAGGGGTTGATCAGAGAGAGTTTAAGTCCTAGTGCCATACAGGTCATTCTTGTTCCTAAAAAGGATAATACTTGGAGAATGTGCATAAATTATAGAGCCATAAATAAGATTACCGTCAAGTATAGACATCTAATTACTAGGCTTAATGCTATGTTGGATGGATTGGATGTCTTAAGTGTCTTCTCAAAGATTGACCATCAAAGTGTGTACCATCAAATTCACATGAAATTGGGTAATGAGTGGAAAACGACTTTCAGAATAAAGTTTGGTTTGTATTTGGGTTGTGATCCTATTCGGGATGACCAATACTCCAAGTACTTTTATGATGTTGATGAACCATGTTCTTATTCCGTTCATAAAAAAGTTTGTGGTAGTTTATTTTGATGACATACTAGTGTAGTAAGACCATTGAGGAACATATGATCCATTTGAAATAAGTGTTTGACGTCTTTCTACAAGAGAGACTCTTTTCTAACCTTAAAAAGTATTTATTTTGTGTTAATAAAGTTGTCTTCTTGGGTTTTGTGGTAATTAAAAAAGGTATAGAGGTTGATGAAGAAAAGGTGGAGTCCATCAAATCTTGGCCAACTCCAACCAATACAATTGAGGTATGAAGTTTTCATAGTTTAGCAAGATTTTACTGGTGATCTGTGAAAGGTTTTAGTTCAATTGCTTCTAACCAAATTGATCAAAAAGGATGTACCTTTTGTATGGGGTGATGAACAAGAGAAGTCTGTTCAATCCTTGAAATCATTGTTGAGTTCCTCACCTTTACTCGAACTACACAATTTTAACAAAGTTTTTGAAACTGAGTTGATGCTTTGGGTGTTGGTATAGGTGGTGTATTGATACAAGAAGGAAATACAATATCTTACTTTATTGAAAAGATAAAGGTAGCTACTCTTAGGTATTCGACTTATGACAAGGAGTTGTATGCACTTGTGTGAGTATTGGCTCATTGGCAACACTACTTGTGGCACAGGGAATTCATAATAAGGGACGATCATTAGTCCTTGAAACATCTTAAGAGGAAATACAAGTTGAAAAAATGATATGCTAAATGGGTTGAGTTCATTTAAACCTTTCCATATGTGATCAACTACAATCAAGATAAGGAAAATATTGAAGCGGATGCGCTATCAAGAAGGTATGTGTTGGCTAATGTTTTAGCTTCTAGGATGATGGGATATGAAAGCTTGCAGGGATTCTATTCTATGAATCCCAACTTCAAAGAGGTTTTCACATATCAAGGGAAGCATGTTGATAGGTTTCAATTGGTTAATGGTTTATTATTCAAGAATGGGCAGGTTTGTATACCCATGAGTTCATAGAGAGGGTTGTTCGTTGAGAAATCTCATAATGGTGGTTTTATGGGGAATTTTGGAGTACCTAAGACACTTGAAATTCTCATGGAACAATTCTATTGGCCCAAAATAAAGCATGATATGGAGCAGATTTGTGGACAATGCCTAGATTGCAAACAAACCAAATCCAGGACTCGGGCTCAAGGTAAGTATACTCCTGTTCCTACTCCTAGTGGTCCATGGATGGATATTTCCATGGATTTTGTGTTATGCCTTCCTATAAATATGAGTGGACATAATAGCATATTTGTGGTGGTAAATAGATTTTCCAAAATGACTCATTTCATTCCATAGCATAAGTGTGATGATGGATTTTATGTTGCATTTTTGTTTTTCATTAATGTTCTTAAATTGCTTGGGGTCCCTTAAACTATTGTCAGTTATAGGAATGCCAAGTTTCTTAGTTATTTTTGGAAGAGTCTATGGGGTACAGTTGGTACCAAACTTATGTTCTCTTCTACTTTCCACCCCCAAATGGATGGGAAAACCAAAGTAGTCCACTATACTCTTGGAAGCATGCTTAGGTGTACGATTAAGGGAACTCCAACTTTTTTGGAAGACCGTTTACCCATGATTGAGTTTGCATATAATTGGTCTTTTCACTCTTCTATTGGAATGTCCCCATTTGAAGCATATTATGGCTTTAAGCCTTTGTTTTTATTAACCGTGACTCCTTTTTCTAGCCATGTTGTTGTGAGTTTAGATGTCAAGCAAAGATCAAGAGAGATGATTAAAATCCATTCAAAGGTCAAAGAGACCATTGACAAAAGTAATTAACAAGTGGCCAATAAGAAAAATCATGGGAGAAAGGAGGTGATCTTCAATACGAAAGATAGGGTATGGGTCTACTTACAGAAAGAAAGGTTCCCACATATCTGAAAGGGAAAGCTAAGTCCAAGGAGTGATAGGCCTTTTAAAGTGCTTAAGCGAATCAATGATAATGCCTACATGATTGACTTGCCAAGTGAGTATAATGTTCATAATATTTTCAATGTTAGTGATCTTTATCCTTGTGTTGTAGGTGAAAAATTCGATTTAAGGATGAATACTTTTCAAGAAAAGGAGGGTGATACCAGCATGGATCCTTTAAAACCATTCACTCATAGTATAGCAAAAGAGCTTCAAGATCTTCAAAACATGTTTGCGAGAAACGGGGATATAGAGGAACTTGAAGGGTATCAAAGAAACACGTTCAACTTATGGAAGGTGAATCAATGTGAAGAAGGAGAAGAGAAGGGGATAAGTTTGCAAATAGACACTTCGTAAATTCAATGATTCATTAAAGAGAAGAGAGACAAAGAAAACCTTTGTTCGTTAAGGGCATATTTGTAAAAACAAATTGTCATTTTTTTCTTAGTATAAATAGGACATTTTCTTATTTTTCATGGGAGTTTTTGATGAATATTGATTGAAATTTGTGGTTCATTCTTAGTGAGTTTTTAGTAAGTATTTAGTCTTGGTGAACTCTCAAAATTATTAGTGAACTTATTTTCTTGACTAATTGAAGGTTATCTATTTGTGGTTAATTTGATTTTCCTTTGATTTGTTGAGTCGAGTTGATTTTAAGTTGTTGAAATCAATTGGGAGATATGGGTTTTAGCCGGTTTTTGCCCGTAGTTTCAACATCTTGAATATTAACCCACATCATTTTCTTTCTTATTTTCCTTCTCATCTTTGACCCCTATCACATACTCAGTATATTCAAAGTACTGATCGCATAATTTCTTTGAGCTATATTATCTTATAATATAGGTTCGGACACTAAGTATTCTAATCGTTCCTAGTATGACCCCTTACTGTATCAACAACAAAAATTTTGGTGAGTCCTCATCATGTGAGGACAAAAGTTATCATTTTATTTCATTTTGTCTTTTTAATTCCTAGTTCTCAAAAAATTAGAGTTGGTTGGGGGCTTGTTCCAACAACTCATCTTTGTAGAGAATTTTCAGACTTATAATTAGTTGTTAACCTTATGATCTTACACTTCATTATTTATGATTTGTTTCTCTTGATATTCATTATACTATTCAGTTTAGCTTCTGCTTAAGCATTGTTATTATTAGTTATTATCTATATACTTAGTCTTTTTCCAGGCCATGGGTTAGCTTTAAGTCACTTGTGATTCTAAGCATCGCGTAATGACTAAGGGGTAGTCTCGAGTCGTAACATTGATGAATCCACTATAGATTCTGCAAAAGGTGATTGAATAGGGAAAGATAGATAATCCTAATGGCCATAACTCCTAGAGTAAGAACCACTGAAGTTACCCGCATTCTAGGATTTCTTTGCTACAACTTTATCCTAGCCAATATGTTTGACTCTTTTTTCTTTCTTCACTTGATCAACAACATCATTAAATGTCTTTCTAGAAGAAGTAATCTACATAGACAAAACTTGCAAATCAATGTTCAAACATTTCATAGAAGACATATCTTCTCTTCTTTGGTACGTAGCAACTGAGTAGCATAATGGGAAAATGCATAAAACTTAGCCTTATAGGCTACAAAATACATACTACCCTGCAGAAGGTCTTAAGAATCATCCTTATACTAATTATGAGAGTATGGGGTACATATATTTTGAAAAATAGAGTAGAATTGAGTCCATGTTAATGGAGGTAAAGCTAGAGATCGACATTTCACATTTAGCTCTCTACCACTTCTTGGCATCACCATGTAGTTATAAGGTTACAAACTCAACTCCTATTGTTCCACAATACCCTTTTTATGTAAACTTTCTTAACAATTAATTATGAACTCGAATACATCCTCTATCTTATAACCAATAAAAGTAGGAGATTTTATCTTTAAAAATTTAGTCAACACATCATGATCAGTCCCAAACATGATAGGACTTAACACCGAATGAGAAAAATCTCAGACATTGAGGCCTTAACTATCATAGAAACAAGAGTAGAAGTAGGATGAACACTTGGAAATTGATAAGAAGGTGTTGCATGTGTGGTCTGTACTATCCATCCCACTCAAAAAAGCAAGAACCTACTAAATCACCTCAGATGATATCGGTGGAGGAGCTGCACCTACGAAAATATTAACTACCTCATTTTATTCCAAAACTTCCTCATTCATGTCCTTATTATGATAAACCTAGGGTGGGGAGGTGTCTCATTTCTTTGATAGGCCAAATTTGTTGCTTCCCGAGCTCTACCCCTGGTGAGTGTTGCTCTACCTTTCCCTTTTTCCCTACCTCTTCCTATTCCTCAGACAATTGGTTCTATAGCTAGAGCTGTTGGTGCAGGAACTACTTCTCTAGCTCCATTGGCTCTCATGTTCAATATTTATAAATTAAATACTAAAGGGGTCATATACCAATTTGGATTGCTAGATAATAATTAGAATCAGGCTATAGAATGAAAGAAGAAAGAAGTGATAGTTTTCTAAATCTTATAGTCTCTAAAAAATAAGTGAAAACTTCTATGTACCATTCTACAAGAGTCAACTGGACCCATTTTGGGTGCAACGAGATCAACTAACCTAGGGATCTGATACAAACCTTTGTCATGACCCAGACCAATTGTGAATGGAACCCACGCTATCCTTACGATGAGAGAACATTGTTTTATCCTAATTACTGAACACCAACACTTAACAAATTTTAAAAGTGAAATAGAAATTCCATTAATAAAAATAATATTTTTAAAATATTCTAACAATAGTATCAATTGTGGAAAATATATGAATGTCTTAAGACCCCCAAGAACTAAAAGTCATTCTACAAAAAGCACTAAAGGATATCAATAATGGGTTCAACCCACAAATATTATGGAAAGTATCCATGTCTGAAATAAGTGTACAAAACTAAAGAGACATGACTCATAGTTACCCGGAAGATGTAGCTTTCAATTAAGTCAATATATGCATCATGATACAAAGTTGGGTCTTAATGTAGTCACTGAAAGATGATCTGTACTCAATATGAAAAAGAGTACAGGTAGTATCAGTACAAAGCAATTATGTACTATTAGGGTCATTGACCAACCCGAAATAATAAATATGAATGAATAAATAAATATAACCTTGTAAATAAGTACAACCCTGAATACTTAATAATTGTATTTACATCAATTATGTTTCCAATAAGCTATTTACAACAACAACAACTGAATGTAACAAGAGTGAGTCAATATAGACAACATACCAAGTCAAGACCATGACTACCAACTATATGACAAGTTAAGAAACCATAACTAACAATAATAGATTTCCACATTCTCTCAATTACTTCTTAAATAGACATTAGTAGAAATTATACCTTTCAATCATGTCAATAACCCAAACCACACAAGGATCTAATATAAGAATAATAATATCCACTAGTTCACATAAGGAGCCAATTATATATCAATTAATAACAAACCCAATCCACTCAAGGAACTGTCAAACTCACCAATCCTTGTACATAAATAAGAAGGATCATATGGTCACCCACTAGCTATAACCTGCAGGGGACAAGCTCGGTTCATATACAAAATATCCCAAACATCTTATGTCTGCCACCCTTATCCTAAATATCACCCTTAATATAATATACCATTATACTCCCTCAATTTCACCAAATCTGTGATGATGGTCATTATTAGTTTATCTCATAATAACAACTGATATCATAACAAGTACAATTATAATGAGAATAACAATGCACAATCACACTTGTACAACAAATAAGCCTTTAATACAATCTCATAAATGTGATTAGACACTTAAGACATTATTCAACAATTACACTTGTTAAACATGCAAAGTAAAAAGTACACAAAGAGATAGTTGATATATATACATAAACCAAATTGAGTTTTCAACTACATTTAACCATCAACAACATCAATCTAAGCTTTGTACTACTCTAACAAACTTGAGCCTTACCTTTTCTTGCAATATTAGCTTGGTTGTGGTATAGAAATAACAATCTAATCATGATTCATATAATTAACAAAAACATTCAAGGATTACAACTAAATCCCATTACACCAAAGTCAAATTCATGATCATTCTTTTAATCTAAGGTTTTCTATCACTATTCTACTTTAATTCTACTAATTTGATATTTATAGGGATAGATTCTAGATATGTAACCTTAGTTCATTTATTTATAATCAATCCCAAAGAATTTCAACCAAAACAACCAAATTGCGTTACAAATTCCACCTAGGTCAAGGTCAATCCTTCCCCATATCTAAATACTAGTGATTCAAAGGTTACTTCTTTGAAAAAATAGTTAGAAGGATGAAATTACTTACCTTAACAAATAAAATTGGTGGAAAATCAAGGAAAACTACCCCAACTTGACTTCTCCACCCCTTGAATATATTTGGAGTAAAAAGTAAGTATTTGGGATATTTTATACATTAATTAAGAATTATCCTGCTATAGTGGGACAACTCCCACAATAGTATATCACTATAGCAGGCACACCCACTATGATGGGATTGATCAACTTTGACTACCACTATAGTGAGAATATTATCACTATAGTATGTCAGTGGTAGCGGCCTTCCTCCTATTATAGCAGCCTAGATGGAGGTAAAATGTCATTATACCCCTAAAATTTGCTTATTTCACAACAAACGTCTAGATATTAACATCCTAAACTATTCCATTTATGTCAATTTAGATAATGAGGGTTTTACTAACCTAAACTTTTAATCTATTCCTTTTTTCCTTAGTTATAAAATAATCTTAAACCACTTAACCATTGAGTAATCCATTTCATGATCATCGTAGACCATCCCACACTTGGATTTCATTCAAGACTATCCTAGCCTGAAACTTCTAACTCTTTATCCAGGGAGAATTTTAATAAAAATTTTGGCCTTCTAAACTTTATCATAACATAAAAAGTGTCATTATAGTTAGACATGACACCAAGCCTATTTATTTTTCACCTTATAATATGGCCTCAAATTAGTTGAAGGAATTAAAAGAATGCTTGCAGAATTTATTGATAAAAGGGTTTCTTAGATTGAGTATTTCTCCTTGGGGTGATCCTGTCTTGTTCTTGAAGAAGAAAGTTAGGACTATGTGCAACCGACTGTTGAATAAAGTGAATATTAAGAATTAGTATCTTTTCTCATGTATCAATAATTTATTTGATCATCTTCAAGGTGCGAAAATATTTTCTAAGATCGATTTGTGGTCTGGTACCAAAATTGAAGATTGGTGTTTTAAATATTTGGAAGATGGTTTTTAAGACACGATATTTCCACTATGAGTTCTTAATTATTTTTTTGACTGCTAACACCCAAGCGATATTTATTAAGTTGACGAATAGGGTGTTTTGACCTTAGCATGATTCTTTTATAATTGTTTTCATTGATGATATCTTAGTTTATTCCAAGAATGAGGCTGCACATGTGAGACATTTGGGGGACGTAATTTAAAAATAGAGAGATTGGCATTTTTATGCCAAGTTCTCTAAGTGTGTGCTGTAATTTAAAAATTGAGAAATGACCATTTATATGTCAAGTTCTCTAAGTGCGAGTTTTGGTTGGATTCTATTTTTTCTTGAGGGAGCCATGGGTTTCACCGTGTTTTCAAGCATAGAGAGTTGTTAACATTGGCTCTTATCTTTACTTTTCTTGAGGGAGGCATGGGTTTCATTATGTTTTTAATACTTTTAGGGTTTGCTTGGGTGGTGTGTTGGTGTAGAAAGGTATGGTGATAGCCTATGCTTCTAGATGGTTAAAAGTTCCTGAGAAAAACTACCCTACTCATGATTTAGAGTTAGCTGATGTTTGTTTGTTTTAAAATTATGGCATCACTATTTGTATGGGGTTCATTGAGAGATTTTATTCAATTATCATAGCCTTCAGTACTTTTTCAATTAGTGAGATCTTTATATAACATAACACAGGTGGTTGGAGTTAATTAAGGATTATGACCTCGCTACTTATTATCATTTAGGCAAGTCTAATATGGCTTCAGATACTTTGAGTTGAAAGGTGGCGATATAGGGAGTTTGTCTTATCTTTTGGTAAATGAGCGACCTCTATACTTAGACATTTAGAGTTTGTCTAACCAGCTCATTCAACTTGATATTTTAGAACCTGAACATGTTTTGACATATATTAAAGCTAGATATATTAATGGAGTAGATTTGAAATTGATAGTTTGATAATGCTAAGTTGAGAATAATTTATGATAAAGTGTTTAACTATCCAGGAGTAGAAAGAATGTCTTGATCCCGAGGGTATGTTAAGGATTAATAGTTATGTTTGTTTACCAAGGGTTTGTTGTTGGAATAGACTAATCTTGAAGGAGACTCATTGTTGGAGGTATTCTATTTATTCTGGTGCAGCTAAAATGTATCATATTTCATGACTTGAAGCAATACTATTATGGGTACGAGATAAAGAAAGACATTGCAGAGTTTGTGGCTAAGTGTTTGAATTTTCAATAAGAATGAGTCTTTATCACTAAATTATAATTATGGGTAATGAATCGTGATGATGGACTCATGGTCATAACAATGAAGGATGAGGTTTTTGATGCTCAGGTCACAAGTCTAGGCAAAGACTCATGATTAGTCATCATGAGTCATTAGCCAAGCCTGACAACTGCCTCTTATTTTTCCTACGTATTCTAATTAGGGTCTTTTTGGTCTTTTCCTCTATTTACACTTTACCCACAGCTTAAAAATAATTTAAAGTCCCCTTTAACATCAGTTATCAAATCAAAAATGCTACTTTCTCTTTTTTAACTCTCAAGGCAAGAAAATACTAGGGTCTTATAAGGGAATCAATATTCAAGCTCCAACCATCGACTTACTTTCAATTTCTTGCATATTTCAGGCATGTCTCTCACCCCTAAATGTGTATTTATAATTTTGGAATAAATTGGCTTAATATTCATATGATTTCATTATTGGGTTTGAAATTGGGTTGAGGTACTTTGATGGTGATTACTTGAATTTCCTTTCACTTGTTTTAAATATGCTATTCATGCTTTAATTGACGTTTTTGAGACTGAATGGGTGTATGGTTTTATGTATTTGAATAAGCAGCATGGTTTTCCCTAAATCATTGATTTTTGTCTTGGTAATGGCATTAACCTTAAGAAACCTTCATAACTTTGGTTTTGAATATGGAATTTGCATAATTTAACTTAATTTTGGAACCTTGCATTGCATAAAAGGATAATGGATAATTAAAACGGTTTTGGAAGGCCTTGATGGCAAGGGTTTGGATTTTTAAATGGAACTTGAGATTCTAATGATTAATTGGGTTGGTATGGTATAATTATGTATAAGATTGTAAGAATAATTAGAATGATGATACCATGTCAGTAAATGCCTTAATTAATGACTCCTGCATTATTGGCTGGATTTATGTGAAAACTATTTTAATTTGGGCTAAAAGGGGATTGTGTAGCTCACAGTAAAAGTGGAGGTCCCGAGTGGACCAACACTAGAAACCACATTTGTCAGCATGGGGTTCTATATAACCGTGTGCATGGTACATACTATATATATTTTGGAATGGCTATCTCCTTGGTGTGTTTAGCCTTTTCTTTAAATTTTCTCAGTTCATGCAGTTAATACACACTAAGGCTCTATCAGCAGGGAGAGCTGAACCCGTATTGCACGTGGGTACCTTAGGACGAAGCGAGCTACACAATTTACGTCTATGGTTTAAACTCTCATGGTCATGACCCTTTACCCTATCCCGACATCCTATATGTGTATATATGAATGTGTCCATGTGGTTTTGACCAATTTTGGACATGACATTATTTTATCACTTTTCCTTAGTTACATGCCAGTGCTTATCGCACTGACTGTCCTTGGACGTTGCATCATTTCATAATGTAGGGTCCTAGGGTTTTTATATTACTCATGTATATTTTTAGATGGTGTGATAAGTCAGTTGCGTTGCTGTGAAATGGTGAGCCTCCATTTTTTAGAAACCCCTGATATTTCATTAGGTTTCTTTTAAGATTTAGGAATTATAACTTTTATTTGTCATGGTGGGGGCCATGTCCCGACCTAGTTTGGTATTCTTGTTGTAGACGCTTTAGTGGGCAAGTGTAGGTTGGCTGCTCATTTTGACTCTTAGTTCTCTTTGGTTTATCTATTCTTCTTTTCATTATGTTTAGTGGTCTTCTGATGTATTCTTTTATTGTACTCTGGATGTTAGGCTAAGGGGGTGGTCTCCGGCCCATGGTGGGCTTGAGATACCCATCACAACCAGGCCCTGGTTCAGGTCATGACAAGCTTGGTATCAGAGCATGGTTCAGGGTCACTGGATGTCCTCATAGGCGTGTCTAGTAGAGTCCCTTTTATTGGTATGTTATGTGCCCTACATATATGGGAGAGAGGCTACTAGAAATTTAGGAATGTTTCCCTTTCTTGTGTTCTATTTCGGACTAGAGAGTCTAGTGATGTGAAACTTTATAATTCCTAGTTTTCTAGCAATTAAGATCATGCCTCCCCAAAGATTTGATATATTCAGAAACTCTACATGAACCTCTGTCCCACCCGAGGAAAATATGGAGAGGACCGCTGTCACGACTCAAACTAGGGCCTGGCCGTGATGGGTATCTCAAGCCTACCATGGACCGAAAACCACCCCCATATCCTAAACTCATTAACATAAAATAGTAATAATTATACAGAAGCTAACAGAACAGAAATAAGAAGATGAATAAATGACTCAATGAAGCTAAAATTCAAAACAGTAACCAACTAACCCACATTATCTATAACAACCTCAAAAACTGGAATACCAAGTCAGGGCATGCCCCTGACTATGACCAAAAGAATCCAAAAGTACTGAGTCAAAATAAAAGAATATGGAAATGATAATGCCTTCCGAAGGATGGTGACTCACTGCTTCACAGCTACTCAACGAACATGCTAATCCACCTAACACTACACAGGGGTAAAGGAAGTGTCTTTGGACCCTACATTATGAAATAATGTAGCATCCTAGGATGGTTAATAGGATAAGCACTGGCATGTAACTCAGGATAGGAATGAAATAATGTCATGTACAAAACCAAACTAAACCATATACACACATTGTATATCCATATATATAATATGCCGGGATAGGGAATAAAGGTTAAGCATGGATTTAAAATCATTATCCTAGGCTGTGTAGCCCTAACCATCCTAAGGGCGCCTATGTGATATATAGATTTATCTCCCCCAACTAAAAGGGACCCAGTGCATTTTAGTTGCATCAATTGAAGAAATCTGAGGAAAGGCCAAAACCATCGAGGCTCTAACCATTCCAAGAAAATATATATAATATGTGAACTATGCACACGGCCATAAAAGACCCCCACACAGGGAAAATATGATTTCCAGTATCGGTCCCATGGCACCTCCACCTTCCATGGTGAGCTACACAACCCCCTTTAAGCCCAAATTAAAACCATTTAAACACATTTACATCCATTAACCAAGGAGTCCTTTAATTAGGCATTTACTGTTGGTACCGTCTTACCAAATAAAGTTAACCTTGCAAGCCAATTCCATTATGGCATACCGAAACAAATTAGCCAAATTGACTCCAAAGTTTCCAATTTAAATCCAATCTATGGCCACCAAGGCCTATCAAAACCAATTTATGTTCCATTTACCTTTATGCAATGCAAGGTTTGAAAAGTGAAGTAGATTATGTATATATCCATATTTCAAAATCAATTTCACAAGTTGGGTTGAGGTTAAAGACATTTCCAATCCATTGAACCATAAAATTTAGGGAAACCCATGTTCCCTATCCCAATTCCTATACCCATGCACTTATTTAGTTCAAATTCATGAGAATAAAGGATAAACAACCAGTTCAAAACCCTGAGAACTCAATTCAAGTAACAACTATTCTAAATCTCTAAACCCAAATTCAAAACCCAACAATTAAACCACATGGACAATGATTAAACATATGATTTTGCATAAAATTAATTTAAGGAAAAGATACATGCCTTAAACTCACAAGAATTTGTAATCAATTTGAAGTTTGGATCCTGGATGATGAATGCATAGTGAAACACTTGAATGTTCTTGGATTGTGTTTGAGAGTGAAATAGGGAATTTGACCTTTGAAAACTGATGTGAATGGGATATTTTATGTTTAAAAGTCGTGAAAAATGTGAAAAGACCAAAATACCCTCACCTTTAAGTAAAAAAACAAGACTGGACAAAAATTGCACCTTGGCATAGCACACCAATATCACAGAGGGTATCCTCTATGACTCGGCGATAACGTAGAGGTCCGTTGCCTCAAAATTTCAAAATAGCCCCCAACCCTTCAGGAATTAGTTTCCCTATCGGGAGAAATTCTAAGAAGTTCACCTGGAAACACTTCAGGAAACTGATTAACTATAGGGATAAATTGTAAAGAAAGACTTTCAGAGTTATAATCCTTAACCCAAACCAAATGATATAGATACCTTTTTGAGATCAACTTATGAGCTCTAAGATAGGAAATAAACCTCCATTTGGGTACCAAGTAACTTCTCTCCCATTCAATTACTGGTTCATTAAGAATTGAAAATTGACCTTTTAGGTCCTACAATTCGAAGAAGAATAGCATAAATGAAGCCAGGCCATCCCCAAGATCACATCAAAATCTACCATATCCAGATCTATCTGATCCACCAATGTCTCTCTACGAAAGATGACACTACACAACCCCTATAGATTTTTCTAGCAACTATGGAATCACCTATCAGGGTAGACAAAGAAAAGGGGTTCGAAATACTTTTGATACCAAAACCAAAATGCACAACCATATAAGGGGTCACATATGAGAGGGTAAACCCTAGATCAAGTAAATAATACATATCATAAGAGAAGAGTTGTAACATACCAATAGCAATATATGGAGATGCCTCAGATTCTTGGTGAGTAGCAAGTGAATAGAGGAGATTCCGACCAATATCGATACCAAAAGTAGCACTCTTTGGTGCAGGAACTGAAGATGTGGCAACTGAAACTTTATTGGCTCTACTGGTAACCTTGGCTGAAGGACAATCTCACTGCACGTGACGTAGATGGCAATAATTATAGCCACCAATTTCTCCCTTCCTTACAATAACCATGATAAATAAAGATAAGGTGGGGCTGACTGAGCCTAACTATCCTAAGACTGGGCAACCTGTTCCTTAGAGCCACTGCTAGCCTGAGAATGAATATTTCCCAAAGGCTTAGGATAATAAGCACTTGAAGAAAAATAAGAATTGCCCAGTTATTCTTCTTGTTCCACTATCTACCATCTCTCCTATTATTTTGCTAACCCCCACTCTACTCTGAATATCTAAACTTCTTATTTTTTCTCTCTTCAATCTCAGCCTATTTTTTCTTTTCATCATCTATTTGCTGTATATAAACCACAAGTCTGGAGATGTCCATATCATTATTCAATATTATAGCCTTTCACTCCAATACCAAGTCTCGAGATAACCCAAAATCAAAATTCCTCAACTTGGATCTCTGGCTAGACACCAACTCAGGAGTATATCGAGACAACTACTAAAATTTTAGTACATACTTCTTCACTCTCATCTTACCCTATTTCAAATTAACAAACTCCTCAGCCTTAGCTTTCCTCAGATCATGAGGAAAGAAATGATCAAGAAAGGCACTCAAAAACTCATCCCATTATGAAAGATCTACATTATCACCCCTCAATAACTCCCACTCCTCATACCACTGATAAGCTACATCTTTTAGCTGATATGCAACAAACTTTACACCTTCAGAATTAGTAGCATGTATCACTCTAAAACTCTTTTCCATCTCATTAATTAACCCTTGAGGATTCTCCTCAACCTTAGATCCTGTTAAAGTTAGGGGATTTAACCTCATGAAATGGCCAACTTAAGTAACCTCAGATGAAGGAACAACAGAATCAACACAACCAGACTGATGAGACTGAGATGTCACAAACTGAGTAAGCAAATATATAGATCGACAAAACTTCACATTAAAGATGTCCCCCTAAGGTGGATGATCATAAGTATCACCACCATGATAATCCCAAGAAGGACTAGTAGGGTCAGGTAGAACTCCACATGGGGCAGCATAATCAGGAGCTGGGACCTTAGATCTGGTCTATACTCTACACACAGGGCGAGTCCCCTCCATATTGTCCTTAGGTAGGACAGAGTTTCCAACTAATTTTTAATAAACATCATATCTTCGGAGAGGCATGATTAGAATATGAGAAGTCCAGGAGCTAGAGAAGTTCCATAACACAAAACTTTATATCCCAAAATAGAACACAAGAAAGGAAAACATTCCTAAATGCCTCGTAGCCTTCTCTTTATAAGTGTGATATGCTACATACCCATAAAAAGTACTCTACATGACACAGCTTTGTGGACACCCAATGAATCTAACTAGTGCATTGATATCAAGCTTTTCATGATACGAACCAGGTCCTAGCCATGATGGGTATCTCAAGCCTACCACGGATCAGAGACTACCTTTATTGCTTAAACTTATGAACATAATATAATAATAATAACAATGTGGAATCCAACTGAAAAGAAATAAGAAGATGAATAAAAAACTTAATAAAGATAAAACTCAAAAGAATAACCAACTAATCCACATCTGTCCATAATAGCCTCTAAAACTAGAATACTAAAGGAAGTTGGTACATGCCCCTGACTATGATCAAAAGAATCCAAATGTACTAAGTCAAAATAAAATAATATGGAAATGATAAGTCCTTCCAAAGGATGGAGGCTCACCACTTCACAGCTACTCGACGAATGTGCTAATCCACCTAATGCTACACAGGGGTAAAAAAATGTCTTTGGATCCTACATTATGAAACAATATAGTATCCTAGGATGGTCAGTGGGAGAAGCACTAACATGTAACTCAGGATAAAGATAAAATCATGCCATGTCTAAAACCAAACTAAACTACAGGCACACATTGTATATTCAAATATAAGATTCTGGGATAGAGGAAAAGGTTTAAGCATGAGATTTAAAATGATTATCCTAAACTATGTATCTCTAACCGTCCTAAGGGAACCTACGAGCTATTTGGGTTCAGCTCTTCCTATTGAAAGGGCCTAGTGTATGTTAGCCGTACGAACCAAAGAAACTCGAGAAAGGGCCAAATCCACCGAAGCTTCAACTATTTCAAAAATATCTATATAATGTGTGAACTATGCACATGACCATAAAGACCCCCACTCCGGCAAACGTGGATTCCAGTATTGGTCCCACCGAGACCTTCATCTTCTATGGTGAGCTACACAACTCCCTTTAAGCCTAAATTAAAACCATTTACACATATTTCCATCCATCAAACAAGGAGTCTTTTAATTGGCATTTACTGTTAGTATCGTAATACCAAATAAAGTTAAGCTTGCAAGCCATTTTCATTATGCCATTACAAAACCAATTAGCCAAAATATCTCTAACATTTCTAATTTAATACCAATTTTTGGCCACCAAGGCCTTTCAAAACAAATTTTTGTTCCATTTACCTTTTATGCAGTGCAAGGTTTTAAAAGTGAAGTAGATTATGTATATGTCCATGTTTTAGAACCAATTTTACAAGTTGGGTTAATGTTGAAGCCAATTCTAAATCATTGAACCATAAAATTAGGGGAAACCCATGTTCCCCATCCTAACTCCCACACCCATGCATTTATTTAGTTCAAAATCATGAGAATAAATCATAAATAGTAAATTCAAAATCGTATGAACTCAATTCGTGTAAAAACCATTCCAATTCTCTCAACCCATATTCAAAACCCAACAACTAAACCACATGGACAATAATTAAAACACATTTTTTTGTATAAAATTAATTTAGGGAAGAGATACATGCCTGAAAAACATAATAATTTGTAATCAATTTAAAGTTTGGAGCCTGGATTATGAATGGATACACAAACCCTTGAATGTTGTTGGGTTTTGTGTTTGAGAGTGAAATAAGGGGATTTCATCTTTGAAAACTAATATGAGTGGTACTATTTTACGTTTAAAAATCGTGGAAAAAGTGAAAAAAAACAAAAAACCCTCACCCTTAAGTTTTAAAAAATAAGATCGGAAAAAAACTACACTTTAGTGTGGCACGCCAATATTGCAGAGGTTTAAACTCTGTGCCATACAAAAATATCACAGAGGGTAACCTCCATGACACCGTGATAACATAGAGGCTCACTTTATTAAAGTTCAAAAATAGCCCTGAACCTTTCTCAAGAATTTTAAATCTTTTCTAAATTACCCTTTTAACATTCCTAAATATAAATCAAGTTAAAAATTGATATTACAAACACGAGAAGGTCAAAAATAAATCAATTAAAATTTTAAGTGTGTTACAACTACCTTGTTTATAGAGTGCATACCTAGTCTAGGGTCCATGCTCCTGATTGTACTACTCCACGTGGGGCTCGATCGATCCCTACTAGACCTTCTTAGCCTTCCCTGACTAGTGATATTTATTATTAGACACCTCATAGAGATATATCTAATGCGGAGTTCTGTCAATCTATTCATATGATTGCTCAATTAATGGCATCACAATCTCGTCAGTCTGGTCCTGCTGCTATTGCATCTGAGGTCACTCGTGTTGGCCAGTTTTTTAGGTTAAATCTCTCAACCTTTATAGGCTATATGGTTGAAGAGGATCCTCAATGGTTTATTTATGAGATGGAAAAGATTTTTTCGGTGATGTAAATATTGACTGTGAAGGTGTCGAGTTTGTTAATTATTAGTTGAAGGATATGGCTTACTAGTAGTATAAGGAATGGGAATAAATGAGGGGTGATAATGATGAGCAGGCAGTGTGGAATGAGTTTTTAGGTGCCTTTATTTATCACTTCTTTCCTCAGTAGTGGAGAGAAGATAAGGCTGAAGAGTTTGTGAACTTGAAGCATGGCAATATGAGTGTGAAGGAACATGCTCTGAAATTTCAGCAGTTGTCTTGTTATGCCCTGGAGTTAATGTCTAACATGAGATCCAAAATGAGAAAGTTTACTTTTGGGTTGTCTCGTGATTGGTGTTAGAGTGTAAGGCTACAATGTTGAACAATTATATGGAAATATACAAGTTGGTGGTTTATATGCATTAGGTAGAGGATGAGAAAAAAACATGTAAAGATACGAGAGAGGCAGAGCAAGAAGTCTAGATATTCAGAGCAGGGTACATGTTAGCAAAACAATAAGAGAGATAGTAAAAAGTGGATGAAGAAGAAGAATTAAGGAAATTCTTATTCGACAGCTAGTGCTTCCTATCCTAAGACTTCTAGTGATTGTTGTTTTCAGATTAGCAGTTGTCTTAAGGCAGAGATTGCCCAATCTTAGGCCAATGGAGCTCAGTTAACCCCACCTTATCCTTCTTGCCAATTTTATGGGCAGCTTTACCATGGTTATTATGAGGAAGAGAGAAATTGGTATTTTAATTATGGTCAACTTAGTCATATGCAGCGATATTATCCCTCAGACAAAGTTAACACTAGAGCTAATAAGGTTTTGATTGCCACTTCTTTAGCTCCTACACCTAAGGGCGCTACTTCTAGTATCAGCACTGGTTAGAATCATCTCTATACACTTGCCACTCTCCAATCTGAGGTATCCCCAAATGTTGTTACTGGTATATTATAGCTCTTTTTTCATGATGTTTATTATTTGAAAGATTTGGGTTATACCCTTTCTTATATGGCCCCTTATTCCACTATACACTTTGGTTTTGGTACTGAAAATATTTTTAACCTCTTTTTTTATTTCTATACGGGTGATTCCATTGTTGCTATAAAAATCTATAGGGGTTGTGTGGTGTCCATCTTTCATAGGAATACATTGATAGATTTGATAGAGCTTGATGTGGTGGATTTTGATGTAATCTTAGGGATATATTAGATCCATTTGTGCTATGCTTCTCTAGATTGTAGGACCCAAAATGTCAGTTTCTAATTTCCTAATGAACCGATGATTGAATGGGAGGGGAGTTCCTTTGTGCCCAAAGAGTGATTTATTTCCTATCTTATAGCTCAAAATTTAATTTCCAAAGGGTGTATGTATCAGCTAGTTTGGGTTAAAGATTCTTACTCTTAGAGTCCTTATTTGCAATCTGTCCTTGTGGTTAATGAATTTCCTAAAGTGTTACCCGATGATCTTCCTAGAATTCTTCTTTATAGGAAAGTATATTTTGGGATTGATCTTTTACTGGATACCCATCCTATTTCCATTCCTCCTTATAGGATAGCCCTAATTAAACTAAAAGAATTAAAGGAGCAACTAAAGGATCTTCTTGATAAGGTCTTTATTCATCCTAGTGTTTCTTCGTGGAGTGCTCCTATACTTATTGTGTGAAAGAATTTTGGGTCTCTCTAGATATGTATAGATTATCGTTAGTTGAAAAAGGTTACAGTGAATTAAGTATCCTCTTCCTAGGATTGATGACCTTTTTGACCAGCTTCAAGGTTCTAGGTCTTTTTCTATGATTGACCTTCGTTCAAGCTATCATCAACTAAAAATTAGGGAGGTTAATATTCCCAAGACTACTTTTCGAACTTGGTATGGTCATTATTAGTTCTTAGTTATGTCAATTGGGTTGACTAACACTCCAAATACTTTTATGGATCTTATGAATTAGGTGTTTAGGTAGTTCTTGGATTTGTTTGTTATTATCTTCATTGATGACATCTTGGTGTACTCTAAGAGTGAGGAAAATCATGCCAATCACCTCCAAATCATGTTTCAAACTCTTAAGAACCAAGAATTGTATGTAAAATTTTCTGAATATGAGTTTTGGCTAAGTGTTGTGACATTTCTTGGGCATGTTGTTTCTAGTAAGGGGATAAAGGTGTATCCACAGAAGGATAAGGCAGTTAAGAAGTGTCCTAGACCCACGACTCCAACTGACATTAGGGGTTTCCCAGGCCTGGCCGAGTATTATAGGAGGTTTGTGGAGAGATTCTCATCTATTATTGCTCAGATGACAAAGTTAACTCAGAAAAAGGTTAACTTTTTATGGACCGATGCTTGTGAGAGTGGTTTTGAGAAATTGAAGGATAAGTTGACTTCTGCTCCGATTTTGACCCTACCCGAGGATACTGATGGGTTTGTTGTATATTGTGATGCATACCGTATGGGTCTAGATTATGTTATGATACAACATGGTAAGGTTGTGTCCTATGCTTCCAGGCAGCTTAGGGTTCACAAGATAAATTTCCTGACTCATGATCTAGAGTTGGTAATTTTGGTCTTTGCTTTGAAAATTTGGAACCATTATCTATATGAGGTGCATGTGGATATCTATTCAAACTATAAGAGATTGCAATATGTATTTATGAAGAAAGAATTAAATTTTAGGCAGAGACAGTGGCTTGAATGTCTTAAGGATTAAATCACAAGAAGATTGTGTGTTCTCGATATACAGTTCATTGGGGTTCAACCAAGATGTACCATAACTTGAAGGAAATCTACTAGTGGAATAATATAAATAGGTATATAGCAAATTTTATGGCTAGGTGTATGGTCTATTAGCAAGTCAAGGTTAAACATTTGAGGCCTGGTGGAATGTCCCAGATATAGAGTTGCCCATGTAAAAGTGGGAGATAATCAACATGGATTTCAGTACGGGTCTTCCACGGTCTCGTAATCAGTATGATTCTATTTGGGTCATTGTGGATAGAATGACTAAGTCTTCTCATTTTTTTCTTGTGAGGACTAATTACTTAGGAGAGTATTATTCTAGGTTGTTCATTCAGGAGATGATTAAGTAGCATGGAGCACCTCTGTCCATTATTTTATACCAAGGTACGTAATTTTTTGCTCACTTCCAACACTTGTTTTAAAAAGTTTTGGGCACTCGAGTGAACTTTAGTACCAATTTCCACTCTCAAATGGATGGACAAGTGGAACACACTAATTATACTTTATAGGCTATGCTAAGGGCTTGTGTGATTGATTTTAAAGGAAGTTGGGTTGATCATTTTCCTCTTATTGACTTTTCTTAAAATAATAGTTATCACTCTAACATCGAAGTAGCTCCCAATGGTAGGAGGTATAGGTCTTCTATTGGGTGGTTTGAGGTTGGTGGTACTAGGTTGTTTGGTCCTAACATGGTTCACCAAGCTATGGAGAAGGTGAAAGTGATTAGAGAAACATTTAATACTACTCAGAGTCACCAAAAGTCTTATACGAATATGAGGCGGAGGGAGTTGGAGTTTATCCTATAAAAGGAGTCATAAGGTTTGGGAAGAAGGGAAAGCTTAGTCCCTTTTACATTGGTCCATCTTAAGTTTTGGGAATGTCACTTATGAGTTAGAATCCCAGTTTGGCTTTCATTCATCCTATTTTTTATGTGTCTATGTTGAAAAAGTGTGTGGGCGATCCTACCTTGATAGTACCTATTGAGCATGTTGGTGTTTCATATTCTCTATCTTATGAGGAAGTCTCGATTGAAATATTGGATAGGAAAGTTCATTGATTGACGACTAAGGATATAACTTTGATAAAGGTGCTTTGGAGGAATCAAAATGTGGCAGAAGCTATTTAGGAAACTGAGGAAGATATGAGAACCAAAGACCCGTTCTTGTTCCCTGCGTTGGATAAAAATGCTTGAGGTATGATTTTCATTCTCCCTCTTATGGAATTTCAATTTTGTACTTAGATTCTATTTGTATTCTTTCTTTTCACCTAAGGGTGCCCTATCTTCTCATTTGGGGATGAATAATACTAAGGGGGTAATGTGACAACCCAGGTTCTTGAGCTTTAGACCCTCTAGGAGTTTAACCAAGTTTATAAAATTTATGTCAACGCTGTTAGTGCTAACGGTCCAGGAAACGAGTCATGATATCACATAATAAGTCATTAGAAAAATACTCTTTACCACGATAGTGATTTTGCCTAAGTTCAGGTCCCCTGACCATGAGTCCAGGAAATGACCCATTGGTGGCCATAGTTTAGATTTTTAAATGGAACTTGAGAGTCTAATGGTTAATTGGCTTGGTGTGGAATAATTATTTATAATCTTACAAGCATGATTATTATGATGATACCATGTCGCTAAATGCCTTAATTAATGCCTCCTGGGTTATTAGTTGGGTTTATGTGAAAAATATTTTAATTTAGGCTAAAAAAGATTGTGTAGCTCACTGTGAAGGTGGAGGTCCCAAGGGGACCAACACTGGAAACCACATTTTCGGGAGTGGGGGTCTATATGATCATGTGCATGGTACAAACTATATATATTTTGGAATGGCTATCACCTTTGTATCTTTAGCCTTTTCTTTGGATTTACTCGATTTATGTGGCTAAAATGCACTAAGGTCCTTTCAGCAGAAGGAGATGAACCATATATCCCATGGGTGCCCTTAGGATAGAGTGAGATACACAGTCCAGTTAATGGTTTTAAACTCTTATGGTCATTACCCTTTAACCTATTCAGGCATCCTATAATATATATATGATTTTTTGCATGTAGTTTTGACTGATTTTGGACATGTCATTATTTTATCACTTTTCCTATTACATGCCAGGGCCTATCTAACTGATCATCTCTGGACGCTGCATCATTTCATGATATAGGGTCTTAGGTTTTTTTTGTTACTCTAATGCAGTATTAGGTGGTGTGGTACATGAGTTGAGTTGCTGTGAAGTGGTGAGCCTCATTTTTTAGAAAGCCTTGCCATTTTATTAGGTTTATTTTTTAATTTTGGGAATTGTGACTTTTCTTTGTCATGGTCGAAGGCTTGTCCCGGCCTAGTTTGGTATTTTGGTTATAAAGGCTTTTGTGGACAAGTGTGGATTGGTTTTTCATTTTGACTCTTAGTTCTCTTTGGTTTATATAATCTTCTTATCATTATGTTTAGTTGTCTTCCGCTTATTCTTTTATTGTTATTTGGATGTTAGGCTTAGGGGATGGTCTATGACCCACTGTGGGGTTGATATTCCCGTCACGACTAGGCCCTGATTTGGGTCATGATGGTTTGGTTGCATGGTGTACCTATCTCCATAATTTTTTATAAAGGTACATATTTTACCTTAAATTTTTGGATCTATATGCAGAGTGAGTTAGATACCCAACTTGAGATGAGCATAAATTTCATCTTTAGATAATGGCCATTTATAGCAGAACACTAAGGTGTTAAACAACATACTTCAAGCGTGTGTTATGGATTTTGGTAGTCATTAAGAACAGTTCTAACCCTTAGTGGAGTTTGCCTATAATAACAATTACCATTCTAGCATTCAAATGATACATTTTGAGGCTTTGTATGGGAGAAGGTGTACATCCCCCATGGTATTGTTTGATTCATTTGAGGTTAGGCCATGCGACAAGAAATTGTTAAGACACTCAATGGACCGAGTGAAATGGATTTAGTAAAACCTTGTGGTTTTCCTAAGTAGGTAGAAGAATAACAGCAATTGATGGGTTCAGGATATGGCATTCATACTTGGTGAAAGGGTTCTATTGAAGGTATCATCCATGAAGGGTGTGATGAGATTTAAGAAGAAATGAAGCTTAGTCCATGATTTATTAGATCTTTTGAGATTCTCGAGAAAGTTTGAGATATGGATTATAGGTTAGACCTAGCTCTGAACTTGTTAACGCCTATTCGATATTCCATGTTTTGATGTTGAAGCAATACCATCCTAATAATTCTTATGTGATCCGGTGGGATTCAATTGCATTAGACCGTGATTTATCCTTTGATGAGGAGCCTATTTCTATTTTGGATAGGTAGATTAGAAAGTTGAGATCCAATAATATTGATTTTGTGAAAGTTCAGTGGAAACAATGCCTAAGTAAAGAGGCTACATGGAAGACTGAGTCCAATATATGGGGTATATAGCACTATTTTTGCCAATTCAGGTACTTTCTTTCTATTATTTTGTTTGAAGACAAATGGGTATTTTAGTGATGGATAATGTAACAACCCTCATGATCATTTAAAACATTTTTGTATTTGATTATTTTACCCTTTGTCATAGTTGTTTTATATCATTTATGAGTTGTGGATATGGTTTCTACGATCTCTAAAACATTTGGGAATGACTTATGTGAGTTTGAGGTCTTGATAGCCTTTAAAATTATTTATTTGACTTTCGTCAATATTTTGTAATCTGAGCGTCAGATGGTGATTTTGTTTGTTCCACTAGATCTGAAATGTTGATTTTGGTTAGAATCATGGTCGGTTCAGATTTTGAGACTTTATTTTGAGTTTTAAGCATTTAGGTGAGGAACTAGTTATTTTAACCTAAAGGGCTTCTTGGGGTGTAACTTGTTGATAACAACCTCTTTCTATATATTTGATAGTTCCATTGATTCCAAAACAATAAAATTAGCCTAGTAGAATTATCAGATTATTTTTGTAGGGGTCCCGAACAGATCCCGACTATCCATTTGAAAAAATTTTGGACTTGGACTAATTGCTTGGACCCAGTTACTGGTGCACCAGTTACTTACTAATTGCGATCGTGGGAGAGAGTGTTGTAATCATGTAGCTATGCATCATGATCGTAAGGTGGGCCACCACGATCGCGTAGGCAGGGTCAGGTACTTAACATGATCATTTGACCTCTTCTCACAATTACAATGACCTACTTAAGTTTGGTCAAACTGTGACCCATGCTATCGCATGGATAGTGTTGTGATCACGAGAACTTAAGCGTGTTCAAAATTTGGCCCTCTGCCTAATGATGCCTACTGAGTACAGGTAGACCATACTCACTCCTACTTTTTATATTCTTTCTGTGTCAATTAGAGTGCCACCAGCAGATCATGAGTTCGTACAATTTAGGCATTCTAAAGTTAGGGTGAGCTCCCCATTCTTGAATTTGTGCTTGGCTTCATTTAACTTTGTTTCTTTATTTTAGAGTTAGAGACAGTGTTTCTGTACTTTTGTACAATACGTTAGATTTATAGTACTCTTTTCTCTTGACACTAGATGCTTGAGACATTTTGAGTCGTATTTCATAAATTGAGTTATTTTATATTATTGTCCAGACTTTATCCAAAAATCTCGTATTTGATTATTATTTATCTTATTTTCATTTTTTATACTCTTATGGAGTTAGGATTTGATTGGGGTAGGTGTCATCATGACCTGGACACCGGCCTAATAGAAGCAAGTTTCAGTTTTTAAGTCTTGCCAACGCTCTCACTTAATTTACTTTTCTTTTCAAATTTTAATCTTGTACACAATTTCCACATTCTTTTTTTTCTCCCAATCACATCACATTGTAGTTACCAATTTCATTACAACTACTCAAACTTCTTTTCATTTTTTCAAAAATCTAAAAACTAATTGATTTATACACATCAAATTTCATATTTTAATTATCTTTTTCTAGAAGTTTGAAGTATTACAACTCTAATATGTACTGTGCTTGAAGCACACAATTGCAACATGAGAATTAAAAGTCATTTAAGTTATATACTTATATTTGTGATTTCATCAACTTAATTATAGAATTAATTTTGTAATTATGTATACAAAATCTTTTTATCTCTGTTAAATTTATAAGCTTATCATTTTTTAATTTATTTATCTGTCATGACTGCTCGAATTCACTAATAAATGAAAAAGGCTAAGGAAAAAAGTGTCTCCTCATATTTTCCTCCTTCTAATGTAAACAACTTTTAATTTCTCGTAGAAGACGCAACCCAATCTTGAATACTAGGTTTTTAAATGTTGAGGTTGGTAAAACTTTAGTGAATAAATTAGCTCCATAAATATATTGCATCCATGAGCTCATAATGATATATTATTTTTTGTCCCTTCAATATATCTAGTCTTTGTTACATTCTTGATGATAACTTTGTTTGTGACCTTGTCATTTGACAAAATTGGTCATCCGATTATTTGTAGAAATAATCAAGCGGTAGACACTTTATTTTTTGTGATAATAGAACTGACTTTCTTGTAGAATAACATGATAATAGTGTTTCCACATGCAAACAAATTTATTTCTTGAGATCAAATTTCAAATAAATCAAATAATTTTCCACAGTTTTGTAACAAATAATCCTTTGATAATATTGGTTAGAAATAATAAATTCAATCAGTATTTAATTTTATTCAAATTCACGTAAAAGTGAAATTGAATCTTTCCTGCATATTAACAAAAAATATTTTCTCATGTATAGAAATAGAAAGATATATAAATGCATCAATTTTACTAAGACATGATACTTTCTATCCATTTTATTAGATCAAAATTGATATTTCTTTAAATTAAGTGATCTCGCAATCATTGGGTATTCAAAGGATTGAATCACTTTAAAACCTTTTGATTTAAATCCTTCAAAGACTTTTAAATAACATTTGTCATCTAACATGATATGGCAATCATTCATTATACGCATTCAAAATTTTCAATATTGTCAAACTGAAAGAAACCTTATTGCATCCACAATAGGTGAATACATTTCCTAACAATAATTTCAGAAATTTTGCGAAAAACCTTCACGCCCCAAGGCACAAGTCGTATTATATATTTTACGATTTTATTTTTCATCCAATAACTCATTTGTGATCCATTGACATTATACCTTGGTCTTTGCACTATAATTCCAAATATTGACGTTCTTGAGTGAAAAAAATATATTTGAATTACGTGTTTTTATTTGACCAATCATTTATCTTGTCACAATACAATATCTATTTGAGTTATGTGTACATATAGTTGGACCTCTATTTTCTTACCTTCTGTCTGTTAGCCCGTAATTTCCCGTTTTGGGCTATAGTTTGGTTTAACCCCCCCCCCCCCCCCCCTCTATATATATGTGTGTATGTATGTGTGTGTCACGACCCGAGACTACCCCATAGCCGTAACATGGTGATTGGAACCATAAGTAATTTCAAGCAAACCCATGAACTGGAATACTATTAAGCAACTGATTTAATATATATAAAATAGTTGAGTTTGCTGTGTAGAAACATAATCATGGCATAATCTAGAAAAATACAATACTGATAAAACTGAGGAAAGAACTCAAATTACATGACTGACTCTAACTGGCGTCTATGAAGACTCTACTATGCTGACTATAGATAGATAGGATATGCCTCCAACCACCACTAATAAATACACATGAATAATAAAAATAAAGTACATGAACAAAATCTGATTGGAGTCCCCGAAATAAGGGAACTCATCACCTGGCTGGAAACTGCATTTGTCTGATCATGATGTGCGGGCTACAACTGATACCTACATTATGAATCAATGTAGCGACACAGACGTATATGTTGATTAGTACTTTTAAAATGTACTGAGTAAGCGAGGGTGAATGCAATAAGTAAAACTGAGGAGGTACATAATCTTAAAACATGCATGCTAAGTGCAAGTAGACTCACCAAGAGACTGAAATCAACTAAAATCTAAAAAACTTAAATCATGAGTAACAAACATAATCTGATAAGCTGGTGAATAATTACACTTAGTTTCTTAAAACTTTACTTTTGTAGAATAAGTGGAATTGAAGCTGGGATACGGTAAAAGATGAATACATGAACTTACGAAACCAAACATACATGTACTGAGTTGATCTAATTAACTGAATAACTAATGCATGGGTGACAAAATGGTTCAAATCTAAGAAAAGGGATAACTAATGTGCATATGTTGAGTATCTGATATATGAATACGTACTACCGATATTCAAACACTAAATAGCTGATGACTGAATACTGAATGACTGGCATCTGAATACGAAATATATAAAACTGAACTATACTTAACCGGAATAGCTAGACTAAAATTGTGGGGTACTGTGCATATGAGTTAAGGACTGACTGAACAACATGAAATAGCAGAGCATGAATGCATGAAAACTTTAACATCTGAGAATGTAAGAACAAGCATAATCATCTTTTTAAAATAATTTGTAAACTGAAAGACTGAAATTTGAAAATAGAATACCTAAGAATCTGTATGATTTAGTCAAGTAAACCTGAATTGAAACTACACTGAATACTGTATTGAGACTGTGGGAGGTATCAGCTAGACGATATGCCCTAATATGAGATAATCGGGGTCCAACCTATAACTCCAGTTGGAAGGGTGCCAGTACAGTGCCACAGATACCAACACTGGCTGTGTGGATCCACTAATCAGGCATCCCGAAGGACTAAAGAGTCACCGAATACTTACAGGAGTACTCATGAGATACTGTCAACCCTAATCTAAAAGGAAGATATCTCAGACCTATACTGACTACGTAGTTCTATAAAGCAAGGATTGCTACTAAGGGTCAAACCCTAAACTGGTAGGAATGCCCCATTCTTGGGTTCACTCAGTGCTAAATCCTACTCCCAATTGAAAGAAAGTGAAATACATACTGGTGCATGCACTGATAACTGATAAGCTCAAGTCATGGTATTTCAAAAACAATAGTGCATATAGATTCTGAAGTAATTGTAAACATGTAAACTGATAGCGCTTAACATGTTCATAACAAAATGAGTTTAACAATAAAATATGAGTTGACTAACTCATTACTTGAAAGGTCTGAAATCCCGTAAAAAAAACATAAGAATCGGGTGTTCATAACCCACCAGCACTGAATGACCATAAAGAATGATATCAACACTTAAAATTATAGTATGGGTATCATAGTTCAAATACCTAAACGTGAACATTCCACCAAACATGTGAGAATCCTGGACTTGAACATGGGAATGCACTAAACATGACGAAATAGCATGATTACATGATTAAAATCATAAATTAGGGATTTAACATGGAATTCACCTGGAATAGGATATGGGAAACTGAAATTCAAAGCATGAGAAAGTCAAATCTTACATTGAATCATACATGGAGTGAATTTATTTTAAATCACCATGAAAACATGAAATTCAATCTTTCTTGAACATACAAAATACCATAATGATAGAAAATTCATTCTTTAATTGAAAAAAAAATAGTTATTGGGCTTCATGGATGAAAGGGGACCTAAGGATGAACTCCCACATACTTTAAGCTTTTTACTTGAAAGAGAAACTCCAATCTTGATGCTTTCTTGAAGGTCCTTGAACTTGGGGAAACTGAATTCTTTATTTACTTGGAGAGAAAGTAATTAAATTTATGATCTTGGGAGAGGAAGAGGGTTTTCTTGAGAGGAAAATTAGAGAAGAATGGCAAATAATGCCCTAACTTATGATATAAGTAATGATATGATGAATTGGGTTGAGCTAAAAAGACACAATTGCCTCTTACGCAATTAAATTCACAACTAGATTATATTTTACAAGCTCACCATGATGCAATATATGTGCCATTGCTAAAAGCACCGCGAAACGGCACTATAGTGGTGAGTTGCTGGATTTGTGATCCAAAGTGACCCAATCCTCATCCGAAAAATCCAAAACAACTCCGAGACATGCTTCTTAAACCCCTGAACATGAATTATCTCAAAAACGAACTCCTCAGGATTGATAAGACCTATTTAAAAATCCTCAAAGTTAAGAGGCCTTAAAATGACTATGTCCCCAACACTTTCTAATACCCCGTATGTTTCTAAGCTAGAAGACGAACCATTTTTCCTACTTATGAAACCTCCTATCCTGTGAGTAGCATTTTAGTGCATGACTTACAATAAGTATTCGAGTGATAAGACAGCTTATGATGCAATAATCATGGTCATATGAGTCACTTAAGGTAATACAAGCTAAGAGTTTTTGAATCCATCAAGTTTTAGTGTTTGATTTTGTAAGGGTCGTATTTGAACGAGTATAACTCAATGTTAATGTATTATTTATGCATATTTAAACCCACCAAATTGTAGAGAATCAAATTAGCTTTCCAACGATACCAATTTTTCCTTAATCTAATACCCGAGCGAAAAGTTATGCCCATTTTCGTGAGAGACAGTAAGGATAGGCGATTGGTTAGGCACCGCCCAACCAAACTTAGGCGATTGGTTAGGCGCCGCCTAAGTTAGTTCCAAGTGCCAAAAACACTCTGTTTTGAGTTATTTTGAGGGTAATTAAGTCTTTTAACCCTCCTTACACATCCCTAAACTTAACCCTACGAAATATATAGCTTTTAAACACATTACAACCCTATTAACATCTCAAAGCTCATCATCCAAGAGCACCATAGGAGAAAAACAACTAGGGTTGTACAATCAAGCTTGAAGATCAAATTCCAAGGAAATTCCTCTATCAATCATCAAGAACCTCCCTTCCAAGGTATTCGTAGTGTTCATCTATGGATTCAATTCGTTCATAGAGCTCAAGAATCATGCTTTTAAATGTTGTTTTGTAAAATTTTTGTGGTGATATGAATATGTACATGTTGATGATGGATGTTTAAGTTTCAAGATGATATCTAAGGATGTTTTCATGAAATATATGTGGTTGTTGGTTGAAAATCATGAACTTTGGGTGGTTTAATATAATGCAAGTATAAAATCCACCTATGCCTTAAAGAATGCATGCAAGGTGTTTGATAAAATGCCTAGGATGCTAGAAATTCCTATTTACATGATTCCATGATATTCACATGACAAGTCCATGTTAGCTATACACTTTAATATGAATTTCCATGCTAATTATGTATTCTTATGGTAGTGGCATGAAGCATATATGATGATGAAGATATGACTTATGTATGCAAATTATATCCATGCTTTCCCTACCATGTTTGAGATGTTGAATAAATACATGAAGTTTAATATCCCCAAATCATTACAATATGAACTAAATGTAACATGTTGTCGTTCCCTTATGCTTGAATGGTTTCCATGCCCTTACTATGAATAGTATATATTGTCGGAATGCCCATGATATTAGAATATGAGATTTATGACTTGATTATAAGCATTCCTATTCATGATAGATATTATAATGACCATGTACTTCATGCAATCCCCTACTCATGTATTATGGATTGTTATTGATGGTCGTGTACTCAAGAAATTCAAGTTGTATCAGTTTCCTTCCATCGAGTCCTGGGGGTACTTGTACCCAAAAAATATAGTTGTGTGCCTAGAGCCATGTCATATTTTCACGATACTCTCAGTCAAGCCATGATCTATAGAATTCAGTCAGTCATGTGACTCAGGAAAACTCAGAAATCTTAGTAATCTCAGTAGTCCAGTAATCTCAGTAATTTCAGTGCTCAGTAACCTCAGTAACCTCAGTATTCACAGTCAATCTCAGTAACTTTAGTACTCTCAACCAGTCCTCAGAACTCAATACATTCCGTCAGTCATCGAAATCCAGTAAACTTAGTTTAGCTCCGCTAAATAATACCACTAGTATCAGTCTAGTTGATCAGTATCAGTTCAGTTAATCAGTTCAGTTCAGTTCAGTTATTCAGTTCACCTTAGTTATTCAGTTTAGTGTCCTTCAGATGGGAGTAGAAGTTAGCACCGAGCAAACCCAAGGATAGGAACTCACCTGCCAGTTCAGGGTGTGATTCTTAGCAGTCATCCTTGTGTTCCAGAACTACGTAGCCAGCGTAGGTTGAGACATCTTAACCTGTTAGATTAGGGTTGATGAGGTGGCTTAACCTGTCAGTTTAGGGTTTCCACCATTCTCATTTGAGTACCTTCCAGTATAGGGTTATCACAACTGTCCTTACCAGTGGCGCAGTATTGACACCCCTCCAGTCGGGGCAGAGATTGGACCCCATCTTGGCTATTATAGCATATTTGGGGCATGTCGGTTAGATAACTACTTCACACAGTTTCAGTTACATATTTTATGACTGTCAGCTATAGCTACCCAGTCTCAGTAAAGAACTCAGATAGTTCTTCAGATTTCAGTATATCAGGACTGTCAGATACAGTCAACTCAGAAATAGAATTGAACTCAGATAGTTTCCTTCAGATTTATGAACTATCAGATACAGTCACTTATGCTATCAATAACAACAGTTATCAGAACTTATGCTATCAGTACTCAGCTTCAGGACTGTCAGATACAGTCAATTAGACCAGTTCTTCATAATTCGAACTGTCAGAAACAATCATTCATTTATCAGTAATGCAATATCAGTCTCTTAGTATTCAGTAATACAGTATCAGATCCATCACTTATTAGTGAATTATATATCAATATCAGTAAACTCAGTCATTCAGTATCTCAATATTAGTAAACTCAGTCATTCAGTATCTCAGCATCAGTAAGATCATGTTGTCAGTATTCAGACTCAGTAGTCAGTATCACCATGAGTTTAGTTGCAGTTACGTATGTATGTATGTATTCTCACATTCATATCAGTCAGCATTTTTCATGCATCTAAAACCCTTTGCATTTAGCCTACCTCACTCGTATACTCAGTACATTCAGTTGTACTGACGCATTTGCACTCTGGTGCTTTCTTTTTATGTTACACCATAGGTTCTAAGATACGAGCTCCAGCCCAGCAGTAGCGGTAGCATTCCAGTCGCAGAGACACAGTGAGTCCTCATTGATTTGAGGATAATATGATTTGATATATTTATTTATTTCTTCAGTTCAATTTTATGGAGTTAGTTGGAGACATGTTCCTTCAACTCCTTACTCAGATAGTTTAGAGGTTTTCAGATTTATGTTCAGATTTATGTTCAGACTTAGCTTTCAGATTGAGTTGTTTTGGGTATTTTCACCCACATTATTTTATTCAGTTGAACCTTATGGCCTTATAGTTTTATGTATTTCGTATTATTATATCATGATTTGCAGTATACAGGTGCAGATATCAGTCATGGGTTAGCTTGTGGTCCTCGGGGTCATGAGCACCGTGTAGCATTCCGATTCAATAAATCAAGGCATTATAAACTTGGTATCAGAGCCTAAGGTTCAACAGTGTCCTAGGAAGTCTGAAAGCTGCATCAAGTAGAGTCTTGTACATGGGCGTGTTGTGCACCACACTTATGTGCAGGAGGCTATGAGATGTTTTAGGAACAGTTTCCCTTCTTTCATGTCTCAAGATCATGCTATGGCAAGTTTCTCTAAGGAACCCATATAGATTCATATCATGCACCCCTCATGTTCACTTTACTTTACTTTTAAGGTAACAAAAATAGTGAAGTTCAAAGTCCTAAAGATAGGGCTTTCTCAGACAGTCCCTACAGTCAGTTATGGGATTAGCCATAGACTCAAACAGTATCCTATCAGTTCATTATTGTTCCAAGGTCGTACAGATTTTATTCATGATCATAAGAACGCATTCTTGAACCCAGAAGTTTAGCAGTAGTAGAGTTAGGATAGTATTATTCTATTTGATCAGATTATGTATTCATGGGGATTAGATCAGTAGGCTTGAACAGTATGAGCTAAAAATTTAAGTTTATTGACTCAAAATTAAGTATGAAGGTATGAATGTGATATTAGCAGTATATGAGAAAAAAGAATTAGATGATGTGTTTAGTAAGATAGGCAAGTTTGAACAGAATGTAGGTATGTGATGGTAGATCAAGTACCTAAGCCAGGCCCGCAGATTTTAGTAGTAGAGCTAGTATGTATAGAAAGCAATAAGGGAAGACAATTCCAGACCCATTCTCATCTCAGTGCAGAGTTTTTCACTTCAGCTATCACGAACCCAACTCAGGCATTGCATACCAACTATATGGTCACGAACCATGCTCATGTATCTCTTTTTCCATTATCATGTATGAATTCATTTTCCAGCATAAGGTGTCCCTTTTACTCCGCAGTACGAGTCATGTTCCATGAGCACAATCTACTTTCACACACTTTCCATGGGATTATGTGTGCCTTCAGTTCCCAGTATAAGGGGTTCAGTTCCAGCTTCCTCAGTATTACGAATCATGTCCCACGAGTACAGAAACTCTAGACTCAGGTCATACAGCTCATAACTCATGTACACAGATCATGCTTTACAGTATACTCAGTTTTCATGACTCATGCTATGCCTCTACAGATCAGATAAATTCATACCATATCATGTATATTCTCAGTTCAGAACTTCGTGGTAAATCCATACTGTTGATATTTTATTCCTCAAGTTTCAGTCATGTGTCAAGTTTAGTTTGTATCGATTCATGTTTCAGGTTCTCCTGATTTATTTCTCCAGTTAGCTCTCCTTATGGAACAGTGTAGTGATGAGCAGTTGTTTAGATAAGAGAAGATTGTTGCATGCTTACTTTGCACGAGGGTGTAGTTGTGAAGATAGGATTGAATGTCATACTAAATGTGCAAGTAAACATCTAGCAAGGGGTTGTATTTAGAAGTTCGGAAAGTACAAAGTGTAAGTGTACATTTAGATCCTTGACTTATGTCATTCCCCAGTATGTAGCCATCAAAAACTCAGTTGCCAACTCAATTATAGTTTCACTATCCAGGACTTAGTGATCAGTGTTCAGTCCTTGAATTTAGTACTTCAGTATCAATCTAAAACTCAGTTACAGCGGTAGTTCAGAAATCAATATTCAGTAAAGGACTCAGATAGTCCTACAGAACCATGGCTTCAGTTACTAGTTACTTAGCCTCAAAATTTAGTACTTTTGTACTAGTTATAGGCTTAGTTATAATGTCATCTTCAGTTCAGTAACCAGATTTGAAACTCAGTTCAGTTCCAGACATGCTTGACCATAGCATTCAGGTTGTCAAGACTCAGTTATCAGTGTTTCAGTACCCTAGTTTATAGAATACCTCAGATCCATGTCGTATACTTGGTCTCGTATTCACAAATAATGCAGACTTCATGAATCCATGCTCAGATACCTCATTCTACTTAGTTAGTCCTTATGTCCTATGCATAAAACTCAAAAATCTCAGCCCAGCTATTCAGACTAAGTACAGTTTAGCTTTGCAGATCCAGTATTCAGCTATCAGTTATTCAGTTAATCAGATAAGTTAGTATATTTATGCACTCATGTTCAGTTCAGTTCATGTATCATGTCTCAGTTTTAGATCCTAGCTATTCATTCATGACTCAGTTCCTAGGTGTCTTGCGCATCGCCTCAATTCCCCTCAGTAGCTCATCCAAGTCAGTATTCTTTGAGGGACAAAGTGTCCCAAGGGGGAGATACATCATACCTCCAAAATTTCATGACATAAACATGCTGCTCTCTTTTCTTTTGATGAATCCAATTTGAAGAAGGGGTACTCATAAGATAACCCTCAAGCTCCAACTTTAGTCGTATGCTATATTTTCAAGATTTAGTTCATATCATGATATTCAGTATATCTACCACGTCCCAGACTCAGTTATGTTCTCATATTTCCGATCATACATATAGAGTAATTAATCTCAAACTTATCAGTATTTTCAGTTCAAGGTAATAGTTTTCCTTAAACCTACTCGTTCTCATGTTCATATTTTAGTACCAAACTTGGTATTCAGTTCCATGCTCAGTTTTTATTTCAAACTTGATACCTTTACCATTGCATGTTCATGAGTAAGTTTAGTCATGAATTCACGCATCAGATATTTATGATCAGCTCATCAGTACTTTCAGTCATGCATTCACGTATCATGTCAGTCATATAATTATGCATCAGATATGCATGGATTCAGCCTTTCAGTTTTGCCTCAGATATGCATTATCATTTTGAGAAAACTCACTTTATTAGAATCCTCAGTCTTATATTCATGAGTCAGTTTCCTATGCATCAGATATGCATGTTCAATATATTGTGCTCAGCTTTCAGTCATGTCAGTCATGAACCCATGTTTCAATAGTGTATGTATTGTACTTACTTCATCTTATCATCTCTCCTACCTTAGTTAATTTCCATTCGAGGATGAATGTTCCCAAGGGGGAGATATTGTAATACCCCATATGTTTCTAAGCTAGGAGACGAACCATTTTTTCTACTTATGAAACCTCCTATCCTGTGAGTAACCTTTTAGTGCATGACTTACAATAAGTATCCTAGATATAAGATAGCTTATGATGCATTAATCATGTTCATATGAGTCACTTAAGGTAATACAAGCTAAGAGTTTTTGAATCCATCAAGTTTTAGTGTTCGATTTCGTAAGGGTCATATTTGAACGAGTATAACTTGATGTTAATGTGTTATTTCTGCATATTTAGACCCACCAAATTGTAGATAATCGAATTAGATTTCCAACGATACCAATTTCGCCTTAATCCAATACCCGAGAGAAAAGTTATGCCCATTTTCGTGAGAGACGGTAAGGATAGGCGATTGGTTAGGCACCGCCTAAATCAGTTCCAAGTGCCAAAAACACTCTGTTTTGAGTTGTTTTAAGGGTAATTAAGTCTTTTAACACTCCTTACACGTCCCTAAACTTAAACCTACGAAATATATAGCTTTTAAACACATTACAACCCTATTAACATCTCAAAGTTCATCATCCAAGAGCACCATAGGAGAAAAACAACTAGGGTTGCACAATCAAGCTTGAAGATAAAATTTCAAGGAAATTCCTCCGTCAATCATCAAGAACCTTTCTTCCAAGGTATGCATAGTGTTCATCTATGGATTCAATTCATTCATAGAGATCAAGAATCATGCTTTTAAATGTTGTTTTGTAAACTTTTTGTGGTGATATGAATATGTACATGTTGATGATGGATGTTAAAGTTTCAAGATGATATCTAAGGATGTTTTCATGAAATATATGTGGTTGTTGGTTGAAAATCATGAACTTTGGGTGGTTTAATATAATGAAAGTATAAAATCCACCTATGCCTTAAAGAATGCATGCAAGGTGTTTGATAAAATGCCTAGGATGCTAGAAATTCCTATTTACATGATTCCATGATATTCACATGACAAGTCCATGTTAGCTATACACTTCAATATGAATTTTCATGCTAATTATGTATTCTTATGGTAGTGGCATGAAGCATGTATGATGATGAAGATATGAATTATGTATGCAAATTATATCCATACTTTCCCTACCATGTTTGAGATGTTGACTAAACACATGAAGTTTAATATCCCCAAATCATTACACTATGAACTAAATGTTACATATTGTCGTTCCCTTATGCTTGAATGGTTTCCATGCCCTTGCTATGAATAGTATATATTGTCGAAATACCCATGATATTAGAATATGAGATTTATAACTTGATTATAAGAATTACTATTCATGATAGATATTATGATGACCATGTACTTCATGAAATCCCCCACTCATGTATTATGGATTGTTATTGATGGTCGTATACTCAAGAAATTCAAGTTGTGTCAGTTTCCTTCCATCGAGTCCTGGGAGTACTTGTACCCGAAAAATATAGTTGTGTGCCTAGAGCCATGTCATATTTTCACGATACTCTCAGTCAAGCCATGATCTATAGAATTCAGTCAGTCATGTGACTCAGGAAAACTCAGAAATCTCAGTAATATCAGTAGTCCAGTAATCTCAGTAATCTCAGTGCTCAGTAACCTCAGCAACCTCAGTATTCACAGTCAATCTCAGTAACTTCAGTACTCTCAACCAGTCCTCAGAACTCAGTACATTCCGTCAGTCATCGGAATCCAGTAAACTTAGTTTAGCTCCGCTAAACAATACCACTAGTATCAATCCAGTTAATCAGTATCAGTTCAGCTAATCAGTTCAGTTTAGTTATTCAGTTCAGCTTAGTTATTCAGTTCAGTGTCCTTCAGATGGGAGTAGAAGTTAGCACCGAGTGAACCCAAGGATGGGAACTCACCTGCCAGTTCAGGGTGTGATTCTTAGCAGTCATCCTTGTGTTTCAGAACTACGTAGCCAGCGTAGGTTGAGACATCTTAACCTATCAGATTAGGGTTGATGAGGTGGATTAACCTGTCAGTTTAGGGTTCCCACCATTCTCATTTGAGTACCTGCCAGTATAAGGTTCTCACATCTATCCTTACCAGTGGCACGGTATTGACACCCCTCCAGTCGGGGCAGAGATTGGACCCCAGCTTAGCTTTTATAGCGTATTTGGGGCATGCCAGTTAGATAACTACTTCCCAAAGTTTAAGTTACAGATTTCAGGACTGTCAGCTATAGCTACCCAGTCTCAGTAAAGAACTCAGATAGTTCTTCAGATTTTAGTATTTCAGGATTATTAGATACAGTCAACTCAGAAATAGAATTGAACTCAATTTCCTTCAGATTTATGGACTATCAGATACAGTCACTTATGCTATCAATCACAACAGTTATCAGAACTCATACTATCAGTACTCAACTTCAAGGCTGTTAGATACAGTCAATCAGACCAGTTCTTCATAATTCGAACTGTCAGAAACAATCATTCATTTATCAGTAATGCAATATCAGTCTCTTAGTATTCAGTAATACAGTATCAGATCCATCACTTATTAGTGAATTACATATCAATATCAGTAAACTCAGTCATTCAGTATCTCAATATCAGTAAACTCAGTCATTCAGTATCTCAGCATCAGTAAGCTCATGTTGTCAGTATTCAGACTCAGTAGTCAGTATCACCATGAGCTTTGTTGCAGTTACGTATGTATGTATGTATTCTCACGTTCATATCAGTCAGCATTTTTCTTGTATCTAAAACTCTTTGCATTTAGCCTACCTCACTCGTATACTCAGTACATTCAGTCGTACTGACGCATTTGCGCTCTGGTGCTTTCTTTTTATGTTACACCATAGGTTCTGAGACACGAGCTCCAGCCCAGCAGTAGCGGTAGGATTCCAGTCGCAGAGACACAGTGAGTCCTCATTGATTTGAGGACAATATGATTTGATACATTTATTTATTTCTTCAGTTCAGTTTTACGGAGTTAGTTGGAGACATGTTCCTTCAACTTCTTACTCAGATAGTTTAGAGGCTTTCAGATTTATGTTCAGATTTATGTTCAGACTTAGCTTTCAGATTGAGTTGTTTTAGGTATTTTCACCCACATGGTTTTATTCAGTTGAACCTTATGACCTTACAGTTGTACGTATTCCGCATTATTATATCTTGATTTGCAGTATACAGGTACAGATATCAGTCATGGGTTAGCTTGTGGTCCCTTGGGGTAATGAGCACCGTGTAGCATTCTGGTTCAGTAAATTCGGGCATTACACACTTAGTGAAATTTTTAGGCTTTACACCCCTTATGGATGCAACTAGAAGCTGAGATGTGCTAAGAATGGAATAGGGTATTACAATATCTCCCCTTGGGTTCATTCGTCCTTGAATGAGACTGGTTTGACTGAGATTACTGTACTAAGGTAACTAAAATCATATACTATACATGCATGACTTGGAACATGAATGCATAATCTAAGTCTAAGAATAATACATCAATTAAACTAAATTCTTGAATACATGCAATGACATGAGAATGGTTATAAGGTTGATATAGAAACAAAAGAGTCAACTCATGAGTAACTATTACCTTAGGATAGATCTTGTTTCTTGAAGAAAAGATGAGAGGTTTATAACATAAAAACTCAAAATATTACAGCATCTCCCTCATGGGATCATTCATCCCTCGAATGATACTAACTTGGCTGAAATACTAAGAAAAGACTTAGATGATGCATGAGACACTTACGAACTAAATCATGACTAAATATCTGAATCTGAAACATGATGCATGAACTGAGCTGAATTCATAAATGCCTTTTGTGACAGTTTAAAAATTTGGGAATCCATTAGTACTGTTTGGCCGAATTATGAAGTTGGATAACCAACATAATACAATTTCTGAATCTTGATCTCTTTTATGGTTAAGACTTATTTAGACTAGAAGTAAGGACTGAATTAAATTTGCAATTTGCATGAATGCGGTTAAATTACCTCATGGAATGGGCATATTCATAAAACTTTGGATCGTAAGACTAGATCGAAATATGAAAAAAACTATAGGAACTTATCTATTTGACAGTTAAACTGAATGGTTGGCTATACGGATTGAGTTATACTAAAAGTTTATACTCAACTAGAGTATTTCTTCAACACATTTTCTAAGAAGTTATAATAATGTTAGGGAGCAAAGGATATTAGGCATGATCTGAGTAATATACCTTAATATGGAACCAAAGCATGGCTACAACTCTATAATCATGGACTATAGGCCAATAAAACATAAGCTGTGATAGAATTACTAAGACATAGGCAACACAACTGCCCGATTCAAACTTATTATCGCTTCTTAAATTTGAATACTTGCATGGGTACACATAACTACTTCAGCCAAAGTCTGGGTTGAGCAATATACTCCCACTAAGTTCAAGCCTAACTCGAAATCACAACATACTACACATAACACCATAACACTAGTCTGTACCATGAAAACAAGAAACACTTACTCCTTCTCTTCTAAATAATTATTTGTCATCATTATCTTGACCTAAGGAGAGGTCACTGAAAGGTTAGAACACGCGGACCTGAAGCATAAAAAAATACTATGCATAACTTAGACACTTAACTGAGGCCTAAGGAATAGTGTATCCATGATATGGATTCATTACAGAGATCAAAATTGAGGATACATATGACATAAATCTAAATTTCACTGATCATTAAGAGTGTAGCATGAGTACCTGGAATTGAACTTACTGTAAGGCATGAGCTACATGACCTGAGTTTCGAGTTCATATATTCATGGAACATGATTCATATAGTTGAATGAACTGGACTCCTCATACTAGGAACTGGGAGAGTACATGATTCTCTATTATGTACATAAACATGAACTGTGATCATGGAACTAACATGTAAGGCAAAAGTATATATCGTGATGATTGAAGAACAAAACTTAACACTGAGATAAGAATGGGTTGGGCATCCTCCTCCCTTACTACTATTCTACACATACTGGCATCACTACTAGGATTTGAGAGCCTGACTTGGTTACTTTTTCTATCATCTCCCCCTTAGCTTTAAGCCATCATTCTATGTCTGTAGGCCTTTTTTAATAATCTCTAAACTAGACTACAACCATCTTACTCTAGAGTCCAAAATATAAAAATACACATAAATAATAAACTCAACCTGAAAGGCTATTTCTGAAAGTATAAAAGCCACTGTTGATACTTCCTTCTGAGATAGAACTTCTAACTCTCTATAGCCCTAATAGTTAGCATACAATAACTTAAACAATAACTTAGAATTTTTCAGGAGTAACACCAGACACTTAGCTCACACTATCAAGAATTTCAACTTTTATTTTGATTAGCGCAATCTTCAAAGATTCAAACTTAGATTCTAGCACTTAATATGGATATCCCCAAACCTTTAATGAACCATACTAACTTCCTTTATAGGTTACTAATATCATATCTCTAAACTTATTTTTTCCTAAACCATGAAGATTACTATCACACCAACATACCCAACATCAATAACAATAAACCCAGTATTCCCACCTAGTGGGGTCTGAGGAGGGTAAAATGTACGAAGTCCATACCACTACCTCCGAGGAAGTAGAGAGTTTGTTTCTGATAGACCCCTGGCTCAAGACAAAAGGAAAAAGAAAATTCAACATATTGTAATAAAAAAGGCAGTTAGGTATACCCAACATCAACAACATATAATTTTGAGTCAACATATATAAATTCTTCCATACACCGCTTCAAGCCTACTGATTCATTTTTCATAAAACTAGCCCCATGGATACATAATCTACTAAATCAAGATAAAAACTATCACCACTTTACTACTGCTAAACTTCTGGGTTCATGCTTCTAACTCTAGATCACTTGCTGTCATGGATTCTAAGAAGGGATCTAAAGGCACATCTGACTTTGGCTTAGTGCATGATTTTTATGAATATGAATGAAATATTTCAAACTTTAGAACATAAGGTCACTAATAAGATCCTTTTAATCTTGTATCCAATCCCATAACTGTCTGTTGGGACTTCCTGAGAAAGTTCTATATGTAAAGATTTAAGCTTGACAATTTTTGTTGCCTCAAGAATAAGGAGAAGTTAGCATGAATGGATTAACGTAAGAATCTTCATAAGTTCCTAAGGGAACACATCTACTGCACGATCTGAGACATGAAAGAAGGGAAATATTTCCTAAATTCCATGTAGCCTCTCAAAGAAAAGTACAAACGTCTCCATATAGTTCCGCAAGACTCTACTAAACACGGCTTCATAGACACCCTAGGACACTTGAAAAACTGGTTCTGATGCCAAGTTTGACACGACCCGAGACTACCCCCTAGTCATAACACGGTGCTTGGATCCACAAGTGATCCCAAGCTAACCTATGAACTGGCATACAATTGAGCAACTAATTTAATATGTATAAAATAGCCGAGTTTGCTATGTGAAACATAATCATGGCATAATCTAGAAAAATACAATACTAATAAAGTTTACAATCTGATAAAATTGAGGAAAGAACTCAAATTACATGACTGACTCTGACTGACGTCTATGAAAACTCTACTATGCTGACTATAGATAGCTGGGACATACCTCCAACCACTACTAATCAATACACATGAATAATAAAAATAAAGTACATGAACAACATCTGGCTAAAGCCCTCAATATAGGATAACTCATCACCTGCTGACTGGAAACTGCAACTATCTGATCATGATGTGCAGGCTATAATTGGTACCTACATTATGAAATAATGTAGCCAAACAGACGTATATGTAAATTAGTACTTTTGGAATGTACTGAGTAAGAGGGGGTGAATGCAATAAGTAAAACTGAGGAGGTACATAATCTTAAAACATACATGCTAAGTGCAAGTAGACTCACCAAGAGACTAAAATCTGAAGTAGCTTAAATCATGAGTAAAAGGCATAATCTGATAAGCTGGTGAATCATTACACTTAGTTTCTTAAAACATTACTTTTGTAGAATAAGTAGAAATGAAGCTAGGATACGGGAAAACATAAATACATGAACATATGAAACCAAACATACATGTACTGAGCTAATTTGATTAACTGAATAACTGATACATGGGTGACAAAATGATTCAAATCTAAGAAAAGGGATAACTAATGTGTATAGACTGAGTAGATGATATATGAATACAGACTACTGATATCCAAACACTGAATACCAAATGACTGAATACTGAATGATTGGCAGCTGAATACAGGTTATATAAAACTTAACTATACTTAGCCAGAATAACTAGACTAAAACTGTGGGATACTGTGCATATGAGTTAAGGACTGACTGAACAACATAAAATAGCTTAGCATCAATGCATGAAAACTGTAACATCAGAGAATACAAGACCAAGCATATTCATATTTCTAAGATAATTTATAAATTGAAAGACTAAAATTTGATAATAGAATAACTGAGAATTTATATGATTTAGTCAATCGAACCTGAACTTAAACTACACTGAATACTGTACTGAGACTGTGGGAGGTATCATCTAACTGACATGCCCTAATCTAAGATAATCGTTGTCCAACATGTAACTCAGTTGGAAGAGTGTCTGTATAGTGCCATGGGTACTAACACTGGCTGTGTGGATCTATTAAACTGGCATCTTAAAGGACTAAAGAGTCACCCTATACTTGTAGGAGTACTCACAAGATATGTGTCAACCCTAAACTGGCTGGAAGACATCTCAAACCTATGTTGGCTACGTAGTTCTGTAACTCAGGATTTTGTACTAAGGGTCAAACCTTAAACTGGCAGGAATGCCCCGTCCTTGGGTTCGCTCGGTGCTAAATCCTACTCCCAATTGAAAGAAAGTGAAATACTGACTGGTATATACACTAATAACTGATAAACTCAGGTCATGGTATTTCAAAAACAACAGTGCATTTAGATTCTGAAGTAATTGTAAACATGTAAATTGATAGTGCTTAATATATTCATAACAAAATAAGTTTAACAATAAAATCATGAGCTGACTAACTCATTACTTGAAAGGTCTAAAATCCTGTAAAAATACATAGGTATCGGGTGTTCATAACCCACCAACACTAAATAACCATAAAGCACAATATCAACACTTAAAATTGTTGTATGGAAATCATGGTTCAAAGACCTAAAACATGAACATTCCACCAAACATGTGAGAATCCTGGACTTGAACATAGGAATGCATTAAACATGAGGAAATAGCATGATGACATGACTAAAATCATAATTTGGGGATTTAACATGGAAGTCACTTGGAATAGGATATGGGAAACTTGAATTCATAGCATTAAAAAGTCAAATCTTGCATGGAATCATACATAGGGTGAATTTAATTTAAATCACCATGAAAACATAAAATTCAACCTTTCTTGAACATGATAGAAAATGCATTCTTTAATTGAAAGAAAAGGGTTTTGGGCTCCATGGGTCAAAGAGGACCCATGGATGAACTTCCACATACCTTAAGCTTTTAACTTGAAAGAGAAATGTCAATCTTGATGCTTTCTTGAAAGTTATTGAACTTGGGAAAACTGAATTCTTGATTTCCTTGGAGAAAAAGTTATTGAATTTATGATCTTGGGAGAGAAAAAGGGTTTTCTTGAGAGGAAAATTAGAGAAGAAGGGAAAATAATGCCCTGAATGATGATATTAGTCATGATATGATGAACTGGGTTAAGTGAAAAAAACACAATTGCCCCTAAGGCAATTAAATACGTAAGTGGACTGCATTTTACATGCTCACCACGATGCAGTGTATGTGCCATATCTAAAAGCACCGTGACACGGCACAATCGCGGTGAGTTGTCGGATTCATTATACGAATGTGACTTAATCCTCGTCCAAAAAATTCAAAACATCTCCAAGACATACTTCTTACACCCCTGAACATGAATTAACTCAAAAACTAATACCTCAGGGTCGGGAAGACAAATTTAACAATCCTCAAAGTTAACAGGCCTTAAAATGACTAAGTCCCCAACTCTTAGCAAAAGTTTCAGGATTTATGCCCCTTATGGTTGCAACTAGAAGCTGAACTGTGCTAAAAATGGTATGGGGTATTACAATATCTCCCCCTAGGGTTCATTCATCCTCGAATGAGATTGGTTTGACTGAGAGTACTGTACTAAGGTAACTGAGATCATATACTGAACATGCATGACTTGGAACATGAATGCATAATCTGAGTCTGAGAATGATACATAAACTGAATTGATTTCTTAAATACATGCAATGACATGAGAATGGTTAAAAGGCTTATATCTAAACGAGAGAGTCAACTCATGAGTAACCATTACCTCAGGAGAGATCTGGTTTCATGAAAAAAATAAGAGGTTTATAACATGAAAACTCAAAATATTACAACATCTCCCTCTTGGGATCATTTGTCCCCCGAATGATACTAACTTGGCTAAAATACTAAGAAAAGACTGAGATGATGCACGAGATACATACGAGCTGAATCATGACAGAATCCCCCAATTTTGATGCTTTCTTGAAGGTTCTTGAACTTGGGGATCTTGAATTCTTCAACAGACAGTGTTCTTTTGTTGCAAACTCTATATGTTTTGCTTGTTGAAGAATATCCTACAAATACTGCCTCATCACTTTTGGAGTCAAACTTTCCAATATCATTCTTCTCATTATTTAGAACAAAGTATTTGCACCCAAAAGTTCTGAAGTAGTCAAGCTTAGGCTTTCTATTGAACGTAATCTCATAAAAGGTCTTGTTCATGAGTGATCTAATCAAGTACCTATAAGTCACAAAGCAAGCAGTGTTTACAGCTTCAGCACAAAAGTTCTTTGGCATCCCACTATCAATCAACATGATCCTGGCAATCTCTTAAGGGTTTTGTTATTTCTTTCAACAACTCCATGTTGCTGAGGAGTTCTTGGAGCAGAGAAGTTATGAATGATTCCATTTTCATCACAAAATCCTACAACTTGGGAGTTCTCAAATTCAGTTCCATGATCATATTTGAATACAACAATCTTACAATTTAGCTTCATTTGAATTTGCTTGGCAAAAGTAACCAGAACCTCATAGGTTTTATCCTTTTTTCTCAAGAACATTATCCAAGTGAACCTTGAGTAGTCATTTATAATCACAAACACATGCTTCTTTTCTCCTCTATTTAGGCTTTAACAGATCCACACAGATCTATATGCAATATATCAAGGGGTTTATAAGTACTCACCTACTTCTTCAGCTTAAAGAAAGACTTTTTTTTGCCCTTAACATAGGCATTACAAACCTTGTTGTCTAGAAATTTCAGCTTTAGAATGCCATGGACCAGGTCCTTTGAAATAAACTTTTTCAGCAAAGAGGGACTTACATGTCCCAGCTTTTTGTGTAATAAATCAGTATCTACACTTTGAACACTTGAGAAAGTTATTTCCCCATTAGCCACAGACTCCAAATCAGCCTCATACATAATTTTTATCCATTTGGCTTTGAGAATAACTCTCTCAGACTTCAACCTTGACACAGTACATCCATCAGCTATGAATTTAATGTCATTACCTTTGTCACAGTTTTGAGAAACACTTAAAAGACTATACTTAAGGCCATTCACATAGTACATATCTTCTATTGCTTGATATGAAGATCTTCCAATCTTTCCCACACCATGAATATAGCCCTTTTTACAATTTCCAAAATAGACCCTCCACATTGAAGTGTCTTGAGAGAAAGAAAGCATTCAGTCCTTCTTATCATAGGCTTTGAACATCCACTATACATAAACCAGTTCTGACTGAATTCCCCTCCTCCTACCTGCAAACATAGTCATTTGTTAGATTTGGAAACCCACTTGAGTTTGAGATCCCAATAGAAAGACAAAGGTGTGATCAAATCTTTCTTGGCCCAGCTAGGTAGAGAGTTTATCTTCTTCATATCTTTCAAGGGAATGAAACCCTTAGGATAATAGTTCTTTTATTAGTTGTCTTTAGTACTGCTCATTCTATCTCTAAGACAATACTGACAGCTTTTTTTTAAGTGTCCATCTTTTCCGCAATGAGTACATAGAGTTTTGTGGACCGTGTTTCTACTACAATGAATAACTTTCCCATGAGACCTAAGTGATTAGGTATTGTACTAATATCCAATACCTTTACCATTCTGGCACTCTGACCAGTTAAATTAAAAAGGATTTATGAGGATGTGGTCCATTTTAGTAATTTGTTAAGTTCTTCCCTTAGATGGACCAGGTCCCTTTCTAATTCTTCATTCTTATGAAGTGCAGTCATAAGATGCTTCTGAGAATACCTCAACTTTTCTTCAAGTTCAATTTGAATCCTTGAAGCTTATTTCTTTCCTTTACCATCAAAATCATTTACTTTCTTCAGTTGACTTATTAAACTCAGGTTTTTAGATTTTAACTTTGTAAACTATTCCTTTGTTTCAAATATCTGGAGAGTTAAAGCAATTAATTCGAGCTCCTAATTCTGTACTTTCTCTTCTAGAGCATTTTTATTAGTTGTCAATTCACACACCGAATCAATTAACACAATTGCTAGCCTATTTATCTTTCTAGCAGAGTAGTTATCTGAATTTTCCTTAATGTTAGACAGAGTTACCTCATTTTCTTCTTTATCTTCAGTGTTTGCCATGCAAGAAAACAAGGAATCATAGGTAACTTCACACTCATCCACAGCCATCATAGACACATCTTCAGCCTTTTCAGCTTTATCAGATTCACTGGAGGAATCTCCCACACTGCTAGGGTCTGCTTCACTGCATAATCAGCTGCAGCCTTTCTTCTTGATTTTACAGGGACATGGTCCCTATTCTTTCATTTGTCACCTCCAGTCTTGAGATATTTTGGTAATCCATTTTGTGCATTGGACAGTCCTTAATAAAATGCTAGGGTCTTCCACATTTGTGAAAAACTTCAATACTGCCTCTCTTCTTGTTGTTACCTCCTCTTCTTTGAAATTAACCACTTTTCTTCATAGATCTAACAATCCTTTTTGACAAATAGGCAACATCAGTGTCTTCTTCACTTGAATCAGATTTTGAAGCCTTCCAAGCCAGAGATTTTTCACTTTTTTCTTCCTTCTTCTCTTGTCCTTACTGCTTCTTGAGCTCGTGAATCTTTAAATTACCAATAAGTTCATCCATAGTGAGAGTCCTCAGGTTTCTTTCCTTAGTAATAGCATCGACTTTGCTTTCCCGGGACATAGGAAGAACACATAGAATTTTTCTCACTTGCTTATACAAAGGAATTACTTCTCCTAAGTAGTGCAGCTCATGTGTGATAGAAGTGAATATTGTATGCATTTCTTGAATTGTCTCTTCTTTCTTCGTAGAAAACGTTTCATATTAAGTAGTCATCATGTAAACTTTTGAATCCTTCACATTAGTTGTTCCTTTATGAGTTGTATTAAGGCAATCCCAGATTTATTTAGCATTTTCACAAGCAGAAATCCTATTATACTCTTCAGGTTCTATGCCACAGACAAGCAAATTCTTTGCCTTGTAATTCTTCTCAACCTTCTTTTGATATTCATCATCAAAATCTCTCTTGGTTTTGACAACCATCCTTGTTATGTATCCTTCTTTGACCTCTCTAATAGGTACATAAGGACCATCAAGTATTATATCCATCAGCTCACTATCCTCAGCCAAAATAAAGTCATACATCCTATTTTTCCACCACCCATAGTACTGCCCATTAAATAGGGGTGGTCTAGTGGTAGATTGCCCTTCTTCCAGATTAGGTGGAGCAGCCATGATCAATAAATCACTCTTGGTATGAAAATTTTATAGTGTCCTTGCGGTAATACCAATTGTTGAAATGTAAAAAGGTTGCACCACACTATGAGGGACCAGATACCTTAGAGTAAAACACAAGCAATCAAATAGTAAAGCAGTAAGGAAATAAAACTTTATAGAAAATTAAAGAACGTAAAGATTTAATGTGGAAACCTCTTTGCTCAAGGGAGGAAAACCACAACTTGCCCTCACAAGCACTCAACAATTCACTATAATCAAGATCTTGATTACAGACTCAATAGGAACTCAACTCTAAGCTCCACCAGTTTGCAATAACTCTAATACAAACCTACCTTGACAAATCTGCCAAGAACTCACCTCAATATTGATAAACACTAACCAATATCAAACTCCGGTAACTTTACCTAAGAACTCTCAAGAACATAAAGAAAAATCACTACTCTTATAACACGAGTAACTTAATTACATACTAAAACTTGACTCAAGAACACACACTTTCTCAGCACACAAAGATTGGGACTTGAGCAATATTTGAGTTTTCGCCGATTTTTCTCTTTGAACAATCTAATTGCAAAAACTAGTGAATTGAGGAGCATTTATTTCTATTTATAGATGGATAATGATTAAGGTAGAAATACGATTGGGCTAGGTGTCCTAATGGTACAAGCTCACCTGCATAATTTGTTACACTAACAAACAAAACTGTGCAGGACAGTGATAGCTGTACTAAACTCATGAAGACCCAGGGACTTGATCCCTTGTGGTCAGTAGATCATCATCAAAATAAGATATAACCCCTATCATCCAAACTGATGTGAAAAGGGAAAAAATAACACCAATACCCAAGGAAAGGCTCTTAGATCAAAGTCGAAAACACACATATATAGTGAAAGAGGAAACACATGGACAATGATACCAAACCAAATCCCAAAACTTGGTGTCACAGTGTAAGAACATAACTAGTATAACTCGAGTTCGAAATACATAGGTTATCCAAAAAGAAACAACTCTATATCTAGATAAAAATAAAGACATTCCCTAGATAAGAAAAGCCATTAGTCCATTGCAGATACATGAAATCAACCGCTACCTCAAAAATCTCTAAATATCGCCTGAATCGACCATCGTGAGATGCACTCAAACATGGATCAGCACCAAAAAAGTGCAGTAGAGGTGAGTACGGTCTACTTATACTTAGTAGATAACATAGGCTTACTAAGCTAAGTAGAAAATAAATCATACAAAATACACACTTAGGGCACGTCACCTGCAATCAAAACATATTGCAAATGGTAGCCATACCGTCTCCACTAACAATTCTATAATATTCAAAAAAAAACATAACAATATGAGAGAAAAATACAAGTATACAGATATCAGACATACAAATACGAAGAAAAAAGTACACACAGACAGGTATCACATCAAGGAAAGATAATACATTACAAAAAATTGAAAAGTAAATACCAATACAATGGAGATATGATAATAATGATGATGATGCCCGAGGTTGTCTTACAACCTCCGTATACATCTATGGAGCTAAAACTTCCCAACATAGGACTCATGGGAGGTTCTTCAACCCATATACAACCAATATCCAATACTAATATCCACAACTCCTCTTCGTCATATCCATAGGTAGAGTGATTTTAAAATGTCACATTTTCTGTTAGAAAAAGCTAGTGTTTCCAATATTTCCATGGTGGTACCAATGTTTCATGAATGAATATAATGCTCACAATCAACAAAAATGAGAAATTTCCATATCCAACCAATATAACAACCAAGTGAGACGAAATCCACACATTAATCCAACCATCCATAAATCCAACACAATTCATATGCAAATATAATGAAATACATTAAAATACAATTGATACCATATTAGTCTTTTTCATCAAATAAGATTACAACTAAATTCCATATACACAAGGCCAATAATGTCATATAGGACCCCACACGGTCACAGATAGTAATTAATATTCCAAAACCATCAAATAGCATTAATATATAGACTCACATATGGGCACAACACATTAATATAGCCATTTTCATGATTAGTTTCAACACTCTTAACATGATTTTGTACCAATATTGACTACCCAGCCCAGTCTAAAGAAAGTTAAGCTACAACCTACCACAAATATTGAAAACTAATTCGAAAGACTTCAATTCGAAGCACTACTTCCACAATCGAACTCGAAATCAACTAAGACATGGGAATATAAAATCTATGCGTCAAAGGAAGCCAATGATATCCATATTACCTAATTTTGAGTCGGGCTCAAAATGGATTCCCGAAATGAGTTTTCGAAAGGAAAAGTAAAATCATAATTTTATTTTTGAGACATGCTCCACATGCTATTAGGAGTCCACAGCTAAAACCCCAAGTGAAAATAAGTTAGAAATAAGGTCCAAATCAATAAAAAACTATTTTTAAGCTTTACCGGCAAAACCTCCGAAATTCATTTTAAAATCGAGAATTAGAGTTGTTTTAATAATAAAATTGAGAAAAAAGTGATAATTATGAGATTAAAACTCACCCAAGTGAAAAATAAATTGCAATTGGGGTTTAAATTGGAGAAATAAAATTTTTAGGCCTTCTTATAAAAAAATCCCCAATTTTCACTTTAAAATCCTCATTTAAACAAGATTTAAAGGATAATATTGACGGAAAGTAGTTGAAGTAGGTGTTTTGGAGCTTACCCAAGCTTAGGAATGGAAGAACTTGCTCAAAACACGAACCCCATGCTTCAAATCTCAAAAATTATGAAGAAAACGAGAAAAGAATTATTTATACTTGGGGCCATAGATGTCGCTAAAGCAGTCAAGTGGCTGCTTTAGTGGTCACCGCTTTAGTGATCTATTACCACTTCAGTTGTATTTGCCAAGAAGAATAGTCTGCTAAAGCGAACAAGGACCGCTTTAGCGCCTTGCAGTAAAGCTGACAAGGGTTGGTAAAGCGCCCTTGATCCTAGAGCAGTTGGTCGCTAAAATGACCACATGGCGCTTTAGCGCTATCCGCTAAAGCAGCTAAAGTGGTGCTTTAGCGGCTGCACCAGTTGAGGTGCACCATTAAGGAAAGATAGATAATAGATAATTGACACGACCTGAATCGGTGCCTTGCCGTAATGTGTATGTTAAGTCCAATCGGGACCGGAGACCACCCCCGAAACCCAATCCAACCAACCGATGAGTACCTTGAGTTGGGTGAATTCTGAACATATAACAAAATAGCCAATTAAGAGATATAATGTCTTTGGGATAGGTCAATTTACTAGACCAACCCAACCAAGTCAATCCATCCAGCAACCAACCTACCAAACCACAAACGATAATCCAATGTACATAATATATATATATACCCAAGTCCACAGTTGTCCATACAAAGCCTCTAAACCAAATCAAAGAGAAACTAGTCGGGACATGCCCCCGACCATAACCAAAATCAAAGTTTACGAAAAGACAAGAGTATGTAATGTAATCCATGACAAGGAATGAATGTCTCCCGAACTATGGAAGCTCACAACTATCATCTAATACCGATTGTTCCCGAATCTGATCAATGAACATGAGGAGTAGTATGGCATGTTCCTACATCACATAGGGATAAAGCAACCCTAAAACGGGTTAATGGGTGAATTCTAGCAAGCACTCAAGATAAGGATAAAATAATGCCAACCTTTAAAACCGAGTAAACCAAGCAAAAAACCATATGCATACATATCCATACATATATATATATATATATAAAATCCATGTCGGGAAAAGGAACTGGATTTGGCATGCCTTTAAAACCATTAACCTGGGTATGTGTAGCTTAACCATCATAATCCACCCACGGGCTATATGGGTTCAGTGTAACCCCCTGAATGGGCCCTAATGCGTGTAGCCACATGAACCATAGATACCATAGGAGTAGGGGGTTCCCGTGTACCCTTGAATCTCCATGATACATACATACAAGTATTAGGGGATTCCCGTGTACCCCTCAAGTATAGGTCGTGTTTCCCAATCCTCATGTCGGCAAATATGAGTTTCCAATATCCGACCATTGGACCCACACTTTCACAATTAGCTATCATACCCTGCTATAATTGCCTAATTAAAACCATTACCACATAACCAAACCATCAATTCCATTTATTATTAACCAAGGCTATCATTATTGGTATTGTCAAACGACTATAGCTTGCAAGCAATGTCTTAAGCCAACCTTAGGGGATTCCCATGTACCCCATAGTTTACATTATTAAGTTTACTTTGGGGATTCTCATATACCCCGCAAGTACATCAGTATTAAGTTTTGCTTGGGTATTTCCTTGTACCCCACAAGCCATTCATCATTCAAATAATTTTCATTATACATTCACTTGGGGGATTCCCATGTACCCCGCAAGGTTTTCATTCAAAATAATTTCGTAGCCACAAGGCATTACTATTTTAACCATTCCAAATGATTCATACCATTCTAAATTATGTAAGTCCATTCAACCCATTTAAACCATTTAAAAACCATCCAAATCAATTTAGGGTTCCATAACCAAATCATACCATGCAATAGTTTCAATAAAAGTTCAACAATATAGTGAAAACATTCTCAAAGGCATGTTATAAAACATGTTGACACATACCTTTACAAAGACCAAAACCAAAGCATAAACCATCAAGTTTACGGTTACCCATGACCCATTTGTTAAGAAACAACCAACAAGCACCCATATGTGCAAACCATCACCAAAAATATGTGAAAACATAGTTCAAATCAAGAGTAAACAATACTCATCAATATGCATCAAAACCCTCAACATTGATATTCCAAAACCACCATTTATGATTCATAACCACGGTTTAAAACACATTAAATCATACCTTTAGTTGGAACTAACAATGAGGGAGGAGTAACTTACCTTATACAAGAAGATTCACGAAGAAAACTTGACTCTTGAGCCCTTGGAAGAACACTTGTGGAAACTCTAGCCTCCAATCTTCAAGAGTGAGTTTGACAGGGTATTTAAAATATTTTGATCATCCAATGAGTAATATGAGAGGCTACAATGAGTTATGTAGCGTGGGTACATAAGGGTTTTGGGGTGAAAAATATCTAAAAAGCCTTCAGCTTAAAAGATGGAAACCAACTCCCAGGAGGGTATGACTCACCCACTTAAATCAAACCCTAGGGTACATGTGGTACCCTAACTCGTACCCTAGACCTCACCATGGACCTCCATACTGGTCATCATACAACAACCATGCCACACTCGTACCCAAAGGTATGAATAGTACCCTAAATCATACCTTAGACAAAATCAAATCCACTAGACCAACCTTAGGTCATCATATGATTTGGAATATACCACTCTTATCCTATTATACGACTCGTATAATGCCTACTCGTATCTTGGACAGAAGCCAACAAAAACTTGCTGACCAATATATAAGAAGAGGTACCCCAACCAGTATCCTAGGGTACGAATAGTACCCATGAGTCGTACCTCTCCTAGAGTCTCAAACTAAGGAAATTTTTCTAAGGGTCCAAGTTTAGGGTGTTTTATTCTCCCCCACTTAGGATCATTCATCCTCGAATGATGGGTAAAGGAAAGCACAAGCACGAGTTAGCGCATTAACACACATCAAACTTCCCTCCAACCAAATTAGGATACATAGACATAACATAATATAAGAAGATCACCACATACCCCAAGAATGTTTTACACCCCAAAACCTCTATTCCAACCTTTAACTAAGTTAGAAAACAAAGACACAAGGAAATCCACCCTTTCTATAACCAAGTTATGATAAAGGACACATAACCTTACGCATGAGTTTCCAGAATGAAGAACCAACGTAGATACTTTCTCCATGTCCACTTTTGCATCCTAAATGGCTCCCTCGGACTTTTGGTTCCTCCTTAGAACCTTCACCGAAGCCATACCCTTTTGCTCACAACCGGCGAACTTACCAACCCAAGATCCTCACCGATACCTCCTTAAAGAACAAAGAGTTTGAGATACCAATATCACCCAAATGAACCAACCAATGAAGGACCACCCACAGTTGCCTTAATATTACCATATAGAATATTGAATGAATGGAACTCATGCTAGAGGGCAAGTTCAATCTAACTTACAATTCCCCGGAGACTCATCACTACGAGAGCTTTAGTCTAGCTACACACCATTCCATGTTCAAGCCTATCCCAAGCAAAAAGGAGTTAACTTAGGCCACAGAGCTCTATTCCTTACATTCACCCAAAACACTATTCTGACCCATCACTGAAACCAAGCATTATGCCTCACCAAGCTCCTTAGGTACCCAATACCCCGATTGGTATATCTATCGACCACAATATTTAAGCCTACCTCTTCTATTCCAGCAGTACTTACTATCTTTACAAGGATTTAGTAACCTCTATCATTTTACCACAAAGATCATCACCCCATATTCCTTTCCTAGCCATTTCTCATGAAAATAACCTTAACTCACCCTCCAAAACCTTCTCTAGGAGCCACCCCTGACTTTCCCCCTCTTAGGGACTTCTACCTCCCTACTATTAAAAAAATCACTATACCTCCAAAGCCACCACCACCCTAACATAAGAAGGTTTATTAAGGAACTAAAGTACAAGAATTACTCATACCACCCAAGTGAGACCTCCAAAATGAGATACAGTACATTAAGCACAAAGTACTTCATAGAAGCCACCTATGTCATAAATAAAGAACCATCCCAACACAACCCATAATAGTAAGATTCCTTAGGACTGGACACTGAAAGACACACGACCGCATTCATCATAGGTAATGCAATACAAGGTCAAGACTCATATCCCTGGAATAAGGCAAATACGGAATGCAAACCTTAAGCACAAGTGCTATAAGAATACATGCAACACTAAAAGAGTGTTCTCTTAATTGAGATAGGAGAGAACTACTGGAATATGTAACTCAACCTTTTATTAGAGTCCACTGCTAGACAAAAATTTTAGATTAACCCTCGACCTTTATCCCATGACACCTATAAGCACAATACTCCACTCTAAAAGGTATCACCAAAGATGTACACCAAGGACTCTTGGTTCTCCTATACTTAAAACCTCATTCATCCAAATGCTACCTAGAGCCCAGCATAGTCATCCAAACTCCATGCTTTAACCAAACCAATGACCTAACCACCAACCTACCAATTCAACCTGAACCTCTTTATATGTCATAACTTTCCCCCTATCGCCTTCCCAAGTCACCAAGCTTGCCCCTTCTGAAAAACTCCACGGAGAATCACTAGGACGGGTGAAACCTTTTTCTAAAAGATACTTTAATTTATCCTTAAGATCCTCTAATCCAACCAGGACCATTCTATAACAAAGGAATATTAAGTTTAGACAAGTGTCCAAAATAAGACCAATCCACAACTCAATCTCCTCACAAGAAAGACACCATGAGGATCATTAGGAAGGACCTCAGGAAAACTCATTCACCACTGACATTGAAAAATAAAGAAGGAACTTTTGAGTTAGAATTTTTAACCTGGACCAAATAATAATAGAGACACCCTTTTTTGGAGATTAATCTCCGAGCTATAAGGTATGGTATAACCTTTCCCTTAATAGCCAAGGAATCATCCTCCCGTCCCATAATCGACTTACCAAGGAGCCTAAAGGCAACCTTATAGGTTCGACGGTCTAATAATGTATAGCACGAGTGTAACCAATCCATCCCCATAATAACACCAAAATCCACCCAGTCAAACAAATCCACCAAAGCCCCTTTACTACCAATAGATGTCACACACAACTATAGACTCTTTTGGCAATCGCAAAGTCACCTACCGGGGTAGAAACAGAAGAAGAGTCCAAAATAACCTTGGGTCTAAAACCAAAATACACAACCACAAATGGGTTCACAAAAGAGAGGGGACCCCAGACTAAGTAACCAATACACATCATGAGAAAAGAGTTTGCAATATACCGGTGTTAGCCTAACAAGATGCCTCATATTCCTGAAGGATAGTAAGGGCTTTGAGACAATCCCAACTAGTGTTGGAGCCAGAAATAGAATCCATCAATGTGAGAGCTAGAGAAGTGGTAATTGATGTCCTATTTACCCAAGCGATAATTATTATGGGACACTCACATTGCATATGACCCAACTGACCACAATTAAAATAATGATTCCCCCTTTCTCGCAATAACCACGGTGCAACTAACCACAAAATCAACAAAGAGAGTAGGATGGTGAAGATTGGGCCACATCGGCCCAATATTGGGCACCTTATGCCCTAGAAGCATTATGAATATGAAAATATTTATCACCCAACAGCTTCAATTAGAGAGCACTAGTCATAGAGCAGGAGTTAGGACCCATCTAACTCTTCCTCTTGGACCACTTACCCCCTAAATATTGGCCTCTCCTTCATCCCAAAACTAAGACTACTCACTCTGCCTATGTTTGGACTTGTCTTATTCTCCCCTTACCAATAGGACCGGACTGGCATGACAGAATTATCACTATCAGGGTTAATAGATGAATAGAATATCAAAACTCGGCACTGGTAACCTTTCTTTGAGGTAACTGAGAATAAGTGCCACCTTTCAAAGTAGGGTCAATGGAGACCGATGGAATTCTACGGGGAAAATTCGAAACAACGACCCTTGACCAGGTTTATGCCCCAAGAGTTAGACTAGATCCATCTATGTCATCCTCAAGTGGGATAAGTGAGTTACCATGAACTTTAGATCGTTGAGGGGACATGAACTAAAAAGTGAACCAAAGAAGTTTTAGGGATGAGTTTAAGATGTTAGACTTCATAGCCCGAACATAAAATAAGAAGAAAGTGAAACATTCTAAATGCCTCATAACCTCTTGATTATAAGTGTAGTACAAGACACACCCATAAGCAAGTCTCTACTCGACATGGCTTTATGGACACCCTGTGACACTGAAACCTAGGCTACCAACTTGACACGACCCAAATCGGGGCCTTATCGTAATGGGCATATCAAGTCCAATTGGGACCAGAGACCATCCCTGAAACTCAATCCAACTAACCAACGACTACCCTGAGTCAGGTGAATTTCAAATATATAACAAGCTATCCAATTAAGAGATATGATGACTTTGGGATAGGTCTACTTACTAGGCCAACCCAACCAAGTCAATCCATCCAGTAACCAACCTGCCAAATCATAAACGATAATCCAACATACATAATATATATATATATAGCATAAATATTCCATACTCAAGTCCATAGTTTTCTATACAAAGCCTCTAAACCAAAAAAAGAGTATCTAGTCGGGACATGTCCCTGACCATAGCCAAAACCAAAGTCTATAAAAAGACAAGAGTATGTAAAGTAATCCATGACATGAAATGGATGTCTTCCAAACTATGGAATCTCACCACTACCACCCAACACCGACTGTTCCCAAATTTGATCAACATACCAGAAGAGTAGTATAGTCAGTTCCTACATCACGTGGGGATACCACCAGCCAAAGATGAGTTAGAGGGTGAACGCTAACAAGCACTCAGGATAAGGATAAAATAATGCCAACCGATAAAACCAAGTAAACCAAGCAAACAACAATATGTATAATATCCATACATATGTCTATAATCCATGTTGGTAAAGGGAACCGGTATTAGCATTCCTTTAAAACCATTAACCTGGATATATGTAGCTTAATCGTCATAATCTACCCACGGGTTATATGGGTCCAGTGTAACCCCTGAACGGGACCCAATACGTGTAGCCACACGAATTGAAGACATCATAGATGTAGGGGATTCTCGTGTACCCTTCGCTATCTATGATACATATATATAAGTGTTAGGGGATTCCTGAGTACTCCTCAAGTATAAGGTCGCCATGTCCAATCCTCATGTTGACAAAACTTAAGTTTCCAGTATCCGTCCATTGGACTCACACCTTTACAGTTAGCTATCACATCCTGCCATTATTGCCCAATTAAAACCATTACAACGCAACCAAACTGTCAATTTTATTTATTATTAACTAAGGCTATCATTAGTGGTATCACCATACCGACTAAAGCTTACAAGCAATGTCTTTATCCAACCTTAGGGAATTCCTATGTACCCCATAGGTTACATTATTAAGTTTACTTGGGGGATTCCCATGTACCCCGCAAGTACATCATTATTAAGTTTTGCTTGGTGGATTCACTAGTAACCCACAAGACATTCATCATTCAAACCATTTTCATTATGTATTCACTTGGGGAATTTGTATGTACCCCACAAGGTTTTCATTCAAAATAATTTTGTAGCCACAAGGCATTACGATTTTAACCATTCCAAAAGATTCACATCATTTAAAATCATGTAAGTCCATTCAAACTATTTAAACCATTTAAAAACCATCCAAACCAATTTAAGTTTCATAACCAAATCATACCATGCAATAGTTTCAATGAAAGTTCAACAATATAGTGAAAACATTCTCATAGGCATTTTATCAAACATGTTGAGGACATACCTTTACCAAGACCAAAACCAAAGCATAAACCATCAATTTTAGGGTTACCCATGACCTATTTGTTAAAACACAACCAACAAGCGCCCACATGTGCAATACATCACTAAAAATATGTGAAAACATAGTTTAAACCAAGAGTAAACAATACTCATCAATATGCATCAAAACCCTCAACATTGATATTCTAAAACCACCATTTATGATTCATATCCAAGGTTTAAAATACATTAAATCATTCCTTTAGTTGGAACTAACAATGAGGGAGGAGTAACTTGCCTTATACAAGAAGATTCACGGAAGGAAACTTGACTCTTGAGCCCTTGGAAGAACACTTGTGGAAACTCTAGCCTTCAATCTTCAAGAGTGAGTTTGAGAGGGTATTTGAAATATTTTGATCTTCCAATGAGTGTTATGAGAGGCTACAATGAGTTATATAGAGTGGGGACATAAGGGTTTTGGGGTGGGAAATGTCTGAAAAGCCCTCAGCTTAAAAGCTGGAAACCAACTCCCAGGAGGGTAAGACTGACCTACTTAAACCAAACCCTAGGGTATGAGTGGTACCCTAACTCATACCCTAAAGCTCACCATGGACCTCCATACCTGTCATCATATGACAACCATGCCAAACTCGTACCCAAGCTTAGGTCATCATACGAGTTGGAAGATACCATTATTATCCTATTATATGACTTGTAGGATGCCTACTCATATCTTGGATAGAATCCAACCAAAACTTACTGACCAACATATGAGATGAGGTACCCCAACTTGTATCCTAGGGTAGGACTAGTACCTATGAGTAGTACCTCGCCCAGAGTCTCAAACTAAGGAAATTTTTCTAAGGGTCCAATTTTAGGGTGTTTTAATAATACCTCACTGAAAAATTACAAAGTAAATACAAATGCAATGGAGATGATGATAATGCCTGAGGATATCGTGCAACCTCCATATACACCTACGTACCTAAAGCTTCCCGATGTAGGACCTATAGGGGTTCTTCAACTCGTACACAACTAATATGCAAAAATAATATCCATAACTCCTCTCCGGCGCATCCATCAGTAGAGTGTTTTAAAAATGCCATATTTTTTGTATATTTCCATGGTGGTACCAATGTTTCATGAATGAATATAATATGAGGATGTAATTCTCTCGACCAACCAGAATGAGAAATTTCCATATCCAACCAATATACCAACCAAAGGAGCCATAATCTACTTATTAATCCAACCATCTATGAATCCAACATAATCTATATGCCACTAGAATGAAATACATTAAAAATCACCATTGATACCACATTAGGCATTTTCATCAAACAAGATTACAAATAATTTCCACATACACAAGGCCAATAATGTCATATAGGACCACACGGTCACACATGACAATTAATATTCCTAAACCGCCAAATAACATTAATATATAGGCCCCTACACGGGCAAAACACAATAATGTAGTCATTTTCATGATTATTTCCCATACTCTCAACATGATTTTGTACCAATATTAACTACCCAGCTCAATCTGAAAAAAGTTAAACCATAACCTACCTCAAATACCAAAAACCAATTCGAAATCCTTCAATCCAAAGCTTTACTCCCATGAAAGGATAAGAAACCAACTAATTCATAGGAATATAGAATCTTTGCACCAAAAAATCCAACGATATCCATATTGCCTTATTTTGAATCAGGATCAAAACGGACGCTCGAAATGAATTTTCGAAAAAAAGGGTAGAATTAAAATTTTACTTTTGAAACATGCTCCCCATACTCTTCGGCGTCTACAGCTAAAAACCCAAGGAAAAAACAAGTTAGAAATTAGGTCTACATCAATGAAAAACTATTTTTAAGCTTGATCGGCAAAACCTCCAAAATCAATTTTAAAATCGAAAATTTGAGTTGTTTAGAAGATGAAATTGAAAGAATAGTGATAATTATGATGTTAGAAACTCATCCAAGTGAAAACGGAATGAAATAGGGGTTTAAATTGGTGAAATATAAAATTTAGGCCTTCCGAGCCAAAATTCCCAATCTCTACTTTAAAACTCGCGTTTAAATAAGATTTAAATGATAAAATTAAAGGAAAGTAGTTGAAATAAGTGTTTCGGATTTTACCCAAGTTTAGGAATGGAAGAACTTGCTCAAAACACGAAACCCCAAGCTCCAAGTCTCAAAAAATGGTGAAGAAAACAAGAAAATGATTATTTATACCCAGGACCATAGGTGCTGCTAAAGCGGTCAAGTGGCCACTTTAGCGGTCAAGTGGCCACTTTAGCGATCTATTACCGCTTTAGCGGTATTCCCCAAGAGGGTCAATCCACTAAAATGGACAAAGGCCGTTTTAGCGCCCTCCGCTAAAGTGGACAAGGGCTGTTAAAGCACCCTTGCTCCCAGGGCAGCTGGCCACTAAAGCAACCACATGGCACTTTAAAGCTATCCGCTAAAGCGGCCAAAGTGTCGCTTTAGTGGCTGCACCAGTTGTGGACACTTTGAATTCTCCTAGTCTTAGTGAACCCTTCGGGATTCACCCAAAATCCCAAAAATACAAATGAACTATGCTACACTATCAAATTCGATGCTCCAAACTCAATGAAAATATCAGATTTTTGAAAAGAAAAAATTTCACTAAGTGAACTCCCGAAAACCAATTTTACAACTTTTCAAATCAAGGGTCGAAATTAGATAAAAAAAAGTCATAAAATCATACCAATCATTTTACCACCCTAGAATCGATGTTTTGGATCTACTAGCGCTGTCAATTTTGCCATCCGATGCACAGATCAATAAATATTGCCCGAAGTTAACTATAAGATTTCTCAAGCTATCAAAAACCACAATATAGCATAAATCACATCGAAATACATTGAAAACTGTATCAATTATAACCACACCTCAGAAATACCATAAAACAACCACGGGGAGGGATAAAATGTTCAAATCACACAGAAATAAATATTTCACATAAATCACTAAAAATCAGGTCGCTATATAGTTACTTCAAATAATTTTCCATAAACATTTAATACAATTAAAGATGAAATTCTCATTCAAGATCATTTACTAGGAGTTCAGGTTAAATATCAATTCCTCAACTCCAAAAGTATCAAAATATGAAAACTGGCATAAAAATCAAATGAATTATCTGAAAACTAAATTATCATTCCTAGAAAGTCACAAATAATTTGAGACGGATATAGAAAATCTCTAAACACAAAAAAGAAATGAAAAGACAAAATAACTTGAAGGGTCATTACAACAAATGATAAAATTAACTAATAAATAAAAGAAAATGGGGGTATTATTTGGGGGGAGGACATAGGATATCCATTTGGCCAAAGATTTCTACATAAATGGCCATTTGCAAATCTATGCCATTGTAAGCCCATCGGGTATACTACTTCTAACCAATGACCATTTTTAAGTTTGGACCATTTCGGCTCCTTTTAAAATGTTCAGTGTTGCTTTTTTAAAAAAATAATTCGCTAAAATTTTTTTGGTTAAAAAGTCTAATTGTTTAACCAATTAAATACAATTGTAAAAAAACTTTATAGTTGTTATATAAAATACATATTTGTAGAAGATATATATAGAAATTGTATAGGATGTGTATAGGAACTGTGTAATAATTGTATCAAATATTTAAAGATGGAACTATAATTTAAACTTTACGAATCTTGGAGTTTAATTTTTTAATGTTGAGTTCAAAAATAATAATTGTTGTATAGAATATGTGTTTGAAAAATTATTGTAGCTAAATGTTGCATAATATGTGTATAGAAACTGTATAATTATTGTATAAAATATATATCTTGAATAATTATTGCAGCTAAGGGTTGCATAGGATGTGTATAGAAATTATATAATTATTATATATAATATGTGTTTGTATATAATGTGTATAGAAAATATATCATTATTGTATAGAGTATGTATATGTAGAGGATGCGTATAAGAAATTGTATACATTGTTGTATTAATATGTATATGTATTTGGTATCAAATATACACTCATACATTCTTTTTAATTGTATTTGAAAAAAATATACTAGTTTTGTATTTGATTAATCAGAAAGAGCAACAATTACAATGCTACAAATTGCATTTTATTATTTTAAAAAAAAAGTCCAATAATTGAAGAACAAAAAAAGGATTTAAAGAAAACAATCAACAACTTAAAAAAAGAGAGAGATGGAAAAAACGCAGTGAAAAAATAACAATGGATACTTTTTAAAAAAGAGTTGCAATAAAAAAGTAATAAGAAATACTGTTTCATTACCTAAAATAGAGATTCCAGCAAGCACTTATTTATGCAGTGTGAGTATGCCAAGCAGTAAGGAATGAACTTATCTTGTGTCCAGGGGTTAACTTACCATCGGTTGAACTTAAGCAGACACTTGTGTTGATAGGTTAGAAGCATTGAAAAAGCTTTCAAAACCAAGTGGTGGTTGCACTATGGAGGGCTATGGTATATCGTATATGTAGAGCAAGAAACTGGAAGCAATTCAAGCATGTGCGGATCAGTTATAGTGATACTGTTGGGCATATTACTAGAAAAAATGTACAAATAAAACAGTCTCAACACACATAAAGAGCTGATAGATGTAGGTTGTTTTGACAAAAATTCATTGAGTGTTAGTCTGTATAGTTGAGATCTTGCTCTAATTTGCTCTACTTGAGTGACAGAATAGGTACTCCTTAGTCTGCAATTGTAACTTTTGTTTGTTGATGATAATAATTAACATTTGTTGCCCCAAAAAAGTTTTTTTAAAAAAAATAGTGAAAATAAGTTTTTTCGTAAGACGCAACAAAATAAAAGAGAGAAAGAACAATGAAAAATAGCCAAAAAAAAGAAAAACAGAAACAATAAAAGATACAGAGAGAAGTAAAAAAATTAGTGAAAGTGGAGCAGCAAAAGCCAAAAGTGGCTATAAAATAGGATATGTTATGAAAGATAAAGTAAGAACAAGAAAAATGGAGAGAGAAGAGAGAATAATTCTTTATTTCTCTTGAGGAATTCTTGAGGGTTCTTAAGGAGTTTCTTATAATGAAGGAAAAACCCTTTATTTATATGGAAAAACTAACGTTGTCCCAAAAGTTGGGGTTTCTAACTTTTCTATAAATAGACATTCACTATAAATGGTAATACATTTATAACAGACTCCCACCCCTTTATTTATAGAGAAAAACTAACGTTGTCCCAAAAATTGGGGGTTTTAACATTTCTATAAATAGACATTCACTATATATGGTAATACATTTATAACACTCTCCCTTGGATGTCTAATTGATTAATAATGTGCCTTGTTAAAACCTTACTAGAAAAAACCTAGTGAGAAAAAAATCTAGTGAAGGAAAAAGAGTACACATCTCTAACAATATGCATATAGGCTACCTCAATCTTACAAGAAAAACCCAGTGGGACTAAATCTCATAAGGAAAAAAGAGTAAAACGCATATTAAATCCCCCTAATGAGAACATCCATGAACCTTTGCATCCCGATCTTGCGCGCCATCTTCTAGAAAGTTATAGTAGGAAGAGACTAGGTGAATAAATTCGTGACATTATCATTTGAATGAATCTATTGCACGTTAATATCACCATTCTTTTAGAGCTCGTGTATGTATTAATGTTTTGGTGAAATATGCTCCGTTCTATCTCCTTTTATGAATCCTTTCTTAAGTTGTGTTATGCATGTTGTATTATCTTCACATAAAATTGTGGGTATTGTCAAGCTTCAAATCATATTTTTCTCGAATGAGATGTATCATGGACCTCAATCACACACATTCTCGGCTTACTTTATGAATAGTTATTATTTTAGGATAGTTCGATGAAGTGGCTACGATAGACTGCTTTGTAGATGTCATGACCCGAGGCTAACTCCTAGCCGCAACGCGATGCTTAAGGCCACAAGTGACCTCAAGCTAACCTATGTACTGGTACTTGCTGAAATCACTGAATAAAATAGATACTGAAATAGCATGCGTGGAAGATAAATTGATGAAATATAATCCAGAAATGGAATACTGATCTGAATATAAATAACATGTCTGAAGGTAATTGATAAGATCTGAAAGATAAACTGACTGTCTGAACATCAAGTCTGAACATTTGAAATCCTCCAACATGAGAAGTTGATGGAACAAGCCCCCAACTAAATCCGACAGACTAACATAAAATTTATTGTTGTAAATGACTGAAATAAGATATCATTCTCGATGGATAATGCCTCACCATTGATGCTTCTGGGAAAATGTTAATATCTCTAACGATACTCAGTGAACTGAACATCCGAACCTATGGTATAAGACAACATAGCACAGAGAAAAATATGCGATAAGTACTTTAAATGTACTGGTATGTGAGGCAAGGACTACTGAAATACTAGTGAAATCTGAACATAGAGGCATGAACATGTAAAACTAAGAATGCAACACCAAGTATAGTATATACTGACATGATCTGAATAACTAAATAACTGTTATCTAAACAACAAAAATAATCTACAAAACTAATTGAATAAATACTGAAATCGATCTAATTGGTCAAGCAAACCTAAATTAAGATAAAATGGGTACTGACTGAAACTGTGGGAGTTATCATATAATCGACATAAATCATGTGAGCTATCATGGAGTCCAACGTCTGACCCACATTGAGAAGGGTTATTCTATCCTTTCCATCGGAGTAGAACCTAAACTGGATTGATCACTAAACTGAGCTCATATTAGGCAAAGGAGAACTCTCTCTGGTGAGACCCCTAAACCTATGGTGGCACATAGTTTTTGGGAAGTAGGATGTGTTGAACACAATCTTTTCTCTCAGTGCTAAATTTTATTCATAACTGAAAGAAACAAAAATACTAACTGATGCATACACTAATAACTGATTTGCTCATATAAGGTATTTTAAAACTGACAGTGCCTGCCTAATCTGAAGAAATCATGAATATGTAAAACTGATAATTTGGCATGAAATAATACTGGGCATAACAATAAAATCATGAGTTGACTGGGTCATTACTTGAAAAGTCTGAAACATAAGTAAAAGTATAGGTATCGGGTGTTCATAACCCGACAGCTCTGAAATGAAGTCATAATTCAAATACCCAAACATGAGATATTTTAATAGTCTGATAAATTCATGAATGTAAATATGGGAATGATTTAACCTTGGGAAAATATCATGTTTATACAGTTTAAAGCATAATTTGAGACTTTGACATAGTATTGACTAAACACGACATGGGGGTTCGGGATCTTCAAGCATATAAGAGCATGATTCTCATGGAGTAAAACTATTAACATGGCTTGAATGCAAAACTAATGAGTAAACATGGACAAATTTCATAATTTAGATTGAACTTGATCATAACTAGAGAAAAATTCATGTTTGAACCACAAAGAGGGTTTTTGAACTCAATGGGTGAAAGGAACTCATTGATGAATACCCCACATACTTGAAGTAATAGCTTTGGGGAAATCCTTGAAATTGATCTTGTTCTTAAGGAATCCTAATTGCTTAAGAAAGAAGAGAAAACCATACCTTTTGACTCTCTTTGGTGAAATTAATGTCATGATTTAGGGCTTTTAGGGCCTTTTATACCACCCCTTGTGAAACCAAAATAACATGGTTTGGCTTTTAAGGGAGTGGGAAAAGACATAAAGTCCTTTGGAAAAATGTGTAGGAAAAATACCCCTAGTCGTTATGACTCAGCTTGAGACTCGTAATGACTAGTCACAACCCATGGTCTGAGTCGTAGCATGGGATATGGGATTCTGTGTACATTCTAGTTTGACTACGACTTGCCACCTCACTACTTATCATGACTGATTATGACTCATAGGATGGAGTCAAAGTTAGAAGCTGAGGCCTTGAGTTATATATTGCTTAGGTTACTGTTCTATGCAAAGACTCGTAAGGCCTGGTTACGAGTTGTATGCTGGACTCGTAACCATTGGACAGGGTTCTTGTACACACACACTGGTGTGACTACAAGTCCCTCTATATGACTTATAGGCACTGATTACGAGTCATGTTGAGGTATCATAGTCACTGGGCTCAAGGTGAATGGATTCACTGGAATAGTTATGACTCACTCATGATGACTCATTATAAGTGGTAATGATTCGTTACCCTGAGTCGTAACCATGGAAGTCTTTCTAGGCTATCAAGTAAGAATTTTCGCTACTTTTTGCCATGGCCTCGGACTGATACGAGGCTTGATGCATTTGAAATCTAACCTCATGGGCTATTTCTTGAGAGGTTTAGAACATATAAACTTGGGGTATTACAATATCTTCCCCTTGGGATCATTCATGCTCGAATGAAACTGGTTAGGCTAAAAATTCTAAGAAAACTGAGGTTGTATACTAAATACTTATGAACTAAAATATGATTAAAACAACTGACTCTGAGGCATGATTTATAGACTGAACTGAATTCGTGAATATATTCAATGACATGAGGATGATTATAAAGCTGATATAGAAGACGAGAGAGAGTCGATTTAAGAAAAAATATTACCTAAAGTTGGATTTGAATTTATGGGGAAAAGATGACGATACTTGGCTCGCATATTTGCTTCTGCTTCCCAAATAGCTCCCTCAACGGATTAATTTTGACAAAGAACTTTAACCAGGGGAACTTTTTTACTCCTCAACCTACGAACCTGATGGTCAAGGATCTCAACTGGAACTTCTTCATATGAGAGACTATATTTCACATCCACACTTTACAAATAAACCACAGAAGCTGAATCATTAATGCATTTCTTTAGCAAGGAAACATAAAACACTGGATGTGCTAATGCCAAATCTGCAGGCAGCTCTAACTCATAAGCTACTTTGCCAAAATGACTCAAAATCTTATATGGTCCAACATAACGGGGACTGAGCTTCCCCTTCTTACCAAATATTTGCACACTTTTTATGGGTAAAATTTCTAAATAAACCAAGTCACCAACCTCAAACTCAAGGTCTTTCTCCTCACATCGGCATAAGATTTATGATAACTTTGGGTTTTCTTTAGACTTTGAATCAACTAAACTTTCTCTATTGCCTCAAACACTGAATTTGGTCCTATTATCACAGCCTTTCCCACCTCAAACCAACCAATAGGAGATCTATATCTCCTCCCATAGAGAGCTTCAAATAGAGCCATATGAATACTAGAATGATAATTGTTGTTATAGGTAAACTCAATCAATGGTAAGTGGTCATCCCAGCTACCCTTAAAGTTAATAACACAATTCCTCAACATATTCTCTAAGGTCTGAATAGTCCTCTCTTCCTGGCTATCTGTCTGAGGATAAAAAGCTTTTTTAAGATGGATTTTGATACCAAGGCCCTTCTAAAATCCTTAAAAAATGAGAGGTAAACTAAGTACCTCTATCATAAATGATAGACAACAAAACCCCATGAAACTCTAGTAACTCCCTAAGATAGAGTCTAGCATAATACAAAGTATGAACTGGCAAGAAATGAGTTGACTTGGTTATTCTATCTATAATGACCCATATCAAGTCATGTTGGCGACGCGTATGAGAAAATCTTATCACAAAATCCAAGTTCACTATCTCCCATTTCCAAGTGGGGATGCTAAACTCCAGAACTGTACCACTTAGCCTTTGGTGCTCAATCTTAACCTGCTGGCAATTTGAACACTTAGTTACAAACTCTGTAATATCTTTCTTCATACCATTCCATAATTAGATTTCCCATAAATCTCGGTATATCTTGGTGTCTTATGGGTGGATAGAGTATCGCGTACTATGTGTATCAGCTAATATATGCTACCTTAAACCATTAATACATGGAACACACAATTTACCCTTACAACAAAACACACCATCTCCCTCTTGGGAGAAAACCTCTACCTTCTGATCCTTAACTTTCTTCTTCAACTTGACTAAACTGGGATCCCTATCCTTATTTTCATTTACTTCGACAACCAAAAAAGATTCAGAACCATTCTGAACCTATATACTACCTTCAATAATCAACCAACCAAACTCTTAATCTAGCAAGCCAATGAACATCATGGACTAACTCCTTCTTATCATCTACAACATGAGCGACACTACCTATAGACAATCTACTAAATATAGTTTTGATGATAAGCAGCTAAACTGTAAGGGACCAGTTCCCTGGACGTGCAAAGTACTGTACAGTTAGCACACGGTATCTACACAACTTTGTCTTCTTGTGTAACAAACTTGTAGGTGCTATTTTGTACTGACTTGGATAGTTGGCTCAATGATATTTCATCTTTAATCATCACCCAATTATAAAAAGAATGAGACGCCTCTTCCACAAATAATTTTTTTCAATTCTAAAGAGAGAGAAGTGAGGCAGCAAAAACTCTATTTCGGGACTGCTCAGGCATAGCTCATGTTCTTAACTTTTACTTTGCTTAAGGAATGAGTGAGTGTTTTTTAAGTATTGATTGGTAAAAGAATTAATTATCTTATAAGAGTAATGTCTTATTTTCTTGTTGAGAGAAGTGCTTAGGTAAAGTTGCCTAAGTTTGACACTGATTAGAGGTAATTAATTTAGAGAGACTCCTTGGTAGAGTTACCAAGACGAGCTTGTAGTAGAGTTGCTACTAGTGCAAGGAGCCTAGAGTTAAGCTGAAATCTATAGTGTAATCAAGAGGTTGATTATAGTGAATTTGGAGATGATTGTGAGGGCAAGCCATGGTTTTTCCCATCTTGGGTTTCCATATAAAAATCCTTGTGTTTTTTACTCTTTTTATGTTGTTTCTTACTTCCTGGTTGTTTTACAATATTTTGCCTACGATTGATCTTGAGGGGCTTGGTCCTTTACTATGTGGTGAAACCCCCAAGGTTCATAGCAATTGGTATCAGAGTCTGGTCACTCTAAAATATTCACACCTGGAGTGTCTTTGTTAGCATGACTGCTCCACCTAATCTAGAAGAAGGGCAATATAAAACCAGACCACCAAGATTCAATGGACGGTATTATGGGTGGTGAAAAACTAGGATGTTTGACTTTATTATGGATGAAGATAGTGAACTGATGAACATAATCCTTGATGGTTCTCATGTTCAAGTAAAAGAAGTCAAAGAAGGACAAAGAACAAGAATGGTTGTCAAGAGCAGGAGGGAGTTCAATGATAAAGATAGAAAGAAGATTGAAAAGAATTACAAAGCCAAGATGTATGTGGCATAGGTCTTGATGAACACAACAGGATCTCAGCTTATAAAAATGCTAAAAAGATCTGGAATTTGCTTAAGGACTACAACAACAGATGTAAAGGATTCTAAAGTTGACATGCTAAAAACTAAGTATGAAACCTTTACTATGGAAAAGGGAGACAGTATAAGAAATGCATACAAGAATCACTTTCATCACAAATAAGTTATACTACATAGGAGAGGTGATTCCATTGTATAAAAAAGTGAGGAAGATTCTAGTTGTTCTTACCAAGTCATGGGAAAGCAAATTATATGACATAACTAAGGCAAGAAATCTAAAAATCCTTAGTATGGATGAACTCATTGGGAATCTAAAAACTCATGAACTTAAAAAGCAACAAGAGTATGAGAAGATAGAGGTAAAAAAAGAAAAAATCACTGGCACAAAAAGCATTTAAATTAGACTCTAAGGAAAAAGACATTGATGTTTCCTACTTGGTAAAAATAATAGTTAGAGCAATGAGATAAAGTGGCCAGTTTCAAAAAAGTGGGAGTAGCAGCAAAAGGGAAAGCACTATGGAAGTTTGTCACATATGTGGAAGTTTTGAAAATTTTATTAAGGATTGTCCCTTGTACAAAATGGATCATCAGGACTACCTCAAGGTTGTTGGTGTCAAAGAAAGTATCAGGGACCAGGCCCCTATAATTCAAGAAGGAAGGTTGCAGTCGATTATGCAGTAAAGAAAGCTCTGGCAGCATAGAGAGATTCTTCTAGTGATTCAAGTGATGATGATAAGATTGGATATGTATCTATGCTAGCAGTATAAGAAGATCCAGTTATCTATGATTCCCTATTTAGATTCATTGAAGACACAGAGGACAAAAAAAAATGAGGAACTCTTTTTTATATTAAGGAAAATCTAAATAATTATACTGCTAGAAAGATAAAAGGTCTTGTTAGCGTCTTGATAGACTCTGTATGTGAACTAAATACTTAAAGGAATGTGTTAGAAGTGAAAGTAAAGAATCAATAACATGTGTTGATTGCTTTAACTTTACAAATTTCTAAAATTGAAAAGTTGATCATAAAGATAAATTTTGAAAATTTGAGGTTGATGAGTAGTCTATAAAGGGTAAATAAAGTAGATGGAAAAAGAAAGAGAGAAGTTTCACAGCTTCAAATTGATCTTGGAAAAAGGTTGAAAGATTCTCAAGAAAAGTTTATGTCAACACTCCACAAGAATAAAGAGTTAGAGAGGGAACTAGTCTTGAACATGTCTCTTAAGTGGGCTACTTCCTTAGAAATCCTTTCTGATTTAACTAGTCAGGGAGCTAACGATGTTAGAGGTCTGGGCTACCAAGTAAAATTCCAACCCAATAAGTCTAAAGGAAAGTTAGCTCATGATGATAGGAGCAAAGGGCAAAAACTCTTGTGCACTCATTATGGAAGAGATGGACATTTAAAAGAAAGATGCCAGCACTGGCTTAAGGCAAAATTAAATATTACTAAATATATTCAGTAGGAGAGTGCACATCCTAAGATCTTCAAGTCTCAAAAAGTGGTGAAAAGAAAACTATCTCTGCCTAGGTGGACTAAGAAGAATTTAATCACCCCATTGTCCTACTACTGGGAACTCAGACTCAAGTAGGTTCCTAAATTTGATAAGTGGTCTTGATTCTAGGCATGAGGAGGAGACTGCAATTAGGAATAGCTCACTGATGGAAGGTCTGACTATGTTCTCTCTCTCAAGACACTTCAGGTGAAGGTGTCTTATTGTGAAAAATTGATCTCAAGGACCTAATCCTTGGCATATATGAAACTTGTATTCAAAAGAAAGCCCTAGAATGACCTTCAAGATATGATGAATGAAAATACTTTGGAGAATAAACTGAAAAAGAATTTTGTAGATTGATATAAGAGGTGCATGCAGTTCCTGATTTGTCAGGAAAATTGTTGATCCTTAGTGGTGATGAAAATAATAATAAAGAGGATGAAAAAATGCATATAAGTCATGATTCTCAGGGACCTGGTCCCTAGGAAATTCATCTCAGAAGGAGAATCTTTAGTAGCCTGAATTTAGTCATGTTTGGGACCTGGTCCTCAGTCTTGCATTAAGAATAGGTTAATGGAACTAAAAGGGTGTGAAAAGGCAGAAAGAATGAAGCATGATTGATCAAAGTAACCTAACCCATCATGTGAATCAGTGCCTCTCAACAAAAATTGGCTATGATAAGGAGACAAGTATCCCTGATAAAGTGGGTGCACATTAGTCTAACGCAGAACCATAGCCTTGCAGGTATACACCTATGGGAACAACTTTGAGAAGTGGAAAAATATAATTGCAAAAATTTGAAGATTCACTCAAAAATAAGAGGGACCCACTTTTATCTCTCATGTTAGTATCATGTAGTGTGCTTTAATAATCATAAAATATTGTCTAATAAAGCCATGTATTTTTCCTACTCTATATAAAAGTTGTCAATTCTTATGCAAAATAAAGAGTCACTCTTATTAAAATCAGACATGTCATTCCAAAAAAACATATGTTGATGATAACGGTCACCTCTTCAAATTGCTAAATCAGGCTATCTCTCATTTTTTAATCTTAATTCATCACTCTTTGCCTCCTCTAAACCAAATTGGTCCGTCTCACTCTCTTTCACTCACAAAACCAAAATTGAATATGCCTTTATCAAATACCTTGATCCTTCAGCAACCAAAGTCATAGAAAACTTTGTCTTCGGTCCTCTAAGTCAAAGTCTGGTAACCTTGTTGTAATGAGGCTGAAACACATAGCTGTGAGAAGGAAGAAAGACTCTGAGGGACCTAGTCCAAAGAAGAAAAAGTTGTCATTAAAAAAGAAGAGGTAATTAATGAAACCAAAAGAAAAGATGAAGGATGTGGGTAGTTAAAAGGGAATAAAATATTGATGATACAGAAATTTCACTCAGCAAAGAACTCTTGATCCCAAAATATGTGAGAAAAAGAGAGACATATAATTCCATATGGGTACCTCCTCAATAAATTATTTGATCACTTTCGGGTACTTGGGTAAAGGGAACACATGGAATAGCCAAGCTGATGATCAATCTAATAAAACTTGTGGAGAATGAATCTCAAGTATCTGAGTTGCTAGCTGTTCAAGAGAAGTTTGGAATGTAAATGAAGGAGTTAAGGCTTAAGTTCACTGCCAAATATGTTGAATTAAATTCATTTAACATTGCTGAATCAAAGGTTGTCCTCTGAAGGACCAAGTGCCAACGATGAACCTGTAGCTGAAAATGCAAAACTCCAGTCAAGAATGGACAAACTGAATGCTGAAGTAAAGGACCTTACCAAACAGTTGTTGGATGCTCACATTGATGAAAATTCAAGAATGGAGATATTTTTTAAGTCCTTTAAGCCAACCTTCCCTCAAACTGAACCCTGTTATCCTCATTCCCTCATCAACCTTATGTCAGTTTCATATCCTGATACTCATAATGACTTTTAAAGACAGTTATCTTATGATGATTATTTTAGCTTACTATACTGGTACTGACTATTATGAGTGGATGAATCTTTTCTTTGTGTGTAATATTTGTTCTCTTTAAATTGCAAAGTTATTCTTTATGTTAGTGTTGCCCCAGTGACCATGAGTTAAATAATTTATACTTAATTTACTCTTGGCTTAATGTTCTTACTTTTTAATAATGCTAAAAGGGGGAATACAGAATTCATGAAGTAGGGTACCAGGTGAATTAAGTTGCAAATTATTGCAGATTTGAATGGCATGTTGATAGGGAGAAATATATGATGTGCCAAATAGATTAATGAAAGAAGTCATGATGATAGAGGGAAGAAATTGAAAATGCACTAACTAAAGGTGCACACTACAGAGGGAAGTTTTATTGTAAATAACAACAAGGGACCAAGTCCCTATATTGCTTGAAGAAAGAGAAAGCATAATGATAGGGGAAACATTCATCTTTAGGTGGTAATCACTATGATTAAATGTGATGAATGTGCACTGATGCTCAAATTATATGGTTTGGTTTGTCATCATCAAAAAGGGGGAAATCTCTATATGTAGTTTTGATGATAAGCAGCTAAACTACAAGGGACCAAGTCCCTGGATATGCAAAGTACAATACAGCAGGCACCTGGTATCTGCACAGCTTTATCTTCTTATAAAAAACTTGCAGGTGCTATTTTGTAATGACTTGGATAGTTGGTCTAATGAAATTTTAGCCCTAATCATCACCCAGCTATAAAAGGAATGAGACGCCTCTTCTACAAATAGTTTTTGCCAATTCTAAAGATAGAGAAGTGAGGCAGCAAAAACTCCATCTCAAGACTGCTCAAGCATTGCTCATGTTCTTAACTTTGTACTTTGCTTAAAAAATGAGTGAGTGTTTTTAGTGTTGATTTGTAAAAGAATTACTTATCTTATAAGCGTAATGTCTTGTTTTCTTGTTAAGAGAAATGCTTAGGTAGAATTGCCTAAGTTTGATACTAATTAGAGCTAATCAGTGTAGAGAGAGTCCTTTGTAGAGTTACAAAGATGAACTTATAGTAGAGTTTCCTCTAGTACAAGGAGCCTAGAGTTAGGAAAAAATCTAGACTGTAATTAAGAGGTTGATTATAGTGGATTTGGAGGTTCTTGAGAGGGAAAGCAGTGGTTTTCTCCATCTTGGGTTTCCACGTAAAAATTCTTGTATTGTTTTACTCTTTTTATGTCTCTTACTTCTTGGTTGTTTTACTGTATTTTGCCTCTGATTGATCTTAAGGGACCAATTCCCTTACTATGTGGTTCAAACCCCAAGGGTCATAACACAATCTACTAAGGACATCTGTCACTACATTGGCCTTTCCTAGATGATACAACACACTGATATCATAATCTTTCAACAACTTAAGCCAACTTCTCTGATAAAGATTCAGGTCTTTCTGTGTGAACACATACTATGTACTTTTGTTATCTATGAACACATCAGCATAAACTCCATAAAGGTAATGCCTCTAAATCATTAAGGCAAAGACAACAGGTGCCAACTCAAGATCATGGGTTAGATAGTTCTTTTCATAGGGTTTAAGTTGTTTAGAGGCATAGGCTATGACCATACCCCTCTGTATTAATACATAACCAATACCAACTCTAGAAGTATCATAATACACTACAAACCATCTGTGCTATCTAGAAAAGTCAAGACTGGAGAGGAAGTGAGTTGAGTCTTTAACTCCTGAAAACTCTTCTCACAGAAATCTGACCACTAAAATTTGAATTTCTTCTGGGTTAGTCAGGACATAGGAGAAGCAATAGAAGAAAACCCTTCAACAAACCATCTGTAATAGCCATCTAAACACAAAAAAACTCCTGATATCTGACGGAGAGATAGGTCTAGGCCAATTTCTTACTTCTTAGGTCTTTTAAAGATCAACACGAATGTTGTTATCAGACATGATTTGACCAAGGAAAGCTACTGACCTCAAGAAAAATTCTCACTTGCTGAACTTAGCAAATACCTAATAATCTCAAAAGGTCTATAACACAACCCTTAGATAGACTGCATGATAATTCACACTACGGTAATAGACAAGGATGTCATCAATGAAGAAATACCTATACTTTAAACCCCTGAAAAATAACAACTTTTAGTATCTCTAAGTTGGATACGACTCGGAGCATTAAGTTGTACCCTTAGTCACGATTCGTATCATTATCCCCCCTCTCTTTTCCTATCCTAGGAAGTATGTTAGGTTATTATACTATCCTCCATACGACAAGGCCATCCCTTGGTCGTAACCATGCATACAATTCGGACACTACACAACTATATAGAGTGAATTCTCCAAATCGAGTGGACTATTTTTGTTATGGATGGAGTTCATGATTAGGGAATGATTTGTACCCTTGGTTATGACTCAAGGGTGTCCAATAATACCTATAATAGTATGGTTGACCTAAGAGAGGCCTAGGGTACCATTTAGGGTACCACTCGTACCCTAAGGTACGGTTGCTCAAGGAACCATAAAGGGGAGTCGTACCCCTGCACGAGTGATCTTTTCAATTTTTAACCAATGACCTTTTGGTTATTTCCATGCCTAAAACCCTAAAACCTCTCACTATATAAGGAATTGTAGCCCCTTAAGTCTTTATTTACAAGACTTAAACATTCTAAAACACTCTAAAGGCTTCTTGGAGCAAGATTGGAGGTTAGGGTTTGGAGGTATTCATCTAGTGCCAAGGAATAGTCAAGATTGTTGGTGTGTCATCTTGTTTAAGGCATGTATATCTTCCTCTCTTTAAATATCTCTAAAAACCATGTATTTCATACTTGTATTAGTAAGTATACATGGTGGTTTTGAATCAAACGAAAAGGGTTTTGTTTCCTAACAATGAATAATGATGATTCTTGCTTATATATGTGTTGATACATGATATTGATGGTAGATTGTATATGTAAGTGTTTGTTGTATATTTTTTAACATGAGGGTCTTCAGAAACCCTAGTCTTGATGATTTCTACCATAAGAATGGCCTTATTAGAGGTATGCCCCCAAAGTGTTTGTAAAAATAACTAAGAGAAATGACTAGTTGTATGTTGACAATGTGTTGAGCTAGGGCAATGGACCAATGAGTATGAATGATTGTGTAATGATATTTTGAAGGTATTATGAGCCATGTATTATATAATTGATAACCTTTTTGGGTGATGGCTAATGAAAGGGTAAAGCCCTAGACATAAAAATAAACTTGAATTGTGTATGGAACCAAGTGTGATAAAAATGTGATTTAATATTATTAATGATATATGAATAGTTTTTGTGGGTCTTGAGGACCACCAATTGAATTATATGATGAATTAAATGAAGGCATTGGCCTATTAAGATGGTTGAGCAATAGGGGCTCCCATAAGGACCATGTGGTCATATATGATGATTGAATTGGCTAAATAATCCAAAGCCGTTAAATATGACAGACATTGTATGAATGTAAATGCATGAGCTAATGAGTCAAGAGTTCAATATCGACCAATGATGCTAATAAAATAACGAGTGATTCGAGTTCCTTCTTTAATGATATGATTAGTGGTTCGAGTTCCTAGTCCCATGAAACAATGAGTGATTCGAGTTGCTCGTCAATAATACTGCTAGTGATTCGAGTTCCTATACTGGTGATATGACTATAGATTCATGTTCCTAGTCTGAAGAGATTTCTTGAGGTTAGAATACCTCATCTAATGATAAAGCTAGTTATTTGGGTTTCTAGACTGGTGATATGACTAGCGATTTGAGTTCCTAGTTCAATGAAATAACACAGCCAGTGATTCGAGTTCCTAGATTGATGAGACTACTAGCGATTTGAGTTCCTAGCCCAGGGAGGTGGAATTGAGGTTGGTTGAATGGGCTAACTTGGTTGAAAGTTCTTCACTCCATGTCTTATAAATGAATGATTTGAAAATACATGCTAAGTTGTTTTCCTTGTGGCATAATATAATCATGATGTGTATATCCATGTGTATGAGTATATGTTCAAGAATGATGTTGAGCCTTGGTCTCTTGATTAGCATGTGGAATCCCTATGTGTAAGGAAAATCATATGAATATGAATGATGATATATCTATATTGACTTCTTGTTGAGAGATGATGATATATTGACTTCTTGTTAAATAATGATGTTATTTTATCCTTACCCTTGAGTTACATCTTAGCGTTTCAACCGCTAACTGTCTCCTAATGCTATGTCCCTACATGACGTAGGGGCCAGAGCATTTTCTTCTTTGCCTGTGCAGTTATTAGACGATCAAGCAGTTCGTGCATTGACATGAAGGTGTGAGCTTCATTACATCCAAAAGACATTCATCTCTTAGTCTTTATCTTTAGACTTAGTCTCTTTAAGACTTGGTTTGTAGTCTCTTTAAGACTTGGTTTGGCTATAGTCAGGGGCTTGTCCCGACATATATACTTATTGACTTTAATTTTGTATAGAGGTATTGTGAACAACTGTGAACTTGGGAATAGTTATTATAATGAATCTAATATTGACATATGATATTATTCTGCGATCTTAACCTAGGAATTGGATTTCCTTTGACTCTTATGTTAAGATAAAGTGTTTAGGTTAGGTTACGAAGCGGCCTCTAACATATGTGTGCTTGAAGTGCCCATACGACATGGCCCAAAGTTTAGGGCATGTCAAGTTGGTATCAGAGCCTAGGTTCATGGTCAGTTGGGTATTCACAATACCGTGTCAAGTAGAGTCTCTTTATGATTGTGAAGCACGCCATACTTATAAAAAAGAAGCTATGAGATATTTTAGGAAATGTATCCCTTTCTTGTGTCTCAATCTCAAGCTATAAAGTCTAAGGTCTTGAATTCCTTGCATTTCATTTGCTATCATTTAGATCATGCCTCAAAGGAAATCTGAGACTCTGGCAAAACTTCGGCTTAAAATGAGGGTCCTATGGATAAAGCTCATCCAACTTCTGAAGTTCAAACCTGGGCTAGGGTTGCGGTATCTGTCCATCCTCATGGGGTTCCACCCACCAACCCTACTCATGAGAGTGGCATTCCGCCTCAGTCTCCTCAAATGGATGTTGCTAATGTGGAGTTTCATCACTCCATCAACCTTTTGACTCAATTGGTAGCCTCTCAAGTAGAGTGTGGTGCTCTATCTACCGTTTCTTCTAAGACCACGAGAATTGGCCAATTTATGAGGTTGATTTCTTCTATGATATCTGGTACAAAGGTTGAGGAAGATCCTCAAGGCTTCATTGATGAAATAGAGAAGATTTTTCAAATCATACATGCTTCAGAAATTGAGGTTGTGGAGCTTGCATCCTACCAATTGAAGGATGTTGCGTACCAATGGTACTAAATTTGGGAGTTGTCTAGAGGTGTTGATTCTAGTCCTGCTATGTGGGAATGTTTTTCTGAGGATTTCCTTGATCATTTTTTTCCTCAAGAGTTGAGAGAGGCTAAAGCGAAAGAGTTCATGAACCTAAAGAAAGGGAGAATGTCAGTTCAAGAGTGTGCCTTGAAATTCCATCAATTGTCAAGGTATGCTCCCGAGATAGTTTCTAGCATGAGGGCTAGAATGCATAAGTTTGTCTCAAGATTATCTCATAAGCTAGTCCTTGGGAGAAAGGCAGCATTGTTGATTGACAAAATGGATATATCTAGGTTGATTGTGTATATGAAACAAGTAGAGGATGAGAAGAAGAGGCAAGCTAAGCTTAGTGAGAGGTAAGGAAGAAAGTTTAGGCCTTTCAAAAGTTGTAGTGAAGATAGTGGCAAGTGGCCACGAAAGTAGTGAGGAAGTCTTGGTTTATTCTCCTCATCTAGTATTCACTCTTCTTACCCAAAGTTTTTGAATAGTCGTCGGTCTCAGTTCAGTGGCGATTCTTGGGCACCGGGTGCCTAATTTTAGACTAGTGGTGCCCAATTAGCTCCACCTCGCCCTCCTTGCAGATTCTGTGGCCAGAGCCATCCTAGTGAGTATGAGAAAGAGAGAGGCGGATATTTTTATTATGCTTAGGTCGGGCACGTATAGTGAAAGTGCCCCTCTCGGATGGGTGCTTCAGCGAATAGGGCCCCTATTACTACTCCTTCACCCATACCAAAGGGCGTTGTGTCTGCTTCTACTTGTATTTCTGGCATCGGTATTAGTCGGAACCACTTATATACACTTGCTACTTGCATGGATTCTAAGGTGTCTTTCGATGTTGTCACGGATATGTTGAAACTTTTCTCCTGTGATATGTATTATTTGCTTGATCTAGGGTCTACTCTTTCTTATATGACCCCATATGTGGTTGTGCATCTTGATTGTGGTCCTGAGAGTCTATCAGTTTCTTTTTCTATCTCTACCCTAATCGGAGACCCTGTGATTGTTAGAAGGGTCTACAGGGGATATGTGATATCTGTTGATGGTAGGGATACTCTTGTTGATTTGATAGAGTTAGACATGGTCGATTTTGATGTCATTTTGTAAATAGATTGGTTGCACTCTTCTTATGCTTCCTTAGATCGTTGGACCCGTAGGGTCATGTTTTGATTCCCTAATGATTCAGTCATTGTATGGGAAGGTGGTTCCTTAATGCCTAATGGAAGGTTTATTTCCTATCTTAAAGCACGAAAGTTGATTGCAAAGGGTTGCTGGTGCCATTTGGTCTGAGTTAAAGATTTTAATTCTGAAGAGCCTTCTCTAGAGTCCATTCCCATGGTGATTGAGTTTCTCGATGTGTTCCCCGATGATATTCCTGGTGTTTCTCCTGATAGGGAAATTGATTGGGGGATTGATCTTGTTCTGTACACTCGTCCAATCTCTAATCCTCTTTAAGGAATAGCCCCGGCGGAGCTAAAAGAACTTAAGGAGCAATTGAAAGACCTCTTAGAAAATGGTTTTATCCGTCCTACTGTGTCTCCATGGGGTTCTCTCGCATTGTTTGTGCACAAGAAGGATAGTTCCCTTCGTATGTGCATTGATTATTGTCAGATAAACAAAGTGACCGTAAAGAATAAGTATCCTCTTCCTAGGATTGATGATTTGGTTGATCAACTTCAAGGTGCGAAGTATTTTTCTAAGATTGATCTTAGATCGAGTTATCATCATCTTAAAATTAGGGATGTGGATATCCCTAAGACTGCTTTTAGAACTTGGAATGGTCACTATGAGTTTCTTGTCATGTCTTTTGGGTTGACCAATGCCCCAGCGGCATTCATGGATTTGATGAATAGGGTCTTCTATCCATTCTTGGACATGTTTATCATTGTCTTCATTGAGAATATTTTGGTTTATTCTAAGAGTGAGGTGGGTCACATAGACCACCTTCATACCGTGTTACGAACATTGAGCGATCATCTTTTGTATGCTAAGTTCTCCAAGTGTGAGTTTTGGTTGAAAGTCATAGCTTTTCTTGGTTATGTCATCTCTAGTGAAGAGATTATGGTAGATCCCCAAATGATTGTGGCGGTTAAAAAGTAGCCTAGACCTACGACTCCAATCGATATTCAAAGCTTCTTGGGTCTAGCCGGTTATTAGAAGGTTTGTAAGAAGTTTTTCCACTATAGCTACCTCATTAACCAAGTTAACCCAAAATAAGGTCAATTTATAGTGGTCCGATGGGTGTGATAGTAGTTTTGAGAAGTTGAAAGATAAGTTGACTTCGGCTCTAATTTTGACCTTGTTTGAGGGTAGTGATGGTTTTGTGGTTTATTGTGATGCTTCTCGTATCGGTCTTAGTTGTGTGTTGATACAACATAGTAGGGTGGTCACCTATGCTTCTAGGAAATTGAAAGTTCATGAAAAGAACTACCCCACCCATGACTTAGAACTGTTAGTCGTGGTCTTTGCTTTGAAAATTTGGCGGCATTATCTCCATAGTGTTCATGTTGATATCTTTTCTGATCATAAGAGCTTTAAATATGTGTTTACCCAAAAAGAGTTGAATCTTTGACAAAAAAGGTGGCTCGAGCTATTGAAAGACTATGATATGAGTCTTCATTACCATCGCGATAAGGCAAATGTAGTTGTCGATGCTCTTAGTAGAATGTCTATGGGGAGTTTAGCCTATGTTGATAAGGATAAGATAGAGTTAGTGAAATATTATTCACCGTTTGGCAAATCTTGGAGTTTGACTTGCGAACTCCGAGGATGGTGGTGTGTTTGTGTATCTAGTATCTCAATTGTCTCTTGTTGTTGAGATAAAGAAAAAGCAAGTATTGGACCCTAACTTGATGAAGGTCAAGGGTAATGTGGGTCAACACAAAGCTGCAGACTTTGTGATTGGTGGTGATGGTATCTTGAGGTACCAAGGTAGGCTATATGCTCCCAACGTCGATAGATTGAAGGAAAAAGTCATGGCCGAGGCTCATGGAGCCTGTTATGCTATTCATCCCAGTTCCACCAAAATGTATCATGACCTTAAGGAGTTCTATTGGTGGAATAATATGAAGCATGATGTTGCTAGCTATGTGGCCAAGTGTATGGTGTGTCAACAAGTGAAAGTTGAGCAAATGAGGCCCGGTGGTTTATACCAACAGATTGTGTTGCCCGAGTAAAAGTGGGAGGTGATTAATATGGATTTTGCTACCGGTCTTCCTAGATCTTAGAATCAATATGATTCCATTTGGGTCGTTGTTGATAGAATGACCAAGTCTGCCCATTTATTGCCCGTGAGAACTAATTACTCGATGGAATATTATGCTAAGTTATATCTTGTGGAGATCATAAAGTTGCATGGTTCTTCGTTGTCTATTATCTCGGATCGTGGTCCTCCATTTTCATCCCACTTTTAGAAGTCGTTCTAAAGAGGTTTGGGAACTAAGGTGTGCCTTAGTATTGCTTTCCACCCGCAAATGGATGGTCAAGCGGAGAAAACTATCCAAATATTGGAAGATATGCTGCTGGATTGTGTAATTGATTATAGCTATAGTTGGTATGACCACTTTCCTTTGATTAAGTTCGCCTATAATAATAGTTACCACTCTCGTATTGGCATGGCGCCTTTTGAAGCATTGTATGGTAGGAGATATCGATCTCCTATAGGGTAGTACAAAGTTGGCGAGGGTAAATTGCTTGGGCCCGATTTATTTCACCAAGCTTTAGAGAAGGTGAAGGTGATTCGCGATAGATTGAAAATCGCTCAAAGTCGCCAAAAGTCCTATGCGGATGTTAGGCGTAGGGACTTGTAGTTTAGTGTCAGTGATTGGGTATTCTTAAAAGTATCTACCATGAAGGGAGTGATGAGGTTCGGTAAAAGGGGAAGCTTAGTCCCCGCTATGTTAGACCTTACTTGATTGTGAAGAGGTTTGGTAATGTTGCCTATGAGTTAGATTTGCCTCCTAGTATGGACTCCATTCACCCGGTTTTCCATGTGTCTATAGTGCGAAAATGTGTGGGTGATCCTTCCTTGGTTTTCCCCTCGAAAGATGTTAGTATCTCAAAATCTTTAACCTATGAGAAGATTCCGCTGAGGATCTTGGTTTGTCAAGTTCGTCGATTGTGAACAAAAGAAGTGGATTCAGTAAAGGTTCTATAGGGGAGCTAAAAGTCCGAGAAAGCTACTTGGGAGGCGGAGGAGGACATGAAGTTCAAGTATCCGCATTTGTTTTCCATTCCGAAAAGTCATGATTGAGGTATGTGTTAACCTTATTGATATGACTTATGTCTTAGATTGATAATAGGTTCGAGTCCATAAACTTTGAAGGAGCCATGTGACCTTGATAAATAATAGGATTGGATTCCCAAGTGAATTAAATGAAATGGTTAATTGATTATAATCATGATATGTGTTGTGTTGTATCCTTGTTGTGTGCTTATTTCTAACTTGTGCAAGGGTTGGTTTGATTCATGTTGATATGTTAAATTGAGTTTATTCTTGCTTTACCCTTTATTCGCGGATGAATGATCACAAGTGGGGGAGAATTGAAATATCTAAACTTTGAACCCTTGAAAAACAACAACTTTTGGTGTCTCTGAGTTGGGTACAACTTGGAGCATTGAGTCGTACCCTTGGTCACGATTTGTACCCTTATCCCCCCTCCCCTTTCATATACTAGGAAGCATGTTAGGGTAGTATATTGTCCTCTATACAACAAGTCCATCCCTTGGTCGTAACCATGCATACGAGTCATACACTACACAACCGTATAGAGTGAAGTCTCCAAACTGAGTGGACTATTTTTGTTACGGATGGAGCTCACAATTGGGGCATAAGTTTTACCCTTGGTTATGACTAAAGGGTGATCACTCATACCCACAGTAGTATGGTTGACCTAGAAGAGGCCTAGGGTACGAGTTAGGGTACAACTCGTACCCTAGGGTACAATTGCTCAAGGAACCATAAAGGGGCATTGTACCCCTGAACGAGTGAGCCTTTCAGCTTTTAACCAAGGACCTTTTGGTCATTTACCATGCCGAAAACCCTACACTCTCACTAGATAAGACATTTTATCCTCCTAAGTCTTTATTTACAAGACAAACATTCTAAAACACTCTAAAGGCTTCTAGGAGATAGATTAGAGGCTAGGGTTTGGAGGTGTTCATCTAGTGCCAAAGAAGAGTCAAGATTGTTGGTGTGTCATCTTGTTTAAGGCATGTGTATCTTCCCTTCTTTAAATATATATAAAACCCATGTATTTCCCACTTGGATTAGTAGGTGTACATGGTGGTTTTGAATCAAATGAAAAGGGTTTTGTTACCTAACAATGAATAATGATGATTCTTGCTTATATGTGTGTTGATACATGTTATTTATGGTAGATTGTATATGTGGGTGCTTTTTGTATGGTGTTTAACATGAGGGTCTTAAGTAACCCTAGTCTTAATGATTTCTACCATGAGAATGGCCTTGTTAGAGGTATACCCCCAAGGTGTTTGTAAAAATGTCTAAGAGAAATAACTAGTTATATGCTGACAATGTGTTAAGCTAGGGCATTGGCCCAAATGAGTATGAATAATTGTTGAATGATATTGTGAAGTTATTATGAGCCATATATTGTATAATTTATAACCTTGTTGGGTGATGGCTAATGAAAGGGTAAGGCCCTAGACATGAAAATTAACTTAAATTGCGTATGGAATCAAGTTTGATAAAAATATGATGTAATATTGTTAATGATATGTGAATAGTTTGTGTGTGTCTTGAGGACCACAAATTGAATTGTATGATGAATCAAATGAAGGCATTGGCCTATTGAGATGGTTGATAAATGGAGTCTCCCATAAGGACCATGTGGTCATGTATAATAATTAAATTGGCTAAATGATCCAAAGCTATTAAATGTGACATACATTGTATGAATGTGAATGCATGAGCTAATGGGTCAAGAGTTCAATGTTGACCAATGATGCCAATGAAATAATGAATGATTCGAGTTCCTCGTCTAATGATATGACTAGTGATTCGAGTACCTAGTCCCATGAAACAACGAGTGATTCGAGTACCTAGTCCCATGAAACAACGAGTGATTCGAGTACCTAGTCCCATGAAACAACGAGTGATTCGAGTTCCTTATCAAAGACACGGCTAGTGATTCGAGTTCCTATACCGATGATATGACTAGAGATTCAAGTTCCTAGTCCAAAAATATCTCTTGAGGTCAGAATACCTCGTCTAATAACACAGCTAGTGATTCGAGTTCCTAGACCGGTGATATGACTAGCGATTCGAGTTCCTAGTTTAATTAAATAACAAGGCTAGTGATTCGAGTTCCTAGACCGGTAAGACTACTAACGATTTGAGTTCCTGACCCAGAGAGGTGGAATTGAGGTTGGTTGAATGGGCTAACTTGGTTGAAAGTTCTTCACTCCATGTCTTATGAATGAATGATTTGAGAATACATGCTAATTTATTTTCCTTATGGCATAATATGATCATGATGTGTACATCCATGTGTGTGAGTATATGTTCAAGAATGATGTTGAGCCATGGTCTCTTGATTAGCATGTGGAATACCTATGTGTAAGAATAAGTATATGAATATGAATGATGATATATTTGTATTGACTTGTTGTTGAGAGATGATGATTTATTGACTTATTGTTTAATGATGATGTTATTTTATCCTTACCCTTAACTTACATGCTAGAGTTCCAACTGCTAACCATCTCTGAACGCTACGTCCCCACGCAACGTAAGGGCCAGAGCATCTTTTTATTTACCTACACAGTGATTAGATGATCAAGAGGTTCGTGCATTGACTTGAAGGGGTGAGCTTTCTTACATCTGAAAGACATTCATCTCTTAGTTTTTATCTTTACACTTAGTCTCTTTAAGACTTGGTTTGGATTTAGCCGAGGGCTTGTCATGACATATATACTTATTGACTTCGGTTTTGCATATAGGTATTGTGAACAACTATGAACTTGGGCGTAGTTATTATAATGAATCTAATATTGACTTGTGATACTATTCCACGATCTTAACCTGCCAATTAGAGTTCCTTCGAATCCTATGTTATGATAATGTGTTTAGGTTGGGATACGGGGAAACCTCCGGTACATATATGCTTGAGGTGCCCATATGACATGGCCTGAAGTTCGGGGCGTGTCAAATGAAGACTGACAAATATGTCCAAGTACTTCTTGAACACCTTATTCATCAAGTCCATGAAAGTCGTAGGGGAATTCATTAGTCCAAAAGATATGACTACGAATTTGAAGTGACCATACTGAGTTCTCAAAGTTGTCTTTGTAATGTCACATTCTCTGACTCTAAGCTGATGATAGCAGGATTTGAGGTCTATCTTTGAGAAATAACTTGCACCCTGATGTTGGTCGAACAAGTCATCAATCCTGGGGAGAGAATACTTATTCTTGATTATGACTTTGTTCAACTAACTAAAGTCTATGAATATTCTGAGGGAACCGTCCTACTTGTGCACAAATAGAACTGGAGCACCCCACGGGGAAGCACTAGAACTGATGAAACCTTTATCCAAAAGATCTTTCAATTGCTCTTTTAATTCCTTAAGCTCTGCTGGATCCATTCTATAAGGTGAAATAGAGATAGGATGGGTATCTGGAAGGAGATCTATTCCAAAGTTTATTTCCCTGTCAAGAAGAACTCTGGAAAGATCTTCTGGGAAGATCTTCTGGGAATACATATGGAAATTCTTTTACTACTGGAACTAACTCAAGACTCGGAGTTTTAGAATTTAGGTCCTTGACTCGGATGAGATGGTAAACACACCCCTTAGATGTCATTTTTCTCGCCTTGAGATAGAAAACAAATTGACCCTTAAGCACTGAAGCACAACCCATTCATTCGATAACTGGTTCATTAGGAAACTGAGACTGAACAATTCTATTTCTACAATCAACTAAGGTATAGCATGAATGGAGCCAAACTATACTGAGAATGACATCAAAATTAGTCATCTCTAACTCTACAAGATCAACTGAAGTAACTTTCTGAGACACTGTGATCGGCCAATTTCTATATACCCATCTTGCTATAATAGACTTACCCACTGGGATAAACACTGGGAAAGGCTCTACTAACGTCTCAATACTACCACCTAAGTCTACGGCAATATAAAGAGTCACAAAAGAAAGTGAAGCTATGGGTCTAACAATGCATATACATGAAGATGAAAAACTTGCAACGTACCCATAACCACATTAGGAGAACTTTCCTGGTCATGCCGGGTCTGAAGAGCATACAGTCTATTCTGGCATTGCCCACTAATGGCACTGGAGGGAGCACCCTGCTAAGTAGGGTGACTTGCTAGAGTTGATGAATGATTGGGCTGGCCCTTTTGGCGTGAATCCTTTCCCTTCTGAGCAATCATTGGACACTCTTTGATCCTGTGTCCTGGATTGACACACCCAAAGCACACATCGCTGCCTGTTTTGTATTCACCCTGATGATTTCTACCATACTTCCTGCAGAGCGGATTGGTACAACCACTATTTACACTACCCTGGGCCTTAGAGCTTAGTGTTCTATCCCTACTGTCATGTCTGAACTTAGGCATTGGCGCACTAGCTGAAGATGGGGCAGGAGCTAAAAATTTCTGGCTGAACTAAGAACAGTTACCTCCTTATGATTTCGGCTGTGAGAAGTTAAAGCTACTTGTTCTTGCCCACTTATTCTCTCTTTATTTTTCCTTATGCTTCTCCTCCTCAATCTGTTGAACACGAACTATAAGCCTAGAGAGGTCTATCTCTTTAATCAACAAGGCAGTCCTACACTCCTTGACCACACTATTAGATACACCAGATACAAACTTACTCATCCTGGACCTAGAGTCAACCACTATAGTAGGAGCATACCTTGCCAACTGAGTAAACTTGAGAGAGTACTCCTTCACACTCATGTTACCCTGCAACAAGTTAATAAAATTCTGAACCTTAGCTTCCATCAACTCTAGTGGGAAGAACCGGTCCAAGAATATCGTGGGAAACTCCTCCTACTCAATAGGCCCTATATCAACACCCATGTCTTCCTTCCACTGCTTAAACCAGGTGTGAGCTACTCTCTGCAACTGATACGCAGCTAAGTCTGCACCCTTACTAGAAATAACACCCATGATATCTATCACTTTCTGTACAACATCCAAAAACTCATGTGGATCCTCCTCGAAGTTGGATCCAAAAAATGAAGAGGGATTCATCTAAGTAAAATCTCGAATTCTAGCTACAGTTATATTAAACACTGGATTGGCTGGAGCAATAGTTTACTGGTTGTTCTGGGCAGCTACATAGTGGGCCAAGCCTGTGAAAATGGCCCTGAACTCAGCGTGAGAAACATGGTTGTTCAGTGGATCTTCCTGAACAGGTGGTGCAGACCGATCCCCGTTTCTTCTTCTGTTATTCCTTCTGGGAGGAATTGTTTGTAAACATAATGAAGGACGAGTTAGAAAATAAGGAATTCAATAGAGCTAATGCTCTTTTAATTGACATAAACACTGAAAGAAAGGAAATTTTCCTAAAACATCTCGTAGCCTCTTGCCCATAAGTGTGGCGCGCTACACACCTACATATAAGACTCTACTCAATGCGGCTTTCAGACTCCCTAGGACACTTTAAAACCTTAGGCTCCGACACCAAGCTTTGTCACGGCCCAAGGCTATCCCCTGGTCGCAACACAATGCTTAAGACCACAAGTAACCCCAAGCTAACCTATGTACTAGAACCTGTTGAGAGCACTGAATAAAATGGATACTGAAATAACATGTATGGAATATAAACTTATGAAATATGATCCAAAAATGGAGTATTAATCTAAACATAAATAACATGTCTAAAAGACAACTGATAACATCTAAAAGATAAACTGACTATCTGAACGCCTAGTTTGAACATCTGAAAGCCTCTAACATGAGAAGTTGATAGTATAGGCCCCCAACTAACTCCGACTCACTGACATAAAAGTAACTGCTGCAAATGACTAAAATAAAATATTGTCCTTGATGGATGAGGACTCATCACTATTGTTGCTGAGAGAATGCTAATTTGTCTAAGGATTCTTAGTGAACTTCACTTCCGAACCTATGTTATAAGACAACATAGTGCAGAGAAAAGTATGTGATCAGTACTTTGAATGTACTAGTAATGAGGCAAGGACTACTGAAATACATGTGAAATCTGAACATGGACGTATGAACATGTAAAACTGAGAATGGAAGACCAAGTATAGTATATACTGACATGATCTGAATAACTGAAATAATCTATAAAACTGACTGATTAAATACTGAAATCTATCTACTTAGTCAAGCAAATCTGAACAGAGATAAACTGAGTACTAACTGAAATTATAGGATCTAGCATGTAACCGACATAAACTATGTGAGCTATCATGGAGTCCAAAGTTTGACCTACGTTGAGTAGGGCTATTCTATCCTTGCCATCAGAGTAGAATCTAAACTGGAGTGATCACTAAACTGAGCCTATATTGGACAAAGGGAAACTCTCACTAGAGAGGCCCCTAAACCTATGGTGCCACATAGTTTCTGGGAAGTAGGATACGTTGAACCTACACTTTCCTCTCAGTGCTAAATCATACTCCCAACTGAAAGACAGTGAAATACTAACTGATGCATACACTGATAACTGATTTGCTCACATAAGGCATTTTAAAACTGACAGTGCATGCCTAATTTGAAGAAATCATGAATATGTAAAATTGATAATTTAACATAAAATAATACCGGGTATAACAGTAAAATCATAAGTTAACTGACTCGTTATTTAAAAAGTCTGAAATATAAGTACGCATATAGGTATCGTGTGTTCATAACCCGTCAGCGCTGAAATAAAGTCATAATTCAAAGACTCAAACATGAGACATTTCAATAATATGATAAATTTCATGAATGTAAACATAGGAATGAGTTAACCTTGGGAAAATATCATGTTTATACAGTTTAAAGCATAATTTGAGAATTTGACATAGTATTGACTGAACATGACATGGGGTTTTGGATCTTCAAGTATGTAAGAGCATGATTCTCATGGGAGTAAAACTATTAACATGTCTTAAATGTAAAACTAATGAGGAAACATGGATGAATTTCATAATTTACATTGAACATGATCATAACTAGAGTAAAATTCATGTTTGAACCAAAACAATGGTTTTTGGGCTCAATGGGTGAAAGGAACCCATTGATGAATACCTCACATACCTAAAGTAGAAGCATTAGGGAAATCCTTGAAATTTATCTTGTTCTTGAGGAACCTTAATTGCTTGAGAAAGAAGAGAAAACCGTCCCTCTTGACTCTCTTTGGTAAAATTGAGCATTATGTCGTGATTTGGGGCTTTTGGGGTCTTTTATATTAGCCCTTGTGAAGCCAAAACAACATGGATTTAGCTTTTAAGGGAGTGAGAAAAGACATAAAGGCCCTTGAAAAATATGCAGAAAAACATACCCCCTGTCCTTACAACTCAGCTTGAGACTCATAACGATTGGTCACGACTCTTGGTCTGAGTCGTAACTAGGGATTATGGGTACATTCTGGTATGACTATGACTTGACACCTAACTACTCATTATAACTGATTACGAGTCGTAGGATGGAGTCATAGTTAGAAGCTGAGGCCTTGGGTCACACATTGGTCAGGTTACGGGTCCATATAAAGACTCGTAAGGTTTGGTTACAAGTCGTATGCTAGACTCGTAAACACTGGAGAGGGTTTCTGGACACACACTGGTGTGACTACGAGTCTTTCTATACGAATTGTAGGCACTGATTATGAGTCGTGTTGAGGTATCATACTCACTAGGCTCAAGACGAAGGGATTCACTAGACGACTCACTCATGACGACATGTCACGAGTGGTAACGATTTATTACCCTGAGTTGTAACCATGGCAGTCTTTCCAGGCTCTCAAGTAAGAATTTCCACAACTTCTTGCCATGGCCTCAAACTGAGACGAGACTTAATGCGTTGGAAAGCTAACCTCATGAGCTATTTTTTGGGAGTTTTAGAACATAAAAACTCGGGGTATTACAGTATATCTCCAAGATATGACAGTATCCACACATATGAACACATAGCTTATTTGAGATCGAGTTTTATGCGTGTCAGATAAATACCCAGCATCAGCATAACCAACAAGATTGAGACTGTAATCTCTAAAGTAATATAAGTTTATATTGGTAGTCCTTTTTAGGTACCGTAATATGTTTTTTATTCGATTCTAATGTCTCCTAATAGGAGCAGAAGTATACCTTGCTAACAAATTGATCGAAAAGGGTATATCAGGTCCTGTAGTATTTACAAGATAGACTAATATACTAATTATACTAAGATTATAATCAATCCAATTCGATATATTTCTTAGTTCAATAAATAATCTATTACTTTTGAAAATTCTCCAAAAGTTCCAATGATTTTCAAGTTATAAATTTATGCTCAAGGATTATAAATAAGTTTTCCAAAAACTTTTATATGCTTCAAACATTTTGAATCCTTAAAAAAAGTTTTCATATAAATTTGTCAAGTGACAATATTCAACATTTCATGTGTGACATCTTCAAGTATGTGGAATAGAAATCAAATAAGTTTTATGCTTACCAAGATGCATCTTTTCATGTCACTTGATAAATACTTCTACGTTAGCATGCTTAAATAAACGTAAAATTCAGATCCTCATAATATTTTACTATATTGCGTCAATATTGTATCAAAGATATTATAGATGATATATCATTTTGTATTAATTCAAAATGTGACATAACATTTTGAGATCTTGTCACTTTATTATTTTCAGGTACCTGAACTTTTCATCAGGTTTCATGAAGTGCTTTGTCATAGGCTCCTTAAGAGTACAATGCTTTCTTATTATGATCATTTTCTCCCTTTTCTTTTTCAAGAATTATTACTTATAGAACTGATTGATCTACCATGATTCATACATGTAGTAGATTTTGTCCTTCAAGGACATCCAACTTGAGCATTTATAACTAAATATAATATCAATTTTTGGATCAACAAATGCTCCTAGCATTTGAACTTGAATTATCCTTTGAATGAGGATCATATTGATGATAATTCACAACATATTTCTATGTTGTTTATTATTTCCCTCTCATTTTAGAAAACTAACATAAATCTCAATTTACTTAGAGAATCCATCTTTGTGCATCATTGTATATCTATTAATCATATACTGCACATAAAAATTATTAGATGAAATAATTGGCTTCTGACCTTGAACCAATTGAGAGGGGGAAACTAATCATAATTTTTTGGTCTAATGCAAAAAAGTGTTATTGTATGCAATATTTCATACTTCAAACCAACTCATAAAACTTTGTTCTTATAAGCAATAATTTAGCTAATTTTTTGAAGGCATTTAATATCAAATCAACTCGGATATTTATAATCTGAAAACTATGCCCTTAACTCAATTTATATTGAGCAAATAATTTTATAGATGTCAAATTATAAGTTGACAATAAATGTACATGTGATTATCTTATTGATGCATCTTTTTAATATATCACATGATAGGTGAACGAGTCCATATTCACCTTTGGTACTTTCCCAATTTAAGGAATTTGATTCCAACATTAGTTGATCCAACCAACTTATCATAAGAACAAGCAACATAAAACAATTATTGAAGAACTCTCTAGTTCTTTATTACATGTCTAATACTCAATATGTACATCTTCAAAATGTCGCAATCGCTCATGTCAATTTGTGAACTTTTATACTAGTAAACTCCAAATTACCATGACATGTACTTTTTGTTTTAGTAAATTTCAGATTTACTATTACATGTATATATTTCAAATTTACTATTTCAGGAATAGATTTCAAAATAACTCTTCTTAATTATTTTGCCTCTTTTGGAGGTGAGTTGTGATACGATCACAATCAAGTGCACGTTTGTATTTATAAACTTTACTAAATATTATTATCACATTCACTTTAAGGAATGGATCTATACTTATAACAATCAAAATTCTCATTCCCCGGAAATAGAATATAATTGTGTCTTAAGCCTATCAAATTTTGATAGCTTATAACCTCTTTCATGATATTACGACTTCAGGAGCAAATCGAGGCATACATATAATGCAGATAATTTTCTCTAACATATCTTATAATAATAATAATAAGCGTGTGAAAATATTATCATTTTATTGATTATTATCATATTGTCTCCCCACGCTTATATTCATACATTCAATTGTTTGTCTTCTTTCAGATATATTATGCACTGCTATCAAATTCACTTCAGAGAATGGAGCATATTCAATGGAATGAGACATGTCTCATGATTTTCAATCAAATACACATTATCTTACCTTAGCCATCATTATATCATCAATATGGTGCTTTGGAATTCAAACTCAATATCTTATCCATATAAAGTCATCTTAGACTATAAATCGATGAGACTTAAACCCAACATCTTATCATCATGGTGCACCGAGATTCTAACCTGGTGTCTTACTCTTTAGTGTGATGAGATTTGAATCCATCATCTTAGCCTCAACCAGTGCATTAAAACTCAAACGTGAGTCTTTCAAAATTATTGTAACCAATCTTAATTATAGCCACAAATAAATTTGATCATAATATCACCTCAAATATGGTCATATATAAATTGCAATCTCGATTAATCCTTCACCGTGTTAGTGGATATTAAAACGGGTAACCACTAATTCAAAGTTTTAACAAATTTATTGTAGAAAATATTCCATTAGATTAATAAAAATTATAAGTATGTCTCACTTTTCAAAAGTGCTTCATCAAAGTATAATTACTATAATAAAAATAATCATACCTTCTGTCACCAAAAGCATTTAAGCATACGGTGCTTTGTCATCAAGTATAATTTTTATAAGATAAAAATCAACTCATACCTTTAATTTGAGGCATTGTCAATTAGTTCTTAATAATTCTCTTAGGTTTGTTAAGCAACAGACTCAAAATATTGGGCGATATTAAATAATTACTCGATTGGTTTGGAATGAGGTTCTTGAAAGATTTCTTAAGATGAAGTAAAACCTTAGAAAAACTTAATTTTATCCCAAAAATTAAATTTCTAACTTTTTGAAAATAGATACTGACTATATGATAATAAATTTAAGGCAAAATGACTTTCTGAACCTCTCTACTATATCAGTTTTGTAAGTTGGACACTTCTACTTACATATTTATCATCTGGACCCTTAAACCCATCAAAAAGCAACATTTCGCACCCTTTGACCGTTGACCTTGCATATGTGGCAAGGTCATGGTGACTAGGACAAAGAGAGTGTAACCACTCGCCTAGGGGTGCGAGTAGGGGTCAATTTTTGATCAATTTTACATTAAAATAAATTTTTAAAAAAATAATATTAAATTATTTTTTTTTTAAAAAAAAGTCCTTTTTTCCCTCCATCTTTTTAAATTTAAAATATTTTTAAAAATTTTAAAATAATTTAAAAATATTTTTAAAATTTTTAAAAAAAAAATTCCTTTTTTCCCTCCATCTTTTTTAATTTAAAAATAATTTAAAAATATTTTGAAAATTTTTTTAAAAAAATAAAAATTAAAAAATCATTTTAAAAATATTTTTAAACATTTTAAAAAAAATATTTTTTCCCTCCCCACCCCACCCCCATACCCCATCCGGCCCCGTCCCACCCCAGCCCCCTACCTCACCCCAACACCCGTCCATCCCTTCCTCACCCCCATCCCAACCCGTCCCCCCACCCTACCCAGCTCCATCCCACCCCACCCCCAGCCTCGTACCCACCCCATACCTCACCAGCCCCGTCCAGCCCCTCCCCACCCACCCTTATCCCTCACACCCCTCCCAGACCCGTCCCCACCCCCAGCTCCCACACCCCACCCCAACACTCTTCCAGCCCCCCCCCCACATGTTCACTTTTTATTTTTTATTTTAATTTTTCCTTCCAATTCAATTCTTTTTTTAAATTAAAATTTAAATTTGAAATCTTTTTTTTGGGGGGGATTAAAATTTAAATTTAAATTGAAAGTGAGTGATAGTGAATATTGAAAAAAAAATTAGTGAATTTCTCTTGAAAAAAATTAAACTTTTTCTGAATTTGTTAAAAATATTCAAATATAAAAATAAAAAAATTATTATGTTTGTATATATGAATTTATAGTTAAAAATTTAAATTAGTTGGAGAAGAATTTTAATTATTTGGAATGGATTTGATGTTTAATTTGTGAGCAAAAATAAAAACATGATTATTCAAATTTTTCTATAATTTATATTTTTTTCTTATTTAATTAAATTAATTTTAATATTTATTTTGTTATGTAGCATTTTAAAAATAACTTGGAATTTAATGTAGTATTTTTTTTTATTTTTTTTTTAAATGACGTGGCAGACGTAGCAACTGACGTGGGGAGAGTGTGTTACACTCACCAAAGAAAGGATTTAAAATGTTGTTTTTTAGTGGATTTAGGAATCCAGATAACAAACATATAATTACAAGTGTCCAACTTACAAAACCGACATAGTACAGAGGTCCAGAAGGTCATTTTGCCTAAATTTAACACACGATACACAAATTCTTGTGCCATCCAGTGTCAATACTTTTGACGGAATGCCCATTTTTGTCGTTCCCCCGATTTTTTACCCTTTTTCCCATAATACTCCCCTGTTTAAAAAAGAAAAAAATAACAGGTGATATATTTAATATTATAAAATTAAAAGATATTTTTGTATATTTAACATAATTTTAATTTAAGTACAATATATTCAAAACTCTAAGTAATAAAATTTAGAAAAAAAATATTTGAAAACTGTCCGTGATTAGGATCCTGTCTTGGCATCTGGCCATTGGTTGGTAAGTTGCTCATAATTTTTGTATTGAAAGGTATTCGACGAGTCTCACTTCATTCTTGGCTCTGCTCAAATATTCATTTTTCTCTCCCTCTCAAAAACACCTGCGAAGAGAGAGGGAGAAATGGTGATGTGGGTATTTGGGTACGGATCTCTTATTTGGAAGCCAGGTTTTAACTACGATGATCATCTTGTAGGTTTCATCAAAGGTTATCGTCGTGTTTTCTATCAAGGTTGTCAAACTTGTATTTTTATTGTTGTCTTGTATGTACATTTGAATGCTTGTGAATGTTACTCCCTTCCTTGCAAAAAGATCATCTCAGTCTGTGCTTCAGCTACGTGCGGGGTTCGGGAAAACCGAACCACAAGAGTTTAATGAGTTAGAAACTTACCTTACATTTCTGAGAACAACTTTACGAGTTACTCCAACGCTCTCCTTCGTATCAAAACTATTGTTTTTTATAATAAAAACGACCAAATTATTTTGGATTTAACAATGATAGTTTGTAAGTTGACCCCGGTAAGCCAAAAGTTAATATGAATGTGTGTTATGTAGGCAGTACTGATCACAGAGGAACACCAGAATTCCCAGGTAGAACAGCAACACTGGAGCCTGCTGAAGGAGAAGTTTGCGTCAGTGTTTTTTTCTACATTAAAACATGTCATGTCTGTCTGAATGTATTGGCTACCTTGATTGTCTCTTTTTCTGCTTTGTCTCAACTTATCCATGTGCCTGAATTTTTAAGTTTATCTGATTTCTAAGTTTATGCCTACGTTAAAAATTGACGTTGGAAGAGTTCAAACAGGATGAAAAGATAAATATAGTATGAAGAATTGTCACTAAAAAGTTTAAAATTATATTTATTAGTGACATTAAAGGTTAGCATGAAATTTCCTTCTAGTTGCCTGTGTATGACCTTTTATTTTTTTTCTTTTTTGTTTGTGCTGATTTTCATTTCCTTAATCTGAAATGCTTCAACAAGGTGACTTTTTTTTTTCCTTTTGGCATTTTCATCCTGCTTTTTTTTCTGTTCTTCAGGAATCGGCAGAATAGAAATAAAGTAATATAATCTAATATTTCCTTCCAAAGAAAAGAAAAAGCTGTTTGATATGTCAGGTTAACTCAATGGATTTGATTCGTTCCATAACTATTGATCTAGAAGTACCATGGTGTATGTTAGAAGGAAGCAAACTAGACTGTTAAATGAATTAAAGCCTTGATTACTGCCTCTCATGTCTCCCGATTGACCCCACCATAGAGTTGGATGATCTTGATGCTTTCCTACTATTGAAGTTCCTCCTCAACAAAAATGAATTAGAGTATTTTAGATTTAAATTTATCAAATAAATTGATGACCAGATCACTTCTTTTCCAAATGTCTGTACGAAAAGGAAATATAAAATGGCGAATAGATTATCATATATGTGGATCCTAAGTTTTTGCTAGAAGGTACTGCTTTTCTTAATTTTTCCGTTGTTGTTTGTTCCAATCTAAAGAAGAGAAATATCCTAAAATCATCCCTCATCTTTTCTCCATGTATGCTGTCTTCTTTTATCTGAATAAGATTCTCAAGCAAGTCTAATACCTCCAATCTTGTCTATTCATTTGCTAAAAGGATTAGTGGAAGTTATATAACAGATCTGTTCATAAAGTCCTTGTAGGCATGCTTTGTCAAAGTATTTTGCATAGTAGAGATACCTGGAAACTAAATGAGAGTTGTTTCGAGCTGGTGTGCTTCCTTGTTCCTTCAAGTGTAAAAGAAGGCGTATCATGCTTTTTAAAGAGGGCAAGAAGAATTTATCTTGAAAGGAGAAAGAACTTCATAAGTTGAATTTGGTTATTGGTGCCATTGAACTATGCATGTTTCTTCTATCTACGGGATGCCTGCTCTGTTTGATTGTTCGTAGAGTACTGCTGGAGGTTTGGAATAGCCTGCCGTTGTCATATTCGATGCTTCCTTAAAGCTATTGGCTGACTGATTGGTCTAGGTTAGGATGTTAATATGAGGAGCCTTCTCTTATATGCCTTTCAGTTATCCCGGAAACTGAAAGACACTGCCAGTCTTTTAAAGAGATAGAGAGTAGAAGATGGGAAAAGAATCGTATGTTATTGATTGAATGAATTATGTTTACAAAATCTGTACAAGACTATATATAAGACCTATATCAACAAGGATAGACTTAAAGTTACAACAACAATAAGAACTCTACAACAAATAGGAGTCTAGTAATTATCTGTTATTACGCCCCCACAAGTTGGTGGTGTCAACTACACCTAACTTGGAAAAATGCTTGACAAAAGAGACTCTTGGAAGTGGTTTGGTCAGTATATCTGCCACTTGATCAGCCGAGTGAAGGTGTTGAACTGCTATATCCTTGTTTTGAACTTGTTCACGAACTAAATGAAAATCAATAGCAATATGCTTCATCCGACTATGGAACACCGGGTTGGCACAAATGTAGGTGGTGCTAACATTGTCACAAAATATCCGAGGAATGTCTGAGATACGAAACCGAAGCTCATGAAGTAAACTTGTTAGCCAATTGGTCTCAGAAACAGTAGCAGCAACAGCCCGATATTCTGGTTCTGTGGAGGAACGGGAGACAGATCTTTTCTTTTTAGAGGACCATGATATCGGAGAGCTGCCAAGGTAAACAACATAACCTGTGGTGGAGGTTCGATCAAGAGGATCTCCAGCCCAGTCAGAATCTGAGTAAGCTAGAAGACGGTGATCATGTTCTTTGTCAATCCGGAGACCAAATGAGGATGTTTGGTGTAAATACCGAAGGAGACGTTTCAAGGATGTCCAATGAGATATGAAGGGCTGGTGCATGGACTGGGAGAGTTTGCTGACAGCAAATGCTATGTCCGGACGTGTAAAAGAAAGGTAATGAAGTTTACCGATGATCCGCCTATAAAGAGAGCCATCAACTTGAGAATCTTCCATGGACTCTGGGAAAGTTACAGTTGAAGCCATTGGTGTTGGAACACCTTTGCAATTTTGCATATTAACTTCCTGTAAAAGGTCTATAATGTACTTCTGTTGAGACAACAAAAGACCACCAGGATAAGACAACACTTCAACACCAAGGAAATAATGAAGTGGACCAAGATCCTTCAGTGAGAATCGGGTTGCAAGATTATCAATAATGCTTTGAACACCATGAATCTGATTACCAGTAACAATTATGTCATCAACATATACTAGGACATAAACAATAAACTCAAAATTCTGCAGGATGAACAATGAAGAATCAGATTGGGACTTAATAAACCCCAAAGTAACCAAATAATTTTTGAGTTCAGTGTACCCTGGGGGCCTGTTTGAGTCCATAAATAGCTTTTTGCATCTTGCAAACATGCGTCGGATGGGAAGAAGATTCGAAACCAAGTGGTTGGCACATATAGACTTCCTCATCAAGACGACCTTGCAAGAAGGCATTATGATATCAAGTTGACGAATGGGCCAGCTTTGTTGTGTTGCAATCGCAAGAACTATTCGAACAATTGCTGGTTTTACCACAGGGCTGAAAGTGCATTGGAAGTCAAGGCCAGGTCGTTGTGTGAATCCTTTGGCAACCAAGCGAGCTTTGAACCTGTCAACAGAACCATCGGGATGATATTTAACCCAAAAAAGCCACTTACAATCCACCACATTTTTCGAAGGATCACATGGTACCAGCTCCTATGTACGGTTCCGAACTAAGGCATCAAATTCATTTTTCATAGCTTCACGCCAATGTGGGACTTGTTGAGCTTGCTTAAAGGTTTTAGGCAGGGAGGAAGTGGTTTGAATAACAATGTGGAATTGCTTAGGCTTAAGGCTATTGGTCTTAGATCGAGTAATCATGTTATGAGTGGGCATTGATATAGAGCTAGGGGCAACAAGAGAAGGTTGTGGGGCCACAGGAGATGGGACGAGGAAGAGGGTTGTATCACAGGGTTCTGGGTCAAAGGACCAGTAGACTTATTTCGACGCTGGTAAGTGATTATTGTGGATTGCGGCTGCATATTTAAATGGGGAGAAGAATGAACTGGTGAGGCCAAAACATTTGGTTGAGGTGAATTGCAGCCGGAAACTGAATGTTGTATGGTGAGGGAAGGGGGAAGTGGAGATACTGGAGAAGAAGTAGCAGATAAGGGAGAAATTGAATTACCTAAGACGGTGGTTCCTGTTGGAGCAGAGGAGATGGGTGAGTGCGTGTCCACGGGCTGCTGCACAATGTGAGCGGGAAGCTCATAAGAATCATGTGGATATTGAGTATTATCCTGTGGCTGCTGTTCAGTTGAACAAATCTCCCAAGACACATTTTTATTTTGTGTGTTTGTCAAATGAGAAAAAATATTTTCGAACGGAAACTGGTTTTCTAAAAATAAAACGTCACGAGATAAATATATTTTGAAAGTTAAAGGATCAAAACATTGGTGGCAGTAATGTTTATTCGAAAATCTTAAATAAATACATGGTGTCGAACGAGGCTCGAGTTTGTTTTTGGCATAGGGTTTGAGCCATGGATAACACAAGCAACCAAATACTTTAACGGAGTCATACTTGGGCATAGTTTGAAATAAAATTTCAAAGGAGCTCTTATGCTGAAGATTCGGTGTAGTTAGCCTATTTATAAGATAAACCGCTTGTTGACAGGCAAAACTCCACAAATGTGAGGGTAAAGACGCTTGGTACAACAAGGTTCTAGCAGTTTCAATAACATGCCAGTGTCGTCTTTCGATTAGAGCAACTCTCTGTGGAGTATATGGGGGTGGCACTAAGTGCTCTATGCCATGTGCTTTGAGATACAACTGTAGACTCTGAAATTCGCCACCACCATCAGTGTAAAAAGATTTAATTTTGGTGTTGAATTTGCGTTCAAGCAATGGATACAGATTTTGGAAAACTTTCAAAGTTTCATTTTTTGATTTTAAAGTGAACAACCACATGTATTTTGAAAATTGATCAACAAATAACACATAATATCTTTTCTTATCAATTGACAAAACTGGAGATGGACCCCATAAATCGCTATAAAGGATTTGCAAAGGCTTATTGCTTCGCAATGAATTTTCTGAAAAAGTCAACCTGTGCATTTTATTTGAATAACAAGAATTACAAATGGAGCTAGCTTTAGGATCTGAAACAGGAAGGGAAAACTTATTCAACATAGTATCTAAAACGTGTCGATTAGGATGGCCTTGACGCTGATGCCACAGGTGAATTGGAACAGCCACATTGCATGTAGGAGAAAGACGTGTACAGCCCGGTGGCCACTCATACAACCCATCTTTATTCTGCCCCCGAACTAGAGACGCCCCCGTACTCAGATCCTTCACAAGATAATGGAAAGGAAAAAATTCAATAGAGGAATGATTATCACGACAAAACTTAGAAACAGTAATAAGATTATTTTTAATGACAGGGGAGCATAAGGTATTGAGAAGTTTGAAATGATGATTTGATGCACTTATGTTAGCGTTACCGGTATGGGATATTGGAATGGTGTTACCATTGCCCATAGTTATCTCTTCGGTGTCGTGGTAGTCATGTACAGTGGCTAGGCTTTGAGTATCAGATACAATATGATGAGTGGCTCCACTATCGACGATCCAAGGGGACTGTTGAGAAGGGAAACGAGCAGCAAAGTTTGCCCGGGCTTGCAGATGGTTATGTGACTGCGATTTGTAGACTTTAGCGGAATGACCTACGCGATCACATAGTTGGCAGCGAAGGTTTTTGTCAGAGGGCTGCTGCTGCTGGTTATTTCTTCGTGGGCGTTGTGCTTGCCATTGTTGATTGTTGGCAAGAGGGTGCCATTGCTGATTGTTGGCAGGAGGGTTCACACCTGGACGGCGGTTGCTAGAGTAACTATTGTTGCCCTGGCGAGAAGGAGCTGAGCTAGTCTTTTGTGCTACAGCAGCAGTAATGGGAGTTGATAGCGGCTTCTTGTCTTCCTCATATTTGAGGAAAAGCTCATAATCTATAAGCTTTTCGTAAAGCTCTTCATATGAAATAGGAGAATTGCGAGCACGAATGGCAGCAGAGAGTTCTCGAAATTCAGATCCGTGTCCACTGAGGATTTTCACAATGAGTTCCGGGTTTGATACCGGTGCACCAACAGTTGCAAGTTCATCACAAAGTGATCGAACTTGATGAAGATAATCTGTGACTGGACGACAATCTTTAGTGAGGCGGGCCAATTGATCTCGCAAGCTGAAAATTCTTGTTTGAGATTTGTTCGCATATGCAATATGCAAAGCATCCCAGGCGGCTTTGGCGGAGACTGCTACAGCAACAGTGGGGGCAAGCGTAGGATCAACAGAGGCCAAGATAGCATTTTGAATTAACTGATCCTGGCGATACCAAGAAAGGAACTCAGGGTTATCAACGTCTTGATTGTTCTGAGAGATGGTGCAAGTGGGTGCAGGGATGGAGCCATCGAGATGCCCATAAAGATTGTGACCACGCATAAGCATTGAAACTTGAGCTTTCCACAAGGAGAAATTGTGACTGCCCATTAATTTGGGCAGTTGGGTAACTGGATTGAATTGAACAATAGTGATGGCATTGTTGATTCCATCGGCATTGGTCACAGAAATCTTAGAGGCCATTTGTGTGAGTAAGCAGAGAAAGGAAAAAAAAAAAAAGGAGAGGATCAACTCGTAGGAGTTTAGATAGGCTTTGATACCATAAAGAGATAGAGAGTAGAAGATGGGAAAAGAATCGTATGTTATTGATTGAATGAATTATGTTTACAGAATATGTACAAGACTATATATAAGACCTATATCAACAAGGATAGATTTAAAGTTACAACAACTATAAGAACTCTACAACAAATAGGAATCTAGTAATTATCCGTTATTATCTTTTAGGTTTGTATGGATTCGCCAGGTGATGATGCACATCGTTTCCTTCTATACGCACTTCTTCTGATTCCAAACATTCCTTTGTTACAGTTAGTCCTAATGCACCAGTTATTAATGTGATTATGTTAAATCAACACTGCATAAGTCCAAAGCAATGTCTGATTGATGCAACGGAAAATAGTGTCTGATTCAATGATCGTCTATTCTTTTATTTTGTATACTTGTTACTCAAATGTCTGGTTGATGCAAAGGAAAAAAAGGGAAAGGGTATGACGTGTGTATTCTCTGAAAGAAGATGATAAAGCTATCTTCTTCAATCTCCTTCCTCTTGTGTATCCAATCACAACAGTGGGTATCCCTTTCTCCTTGCTTGCTTAGAGCTACTAAACTTATCAACTAAGTAGTGAAGTCTCTGCTTAACCAGTGCAATGCATAATCTGCAGCATATTCTTTCCAGCAACAATGTACCTCCTCAATGAGAAAAAAGAACAAAGGGGCTTGTGAATGCTATTTTATGTGATGAGATTTATCTGCTTACGTATGAGTTGTGACTAATTCCCAATAGTTGAAACTGATTACTCTTCACACTTACAGTGGGGTATGGCCTACAAAATAACGAAGAAGGAAGATCAAGAAGTTGCACTGACGGTAAGTCTTTCTTTTAGACGTGTTCTTTTATTTTATCCTTTTCTCCATATGAAAGATTGTAAACTACATGTTATTTTTATGCTTGTGTTTACCATTTGTGAAAATTTAAAATTTATGCTATTGTGAGATCTGCATTTGAGGCACATTCCATTTTTACTGTTTGAAAGTAATGAAGTGTTATCTTGCTGTCTTAAAATCTATTGACTTTATGCTCTGAAGAGTCGAGGAGACATCTGATTTTGTTTGTTAAATTGATTGAGTTAGTTACCGCTTTAAGGAGGTAAAATGTGGTCTAATTTAGAATTTTTTGGGAACAGTTTGATTGAAAGAAATAGGTCAGTTAAGCCATATAAAACTTTTCGAGCTATTCTATGATTGAAAAGTTACGAATTTTTCATTAGAGTGATGCTATTACTTATAGTGTCAAAAAGGGGAAACTGTCTGTCCACAAACAAGGGGCAATTAGTGATCGATGCTCATTGGAATCTCACATGTGCTCCAAATATGAGCAGTATTCCATGCATTATCTCTTATGTGTATTTATCCATTAAAAAAGTGCTAATATACGTCAAAGCTGGAAATGAAACATTAAGCTCGAAAGTGTCTTACTAGGCATGTATCTCTAATTGAACGAGGAAACCGTTCAGTTGCCAGGCACTGGAGCATGCATCAATTACAAAAGGCATAATCACTGGTTCTTTTTTACTACATTAAATGCCCGGAAGCAGAATCTCTGATGTTGCCTTAGAAAGTCATAGTAAAAAGAGTTGGTTGTAATTTGTCAACCCTTATGCTATGGAAGAGAAGTTGTGCTAGACTTGACTTGCCAGTGGCCTCTTAGAACTTCCGGTATTTGTTTTGCTGGTAATTGAATTTCAGAAAGGGAAATCTAGAACCTTAAATATTTAAATTTGGGTAATCTTACAAATATCAAATAAATGCTCATGTTCACTTAGATGAATTGGAAAACTGCATCACAACTTGAATCCAAAAGATTTGGCTCCCCTTTAAGGTATTATTCTAAGCTTTTTGTTTCTCAAGGTTTCCTTCTTTCTGTTTGGTTATGTTAGTTGATATTTTCGGTTCCTTAAGCATACAATTTGATTTTGAAATATGTATTAAATGCTGCGATTTACATCTTTGGCCAAAACCATTATAGTTTGCTCTTGTTCCACATGCACAGATTTCCTCCGCAGCATTCTCCTAGGATTTACCATCTATTCACTTTAACAGCAGAGGTGTAGCATAAATATCTGCGCTTTTACATTCTCTTTCTGTGCTTGATTGCTGTACTTTTCTGGTTATCCCAATTTCTGCACGAGTTTGACAATTTACTGCTTCCAGGCTTCCAAATATTAATCGAGCTTCAAGCTTTCACAGTGCCTTTTTATTTGTCTAGTTACAGTTCTATTATAATGCTATTCATGTGGCCTAAGTCATGTTATTGAATGACTCTATTTTGTTAACATAGATTCTTTTCATGTCTCCTCCATCTAGTACCTTGAAGTCAGGGAAAAACAATATGATAAGAAGGCTTATGTAGATCTTTTCACTGTAAGTCATGCTGAGTTAACATTTATCCAAAAGATAGTGCTTGTTGATATTATCATTCTTTGCTCTGCGATTATTGATTTATTAACAAATCAACTTACATTCCAGGAGCCTGCAACATCAGCACCGGCTGTTTCTGGTGTATTAGTGTAAGTTACAAAATTGATACACTACATAATTTCTACGCAATTTCTTTCTTGATTCATCTTGCGAAACTGCTGTTTGACTATTCAGATACATAGGGTCTCCAGACAAGAAGGTTAACGAGAACTACCTGGGACCTGCATCAGTTGAAGAAATTGCTAGGTGTGTATTATATTTCGGTGTTTTTTTAAAAAAAAAAAAAAAAAGATTGGCATTTCATTCTATATTGACATGCCCATGTCAGAATTTCTGTTAAAAAAAAAGGAAATACATTATAGTGTCATTGATCTTGACATTGATATCCTATGTGAACAAGCTGTGATTCAATCTATATTTGTTAGAATTCCACTTTGGTAAAGTGTATCTTTTGTAGCCTTTCTTATATGATTTCAGAAAATCTTAAGAGATGAGCAAACGTTTTGGATTAAGCCCAAGATCCATTTTCTTAACATGGTTTCATAGCCATTAAGTGTACAACCTTAAGTGATAGTTGGACAGCCCATAGCGAGGACGTTGAATTCCTTGAAGGAGGATGTATGCAACATACTAAGTGTGAGAATTAATGGAGAAAAATATTATTGAATGGTGTGTTTACATAATTACATCGAGACCCTATTTATAGACACTATAGTTCAATCCTTTTCCAAGTAGGATTTTGTATATACTATTCCTATTTCTACTCATATTCTAACACTCCCCCTCAAGCTGGTGCATACAAATCATATGTATCTAGCTTGTTACAAATGTAATTAATACGAGGACCGGTGAGGGACTTGGTGAAGATATCTGCAAGTTGATCACTTGTCTTCACAAATTTTGTAACAATATCTCCTGAGAGTATCTTTTCTCTGTCAAAGTGACAATCAATCTCTATGTGTTTAGTCCTCTCATGACTGGATTTGATGCGATATGAAAGGCCGCTTGATTATCACACACAAGTTCCATTTTACCGGTTTCTCCAAATTTTAATTCTCTCAGCAACTGTTTGATCCAAACTAGCTCACAAATTGCTACAACCATTGCTCGATATTCTGCTTCTGCACTAAATCGAGCAACCACACTCTGTTTCTTACTCTTTCAAGACACCAAATTACCTCCTACTAAAACACAATATTCGGAGGTAGAACGTCTATCAGAGGGTGATCCTACCCAATCAGTATCTGTGTATCCGATGATATGCTCGTGACCTCGATCCTTAAAGATTAGTCCTTTACCTGGAGCTGACTTTATGTATCGCAAAATACGAACAACTGCATCCCAATGACTATCACAAGAGGAAGTCATAAACTGACTTACAACACTCACAGGAAAGGATATGCCAGGTCTAGTCACGGTGAGATAATTCAACTTTCCATCCAACCGCCTATACCTTTCAGGATCACTGAGTGGCTCCCCCTGTCCTGGTAGAAGTTTGACATTTGGATCCATAGGAGTGTCAATGGGTCTGCATCCCATCATTCCTGTCTCCTCAAGAATGTTTAAGGCATACTTGCATTGAGGAATAACAATACCTGATCTGGACTGAGCAACCTCATTACCTAGAAAATATTTCAGTCTGCCGAGGTCTTTGGTCTGAAAATGCTGAAAGAGATGTTGCTTCAATTTAGAGATACCATCTTCATCATTGCCGGTGGTAACGATATCATCAACATAAACCACCAGATAAATACACAAATTTGGTTGAGAATGTCGATAAAACACTGAGTGATCAGCTCCACTACGAATCATGCCAAACTGTTGAATTATTGTGCTCAATTTTCCAAACCAAGCTCGAGGAGACTGTTTCAGACCATAGAGTGACCTGCACAATCGACATACAAGGCTACTAGACTCCCCCTGAGCAACAAAACCAGGTGGTTGCTCCATATAGACTTCTTCCTCAAGATCACCATGCAGAAAAGCATTCTTAATATCTAACTGATAAAGAGGTCAATGACAAACGGCATCAATGGATAGGAAAAGACGGACAGGCGCTATTTTAGCCACTGGAGAAAAAGTGTCACTATAATCAAGCCCAAATATTTGCGTGTATCCTTTGGCAACAAGGCGAGCCTTAAGCCGATCAACCTGACCATCTGGACCAACTTTGACTGCATAAACCCAATGGCAACTAATAATAGATTTACCTGCAGGAAGGGAAACAAGCTCCCAAGTACCACTTGCACGTAAAGCAGACATCTCATCTATCATAGCCTGCTTCCATCCTGAATGAGAAAGTGTTTCACCTATAGTCTTAGGAATGGAAATAGATGACAAAGATACAAAAGCATAATGGGGTGATGATAAACGATGATAACTCAAGAAAGTATAGTGTGGGTTAGCATTACGAGGGGAACACATACGTTTTTTAAGTGCAACTGATTGGATAGAAGAAGGCAAATCCGCAGTAGGAGTAGCGTTCGACGCATGACATAAATCATTTGGGACTAGTGGTGGACGCGGACGACGATGATAAGTCAGAAGTGGTGGCACTGTAGCAGGAAACGTAGAAGTAACCGTTGATTCCTTAAAGATTGGTTCGGGTAAGTCTGGAGATATGGGTAAGACCAAGGATGGTGCGGGTAAAATCTTAGAGATATCAGGATGATCAGAAGATATATAGTAAGGCCGAGATTCAAAAAAAGTGACATCGGTGGACATAAAGTAGCAACGAAGATCTGGTGAATAACAGCGATACCCTTTTTTAACTCGAGAGTAACCAATGAAGACACATTTGAGAGTACGAGGGGCTAATTTGTCTTTTTCAGGGGCTAAGTTATGAATAAAACATGTGCTCCCAGAGACACGAGGGGGGATAGAGTAGAGATGTGACTGTAGGAACAATATAGAATGGGGAACCTTATTCTGAAAGAAAGGTGATGGCATTCTATTAATTAGATAACAAGATTTGAGGACTGCATCGCCCCAAAATTGCAGCGAAACATGGGATTCAATGAGAAGAGTGCGAGCAGTCTCAAGAAGATGCCTATTTTTTCTTTCTGCTATACCATTCTGTTGAGGGGTGTACAGACAAAATGTCTCTGGTGAACAATTTCTTGATGAGTCATAAACTCTTGAAACTGAGAGGATAAGTATTCTAAGGCATTGTCACTACAAAAAGTACAAATAAAAACACCAAATTGAGTTTGTATTTCAGCACAAAAACTTTTGAATATAGAAAATATCTCAGAACGATCTTTCATTAAGAAAACCCAAGTACATCTTGAAAAATCATCAATGAAACTAACAAAATAACAAAAACCTAAAGGTGAACTAACTCTACTAGGACCCCAAACATCAGAATGTACTAATGAGAACTCTGAACAACTCTCAATACTACGTCGGAAAGTAGCACGGGTGTGTTTCCCAAGTTGACATGACTCACAATCTAATGCGGATAAACTAGACAAACTAGGCACCATCGTTTATAGCTTAGATAGACTTGGATGTCCCAAACGTTTGTGAATTAGGTCTGGAGGGTCTGTAACGGAGCATGCTGTGAAGGAATTTGAAGAGGTAAGATGGTAAAGGCCTTGTGATTCATGTCCTGCACCAATCGTCTATCCCGTACTGCGGTCCTGCATTAGAAAAGAGTCATCAAGAAAAGTTATGCTACAATTAAGGGCACATGTCAAACGACTAACAGATGCAAGATTAAAAGGACAACCAGGGACATAAAGAACAGAGTCTAGAGTGACAGAAGATAGGGATTTGGCTTGTCCAATTCCTTTTGGTTTTGTTCGGATCCCATTGGCTAAAGTAATAGCAGGAAGAGATTGTGAATAAACACTATCAGAAAAAAGTGATTCGTTACCAGAAATATGATCAGAAGCACCTGAGTCTACAACCCATGATCCAAGAGTACTAAACTGTGAAACACAAGCAAAAGGATTACCAGCAACAGAAGCATCAGGCTGGGTAACTGAGGCTACTTGTGGAGATGTCTGCTTACTTGCTCTATACTGGAGGAACTTATCATATTCTGTTTGGGCAATATGAGCATTATTGGATGATCGATTAGGCTGTGGAGATGTTTGCTTACTTGCTCGATTCTGAAGGAACTCATTATATTCCTTTACAGCAGCAGAATCATAACTGGGTGGTGGACCATGCAAACTATGACATATATCCTGAGTGTGTCTAACTTTATGACAATAACTACACTTCAATCGAGATTTTCCAGAACGACCTCCTCCTCGTCGATTTTTCATAGGCTGATATGTTCATTTTTCTATGGTTTGAGATGCAAGAATAGAAGAGTCAACAGTGGGTGATGAAACTACTTTGTGACTGGGAGGCGCAGCAAGACGAAGCAGGCGAAAGAATAACTCATCAATTGTAGGAACCATAGGACTAGCTAAAATCTGATCCCGTACAGCATCATGGTCAGTAGAATGTCCAGCAACTATAAGAACTAAAAACATCTGTTTGTGCTCTTGTTGTTTTTCTACATCCACAGTGACGGACATTAATGTATCAAATTCTTCCATGACTGTTTATACTTGTCCCAAGTAGACATATCGGATTCCTGTTTCTTCAAGTTGGTCATTCGAGCTATCACATCATAAAAACGAGATATATCATTAGTGTATAAAGCACGAGCCTTTTCCCAAACTAAATAACACGTCTGGAATGGACGAAACAAGGGCATCAACTTAGAATCAATAGATCACCATAAGAGACTACATAGTTGAGCGTCAACTTTCTCCCATTGCTCTTTAGCTTTCGCATCTTCCGCGCTAGACTTTCCCTTTTCATCTACCATACTAGCCTTGTTCGTTAAATTATCTTGGACACCTTGACCTTTGCACCACAACTCAACTGAGGAAGCCCAGGCTAAATAATTTAAACTTCCCATTAATGGTTCGGAAGTGATCATAGGACTTGAACTTCCGATACCGATAGTTTTGGGGCCAAAAACATCATACCCAAAAGACATCTTGGGAATTTTAACTTGAAAGTACCAAGAAATAATAGCTGAATCTCTGAATAAAAACTGATCAAAAAAAATAAAAATCTGAAGCCGCCGGAACCCTATTTCCGGCGGCCGGAATCTTCAAAAAAATGTTGGAATTTGAAAATAAAGTAACTGGCCGGATCGGAAAAGAACAGCGACCCCAACAAAAAAGGAACCATTCAAAAAATTCAACCGGAGAAAACACACGCGCCGGCGCGTGATTGATCCAGCCGGATTTTTGGCAGGCGCGTGGGGGCTGATTTTCCGGTGGTTTGGGTCGAGTTTGCGTCGCCTGAGCTTTCCGATTCTCTTGGTGATGTTGTATTTTTCACACAACCCACAAAATAAAAAATGACACAAATCAGTCACCGGAATTGACGACAGTGACTGAGTTTTTTTTCATCTTTTCTGAAGTTTCTCACCAACGCTCTGATACCATGTGAGAATTAATGGAGAAAAATATTATTGAATGGTGTGTTTACATAATTACATCGAGATCCTATTTATAGACACTATAGTACAATCCTTTTTCAAGTAGGATTTTGTATATACTATTCCTATTTCTACTCATATTCTAACACTAAGTAAATCCACATTGACAAATACAAGAGAATTATTGGTTATGTAAGGAAGCAGGCCTAAGATTTGACACGCTTCAAAGCCGTAAAGTTCTTGGTTCAAGTGGATAATATCAATAGAGTATAAGCTGTGACAATATGATATGAGAGCAAAGCTCGTCTCATCCTTGATGTTGGGCTACTCAATACTGTTCACTTGTTATACCACTTCACACATACCATTTATGAGTTGTATTTTCTGATATGTTCCTGGACAATCCTTGTCACTTGAGTATATGGGTTAATTAGGATTTAGACTCAAGGTCCATTTTTCTAATGATATTTTTTTCATTTAGATTTATTATTATTTAATCCAAGAACATACATATTTTTCCCGAACTCTTGTTACATGTGAGAAATGTATTTGAACATTTTTTGTCGATTTCAATGATGTGGATACATCTCTTGGTTAATTTTTTTTATAACTGTGGTGTTCGGCCAGCTTTCGCGCACCTCGACTTAATTAAAATTTTCTTCATTAAATTAAAATTAGTTTATTCTTTTTTAGAATTTATAGAGCTCCATTAATCATACACTATTAACATGGATGTGAAAGTAAAGCATGTGGCATGATTTGAGAAAATGATATAGATTCTCCCTTATGTTTTGGGATGAAGTTCAAAATTGGCATCTAAATATAGTCCTTAGCATTTTTGGTCCTCTACATTACCAAAAAGTCTTTTCGCTTGCCTACTTTGATATGCTTTACTTGAGCCGAGGGGTCTATTGGAAACAACCTCTCTATCTGAACAAGGTAGGGGTAAGATGTGCATACACACCACCCTCCCAGACCTTACTTATGGGATTACACTGGGTATGTTGTTGTTAAATTACCATAAGTGAGCACTTTAAGTCTCAGTCAAGTAAAATCCTTACTCCTTCAATTAACTTAGATGGAATATCTCGTGTGAGAATCACATGAGATGAAAACCAAAGAAAGCTTCATTAGTTCATTTTTTTCTACTCCGTTGTTAATCAACCAACATTCTCCTCCAATTTACATCCCTGTGGTGCTTTTCTACCCTAAAGAAGATGAAGAACCCAACATTAGTATTACCACATTAAAAAAAAGAAAGAAAAGAGAAAAACTAAGCATTCTCAAGAAAGCTCTAGCCAAGTGCCTAACTGACTGCTAAGCCTTGGATGACACATTCAGGTGTCGCGGTTTGGATATAGGTGTGTGCGCTTCTTACAAGATTGCTGATAGCATTTTAGCTGTCAATTATGAGTGCATGGACTTCCCCACTCACCACTTGTTATATTAGTAATATTGCCCCTTCCTTTTTCTCTCTATCTCACCTCTGAGATAGTGGTACCTCCCCAGACCCCACTTGGTGGGAATATACTGGGTTGCTGTTGTTGTTTGTCCCTTCCTTTTTTATTATGCAAAAGTTTTCGCTCCTAGAACTATTTTGAACATAGATGTTATTTGGAATTTTTGATACTTTTTCCAAACAAGTGATTGTTTTACAATGTGGTCCATTATTTCAAATTCAACTTGAAATAGAGAATTTCAAAGTCTGAAAAAAATAATTTGAGGAGCATTCAACCTTTTTCCAAGTGAAATTCATGTGCAAATGCAACTGTGATGATAAAACTCTTCTTTTTTCCAGCTTCAAATACCTTTTTTCTTCAGTTTTCAACTAATATTTTCCAAATATCGACTTAGGAGACAATTGGGACAGAAAGATTTCTGTTTTATTTTTTTTCTGTAAACTTGAAAAAACAAGTATGAATTGGACTTGGTTCATTAGAAAAAATGTTAAGTCTCCAACTCGAGCTGAAGTTGTTTCGACTCTCACATAGAGTCGTGTTTTGGATGAAGGCGACATTGGCACAATCATTTTGGTGAGCAAGCTGCATAGCACGATGAGGAAGAGAAATGCAGATATGCGGGGGGGATCTTGTACGGTGTGGGATTTGGTGGAAGCATTCTGGAGAAGAAAGTCCCAATAGTTTATTCGGTTCTTTGCTCAGTAGTTCTCATGATGAGATGTCCGTCTGAGTTAAGTGATGCACTTAAGCTTTCTCTTAATAGAGACCAAAATTGCTCCTTTTTTGGATTTAAAGGATCAAATATGCTCAAGGATATTATTTAAAAGAAAATTCTAGACTTACCTCCAAAAATGAGGGAGAATTTACTTCCGTCTTATGTGAAAAAAAGTCCCACAAGGAATTCTGACTTTGCATTACCAACTAAGAATTAGTAATCCCAACGGAAATTTACCCTGCCAGAACGTTATGGGCCACCAATGCCAATAAAAGTAATTTAGTTAGATTGTTTGATCCTTTTACCAACTGCTAGTGATATTTCCGTGTTATGAACTGGTCCGAACTTGTTATCATTTACAAACAAATAAGTAGGGTGTCTGCAAGTTGGATAGCTCGGGTTGCCTGAATCAACTCAGTTCCATATACTTAAATTTGTAAGTCATTTGCAATAGTTAAGAGCATTTTGTCTTATGATTTAATCTTCGTATGGTATATTTCAACATCAGACGAGGAAGAAAGAACTCAGGAATATGTCTCCACTGCATTAAGTTATCAACTACTGTAGGATAATTTGCCTTTGAACTTTACTGTTCTTATATTGTGCTGTGCACATAACTTGTGACTCACATTATGGGCCTTTGATGTAAAGAATCTTTACAAGAGATATTTACTCTCTCATTGTTCTGTCTCCTATTATTGGAGTATACATTCCATCCTGCCCTGCGACCCAAAAAGAATCTCTTTTCTAGTGTCAGCTGCTTGCAAAACAAAATTTTACGAACAGAGATTAAGTATGATCTCCAGTTAATCCGATCCATATTTAATTGGATCAAATTAAACCATCTCTTGCTATCTTTTCAAGGTTCATGGCTTATCTAAATAAAAGATTAATGTTGCCCTCCAGAACCTCGATTTACCAATATTAGCTTGGTCCCCAAGCCATGACTAAGATGCAGTTTGAAGAGGGACATTGATGGAGGAAAGGTCCCTCTCCAGGCTTCCAAGACCCCCTGTGCTACAGGCTTGAGTTGTCATGTAGAAGATGTTCCATTTAAGGACAGAGCTTTCTGTGATCGAATTAACTATGAAGAACTAAATTTTAGAACTTATCTATTTCAGTATGTTGTACTAAGGATGAATTTTCAAGAACTTTGCTCTAAGTTATGTATAGCCAACAATCCTGATGAAGTTTGGTGGGCAAATGTTTTGTTGGAGTGATAAATGCTGTGTATGAGTGGGTGTTAAGCTACTTTTAAGCGTCAGCACTGTAAAATTAAGAGTTTGACTTCTGATAGTGAATAGTGAATAGTAGTTTTCTCAAAATCATCTTGACCTGCAACAACGGGTAACTGTCTTGACCTGCCTTATGCTCTTTGTAATTCTAATTTCATCTAAAGGGTGCTATTTAAAGATTGATTTTTGGAATAGGCATTATAATTTGACAACTTTTTACGTCTATTTGAATTGTGCAGTCAAATTGCTCGTGCAGAAGGCCCCTCAGGACCCAATAAAGATTACCTTTTTCAACTTGAAAAAGCCCTTGACTTCTTAGGTAACTTCTTAAGCCTAAAAAAGCTGTGTTTCCTACTTCATTTTGTGTTTTATATTTATCACTCTTTTTGCATTCTTGGTAAATATTGCCATATTCACTTGAACTAGGATGTGAAGATAAACATGTCAGTGACATAGCAAAGGAAGTCAAGCGCATTCTTTCAGAAGAAGAGGTAACTATTTCATGATCTTGCGGGGCAGCATTGTGATAAGCAGACACTTGAACAGTGCATGGATCCAGTGGAAAAATAATTACTAGTCTAAATCCAAGTCCCTTCAGATTTCTTGCATTCAAGGAAAATAATACACTATTGTTGGCCTTCCTGTCGTCTGCTCAACCTTTCAATAGTATTTTTGCACTGTCAGATTGCTGTCATACAAATGGAAAGATGATCGAGTTAATAATAGTGTGTTGTGTCATAGAATTATTCTTAAAGCACCACTTTCAGACAGGAATCTTACATATTATTGCACAATTAGAATTTTTAAAAATACATCTAATCTAGACTTTTCCAGTTGAGTATGATATGGAACAAAACAAAAGAGCGAAAAAAAAAAGAAATTTAATGAGGCATTTGCAAAAAAACAAAGTATATGTCAATGTGAAAGCGTGAATTCTTCGGCGATTTGCATCCTGTCTATTAGTAGCAGGAAGTTATATATTGCCACAAATTGATTGCTTCTACATGCTTACTGTAACCAAATCTGTAACCTATGAAAATTGACTGTACTGATCAGAAGTTCGATTTCTGCCTAAATTTTAAATATTTTGTAAAATTCAGCTTTGTTTAAGAAGTGGTTCTCCAAGTGGCTATTTGTGCACTGCCCTTTCGAAGATAAAAATAACATACTCAGTGTAATTCTAATTCACAAGTGGAGTTTGGGGAGGATAGGATATAGCCATGCAAAACCCTTATCTTTGTTGAGTGGGAAAGTTGTTTCCGATAGATGCTCAGTTCAAAAGGGAACAATCAAAGCAGGGTTGCAAGAAAATATGACAACAAATTAACAAGATATAAGGTAAATGAAGCAATAGACAGTAAGACATTTTGGAGAATAAGAAACTACACAATTGAGAGAAAGGTATTGAAAATACCACTAAACTTGGCATGAATTATTCCTTTAGTATACCTAGTATTAAAAACATCCCTACACTTGACTAAATGAATTTTAAAATGCTCCCATTTTGTCATACATAAGTAACGTGTTATCACGTGTAGTCCAAGTGGATTTGTCTGTTGATGTGTTATATATGTAGCATACACGCAGATATACAAAGTTCAAAAAAGAGAGAGAAAAGACATATAAAAATTAGACCCACTAAAATAACCTACCCGATGAATAACCCCACACTCTTCCTTACAATTCTCTCACACCACACAACTTTTCCTCAGAATTCTCTTAAAATCGCATAATATAACCCTTTGATTTCCATGGAAATCCAAGAATTTTAACATATAAATTGTGATAAAAGTACCGGTAAGAATCTCCCTTCATTTTGGGTTTTTTGATTTATTCATTTTGGTGGTTACAGTCGTCGATTTAGGTTTTGTTAGAGTTTTCTATTTGGGTTTGTTAGGGCTTCATTTGTCAGCGTTTTCTGCTCATTTTTTATTGCTTCTTCTACTCATCCAACCATGTAATTCTCAAAGTTCTCGGAAATTCACATCTACAAAGAATAGTCATCAACACAATAGATAGAGAGAGAATGTTATAGCCTAAGAAATTAAGCAACTAAAGAAGAGAAGAAAAAAAAGTGATCCAAACTCTGATGTGTGTTTTAATGGAGGAAAAGTTAAATAGGGAAAAGAAAGGTTATTGCAACCATTAGGAATGATAGAAAATTGAAGAGAAAAGTTTAAAAAATGAAATTATCACTGTTTAATGCCCACGCGCCATTTTTTAGCGTTTGCACCCATAAAGATATGAGATCACTTGATTTGCCATGTGGCATATCGAGAGCGTTTTTAAATTCACTTAGTCAAGTGTAAGGGTATTTATAATACTAGTGTAGTTCTGAAACTAAAGTAATAATCCACATCAAGTTTGGGAATGTTTTCAACACTTCTCTCTTACTAAATACTACTAATAAGGAGAAGGAGAAGGGATGATGATAGCCCCCTACCTCTCCCACATAAAGTGTGATAACACTCAGCTATCTACTTAATTTCTATCCCACCCAGCTATCTACTAAGGATCATGTCCTTAGTAAGCTGAAGTTGTACCATATCTTTTTAAATCACCCTCCTCAAGTTCATCTTCAACCTACCTCTATACCTCTTCTAACTCTTGTTACGCCAACCTTTCACACATCCTTGCTATGCATTCACATGCTTGAATTATCTCAGTCTCGCTTCTCTCATCTTGTCTACCACATCAAACTCTCTCACCTAGATCCATATAACTTCGTTCTTAATCATATGCTTCCTAGTATTACCACACATCCATCAGAACATCTTTAGCTCCACTACATTCATCTTTTGAATGTAACATTCTTGACGGGTTTACCATTTTGCCCCATACAATAATGTTGTCTAACCACCATTTTTTAGAGCTTATCTTTAAGCATTGGCAACACATTCTTGTCGCACAGTACCTCAATGTAAGCCTCCATTTCACCTATTTCGCTCCAATATGCTATGCAACATCATCATCATTCTCTCTATCTCGTTGGATTATAGACCCAAGATACTTGAAGCTTTCTCCTTAGATATAATTTGATCTTCATTTCCACCTCCTCCATATGTTTTACGTCCCTTAACATGCACTCCAGGTACTTTATTTTAGTTTTTATTTTAGTCTTGCTTAACTTGAAATATTTAGACTCCAGGGTCTGTCTCTAAACTTCTAAATTATTGTTAACTTTGTCATACGTTTCATTAATCAATACTATGTTATCTGCAAATAATATACACCATGACACCTTCCTTTGAAAATGTCATCTTAATTTGTCCACTACCAAGGCACGTAGGAATGTACCAAGGTTGATCCCTAGTTTAACCCTCATCTACCCTATAAACATCTCTAGACGACCTTTCTATGGACTTTATCTATCACAGTCCAAAATAATAAGGATTGTGAGGGCATCTACTTCAACCCATCCATGGTAGGTAAGTCAAATTCAATAAATACCATCAACTCAAAAGAAAGGTAAATAGTAAAACATCTATAGGAATAACTGATAATAACTCCAAACACCCTCAAACAATATTAAAGCAATACATCAAGAATTCTAAAACTCATTTATCACAAGTACAAGAACGACATCTAAAATTGACTATTGAAATACAAAGTTGTCCAAGAAATAAATAAGACTAAAACAAAAGACAGAAAAAACTGGAATAATCTTCTAACATAGGACCTCACCACAGTTTCAAATCAACAAACTCTGCATGAACCAAGGGTCAAGCTGGCGACTCGCACTGGGATCTGTATCAGAAGGATGTAGAAAAGTAAAAGAGAGTACAACTATTAGCATTCACTACGCATCATAGTCCGACTGAGCTCAAATAAATACTATATCGAATAAAGAATACTAAAATAACCAACACAGTAAAAAGTTCCAACAGTTTAATATCGATAAATCACTAACGATCACCTCAAAGCACAACAATAATCAAAGAATGATTCAATGTAATGATATGTAGTAAAATGCAATGACCAATGTCTACCGATATACACCTCTGGTGACGCCCAAGCTATATCTTCACTCTGAAGATGATGCGGTCGCTGCCAACTATAGTAACCCAACAAAGGTTGGGTTCGAGTTTCAAAGGAATATGTGGTATCACAGCTCTCAGCTATTATAATGAATGGGTAGAACTGGAAAAGTAAATGGGGGGATTTGAGTATCAATGTCGAACTAGTAGAAAATATCAACTTTGGTTGTATTCAGTCGTATGTAAACACTAGGATTATGTTCCTGGCTTCTTAACTCAGTAGGCTTACCATGCTTTGTTGAACCAACCCAATACCTTGCATGCAGAATCAATAAGTTATGTACCTTCTACAATTGTTTGGACGAGCAGAAGGATTTTTCCTTTTACCTTTTGAGTCTTAGGATGTCGCCTTACTAACCCTTATCTTGATCTCAATTAACTATTACCTTTTGAGTTCTAGTTATTAGATGAAATCTAACTGTCTTACTTAGATAAAACCTAGTAGCATGGATCAATAGTTAAACTCAATTTACTGTTGTCTTTATCTTTTTCTAGTCACTACTCCTCTTTTGGAGTAAGTAGCAATAATCTACGTGGGATCCTAATGTTTGCAACCGCTAAGATAGCTATTAAAGTGAAGATAATACAATGCATGCATGGGTATCGATTTAGAACAACAATAGCACTTTTCTACTTCGTCAATTCGCCAGGGTTTCTACAACCCTAGCTAAGGATTTTTAGCCGCTCATGCTTGTGAAGTAATTAACAAACCCAAAATCATAACTGAATAAATCAACTAAAATCAATATAAGAGAATTTGAAGATCAACATCGAATCTCAGAATCAAAATATGTTTGTAAGTATCAAAAGTGTGTAACTTCTACTAAAAAAATGCATAAAGTGTATTTATAGTACATGAGAAAACCCTAAAATCAAAGCCGACACGAAATAGGAGAAAAAAAATCAGTGGGAACATGTGGTCACCACATGCGTCCTGGCCTTGGGTGCATCTAGTACATACGACCTGAGGTTGGGTGCATGTGGTGACCGCATAAGCCCGAAACAAAATTTTCTACAGGTTAGCTCTCAGGATTTTGGACTTCTGACACATGTTTTGCCCACATGCGGTACACATATACTCCATGCGGTCCACATGTTGACTTAGCAAGTACTGGAAGTTATTTTTCAGCTCTTCTTCAATTTCCGCACATGTTTTGGTCACGAACAATTCGAAAAGTATCACGAACACCCATTATTGCTCAATAAGTAGCCAAAAACACCTTTTTCCCTCTCTTTCATGAACGTAGCATCCAAAATCTGATTTCCTGCAAAACATACCCAAAACGCATCATATCTAACAAAACAACCTCAGAAACTTGCATATTTTCATAGTTTTAATCGTCGAAAGTGCTATATTTCTATAGCATATCAACTTCCTCCACAGTTGTATGCTACAAGTGGGACCTATAAGGGATTCATGAGATTTATATATCATGTTCGAACTTAAATCAGGACTTCCACATATATTGCTCGGATTCGAACCAGGACCTTCATATATTCTTCCCGGACTTGAACCGGGACTAAAATTAGTATCAATTTACCTGGACTTGAATGGGGATTTCAACAAGTCTTTCTCTAATCGGGACTAAAATCAGTCATTTCTTTCAACCATTTTCATGATCTATGAGAAGAATGTATATGTATAATCACAATGATAAAACGAAGCCAGATACAACCAACATGTAAAATGTCAAGACAATACTCAACCCATAAGCATATGCTACAAGCCTCAATAACAAGTCTGAATCTAAATCTCACATCACTTTAATGGTATAAGCCCCAATTTCAGCATCACATCAATAATCCAACTCATTTATTACTATAGTACAAATTCTCCCACCCCGTAGCATGATTACACGATAAGTGCTCACCTAAGTAAAGTCTGAAGAAAGTTAAGTCATAACCTACCTTGACGTCAAACTGTAAGCCACCAAATGTCACACACTAGTTTACCCCTTTCGGATAGCTTCAAAACGCTCCTAATGTATCTAAAACAAATTCTACACATAAATATGAGTCCATCAATATCCATATTGCTATATTTTTATTCCAAATTCAAAAAACCAAGTCAAAATTCAACACCCAGCATCCAAGAGAAAAAATAAAATTTTATTTGAAAATTAATGTATGACCCGATTTGCTGAACCTGAACGCTACACGGTGCTTATGACCCCGAGGGACCATAAGCTAACCCATGACTGATATCTGTACCTGTACACTACATAATATACTTGTAGAATGCAGAAAACATGAACAATAGGACATAAGGTTCAACTGAATAGAATATCTGATAAATAATAAAAACCATATAGGGTAACAAATACACAAAACAACTTAAAGCTGAATCTAAAATCTGAACTAAATCTGAAAACCACTAAATACTGTCTGAAATAAAGAGTTGAAGGAACATGTCTCCAACTAACTCCGTCTAGCAAAACTGAACTGAAATAATGAATGAAATAAAATAATATCATCCTCAAATGGATGAGGAATCACTGCAACTCTGCGACTGAAATGCTACTGTTGATCTGGAACTCGTGTCTCTGAACCTATGGTGTAACATGAAAGAAAGCACCATAGCACAAATGCGTCAGTACGACTGGGAGTACTGAGTATATGAGTGAGGTAGGCTAAATGCAAAAGGGTTTACATGCATGAACAATGTTAACTAACTGACTAATATAAACGTGAGAGTGAAAGCATACATACATAGTAACTGAGATCGTGAATACGTGATATCTGGATCTGTACGCTAATACATAGTTTACTGTTATCTAACATGACTGGTACTGGAATTCTGATAGCATGGATGACTGTGTCTGACAGTCCTGAATCTGATGGAACTACCTGAGTTTCATACTGTAACTGAATTGACTGTAACTGACAGTCCTGGTATTTACTAAGACTGGGACTGAAACTGTGGGAGGTAGTTGCTTAACCGACATGCCCCAATAACGCATATATCTAGGTTGGGGTCCAATCACTGCCCCAACTGGAAGGGTGCCAATACCGCACCACTGGTAAAAACAGTTGTGAGTGACCCTTAGCTGGCAGGTACTCGAATGAGAACGGTGGGAACTATAAACTGACAGGTTAAGACACCTCATCCACCCTAATCTGGCAGGTTAAGATGTCTCAACCTACGCTGGCTACATTGTTCTGGAACACAAGGATGACTACTAAGAATCACACCCTAAACTGGCAGGTGAGTTCCCATCCTTGGGTTAACTCGGTGCTAACTTCTACTCCCATCTGAAGAGACTGAACATAATTTAACTGGCTGTACATGGACTGAGTAACTGACTTTCGTTGACTAACGGAATAGTACTACTATATGAGAATTTATTGAGATCATGAGATTTCTGAGATTTCTAGAGTCACATGACTGACTGAGTTCTATAGATAATGTCTTGACTGAGATTATCATGATAACGTGACATGGATCTAGGCACACAGCTATATTTTTTAGGTACAAGTACCCCCAGGACTCGATGGAAGGAAACTGACACACATAATTGACTTGATCATAATATGGAGTCCACAATTCACTATATCATAAGTAGGGAATTTCACACTACGCATAGTTTTCAACACCTTACGTATGAAAGGGAAATTCACACAACATGTGTATACTTGCATAGCTTCAATATCATGCTCAATCCACATCACAACAACGACGCATATCAATAACGTGGAATTCATGTGGAATCATAAAGCATAGGGCATGGACTTGTCATTTAACCACTATTAAATCATGGGACATAAATTCTATCATCCTAGGCCTTTTATCAAACACTTTGCATGCATTCTTTTAGCTTAGGTGTGTTCTTGCATCTCACCATATTAAACCATATAAATATCATGGGTTTCAACTAACAAACACATATACTTCATGAAAACACCTTTAGATATCATCTTGAAACTTAAACAACAATCATCATCATGTACACAGTCATGTCACAACAAGAGAATCACAATATAATATTTAAAACATAGTTCTTGAGCTCTATGAACGAAATGGATCCATAGATGAACACTACACATACCTTAGATGGAAGATTCTTGATGATTGATAGAGAAATTTGCTTGAACTTGAATCCCCAATTGAAAATCTTAATGTGTTCTTGAGAGGATTTTGAGAGAAAGAGTATGTTTTGGTGAAATAAGGGCTTAATTCCGTGTTTATGAAATATATATAGGGGGTGGAAAGATGATCCAAATACCCTTCTAGATGCGTCATTTAATTTCTGTGAAAATTACCCGATTTGGGCCCCGGCGCGACGCGAAGATATCGTGTTGCCCCCCGATTGTGACCTGGAAACTCACCGCAATGCAGTGGAATCGCGAAGAGACACTGGAAATTGACAAACGTCATTTTGGCTTACGGCGCGATGCGCCACTGACTGAAATGATGCTGCTAAAACTTTAAATCGCCATAACTTCTTCACCGGGTGTCCATTTTAGGAGAATTTGGTATCGATAGAAAGCTTATTCAATTCTATACAATTTGGAGGGTATAAATCTGCCAAAATACCACTTATAAACCAAGTTATGCTCGTTAAAAGATGACCTATGTGAAATCACACACGAAAACTTGGTGGATTCAAAAGTTCTTAGCTTGGCTTACTCTAAGTGACTCTTATGAACATGCTTAACACATCATAAGCTATATTATCACTAGGATACTCATCCTAATTCATGTACTCCAATATGAATCACAGGATAGGAGGTTTCATGTGTAGGAACAACGGTTCATTTTCTAGCTTAGAAATATATGAGGTATTACAATATCTCCCCCTTGGAAATATTCATCCTCGAATGAGACTGACTGAAACGGGGATAGACGATAAACTGGAGTACGTGTAAGACATACACTACTGGAACATGATCTCATGACGGACATGACTGATAAGCTAAACATATCATGCTGGACATGCATATCTGATGTATGAGTAACTGATTCATGAATGCATAACTGAGATTTTTTATAATTGAGTTCTCCTAATGAGAATGCATATTTGATGCATGATTATACACTAGACTGATACATGAATGCATGACTGAATATAAAATAGTACTTGATACCAGATTTGTGATGAAACGTGAGTATGAACTGAATACCAAGTTGTATAGAATACTGAATGGGAAACTGAATAAGCTTAAGAAGAACTGTTACCTTGAGCTTGATCTGGATTGGCGGAGAAGAGGTGAGGATACTTGGTACGCATGTCTGCTTCTGTTTCCCAAGTAGCTCCCTCAACAGACTAATTTCGCCAAAGAACTTTGACTAGAGGGAATTCTTTGTTCCTAAGTCTACGAATCTGATAGCCTAGAATTTCGACCGGAATTTCCTCATAGAAGAGACTGTTATGACTGTCAATGCTCTGAATAGGGACTACAACTGATGGATCACCTATACACTTCTTGATCAAAGAGACATGAAAGACTGGATGAGCTAAGGCTAGATCTAAAGGCAATTCGAGCTCATATGCTACCTTGCATAAGCGACTGAGAATCTTGAAGGGACCGACATATCGGGGACTGAGCTTTCCCTTCTTGCTGAATCGCTTTACTCCCTTCATGGGAGAGATCTTTAGATAGACATAATCATCGACCTCGAACTCGAGATCCTTTCTATGAACGTTAGCATACGACTTTTGTCGGCTCTGAGCAGCCCAGAGTCTTTCTCTGATTAACTGGATTTTCTCTAAGGCGTCGAATACTAAGTCAAGCCCTATGACTGAGGCCTCACTAACTTCGAACCACCCGATTGGAGATCTGAACCTCCTACTACCATAGAGAGCTTCTAACGGAGCCATTTTAATACTGGAATGATAGTTATTGTTGTATGCAAACTCAATCAAAGGCAAGTGGTCATCCCAAATTCCCTTGAAATCAATTGCACACGCCCTTAGCATATCTTCAAGAGTCTGAATGGTCCTTTCTGCTTGACCATCTATCTGAGGATGAAAAGTTATACTGAGATAAACTTGGGTATCAAGACCCTTTTGGAATGCTTTCCAGAAGTGAGAGGTGAACTGGGTACCTCTGTCTGAGATGATAGATAATGGAACACCGTGTAATCTGACCAATTCCCTGATATAGAGTTTGGCATAATCCTCGGCTGAATAAGAGGTATGGACTGGAAGAAAATGGGCTGACTTGGTCATTCTATCTACAATGACCCAAACTGAATCATGCTGATAACGAGTTCGAGGCAAACCCGTCACGAAGTCCATGTTCACTTCTTCCCACTTCTAAGTACGAATGGTGAACTCCTGCATGGAACCACTAGGTTTTTTATGCTCTATCTTCACCTACTGACATGTAGGGCACTTAGCCATAAATTCTACAATATCTCTCTTCATCCCACTCCACCAATAAATCTCCCATAGGTCGCGCTACATCTTAGTGGCCCCTGGATGAATAGAGTATCGCACACCATGCGCTTCTACAAGAATTCGCTGCTTTAAATCATCTACACCTGGAACATAGAGACGACCCTGACAACGAATGACACCATCTCCCCCTTGGAAGAAGACCTCTACTTTCTGATTCTGAACTGACTCTTTTAGCTTGACAAGGCTAGGATCCCTGTCTTGCTTTCTTTTACCTCGGAAACTAGAGATGACTCTGAACTATCCTGAACACATACACCACCCTCTGAAGAATCGACTAAGCGAACACCTAGTCTAGCAAGCTGATGGATTTCCTGAGCTATTTTCTTCTAGCTATCCTCAACGTGATAAACACTACCCATGGAGAGTCTACTGAAAGCGTTAACCACAATGTTGGCCTTGCTCGGATGATAAAGGACACTCATGTCATAATCTTTCAAGAGCTCTAACTACCTTCTCTGGTGAAGATTGGGATCTTTCTGAGAAAAAACATATTGGAGACTCTTATGATCTGTGAAGATATCTACATGAACTCTGTATAGATAATGCCTCCAAATCTTTAAGGCAAATATTATGGCTGCTAACTTAAGATCATGAGTAGGATAATTCTTCTCGTGGGGCTTTAACTCCTGGAGGCGTAGGCTATGACCTTACCATGCTGAATGAGGACACAACCTAAACCTACTCTGGATGCTTCACAGTATACTACGAACCCATCCGAACCATCTGAAAGAGCTAAGACTGAAGCTGAGGTGAGTCGAGTCTTCAATTCCTGAAAACTCTTCTAGCAAGGATCTAACCACTGAAACTTGACCTTCTTCTGAGTCAATCTGTACATGGGGGATGCAATAGAAGAAAATCCCTCAACAAACCATCTGTAATAGCCATCCAAACCCAAGAAACTCCTGATATCTGATGGAGAGACAGGGCTAGGCCAGTTTCTTACCGCTTCGGTCTTCTGAGAATCTACTCTAATGCCATCACCAAAAATAATATGGCTAAGGAATGCTACTGACCTTAGCCAAAACCCGTACTTACTAAATTTGATGAATAGCTGGTGATCTTTGAGAGTCTGAAGAACAATTCTGAGATGGTCTGAATGATCACGCTCTGTGCGGGACTAGACCAGGATATCATCTATGAAGACTATGACGAATATGTCCAAGTACTGCTTGAACACACGGTTCATCAAGTCCATGTAAGCGGCTGGGGCATTGGTAAGACCAAAAGACATAACTAGAAATTCGAAGTGACCATACCGAGTACGAAAAGCTGTCTTTGGGATGTCACATTCTCTAACTCTGAGCTGATGATAGCCTGATCTGAGGTCTATCTTGGAGAAATAACTGGCACTCTGAAGTTGGTCAAACAATTCATCTATTCTGGAAAGAGGATACTTGTTCTTGACCGTAACTTTATTGAGCTGACGGTAATCAATATACATCCTGAGAGAACCGTCTTTCTTGCGCACGAATAAGACTGGTGCGCCCCACGGAGAAATATTGGGTCTAATGAATACCTTATCTAAGATATCCTTCAACTGATCCTTCAGTTCTTTGAGTTTTGCTAGTGTCATTCTGTATAGCGGAATAGAAATAGGCTGAGTATCTGGAATAAGGTCAATGCCGAAGTCTATTTCCCTTTTGGGAGGAATGCCTGAAAGATCTTCGAGAAAGACATCTGAATATTCGTTAACCACTGGGATTGATTCAAATCTAGGAGATTCGGAACCAGAGTCTTTAACATGAACGAGATGATAAACACATCCCTTAGAAATTATTTTCCTTGCCCGAAGGTAGGAAACAAGCTGACCCCTGAAAGATGAAGTACTACCATTCCACTCTAGGACGGGCTCATTCGAGAACTGAAATTGAACTATCCTATTTCTGCAGTCGACTGTGGCATAGCAGGAATAAAGCCAATCCATGCTGAGAATGACATCAAAATCAGTCATCTCTAACTTGACTAAATCTACTGACATGGATTTCTAAAATATCATAACTAGGCAGTTCCTGTATACCCGCCGAGCTATAATGGTTTTACCTACTGGGGTAGAGACTGAAAAGGTCTCTGCTAAAATTTTGGGACTGATTCCGAAATCGCCTGCTATATAAGGAGTAACAAAAGACAAGGATGCACCTGGATCTAGCAAAGCGTAAACATGAACATGGAAAATCTATAACGTACCAGTAACGACATCAGGAGAATTTTCCTGATCCTGTCGGGTCTGAAGAGCATAGAGTCTATTTGGGCGTTGCCCACTAGCACCACTGGAAATGGCACCCTACTGATTTGGGCGACCGGACTGGGCTGTTGCTGACCCTGTAGACCTAACTGCGGATACTCTCTAATCCTGTGTCCTGGCTTGCCACAACCGAAATAAACAGCGCTACCATCTCTGCAGGTACCCTTGTGGTTCTTACCACAAGTCTGACATAGAGGATTAGTTTGGGCACTGCTGACACTTCCCTGAGACTTAGAGCCTGGTGCTCGATCTCTGTTTCCGTCTATAAATTTCGGTACTGGGGCACTGGCTGAGGAAGGAGATGGAACTGCTGGCTTAAGACGGAACTGCGAACGGTTTCCTCCTTCTGATTTGGGTTGAGCAAAACTGAAACTGCCTGATCTTGCTCTCTTGTTTTGCCTCTCCCTAGTCCTAATCTTCTGCTTCTCTATTTGCTGAGCATGGGTCATGAGCCTGGTTAAAGTCATATCACTGTTCAGCATCGCATACGTACACTCATTTACCATGCTATCATTCACTCCTGACACGAACTTTCTCATCTTAGCCCTGTTGTCTGCAACCACATGAGGGGCATATTTGGCTATCTGAGTAAATATGAGAGAATACTTTTTAACCGTCATATTTCCCTTCCTGAGGTTGGTGAACTCAAGAACTTTTGCCTCCCTCAGCTCTTGGGAAAAGAATCTGTCTAAGAAAGCCGTGACAAATTCCTCCCACTCTAAAGGACCTGCACCATCTACCCTATCGAACTTTCACTGTTTGTACCAAGTGTGAGCAACATCCTATAACTGGTATGCGGCTAACTCGGTACTCTGACAAGAACTAACTCCCATGATGTCTATGACCTTCTGGACTTGGCCAATGAATTCTTGAGGGTCTTCATCAGACTTAAACCCGAAGAAAGATAGAGGGTTCATTCAGGTGAAGTCCCGAATCCTAGCTGCGGCTGAGTTGGCCACTGGATTAGCCAAAATAACTGGTGGCCATTCATTTTGGGTAGCCACAGACTGATTAAGTATGGTGAATGCGGCCCTAAACTCCGCATGAGAAACATGTTCGCCCAAAGGATCTTTGGGCTGAGGAGCGGGCTGGTTTCTTCTCTTTGGAGGAATATTCTGAATTAAGAGAAGAACGGATTAGACTGAGAGTTTAACTTGAGATTATGCTCACCAGCACGACATGAATACTGAAAGAGGGGAAATTGTTCCTAAAACATCTCACAGCCTCTTGCACATAAATGTGGCGCGCAACACACCCATGCACAAGACTCTACTAGATGCAGCTTTCAGACTTCCTAGGACTCTATTGAACCTTAGGCTCTGATACCAAGTTTGTAATGCCCCGATTTGCTGAACTGAAATGCTACACAGTGCTTATGATCCCGAGGGACCACAAGCTAACCCATGACTAATATCTGTACCTGTACACTACATAATATACTTGTAGAATGTGGAAAACATGAATAATAGGACATAAGGTTCAACTGAATAGAATATCTGATAAATAATAACATCCATATAGGGTAACAAATACCCAAAACAACTGAAAGCTGAATCTAAAATCTGAACTAAATCTGAAAGCCTCTAAATATTGTCTGAAATAAGGAGTTGAAGGAATATGTCTCCAACTAACTCCGTCTAGCAAAACTGAACTGAAATAATGAATGAAATAAAATAATATCGTCCTCGAATGGATGAAGACTCACTGCAACTCTGTGACTGGAATGCTACTGCTGATCTGGAACTCGTATCTCTGAACCTATGGTGTAACATGAAAGAAAACACCATAGCGCAAATGCGTCAGTACGACTGGGAGTACTGAGTATACGAGTGAGGTAGGCTAAATGCAAAAGGGTTTACATGCATGAACAATGTTAACTGACTGACTAATATGAACGTGAGAGTGCAAGCATGCATACATAGTAACTGAGATCGTGAATACGTGATATATGGATTTGTAAGCTAATACATGGTTTACTATTATCTAACATGACTGGTACTGGAATTCTGATAGCATGGATGACTGTGTCTGATAGTCCTGAATCTGATGGAACTACCTGAGTTCCATACTGTAACTGAATTGATTGTAGACAGTCCTGGTATATTGAAATCTAAAGAACTATCTGAGTTCTTTTACTGAGTCTGGGACTGAAACTGTGGGAAGCAGTTTCTTAACCGACATACCCTAATAACGCATACAGCTAGGTTGGGGTCCAATCTCTGCCCCGACTGGAAGGGTATCAATACCCCGCCACTGGTAAGGACAACTGTGAGTGACCCTTAGCTGACAGGTACTCAAATGAGAACGGTGGGAACCCTAAACTGATAGGATAAACCACCTTATCCACCCTAATCTGGCAGGTTAAGATGTCTCAACCTACACTGTCTATATAGTTTTGGAACACAAGGATGACTACTAAGAATCACACCCTAAACTGGCAGGTGAGTTCCCATCCTTGGGTTCACTCGGTGCTAACTTCTACTCCCATCTGAAGAGACTGAACCTGATTTAACTGGTTGTACATGGACTGAGTAACTGACTTCCGTTGACTGACGAAATAGTACTACTATCTGAGAATTTATTGTGATCATGAGATTTCTGAGATTTCCTGAGTCACATGACTGACTGAGTTCTATAGATCATGGCTTGACTGAGATTATCGTGATAACATGACATGGCTCTAGGCACACAACTATATTTTTCGGGTACAAGTACCCCCAGGACTCGATGGAAGGAAACTGACACACATAACTAACTTGATCATAGAATGGAGTCCACAATTCACCATATCATAAGTAGGAAATTTCACACTTAGCATAGTTCTCAACACCTTACGTATGGAAGGAAAATTCATACAACATGTGTATACTTGCATAGCTTCAATATCATGCTCAATCCATATCACAACAACGACGCATATCAATAACGTGGAATTCATATGGAATCATAAAGCATAGGGCATGGACTTGTCACTTAACCACTATTAAATCATGGGACATGAATTCTATCATCATAGGCCTTTTATCAAACACTTTGCATGCATTCTTTTAGCTTAGGTGTGTTCTTGCATCTCACCATATTAAACCACATAAATATCATGGGTTTCAACTAACAAACACATATACTTCATGAAAACACCTTTAGATATCATCTTGAAACTTAAACAACAATCATCATCATGTACACGGTCATATCATAACAACACAATCACAATATAATATTTAAAACATGGTTCTTGAGCTCTATGAATGAAATAGATCCATAGATGAATACTACGCATACCTTAGATGGAAGATTCTTGATGATTGATGGAGAAATTTGCTTGAACTTGAATCCCCAATTGAAAACCCTAATGTGTTCTTGAGAGGATTTTGAGAGAAAGAGTATGTTTTGGTGAAATAAGGGCTTAATTCCGTGTTTATTAAATATATATAGGGGTAGAAATATGACCCAAATACCCCTTTAGATGTGTCATTTAATTTCTGTAAAAATTACCCAATTTGGGCCCCCGGCGGTACGCAGAGATATCGCGTTGCCCCCCGTTTGTGACCTGGAAACTCACCGCAATGCGGTGGAATCGCGGAGAGACACTGGAAATTGACAAACGTCATTTTGGCTTACGGCGCGACGCGCCACTGACTGAAATGACGCTGCTGAAACTTTAAATCGCCATAACTTTTTCACTAGGTGTCCATTTTAGGCGAATTTAGTGACGGAAAGCTTATTCAATTCTCTACAATTTGAAGGGTATAAATCTGCCAAAATACCACTTATAAACCAAGTTATGCTCGTTCGAAGATGACCTATGTGAAATCACACACGAAAACTTGGTGGATTCAAAAGTTCTCAGCTTGGCTTACTCTAAGTGACTCTTATGAACATGCTTAACACATCATAAGCTCTATTATCACTAGGATACTCATCCTAATTCATGTACTCCAATATGAATCACAGGATAGGAGGTTTCATGTATAGGAACAACGGTTCATTTTCTAGCTTAGAAATATACGGGGTATTACAATCAAGCTAGCCATAACTTAAGGAGTTCAAATATGAAATTTCATAAAAAATGGGAGTTAGAAATCGACCTTGAAATTATTAATTTATTATTCTTTAACTTTACCTAAAAACTTTTAATTTTTCAAGTTGAAAAAAACAAGATTTGTAAGATTAAATCATGATATAGTTATTCGAAAATGTAAAAAAATAGTGTAAGAACTATAACCAAGAAAGAAATCTTGAAAATTACCTTTTGAATCTCCCAAAATTGAGTTCCCAAACTTAAAATATTGAGTTATGAAAATTTGATTTGAAAATGGGATTAGATATTTTGTCCATGTGTTTTCTTCTACACATTTGTGAAGGGTGTGGCGTGATAGCGGTTGACCCGACCCCTTAACCATCGTGAATGCATTGAAAGAACCTCTGACCCAGCACAAAATCCTTCTTCGAGATCGCGAGCCCACCTACTACTAAAAAATGGCCAAAAAGCGACGCAAAAAAAGCGATGGACTGTGTCGCTTTAAAAAGCAACGAGAAAAGCGACGTTGGTCGTCGCTTTTTAAGTTTAATTTTAATTTTTGCTTATTTTTTATTAAAAGCGACGATCAAAGTCTTAATATCCGTCGCTTTTTTTGCGGATTTTTGTGCCAAGTAATTAAAAAATAATTTATAATTTTTTTTAATAAAAGCGACGGACATCGTCGTAATTTATTAAAAAATAATAATAATTATTTTTTAAAAAGCGACGTAATCCGTCGATTTTTAAATTTGATTTTTATTTTTATTTATTTTTATTAAAAGCGACGAACACTGTCGCAATAACTTTTATTTTTTAAAATATTAATTCTAGAAAAGCGACGTTGTCCGTCGCAATTTGTAATTATTTTTATTTTTTCTTTATTTTTTATTTTTATTTATTTTTATTAAAAGCACCGAACAACGTCGCTTTAATTTTTATTTTTTTAAATATTAATTCTAGAAAATCGACGCTGTCCGTCGCAATTTATAATTATTTTTATTTTTTTTATTTATACAAAAAGCGACGGACAACGTCACTTTTGTTAAAACTAAATAAAAATTAATTTCTTGAAAAACGATGTTGTCCGTCGCTTTTTAAATTTAATTTTTATTTTTGTTTATTTTTATTAAAAGCGACGTTTAACGTCGATATAATTTTTATTTTTTAAAATATTAATTCTTGAAAAGCGACGCTATCCGACGCAATTTGTAATTTTTTTTTAATTTTTTTTTATAAAAAGTGACGGATAGCGTCGCTTTTGTTAAAACTAAATAAAATTTAACTTTATGAAAACGACACTGTCCGTCGATATTTGATATTTTTAATTTACTATTAAATAAATATTTTTTATATTTAAGAAAATTAAATGTATTCAATTATATATTGAATACATTGATATCATACGTTCGATTGATCAAAAAAATAATATACTGTTGAAGTTATAATATAATAATATAAGCTAAATTAAACGATAATTTATCATTGTATGCATATAAAACCTTGTATTACGAGGTAATTTACATATGTATGTGATGTATGTAGTACATATTGTGAATTTTATAGTCAATCTACTATATATATTGAATACATTGATATCATACGATCGATTGATCAAGGTAATAATATATTGTTGAAGTTATAATATAATAACGTAAGCTAATAAATTAAACGATAATTCATCATATTTCAAGGTAATATACTCATGTATGTGATGTATATAGTACATATTACAAAGTTGATAGTCAATAATATATATATATATATATATCTATATATATACGTATCTCTCGTATAGTAATGCATATAGTAGTTAAAAGCTAGCTAACTGAATTTATATATCCAAATATTTTGAATAATATGTTAACATCATATGATCGAGGTAATAATACACTATTGAAGTTATAATAATGAAGCCAATTAACCGATAATTCATCATATTAATATGTTGTATTAACGTAATCGAAATCTTCAATTCAATCTTTTTTAATCCAATTTCTAATTCCAATTTGACTCATCTCCTCAATTTTAATCTCAACCGTTCATCATATTTGATCAACAGTCAATATTAAAATCAATTTTCACTTTTTTTTTCTTGAAATTAAGGGTGTGCATAGGTTGGTTCAGTTTGATTTTATATATTATCGATTTGGTTTATCATTTATCGATTTTTAAATAAGTTAAATCAATAATCAAATCAATAAGGTATTTTTTTATCGGTTTTTGATTTATCGATTTTTAGTCCTTAACGGTTCGGTTTTCCGTTTAACCAATAAGAAAATATGCATAAAATAGAAATAGTAGCAACTAATTAACAAGAAAAAAAAAAAAAAACTTAATTGCAACAAAAATCCTACATGATGTGTTTTATTTTACAAGAATCTTCAAGCTTGAATAGATTTTCGAGAAGGTCTGCGTACACTGTACCCTCCACAGACCTAATTTGTGGGACTAAATCGGTTTAATTGTGTTGACACCCAATTTTGACCTCACGATACCCCTCCTAGGCTGCTATTTTATATAGTAATTTTACGTAACATTAATTCTTATATGCTTAGTTTATTTTAATATATAGTAATTTTATGTAACATTAATTCTTATATGCTTAGTTTATTTTAATATCGACGTCTTACTATTTTTCTCGTCATTTTCACAATTTACAAATGCATTGTTTTTATTATTACTACTACCGATAATTTTATATAACATTAACTTTTGCATGCCTAGTTTATTTTGATATCAATGTCTTATTAATTTTTTCATCATTATCACATTTATTAAAATAGCGGGCCTAATTCAATTCAATTCAATTCAATTCAATTTCTCAATGTGTTTATTTTCTAGCCATCTTGTACACAATTAATGTCAACTTTAACCAAATTGCTATTAATTCCATTTTTGACCCGTTTTAAAGTAATTTTAATCTCAGCCGTTGATCAAAATTGATCCAACGGCTAATGTTGACACCCAATTTTGACCTCCCGATACTATTTTTAGGCTACTATTTTTGTAAAATAATCAATTTTAAATGTTAGTATTTTTTGTACATTTTTCTCGCATCAAACAGATTTTTGACGTGTCACATTCATAATTTAAAATTATTTTGTTAACTTTTGATATCATTTTTACGATTTATTAGTTCAGATACAATATTTTTTGTAATTTTATTAATATTTATTAAATTATTTTTCGTAAATATGCACACTCACAATTTATAAATGCATTATCTTTATTATTATCAATATCGATAATTTATATAATTTCACATGCGCCTTATTATTTTGCTCTCATCATTGTTACATAGTAGCCTAATTCAATTCAAGTTCACTATTCAGTTAAATTCTAGCCACTTTTTATTCAATTTTATCCAATTTATTATAATTCTAGCCAATTTGTATTCAATTTTTAGCCATTTTGAGATTAATTCTAGTTTTTTAACTCATTTTTTTAAAAAATTATTCTAATCTCAGCCGTTCATCAGAATTGAACCAACGGCTGAGATCAAGATCTTGCCTCCTTACCTTTTATACACAAAAAAGAGGGGAACCCTAATCCATTTCCACAAACAGCCGCACCTTCTCTCCCTCTCTCTACAATCTCTCTCTCCCTAAACCTTCTCTCCATAATCAGTCGAGCAGCGATGTCGCAGCCCTCACGCCACCAGGTCCCGCTGCTCTAATCACCTACCCGCTGGCGTCCTCCGCCCGTCAACGAACCCGCCCAGATCCAGCAAAAAACGAGCGCCGCACCACTGCCTCCTTCTTTTCTCTCGACGCCTCCGTCCAGCCAAGTGCCACCACGCTACCAGCCGCCACCTACAGCCACCGCACCACAGGCATTTCACTATTAGATGAAAGCTAGCACCTTTCCTCTGGTTCATTAGTTGAAATTACTCTGTTTTATTTTCCTCGATTTCCTTTGTGCTTTCCTTTTCATATCTATCTGTTTAGGTGTATTCTTCCCATGGTTGGGGAGATGGATTACACAAATTGTTTGGCATTTCTTCATGTTTTCATTTGCTATGTCCTTGGAAATTACGGGCAATTTTGACTGCCTTAACTCTATTGTGTTTGCTTCTGGCAATAGGTGGAGATAAGCATTCCCTCTTCTTGAAGGGAGTTGTTAGGTATGATTGTATTCTGAACTAGATTGTTACAAGGATGCGATGAACTTCTTTCTCCTTTTTCATTCTAGTACATTCCTTTGCTGATTAGAAGTAGCAAGCCATTCTATCTGGTATGGATTGTAGTCGCTCATCAAGCCTGACGTAGCCTGGGCAGGGGAATCCAACTGACAAGTACGTTTTTCAGTTCTTTGCTTGCATAATAGTTCTGGTGTATTATGATAAGCGTGCTGAGATTGTGTTGTGAGCTGTTAATGTTGTACTGTATTTTCCTTATCTTGTGGTCGCGGGTGAGAACTTCCAAGATGAGGAAACATTATAACCTTATAATTGGGTCCTCATCTATTTTCGGGATGCATCCTACTGAAGGCATACAGAGCCAGCTCATATCCAATTTGCTGGATTTCCCTATTTCACAGCTTATTTCCCTATTTCACAATTCAAGGTTTCTTGCGTGAGGTATTTCTACCTTTAGTTGGCAGGTGCAGTGCTTGAATTGGATTACTTTGCCTTCCTCAGTTCCTTCTTTTTTACTGTGTTTTGTGATCAGCCTCTCTCTTTATTCTCGAAGAAGTGTAAAAACTTTCGCTCTTATAGAGCTCTTCTAGCTTATCCTAGGTCCAGCTTCAAGTCTTCCGTCAGTACATGCTTCATATATTCTTGCGCTGCACATAGACATATAATTCTATTCAAAAGTATGTTTCATTTATTTGGCATTGTAGTGATGTGTTGGTGATATATATTTTTAGTGAATTGGCGTTGTGGGTAGGATCCTTCAATTTATATTTCACAGGACGTAAAGGCAGTTTTGGTTTGGCTCTTGCTAATGCTGCATTATGGTGATTTAAGTGTCTAGGAAGTCTTGTCATGGCATCTCTCTATCCTAACTACAAGATATGTCCTTTTCTTTATATTAAAATAAAGTCTTAAAGGATCAGAATTTTCATGTAAAAGAAAGGTGGCAGGAGTAAGAGTTGTTTCTTGATATTGTTTATTAAGGGGTTCTGTTACTTTCTTGAAAATAAAGTTTTTTTTCTTTTTTTTTTACTTGGATGAATTTATTACTTTTGTTGTTTCCTGGTGGATTTGGGACACATCATTATTGCACGTGTACAAGTGTCAGGTTAGTGGAAATTTGTCATATGAAAATATGAAGGCTTTATGAGGTTAAAGATTGGATCTTTTTTTAGTTGTAATGGTGATTCTTGAAATGAGTTATTGATGAAATGTGAATTAATTATTTGAAAATGGTTAAATGTAGAGACTTGAAATGTGAATTAGTTATTTGAAAATGGTTAAGTTTAGTGACTTGATATGTCTACTAGTTATTTGAAAATGGTTACGTGTAGTGACTTGAAATGTGTGCTACTGACTTGAAAATGGTTAAGTGTGGTTACTTGAAAATGCTTAAGTATAGTGACTTGAAATGTTAATTACCTATTTGAAAATGGTTTGAGTGTAGTGACTTGAAATGTGAATAAGTTATTTGAAAATTACTAAGTGTAGTGACTTGAAAATGATTAAGTTTAGTTACTTGAAATTGAGAACTCGTGACTTGAAAATGATTAAGTATTGTGACTTGAAATGTGTACTAGTGACTTGAAAATAGTTAAGTTTAGTTACTTAAAAGTGGATACGTATAGTGACTTGCAATGTGAATTAGTTATTTGAAAATGGTTAATTGTAGTGACTTGAAATGTGTACTAGTGACTTGAACATGGTTACGTGTAGTTATTTGAAAATGATTAAGTATAGTGACTTAAAAATGTGAATTAGTTAATTGAAAATAGTCAAGTGTAGTGACTTGAAATGCTTGTACATGACTTGAAAATGGTTAAGTATAGTGACTTGAAATGTCAATTAGCTATTTGAAAATGGTTAGAGTGTAGTGACTTGAAATGTGAGTAGGTTATTTGAAAATTATTAAGTGTAGTGACTTGGAAATGGTTTAGTGTAGTTACTTGAAAACGGTTACTAGTGACTTGAAAATGGTTAAGTGTAGTTACTTGGAATGTGAATTAGTTGCTTGAAAGTGGTTAAGTATCGTGACTTGAAATGAATGATTAAGTGTAGTGACTTGAAAACGCTTAAGTATAGTTATTTTAAATGTAAAGTAGTTACTTGAAAATGGTTAAGTATAGTGACTTGAAATGTGAATTGATTATTTGAAAATGGTTAAGTCTAGTGCCTTGAAACGTGAATTAGTTATTTGAAAATGGTTAAGTATAGTGACTTGAAAATGGTTAGTTACTTGAAAATGCTAAAGTATAGTGACTTGACATGTGTACTAGTGAATAAGTTATTTGAAAATTATTAATTGTAGTGACTTGAAAATGATTAAGTGTAGTTACTTGAAATTGTGAACTTGTGACTTGAAAACGGTTAAGTGTAGTTACTTGAAATTGTGAACTTGATGCTTGAAAATGGTTAAGTGTAGTCACTTGAAATGTGTACTAATAACTTTAAAAAATAAAGTATAGTCACTTGAAAATGATTAAGTATATTGACTTGAAATGTGAAAAGTTAATTGAAAATAGTCGAAGTGTACTGATTTGAAATGTGTACTAGTAACTTGAAAATATTTTAAGTGTGGTGACTTGCTATGTGAATTAGTTATTTAAAAATGGTTAAGTACAGTGACTTAAACATGTAGTAGTGACTTGGAAATGATTGAGTGTAGTTACTTGAAATGTCTACTAGTTATTTGAAAATGATTAACTGTAGTGAAATAAAATGTCAATTAGATATTTGAAAATAATTTGAGTGTAGTATCTTGAAATGTGTACTAGTAACTTGAAAATAGTAAGTGTAGTCACATGAAATATGAACTAATGACTTGATTTTTATATGTTTTGATGCAAACTTGCATACAGATGATATCCGGTGGTGACGGTGATTGGCCTTGTCCTGATAAGAGTTCGAAGTCAACTGCTAAAAAGAAATCTCGGACACCTATAGACTCCAATGAAAAAAATTTTAGGATTGTTTAAGTGTTTTGGTGGTTGTTGGATTAATTATTAAGTGTGTTGTATTTTGAATTTGATTGTTTAAGTGTTATTGATTTGAATTGCTTAAATGTTTTGATAATGTTGTGCGTTGTATGATTATTTTAGAAATGTGTGTTGCATGAGGTTGTATATATTGAAATACATTTTTATTTGGCAGGTGGGATGCAAAAAATGCAGATTTTTGCATCCAAAAAAGAAAATGGAGAAAAGCAACGGACATGGTCTCTTTTGTCCGTCGCTTTTTTGAAAATTTTTAAAATAAAATTTAAAAAAGCGACGGCTAACGTCGCTTTTTTTCTTCATTATGAACAAAAAGCGACAGCCAACGTCGCTTTTTGTCTTCATTATAAAAAACGACGACCAACGTCGCTTTTTATCTTCATTATGAAGAACAAAAAATGACAATCAACATCGCTTTTTGTCTTTATTATTAAAAAAAAAGATTTTATTTTTCTTAAAATACGACGGACAATGTCGTTTTTTCTGAATTTTTTTTGCTTCAATAATTTGTTTATCATGTGTTCTTCACATGAAAAATTAAAAACAACACAGCTTTTTCTAAAAAAATTAACTAAATTTTTTTTTCAAAGAGCGACGTCTAATAAAAGCGACACATGCCGTCGTTTTAAAAAAAATGCCCCTTTGTGAGAAAAAAAAAGTGACGATTTTTTGTCGCTTTTGCTGAAAAAAGCGATGCTGGCCGTTGCTTTTTGACATTTTTTAGTAGTGACCGCAGCGATTACGATGACCAACCATTCCCTTCTTCGTGAACGCAATGAAGGCTCACGAACACGAAAAAGGGACTGCGAAGACAATAGTCCCAAACACTTCAAAATGTCCTGAATGGTCCCTCCAAATTTATTTTGAACCTCATGAACACAATCCAACTATGCTACTAGATTAAAAAAATGACATTCCCAACTCAATGAAACCATCAATTTTTTGAAAGGAAATCGTTATCAGTGGATGTTGATCAAAGTCAAATCTATGCCATAAGCTTCGAATTTTCCAACCTACTACTCAAAATCCATTTGAAAACCTTGGGACCCGAACCAAAGGTCCTACTAACTCAAACATGACATTCAGAAACAAACAAAATTGACAATTTCTATAGGACCTTAAAATCTCCAAGTATTGACCAAAGTCAACCATACCAACTTCAAAACCTCCCAAAATAAAAAATCTTATAATACTCAACCAACCACCTCGAAAACCATATCATCCACTCCCGCAGACCACAATATTATAGTACAACTATGAAAAGGGATAAAATGATCAAAATGTACCAAAAGTGGAAAATCAATATGAGGGTTGTTACAATATTATACGTCTTTTCTAGGTTGAGGAGCAACATGTGTAAGTCATTCTTCTTATCCTATAAAGATCCAACAATTCCGTTATAAGATAGATGACTTCTATATTTGATTTTTCCGATATGAATTAGAATTGGTTTTGGGAGATAAATGGACCCATCCCCATTCTCTACCCGATAATGATTTTCATATTATGACTCAATAGCTTGATACTCTTATAGTTGTTGCAATTATAAATATAACTCTTGTGCTTGTACAACGATACAAATGCATTACACCTCCATTCTTCTGTCATTTTACTTCCTAAAAATTTCATTAAAAAATCAAGTCAACCACTCCTATTTGTCGTGTTTGTGTTCTTCCAAAAATCCGTCAAGATTTCATCTGGCCCGATCATTCTTCCCCTTATCTCATGAATAATTTCCTTAGCCTACGCAACCATAATGCACCTACAATATCCAAAATCTCTAGAACTAGATATCAACATTCCGTTCTTCATTCAAGAGCTTACGAAAATCGTCCGCTATCTCCGTCTAATATGTGTGCCTCTTTTACGAACACATCATCATTTTCATCCGTGTTGCACTTCATTTGATCCAGGTCACGGGGTCTCCTCTCTCTCGTTTTGGTGGACTTATACTACTTTTTATCCTCGCATTTGCTCTCGAGCTCTTCATACAACTGTTGATTTTTTAGCCATCATGACCGCTAGTTTCATTTCCTTTTTTAGTCTTATGTCTCTCCCTATTTCTCCCCTTGTCCTCGTCTAAGCTCTCTAATAACGTCATGTAAGCAGCCTTTTTGACATCCATCTTCCTTGCACATCACCATTCCACCATCAGTTCTATACCCATTTGGATATATCTCAAGAACCCTAACACCTCTCTAGTTGGTTCCCTGCTGCAGTCGGTCGTCCTAACCCATATACTACTTCTGTATCCACTACTCCCCTAAGCCCCTATAGCCACTAACTTCTCCTTTAATCACCCTAGATTTGGCTTTAGTTAGGCCTCCTCATCTAATCCTTGGCTGGTCATATGCAACCCTTCTTTTTCCTCTTGATATTTAAATCTATAACCATCAGTTTATGTTGGATTGTAAGATTCCTGTGGGTTGTGCGGACTAACCTAGCGGTCTTTGCGTAAACACCAATCACCCTTCCTAAGGATGCCCATTTCAAAGATAGAAGAAAGGGGAGCTTCACCAAATCACTCTGAACCTGCTGATTGAAGAAAGGAAGAACTTTTCTTTTTTTTAAGTAAAGCACAAACTCGTTGCTAGCCTCTTTGACATAAGCTAATCTGCATAATACATTCATATATCTTTGGGAAAAAACCATCAGATCTAACCCAATGCAATGGAGTAATCATCACATCCTTGCAAGTTTAAGAAGTGGTAAGCGCAAGGACAAGTTGATTCGGAAAAGAAATAGCCTAACCTGATTCTTATTTGTTCCCTTAGCTGTATAAAGTACAACACATGAAAATTAGTCAAACAGGTAAAAATATATTGGATCCGCAGAAAATAGCAAAGCGCATGTTTCCATTAATCTAATCATTAAAATCGCTTACTAAGATGAGTATTGTGTCGAAAATAATTTGGAAGCTCCTAGTCATTAACACTTAACAGTTAAATAATTTGGTTCTTCACCAATTAACTAAAAAGGGAAAATATTGTTTCAAATGAAAATAAAAATAAAAAAAGAACCTTTAAAATATTTAACTGAGATCTTGGAAGCCATTAGCAAATCAGATCATGAAGTTTGACAATTCCCAAAAGCCAGTTTAAAGGTGAATCTCACCCTCACACACATCTCAATCAAAGAATATGCAACTTTAGGGTTGAAATATTCTCGAACTTCATAGTTGAAGTAGAGGAAGACGATTTCGAGAGAGGAAAGTTGAGGTTAATTGAAGAATTCAAAAAGGTTAATAAGACTTGAAGAAATTGTGCGCATGATTCACATAAAAGCTGATAAGATAAAACACAGAGCTGAGCATCCACTACACTTTGGGGCGCACAGTCAAACATTTGGGCACAAGGCCTCGTGAGACAAGCATCTCCCACGTGTGCCTCAAGGCATTTTCTGCTACAACCGACACTGACGTTGCATCAAGAAGCCTTTAAAAGCACTGCTACCAGCACAAACATAGCAATTATCACCTTCTACAATGCACAAGCAAAGATGTTCCATGCACAAAATCGTTCAATAAATAACTATGGTATTTAATATTCATCACCGCTAATTTAATTCAAGCTAAATATCACATCTCTTATATATATACTTCTAAAATACACTAAATTTCATCTCCAAAATCTAAGTTGAGAAACTGAGACTATTGATACATTGGAAAGATCATCCCCAATCTGTAACTTATAATCTTCACTCATCAGAGAGCTTCATTCACTGTCCTTGTTATCATCTGCCACGGAAAATGGTGTTTTAGAAATGAGAAACATTTGTAGGATGAATTTATGCAAATGATCAACAATCAGATGGAGAACAGGTGCAGAAATTAGTACAGTGAAATAATTGTGTTTCCATAGATTGTACTTCATCCTATTCTAGTTACACACATTTCAAAGTGATTTAGCTTTAAGGCCAATGAGCAAAAGAACTGGTACTACTTAGTAGGAATACTGCCAACATGTGCTGACAATGAGAACAAGGAATATTGCTGTTAAGGAGCTTCAACCAAAGAAAAGAGGAAAATCGTTGTTACTGCAGAACAAAACATGCCACTCAGTAGAGTGGTGAGGAGGGCATGGTGAGGAAAAAAGGAAAACACAGGGAAACCCAACTGAACAAGAAAGTTAAATGCCTAGAAAGTAAAAGTACCTCAAATCAGCAAACCAACACTGTAGACTATATATGCTAACAAATGTACCTTCATTGAACTCCTCACTCTGACTGCTCTCATCATCGTCTTTGTCGTCATCACTTACATCATCGTCGTTGCTATCACCATCTTTGTCATCATTCTTATCTTTTTTAGGAGGTGACTTGGGTCTCGGAGGAGCCACAAAGCTGCTCGTTGATCTCCTTCGTGTATTTGAAACAATGTTGCTTAAGTCAATGCCTTCCAATTCTTTCGCTCTTTCCTTTTTCTTTTTGACTTCTTTGATTTCTGGGAAATCAGAAGTGGAATCAGCATAAAGTTACACAACAAAACTTCCCCATATATGCACATGTAAAGGTACACTTCTAACACTTTAGAACTAGGCAAGAGAATTAACAACAACAAGATAACCAGTATAATCCCAAAAGTGGGGTTTGGGGAGGGTAGGATGTATGTAGACCTTACCCCTACCTTTGTGGGGTGGAGAGGAGGTTTCTGATAGACCCTCGGCTCAAAAGGAAGGAAAACAAAGCATGTTTGCAAGAAAAATATGACAGTACACTAGCAAGATACAAAGCAACTAAAACGAGAAATCAAGACAAGCTAGAAATGGAAAAAGTAAATAACAGCAGCAACGCATAACAATGGACGAAGTAGAAGATACTACACAAGTATTAAACAGGAATACTGTTAATAAGGAGAAAAGGGGAAAGAGAAGACTAGCCTCCTATCTCTCACACAAAAGTGCTACATCGCTCGGCTACGTACTAATCTTCTACCCTAACCCTTAACGTCCAAACCTTCATATCTAAGGTCATATCCTTATTAAGCCAGAGATGTGCCATGTCCTGCCAAATCACCTCTCCCGAGTACTTCTTGAGCCTACCTCTACCTCTCCTGACATCCACTATAGCCAACTTTTCGCACCTCCTCACGGGTGCATCTGCACACCTCTTTACTAGCTGAACCATCTGAGTCTCATTTCGCTGATCTTATCCTCCACAGAGGGCACTCCGACCTTGCCCCGAATAGCTTCGTCCCTAAACATATCTCTCCTAATATTCCGCCCACTCTGCACCTTCATCTTCTGAACTTGTGTTCTTGATTGACCAACACTCAGTCTCATATAACAATGTAGGTCAAACCACCGCTTTGTAGAATTTACCTTTAAGCCTCAGTGACACATTCTTATCTGTAACACCTGTCGCTGTAGTTCTCCATTCAACTGTTTCCTTGTATAGGTTTAGGTGAAAACTTTTGATAGCAGTAGGATCATTGGTGTTGCTTCCATCTACATTCAAGGAATCTATGGAGCTGAATCTTTTACGAGAAGTAACTGCCCTATGAAAGTATTTTGTGTTTTCATGCCCATGTTTCAGTGACTGTTTTCTAGATCTCTGTCTCCACTCTCTTTATTTTTAGCCACTTGTTCATAAGAATTAGCCAGGTTTGATTTTTGTACAAGCTCATCATTTGTAAGTACTCTTTGTTCTTGTATAGTTTCCCACTTGTTCAGTTGGTCCAAAATCTCTTCTGTTCCTTCCAGTTGTTCCTGATATTCCTGCTCCATTTCTTCAGCTTTCCTTTTAAAAGTTTCAGCTTTTCAGCTAACACAAAACCTTGTACCCCTTAAACTGCAAAAGACTGCCACCACAGAATCACCTTCTCCTTGAAGCCTTCAACTCCCATCCACCAATTTTCAAATGTGAAGATTTCTTGAAGTTCAAATCTCCACAAGTCAAAAGGATTGGGTTGTGATCAGATGCCAATTCAGGTAACGTGGACCGTCCCCCTCCCCCCCCCCCACCCAACCCCACACACAGATGAACGCATAGTTCTGTCAATTCTGGAGGCAGTTGGATGATTCTTGACTCTTCTCAAAATAAAGGAGGATCTATTAATCCTTGTACAACTTTTCTTTCTGAAGGATATCCAATAACATTGAAGCCACCTCCCACTATTTAAGGCCTTTGGCAAAGACTTCTCATTGCTCCCAACTCGCACCAGAGTTCTCTCTTATCCATTCTCTCATATTTAGCATATACAGCAGTCAAAAAACAAGAGAAATCCTGATTTTGCCCTTGGTACTCGTCTAGACTCCATACATCTCCATAGAACTTCCCTACGAACTTTGTCGGATGCTCAGAAGGAGCAGGTAAAAGAAGCAAGCAGTTTAAAGCAGCAGAGAAGCGAAGAAGCTATATACCATTTCAAGTGAAAATTTGTTAGGTACACACAGACACAGTTACGTGTTACTACTCCACTAGACATTTTTATATAGTCATAATGTACCTTTCTCAGTGGGGTTCGTTGATAGCCCTTCTGCCGCAAGTATCTTTTCCAACTCCTTTATCAGGAAGCCCTCACGCTTGTCATCAGATACCTGCTTTGCTCTCTTATAAATGGAAGGAGCAACACTGGTGGGAAGGTTGAACATTTCAATTAGAATGTGGATCCAAGCATCAGTTACAAGTAACTAGAAATCTTACGAAAAGACAAACCTCATCCCACAAGCTTTGAAGATTGATTTCAGATGTTCCACACGTTTTCCATATACAGCATTAGCTGATGCTCCCTTTACAACTTTCTTCTGCATTAAGATAAGTTTAATGAATAAGAACCACACACGTGCATGGGAAGGGTTTTTAACAAATAATATTATATGGACATTATCATAATAAACTCACCTTGGCAGGTACTTCAGCAGAAGATCCAGATTCACCATCTTCAGAATCACTCTTATCGGTGTCTCCATCACTATTTTCATCTGACAGCTTTTTAGAAACTTCTTTCCGCTTTTTGGCGGGGACATTATCCTCTGAATTAGGTTTTTTCTGTTTCTTCAGTCCTTCAGCTTTCTCAACTGTTTCTATTGCGGCAGATCTCTTTCCTGATTTAACTTTTTCTGTTATATTTTTACCTCGGCTGCTAAATGAATCAGAGTTTCCACCACTCTTCTTTGCTGTTTTACTTTTTTTTTCAGGGCTTTTCTTAACACTGCTAGATTTAGGAGCTTCAGAAGATGCTAACACCTGTTTAAAAGAACAGTGAAAAATGATTAACAAACATACTCTTCTTGGAAGTAAAGAGATTTTTGAAACAAAATACCACCTCATCTATTTGATTATGAATAAACTTTTTAAAGGCATCAAGAGTATTTTTCTCAAGACCAAGATCTTCTTCCAGAAGTCGACGAACACCAGCCAGAGTTATTGACCTGAGATAAAACATTCACTTGAAACTGTTAAAACGCACAAAAAAGAACAAGAAAATAAAAGGCCAACATTTACATAAATAAATAAGTAAATAAAACCTTTGAGAGACGAGATGCTGTTGAAATTGATCAAACTATTAAAGAAGTTTTTAGGTGTATTCACCAGTAATACATAAAACAAGCTAAAAAGGCCCATCTTCTTTTAATAGACAAATGTTAGAGAAAGTGGAAGGAGTAAACAATCAGTATTCCCTGACAATCAAGGGACTATTTGACTAGTGACTTGCTCAATATCTCTTGATTGAAAACCAATATATGTCTTCTTTCTTTAAAAGAAAAAGAATATTTTGTTTGATATCTTTCTAGTATTAATGTGAATATCACTATTAGCTATTTCCTTCACTGCTGTTTATCAGCTTTTCATCTCTTTTCAATCTAGACACACTCGTGCAACATCATATAATTAAGAAGAATTCAATTCAAACCCAACTCTATATTCTCACTGTTTTGAAGCTTCCATTATATTGAACTATTATGCCAAATATTCCAAAACACTGGATCTGTGTAAAACATAGCCCTCCCTAGACCCTACCTTGTGGGATTACACTGGGCATGTTGTTGTTGTATTCCCAAAACACATCAGTTACTCCAATTTAGTAATAAATGTGTCCCCTAAAGCACATCCAAAAACAATTCCAACACATTACCAATTGAAAAGACTCTGAAACCAATGATTAGCACAGAAACGGGCCAGTATCTGATCTGTGATTAGCACAAAGTGCATCCTATTTCTGCCGCCTAGTTTCTTTTTTGAGTACTTTATTCATTATTTCATTTGAAAAGTAACATTAAAGAGCCCACTATTGAGCGGGCGCAAAAAGCAACCAGAATATAATTAAACTCCTTGCAGAAAGAGACACCAATTTCTTCAAAAATCACAATTACGACAAGTCGACTCAGTCAGCTATAAAAATTTAGCTCTACCAAAAAGCTTATGATCTCCTCATGTTATGAAGCATAATTTTCTTTGCAGCAAAAATAAAAATGAAAAAGAACTATGTTGTCGACAAGTAATAAACTCATTGACAGAAAACTCTTCTCCTTGAGATGTCCTACTATTTCTAACATACGAATGCACCAAACCATGGATGTGGGTATCATTTGTAATTTTGTATTATGTAGGGGGAATTTTTTTTTCTTTTTTTGAAACTGGTAACATTTATGTAAGGGGAATTTTCCTAACCAAAGAAGAACTTCTTGGACTTCTACTATTCCATATCGGTTTCCAAAGGCATCACTCAGTTTATTATTGGGGCATGATAAGAAGTGAACCCTCAAAATCATATTTCAGCAGTTTACACTCGGATTAAATCACCGACCTGATTAAAGAGAGTAAGCTTCCCATAGCTGAGTTTGTAAAAAAAGCAAGTTACTAAACTCTTGTTTTGTGTGGGAGGACTAGGAATCAAAAATCCCAAAATACAGAACATGAGTCTATTATTGAAGTGGCTTTGGAGATATAACACTGAGGAGCAAGCATTATGGCGACAAGTTATACAGTGCAGGCAAGAACAAATGACCAATGGGTCACTGGACTACTAAACCAGTGACTTCTGCTTATGGGGTGGGGAATTGGAAATCCATCAGTAACCTTTGGGGGGTGTTTATAGCAAATACAGGAATTAGATTGGGCAACGGGAAGAAAATCTCCTTCTGGAAAGACAACTGGTTAGGAATGGGCCTTTAATAGATCAATTGCATCATGATCTGTTCATTTTTTCCTCCTCTCCTAATGCTACAGTTGAAGAACTTTGGACTCCACAGGGGTAGAATATTGTATTTAGAAGTCTATGACTGGGAGATTCTAGAGTTACTGATCTCTTGGCTAAGTTTGAAGGTTTTTCTGGCCTAAAGGAGGAGGATGATTCTCTCACTTGGAAAGGCTGCACCAAGTCTGTTTTCTCTGTCAAAGCAGCTTACAACTACTTAATTGATCTGGAGCAGATCAATGAACCATGGCCACGGAAAGAGATATGGAAAGCAAAAGTTCCTTTCAGTGGTATGCTTTACTTCGTTAGTAGTACGGAAAGCTCGTCTCACTGATGATGAACTTCAAAGAAGGGGGTTTCAGCTCTGTTCTAGGTGCCTTCTATGCAATCAAGAAGCTGAAACTAATGGGCATCTTTTCTTGCATTGTGCAATTACCAGACGACTCTGGCAGGCTTTTTGCAGCTCTAGCTCAAATGTTTGGGTTACGCCCCAGAGTACTTTTGACCTAATATGCAGTTGAAACAATATACAAGGAGAAACATGTCACAAAGAGTGGTGGAAGAATGTTCCAGCTTGCATATGGTGGACACTTTGGAAAGAGAGGAATGCAAGTTGTTTTGAAGGCAGGTCCAGTCCAATCCAGAAGATCAAGAGCTCCTGCATTTCTCTTCTTTATTTTGGTGTAAAGAACAGTTAGTTGATGATGTTGAATCATTACTAGACTTTTTTGCCTCTTTGTAATTTTTATTCGAGGCTGTATCTGTAGATATGATATACCAGGCCTGTTTAGGGTGCTGACGAATATAAACGTTACCAATTTTTTTTTTTAAAATAAAACTCTTGTTATGTGAAATTATTGGAAAGAAAAACAGAAACGTTTTTCAACCTCAACAGAATTTATTAGCTTAAATATCCAACATTGTCAAAAGCTTAAGGTGGAACCGGTGAACCACGCGAGCTGGTTAGATTCGTGGGACAGAGGGCAAGAGGGCAAGAAATAAGGAAACAAACAAAATAAAGTCCATACAAATGGACCCCTGACCTTTTGTTGACATAAACCTGTCATCAACCAGTTTATATCTTTACTCTTTACTGCCATTCAATTATCATAAAGAACAAATTTTTGTTCTTTAGATACTACAGGTGGTAGAGTTGTTGAGTCACACTATGAAGGTTTGGGAGAGGGTGGTAGAGTTGAGGTTGTGGAGGATTATGATTATTTCTGAAAATCAGTTAGGATTTATGCCAGGACGCTCGCTCGACTACTGAAGAGACTGGTGGAGCAGTATAGGGAAAGGAAGAAGGATTTGCACATGGTGTTTATCGACTTAGAGAAGGCCTATGATAGGGAGGGTCTTTGGAGATATTTGGAGGCTAGAGGTGTTCCTATGGTGTATGTTAGGGCGATTAAGGATATGTACTACGGAGCCAAGACTCGGGTTAGGACCGGGGGAGGGGACTCGAAGCACTTTCCTCTCTTGATGGGGTTACACCAAGGATTGACGCTTAGTCGGTTTCTTTTTGCCTTGGTAATGGATAGAATTTTAATGCTCCTCATCATTCTCCTCTACTTCTTTGAAACTCGACCTCGAGTTTTCTTCGTAAAGTGTTTGCTCTGGATGATAGAGTGATAGGTCAGCCACATTAAAAGTATTTGAAATATTCATTTCACTTGGCAAATCTACCGCATCACATAGGCATTGTCGTTGATCTTCTTTAGAATAGTATATGGGCCATATTTCTTTTGCCTTAATTTTCCGTGAACACCAGTAGGCAATCTTTCCTTTCTAAGGTATACCATTACTTGGTCACCAACTTGGAATGACATTAGCCTCCTATTCTTATATGCCAACTGCTTGTATTTCTTGTTTGATGCTTCTAACACATCTTGAACCTCTTTAAATAATTCTGAATAGTTGTCACCAAAGGTCATAGCTGATCTTGAATTCTCCCTTGTTGGTAGCTTTACTAAATCAACCATATGTCTTGGAACTCTAGTGTACACATTGGAGAAAGGGCTACAACCTGTAGACCTATGCTTAGAATTATTGTAGGCAAACTCCGTAAAGGATAAAGCTAAATCCCATTGTCCTTTCTTATCTCCACAGATGCATCGAATTAAATTTCCTAGAAATTTATTCACCACTTCAGTTTGGCCATCTGTTTGTGGATGGGCAGTGCTTGAAAACTTCAATTCTGTGTTGAATTGTTTCCATAAAGTAAGCCAAAATGCAGCAAGAAATTTGCTATCTTGATCTGAAATAATTGATCTTGGAACACCATATAGTCTGACTACTTCTCTAAAGAAAAGATTAGCTACATGATGGGCATACATTGTCTTACGGCAAAGGATAAAATGAGTCATTTTAGAAAATTTGGCTACTATCACGTAAACAGCATCATGTCCTCGCCTTGTCCTTGGTAAGCCAAGTACAAAATCCATTGATAGGTCTTCCCAAGGTGCACTTGGAACAGGTAATGGCATATAGAGTCCGGTGTTTTGAACCTGACCTTTGTATGTTTGGCAAACGGGACACCTTTGCACAAATTTGCCGGCATCTCTCTTAAGTTGTGGCCAATAGTAGCGTGCTTCCAAATTAGCAATAGTTTTATCACGCCCAACATGGTCGCTAAGATTACATGAATGCATCTTTCGAATCAACTTGTCTCGTAGAGAACCTCTGGGAATACATAAGCTGTTTCCATTAAAGAGATATCCATCTTGTACCACAAAATTCTCTTCTAATGGTAAACCTTTCGTTTGTTTCACCCAGATTCGCCCGAAGTCTTCATCATTTTCATATAGTTCTTTTATTTGGTCTACTCTTGGTAACTCAGCTTCAAAAGAAACCATGAGACTTGCACGTCAGCTTAAAGCATCTGCCACTTGATTAGTTACTCCGAACTTGTGGAAAATAAGATAATTGAATCTCTCCAGGTATGCTTCCCATCTTGCTAACATGCGATCCACATGCTTTTGACTTCTAAAATGTTTCAAGGATTGATGATCAGTGTAGACAATGAATTCTTTAGGTATTAAATAGACCTCTCATGTCTTCATTGCTCTATAAACAGAATACAGCTCTTGCTAGTAAGTACTCCACTTTTGTCTTGCTTCACTTAGCTTCTCACTGAAGAAAGCAACAGGTTTTATTTCTTGTAATAAAACAGCCCCAATGCCTACCCCACTAGCATCACATTCCAACTCAAAGGTCTTGTTGAAATCTGGTAACACTAATACAGGAGCTTGTGACAACTTTTCCTTAATCTCCATGAAACTAGCTTCAGCTTTTCCATTCCATTTGAGCTTCCCTTTCTTTAAACATTCAATGATTGGTGCCATGATAGTACTAAAGTTCTTCACAAATCTTCTATAGAAAGTGGTTAAACCATGGAAGCTCCTCACATCAGAGATAGTTTTTGGAGTTGGTCATCCCTTTGTTGCATCTATTTTAGACTCATCAACTTGAATCCCCTCACTTGAGATAATAAAGCCTAAGAAAACTAGTTTTGTTTCAAGGAATACACACTTCTTCAAGTTAACATAGAGCTTATTCTCCTTCAATACATCAATCACCTTTTTGACATGTTCAAAATGTTCCTCAATATTTTTGCTATAGATCAATATGTCGTCAAAATAGACAACTACAAACTGTGACAAGAATGGACGAAGAACCTGATTCATTAGGCGCATGAAAGTACTAGGAGCATTAGAAAGTCCAAATGGCATAACTAGCCATTCATACAACCCCTCTTTTGTCTTGAATGCAGTCTTCCATTCATCACCGAGTCTAATTAGTATTTGGTGATATCCGCTTCTTAGATCAAGCTTCGAAAACACCTTTGCTCCACTGAGTTGGTCAAGCATGTCATCCATTCGTGGGATAGGAACTCTATAACCTTGTAGTGATTTTATAGATAGCCCTACTATCCACGCACATCCGCCAAGATCCATCTTTCTTTGGCGTGAGTAGTGCTGGTATAGCGCATGGACTTATGCTTTCTTTAACATGTCCCTTACGCAAAAACTCTTCTACCTTCTCCCTTAGAATTGCATGCTCTTTTGGGCTCATCCTATAGTGTGGTAGGTTGGGAAGACTGGCACCTGGAACAAAATCTATTTGATGTTGAATATCCCTCATAGGAGGTAAATGTTGAGGCTCTCCAAGTATGCTTTGGTATTCAGATAACAGACTTTGCATCTCTACTGGAATTTCTTTTGTTGGTTGCTCATCTCCTTTGGCGACTAATGCGGCACATAATTTTGATTTCTTCAAGTCTTGAGCAAATTCTTTTGGGTTTTGAGTGAGGGTTAACATACTCCTCTCCTCTACTTCAGAGGCATTAGTAGTAGTCTTGTTTGGAAGTATAATGATTTTTCGTTTGTTCCAAATAAAAGAATACCAATTGTCTCTTCCTTTATATGTGGTGTTCACATCATATTGCCAGGGTCTTCCAAGAAGAACATGACATGCATCCATATCAGCCACATCACATAGAACATTTGATCGATACTACTTACCCAAAGAAAGTGGTAACCAACATTGTTTGGTGATCCTGATCTTCACTCCTTTCTTGAGTCATCCAATAGTATATGGATTCGGGTAATCATATGTCTCAAGATTTAAGTGTTTAACCATGTTTTCAGAAACTAAATTCTCATAGCTACAACTATCAATTACCAACTTGCATACCTTTCCATTCACAGTGCATTTGATTTTGAATATCCTCTTTCGTTGTGTCTCTTCAGGTTGCATGGTTGAACATAGAAGGCGTTTGACCATACAGACTATTTCTTCTCCCTCTTCTTCACATAGTTCGGGTTCACCTTCACTTTCATAGTTGTCCACCTCTTCACCACTTTCATCACGACGAGTGGTGTTGACAAACTTCCTTCTTGGACGGTTGCTTGATATGTGTCCCTCTTCGCGGCACTTGTAACACTTGATTGTATTAGATGGTTGCTTATCATTATTTTTGCTAGAAGATGGTGCCTTTTCATCTTTCTTTGCTTTAGATGGAATAAACTTCCCCTCCTTTTGGCGTGGAGAACTTTTTGATATACTTTTTGGGCGAGTATAAGACGCGGCTTTATAAGACTTCTTGGTCTTTATATATCTCTCAGCTTTCAAGGCAAGAGTTTGAGCTTGATCTATTGACCAAATTTGTTGTATGCCAAGACGTTCTTGGATAGAATCATTGAGACCAATGATATACCTTGCGACTTGTTGGTCTTCATTTTCAGAAAGATTGCACCTTACTTGTAATCTTAAGAACTCCTCCGTATAATCAGAAACAAATTTATTACCTTGAGCACAGTTATGGAACTGTAGGTACAAGAGTTGATCATAATCCGCAGGCAAGACCCTAGTCTTTAGAAGGGCTTTCATTTGTGGCCAATATCTTACACTATTTTCACCCCTCAAACGAAGCTCTTCTTGATGACGATTCCACCAAGCTCCAGCACCTCCTTTCAATTATATGCCATCAATGGTACTCGACGATCTGGAGGGATGTTCATAATCTCAAAGAATGTCTCCACCTCATAAATCCAATCAAGAAACCCTTCAATGTTTACATTACCATTAAAAGTTGGGATTTCAGCCTTAATCTTGTACATATCTCCACCATTTGCATGACCTCTTCTTGGTTGTGCATAAAGATCATGTTCCTCCACATCATCTTCCTCTTCCACATATTGAGCTCGATGTTGTCTCCAGTTTTTGGCAACACCTCCTTGATTGTTTCTCACTAATACAACAAGTTCTTCAAACCTCCTAGTGAGTTCTTCACGAAGAGTAGTGATTTGTTGATCCAATCTTTCTTCTAGGCTATTCACCCTCGTTGTAAGTCCTCCATTGCTCTGATATCAAACTGATGTAGCACAATGTTTAGAGGAACTCTTTAATGTGCTAAATAAAGTAAACCACACAATTTGTTGAAGGAGCAACTTCAATGTGTTGTAAGATAACGCTTTAAAGACAATCCGAATCCACGAATAACAAGAGCTTAATGTGCAAAATAAAGTAAACCACACAATTTGTTGAAGGAACAACTTCAATGTGTTGTAAGATAACGCTTTAAAGACAATTCGAATCCACGGATAACAAGAGCTTAATCCAAAGCCCTTAAAATACAAGATCTAATCCAAGATCTTAAAAGAAAACACAAAGTTTCATTAACAGAAGAGTTGAACTAAAAACTACATAGCTAGAGGTCATTGCCTCTATTTATAGGCTTCAAAAAGCCTTTGTACAACTTATACACAACTCATTTTCTTAATAGCTAAGTATTCTAGAATTATGTAAAAGATAAACTTGACAACTAGTAGCAAAATTCAAATTGACTTTCTCTTTCTATAAGTAGCAAAATTGATTTTTGATTCATGAAGGTTCTAGACTAGGTTTAGAATTTTAATATTCCTCGTCAGAAAGATAGGATTAGAAATGAGGTTATTCGAGATAAGGTGAGAGTGGCATCGGTGGAAGCTAAGATGAGGGAAACGAGGTTGAGATGGTTCGGCCATGTGATGAGGAAGGGCGCGGATGCCCCAGTGCAGAGGAGTAAGAGGTTGCTAGGGATGGGTTCAAGCGAGGTAGAGGTAGACCGAAGAAATATTAGAGGGTAGTGATTAGATAGGACATGGAACAGCTCCAGCTTACTGAGGACATGACCCTAGATAGGAAATTGTGGAGGAGGTGGGTTAGGGTAGAAGGCTAGTATGAGTTTAGGATGTTGTATCATTGTTGTACTACTTGGTGTATTTTGTATATGGTATTATTGGATATGTTGATTTCTATGGTATTTGTCCTTTTATTATTCCTTGTCTAGATTGTTTTATTTTGAGTCAGGGGTCTATCGAAAACCTCTATCTCACTTCTGAGGTAGTAATATGGACTGCGTACACTTACCCTCCCCAAACTCCACTTGATGGGAATATACTGGGTATGTTGTTGTTGAAATACTACAGGTGGTAAAATGGATAGAAGAAATACCCCACGGGTAATAAAATGGATTGACTATAGCTAGGTTTTTGTTTTGGTAAGAGATTGAGTCTACAACTAGGTATTGAAGAGCATCTGACATTAAAAAGAACTTGTAATCAAAATTTGGATGTCCCAAAAGCTATTATCATTCATTTACTGCCCTTCCTATTTATAACCGGTTAGGTTGAATGCACAAAGTCACTAGTGATTAGCCCATTTTGCCACATTGTCAAGAATACAACAACGCAATTACTCATGAAGACTTTGTTTTTTAAAATTATTTCTTTATTTATTTATTATCAAGTCTTGTGTAGGAGCCACCTGGCACGCCTCAACTAATACACCAAATCACTAACTACAGTCTACAAGTGAAGGTGTCGGCAAACCTACTCATAAAGGTTAGACTAGATTGGCTCACACTGAGTGTTGCAAGTGGAATTAGAACTTGGATTCTTCATATTGTTGCTCCTAAGCTTCAACTACTCACACATCCCCTTGGGCACTATTTGTGAAGATATTCTTATGGATCTCAAGAACAATAGCAGTCCCAGAAAATAAATAAAAAGAGAAGCAGAAGGAAAAAGAGAGAACGAGAACCTTAGCGTACCACTACTTGAAGCGACTTATCCTACCTTTTCTCATATTCCCTTTAATGTTTTTTAATTCTTTTTTTTTTTTGAGTCAAAGGTAATTTTGTATTAATAAAAACTCATCATCCAAGAAATGATGATAGATCTTACAACTCCCAATCAAATGGATTTTCCTCCTAGCGAACTGCCCTAAAACAAAGAAACTTTACAAGATACCTATGAAATCAACTAGATCTATGGTATTCCCCCAATATCCTGCTTACACCAAAAATAAAGTAAGCTAAGGCAATGGCTTCTAATCTTCTGGATGCTGCAACTCTTGCCTCAAAGCACCTGGCATTTCTTTCTTTCCACAGCATCCACCAGACACAAGCTGGAATACTCAACCACCAATCTTCTGTTGAACCTCTCTTCCCAATTCCCTTCCAGCTGTTTAGAAATTCCAGTGTGGACCTTGGCATTGTCCAGCTGATCCCCAGAATACAAAAAAACATGTTCCAAAAATTTTCAGCTATGTCACAATGCAGAAATAGGTGGCTATTCACTTCTGCATCTTGATTACACAAAAAATATCTAGAGCAAATATGCAGTCCTCTTCCTTGTAGAGCTTTATGAGTTAGGCAAGCTTTCTTGATAACTAACCAAACAAAACAAGCCACTTTCAACAGACTTTTGACTTTCCATATTTGATTCCAAGGCCAATTGATTATCTGGTTTTGGTTGTTTTTCTATTTCAATAGAATGATTTCACTGTAAACCCCTTTATTGTGGAACTGTCAGAATGGTTTATCAGCAACATTAGACATTCCAAAAAACGCACTCAGTATCTGAAGGAGTCTAGCAATATCTGACACTTCCTAGTCGTTAAGAGCCCTCCTAAAGATTAAGTTCCACCCATGTAGATTCCATACTTGAGCAAATGTATCATTTCTTTGTGAAATTAAGATATAGAGCTGGGGAAACATGTTTCTCAAGCTGTCTTCCCCTATCCAAAGTTCATTCCAGAAATCAATTTTGGATCCATCACCCACTTTGAAAGTGCTATTGGCATAAAATTGATCCCATAACCTCCTGATTGATTTCCATACACTGCAACCAAAAGTACCTAATACCTCTTCAGTTGACCACTGATTAATCATTCCATATTTATCAGCTATGAAACTTCTCCATAGAGCCATGTCTTCAGTACAGAACCTCCACAACCATTTTTGAAGCAAGCACTCATTCTGGATACTGAGATGTTTGATCCCCACCCCCTTGACTTTTGTTAAGGGTCAAGGTATCCCATTTGATTTTAACTTTTACTTTTCTTTAGTTTAACTTATTTAATTAGAATTTATGTAATAAATAAAACCATTAATAATAAAAGAAATCTGGAAAAAAAGATTAACAAACACGTGTAGTGCCACTTGGTTGTTAAAGCTTTTCGGGAGCGTGAACATACTTGCATAACATATACTGAGCAGGGGGGTTTAACACCTGAAAGTTATAGTTTAGTGGAGTAATGTAAAGTAGACATGGTTTAAGTATGAAACTAACAAAAATGTGAGAGTTTAGGGAGCATTTAGAATGTCATTGTTCAAGAGGATAATGTAAACTAGACCTAGTTAAAGTATGTAACTGATAAAGATGTGAAAGTTTGCGGTGTTTTGATCCATTATCTCTAAATATATAAATGCCACAAAGGACATGTACGAAGGAGTCGTCAATAGCTTGAGAACAATAACATGAGATACAAAGGAGTCTTGTATGAAAGTCGGTTTGCACTAGGGTCGGCACTGAGCCCCTACTTGTTTACCCGGTTAAGCATGAGCTAACCAACAAGATATAAGATGTGGTCTCATTGAGTACACTATTTGCTGATGATATTGTGCTGATTGATGAGACTAATGAGGGTGTCAACCAAAAAGTTGAACTAGACAAGCACTTTAAAAAGTAGGGGGTTGTTTGGTATGGGGAGAAAATAGACAAAGTTATCCCATGGGATTACTTATCCCACCATATATATGGGATAACTTATCTCACCATTATATTACAAATTGTGGGATAAATAATCCCGGGACTAACTATACCCCTAACCAAACACGGGATAAAATAATCCTGCATTTTATCCTCAAGATTATTATCCCTCATCCCTCATACCAAACGACCCCTAAAGGTTTTAAAATAAGCAGAAGTAAGACTGAATACACGCATTGCAAGTTTAGTCAGCATGAGAAGAGCAAAGATAAGGTAAGACTGGACAGGATTGTGGTCCTATAATGTAAGCAATTTAAATATCTAGGCTACTTGTTTAAAGAGAAGAATGATAGATGAGGATGTTACTCTCAAAATTAAATTGGATAGTTGAAATGTTGAAGTGCTGCATGGGTGTTATCTGATAGAACAATGCCTATCAGAGTCAAAGGTAAGTTCTACAGAACATCTATAAGACACAAAATGCTTTTTTAGAAAAATAGGAAACTGAATGTGTATAAGACCGAGAATGCTATATGGTAATAAATGATGGGTCACTAAAGTCCAGGAAACCGATAAGAAGAGTGTTGCAAAGACGCAGATACTAAGATGGATGTGCGACCAAAAACAAGATTAGATAAAATAAAAAATTACCACATCTGCTAGAAGGTGCAAGCAGCACACATCCAAGGATAAAAAGAGGAGGACTTGAGATGGTTTATTCATGTATTTGCGTCGATCTACAGATGCATACAGTTCATGTGTGAAAATATGGTGACTGAAAGTATTAAAAAGGGGACGAGGTAGACTCAAAATAACATGGAAGGAAGTTGTCTCGAAAGACCTACAATTTCTTGGAATCAAAGCTAAAGATATCGCACAATGGAGGAAAAAGATCCATATAATTGATATCTACTTGTTGGAGGTATGTTTTACTCTTGTTGGAGGACTTTTAATATTATTGTTATTATTATATTTATTTACGTATATTTAACTTATTTAGACTTTTATTTTTGTAGGTGCGATGATGACATAAACTGAGCTCAAATAAAATAGTGAGGATTCATATATAGTCAACCCCAACTTGTTTGGGACGCGTAGTCATTTGTTTTGGTATTCTTTTACAAGAGATTCAGAAATGAGGCTTTAGATTATATTTCCATTATCGTGTATAATGACAAGGAGCTACTACGAATGTCCTTAATTACGATAAACAGGTGATATAAAAGGGGAAAAAGAAGTGATATTCTAGCATTCTTGTCATTCAAGTAATGGTTCAAAGGGTCCAAGTGGTGCCATAGGATGAAAGGCAACAGTGCACATAATTTCACTAGGGGGTGTTTTGATGGGCTTTTTTAAAGTGACTTACAAGCTAAAAGCCAAAAGTAGGTAACAACCTACTTTTGGCTTTTGGCTTCTTTTTTTTTGTACATTTTAAGCCTAAGGTAAAGTGCTTAAAAGCACTTCTCGTCTTAGCCAAACACCTACAAAAATTAAAAAAAATGTTTAAAAGCCAAAAGCATTTTAAAAAAAAAAACAATCCGAACACCCTCTTAACACTTTTAACTCTTTCCTTTTTCTCCCAACAACTTTTAAGCAGCAGGGGCTATGCCCCACATAACTGCCTCGCACGAATTTCAAGCAACTTTCCTTGCTGATCAAAGCAACATGAATCTTGGGAAGAATCTATCACTGGCCAATGACAAAGCCATGGCAAGTCATTCTGGGAACAGATGTAAATAACTTGGACATGAAAAAACAGGAGCTACACCTATGAACAAGCATGACTAAAAGCGATTGAAAAATCAGTGTGACAGCAATATTGTTTGACATTGAAAGCAAGGTGAGATCCGATATATATTGAGACTAAGGGGTGCATACGTACTTGTCTCACAAAATGTTTAACTCTTGAGAAAAATAAAGGAAAGAAAACGGGAGGGAGCAAGCAAATAAAAGTAATTTCAAGCAACTGAAGTGGCAACAGAAATCCTCTTTTTCCTCATTCGTTGGTTTTTTAAGGCCCCAAGCTATTGTAGGGAGAATCGGCAGGTACAGAGTCGTAGCTGTAAAAGATAGAACGATGACCCAGCTAGCAAGGAAAGATACATACTCGGAATTAGCTCTGAAGTGAGCAGCTCTCTCCCAGATGGCCTTCTTTATTGAGCTCTCACTTGCCTTTAAACCTTGGGCATCCAATGACTCTGATTTGGAGCTCATAACACCCATTATAGGAGAACCATCCATTTCTGCGTCATCAAATGCTAGCTCTTTGATCTCTTTCTTTATCACTTGCTTTTTAGGGGACTCGAGCACTTCTTTTTCTTGTTTAGTTGATGAAGCGTCTTTTTCCAAATTTTCCTGTGAATCCTTCGAGACACCATCATCATCAGCATTCTCCATTAGCTAGCATGTCAAAAAAATAAACATTAGCAACTGTAAAAGACCTTTACTTTTCATGATAGGGTTTCTAATGTAAAAAGCCAATAGTGCAAAAAATGACAAAATGAAGACGAGGTTGCAGAAAATAGCTGCTGAAAGCATTGCAATTTGAACCATAACTCTCATTTAATTAATGATAAATGGAGGTCACGGGTTCAAGCCTTGGAAACAGCCTTTGGCAGAAATGCAAGGTAAGGCTAAGGCTACAATACACCCTTGTAGTGGGACCCTTCCCTGGACCCTGCGCATAGTGGGAGCTTTAGTGCACCGGGCTGCAATTTTGGAAAATGCCACTTTGAACCAACTAAACAACTACCTAGAAGTCTTAGTAGAAACATCCATAAGAAAAATTAATTTCTAATATAGAGGATAGAGGGTGTCAGTTTAAGGCTTGCTTGAGGCTCTCTTAAGGCCTAAAGCAAGTTACAGCCAGGGCAATGGGCCCATACGGGCAGTTTACTTTTTTGGTGCAAACAGCTTTGTATAGTAGATGTAGATCAGATTATAGACCTGATAGGCAATTACTTTTTGGAGGAGGCCAGCATATCCTTAATGCTGAGGAATAAAATACTTACCAGTTTCAAAGAAAAAAGGGGGCCCATATGGGCTCTAAACTTGAAAAGGTGACAGAAAACAATAAATATAGTTGACAAATTGGATGTTGATTGTTAAAGAAAGACTGAATGAATATTTGATGATTAGGCAGAGGAAATTAGATATTTCGTATTAAAAACTAGTCCATATTCACAAAATATTTTGCAACTAATTTAGAAATCCTAAACGACTTTTTGTTTTTGATAGTTTCATTGAATGGATCAAGAAGATGCAGTAGATACAAATGAGAGTGTTAGTTCCATTACAAAATTTAAATGACCCCTAACTTAAATGACATGATTATTTACTTTATTATTCTGCTATTGTGATTTTGTTCAATTCCTTTATTAGAGTGTTACTATTTTTGTTCACAAATATTTTTTTCTTGCATTACATTAAATTTTTACCCTCTTCTTTGTATGTGCATTTCTCATTATGACACGTGCCTTAATTGAGTTCTTTTCTTCGAGCCCACTAGATCTTAGTGCTTTTCAGATCTTTTCGCCTTTGTGAACATGAAACAAACAAGTGACGTTAAAGATCCGTTTGAAGTATGCTTGCCCTAAAGGTGCAATGCAAGTCAAGTGCTTCCTCTCACTTGGCCAACACTTCCATGCACGCACAAAGGTGCTAAGGCGTGCACGCCTAATCATCTATTGATTATGTTGAAATCAAGAAAATTAATGCAGTTACATGTTAGAATATGTCTAAGGTTCATTGAGACTAAGCATGTCTATTGATTATGTTGAAATCAAGAAAATTAACGCAGCTACATGTTAGAATATGTCTAGGTTCATTGAGACTGAGCATGATAATATTTGACAATATTCTACGATATTCAATCAGATATCATACTCTCTCCGTCCCATTTTATGTGCCGCCATTTGACCGGACACGAAGTTTAAGAAATAAGGAAAGACTTGGTGATGTTTACCAAATTGTCCTTTATTAAAAAATGTACTATTACTATCTTTAATTAAGTGGGACCTTTTAAGTAGTACCAATAAGGGTAAAAGTGGAATTGTGTCTTTAAAAAGTTACCAAATAAGGAAAGATGACATTCTTTTAGGGAAGGACCAAAAAGGAAATGGCGACACATAAAATGGGACAGAGGGAGTAGAAGAGTTTTTTTTTTAAACTAACATATCATAGAAGATTCCATGTTCAAGTTTTAAAATAGTTACTTACCTTGATGGTCACAAAGAATAGTTTCTTACCACATTGTACATGGTTTAAGACTCCTAATAAGATGTCTATTCCGTACATCGTAAATCACCAATCATAAGAATTTTTTTGATAACCATGATGTTCGGGCCAGCTTTCGCGCACCTCGACTAAATCCACAGGATACCTGCCACCTCCCATCAGCAATACTAGGCAACTCTGTCCACCAAGGATAGGATGGATAGGAAGAAACACCTAGTGTTTTGTCTTTGCTAGGATTTGAACCCGAGACCTCAGGTTCTCAACCCACTTCATTGAGCACTAGGCCACACCCTTAGGTGTCACCAATCATAAGAATGTTTTCTTCTTTTCATTAGATTCCAAAAAGTACCTTGGTGAAGGCTGATTTGTAATAACTATGGGGCTCCTAAATAGATATTCATGTTGTTCATGGCAATCCATGGAAGATTAGATACTAACGATAAGCTAGTTAAATGAGGGTTGATTGATGATATGCTATGTTTTTTATGTGAAGGGGAAAATGAGAGTGTTGACAACCTTCTCTTCAAATGTAAACTGGCTGCTATCATATGGACCAAATTGTTACACCGGCAAGGTGTGCACAAACAGGCAATGGACTGGTCTGCAGAATTGGAAAGAACTGAGGCTCATGTGAAAGGGCAGAATACAACAACTGAAGTTTCTAGAATGACCCTTGCTACCTGTGTTTACCATTGCATGGCAAGAAAGATACTACATTGTGTTTCAGATGAAGCAAAGGAGTTCTGAGGCAGTGTTGTAAAAGGCGAGCGCCTCGTCGCCAACGGCAAATGGCGAGGCGAGCCTATGTTGCCTCTTTAGTCAATGGCGAGGCGGCGAGAAAGGCAACGCCTTTTAATTATGTTTTAAAAAATTAGGGTTTTAGGTATATAAGCGAATTTTAGGGTTTATTTACACATTTTAACATTACCAACTTACAAATTGGTGACTGCGGCTGCTACCATTCACCTCAGAAGTTTGATTCCGACGACTTCCGAAACTCCGGTAAGCAGTGATTTCTATTTTTTTTCTTCTTTCTTCTTCTTCTTCTTAATCCAGCGACTGAATATGTCTTTTGGTACTGTTATTTTCTTTTCTTCCTCTTTTTATCTTCTTTTTCTTCTATTTTCCGACGGCCAGCAACTCTGTAACAGTGAATTTTTTCTTCTATTTTGGTACTGTTATTAATAGTTTTAGTGTTATAACCAATGAGACTATTAATATACTTATTATGTAATTTTTTTTTAATATACTTATTATATTAATATACTTAATCAGTGGTAATATTAATATACTTCTTCTTTTTCTTATAACATTATGTAATTTTTTTTAATAACTTATGTAGATTGTAGAATTAACATAGCATGATGGTAATATTAATATACTAATTAAATTGTTTGATCATTAACAGCTTTCAATTTCAATTGTTGAGTCATTTAAGTTCTACACTTTTAGTATCTATATACTATATATTTTTAATTCTTGACTTGAAATATTTCCTAATATATTAGTGTTATTGAAATTTTGATCATATATATGTTATTTTAATTTTTTATATTAATTGTCGCCTCTTGTTGCCTTTCGCCATCCAAAACACTGTTCTGAGGTGATAACACGAGGTTATCCAGGAGGTCTTCTTTGGCCGAAGAGCAATGAAGCTAAACTTGTTTTTTTTTATGGCTTAGCATTTTAACAAAGCAAATTCAAGGAACATCCAAATTGTGATGAAAAATTAGATGGTCCAAACTGCATATCGGAAACCCACTATTCTTGTTGTAACAAGAATTTTTCTCCTTAATTTGGTGCACCTTTCTTGTTAAAACTGCATTCCAATTGCACTTTGCGCTTAAAACACTACAAGATCTTGGCACTTTTTATGCTTTTCGATGATCATTGAATGGCTATTTGCTGCTCTAAGGATTTGGCTATTCCCGAAGAAGAATGTGCAGAAAATTAAAACTGCTCAAAGACAGGAATTATGGGAAACCAAATCCAACAAAAACTGGCAAAGTTGGTGAACTTGTTCCAAGAAGAATGTGCAGCCAATTCAGCCAGACTAGAAGCCATAAATGCTTGCTTGGATGCACTAACAAAGGATTTGCAAATCGAAGGCCTATTCTGAATAAACTGAAAATACCAGTTATAATCAGGTTGGAAGGCTAAAGCTACAATGGCAAGAGGATCAGGATTGTGCCTGGAGGAAGTTCCATCAATCCTAGATGTACAAAGTTGGATTTTCCATGATTTAATGGCCAAGAAGACCCCTTGGGATGAATGAACAGGTGCGAGCATTTAGACACCAGCAACCACCAAAATAGAGAAAGATATGACTCAGCGCACTTGGGATGAATTCAAACGTCAATGGAACCTTTGTTTTGCACCACCACTTAGAAGTCAAAAGTTGGGAGAATTGACTAAGTTATGTCAAATTGGATTTGTGACAGATTACCAGAAAAAGATTGAGCAATGGGTTATGCGGGCTGGTACCCATACACGAGCGGAAAACTGAACGTTACATTAGTGGTCTTGCTGATCACATAGCAAGTGAGGGAGAGTTGCATAAAGCTCCAGATTTAGCTATCGCGACGAGTATTTCCGGCTTTATGAACGCAAGTAGCAAGAAACAACCCCTTTGTTTGCAATTTTTTCTTTCAAGCGGGTAAAGTTGTATTCCCCGGGCATTAAGGGTATGCTGGCCACCTCCAAAAGTGTCGGTGACAAATTTCCATTCAAGTCCACAATCTGATCTACGTCTTCTATACAATGTTGTTTACACCAAAAAAATAAAGATACTATACAATTCCATTTAACCTTATGAATGGAATTGGATCTACCTTTAAAACTTCTCCCATTTCTTTCCATCCAAACTGACCACCATAAATATGATGGTATTAGCCTCCATTTCTTTTGACTCTTGCTACCTGCTCTCCTGATCCAGCAACTCAATACTTCTACTTTATGTTCTGGAATTGTCCAGTTCAAGCTTGTAATGGTGAGAAATAAATTTTGGAGTTGAGCAGTGAACTTCCCGTGCCGAAATAGATGGTTGTTTGTTCCCCTCTCAGATCGCAAAAAGAACACCTGGGAACCAATTGTCTACCTTTTTCCTGAAGTACTTCCTGAGTTAAGCAAGCCTTCTTTATTACTAGCCAAGTGAAACATTTCACTTTTGTAGGTATATCCCCCTTCCAGAAATAGTTCCAGTAATATTTAAACCTTCATCTATAAGTTGCAATCCTCTCCAGAAATAGTCCCAGTAATATTTAGACCTCCATCTATAAGCTGCAATCCTCTCTTATATGCACCGTTGACTGCAAAAAGACCATCTTTGTTGTGCTTCCACAGAATTTTGTCTCAGGTATAGGTATTTATGTCAATACCCCCTAGTTTCCGTAGTAAACCTGCCACCCTCTATATCTCCCAATCATTGAGGAATCTTCTAAAAGAGATGCCCCAACCCTATTCTGACCAACAATCACCTACATTAGCATCAGGATTATCCCACCATGATGAACAGGTTTTCTTTCATCTTAGGCAACAAATTTCTAATTGTTTTCCACACCCCCACACCATATGGTTCATTAGTGCTCTCTGTGCACCAAGGGCTCATCTCTTCATATTTAGCTATAATTACCTCTCTCCAAAGAGCTTCACCCTCCTCAGTGTATCTCCAAAGCCACTTCATTTATAGGTTTTCATTTTGAAGTCTCAAATTTTTAATACCCAACCCCTCTCTTTCTTTGTTAAGTAGTACAATTTTCCGGTTAACTAGACTATAGCCTTCTCCTTCCTTATTATCTTGCCATAAAAACTTTCTCCTTAACTTGTCTAGTTTTTTCACCACTTTGATTGGGATTGGAAATAAAGACATCACATGGGTAGGCAATGAGTCAATAACAGAGTTGATGAGAATCAATCTTCATCCCAAAGAATGAAATTGAACCTTCCATCTTGATAATTTCTTTTCAGTCTTCACCAAGATATCATCCCAAACATCCAGGACCTTGTGATTGTTGAATAATGGCATGCCAGGTAAGTAGTGGGCAATAACTCTACACTGCATCCCAGTATGCCTGCCAATTTGCTGAATTTTGAGGAACCTCATATAGTGGGAAAAGACTACTTTTCCCCAATTGACTCTTAAGACAGAAACTACCTCAAAACAAACCAGAATTACCCCGATATAACTAATTTGATATGCTACAGGCTCACAAAAGATGATAGCATCATCTGCATAAAGCATATGACACACTTCTTTTACTTCTCGCCCCCTCCCTCCCACTTGAAAGTCTTTGGTCCATTTATTTTGTGAGCAATCTTCATCATATAGTCGAAACCTTCCATTGCCAAAATGAACAAGAAAGGGAAAAGAGGATCACCCTGTCTCAATCCCTTTTCTACTCAAAAAGCCCATAGGTTCTCCCTGACAGTTTAATGCAAGCCTCAATCCACCTCAACCATCTACATCCAAATCCCCTTTGTCTAACAGTGTTAAGGAGGAATGACCAACTTACATGATCTACATTAGTCTAGAAGCTCAGGAATGACCAACTTACATGATCTACATTAGTCTAGAAGCTCTTCTCTTCATTTTTGTATCAATACGCTCACTAACTATGAGTGTTGCATCCATGATCTGCCTCCCCTTCACAAAAGCCATTTGATGTTTGTTGATTAATTTATCCATCACTTCTTCCAATCTTTCATCCAATAATCTAGCAATTATCTTATAGACACCACCAATCCTTGTTTGCAATTGTTAGATGCTAGTATATTAAAGACCACAAATTTCTCACCTCAACAACACACTAAATTTGTGAAGAAATTGGCCAGATCTGGAGTGGAGGAAAGACGACTTAAGGCACTTTGTTTCAACTGTGATAAACCATTCAACCGAGGTCATCAATGCAAGAAATTATTTTGGATTGACTCAATAAATATGAGGAAGAATTTGTTGAAAATAAGGGAAATACTAGTAGTTACCACATTTAGTGCTTGAGGACAAGCGCGGTTTGAAGAAGGAGATATGGTAGAAGTCCTTGGTCTCCAAATGGTTTACAGCCGCAGTTATTTGCAGTAGTTATTTCTTCGTACTGGTGAATTGCAGCTTATCATTCCAGTAATGTTAGGAAACTATGTCCTAATTTCTAATGGTGGTTATGTTATCAGTGTTGTATTTAAACTCCATGTTTATCCCATGAAATCTAAGCAGAAAACTGTTCCAGTTTTTGAGTACTTCAACTCAAGAGATTGCAGGTTCTCTCTTAGCGAACCGACACCAATAGATCGTAGGAGGACAACATCTAATTTCATCTTGCAGCGCCCCATAACTAGATCCATGTCAGGGGACTGTAACATCAGGTTGGGCCAACATGAGTATTCTCCAGAATATTGATTCATGGCTCTAATATGCAATCAAAATTTAGTAAACTAAGGAATACACCAAAAGATCAAGAAAGTAAACACTAATATGAAAGTTGGGAGTTTCTAAGGGAAAAAAGAGCAATTCGGTGCACTAAAGCTTCAGTTATGCGCAAGGTCAAGGAAAGGGCCCGACCACAAGAATCTATTGTACGTAGCCTTACCTTGCATTTCTGTTAGAGGTTGTTTCCACGGTTTGAACCTGTGACATCATAGTCGCATGGCAGCAACTTTACCGGTTACTCCAAGGCTCCACTTCAAAAGTTAGAGTTTCTACTAATTAATAATGTTTCTCTAGACAACTTAAAGTACATAAAATGTGAAAATTCAGTAACTGTTTCAATAAATTATGGAATACAATAAATAGCAAGACAATATGGAAAGCAAAATAAACAAAATGTGAACTTAAAGAGTACATAAAATGTGAAATAACAAGAAGATGCGGAAACAGAATACAAATACCATATATAAACTAAGAAACTAAAAAGATTACCTTCTCCAAGAACTGCTTAATGAATTTTTTATGCACATCAAGAGCATACTTTTCAAGCTTCAAGTCTTCCTCTATCAGTCTACGCACCCTCTCCAAAGTAAAGGAGCTGCATCGCAAATTCAAAGTCGCCAAACAATACATTAAATCTATAAAATATTTGATAAAATATAGTGTCCACAGTAAAGGCATCTATTGTATCATATTGTTTCAACACACTTCCACTGTACTATTCAACAGAACTTGAAATGCCAAGGCTCGAAGACCTCTGGAACATGGAACAATACTTTAGGTTGTTTGTGCTCCTTATGAAGAAAAAAAGAGCCCTTCGGTAAAAGATCATGCATGTACAACATCATCCTAACATAATCAGCTTTACTGCTCCCCCACCCCAAAATATATATATATATATATATATATATATATATAACTGTTCAACCGATATAAATAATAATAATAAACACAATAATAAAAAGGAATTGGAACAAGAAACAAATAATTAAAGCAGATAAGCAGGTATGAGAAATAAAATGCTTAGAAGCCGAATGAGAGTAATATTCATGTTTGTCGTCAAATATTTAAACACTATCAAATGAACGAAAGTCTCCATTGTTTAGGTTTCTAAAATTTTTTTTATTTTTTTTTTACTTACACCGGGTGTCCGAGACTCTTCGAGCCCCGACTAATCCCGAGGGTGCACAGGCCCTCGGCAAGGAGTTTCCGAGGTTCCGAGGTTTGAAATTTCTAACAAATTGATAATCAAGATTTATTGGGGATTTCTTGTGAGGTTGCGGTAAATAAAATATTATTCTATAAAAAAATGAGTTATTTGGTGGTGTTTTTGATCCATTTCATATGGAGTTTCATGTTTGAAGTTCGTAGGAGATAGAAATCACTTTTTACTTAATTTGGTACAATATTTGCTCGTGTGATCAGGATACAAGATCACACTTGAGCTGCTCAAGGAATAAAACTGTTTACTCTTTCTTTTTCACAAGTAGCTCTTGGTCATAAAGATATTATTGAATTTCTTTGCCAAGGATTGATCAGATTGCTCACCCTTGTCGTTTAACAAATCATCTCGTATTTGCCCTTCCTTGAAAAAGAGGAGCAAACTTACCCCTCAACTTTAACTATGAGTTAAAGTTACCCGTTATCCTCACATTGGAACTTTGTTAGGGCTCAAGGGGAAAAAAACAAGAGCATCGGGGATAATATTGAACCAAAAGTTAAACATAGAGTAATGTTGTTCGATTTCAGATAACACTAGAGCAAATTTGACCCTTCACAAAAAAGATTGAATAATAATGTTGTGAGAAATAATGGAGAAAATATTATTATTGAATTGTTTAATTACATTATTACATTGAGGCCCTATTTATAGAAACTACATTCCAATCCTTTTTCAAGTAGGATTCTATATCCTATTCCTATTCTAACTCATATTCTAACACTCCCCCTCAAGCTGGTGCATATAAGTCATATGTACCTAGCTTTTTACAAATGTAATTAAGACGAGGACCGGTGAAGGACTTAATGAAAATATCCTCAAGTTGATCACTTAACTTCACAAATTTTGTAACAATATCTCCTGAGAGTATCTTTTCTCTAATAAAGTGACATTCAATCTCTATGTGTTTAGTCCTCTTATGAAACACTGTATTTGATGCGATATGAAGAGTTGTTTGATTATACACACAAGTTTCATCTTACCAATTTCCCCAAATTTTAGTTCTCTCAGCAACTGTTTGATCCAAACTAGCTCACAAGTTGCTACAGCCATTGCTCGATATTCTGTTTCCGCACTAGATCGAGTAACTACTCTATTTCTTACTCTTCCAGGACACCAAATTATCTCCTACTAAAACACAATATCCGAATGTAAGAACAACTATCAGAGGGTGATCTTGTCCAATCAGCATCTATATATCCAATGATATGCTCATGTCTCGATCCTCAAAGAGTAGCCCTTTACCTGGGATGACTTTATATATCGCAAAATATGAACAACTGCATCCCAATGACAATCACAGTGGGAAGTCATAAAATAACTTACAACACTTACTGGAAAAAATATGTCAGGTCTAGTAATGTGAGATAATTCAACTTTCCAACCAACCGCCTATACCTTCCAGGATCACTGAGTGGCTCCCACTGCCTGGGAGAAGTTTAGCATTCTGATCCATAATCCTGTCTCCTCAAGAATGTCTAAGGCATACTTGCGCTAAGAAATAATAATATCTGAACTGGACTGAGCAACCTCAATACATAAAAAATATTTCAATCTGCCGAGGTTTTTAGTCTGGAAATGCTGAAAGAGATGTTGCTTCAAATTAGTGATACCATCTTGATCATTGTCGGTGATATCAATATCATCAACATAAACCACTAAATAAATACACAAATTTTATTCAGAATACCGATAAAACACAGAGTGATTATCTTTACTACGAATCATGCCACAATCCTAAATTATTGTGCTAAACTTCCCAAATCAGGCTCAAGGGGACTATTTAAGACCATAGAGTAACCTGCGAAATCGACATACAAGGCTACTAGTGTAATGATAAGTCAAAAGTGGTGGCATTGCAGCTGGAGAGGTAGAAGTAACCGCAAATTCCTCAAAGGTTAGTGTGGGTAAGACTAGAGGTATGGATAAGACCTCAGAGATATCAAGATGATCAGAACATGAATAGTAAAGTTGAGATTCAAAGAATGTGACATTGGCAGACATAAGGTAGCGACCCAGATAAGATGAATAGAATCGATACCCTTTTTGAACTCAAGAGTAACCAAGACACATTTGAGAGCATGAGGGGGCTAATTTATCTTTTTCTGAGGCTAAGTCATGAACAAAAGATGTGCTCCCAAAAACACGAGGAGGGATATAATAGAGATGTGACTAAGGAAATAGTATAGAATGGGGAACCTAATTCTGATCGAAGATGATGGCATTCTATTAATAAGATAGCAAGATGCGAGGACTGCATAGCCCCAAAAACGCAGCGAAACGTGGGATTCAATAAGAGTGCGAGCAATCTCAATGAGATGCCTATTTTTCCTTTCTGCAATACTGTTCTGTCGAGGGGTGTATGGACATGATGTCTAGTGAATAATTTCTTGGTGAGTCATAAAATCCTGAAATTGGGAGGATAAGTATTCTAAGGCATTATCATTATGAAAACTATGAATAGAGCCACTAAATCGATTTTGAATTTTCAACACAAAAACTTTTGAATATAAAAAATAAATTAGAACGATCTTTCATTAATAAAACCAAGTGTATCTTGAAAAATCATCAATGAAACTAACAAAGTAACGAAATCCTAAGGGTGAGCTGACTCTACTAGGGCCTCAAATATCATAATGAACTAATGAGAAAGTAGACTCTGAACGACTCTCAATGCGATGTGAAAATGTAGCACGAGTGCATTTACCAAGTTGATAAGACTCATAATCAAATGTGGATAAACTAGACAAACTAGGAACCATCTTCTGTAGCTTGAATGAACTCGAACGGCCCAAACGTTTGTGAATAAGGTCTATAGGGTCTGTAATGGAGCATGATGTGAAGGAATTTGAAGAGGTAAGATGGTAAAGGCCTTGTGATTCATGTCTTGTGTCAATCGTTTGTCCCATACTGCAGTCCTGCATTATAAAAGAATCATCAAAAAAAGCTATACTATAATGAAGGGCACGTGTCAAGCGACTAACAGATACAAGATTAAAAGGACAAACAGGGACAAAGAACAAAGTCTTAAGTGACAGAAGATAGAGGTTTGGCTTGTCCAACTCCTTTTGGTATTCCGGATCCCATTGGCTAAAATAATAGCTGAAAGAGATTGTGAGTAAGCAAATATCAGACAAAAGTGATTTGTTACCAGAAATATGATCAAAAGCACCTGAGTCCACAACCCATGATTCAAAGGTAGGAGATTGTGCAGTTGAGGCTATTGGTAGATACATGCTTACTGGCTCGATACTGAAAATACTCATTATATTCCTTGTTAGATAAATACACTCATTGATCACCTATGGTGTTAGACTGAGCAACATGAGCATTTTTAGGTGGTCGGCCATGCAAAAAACAACATATTCCATGAGTATGTCCAAGCCTATCACAACAACCAAACTTAGATCGAGAATAACATATGTCACGAGTATGTCCAAACCTTTTACAATAACTACACCTAGGTCGAAATCTTCCAAATCGACCTTCCCCTCATCGATTCTTCATGAACTGTGACACTTGATTTTCTGATCTTCTCACTAAGGGTTCAGATAAAATCATATGACTAAATAGAGAAAAAATGGCCAGTCACCAAAAAATCTTTCAGTCACCGAAAAATGGATTTGATTGCCAAAAACTGGCCGAAATCAAGAAATAGCTAAAGGGACAGCCTTGGAATGAAGGGTCGACCTCACTGGAAAAAAAATCTTGCCGGAAAAAAATCTGAGGTCGCTGGAATTAGGGTTCCAGCAATTGTAATCTAAAAAAAACTTGTCAGAATTTGAAAAAAAGACCTGATCCGAGTTCGGAATAGCTGGGCGACCCAACAGAAAAGGAAAAACTCCAAATAAAAAAGAGGTCGACCAGAGAGTATCTCACGCGTCAGCGCATGAAACAGATCTCGCAGAAGAAATTGAGCTCTGACAGGCGCGGGGGAACGCGTGAGTTGGATTTTTTCGATGGTTTTGGTCGAGTGTTTTGTTGCTTGAGCCTTCCAATCCTCGTGGTGGTGTTGGATTTTGAACACACCCACAAAACAGATAATGACACAAATCAGTGACCGGTGACTGAGTATTCTTTTCATTAATGCTCTGATACCAAGTGAGAAACACAACAACAACATACCTAATGTATTCCCACAAAGTAAGGTCTGGGGATGGTAAAGTGTACGCAATCCATACCACTACCTCAGATGAAGTAGAGAGGTTGTTTCAGATAGACCCCGACTCAGGACAAATAACAGTATATCCAACAAACAAACAGAAAATATAAAAGCACACAACAAAAATGGGATAACACATCGCTAGATAATAATGAAAACAAGGCACCCACAAGACAATAATGTATTGAATTGTGTGATTACATTAATATATTGAGACCCTATTTATAGACAGTACATTCCAATCCTTTTTCAAGTAGGATTCTATATGTTATTCTTATTCCTACACATATTCTAATAAATGCAAAACTAATTTATACAACATATATCTAAGAACCAATCTAAAGATAAATCGCCAAACAAAAATCCATTTTAATGATTTAGTAATGAAATCAACCTACCGTAGTACTACAACGACAACAATACTACGATAAAATAAACTCAAAGCCTCCAAAATTAATTTGTCCTTATATGATAGATCAATCCCAACACCATCACCACCGTGACCCAACCCGAACGCAAGAAAATTAAATACATCTACATATCATAAGACTATTATTGGATATGTACTGAAGGGTAAGACATAGAGAGGTTTCACACATAAATACACGCATAAGATGCGTGCCTTTGGGGACTCTATTGGATCACATCTTAATATAATGTATAGAATATACTTGCACTAAAAAGATGCATATAACATCTATCATATATGGGAAAACATACAGGATGTGCCAAAGGTAACATTAAGACAAATGCAGGTCAAAATAACTTGAGATAAACTCTCCTCCCACTCTCCCAGCGGAAGAAAGTGTTCCATGCTGCAACAATCGGGAAACTTCTTTTCCCCATTCTTGTTCGGGAAATAAGAAGATTCCTCCAAATTTTTCACTCAACTAAGTGAAATGGACACCCTTTGGCAGAAAACTAGCAGAGAGAACACCAACACTTAATCCGGATACGGATCCGGGCCTGAAAACTCAACAGCCTAGCACCTCCAACAATGACTAAGAAAACACCCAATTGACCCAACAAAAAAGTAAAGCAAAGTAGTGTCACGGAATAATTGTAGGGAAACGAGAAAAAAATGAGGAGTCACATACTCGGCATTTTCTTTGACATGCTGAAGACGAGAGCGCACAGCTGCTTCAATCTTGGCTTCCATTCCTTGCTTGTCTTCATTCACCTCCTTCGCCATCTTCTTACTAACCCTATTCCCTCCGAACACAGTCTCCCGCCTTGCCTTTGCCCACTCTCACACTCAAATATTATACACACACTTCTACTTTCAAAGTGTTTAGGGCTTAACAAAAACCTCACTTTTACCCCCCTTTTCTTCTCTCACTTTTTCCCCGTTTTCTCCCCCTCCACGCCCTCCACCCCCCCCCCCCTTTTTGTGTCCCCCACTTTTTCTCGCCCCTTTTTTCCTTAGAGTTGATTAAATAAATACTATATGTATTAATCTCGTATCTTATTAATTATTTTATTTGATATATCTTTTAATTTTACTTTATTGTGCATTGTTAATCTGATATATTTTTTAGTTTATATATTACAGTATATTGTATTTTGATGTGTGTATTATTAATGTATCAAAATTCATGATATTAGTAATGCAATGGATTTAATCCATATGACTAAAATTTCCTACATCTTTTTAATATGTATAGGGTATTTTTTGTATAAAAATATTTTTTTTAGAAATTATGTAATTCATGTTATTTTTAATATATCAAATTTAACATTATATAAGAAAAATATAAGCATAATTAATGTAAGTATACTAACACAAGTATTACTAATATAAGTATTATTAATATATCATATTTTGCATTATTCTTACACACGTTACCAAACAATCCATTAGTAGCAATAAATATTTTTTTCTTTCATAAAATGGTTATTTAGGGGTTGTTTGGATGGACATTTTTTAAGCGCTTTAAAAGTTAAAAGTCAAAAATCTAAGAGAATATTTGAATTGACTTTTTTTTAGGTGTTTTTGACTTTTAAACACTTTCTAATTTTTGAAAGTGTATGGCAATACATAAAGTGCTTTTAAGCACTTTGCAAAGGCTTAAAAGGTTTTTTTTTTTTTAAAGAGTCAAAAGTTGGTTGCTAATTATATTTGACTTTTAGCTTTTAGCTTATAAGTCACTTAAAAAAATTAATTCAAACACCCCAAAAGTCAAAAGTCTAAACAACCTATTTTTGACTTTACACTCTTTTTTTTTTTTGTACTTTTTAAGTCTTAAATAAAGTGCTTAAAAACATGTAACACCCCGTATTTTTGCATGCACTTGTTCTAATTATATGGGACTTGGTATAGCCTTGTGGTATAGATAACAGACGAGATTTGTTACGTGAGTACTGATGGTGTACATGGAGTTCTAGATATTGCCTGTACATTGTGATGGGACGCGACCAAGTTAACATCAATACAACTATTTAAACTTGGGATCGTAAGTTAGTATTTGAATCTAAAGTTTAAAGTGATCAAGTATAAACAAGTTTTAAGTTAGATTAAAGAGATTAAGAACTGAAAATAGAGTATTTTGTTAAGGTGCTTGCTTGACTTATTTAAGCTAGTAGGTGAGTCACCTACTTTGACCTTTTGACCAACCTAAGAACAAAGTAGGTGCATCACCTACTAAGACTTCCTTGACCAGCTTATTGGGCCAAGTACACTACCACCTACTTGAATTAATTCTGGTCCAAATTAAAGGAGAGAAAAGGAGGAGAATGGGCAGCAAAGGCCCAATAGTTTTAGATCCACAAAAGCCCAATATAATAGGCAAGTAGGTGCATCACCTACTTGACAAAGTATGGCCCAAAAATGGCCAAGAAAGTCGGCCAAGAGCAACCCCCTTTAAATGGAATAAAATCAGCTCCTTTAGCTCATTTTAACTTAGATAAAAAAACACTTTCTAGGTTTTCTCTCTTGCTCTCTCTTAGCTATATAGCAGCCCTATAATTCCACTAGGGTTCTTGGGATTTACCTTCCTTCCAAGCTAAAGGTAAGTGAACAAGTCATGAGTTTATCTTAAGGAAGCTATGGGAATTATGTTCTTCATGATTAAATTCTAGGACAACCCTCTATAAGTTTGGCACTTCCATTGTTCTTAGTTATTAAGATTTCTCTTTTCTCTTTTGATTTGTGTATGAAGGGATTAAGCTATTGAAGAGATACACATTAAGAGACTAAAATACCACAAAAATTAAGGTATGGCTACTGCCCATTTTTGCTCTTTTTCTATATACATGTATTGGTAGAGGATTGCACATATATTGTTGTTAAGAACTCAAGGGATGGTGAGTTCAATTTTTGGTTGCTATATTAAAGGACATTTGGGGTTGTTTGTGGACTGTTTTGTGTGTATATGTTGGGGGCTGCTAGGTTGATGTTGGGGAAAAGTGTGATTAGTTTGTATTAAAATATAGAAGAAAGGTGTGGCGGTACACTACCGACCTACTTGTTGTACACATTTATTACTCATTCTATTTTGTATACTATTTTGAAGGGTATAACGAAGTCAAAGTTGTCTCAGGAGATCTTAAAAGAATCTGTATATATGTGGATGTAATTGGAGGAGAAAAGGGTTAAAATAACACCCTTGATTGGTAAATTGAGGGCTTACTGCCCGGCTACTGTTATGGTGAAGTTAAGTAGCCCAAATGTGTCGGTTGGTTGCTAATATTAGTTTACCATATATTTTATTGTAGATAAGTAATCTAAAAGGCGGGAAATCAAGTTGGGTTAGTATCGGAGTTGTACGGCCAGGTATGTAAGGCTACTCTATGTTGTATTCTTGGGCATGAAATCCAACACTTTTGGTACAATGTAAGCTTCTAAAGCTTTCCTATAATAAGTAATACCCAATAGAAACACATGATCTCCCATCTAGCTAACGACCTTATTCTCGCTCCCTAGTGTGTTAAAATACCTCATAACGTGCTTATTATTGAGTCTGTATTTTTACATTCACTAGCAAGTCTCAAGAGTTCTTCTTTAAGTCAAATAAGATCCGTATGTTATTTTCAGCTTCTGAACATTTCATCCATGTACAAACTGTTTCGTACCTTTTTGTCATTGCATAAATATTTATTCATATGTCTCTTATTGGTAGATTATTGTTCAAAGGTACCAAGATGTTAGGACCACCAAAGTAACAATCTCAAAGGCTAAATAAACTAAGTAACACAATCTTTATTAAACGGGTGACAGCTCAGGGTCATAAGCCTAACATCGGTCAATTCCGGTACCTTATATGTGGGTGGCAGCTCAGGGGCGTAAGCCTAGCATGGGCCGATCCTAATGTTTATATGTGGGTGACAGCTCAGGGGCGTAAGCATGGCATGGGCCGATCCCGATTTATCTATTTACCACTGATCAACTGCTCATTTGCATTATATGGCTTACAAAGATTATAAAGTAAGAAGGGTAAAAATGAAAATAATGTAATATTCCTGGTCCCATAAGTATATATATAAGGGTGGTCTACTACCACCATTTATACACTTGTATCTAATTTCTATTGAGCTCTTGTATCATGTGTTGTTACCTTCAGCCTTATATACTCAGTACATATTTTCATACTGACGCCCCTTATGGGGGACCTGTATTTCATGCTGCAGGCACAAGTGCTTCAGCTAATATACCTTCTCAGTAGGACCCAGGATATCCAACGGTTATTGGTGAGCTCCAGATTAATTCGGGGATTTTCGAGTCTGTTTTATATATTTTGGTATTATACAAAAGTTAAGAGTCTGGCGGGGTTTTGTCCCTACCTAAACTAGGTGTCTATATATCTTTTAGAGGCTTTGCAGACCAATGTAAAGTTAAGCATGATAGTGTCTTATCTTTTAGATGTTATGGCCCCGACAACCAAGTCTGGTATATATAGTTTTGGGCTTGTCATTTATTTCTCATCAATACATTATATCCATGTATGGCAACACCTTTAGTTATTATAGTTATATGCATGAGAAGTACAAGGTTATGGATTGATTCTCTCTAGCCTTCACGGCTACGGGTGTCTGTCAGCCCCAATATGATTTGAGGCGTGAAAAAATGGTATCAGAGAAAGTCGTCCTAGGGAGTCTACAAAGTCATGTCTACGTAGAGTCTTATTTATGGGCGTGTTATGCACCATATCTATAAACAGGAGGCTATGGGACATTTAGGGGTTGTCTCTTTTTCTTTATATCTTAGATCGTGCAATAGAGCCCATGTTGTAGGTGAGGTCATATTTAACCATTGAATCTATCTTTTTCTCTTATTATAGTAAGGATGCCAGTTACAAGAAGGAGTAAGAATACAGGTAAGCGAGTAGACGTGACTGCCGGAGAAGGGACCAACAAGTCACTACCTAGACAAGCTAATCAAAATGAGGCTCAAACTGAGTTTGTATCACAAATTTCTTCTACTCTTCCATCTCCAGAAGAGCTAAGATGGAGAAGAACCACATCCTCAAAACCACCTATTAATGCTACTAATCAAGATCTAAGAAATGCGGTGCAATTGTTGGCTCATATAATTGCTGGACAAACTCAAGGACAAGTTATTCCTACCTCAAGTTCTAATGGTGCAGATAGGGCAGTTAGCCTTCGGATACAAGATTTTCTTAAATTAGATCATCCCAAATTCACCAGATCAGATCTTAATGAAGACCCACAGGACTTTATTGATCAAATCCAAAGGGCTCTATATATCATGCATGTATCGAGTACAGTTGAGATAGCAACATATATATTCAAATGAGAGTCTATATTTTGGTACGAAGTTTGGAAACGATCTAGGGATATCAATGTACCTTCAACTACTTGGAAAGAGTTCAAAGAGGCATTTCTTGATCATTACCTTCTATTTGAGATTCAAAAGGCCCATACGGATCAATTCTTGAATCTTCACCAAGGGAATATGAGCGCGAGGGAGTACAACCTCTAGTTTAACTCTTTGTCTAGGTATGTGTAACACCCCGAATCTGGTATCTGAAATGCCACACGGTGCTCATGAACCCGACCACAAGCTAACTCATGATTGATATCTGTACCAAAACACGGCATAATATACTGTATAAATGCAGAAATAGTAGGCTGAAACATGCCATAAGGTTTAAAACTGATTAAACCATATCTGAATAATGTGATACGACAATACCAAAACTGAAACAATGTCTGAAAACATCTAGTTTGAAAACACTGTAGTCTGAAAACCTCTAAACTGTCTGAATAAGAGGTTGATGGGACATGTCCCCAACTAACTCCAACTGTTGAAATAAACTACGTAATGAAGAAATAAAGTAATGATCATATCCTCGAAGGATGACGACTCACTGCTAACTCTAACTGCTGAAACTGGAATGCTACTAATGCTCTGAAGCTTGTGCTTCTGAACCTATGGTATAAAATACCATAGCGCAAATACGTTAGTACGATTGAATGTACTGGTATACAAGTGAGGTAGGCTGAATGCAAATGGTTCAAATGCATGAACAATGCTAACAGACTGTATAACATGAACGTGAGAATATATGCATGAATAAATGACTGTGACTGAATTCGTAATGGTATTGACTACTGAGTCTGATTATTGATAACATGAGCCACTGATAACTAATATAACTGATATTGAGCGACTGTGTTTGACAATCTAGGTTCTGATGAAACTAACTGAGTTTCGTACTGTTCTGAGTTGACTGTTTCTGATAGTCCTAAAATTTTGAAGAACTATATGAGTTGTATTATTGAGACTGAGTCTGAAACTGTAACTGTGGGAAATAGTCATCTAACCGACATGCCCTAAATAAAGCAATATAGCTAGGTTGGGGTCCAATCTGTAACCCCAATTGGAAGGGTGTCAATACCGCGCCACTAGTAAAGACAAGTTGTGAGTGACCCTTATCTGACAGTGTCCCCAAAAGAGAATGGTGGGACCCTCATTTGACAGTGTTTATCCACCTCATCAACCCTCATCTGGCAGTGTGGATGTCTCAACCTATGCTGGCTATATAGTTTTGAAATGCAAGGATTACTTTTAAGGATCACACCTTCAATTGCCAGTGTGTGTCCTCATCCTTAGGTTCACTCGATGCTAAATTCTACTCCCATCTGAATAGACACTGAACATGATCAACTGAATTGAACCGGAATGAGTTCACTGAGTTCCATTGACTGACGAAATACTACTGAGATTACTAAAGTACTGAGCTTTCTGAGATTACTGGGATTATTGAGTTTACTGAGTTTTTCTGAGTCACATGACTGACTGAATTCTACTGAACATGGCTTGACTGAGGATATCGTGAAAAATATGACACTGGCTCTAGGCACACAGCTAAATTGTTGGGTACAAGTACCCCCAGGACTCGATAGAAGGAAACTGACAAGGCATGATATTCTTGAATACACGACCAACATCAACAATCCATAATACAACAAGTTGGGGATTTCATGAAGTACATGGTTATCATAATCCTGTACATGGTAGGAATGCATATACTCAATGTCATAATTTCATGCTCTTACATCATGAGCATTCCAACAAACATCTACATTGCACATCAATAGCATGAGAGTCATTTGAACATAAGGGTAAAACATGAATCCTTCACTTAAGCCACAATTGAGTCGTATTACATAATTTCTAGTCTCTTAGGCATTTCATCAAACACTTAAGGTACATGAGTTAAGGCATGGCATAATCATCAAATTAATATATTATAACCAACTAAAATTCATGGTTTTCAACTCATATGCTAGCATATTTTCATAAAAACATATAAAGATTCCAACTTGAGAATCATACAACAACAACAACCACATGAACATAATCAACACATAACATGAATATCATAATTCATAGTTTAAAACTTGATTCTTGGGCTTCATGGACGAAAGAAATCCATGAATGAACACTATGCATACCTGAGAAAGGAAACCTTGAAGGTTCTTGGAGTTCTTGAATGGATTTCTTGAGATTGACCTTGATTCTCAAAGGCTAGGGTGTTGTTTCTTGGGAGAGAATGCTCTTGTTTTGGAGAAAAGTGAGTAAAATAATAGTTTTTAAAATGTTTTTAGGGATTAAATCCCGCACCTAGACGTGTTAAAACCTTGGGAAAAGACCAATTTATCCCTGGGCAAAATATTTAATTTTTGTCAAAATTTCTCGATTTGGCAGGCTAGCACGACGCGGCGCTATCGCGCCGTGTCACTGAAATTTGACAACTGAGAAATTGGGAGATTGCACGATGCGGAGCTATCACATTGCCACTTTGTTTGCGACCTGAAAGTTTGGCGCGACTCAGAGACATCGCGGAGATTCACTAGAAAAAGAACAATTGGGATTTAGGAGCCCTCCGCGATGCGGTGTAATCATGGAGTCTTACTGGAAACTGATAAACATTATTTTGGCTTATGGTGCGACGTGCCACTAGTTGAAATGATGGTATTTTATGACTGAAACTTTAAATCGCCATAACTTCTTACCATGTTATAGGATTTAGGCGAATTTGGTATCGATGGAAAGCTTATTCAATTTTCCACACAACAAAAAGTGTAAATCTTAAAAATTCCACATATATAAAAGAGTATTCATTTTTAAATCATGTCTTTAACATCTTCTGAATGAATTTAAGCTAGGTAAAAGTACGGGGTATTACAATATCTCCCCCTTGGGAACATTCGTCCTCGAATGAAACTGACTGAGATGGAAGAAATGATAGACTGAAGTACATGCTGTACATGAATAATTGAAACATGTTTTCATGACTGATATAACTGATAAGCTAAATGTATTATGCTAAATATGCATATCTGATGCATGAATAACAGATTTATGACTGCATGACTGAATTACTGATAAGATGAGTTTCTCATCAAGCTAAACATGCATATCTGATGCATGAATACATGACTGAACTGACATGAATGCATGACTGAATATGTAATAGTAATTGATACCAAGTTTATAATGGAATTCTGAACATGAACTGGACACCAAGTTGTAACTGAAATCTGAATATGAAACTAAAGGGCTTAAGGAAAGTTGTTACCTTGGACTAAGTCTGAATTAGAAGAGAAGAGGTGAGGATACTTAGTACGCATGTCTGTTTCTGCTTCCCAAGTAGCTCCCTCAACTGACTGATTCCGCCAAAAAACTTTAACTAGAGGGACTTCTTTGTTCTTCAGTCTATGAGTCTGATAGTCAAGAATTTTGATTGGATCTCTTCATAAGAGAGGTTGTTCTGAATATCTATGCTCTGAATAGGGACTATAACTGCTGGGTCACCTATGCACTTCTTGAGAAAAGAGACATGGAAGACTGGATGAACAGAGGCTAGATCTGATGATAATTCGAGCTCATAAGCTACTTTGCCGAAGTGACTGAAAATTTTGAAGAGACCGAAATATCAGGGACTGAGCTTTCCTTTCTTACCGAATCTCTTCATTCCCTTCATAGGAGATATGTTTAGATAAACATAGTCACCAATCTCAAACTTAAGATTCTTTCTTCGCATATCTGCGTAAGGCTTCTGTCGGCTCTGAGCAGCCCGAAGTCTTTCTCTGATCAATCAGACTTTTTCTAAGGCATCGAATACTAAATCAGGTCCTATAACTGAGGCCTCACGAACTTCGAACCAACCAACTGGAGATCTGCATCTCCTACCATAGAGAGCTTTGAATGGAGCCATCTTAATATTGGAATAATAGCTGTTGTTGTATGCAAACTCAATCAAAGGCAAGTGGTCATCTAACTACCCTTGAAATCAAAGGCAAATGTATTCATCTTTAAAACATGTCTTTGACATCTTTGAGACGAATTTAAGCTAGATAAAAGTATGGGGTATTATAGTATGCTCTTATGTACTGTCACGCCCCAAAATCCCATCGGGCCGGACTGGCACCCGAAGCCGAGAAGGCCCTGGAGAACCCGTTCAAATACCGTACTTTCACTTACATGTCACAAAAAAAATTTGGACAGCACTTCGTTGCATATAGAAGGATCTAATTACCTGTATCAGCACAACACACACAAATATATATATATATAATACTTGGCCGTCGGGGCCACCACATATACAGATATAACATCACTATATAAACTTCCATGACTTTACCCTTCCTTATGTCTACAAAGCCTCTAGGATATACATGACATAACTAGGGTCGGGACAAACCCCCACCCACACATGACTCCTGTACAATAACAAAACATAAGGAACCGACTCGGAAAGCTCCGAAGCAAACTGGAGCTCACCAACAATAGCTGTATGGCCTGGCTCCTACTTGTGCGGTGTATCAGCTGAGGTACCTGTTCCTGCAGCATGAAATGCAGGTCCCCGTGGGGGACGTCAGTACAAAATATGTACTGAGTATGTAAAGCTATAGACAATCACATATGATATAGGAGCTCAATAGAAATCAGAAACAAGTGAATAAATCGTAATAAGAGTGGACCACACTTACTAGAACTTGTGACAACCTGTACATTGAATTTATTTAATCACTTTACCTTCGTTCTTAACATCTTTGTAATCATTACTGTACTGTACTGTGACCATTAGGCTGCCTCCAGTACATATCAACTGGGATCGACCCATGCTAGGCTTATGCCCCTGGGATACCACCCATAAACACGTAAATAGGGATCGACCTATGCTAGGCTTATGCCCCTGGGATACCACCCGATAAGAGAGAACTTCCATCACTTAGTTCAATTAATCTTTGAGATTGTTATTTCGGTCGCCACCACATTTTTGATACTTTGAAACAACGATACATCAATAAGAACCAAGTAATAGACCTCCTATACAATAACGATGTAATAAAGACTCATTGGTACATCAATAATGTGTTTCAGAATCATCAATATCACAACAATGAAATAGGAGCCTTTTGGTATATCAATGAAACATTTTGACACTTTATAGAATGGAAACAACTTCGTTGGTAATGTAGAACAATACATGTTTTTGGACAACCTCAGAATCTTACTTGATGGAACATTAGTGTTTTCATGCCAAAGAACATAGTTAGAGTATGCTTTACATACCTCGTCGTAGATTCGGATACCAATTCAACACAACCTCCCGCCTTTACAAATCACTTATCTACAATGAAATGTTTGGCATCTAGTATTAGCAACCCAACACCACAATTCTCTTCCATAATTCCATACAACCAATATTTGCATAGCATTCCAAAAACCAACTTGAATAATAGTTTTATGTGTATATATATATATAATCATCATTTCAATACCACATCATCAATACCACATCATCACACCAAATTCCTTCACAATTCAACATAATCCAACATCATTTCCCAATCATCTTACAACAACAATAAAATAACATACTTCTTATGCTCACATGCATATATATATATACATATCCATATAAATAACACCAACATAATTTACATTCTTACCATAAAATGGACCTTTTGATTTCGAAGTCCTGTTGGCACTAATAAGGGGTGCTTCTCGAAGCCCCCGAGACGGTGAACACAACTACGGAATCAATTTGGATTTTCTACGGTTGAATCACAAGATAATTGGAGTTGAAATTAGGCTAGGGTTTCTTATTTTCAATAATTTGATGATAATTGATGGATATGAGACTAATTATATGTATATAATGACCAATTTTCGTCCATGAGGTGATGGAAAATGACCATATTGCCCTTAAAAATTTAAGTAAATCCGAATCTGTCCATGGTGGACTGTTTTGATAGGCTAAAGTAAATCGGCCATAACTCTTTGCTACGATATCGGATTTGGGTGAAATTAGTATCGTTGGAAAGATAATTCAAAGGGATTTTATTTCATATAAAGTAGGCCACCCAGTTCTTCCTTTACAAGGAGTTATGATCGTTTGAAGTTGACCCTAAAAAGCTGTTTTGAGAGGCTGAAGTAAAACGAGTATAACTCCTTACTCAGATGTTGGATTTGGATGAAACCAATTGCATTGGAAAGAAGACTCAGATATATTTCTTTTGATAGGTGGTAGGTATCCCAGTTCATTATATTAAGGGAGTTATGATCGTTCAAAGTCGACCCAAAAAACTGGCAGGCCTCAGTAGTTTGTGTGCAGGAAATTTTCCTGCACATTTACTGTTCACAACATCCCGGCCACCGTTTTATAGTTTCGAACGTGCTCGATTATATCCGAAACTTATCCATTTTTGGAAATCTTTATATCATTGGAAATCTTATTCAATAACCTTCGTATGGAACCATCGACGGACAAATTCCGGTACAAATAAAGTCGATTCCTATACACATATAATCAAACTATACACTTGAAACCATCTCAAAATAATCAATACTCATACTTAAACTCATATATACCTAACTTAGGGTCAATACATATACTCCAACACATATAACAATGGCTAATGCACATAATTAAGTACGGGGTGTTACATCCTTCCCCCTTAAGGACATTCGTCCTCGAATGTGAATGTAGTTATTTAGCCGAAACAAGTTCGAATTCATAATTGATATTCACGTCATCATATAGATATTATGCATATGTAAAAACTTACTTGTTAGCGTCCCAGTTCCACTCCTTGCACTTCTTTTTCACCTTTGAACAAATAAGGGTATTTCGATTTCATTGCTTCCTCCACTTCCCATGTAATCTCTTCCCTTTGTTGATTTCTCCAAAGTACTTTCACCGATGCTACTTATTTATTTCTCATCTTGTTAACTTGACGATCTAATATAGCAATAGGCATCTCCTCATAGGTAAGATTTTCTGTTACTTGCACATCTTCAGTGGAAGTAATAAGGGACGGATCTCCGATGCACTTTCGAAGCATCGATACATGAAATACTGGATGCACTGATGAGAGTTCCTGGGGTAGCTCTAATTCATAAGAAACTTGCCCACATCTTCGAATAATCTTATATGGGCCTATATAACGTGGACTCAACTTTTCTTTCTTGCCAAATCTCATCACCCCTTTCATTGGCGATACCTTCAAAAATACCCAATCGCTTAATGAAAATTCTAGCCCTCTTCTTCTACTAGCCGCATATGACTTGTATCGACTTTGGGCTGTTTTCAACCGTTGCTGAATCACCTTGACTTTTTCTATGGCTTGATACACAAGATCCGGTCCGAACATAAGAGTTTCACCCGCTTCAAACCATCCTATTGGTGATCTACACTTCCTCCCATATAAAGCTTCATATGGTGCCATTTTGATACTTGAATGATAGCTATTATTGTAGGCAAACTCAATAAGAGGTAAATGATCATCCCAGTTGCCTTTAAAATCTATAACACATGCTCGTATCATATCTTCAAGTGTTTGTATGGTGCGCTCTGCTTGTCCATCCGTCTGAGGGTGAAAAGCTGTACTCAGATTCACTTGTGTTCCCAAACTCCGTTGGAAAGACTTCCAAAAGTTTGCGGTAAATTGAGTTCCCCGATCCGATATAATAGAAGTTGGCACCCCATGTAATCGGACTATTTCTTTAACATACAGCTTCGAATATTCTTCAACTGTGTAAGTGGTCTTAACGAGTATGAAATGTCCGAATTTAGTAAGCCTATCCACAATCACCCATATAGAATCAAATTTCCTAGCTGTACGAGGCAAACCTGTAACAAAATCCATGTTGATCATGTCCCACTTCCAAATTGGAAGATCTATGCATTGCATATAGCCTCCGGGCTTTTGATGTTCCACTTTAACTCGTTGGCAATTTGGACATTCAGCTACAAATTCTGCGATGTTCCTTTTCATGTCATTCCACCAATACATATCTTTCAAATCTTGATACATTTTGGTTGATCCTGGATGAATGGAATACCTTAAAAAATGTGCCTCTGTCATAATCTTCTTTCTTAGCCCGTCTCCATCTGGCACACACAATCGGTTTTGGCACTGAAGTACTCCTTCTCGCGTATGCTCAAATGCCTTGGTCGCACCACTCCGAACGTTCTCCTTAAGCTGTAATAAAATAGGATCTGCATCTTGCTTCTCTTTCACCTCAGCTACTAATGAGGATTCCGCGGCATTATGCACAATAAGCTTCTCGTTCGGAGTTTCGAGAAGACGAACTCCTAGACTAGCTAATTGATGAAGATCTTTAATCATCCCTTGCCTTTCTATAGGTGCCATCATAGCCTTACGACTCAACGCATCAGCTACTATATTCGCTTTCCCTGGGTGATACAAAATATCAACATCATAATCTTTTAATAGTTCCATCCACCTTCGCTGCCTCAGATTTAGATCCTTCTGACTGAAAATATATTGTAAGCTCTTGTGATCAGTATATATATCAACATGAACCCCATATAAATAGTGGCGCCATATTTTTAAAGAAAAGATAACCGCTGCCAGCTCAAGATCATGTGTGGGGTAATTTTTCTCATGTGGCCTCAATTGCCTTGAGGCATATGCTATCACCTTACCATTCTGCATTAATACACATCCTAAACCAATTCTCGAAGCATCACAATACACTGTATACCCTTCTGTACCTTCTGGAAGTACCAACACAGGTGTAGAAGTCAACTTATTCTTCAATTCTTGGAAACTCTCCTCACACGCATCATTCCATTGGAACTTGGATGCTTTATGCGTTATCTTGGTTAAGGGTGCTGAAATGGAAGAAAAGTCTTTAACAAACCTTCTATAATAACCGGCCAACCCGAGAAAACTACGAATCTTCGTAGGCGTTGTGGGCCTTGGCCAGTTCTTCACAACTTCTATCTTTTGAGCATCAACCTTTATCCCTTCACTAGATACAATATGACCCAAAAATGCCACCGACTTTAACCAAAACTCACATTTAGAGAACTTTGCATAAAACTTACAATCACGAAGAGTCTGCAATGCCTGTCGTAAGTGATCTTCATGGTCCTCTTCTGATCTAGAATAAACTAGAATATCATCTATAAAAACTATCACAAATACATCCAGGAATGGCTTAAACACCCTATTCATCAAATCCATAAAAGCTGCAGGTGCATTTGTTAGCCCAAATGACATAACTAGAAACTCATAATGACCATACCGTGTTCGGAAAGCTGTCTTGGGTATATCCTTCTCTTTGACCCTCACTTGGTGGTAACCTGACCTCAAATCAATCTTAGAAAAGCACTTGGCGCCCTATAACTGATCAAATAAATCATCAATTCTTGGAAGAGGATATTTATTCTTAATAGTCACCTTATTCAATTGTCGATAATCAATACACATCCTCAGCGAGCCATCCTTTTTGCGTACAAATAACACTGGTGCTCCCCAAGGGGAAATACTAGGCCTAATGAACCCCTTTTCTAGCAAATCTTTCAATTGCTCTTTCAATTCTCGTAATTCTACTGGGGCCATTCTATACGGAGGAATGGAGATTGGTTGGGTGCCTGGTATTACATCAATACCAAACTCTACTTCTCGTTCAGGAGGCAAACCTGGAAGATCTTCAGGAAATACATCAGAAAATTCATTTACCACCGGAACAACGTGAAGAGTTGGTGGCTCCTCTTCTGTATCCCTTACTCTAACTAAATGATATATATATCCCTTGGAAATCATTATTCTCGCCTTAAAATAAGAAATAAATCTACCTCTTGGCGCGCTAATTTCACCTTTCCATTCAAGGACTGATTCATTTGGAAAATAGAAATATACTTTTTTCGTGCAGCAATCAATTGTGGCATAACAAGACGCCAACCAGTCCATACCCATTATAACATCAAAATCTACCATTTCTAACTCCACAAGATCAGCCATCGTATCACGACCACAAACAGTTACTATGCAGTTTCGATAAACCCTTCTAGCTATAATAGATTCCCCGACCGGTGTGGACACTTCAAATGGATTAACTAACAGTTTGGGTATTCTTTCGAACTTTCCAGCAACCAATGGAGTAACATAAGATAATGTAGAACCGGGATCAATTAAGGCATATAAATCGAATGAAAATATAGACAGCGTACCCGTAACCACATCTGGGGAAGCCTCTAAATTCTGTTGATCCGCTAGAGCATACGTACGATTTTGAGCCCCGCTAGAACTCGTGGCTCCTCTATCACCTCTAACACGACCCATTGGCTGTGCACCCCTTCCTGAATAAGGCATCGATGATGATGATGCAACAAATGACCTCGTAGGTTGTGCCATACCCCCTATGTTCCTTCGTGGGCATTCCCTCATCATATGCCCCGACATACCGCACCAAAAGCAAACATTGGTCCCCAGCCGACATGCGCCCAAATGATACCTTCCACATTTATTGCATGGCTCTCGAGGAGGTCTCGATTGGCTCATATTCCCTTGCCCTTGGTAACCCACTGATCGCGAACTATGACCCTCACTTCTTTCCCCAAATTGACTGCCTCTGAACCCCTGATGCTGTGGTGGAGCACTAGCTACAGAATAAGAAAATAATGGCCTAGGTGGTCTAGCAGAAAATTGAGGTCTAAAACCTCCCTGTGGCGCCATAAACTGCCCTGTAGATCTGGCCCTCTTAGAAGATCCGCTTTCAAATTCCTGTGTTCTTCTTCTTTGCCTCTAATCTTCCATTTTCTGTGCAAATGCTTGGATCCTAGATATATCCATGTCTTTATTCAGTGCAACAATAGTACAATCCCTAACTAAATACGAATCCAATCCAACCACATACCGATGAACTCTGTCATCCATAGTAGCTATAATAATAGGAGCATATCTGGACAAAGAATTAAATCGAAGACTATACTCCCTCACACTTGTATTACCCTGCCGAAGATTTAAGAACTGATCCACACGGGCCTGACGAGTCTCATATGGAAGGTAATGATCAATAAATGCCTCTTTGAACTCTTTCCATGTAGCTGGGGGTGCATCAATGCCCCTTGACCGTTTCCAGTCTTCATTCCAATATATAGCCTCACCTTTGAATCTATACGCGGCTAACTCCACTGTCTCTCTGCCCGATACATGCATCACCTCTAGGGCCCTTTGGATCTGATCAATAAAATCCTGCGGATCTTCATTAAGATCGGATCCGGTAAAAGTAGGCGGATCTATCTTAAGAAAATCTTGCGTCCGAAGACTAGCCGCCCTATCAGTACCGCTAGAACCCGTGGCAGGAATAGCTTGCCCTTGGACTTGCCCAGCAACTATACGAGTCAAAAGTTGCACTGCATTTCTAAGATCCTGATCAACAACATTAATAGGTGGGTATGGGGATATAGTTCTCCTCCCCCTTATTTCTTCTGGACTGGGGGAAGTTTCTGATGCATGCTCAGCTGGAGCCTCACTTTGATTAGCTGGTATAATGGGTGACTTACTAGTCCCCTCTCTGGCAACCACATCTACTTTCTTACCGATATTCTTGCTTCTGGTAACCGGCATCATTACTATAATAAGAGAAACAAATGGATTCAATGGTCAACTATGACTTCATATACAATATAAGCTCTATCGCACGATCTAAGACATGAAGAAAAGAAACAATTCCTAAATGTCCATAGCCTCCTGTTTATAGATGTGGTGCACAACACACCGATAAACAAGACTCTACGTAGACACGGCTTTGTAGACTCACTAGGACGAACCGCTCTGATACCACTTTTGTCACGCCCCAAAATCCCATCGGGCCGGACTGGCACCCGAAGCCGAGAAGGCCCGGGAGAACCCGTTCAAATACCGTACTTTCACTTACATGTCACAAAAAAAATTTGGACAGCACTTCGTTGCATATAGAAGGATCTAATTACCTGTATCAGCACAACACGCATAAATATATATATATATATAATACTTGGCCGTCGGGGCCACCACATATACGGATATAACATCACTATATAAACTTCCATGACTTTACCCTTCCTTATGTCTACAAAGCCTCTAGGATATACATGACATAACTAGGGTCGGGACAAACCCCCACCCACACATGACTCCTGTACAATAACAAAACATAAGGAACCAACTCGGAAAGCTCCGAAGCAAACTGGAGCTCACCAACAATAGCTGTATGGACTGGCTCCTACTTGTGCGGTGTATCAGCTGAGGTACCTGTGCCTGCAGCATGAAATGCAGGTCCCCGTGGGGGACGTCAGTACGAAATATGTACTGAGTATGTAAAGCTGTAGATAATCACATATGATATAGGAGCTCAATAGAAATCAGAAACAAGTGAATAAATCGTAATAGGAGTGGACCACACTTACTAGAACTTGTGACAACCTGTACATTGAATTTATTCAATTACTTTACCTTCGTTCTTAACATCTTTGTAATCATTACTGTACTGTACTGTGACCATTAGGCTGCCTCCAGTACATATCAACTGGGATCGATCTATGCTAGGCTTATGCCCCTGGGATACCACCCATAAACACGTAAATAGGGATCGACCCATGCTAGGCTTATGCCCCTGGGATACCACCCGATAAGAGAGAACTTCCATCACTTAGTTCAATTAATCTTTGAGATTGTTATTTCGGTCGCCACCACATTTTTGATACTTTGAAACAACGATACATCAATAAGAACCAAGTAATAGACCTCCTATACAATAACGATGTAATAAAGACTCATTGGTACATCAATAATGTGTTTCAGAATCATCAATATCACAACAATGAAATAGGAGCCTTTTGGTATATCAATGAAACATTTTGACACTTTATAGAATGGAAACAACTTCGTTGGTAATGTAGAACAATACATGTTTTTGGACAACCTCGGAATCTTACTTGATGGAACATTGGTGTTTTCATGCCAAAGAACATAGTTAGAGTATGCTTTACATACCTCGTCGTAGATTCGGATACCAATTCAACACAACCTCCCGCCTTTACAAATCACTTATCTACAATGAAATGTTTGACATCTAGTATTAGCAACCCAACACCACAATTCTCTTCCATAATTCCATACAACCAATATTTGCATAGCATTCCAAAAACCAACTTGAACAATAGGTTTATGTGTATATATATATATAATCATCATATCAATACCACATCATCACACCAAATTCCTTCACAATTCAACATAATCCAACATCATTTCCCAATTATCTTTCAACAACAATCAAATAACATACTTCTTATGCTCACATGCATATATATATATACATATCCATATAAATAACACCAACATAATTTACATCCTTACCATAAAATGGTCCTTTTGATTTCGAAGTCCTGTTGGCACTAATAAGGGGTGCTTCTCGAAGCCCTCGAGACGGTGAACACAACTATGGAATCAATTTGGATTTTCTACGGTTGAATCACAAGATAATTGGAGTTGAAATTAGGCTAGGGTTTCTTATTTTCAATAATTTGATGATAATTGATGGATATGAGACTAATTATATGTATATAATGACCAATTTTCGTCCATGAGGTGATGGAAAATGACCATATTGCCCTTAAAAATTTAAGTAAATCCGAATCTGTCCATGGTGGACTGTTTTGACAGGCTAAAGTAAATCGGCCATAACTCTTTGCTCCGATATCGTATTTGGGTGAAATTGATATCGTTGGAAAGATAATTCAAAGGGATTTCATTTCATATAAAGTAGGCCACCCAGTTCATCCTGTACAAGGAGTTATGATCGTTTGAAGTTGACCCTAAAAAGCTGTTTTGAGAGGCTGAAGTGAAACGAGTATAACTCCTTACTCAGATGTTGGATTTGGATGAAACTAATTGCATTGGAAAGAAGACTCAAAGATATTTCTTTTGATATGTTGTAGGTATCCCAGTTCATTATATTAAGGGAGTTATGATCGTTCAAAGTCTACCCAAAAAACTGGCAGGCCTCAGTAGTTTGTGTGCAGGAAATTTTCTTGCACATTTACTGTTCACAACATCCCGGCCACCATTTTATAGTTTCGAACGTGCTCGATTATATCCGAAACTTATCCATTTTTGGAAATATTTATATCGTTGGAAAGCTTATTCAATAACCTTCGTATGGAACCATCGACGGGCAAATTCCGGTATAAATAATGTCGATTCCTATACACATATAATCAAACTATACACTTGAAACCATCTCAAAATAATCAATACTCATACTTAAACTCATATATACCTAACTTAGGATCAATACATATACTCCAACACATATAACAATGGCTAATGCACGTAATTAAGTACGGGGTGTTACATGTACTAGCTACTATGGATGATAGAGTTTATCGATATTTGGATAAGTTGGTTCCATATCTAGTTATAGATTGTACTATTGTTGCTTTGAACAAAAACATTGACATAGTAAGCATACAAGCTTTTGCCTAAGAAATGGAGGATCAGAGGCAAAAAAGAAGAATACAAGAATTAGAAAGAGAGTATTCCAAGAGGGCCAGATCTATGGGGTAGTTTATGGCATCTCAAGGGGATTTTAGGCCTCGACTTTCTAATAGACCGCCTAGGACATTATCTTCTTATTCTGTAGCTAGTGCTCCACCACAGTTTCAAGGGTCCAAAGATAATCAGTTTGGGCAATAAAGTGGAAGTCAGAGTTCACGAACAATGGGGTATCAGGAGCAAGGGTGTATTAGCTAATTAAGACCTACTCGGCATCCATGTAAATAATGTGGAAAGCTTTATTTAGGTGCATGTCGGTTTGGGACAAATGCTTGATTTTGGTGTTGTACGTAGGGGCATATGATGAGAGAATACCCACAAAGAGCTTAGGTGGCATGGCATGACCTACTGGATCAGCTGTTGTATCATCATCATTGGTGCCTTATTTAGGTAGGGGTGTATAGCTTCTAGGTCGTGGTAGAGGTACTAAAGAAGCAGCTAGCTCTAGTGGAGTTCAGAATCGTACACATGCTTTAGCGGATCGATAAAATTTAGAGACTTCTCCGGATGTGGTTACAGGAACATTGTCTATATTTTCACATGATGTATATGCATTAATTGATCCGAGTTCTACATTATCATATGTCACTACATGGGTTGCTGGAAAGTTTAAAAGAACACCAGAATTACTAGTTAAGCTAGGCCGGTTGGTGAATCTATTATAGCTAGGAGAGTGTATCAAAATTATGTAATAACTATTTGTGGTCATGGTATAATGGCTGACCTTGTTGAGTTAGAAATGGTAGATTTTGAGGTTATAATGGGTATGGATTGGTTGGCTTTTTGTTATGCCATAATAAATTGCCGAACTAAGAGGGTGTATTTTCATTTTCCAAGGGAGGTAGTCCTTAAATGGAGGGATAATATTGGTGCGCCAAGAGGTGAATTTATTTTTTATTTTAAGGAAAAAAGGTGATTTCCAAAGGTTACATATATCATCTAGTTAGAGTGAAGGATACAAATGCGGAGCCACCAGTTCTTCAAACTATTCCAATGGTAAATAAATTTCTTGATGTATTTCTTGATGATCTTCCAGGTTTGCTTCCAGAACAAGAAGTAGAGTTTGGTATTGATGTAATTCCAGGTACACAACCAATCTCAATTCCTCCGTATAAAATGGCCCCGACAAAATTATGCGAGTTGAAAGAACAATTAAAGGACTAGCTAGAAAAAGGATTTATAAGGCCTAGTATGTCCCTGTAATACCCCAAACTTTTTCCTGCTTAATTTCATTCCTAAAATGTTAAGGGATGGCTTCTAAAATGAATTCTATTTAATTCATATAGAATTTTCTTGATTTCGACCTTCCATTGTGTGGGAAATTGAATAAGCTTTCCATCGATACCAAATTCACCTAAAATCGATACTCGTTATTAGTAAGTAGTGTGCCAACTGGGCAGTCACCGCATCGCGATGAAGGCCAAATCTATATTCATCGATTTCCAGTAGCTCATCACGATTCCACCGTATCACGATGAGAATAGAAATGAGAAGGCCACCGCATTGCGGTAGAGGCCAAATCGACGTTTATCAAATTCTAGTGGGTCAACACGACTGCACTACATCACAGTGAACCTCAAAACAACAACTGGTAATATCAAGTAAGTTCCTGCTATTCCACCGCATCGCAGTGGTCATCACGATGACACACTCACTACATTGTGGTGAAGCATTCAAAGGCGTGCCAGTTACGAATTTTAAATGCCAAGGGCAGTTTGGTCTTTTGCCTGCACTCCCAAATCGTGAAAACAGTCGATTAAAGGCATTATTGATCAAAATATGCTCATTCTTAATCAATTTCTCTCAAGTGAAAACCTTAAGCTTCAATATCCAACTTCAAGAATCCCCCCAAAAGTTCACCATTCTTCTTCCAAACTAGTTCAAATTTCAAGATTTCCAAGTCAAAAGCTTCAAGAATCATCCTTCAAGGGCACAAATAGGACCTCAAAACCAAGCTTCTTCATCTAGTTCATCATCTAAGGTATATGGGGTTTGAGCAGGGATAAATCTTTCATCCTTGTAACCAAAAACTTGATTTTTATTAAAGATTACATGATTTGCAAGTTAGGGTTTACACACAAACCATCTCGTTTTGAGTTTACGAATTTACAAGTGATTTGAATATTGAAATGCATGTTATCTCATTTAATTATGCTTTGACTTGAAGATTTCTATTATGAATTGCACTTTCCTATTGTAAATTGATATTGTTGAATGAATTTCAAGATTATTAGTGGGAATGAATCTTTATTATAAAATTCTAAACATTTAAGTACATATGCTTTAAAACCCAAGTATGAGTTTTGATATTTCAAGAAGAGTATATTATTAGCATGCTTTGACAAATAAGTATTTACATTTTTAAAGAAAGACTGATCTTTTGATCCTAAGCTAAGATAGAAATCCATATTATGCATATAGTTTCAAATTTAAACAGAGAATCATAATTTGTTTTTAATTATAAACCCCTGTTCTATTCTAAATTGGATTTTCTAAAAGTTCTGAGCAATAAGCATGGGAGTAGTATTTAGCACCGAGTTGGGTATGATTCCAAGGTCTCATGACCCAGAACTAGGTACCACAGTAGGTTTCTGATTTACCATAGTGGTCTAAGATAGTAATCACTTAAGTTAAGGTTCTATTCCGATGGCAAGGGTAGGACAACTCTCTCCAACGTGGGCAAGATGTTGGACTCCATGCCAGCTCACATGGTTTATGTCGGTTAGAAGAAACTTTCTAAGTCCCAAAGTTCCAAGTTTTCAAAGCTCCCAAAGTCTCTAAGTATCAAAGGTAAAGAATAATAAAAATGCTTTTATAAGACTAAGTGTAAAGGCTCACATATTTTACTCAGATTATGTTTTACGAAAATATATTAGTTATAGTTTTAAGTTTCCCGATTTCAGATTCAAACGTAAGTTCTTTCTACATTTAGCCAACATGATTTAAAAGAAAGTATAAGTACAACCTTTAGAGCTAAATGTTATGACTCTCTAGATTTATAAAGCTTGATTTGCTATGGATGATTTCTGATCTTTGTATTTTGGACATTCCATCTTATGTGGTTCATTTGCATTTAGCATGCATTGTCTTTATAAATTATGATGATGTATTCTTATGCATTACACCCTCATATACTCAGTACATCCTCAAAGTACTGATCCACATATATGTCTATATGCTACAATGTCTTATAATGTAGGTTCAGGTGCTCAGTATTAGCAACGTGAGTAATTCGAGCATCTCTATCTACACTCCCACAGTTGGTGGGTTCTCATGATTTGAGGGCCTACTTCTTTGTATTTCCAGCTTTCATAGTACTTGATTTATTATTTTTTGTTTAGTTCGAGTCAGTTGGGGGTCTGTCCCAACGACTTTCTAGTTCTTTTGTAGTAGAGGCTTGTTGGACTACTAGTTGGTATCCATACTTTCAGTATTTGTTATTCAAGCAGTGTTTTCAATTTATTCCAGCTCAGTTTTTATAAAATACAGTATTATTAAATGACTGGTTTATCTTGAAGTAAGATCCAAACCTAGTAGCAGGCTTAAAGGGTTTTCTTAGGGCTACTCATAGCCTTGAGCACCGTATGACGTCTCGAGATCAGATTTTGGAGCGTTACAAACTTGGTATCAGAGCCTAAGGTTTAAAAAGTCCTAGGGAGTCAGACAAGCCATGTTACCTAGAGTCTTGATCATGGATGTGAAGCATGCCATATTTATGAGCAAGAGGCTATGGGACGTTTTAGGAAAATTATCCCCTTCTTTCATAATCCTTCGTGCTTATAACTATCTCTATCTGCTATTAACTCACACTCTTTTATGACAGAATATGCCTTCTTGCAGAGCTAATGCCCGTAGAAATGATAGTCTGGCACCCAACCTGTTGATCCCCTGAATGAGAATGTGTTTCATGCCGAATTTCGGGCTGCCTTTGAGGTGTTAGCCCAGGCTGTGACCGCTAATGTTCAAGCCAATAATCAGGCTGCAGTTCTGCGTCAACAAAAAGGTAATTTAGCTGCATCCAGACTTCGTGATTTTATGAGGATGAATTCGCCTGAATTCTTTGGTTCAAAGATAGGTGAGGACCCACAGTTGTATCTTGATAAGGTGAAAAAGGTCACCCAAGTTATGCATATTACTGAGGAGAAGAGTGTGGAACTACCTTCTTATAGGTTGAAAGATATTGCTTATGATTAGGTTGTCATATGGAAGAAAGGTAGGGGTGAGGATGCAGCTCCCATGAGTTGGTAGATGTTTCAGGATGCTTTTCTAGACAGGTTCTCTCTGCGTGAGTTGCGGGAAGCCAAGGTTGAGGAGTTCATGAACCTGAGCCAGGGCTCAATGACAGTGAATGAGTACTGCCTTAAGTTCAACCAGTTATCCAAGTATGCTCCTGAATTGATAGCTGACACTAGATCTAGTATGAGTAAGTTTGTTACTAGAGTGCCAGGATTGGTCGTCAAAGAGTGTAGGACTGCCATGCTTATTAGATATATGGATTTTTCTAGATTGATGACCCATGCCCAACTGATTGAGGAAAAAAATTTGAAAGAGAGGGATAAAAGTAATAAGAAGGCTAGAATTGGACAGTTTGAGTATGGTCAAACTAGATCACATAGAGGGAATCGTTCGCAGTTTCAGAATCGTTCCCCTTTTCCAGCACCATCTTTAGCTAGTACCCCCGCACCTAGAACCAAGCAGGAATAGTGGGGTAAGTCTTCTATGTCCAGGTCCCAGAATAGTATGAGTGGTAAGCCCAATTATCCTCCATGTACTAAGTGTGGTAAAACTCATCCCGGTGAGTGCTTGGCCGGCAGAATGGTTGTTTAGTTGTGGCAAGTTGGGTCATGGAATTAGAGAGTTCCGTATGCTAAGCAGGGAAATAGAGATATTCGTCTCCAGACTCAGGCTACCAGTGTACCAACTTCTGTAGATCGCTCGAACCCTCCTCAGGGTGCATCATCCAGTACCGGTGGCGGACAACACCAGAATTGGTTCTATGCGTTACCCTCTCGCTAGGAGCAGGAGAGCTCCCCATATGTCGTTACTAGTATGCTTTGTGCCTTTCATTTTGATGTTTACATACTGTTAGACCCTGGGTTGAGTTTTTCTTATGTGACCCCTCTAGTTGCAGTTAATTTTGAGATAAGTTCTGAAAAGGTCCTTAAGCCTTTCTTGGTTTCTACCCTAGTAAGTGAGTCAGTTGTTGCCAAACAGATCTATAGAAAGTGTCCCATTATAGTCCTTTATAAGATTATGTTAGCAGACATAATAGAGTTAGATATAGTTGTTTGTTATGCATCTATAGATTGTCGTACCCGAGTGGTGAAGTTTCAATTTCCAGATGAGCCATCCTTTGAGTGGAGAGGTAATTCAGTGTCTCCAAAGAGTAATTTCATATCTTATCTTAAAGCGAGAAAGTTAATCTCCAAAGGGAGCATCTATCATCTAGTTTGAGTTAAAGACATTAAGTCTGAGACTCCAACAGTTCGGTCAGTCAGTATAGTTAGTGAGTTTTTGGATATTTTTCCTGAAGATCTGCCAGGAGTACCTCCTGATAGGGAAATAGAATTCGAAATTGATCTTCTTCCTGATACTCAGCCTATTTACATTCCTCTATATCGTACCGCTCCTGCTATGCTTAAGATATTGAAAGATCAACTCAAAGATCTATTAGATAAAGGTTTCATAAGACCTAGTGTTTCTTCATGGGGCACTACCGTCCTATTCGCGCGAAAGAAAGATGATTCTTTATGTATGTGCATTGACAATCGTCAACTGAATAATGTCACAGTCAAGAACAAATATCCTCTTCCTAGAATTGATGACTTATTTGACAAACTCCAATGTGTAAGTTATTTCTCAAAGATAGACCTTAGATCCGGCTATCACCAGCTTAAAGTTAGGGAATGTGATATTTCGAAGACTGCCTTCAGAACCCGCTATGGTAATTTTGAGTTTCTAGTCATGTCCTTCAGACTAACCAATGCCCAGCAGCCTTCATTGATTTGATGAACAGAGTGTTCAAACAATATTTGGACATGTTTGTTATAATCTTTATAAATGATATTCTTGTCTACTCTCGTAGTGAGGATGATCATGCAAACCACTTTAGAATTCTATTATAGACTCTTAGAGATCATCAATTGTTCACCAAATTCAGCAAATGTGAATTTTGGTTAAGGTCAGCCGCTTTTCTTAGTCATATTATTTCTAGTGTGGGTATTAGAGTTGATCCCCAAAAGATAGAAGCCGTAAGGAATAGGCCTAGACCTATCTCTCCATCAGACATTAGGAGTTTTTTGGGTTTAGCTGGATATTACAAACGTTTTGTTGAGGGATTTTCATCCATTGCGTCTCCTATGACCCGATTAACTTTGAAGAAGGTTAAGTTTTAGTGGTCAAATTCTGCGAGAATAGTTTTCAGGTGTTGAAGACTTGACTCACTTCAACCCCAGTTTTAGAATTACCTGATGGTATAGATGGTTTTATTGTGTATTGTGATGCCTCAAGAGTTGGTTTGGGTTGTGTTTTGATGCAGCAAGGTAAGGTCATAGCTTATTCCTCTAGACAGCTTAAGCCTCATGAAAAAAATTACCCAACCTACGATCTTGAGTTAGCTGCTGTTGTATTTGCTTTGAAAATCTGGAGACATTACCTCTATGGGGTGCATGTTGACGTGTTTACGGATCACAAAAGTCTACAGTATGTGTTTACACAGAGAGAGTTAAATCTTCGTTAGTGAAGGTGGCTAAAATTGTTAAAAGATTTTGACATGAGCGTTTTGTATCATCCGGGAAAGGCCAATGTAGTGGCAGACGCCCTTATTAGATTGTCTATGGGTAGTGTTACTTATGTGGAGGACAATAAGAAAGAGTTAGCTCGGAAAGTGCACCGTTTGGCTAGGTTGGGTGTTAGATTAGCTAATTCAACTGAAGGAAATGTTTGGGTTTAGAGTAGTTCTGAATCTTCCCTAGTTTTGGAAGTGAAGGAGAAGCAAGATCAGGACCCCGTCCTAGTTAAGTTAAAGGAGTTAGTTAAAGATCGGCAGATAGAGGTTTTCTCCCAAGGGGAAGATGGTATGCTGAGATACCAAAGTAGACTGTGTATACCATGTATAGATGATTTGAGACAGCGGATTATGGTTGAAGCGCATGGTGCGCGTTAATCAATTCACCTTGGTGCTACTAAGTTCATGAACAACGGGGTATTAGGAGCAAGGGAGTATGAGCCAATTAAGATCTTCTCGGCAACCATGTAAATAATGTGGACAAATACTTATTTTTAGTGTTGTACGTTAGGGCATATGATGAGAGAATGCCCATAAAGAGCTTAGGTGGTATGGCATGACCTACTGGATCAGCCATTGTATTATCATCATCGGTGCCTTATTTAGGTAGGGGTGTATAGCTTATTGGTCACGGTAGAGGTGCTAAAGGAGCAGTTAGCTCTAGTGGAGTTCAGAATCGTACACATGCTTTAGCGGATCGACAAAATTTAGAGGCTTCTTTGGATGTAGTTACAGGCATATTGTCTATCTTTTCACATGATGTATATTCATTAATTGATCCGGGTTCTACATTATCATATGTCACTGTATGGGTTGCTGGAAAATTCAAAAGAATACTAGAATTACTAGTTAAGCCAGGCTGGTTGGTGAATCTATTATAGCTAGGAGAGTGTATCGAAATTGTGTAATAACTATTTGTGATCGTGGTACAATGGCTAACCTTGTTGAGTTAGAAATGGTAGATTTTGATGTTATAATGGGTATGAATTAGTTGGCTTCTTGTTATACCCCAATAGATTGCCGAACTAAAATGGTGTATTTCCATTTTCCAAGGGAGGTAGTCCTTAAATGAAGGGGTAATATTAGTGCGCTAAGAGGTAAATTTATTTCTTATTTTAAGGCAAAAAGGATGATTTCCAAAGGTTACATATATCATCTAGTTAGAGTGAAGGATACAAATGCGGAGCCACCAGCTTTTCAAACTATTCTAGTGGTAAATAAATTTCCTGATGTATTTCTTGAAGATCTTCCAGGTTTGCCTCCAGAACAAGAAGTAGAGTTTGGTATTGATGTTATTCTAGGTACACAACCAATCTCAATTCCTCCGTATAGAATGGCCCCAACAGAATTACGCGAGTTGAAAGAACAGTAAAAGGACTTGCTAGAAAAAGGATTTATAAGGCCTAGTATGTCCCTGTAATACCCTAAACTTTTTCTAGCTTAATTTTATTCCTAGAATGTTAAGGGATGGCTTCCAAAATGAATACTATTTAATTCAAATAGAATTTTCTTGATTTTGACTTTCCATTGTGTGAGAAATTGAATAAGCTTTCTATCGATACTAAATTCATCTAAAATCGACGCTCGTTTTTAGTAAGCAGTGTGCCAACTGGGCAGTCGCCACTTCGCGATGGAGGCTGAATCTACATTCATCGATTTCCAGTAGCTCATCGCGATTCCACTGTGTTGCGGTGAGAATAGCGATGAGAAGGTCACCGCATCGCGGTAGAGGCCAAATCAACGTTTATCAAATTCCAGTGGGTTACCATGACTGCACCGCATCACGGTGAACCTCAAAATAGCAACTGGCAATATCCAGTAAGTCACCGCGATTCCACCACATTGCAGTGGGCATCACGATGACACATTCACCGTATCACAGTGAAGCATTTAAAGGAGTTCCAGTTACGGATTTTAAATCCCAAGGGCAGTTTGGTCTTTTGCCTACTCCCCCAAATCGTGAAAACAGATGATTACAGGCATTATTGAGCAAAATATGCTCATTTTCTTAAATTTCTCTCAAGTAAAAACCCTAAGCATCAATATCTAACTTCAAGAATCCCCCCCAAAAGTTCACCATTCTTCTTCTAGACTAGTTCCAATTTCAAGATTTCCAAGTCAAAAGTTCTAAGAATCAACCTTCAAGGGCCAAAATAGGACCTCAAAACCAAGCTACTTCATCTAGTTCATCATCTAAGGTATGTGGGGTTTGAACAAGGATAAATCTTTCGTCCTTGTGACCAAAAACTTGATTTTTATTAAAGATTACATAATTTGCAAGTTAGGGTTTACACACAAACCATCTTGTTTTGAGTTTATGAATTTACAAGTGATTTAAATATTGAAGTGCATGTTATCTCATTTAATTATTGTTTGACTTGAATATTTCTATTATGAATTGCACTTCTTTATTGTGAATTTATATTGTTGAATGAATTTCAAGATGATTCTTGGGAATAAATCTTTATTATGAAATTCTGAACATTTAAGTACATATGCTTTAAAGCCCAAGTATGAGTTTTGACATTTCAAGAATAGTATATTATTAGCATGCTTTGACAAGTAAATATTCACATTTTTAAAGAAAGACTGATCTTTTGATCCTATGCTAAGATAGGAATCTACATTATGCATACAATTTGAAATTTAAACAAAGAGAGGCATGATTGGTTTTTAATTATAAACCCCTATGCTATTTTAAAGTGGATTTCCTAAAAGTTCTGAGCAATAAGTATAGGAGTAGTATTTAGCACTGAGTTTGGTATGGTTCAAGGTCTCATGCCCCAGAACTACGTGCCACAATAGGTTTCTAATTTGATCATAGTGGGCTAAGATAGTGATCACTTAAATTGAGGTTCTATTCTGATGGCAAGGGTAGAACAACTCTCCCCAATGTGGGAAAGACGTTGGACTCCATGTCAGCTCACATGGTTTATGTCGGTTAGAAGAAACTCTCTAAGTCCCAAAGTTCCAAGTTTCCAAAGCTCGCAAAGTCTCTAAGTATCAAAGGTAAAGAATGAAAGAAATTCTTTTATAAGACTAAGTGTAAAGGCTCACATATTTTACTCAGATTATGTTTTACATAAATATATTAGTTATAGTTTTTAGTTTCCCAATTTCAGATTCAAACGTGAGTTCTTTCTACACTTAGCCAACATGATTTAAAAGAAAGTATAAGTATAGCCTTTAGAACTAAATGTTATGGCTCACTAGATTTACAAAGCTTGATTTGTCACACATGATTTTGGATCTCAGTATTTTGGATATTCCAGCTTATGTGGGTTATTTACATTTAGCAAGCATTGTCTTTATAAATTATGATGATGTTTTCTTGTGCATTACACCCTCATATACTCAGTACATCCCTAAAATACTGATCCACATATATGTCTATATGCTACATTGTCTTATAGTGTAGGTTCAGGTGCTCAGTATCAACAACGTGAGTAGTTCGAGCATCTCTATATACACTCCCACAGTTGGTGAGTCCTCATGATTCGAGGGCCTACTTCTTCGTATTTCCAACTTTTATAATACTTGATTTACTATTTTCAGTTTAGTTCTAGTTAGTTGGGGTTCTGTCCTAACGACTCTCTAGTTCTTTTGTAGTAGAGGCTTGTCAGACTACTACTTGGTTTCCAAACTTTCAGTATTTGTTATTCAAACAGTGTTTTCAATTTATTCCAGCTCAGTTTTTGTATAATACAGTATTATTGAATGACTAGTTTATCTTGAAGTAAGATACAGACCTAGTAGCAGGCTTAAAAGGTTAGCTTGGGGCTACTCGTAGGCTTGAGCACCGTGTGCTATCTTGGGATCAGATTTTTGGGCATTACAAAGTTGGTATCAGAGCCTAAGGTTTAAAGAGTCCTAGGGAGTCAGACAAGCCGCATTATGTAGAGTCTTGATCATGGATATGGAACGCGCCATATTTACGAGCAAGAGGCTACAAGACATTTTAGGAAAATCATCCCCTTCTTTCATAATCCTTCGTGCATATAGCTATCTCTATCTTCTATTAACTCATGCTCTTTTATGAAAGAATATGCCTCCTTGTAGAGCTAATTCCCGTAAGAATAATAATCAGGCACCCTAGCCTATTGATCCCCTAAATGAGAATGTGTCTCATACCAAATTTTGGGCTGCCTTTCAGGCATTTGCCCAAGATGTGACCGCTAATGTTCAAGCCAATAATCAGGCTGTAGTTCTGCGTCAATAAGAAAGTGATTTTGCTGTATCCAGACTTCTTGACTTTATGAGAATGAATCTGCTCGAATTCTTTGGGTTAAAGGTAGGTGAGGACCCGCAGTTGTATCTTGATGAGGTGAAAAAGATCATCTAAGTTATGTATATTACTGAGGAGGAGAGTCTGGACTTGGCTTCTTATAGGTTGAAAGATGCTGCTTATTATTGGGTTGTCATGTGCAATAAAGGTAGGGGTGAGGATGCAACTCCCATGAGTTGGTAGATATTTTAGGATGCTTTTCTAGACAGGTTCTTTCCTTATGAGTTGCGGGAAGCCAAGTTTGAGGAGTTCATGAACCTGAGGCAGGGCTCAATGACAGTGAAAGAGTACTGCCTTAAGTTCAACCAGTTATCTAAGTATGCTCTTAAATTGATAGCTGACACTAGATCTAGTATGAGTCAGTTTGTTACTGGAGTGTCAGGATTGGTCGTCAAAGAGTATAGGACTTCCATGCTTATCAGAGATATGGATCTTACTAAATTGATGACCCATTCCCAACTGATTGAGGCAGAAAAGTTGAAAGGGAGGGATAAAAGTAATAATAAGGCTAGAACTGGACAGTTTGAGTATGGTTAGACTAGATCTCATGGAGGGAATCATTCGCAGTTTCAGAATTCTTCCCCTTTGCTAGCGCCATCTTCAGCAAGTACCCCCGCACCAAGAACCAAGTAGGAACAATGGGGTAAGTCTTCTATGTCCAGGTTCCAGAATAGTATGAGTGGTAGCCCAATTATCCTCCATGTACTAAGTATGGTAGAACTCATCTCGGTGAGTGCTTGGCTGGCAGAAGGGTTGTTTTAGTTGTGGAAAGTTGGGTAATGGAATTAGAGAGTATCCGTATGCTAAGCAGGGAAACAAAAATGTTCATCTTCAAACTTAGGCTACCAGTGCACCAGCTTCTGTAGCTCGCCCGACCCCTCCTCAGGGTGCTTCATCCAGTACCGGTGGAGTACAATGCCAGAATTGGTTCTATGTGTTACTCTTCCACCAGGAGCAGGAGAGCTCCCCAAATGTCGTTACTGGTGCGCTTTGTGCCTTTTATTTTGATATTTATGTACTATTGGACCCTGGGTCGAGTTTCTCTTATGTGACCCCTCTAGTTGCAGTTAATTTTGAGATAAGTTCTGAAAAGGTCCTTGAGCCTTTCTTGGTTTCTACCCTAGTAAGTGAGTCAGTTTTTGCCAAACAGATCTATAGAGAGTGTCCCACTACAGTCCTTTATAAGATCATGTTAGCAAACTTAATAGAGTCATATATGGTTGACTTTGATCTTATCCTTGGTATGGATTGACTTCATTCTTGTTATGCATCTAAAGATTATCGCACCCGAGTAGTGATGTTTAAATTTCCAGATGAGCCATCCTTTGAGTGGAGAGGTAATTCAGTGTCTCCCAAGTGTCATTTCATATCTTATCTTAAAGAGAGAAAGTTAATCTCCAAATGGTGCATCTATCATCTAGTTTGAGTCAACGATACTAAGTCTGAGACTCCAACAGTTCAGTCAGTCAGTATAGTTAGTGAGTTTCCAGATGTTTTTCCCGAAGATCTGCCAGGAGTACCTCCAGATAGGGAAATAGAATTCAGAATTGATCTTCTTTCTAGTACTCAGCCTATTTCCATTTCTCCATATCATATAGCTCCTTCCGTGTTTAAGAAGTTGAAAGAGCAACTCAAAGATCTATTAGATTAAGGTTTTATAAGACCTAGTGTTTCTTCATGGGGCGCTCCTGTCCTATTCATGCAAAAGAAATATGGTTCTTTGCATATGTGCATTGACTATCATCAACTGAATAAAGTCACAGTCAAGAAAAAATATCCTCTTCCTAGAATTGATGACTTATTTGACCAACTCCAAGGTGCAAGTTATTTCTCAAAGATAGACCTTAGATCCGAATATCATCAACTTAAAGTTAGGGAATGTGATATTTTGAAGACTTCCTTCAGAACCTGCTATGGTCATTTTGAGTTTCTTGTCATGTCCTTCAAACTAACCAATGCCCCAGTAGCCTTCATGGATTTGATGAACAGAGTGTTCAAACAGTATTTGGACATGTTTGTCATAGTCTTTATAGATGATATTCTTGTCTACTCTTGTAAAGACGATTATCATGCAGACCACCTTAGAATTATGTTGCATACTCTTAGAGATCATCAGTTGTTCGCCAAATTCAGTAAATGTGAATTCTAAGGTCAGTCACTTTCCTTGGTCATATTGTTTCCAGTGAGGGTATTAGAGTTGATCCCCAAAAGATAAAAGCCGTAAGGAATTGGCCTAAACCTATCTCTCCGTTAGACATTAGGAGTTTCTTGGGTTTAGCTGGCTATTATAGATGTTTTGTTGAGGTATTTTCATCCATTAAGTCTCCTATGACCCGTTTGACTCAGAAGAAGGTTAAGTTTCAGTGGTCAGATTCCTACGAGAAGAGTTTTCAGGAGTTGAAGATTCGACTCACTTTACCCTAGTCTTAGTATTACCTGATAGTATGGATGGTTTTTTTATGTATTGTGATGCCTCAAGAGTTGGTTTGGGTTGTGTTTTGATGTAGAGAGGTAAGGTCATAGCCTATGCCTCTAGATTGCTTAAGCTTTTTGAAAAGAATTACCCAACCTATGATCTTTAGTTAGCTGCTGTTGTGTTTGCTTTGAAATTATAGAGACATTACCTCTATGGGGTGCATGTTGACGTGTTTACGGATCACAAAAGTCTACAGTATGTGTTTACACAGAGAGAGTTAAATCTTTGTCAGAGAAGGTGGCTAGAATTGTTGAAAGATTATGACATGAGTGTTTTGTATCATCCGGGAAAGGCCAGTAATGTGGCAGACGCCCTTAGTAGATTGTCTATGGGCAGGGTTGCTCATGTCGTGGACGATATGAAAGAGTTTGCTCAGGAAGTGCATCATTTGGCTAGGTTAGGTGGTAGATTGGTTGATTCAGCTGAAGGGAATGTTTGGGTTCAGAGTAGTTCTGAATCTTCCCTAGTTTCGGAAGTGAAGGAGAAGAAAGATCAGGATCCCGTCCTAGTTAAGTTAAAGGAGTCAGTTAGAGATCGGCAGGTGGAGGTTTCTCCCAAGAGGGATATGGTGTGCTGAGATACCAAATTAGACTTCGTGTACCATGTGTAGATGATTTGAGACAACGGATTATGGATGAAGTGTATGGTCCGTATTACTCCATTCACCCTGGTGCTACTAAGATGTACCACGATTTGCTGGAAATCTATTGGTGGACTGGTATGATGAAAGATATTGGGGAGTTCGTACCTAAATATTCGATTTATCAACAGGATAAGGTAAAGCACCAAAGGCCTGGTGGTGTTTTGCAAGAGTTCAGTATTCCTACTTGGAAGTGCGAAGAGGTGAATATGGATTTTGTGACTGGTTCACCCCATTCTCATCATTATCATGATTCGATTTGGGTTATTATGGATAGATTGACTAAGTCAGTGTATTTCTTGACAGTTCATACGTCCTATACGATTGAAGATTATGCTAAGTTGTATATTCGAGAGTTGGTTAGATTGCATGGAGTTCCCTTGTCGATCATCTCAGAGAGGGGTACCCAATTTACCTCTCAGTTTTGGAAAGCTTTTCAGAAGGGTCTTGGTACCCGAGTTCATCTTAGTTCTGTTTTTCATCCGTAGACTGATGGTCAGGCAGAGAGGACCATTCAGACTTTTGAGGATATATTAAAGGCATGTGTGATTGCTTTCAAAGGTAGTTGGGATGAGCATTTGCCGTTGATTAAGTTTGCATACAACAACAATTATTATGCTAGCATTAAGATGGCTCCATTTGAGAAACTTTATGGGAGGAGATGTAGATCACCTATCGGATGGTTTGAAGTGGGTGAGGCCGCATTTTTAGGGCCAGATATGGTGTTAGAAGCTATGGAGAAAGTACAGTTGATTCGAGAAAGGTTGAAAGCATCTCAGAGTCGATAGAAATCGTATGCATATGTGGTGAGAAGAGACCTTGAGTTTGAAGTTGGTGATTTAGTTTAGGAGAAAAGACCTTGAGTTTGAAGTTGGTGATTTAGTTTATTTGAAAGTTTCAACCATGAAGAGGGTACAGATATTTGGCAAGAAAGGGAAACTTAGTCCCCATTATGTAGGTCCCTTTCTAAAGTTTGAGCCATGTTGGAAAGGTGGCTTATGAGCTTGAGCTGCCTACTGATTTATTATTCGTACATCTGGTACTCCATGTGTCTTTGTTAAAGAAGTGTATTAGTGATCCAACAGTTGTATTACCCTTAGAAAGAACAGAGATTCATGATAGCCTCTCTTATGAAGAGATTCAAACTGAGATCCTTGACCTTCAGACTCATAGTCTAAGAAACAAAGAAGTTCCCTTAGTCAAAGTTCTTTGGAGAAATCAATCCGTCGAGGGATCCATCTGGGAAGTAGAAGTAGATATGCAAACCAATTACCCTCATTTTTTCGCTACAGATTCAGATTCAGTTAAAGGTAACAAGTTTTCTCAGATTATCTTTTTTTCATTCCAAGTTTCAGCTTTATATAGCCATTCATTCGATAGTTCTTGCATTGGAAAACCAGTTTAGTCATGATTTCATTAGTGCATGCCAGTTATAGCCTCAGTTTTCGGCATCTCAGTTTTGCTAGCCACATTCGAGGATGAATATTCCCAATAGGGAGATATTATAATACCCCAAAATTTTTCTAGCTTAATTTTGTTTCTAAAATGTTAACCGATGGCTTCCAAAATGAATACTATTTAATTCATATAGAATTTTATTAATTTCAACTTTCCATTGTGTGGGAAATTGAATAAGCATTCCATCGATACCAAATAGCCCAAAATCGATGCTCGGTGAAGAAGTTAGGCCATTTTTAGTAAGCAGTGTGCCAACTGGGCAGTCGCCGCGTCGCAATGAAGGCCAAATCTACATTCGTTGATTTCCAATAGCTCATCGCGATTCCACCGCGTCGCGTTGAGAATAGCGATGTGTAGGCCACCACATCGCGGTAGAGGCCAAATCGATATTTGTCAAATTCCAGTGGATAACCACGTCTGCACCGCATCGCGGTGAACCTCAAAACAGTAATTGGAAATATCCAGTAAGTCACTGAGATTCCACCTCATCGTGGTGGGTATCGCAATGACACACTCACCACATCGCGGTGAAGCATTAAATGGTGTTCCAGCTACGGATTTTAAATCCCAAGGGCAATTTAGTCTTTTTCCTACTCCCTCAAATCGTGAAAATAAATGATTAAAGGGATTATTGAGCAAAATATTCTCATTTTTCATCAATTTCTCTCAAGTAAAAACCCTAAGCTTCAATATCCAACTTCAAGAGTCCCCCCAAAAGTTCACCATTCTTCTTCCAAACTAGTTCAAATTTCAAGATTTCCATGTCAAAAGCTTCAAGAATCATCCTTCAAGGGCACAAATAGGACCTCAAAACCAAGCTTCTTCATCTAGTTCATCACCTAAGGTATGTGGGGTTTGAACAAGGATAAATCTTTCATCTTTGTGCCCCAAAACTTGATTTTTATTAAAGATTACATGATTTGCAAGTTAGAGTTTACACCCAAACCATCTCATTTTGAGTTTACGTATTTACAAGTGATTTGAATATTGAAGTGCATGTTATCTCATTTAATTATGCTTTGACTTGAATATTTCTATTGTGAATTGCACTTTCCTATTATGAATTGATATTGTTGAATGAATTTCAAGATAATTGTTGGGAATGTATCTTTATTATGAAATTCTGAACATTTAAGTACATATGCTTTAAAACCCAAGTATGAGTTTTGACATTTCAAGAAGAGTATATTATTAGCATGCTTTGACAAGTAAGTATTCATATTTTTAAAGAAAGACTGATCTTTTGATCCTAAGCTAAGATAGGAATCCACATTATGCATACAGTTTGAAATTTAAAGAAAGAGAAGCCTGATTGATTTTTAATTATAAACCCTTGTGCTATTTTATAGTAGATTTCCTAAAAGTTCTGAGCAATAAGTATGGGAGTAGTATTTAGCACCGAGTTGGGTATGATTCCAAGGTCTCATGCCCCAGAACTACGTGCCACAGTAGGTTTCTGATTTGCCCAAAGTAGGCTAAGATAGTGATCACTTAAGTTAAGGTTCTATTTCGATGACAAGGGTAGAGCAGCTCTCCCCAATGTCGGCAAGACGTTGGACTCCATGTCAGCTCACATGGTTTATGTCGGTTAGAAGAAACGCCCTAAGCCCCAAAGTTCTAAGTTTCTAAAGCTCCCAAAGTCTCTAAGTATCAAAGGTAAAGAATGATAACAATGCTTTTATAAAACTAAGTATAAAGGCTCACATATATTACTCAGATTTTCTTTTACGAAAAGATATTAGTTATAGTTTAGTTTCCCTATTTTAGTTGCAAACATGAGTTCTTTCTACACTTAGCCAGCATGATTTTAAAAAAATATAAGTACAACCTTTAGAACTAAATGTTATGACTCACTAGATTTACAAAGCTTGATTTTCCACGCATGATTTCGGATTTCAGTATTTTGGACATTCCAGCTATGTTGGTCATTTACATTTAGCGTGCATTGTATTTATAAATTATGATGATGTTTTCCTATGCATTACCCCCCATATACTCAGTACATCCTCAAAGTAATGATCCAAATATATATATATGTTCTATATTGCCTTGTAATGTAGGTTTAGGTGCTCAGTATCAGCGACATGAGTAGTTTGAACATCTCTATCTACACTCCCACAGTTGGTGAGTCCTCATGATTAGAGGTCCTACTTCTTCGTATTTCCAGCTTTCATAGTACTTGATTTATCGTTTTCAGTTTAGTTCGAGTCAGTTGGGGGTCTGTCCCAATGACTCTCCTGTTCTTTTGTAGTAGAGGCTTGTCGGACTACTAGTTGATTTCCAGAATTTTAGTATTTGTTATTCAAATAGTATTTTTAGTTTATTCCAACTCAGTTTTAGTATAATACAATATTATTGCATGACTAGTTTATCTTGAAGTAAGATCCAGACCTAGTAGCAGGCTTAAAAGGTTAGCTTGGGGCTACTCGTATCCTTGAGCACCATGTAATGTCTTAGGATCAGATTTCAGGGCGTTACAGTCCCCTTGGGGTGCACTAGTGTTATTTGTGCATAAGAAAAATGACTAATTGAGAATGTGTATTGACTACCGACAATTGAATAAGGTGACTATTATGAATAAATACCCCTTTCCAATAATTGATGATTTATTTGATCAGTTACAAAGCGCCAAATGTTTCTCAAAGATTGATTTGAGGTTGGGTTACCACCAAGTGAGGGTCAAAGAGAATGATATACGTAAGACAACTTTTCGATCACGGTATAGTCATTATGAGTTTCTAGTCATATCCTTTGGGTTTACTAATGCACCCACAACTTTTATGGATTTGTTGACAAGGGTATTCAAGCCATTCTTAGATGTGTTCATGATAGTTTTTATAGATGATATTCTTGTTTATTCGAGATCTAAAGAGGACCATGCCTATCATTTACGACAGGTTTTATAGATTCTTTGTAATCGTAAGTTATATGCAAAGTTCTCTAAATGTGAGTTTTTGTTAAAATCTATGGCATTCTTGGGCCATATTGTATCTAATGAAGTAATAAAGGTTGATACTCAAAAGATAGAAGTTTTGAAGAACTGGCCATGACCTACAACGCCTATGGAGATTCATAGTTTCCTTGGCTTCGTAAGCTATTATAGGAGGTTTGTTGAAGGATTTTCTTCAATTTCTGCACCTTTAACAAGGTTAACACACAAATCATCTAAGTTCCAATGGAATGACGCATGTGAAAAGAGTTTCCAAGATCTGAAGAATAAGTTGACTTCTACTCTTATATTAGTACTTCTAGAAGGCACCGAAGGGTATGCAATGTATTGTGATACTTCAAGAATTGGTTTAGGATGTGTACTGATACAGCATGGTGAATTAATAGCATATGTCTCCACATAATTGTGGCCACATAAAAAAAATTATCCTACACACGATCTCAAGCTAGCAGCAGTTATATTTGCTTTAAAGATATAACACTACTACTTGTATGGGATTCATGTTGAAATATATACTGTCCATAAGAGTTTGCAATATATCTTTAGCTAGAAGGATCTAAATTTAAGGCAGCAGAGGTGGCTTGAACTATTAAAAGACTATGATGTTAATATCTTATATCATCTGGGGAAAACCAATATGGTAGCTGATGTATTGAGTCATAAGGCTATGGTGGGCACTTATGGGCAGTCTACGGAAAGACAAAGGATGACTAAAGATCTACACCAACTAGACAATTTGGGGTTTTGCCTTCTTGAAACTCCAGATGAGGGGCTTATTGTACATAATGCTGCAGAATCTTCATTTGTAGCTGAAGTGAAAGAGAAGTAATATGCAGATCCGATTCTATTACAGCTTAAGAAGAATGTACAATGTGGTATGACCAAGGCATTTGAGCATACGCAAGAGGGAGTACTTCAGTGCCAAAACAGATTGTGTGTGCCTAATGTGGATGGGCTAAAAAAGAGGATTATGATAGAGGCACATCTTTAAGGTATTCCATCTATCTGGGGTCAACTAAAATGTATCAGAATTTGAAAGTAATGTATTTGTGGAGTCACATGAAGAAGAACATTGCAGAATTTGTAGCCGAATGTCCAAATTGTCAAAGAGTTAAAGCAGAGCACCAAAAGCCTGGGGGTTATATGAAATGTATAGATCTTCCAATCTAAAAGCGGGACATGATCAACATGAATTTCATTACTAGTTTGCCTCGTACATATCAAAAGTTTGATTCCATATGGGTGATAGTTGATAGGCTTACCAAATCAGCACACTTCTTACCGGTTAGGACTACTTACACAGTTGAAGAGTCGTGAAATTATCTATCAAAGAGATTTTTTGGCTACATAAAGTACCATGATAGTTTGGCTACATGAAGTACCAATTTCCATTATATCAGATATTAGAGCTCAATTTACTACAAATTTTTGGAAGTTTTTTCTGAGAAATTTGGAAACACAAGTGAATTTAAGTACATCTTTTCACCCTTAGACAGATAGACAAGCAAAATGTACCATTCAAACACTCGAAAATATGTTATGAGCTTGTGTATTGAACTTTAAAGGTAGTTGGGATGATCATTTTCCTCTCATCGAGTTCACCTACAACAATAGATATTAGTTGAATATCAAAATGGCATCATATGAAGCTTTGTATGGGAGGAAGTATAGATCACTAATTGGATGGTTTGAAGTGGGTGAAACTGCCTTGTTCGAGCCAAATCTTGTTCATCAAGCTATGGAAATAGTTAAAGTGACCTAACAACGGCTAGGAATAGTCCAGAGTCGACACAAGTCATATGCAGATGTTAGAAGAAGGGGGCTAGAGTTTGCTATATGCGATTGGGTATTCTTAAAGGTGTCACCAATGCAAGGGGTAATGAGAATTGGTAAAAAAGGAAAACTATGTCCACGTTATATTGGTCTATATAAGATTATTCAAAGGTTTGTCCAGGTCGCATATGAGTTAGAGCTACCCCAAGAGCTCTCAACAATTCATCAGGTATTTCATGTATTAATGCTTTGATAGTGCATCGGAGATCCATCACATATCACTCCTACTGAAGATGTACAAGTTACAGAAGATCTCACCTATGAAGAAATACCTATTGTCATTCTAGATCGACATTTTAAGAAGTTAACAAATAAGGAAATAGCTTCTGTAAAATTACTTTGGAAACCAGCAAGTAGAATAAATCACATGGGAAGCTGAGGAAGAGATGAAATCCAAGTACCCCTATTTATTCAAATACGAAGAGAAAGTCCAAGATGTTGAATTAGAGCAATAACAAGTAAGTATATATATATAAGTACTATGTGATAACTGGAATATTAAACTTAGGCTCGAACTTGTTTTGGTTGGGCAATTATGCTAATACTCGAGGATGAATATCCCTAGGAGGGGAAGATGTAACACGCTGTATTTTTGCATGCACTTTTTCTAATTATATGGGACTTGGTATAGCCTTGTGGTATATATAACAGACGAGATTTGTTAAGTGAGTATTGATGGTGTAGATGAAGTTCTAGATACTTCCCATACATTGTGATGGGACACAACCAAGTTAACATCAATACAACTATTTAAACTTGGATCGTAAGTTAGTATTTGAATCTAAAGTTTAAAGTGACCAAGTATATACAAGTTTTAAGTAGGATTAAAGGGATTAAGAACTGAAAATGGAGTATTTAGTTAAGGTGTTTGCTTGACTTATTCAAGCTAGTAGGTGAGTCACCTACTTTGACCTTTTGACCAACCTAAGAACTAAGTAGGTTCATCACCTACTAATACTCCTTTGACCAGCTTATTGGGCCAAGTACACGACCACCTACTTGAATTAATTTTGGCCCAAATTAAAGGAGAGAAAAGGAGGAGAACGGGCAACAACGGCCTAAATAATAGGAAAGTAGGTGCATCACCTACTTGACAAAGTATGGGCCAAAAATGGCCAAGAAAGTCGGCCAAGAGCAGCCCCCTTTAAATGGATTGAAATCAACTCCTTTAGTTCATTTTAACTTAGACAAAACATAGCTTTCTAAGTTTTCTCTCTTGAACTCTCTTAGCTATACAGAAATCCTATAATTCCACTATGGTTCTTGGGATTTACCTTCCTTCCAAGCTAAAGGTAAGTGAACAAGTCACGAGCTTATCTTAAGAAAACTAAGGGAATTATGTTCTTCATGATTAAATTATAGGACAACCCTCTATAAGTTTGGCAGTTCAATTGTTCTTAGTTATTAAGAGATTTCTCATTTCTCTTTTCATTTATGTGTGAAGGTATTAAGATATTAAGATATTGAAGAGATACACATTAAGAGACTAAAGTACCACAAAAATCAAGGTATGGCTACTGTCCATTTTTTCCCTTTTCCTATATACATGTATTCGTAGAGGATTGCATATATATTGTTGTTAAGAGCTCAAGAGATGGTGAGTTCAATATGTGGTTTCTATATTAAAGGACATTTGGGTTGCTTGTGGACTATTTTGTGTGAATATGTTGGGGGCTTCCAGGTTGATGTTGCGTAATGTGTGATTAGTTTGTATAGAAATATAGAAGAAAGGTATGGTGGTACACCACCGACCTACTTGTTGTACACATTTATTACTCATTCTATTTTGTATACCATTTTGGAGGGTGTAATGAAGTCAAAGTTATCTCGGGAGATCTTAAAAGAATTTGTATATACATAGATGTAATTAGAGGAAAAAAGGGTTAAAATAATGCCCTTGATTGGTAAATTGAGGGCTTACTGCCCGACTACTATTTTGGTGAAGTTATGTAGCCAAAATATGTCGGTTGGTTTCTAATATTAGTTTACCATATATTTTATTGTAGATAAGTAATCTAAAAAGAGGGAAGTCAAGTTGGGTTAGTATCGGAGTTGTACGACCAAGTGTGTAAGGCTACTCTATGTCGTATTCTTTGGCATGGAATCCAACACTTTTAGTATAATGTAAGCTTCTAAAGCTTTCCTATAGTAAGTAATACCCAATAGCAACACATGATCTCCCATTTAGCTAACGACCTTATTCCCGCTCCCTAGTGTGTTAAAATACCTCACCATATGCTTATTTTTGAGTCTGCATTCTTACATTCACTAGCAAGTCTCAAGAGTTCTCCTTTAAGTCAAATAAGACCTGTATGCTATTTTCTGCTTCTGAATATTTCATCCGTGTACAAACTATTCCATACCTCTTTGTCATTGCATAAGTGTTTATTCACATGTCTCTTATTAGTAGATTATTATTCAAAGGTACCAAGATATTATGACCACCAAAGTAACAATCTCAAAGGTTAAATAAACTAAGTAACACAATTTTAATTAAATAGGTGGCAGCTCATGGGCATAAGCCTAGCATGGGCCGATCCCGGTACCTTATATGTAGGTAGTAGTTCAGGGGCGTAAGCCTAGCATGGGTCGATCCCAATGTTAATATGTGTGTGGAAGCTTAGTGGCGTAAGCCTAGCATGAGACGATCTCGATTTGTGTATTTACCACTAATCAAATGGTAATTTGCAATATATCGCTTACAAAAATTATGAAGTAAGAAGGGTAAAAGTGAAGAAAAGAATGTAATGGACCAGGTCCCACATATATATATATATATATATATAAGGGTGGTCAACTAGCACCATTTATACACTTGTATCTGATTTCTATTGAGCTCTTGTATCATGTGTTGTTACCTTCAGCTTACTTACACAGTACATATTTTTGTACTGATGCCCCTTATGGAGGACCTGTATTTTATGCTGTAGGCACTGGTGCTTTAGCTAATACGCCTTCTCAATAGGAGCCCAAGATATCCAACGGCTATTGGTGAGCTTTAGATTAATTCAGGGCTTTCCGAGTCTGCTTTATATAATTTGGTATTGTACAGAAGTTAAGAGTACGACTGGGTTTTGTCCCAACCTAAACTAGTTGTTTATGTATCTTTTAGAGGCTTTGTAGACCAATGTAAAGTTAAGAATTATAGTGTCTTATCTTTAAGATATTATGGCCCCAACGGCTAAGTCTGGTATATATAGTTTTTGGTTTGTTATTTTTGGTCATCAATACATTATATCCATGTATGGCACCACCTTTGGTTATTATAGTTACATACATGAGAAGTACAAGGTTATGTATTAGTTTTCTCGGGCCTTCACAACTACCAGTGTGTAATACCCTGCAAAATCCTCTTCCAGTCTGAGCCTTAAAGCATATTCAGTAAAGCGGAAATCCGAGTCTAAAAGTTTTAGAAATATTTTCCCAAGTATGAAATACTTTGAATCATGTCGAATTTCCCTAATTTCTACTTTTTGCCATGTAGAGCATCAAATAAATTTTTCATCGATACCAAATTCGCTCAAATCGGACACTCGGGTGAAGAGTTAGAGCCATTTTAGTGAGACAGTGTGCCACCTGGCACCTTAGCGCGTCGAGGAGCCAACCAAAATGGCAATTGTCAAAATCCAGTGAGCCTCCACGATTCCACTGCGTCGCGGTATAGTTCCAGTTTGCAACTCAGGAGGCAATGCAATTTCCACCGTGTCGCGCCGTCATGCAGTTTTCCAATTGTCCAATTTCCAGTGTACTGGCGCGATTATGGCGCGTCGCGCTAGCATGTAAAATTGGGATTTTACAGTTTATAATTCCAAGGGCTTTTGGGTCTTTTCCCCTTATCCCCAACCTCTGTAAATACCCGGCTAAGGGATTTTAGCCTCATTTTCTCTTCTTCCACCAAAAAATTAGGGTTTCCATAAAAATTAAAATCTCTTCTCTTCTTCAAGCAAAAATAAAAAAAGATCTAGAGAAATCAAGAATCTCTCCAAAGGCCTTCAAGAAAAGAATTTTCCCAAGGTATGTAGATGTTGATTCTTGGGTCCCTTTCATCCAAGAAGCTCAAGTACCCTTTTCTAAAACTCAAAGATTTTATGTTTATGAGTTGTTAATGATTCATGTGAGTTGAAATTGATGTTCCAGCTGATGTTAAGTTTTGATTCATGTTTGTTTATAAGGTTTATGATCTTTGACCCTTGTATGTGGAATCCATGTGATATTTATGATGAATCTTCCTTATGTTGTTTTCTATGTGATGTGTTCATGATATTTGGGTGTAAAAATGGTGGAATAAGCGGAGCATGTCCCCTATAGGTTTGATGAAAGCTTAGGTGAAGCATAAAAGGGCCATTGTAGTATGTTGAAGATGAAATCCCAAAATGTGAGTTAGTTTATGCATGCCTAGTGTTTGATAAAATGCCCAAGTGGATGAATTATTCCATGATAGTGGGAAATTCCCAAATAAGTATGAGCCCGTGCATGTCTAGTGTTTGTTGAAGGACCTTAGTGAACAAGTGGAGATGTGATGGTAGTAAATTCCCCAATTATGTGCTCTTTGATATATATTAAGCTTTTAATACATGCCAAGTGGTTAGCAAGTAAGTTGAGACATGATAGTATGAAGTTTTTCCCAAATCATGTGATGTCCAAATACATGTCAAGACTGATTTAGGTATGAAGTACTTGAGGTAAGACCTTGTTGAATGGAGTATGATCTAGTAGCATGTTTCCCTACACTAGTATATGTTGATATTTCCAAAATGCTTGACGCGATGCCTTAATGATTGTAAAGGTGAAGGTATGTTATGTTTCCTAATTACTTGAAGAGATGCTTTAATGATAATGATAATGAATGAATGATTGTGATGATGATGATGAATGAATTGTTGTGATGATGGAGGAATGAATATACTTTATTTTATGTTATCGAGTCTTGGGGGTATTTATACCCGACAACTTAGCTGCTGTCTAGAGCCCGTGTCTGTTTCATGATAATTCCAGTCGAGCCATGACTCTCAGAACTCATTGAATTATAGAACGCTGTATACTCGGATAGTTACAAAACTTAAGAAATCTCAGTTATCTCTGTAATCTTCGTATCGCTAGTAATCTAGCCTCAGTCCTGTAATCAGCTCAGATCCAATAGTATTCAAGTGTTAATTCTAATCTCAGAAGCAATTCAAATAATCTAGTCAAGCTCTATATCGTCAGTTAGATACCATGATTCAATACCATATTCGTCAGATACGAAACTAAGTGATCTCAGCGTAACTCAGTCAGATCTTTGAGAAACATAATCAGTATTAGATTTAATTCAGTTTGTGTTTAGTTAAGAATTCAGTCAAATTCTTCTAGTTGGGAGTAGAAACTAGCACCGAGCGAGGGAAGGAATGACGGCTCCTCCCATCAGCGAAAGAGGCCAGAGTCGTTAGTAGTAATCCCTGACCTCCAGAACTGTATAGCCAGCGTAAGATACAGGAGTCACCGTTAGGAAAGGCTATCACCTCCAGAGAAAGAGTATTTGACTATTATATTACCTTAGGTCGACTTCCTGGTGAGGGTCGTCCGTCAGAGAGGATTGACCAGAGAAAGGTCTTTACCCGTGGCACGGTATTGACACCCTTCCAACTGGGGTTATAGGTTGGACCCCACCTGTGGTAGGTCAGGGCATGTAACTACTTCCCACAGTTTCAGTTTCAGTTTCAGTTTCAGTATCAATCTTCAGAAATTAGGACTGTCAGATACAGTCATCTATCTTTCTGAGGAACTCAGATAGTTCCATTGATTTATGGACCATCCCATCAGATAGGTTTGGTCTCATATATAGTTATTTGATATCATATTCAGAGATATGCCGCCAGACAGGCTTGATCACAGTCTCAGATTCTATTAAGTATTCTTGTTGTTAGATTCAGATATGATCATTTTCTTACCATTGATAATAGCTTCCTTAATCATTCATTAGAGAGGTTTATCTTTAATCTTATCATTCGAGAGCAGTAAGCTCAGAATTTAGTCATTAATGTAAGTACATCTAGATCCTCAGTTATCAGTGTCAGATGAGTCAGTGATTCAGTATCTCAGTGTCAGTTGTGAGTTAAGTCTGCAGTAAAGTGGTATTCGAGTTTTTGCATCTAGAGTTGTGATGATTGTGTTTATGGTCTGTGTAATCATGTATGTGTTCTCGTGCGGTATTTTTATGATTATTCAGTTTAGATATTATGCACGCATGAGCGTTTGCATTTAGCCTTACCCTGTCTACATACTCAGTACATTCCTGTACTGACGCATTTGCGTTATGGTATTTTATTTGGCACCATAGGTTCAGAGGCACAGGACCCAGAGTTTCCTCAGCAGTTCAGTCCTAGTCAGCAGCAGTAGTCATAGTAGTGAGTCCTCTTATTCTGAGGACGAATCTCTGTTTACTTTTTTTGCATTAGTCTTTTTTTATATTTTTAGTTGACGGAGTTAGTTGGGGACATGTTCCATCAACTCCATAGTTTAGAGAGTTTAGAAGCTTTTCAGACAAATGTATTAGTATTCAGTTTTCAGTTTTGAGTATGTATAGATGTGTTGAACCTTATGGCTAGTTTCCGTATTTATTTAAGATATTATGCAATGTACAGATACAGATATCAGTAAAGGGTTATCTTGTGGTCATACGGTCCCGTAAGCATCGTTTGACATCTCGGGATGGGATCGCGGGGTGTTACAAACTTGGTATCAGAGCCTAAGGTTCAAATGTGTCCTAGGGAGTCTGAAAAGCCGCATCTAGTAGAGTCTTATGCATGGGTGTGTAGCGCGCCACATTTATGTACAAGAGGCTACAGGATGTTCTTAGGAGCAGTTTTCCCTCTTTCAGTATTCAGATCGTGCGAGTGAGCATGAGCTCAAGTTGATTCTCAGTTTAATCTACTTCTTTCTTTTTATTACAGAGTATGTCTCCTCGCAGAGATTTTGTCCATGGGGTTGATGACCAGCCCCCTCAGCCAGTAGATCCTGAGAATGGAGTGTGTCGCATGCAGAGTTTCGGACAGTTTTTCAGGCGCTAGCCCAGGCTGTGACTAATGTTTAGGGAAATCATCAGACTGTAGTCCAACCTCAGCATGATGGGAATTCTGCCACAGCCAGGGTTAGAAATTTTATAAAAATGAACCCGCCTGAATTCTTTGGGTCAGTGGTAGGTGAGGACCTGCAGCTTTATCTTGAAGAGGTAAAGAAGATCACCCAGATTATGTTTGTTTCTGAGGAGAAGAGTGTTGAGTTTGCATCCTATAGGCTAAAAGATATTGCTCATGATTGGGTAGTGATGTGGGAGAAGAGTATAGGGGAGAATGCTGCTCCTGTGACTTGGTCAGAGTTTCAGAGTGCCTTTCTAGATAGATTCTTTTCTCTAGAGATGAGAGAGGCTAAGGTAGAAGAGTTCATGAACCTAAGTCAAGGTTCCATGACTATGAAAGAGTATTGTCTTAAGTTTAACCAACTAGCTAAGTATGCTCCCGACCTAGTAGCTGACCCTAGAGCGAGTATGAGTAAGTTTTTGTCTGGGGTATAGAGTTATGTGTTGAAAGTGTAGAGCTTCTATGCTCAATAGGGATATGGATTTTTCTAAGCTAATGATGCATGCACAACAAATTAAGGCAGATAAGATAAATGAGAGAGAGAGAGTGAGCAAGAGAGCCAAGATAAGTAGTCGTGGTTTCTATCAGGAAGGGTCCCAGAGTGGTAGTCATTCTCAGCATAGTCAGAGATTTATAGTCCCAGCTTCATCTTCAGCTAGCGTACCCGCACCTGTGTTTGGGTGTATCAGATCTGAGGAAGCGCCAAGCTCCAAAGCCTAGAGTAGTGCTAGTGGTGTTCGTACCCATCCGCATTGTGGAGAGTGTGGCAAGCGCCACCACGGTGTGTGTAGAGCCGGTAGTGATGTGTGCTTTGGGTGTGGTGAGCCAGGCCATAGAATGTGAGAATGTAGAATGCTGACTCAATGGGGTATACTTTATGTGCTTCAAGTTCGCCTTGGTCGGGAAGGATTCCCTGAAATAGACTCGGGTATGTTATGATCCATTCATATTTATGCTATGCATTGTTATATCCATTGCTTTTATTTTGAGATTATATGCTAGTATGAGTCATGCATGAGTTTCAGATCTCAGTCGGTCAATTATGACCTAGTTTGTAGGTGCCCCGCGCACCGCCCTAGTATTTCAGCGAAGTATGTTTAGAGGGACATAGAGTCTCAAGGGGGCGATACCCCATAGTATTACGATGTTTTCATTTCCTTAGGCTCATTCAGATGCATGATCAGATTTTCTTTATGAAGTTAGCATCAGTTGCTATTACATTATCAGTCGTGGTTTTAAAAGTCAGCTCAGCCAGACATTCATGCATTAGATATGCACATTTAGTAGAAATGAGTTCAGATTGTCAGCGTGTGTTCAGTCATGTATTCATGAGATCAACCTAGTTATGAGTCCATGCATCTGATATGTATGTGTGTTATGAGAATTCAGCTATGAGTAGATTCAGTCGAGTATTCCATGCATCAGATATGCATGCCCAGTATGAGAAATCTGTATGTCAGTTATTCCAGTTGTGTAGTCATGTTCTGAGATGTTTTTGTTCCTTGATTAAGTTCAGTTGATTCGTATTCTCAGTCTATCAAGCGACATTTGAGGACGAATGTTCCCAAGGGGTAGATAATGTAATGCCCCGCAAAATCCTCTTCCAGTCTGAGCCTTAGAGCGTATTCAATAAAGCAGAAATCCGAGTCTAAAATTTTCAAAAATATATTCTCAAGTATGGAATACTTTGAATCGTGTGGAATTTCCCTAATTTCTACTTTTTGCTATGTAGAGCATCAAATAAGCTTTCCATCGATACCAAATTCACCCAAATCGAATACTCGGGTGAAGAGTTAGAGCCATTTTAGTGAGATAGTGTGCCTCCTGGCACCTTAGCGCGTCACGGAGCCAACCAAAATGGCAATTGTCAAGATCTAGTGAGCCTCCGCGATTCCACTGCATCACGGTATAGTTACAGTTCGCAACCCAGGGGGCAATGCGATTTCCACCGCGTCGCGCCGTTATGCAGTTTCCCAATTGTCTAATTTCCAGTGTACTGGCGTGATTATGGCGCGTTGCCCTAACATGTTAAATTGGGATTTTATAGTTTATAATTCCAAGGGCTTTTTGGTCTTTTCCCCCTATCCCCAACCTCTATAAATACCCGGCTAAGGGATTTTAGCCTCATTTTCTCTTCTTCCACAAAAAAATTAGGGTTTCCAAAAAAATTAAAATCTCCTCTCTTCTTCAAGCAAATATCAAGAAAGATCTAGAGAAATCAAGAATCTCTCCAAAGGCCTTCAAGAAAAGAGTTTCCCCAAGGTATGTAGATGTTGATTCTTGGGTCCCTTTCATCCAAGAAGCTCAAGTACCTTTTCTAAAACTCAAAGATTTTATGTTTATGAGTTATTAATGATTCATGTGAGTTGAACTTGATGTTCCAACTGATGTTGAGTTTTGATTCATGTTTGTTTATGAGGTTTATGAGCTTTGACCCTTGTAAGTGGAATCCATGTGATATTTGTGATGAATCTTCCTTATGTTGTTTTCTATGTGATGTGTTCATGATCTTTGGGTGTAGAAATGGTGGATTAAGCGGAGCATGTCCCCCATAGGTTTGATGAATGCCTAGGTGAAGCATAAAAGGGCCATTGTAGTATGTTGAAGATGAAATCCCAAATTATGAGTTAGTTTATGCATGCCTAGTGTTTGATAAAATGCCCAAGTGGATGAATTATTCCATTATAGTGGGAAATCCCCAAATAAGTATGAACCCGTGCATGTCTAGTGTTTGTTGAAGGACCTTAGTGAACAAGTGGAGATGTGATGGTAGTAAATTCCCCAATTATATGCTCTTTAATATATGTTAAGCTTTTAATACATGCCAAGTGGTTAGCAAGTAAGTTGAGACTTGATAGTATGAAGTTTTCCCTAAATCATGTGATGTCCAAATACATGTCAAGACTGATTTAGGTGTGAAGTACTTGAGGTAAGACCTTGTTGAATAGAGTATGATCTAGTATCATGTTTCCCTACGCTAGTATATGTTGATGTTTCCAAAATGCTTAACGCGATGCCTTAATGATTGTAAAGGTGAAGGTATGTTTTGTTTCCTAAATACTTGAAGAGATGCTTTAATGATAATGATAATGAATGAATGATTGTGGTGATTATGATGAATGAATGGTTGTGATGATAGAGGAATGATTATACTTTATTTTATGTTATCGAGTCTTGGGGGTATTTATACCCGACAACTTAGCTGCTGTCTAGAGCCCGTGTCAGTTTCACGATAATTCCAGTCGAGCCATGACTCTCAGAACTTATTGAATTATAGAACGCTGTATCCTCAGACAGTTACAGAACATAAGAAATCTTAGTTATCTCTGTAATCTCCGTATCGCTAGTAATCTAGCCTCAGTCCTGTAATCAGCTCATATCCAATAGTATTCAAGTGTTAATTCTAATCTCAGAAGTGATTCAAATAATCTAGTCAAGCTCTGTATCGTCAGTTAGATACCATAATTCAATACCATGTCCGTCAGATACGGAACTAAGTGATCTTAGCGTAACTTAGTCAGATCTTTGAGAAACATAATCAGTATTAGATTCAATTCAGTTTGTGTTCTATTAAGAATTTAGCCAGAGTCTTTCAGTTGGGAGTAGAAACTAGCACCAAGCGAGGGAAAGAATGGCGGCTCCTTCCGTCAGTGAGAGAGTCTGGAGTCGTTAGTAGCAATCCCTGACCTCCAAAACTGCGTATCCAACACAAGATATAGGAGTCACCATCAGGAAAGGCTGTCACCTCTAGAGAGAGAGTATTTGACTATTATATTGCCTTAGGTCGACTGCCTGGTAAGGGTCATCCGTCAGAGAGGATTGACCAGACAGAGGTCTTTACCTGTGGCATGGTATTGACACCCTTCCAACTGGGGTTACAGGTTTGACCCCACTTGTGGTAGGTCAGGGCATATCGATTAAGTAACTACTTCCCATAGTTTCAGTATCAATCTTTAGAAATCAGGACTGTCAGATATAATCATTTATCTTTATGAGAAACTCAGATAGTTACATTAATTCATGGACCATCCCGTCAGATAGGCTTGGTCTCATATACAGTTATTTGGTATCATATTCAGAGATATGCCGCCAGACAGGCTTGATCATAGTCTCAGATTCTATTGAGTATTCTTGTTGTCCAATTCAGATATGAATTTCCTTACCATTGATAATAAATTCCTTAATTATTCATTAGAGAGGTTGATCTTTAATCTTGTCAGTCGAGAGCAGTAAGCTTAGAATTCAGTCATCAATGTAAGTACATCCATATCCTCAGTTATCAGTGTCAGATGAGTCAGTTATTTAGTATCTCAGTGTCAGTATTGAGTTCAGTCTGTAGTAAAGTGGTATCCGAGTTTTCGCATCTAGAGTTGCGATGATTGTGTTTATGGTCTGTGTAATCATGTATGTGTTCTCGTGAGGTATTTTCATGATTATTCAGTTTAGATATTGTGCACGCATGAGCCTTTACATTTAGCCTTACCCCATCTACATACTCAGTATATTCCTGTACTGACGCTTTTGCGTTATGGTGTTTTATTTGGCACCATAGGTTCAGAGGCACAGGACCCAGAGTTTCCTCAGCAGTTCAGTCCCAGTTAGCAACAGTAGTCGCAGCAGTGAGTTCTCTTCTTCCGAGGAAGAATCTCAGTTTACTTTTTTTGCATCAGACTTTGTTTATATTTTTAGTTGACGAAGTTAGTTAGGGACATGTCCCATCAACTCCACAGTTCAGAGAGTTTATAAGGTTTTTAGACAGATGTATTAGTATTCAATTTTCAGTTTTGAGTATGTATAGATGTGTTGAACCTTATGGATAGTTTCCGCATTTATTTCAGATATTATGCAGTGTATAGGTACAGATATCAGTAAAGGATTAACTTGTGGTCCTTCAGGCCCATAAAAACTGTGTGACATATTGGGATGGGATCGTGGGGTATTACAAAGTGCCTGTCCGCCCCAATAGGATTTAAGGCGTGACTGTAATACCCCGAAAAAAATTGTCAAAATTTTGTGCGTAAACGTGTCGGGATCCTATCTTTGAGAATGATTTATAATTTTTCTGTGTGTTATTTCTTGGATTTCGACCCATCATTTCATAGATCATCGAATAAGCTTTCCAACGATATGTGGATTATCCAAAACGGACACCCGAGCGATGAGTTACGAACATTCCGATCGAACAATGAATAGTGATGAACAGTAAAATGTGCAGGAAAAAGTACGGAGTCCAGGCGTATTTTTGCTCCAACTTTAAACAATTATAACTCCTTGTACATAATGAACTGTGTGATCTGCTATATATCAACGGAAAGCCCTGAGAGTCTTCTTTCCAATGAAATTAGTTTCATCCAATTTGGACATCGGAGTAAAAAGTTATGGACAATTTACTTCAGTCTAACGGATAGATCACTGAAGGGTATATTTGACATTAATTGATTTTTAAAGGTATTTTGGTCATTTCCCATTATTGTAACCCTCTATATATACCCCCTTTGAGCTGAGAATTGTCATTCATTTTCTCTCATTTCTCTCTTCTCTTTCTCTCAAAAATAATAAGAGAGCTTAGGGTTAGGGTTTCCAATTTATTTCTCTTCTAAAATTCAAGAAATCAAGTTGCAAGTCTAAAGAGTTTCAAAGGGTTTTCAATATCCAGGTATGCAAGTGTTTATCTATGGACTCCTTTCGTCCATAGAGTCCACGAATTCCTTTTTAAAAGTTCAAGTTCTGTATATATATATATTATATCTAGACTTTGATGATGTATATATATATATGTTGATTGATATTTGATGGTTGAGATATATATGTGGATTATGTATGTTACTTGATATATATATATATATATGATGATTATGCATGTTGGTTGATATATATATGTGTGGCGATGGTGTATGTTGGTTGATACATGCATGTGATGATTATGTGTGTTGGATGAGATATATGGGGTGGCGGAAAACATAAGAACTTGATGAATTCACCAATGCCAAAAGTGCATGTAAGGTGTTTGTGGAATTGTCTAAGAGGCTATAAATTTATGTTATTAGGATATAATAAGTTCTAAATGACTAGACTACTTTCTATGTATACGTTCAACATGAACTCCATGTTATTGTGTAAAATTGGGGATGTTGTGTGGAAGGCTTATGATATGGTTGTAAGTGCGGACGAGGGATTTAGTTGGTGGAATTAAGATGAATGATGGTGTTGTAGCACATGTAATTGTTCATACTGACCTATGCCCTAAATGGTGCATGCAAGGTGATTGTAGAAATGCCTAGTTGAAGAAGAATGGATCGTATGACCCCTTGTGATCAAAGTGATGAGTTCATACCATACTTGCATGCTACGTGTTTACTATGATGCTTAAGGGAAATGATAAGGCCATTAGGCCATGCTAAGTGTGAAATGTCTAATTATGGGTCGAATTGCATATATCAAGATCTTAAAGATACTATGGAACATGAGATCTTAAAGATAACACAATCATAGAGTGTAAATAAAGCACTTATAATGCTCAAATTAAAACAGAATAGTGCCCTTAATAATGCGGAAATAATGAAATAAAGGAGCATTTAAAGATTTTAAAAGATAGAGTTCACATATGCGAGACATGATTTCAGATATTTTTGGGCTTGTGGTCAAGCTCACAAAATGGAGAATGTGGATAGGTGAGGGGAACACATTTCAATCAATACATACCCAAAACACTACTAGCCACAACTAGAGTTTCCACTTAAGCTTTTTCACGTTACATTCTTCTTGAAAGCTAAATGTCTTTGGGCATAATGATAACCCTCTTAGCTTCAATTGCACAAAGATTAGTGGCCTTAAATACTCCCGCAAGATATGCCTTAGCCGCCGCCTCTAGCACAACAATAGTAAATATTTGAAATTGAAGATCGATCTTAAAGTTGAGCAATTTGACAAAATAAATATTGCAACTGAAGTTATTGGATAAGGGGTTCAGTTGATTTCTCATACCTTCAAATTTCTCTATATTTCATAGTTCTTGGCCAGAATTTGTGTGGCTTCGAATTTCATAATATGTTGGTCCCTAATAAGCCTTTTTTTGTAGTGATTCCCAATCAAAACAAAGCTAAAATCCACGAACTCAAATTCCTCAACAAAAATAAATTCTTATACATCTTAAAAAACCTAGATTTTCACGAATATAAACCAAAAAAAGAAAAAACTCCAAGAAACATTAAAATTGAACAAATATGGAAATTATAGAAAAAAAGGACCTAAAATTCGGTTTAAAAGCTTACACCGATATAGATTAAAAATCACTTCTACCAAATCAGAAAGCTTTAAACAAAAATGAAGCTTAAAACTGATAAAGTGCATTATAAAGTAATTTCAAGTGTCGATGTACCACCGGCCACCATGGATGAATGAAGTTGAACAAGCCAAAGTAAAGATGCCTTGGAGAGAGTGACAGAAATGGAGAGAAACTAAGAGGGGAATAAGAAATATTATAGGTGATTTTGTCCATCTTTAGGTCTTGAAATATTTTAAGAAAAAACTAATGAATTAAATGGTAAGGTTCAACGAGAAATAAAAGAAACAGAGGAAACAAAACTATTTCAATAGACCTTTTTCCTAAATCAACCATTTTCATAGATATACCTGTTGCAACGATTCAAATATAAGTTGCAATTGGTATCCTTGCCGCAACAGTTCTACAACTAGTGCAACAGTTTAATTATAAAGTGTGTTAATAGGATGCATATTGTTAGGCAACATTTATAACCGTTGTCATAGAACATCTATAGCAACGGTTGTATAACATTGATATAAAAAGTGTTACCATAGGTCCAATTTCTAGCAGTGTCATTATTTTAATATTGTGTTTGTTGTCTTGGTTTCAATTTCTCTGTTTACCTTTTATCCTTTTAACTTTGATTTTTTTTAATTATTTTTGCCTTTCACCTTTTGTTTCTTTGTATCATTTAGTATCAAGAGCTTTGGAATAGATTTGTTTCCACAAACCTAGCAATGGGAAGTTGATATCTTCAAAAAAAATCATCTAACATTTTTTAAAAATAATCTATTCTTTATTTTGATTTGTTATTTTTGATAATAGATCCTTGTTTCCTAGTGTCTTTTGAGTTCAAATCAAAAAATTTCATCCAAATTTGAGTTGTTGAGAAGATTGTACCATTAAAGAGGTTGAATCTTTGAAACTCGAAATTGGATCTTGATGAATGAAGTTAGATTGGAGCTTAGAATTACCCATTCAGCTTCATCCATAACCTTGGCTATGTAGCAGGTGAACCACTTATAATGCATTAGTTTATCATCTAATCTAAGTTGATTTACCTTTTTCAAATCAGTCATTCGATAATCAAATTTTGGAGTTTCAGTTAGCGGCACAAACTCATCACTAAAAAAAGCTTTAGAAATTACCCTTTTGGAGATGTCAATCTCCATACCCCATACTACCACCACATCTAATTGGAGTGATTTATCATGTCCTTCTCCTTTCTTGAAGAAGTCAAATTTTCAAGTGTGGCTACATAATTAGCCTAAATTTCTCACACCATCTGTATAACATAATTTCCTAAAAGCCTAGTCATCCAATCTAGTTTGTACTTCTCGAACAGTTGGTTCAGTTTTGGCACCCTTTGGAGTACCCCAGGCAGCAGATGAGGCTCTTTTTGTATACTTATTTTGAATTTTCTTTTGTTTTTTAGGGCTAAACCATCATTATAGTATTTTTCTGACTAAGCGATACCTCATTGCTTTGGTCTGCCCCCCTTTGAAGATTTCCAGTAGCAGCCTTTGAAGGACTCTGGATGAGTACTACTAGAGCCATCTACAGAATCATCATCATAAAACAACCCCTTATCATCATCTTTCTTTGCCTCTATCTCACCCTCAATTGGTTTGAAGATTGACCTCCCTCTTTAGACTGGGAGGCTCCTTGGGAGTGGACACGGACACCAATCTTGTAAACTATGTGGCCTTGGCCTATATAACTTTTAACCTAGTGGTTTAAGGCTCATGTTGGTCATTAGTTTCAGTTGTTGATTACTTAACCTCTGAACTACTAGACTCCTCAAATTTAATTTTTAGGCCAAAGGTTTGTCCTTTGGTGCCTACTTCTTAGCTATTTCTGTTCAGACTTCCTCTTTTTGCTTCTTCTTTCTCAGTTTAGGTTCCAAATAGGCATCAAAATAATACTGACAAAATAATCAAATATGAAATAACTACGGAGATGGGTACTTCCAACTAAAAAACTTGTAGTGTCCTTACTGTATATCATGAAAACATAAAAATAGTTTAAGGGGGCTCCCTGAAACCGTGTCAGGTACTTTTATCACTCTCCATCTCAGCATCATCCTCAATATCATCAGACTTTTGCTCATCATCATCTAACCACTTGACCTCATCATTAGAGTCTACTCTTGGGGAAGGAAGTTTCTCTCTGGGCTTCAAAACTTTCCACAAGCCCTTCACCCTTTGCACATGTGGGTGAAAACTTTATCTCTTTTCTTATACCTTCTCCTTATTTTGTCATGAGAATCCCGTAAGTCTCGATTCAACAGTGCCAAAAAAGAGTAGGCCTACTCAAGTCTGGAGATGGTGGCCCCTGCTCTTTCTGATCCACCAAAAATCTCTCACAGTCAGTCTGTGCAACATAGGAGTGACGAGTGGTGGATGGCTCTCCTGGACCTGTGGGAAACCTAGACATAAGCTCCCAAAATACTTATATCTCACTCTATATCTTCTCAATTAGCCCAACTGTGGATGGGTGCAAGAGTTGATATCATCATCCACTGACTTGCCTAAGTCGATTTTCTTTTTTCTTTTGCCTTTGAAAGAGCACATTTGCCAAGTATCTTCAATAGGTAAATTGGCAGGTTAGGGGATATCCAATTATCCCCCAAGTACTCCTTGATATCGTCCCTATTGCATAACTCCGTGATTAAAGATGGAAATATGAGCATTGGCCTACCTCTGTTCTTGAAGTGTCTAATCTTAGAAAGCACAAATCAACCAACATTCAAATGAATGTTATCCAAGAGGCAAGATACCATATGAGCTCACATAACAGGGACATAAGTCATGTTAGTGGACGAAGAAACATAACTACAAATGAGAGTCAACTAGATCTGAGCCTCAACTTTGAACTCATTCAAAGTTATCCCTATTTTTATGGAACCCCATGGGACTTCTCTTCTTGGGAACATTTTTTCAACCATCCAGCTTCCCGACGCTCAGTCCTTGGCCTTATATTCTTTCATGTCAACATCAGGCAACCTATGTACATTATTGATCTGTTCGACCCCAAAATGAACTTTCTTTCCCCGAATCCTCATAACTGGGTCAGAGATAGACACTATGCTGAGATTTATGTAGAATTACCTAACCTAATACTCATTATCCTAACATAGATCCAGGGAAAAACACCTTCACCTAGCGGGCACCAGTAGCTCATGAAAGATGGGGAGCTTTTTGGGTACTTTTCCCAATGTTATGCCCCGCTCATGGAGCAACTTTCTCATGCGAGGTCCTCATAGTAAATGTCTGACACTGAGGGCCATGAATTGAATCTAATCATAATCTGTCATTTTCAACTAAAAGACCTGAAATAACTCAAATCATTAACAATCAGTATCATCATGTAAAAACAATGCTATGTGACATAGTTAATCTAAAGAAATGGTTTCCTAGTCAAATTTAGGCATTAAAATAAGGATTCAAGAGTTTGGACATGCCTATCAGACAACTCTCAAATTCCACGATTGTAGGGCATTGGATCGCGATCATGCAGCGGTGCTTGAGGCTGAGGTCTAGAAATATTCATGATAAAAAATTCCAATTTTCTATACCAATTTGTGTTCCTAATAAGTATATGACATTAAAAACATGAAACACAAGTCCTAAACACTCAATCATTTCCTTTAAACATGGAAAAACTATCAAGGAATTTATTCGGGTATTTTACCAAACACTTGGTGTGCACCTACGATTCATTCTAATTTTGAATAATTTTGGGTACTCATGAATTCCCCAATAATGTGAACACCAAAAACAACATGTATCACATAATACAATATAAATTAGACACTAATTAAGCACACAATCCACCAATTTAGGACATTGTCCTACAAATGCATTCTAAGGCCTAAATTAAACATTAAAGAAGAGATTAGAAGAATATATTAGATTTTTGGATGGAAAAGAGGATGCCTAGCACTCAAGAGCCTCTTAAAATTAAGAAAAATAAATGAATTTTTAGGTATTTTGAAGGTGAGAGTAAGGGGAACCATTTGTGAGTGACGGTTCTATTTTAAAACTTCCCAAATACCGATCATGGTCATAAGATTGCAATCGTGATGAGGTGGGGGTCGCAACCATAGTCAATATCATGCGATCACTGAGCTTGAGGTTTCATTTGGGTAAAATAAGTCTTGATATAGTGTTCGCAATCGCGACACCTGAGATTGAGTTTAGATCCCCTATTTTCAACCATCCCACCTCCAACTCAATTCCATTTTACCGATTATCCTTCAATTTCTCACATGCACTTTTAGAGTGCCACAATTGCATGGATTAATTAAAAAAACACAAAAACTATTTTAAAAATCAAAATGCAAAGGATACGGGCCAAATTCATGGCAATGATGGGTTGCCTCCTATCTAGCGCCTAATTTAACATCGCGGCACGACATCCAGCTATCATCAATTTTGATCCTTGGGGTAAGGTGACCCAAGATTCCTTTTCTCATCCACAACATCAATCATAGACACCACTTATAACTCCATTGGTTACATTTTGGTTTTGCATACACGAAAAGAGATTTCATCATCATGTTCCCAAAAATTCATCTCTCCACACTCCATATATACTAGATCTCTCACAGGTTCTAAGAATGGTTTCCTGAGTATGATTGGTATCTAATAATCAATATCATAATTGAGGAATATGAAATTTGTTATAAGAATAAACCGGTCAAACTTAACCAACACATCAAACAACACGCCTATCGGTTTTTTAATTAAATAATCTACCATCAAGAGTCTCATGGTGGTGGGTGTAGAAGAACTGAAAACTCACCTTCGATACACAACATCTAGAATCAAGTTGATACTAGCACCAAGGTTACACTATGCCTTTTCAAATATATGCGTACCGATGGTGGAAGGGATTGTAAATGCACTCGGGTCTTCTTTTTTATCCGCCGTAGCATTTGACATGATATTACTACAACTGTCTATCACTTTTATAGTTTCACAATCCACAAGTCACTTCTTGGACATCAAGTTCTTCATGGTCTTATCATATCCTAGGATCTTTTGAAGAGCTTCTAACAATGGGATATTGATCGAGAGATTGCTAAGTTTGGCAAGGAACTTTGTGAACTTGGCTTTGTCATCTTTCTTCTTTAAACTTTGTGGAAAGGGTGAAGGAGTTTTCATTAGGGTCAATGGAACACTTTGAGATTCATTCGCCTTTTGCTCGTTACCATTAATCAATTTAGGAGTCTCCTCCTTATCAATCTTATTTTATTGGTTCCTCATTACTCACTTCATAATATTTTATGTTACCATCATTTAGCTTTTTGGAATGCTTTTTATTTGCACTTGCTTGTTTATTAAGAGGCTTCTTATCAATATCAACTATATTTTCACTAAGATTTCTACCACTCCTAGTGATGATTGCCATAACATGAGCATCGTTCTTGGGGTTGACCACCGTGTCACTAGGTAAACCTCTTTTTTTGCCTTTTATTGAGTTGGGTTGAAATTTGGCCTATTTAAGTCTCTCATTGCTTGGTGAAGGCTGAATAAAATAAGATCATTTGGTGTTGAGGGAATTCACTTTTCATCTCCCTTACCATTTTTGGTACCTTCAACTCGTATCAAAATTCGAGCAAGGACTTCCTCGATTTTAAATTTTTTGGGCCCACCGAGCTTGATTTATTGTACTTAACACAATCATAATGGGGTATATATCTATCATATCCTCTCTTCTTGTCCCTCCTATCTCGGTCTCAAATCTTCTCTCTATCGTGCTAATCATAATCCCAATCTCGATTGTTGTAATCTTGATTCCCACCTTACTTTTGATAGGTAGAGCGGGAACCCCCCTAATGGTTCACCAAGAACCTTATCTATTCATTGAGTGCCTTAGCTTCATCCTCATCATAACTTTTGTCAACTTGAGAGGCAATAACATTGACCACTTTAGAAGGTGCTCCCATCACATTATTGGTGAGGAAATCTAATTAGGTCACTTTAGCCATATTTTCATCTCTTTCCTCATGCTTGTTTTTTTTCTCATTGACATAAGATGAGATGGGAGACCTTATGGTCACTTCAGATTCCTGAGTATGCCATTCTTTATTTTGCTTTGTAACTTGGTCGAGCAAGGTCGATTCAACCCCATAGGATAACTTAAAAAGAGACCCTCTGGATGCATTGTCAACAACGGTTTTATTAAATTGGTCTAATGCCCAATAAAATATTTGGAGAAGCATCTTCTATGGCACTTTATAGTTCGGCATTACATGAGTTTGTCATTGAATATTTTCTACACCTCATATAAGGTCTCACCACTAAGTTGACAAAAAATTATGATTTCATCTCTTAGTTGTAGCATTCTAGACAGAGGAAAATATCTATCTGAAAAGGCCTCTGTAAGTTTGAACCAAGATGTAATAGACCCGACGGGTAGAGATATTAACCACAAAACTGCTTCACTCATTTATGAGAACGAGAAAAGCCTCAACCAAATAGAACTGTTTAGTAGTATGGGCAACATCAAATGGGGCACACACCTCAATGAAGTTTTTTAAATATAGGTTTTCATATTCGTGTGCTTGGATACCAAATAGACCTTTTATTTGTAATATATGGAGCATTACACTCGTCACATGGAATACTCTATTTCTTTTGGCCGATGGGATGCAGATTGCACTCGCACGACCCGCATCATTAAGATAATACTCATCCTTGAGGTGTCCATAAAAAAACCTTCATTTCTCCCATTGTGGCTCATGGTGTCATGATTACTATGAAAATAACCTAATAAAAGAACAAAAATAAGAAACAAGGTAAACAAAAGCACTACGACTAACCCAATTTCACTAACAATACCACAATAGTGAAAACTAAGCTTCATTCCCCAGCAACGATGCCATTTTTTAATAAATCTCAACTTATATGTCACATTAAGTTCAAGGAGGATGTTGTCAGTATATACCCAACATGAGTCGGGGTCGAATCCTTGAGGAGTGCAAGCTAGCTTTCAACACCTATGTGTGTTGAGAGTTAACCATGTGTTAACTCGTAATGCGTAATTAAAACAAAACATGAAAGTAAATTAGGGGGTTTTTATATTGAAATTTTTTGAAAAAAATTACCAAATCATACTAATATGAGGCCGAACAATTGTTAAGTTTATCAAATCAAGAGGGATCTTGGGGTTATGTTCTCCTAAGTAGTGTTCATTCCTGGGTAATCAAGAATTAGTCCAAGTTTTGGCTAAGGGTTTTGGGTAGGCTAGATTTAGGGTCTTAGAGTTAACCTTTCGATAAAATGCTAAATTTTACTCATGGTTTCTTTCAAATACCTCATAAGTGTGACAAGTTTACCAATCTATAACCTCAAACTAACATCCTTATTTCTAAGATGATGCTTATGCATGTAGCTGATTTAACTAACACCCTTATTTCTAAGATAGTGTTAACAAACAAGTTAATTTAAGGAGTTGTTTGTAATTAATCTTCACCCATATACCTCTTTCAAGGATGATATGGGATCCTAGACAATTGGGTTTTTTACCCATTATTCTCAATACAACCATGGAGTAAAAGCAAAAACCATCACCATTAACCAACTATTTGGACAAACAATCAATACACACATATTATTCACTATCTAATCAATCATAGTGCTAAGATATAATATTAGTTACTCATGAAATTAAAGAGAGGAGATATACCCAAATTTGCTAGTAATTGATCCATCATAATCCAAATAAGAGTAAACTAAAAATTTAATCTCAATTTACAACCAAAATTTTTTGGAATAATATTAAAAAATTATTCTTAACTCAAAGATAGAGTGTTTCTTCTCTCCCCTAAACTAAAAATTTGGAAAAAATGCCTAAATTATGCAAGGGTTTAGCCTTTTGTATTTTTGGGATTCAGTTTTTGTGAAATTTCAATTCTGCCCTTGAAAAGTTCTCGGCCTATCGCGATCGCTTTCTATTGGATACGATCACTCGAAACTCTGACTTCCTGACAGATAGCGGTCGCAACCCTCATATCATGATCGCAACATCTAAAGGGTCAACTTCTAGACCTGATCTTCAGCTCTTTTGTTCTTCTTGCCCACTTTACTTTTCTTCCATCTTTGTCTCAACTTGTTTCCGTTAGATTCCCTGTATGATCATAAAAGCTGGATATTAATGCATTTTAATGAAGAATTAGTCTCATTTACACAATTGAATCATTGTAATGTGCAAGAATTTGGACGTAAATGAGTGACAAATTTGCAACTCATCAAGGTCCATGCCTTATAATCTGAGGGATCAAATAAGAGATGAGTTTGATCACCTGGAATAGGGCTCCATGACTATTGCAGAGTATGAGACACACTTTTATGCTTTATCCAGATATTCTTATGCCATTATTGCCACCAAGTCTAAGAAGATTCAAAATTTCATAAATGGATTGAATGTTTTTATTCAACTTGTTACGACTCAGACGGTAGTGTATGAAACATCTTTTTAGAATATAATGGATTATACTAAGATAACTGAGGGTTTTATTCGAGCATCTCAGGATGCACCAAGAAGGTACGCTATATGGAAGAGTTTAAAGGCCACACTTCTTGAGGTAGAAATTCTAGAGATTTCTGTCGGTATCATGGTAGACCCGTGCAGGCATCCTTACAGAGCTTAGGTAGTGGGTCTTTTGGTTTAGTAATTTCAAATGGCTGTGCCGGTCTATTCATACCATCTGCTATTGAGTTGGGATGTATGACTTATTTTATATGTGATGAGACTGGTCATTTGGCCAAGGACTGTCCCCGTCGTTTGTTCAGAGCTACTCTTATTTCAATCATGAGAGGTAGAGGTTCTACTAAAGTGCATAAAGTAGAAGTTGTGGAGTCAGTAGAGTTGGTCGCGGGGCTATTTAAGCAGTTGGTAGTCGTGGACAGTGTTATTCTATAATTGCCAGACTAAAGGCAGAGGATTCTGACATTGTTATCATAAGTATCATCCCTATTGATTTTAGATCTACATTTATGTTATTTGATCCAGGATTGACTTTCTCCAATGTGTTTGCATATTTTATTTCAGGTTTTGATTCTGCTAGTAAGCCCCTTGTCATTCCTATTCGTGTATCTGCCCCTGTAGGAGACTCTTTAGTGGTGGATCAGGTGTACTAATTCTATTTTATGACCTTTGTTGGGAGTGAGACTTGCATATATTGGTTGGGTCCTTACTCTGCCATCCTAGATTTTTATTCTAAGATAGTGACTTTAGCTCCACCGGATGTGTCACAGATAGCTTGAAAGGGTATGCTTTATTTAGGTCCCAAGATGGTTATATCTTATATTCAGGCTCGCCTATTAGTGTAGAGAGGATATTTGTCTTAATTGGATCATATTTGGGATACTAGAGTTGTTTTACCTCTCTTCTTGGATTGTTCATGAGTTTGTGGATGTTATCCCTATGAATTTTCCCGGTATGCTTCCAGATCATGATATTGACTTTGCCATTGATGTTTAGTCGGACACCAATCCCATTTCAATTTCTCCCTATAGGATGTCCTAACTGAGTTGAAGGAATTGAAGAATCAGTTGCAGGGGTTGTTGGATAAGGGATTTATCTGACCTAGTGTATCTCCTTGGGTTGCGTCTATCTTGTTTATAAAGAAAAAGGATAGGTCTATGCTCATGTGTATTAATTATCGACAGTTGATTAAGGTGACGATTAAGAATAAGTATCCTCTTCCTCGTATTGATGATTTGTTCGACCATCTTTAATGTGCTTCAGTGTTTTCAAAGATTGATTTGAGATTCGGGTATCACCAGTGGAGGATTAGAGCTTCAGATATTCCTAAGAAAACTTTTTTGACTCGATACGATCATTATGAGTTTTTGGTTATTTTGACCATGGAGTTGATGAATTGGGTATTTTGACCATATCTCGACCTACCACATTTGTGGAGTTTATGAATTGGGAATTTTGACCGTATCTCAACTTCTTTGTTATTGTATTTATAGAGAATATCTTGGTTTATTCTAAGAATCAGGCCGATCATGAGGAGCATTTACAGATTGTGCTCTAGAGATTGGGAGATGAGAAATTGTATGCTAAGTTCTCTAAGTGTGAATTTTAGTTGGAGTATATCTCATTCTTGGGACATGTAGTGACTAAGGATGGTATTATGGTCAATTAGACCAAGATTGCAATGGTTTTTGATTGGGCTAGGCCTACTTCTTGATACACCCAAATTACAAATTTCTTATGAAAGTGTAAGAGGTCGTTGTCAAATATAGAACCCAATGAAGGTTGGGGTCGAATCCCACATGGAATACTCGTGCAACTAAGTAAGTTGCTTTTTAATGGACTGTTGACCTAAGGTTCTCGGATAAATGGGTTTTAATGTGCTAGTACTATTCTTTCACTCTTGTATCATACTGAGGTCCAGCTACTGAGAGTTAATACAAATATAACTTCAATGAGAGTAAGATAACTAGAATTATGCTTACCAAGACATTCAAGCAGTTAGGGTTGTGAATCTGTGGTCAATTTCTAACTTATGATTTCAATTGCAAGAAGTACAGAATTGTAAGGATTTACCCACTTGTTTCTCAACCTAATGGGTATTTCACCCTTTACTTAGTTCTAACTTAAAGGAGTCATGCATTATTCAATAGAATTCTGATGAGGGTTGATCCCGTTAGGGCATTAACCCTTAACCCTAAGGGTAAATCTATGGATTTCATGTGAATCATCTTTTTTCCCAACATCCACTTTCCTGTTCAGAAAAGTGGTGTTCATGGGCTCATTTCTCAATTTTGCAACCAAGAGATGTCATTATAATGAAGAGAGGTTCATACAATTTAGACAAGTGTTAGAAATCAGATGAATTCACAACCCCAATCAACTCTCTACATCAAGGCTCCCATAACCCTAGTTATGGAATCTTAGCCACTCATTTCCATATAAGATATCAAAACATATTGATATTCATAAATAACTTCAAAGGAGTTCTTACAAAATTTACAATATTGTTCTCCCAATCTTCAATGGAAAAGTATAGAAATAATAGTCAGATCTCAAGTTCTAGCTTCCAATCTTAAAGAATAAAGTTTCAAGGCTCTCAATAGAGGAGAAAAGTATGATAATACTATTCAAATTCATGTAATAAAACCTAATACTTAGTATTCATATGATTCCAGGACTGGGGTTGTAAAATTCAAATTCAGAATTGCCACTTCGTGCTCGACGGATCGGGCGACGGTTCGTCTCTGAGGTGAAGGTCCGTCGCCTGGACCATCGCGAGACTTTCAGTGGCACAACATTCTATTTCTTGGTGATGGTCTAGGCCGATGGTCCATCGCAGTGGCGACGGTCCATCGCTGTGGCGATGGTCTGTTGCATGGACCATCGTGGGACTTCCAATGGCCCAACATTCTATATTTTGGCGATGGTTTAGGCTGATGGTTCGTCGTAGGGTCGATGGTCAGTCGCTTGCCATTTTTATGTTGCTTTGCACAGTTTTTCTAGGTTATTCTTTGTGTTCAGTCCTTGTCCTAAACACTAAAACCCAATGTTAAATACGACAATAGTTGCTTGAAAACATATAATTATCCTAAGAGAAAGGCGTACAATGTTTCGTCAAAAGCCAGAACATCGACACCCTCAACTTAAGGCAACTGCTTGTCCTCAAGCAACTCAACACCAAGATGCACATATGTACAACTTCATGATAGGAAATTTGCAGTCAAACCAACACAATCATATAATTATTTAGCTGCCCATTCGGCTATGTGATCTCAACACATATGGATCTACTACTGGCATTCACTACTAATCAGCATATTCACAGCCACAGATATAATACCCCAAATAAATTAGTAGACTTGGAATGACTCAACATGCCCTCATAGTCAAAGAAGTCCACCTCACATTATACAATCAAGCCGTGGACTAAACTAAGACTCTCACTCTCAGAAAAGAAGTTACAAGCATAGTTCACACCCATAAGCTTTCCCTTATCATCTAACGTTCTCTCATATTTGACTTACCAAGATCAAGTAGGACTTGCTAATGGTTTTAATGAGGTTTAATCTCGGTGAGGGTTGATCATTTAGACAAGTGACTCAAAGTACAAGACTTCACTCTTTTTACCCCCTTTTTGGTAGCTACTCACCAGGATTTTAGTTTCTTTAACTCATACCCAATCTTTATCTTCCATTCGTGCCACTTGGCTTATTCCTCTTTCCTTTTTTTCTTTTCTTTTTTTTATTTTTCTTTTTCTATTTTTTTAGAAAGAACAACAACATCAACCACCCTCAACTTAAGCGGTGCAGTTAGTTGAGGTGCAGAATATCTATTTAGAAATCTAACTAGACCATGGACGGATGCTACTTCTTAAACCAACTTCAATTCACCTTTCTAGGCTGCCAACAAACCGATAGTAGCCACCCTCAACTTAGGCGATTTGCCTAAGTAGAAGTGCACAATGTCAAAAATCAGACCAGGGCCAAAGCTAAATGTTAGAGAGTGAATCAAACTTATTTGGACAGAACAAACACTAACCAGGATCAACTTGGTTTACAAAGGGAACAAACTATTTTTGGTGGGTCATTATTTTGGCTAAGTGGACTAGTAAAACAAGTAGGCCTACTATCCTATCTTATTGAGTCAAACACTTGATAACATCCAATGAATCGGGAAAGTTCTAGGTATAAAACTTATGCAAGAACTATGCAAACACTTTCACACACAGGCACTGAGTTAATTCCCCTCCTACTAACTCCTGGGATTTATACCACATAGATATGCTTTTTTTCACTTATCATTCTAATGCCAGTTTTGGAGTCACAAATGGTTGGACAACACTTTACCAAATAGTGAGAAAAAATAATTATACAAACATTCAAAATACTTTGCCACAATCACATATCATTCATATATACACAATGATTCCAACAAAATAAAAAATTAAATTAATTTTATAGATAATCACTTGATGATATTTACAGCATATCACATGAAAATAAAAATATGAACTAGATATACTAGTTCTCCTAACTAAACATGAGGGAAAAGAACATCATCAACAAAAAACCCCATGGTACAAGTATCACCCCTTCTAAAATAATGCAATGTCCTCAATGCATGTAAAGTAAAAACAAAGGGAGAAAAATACTTGTACAACCTCTCAATCAGATGAGGCATCAGTCAAATAGTCTGAGGCTGCTTTGGCCTCATCTTCAGCAATATTGAACCCTATGGTAGTAGGGTTTCTCATATCAACATCCTCCAGAATCAGAGGGATATCATGATGGCCAGGGTCAGAAGTTGGCCCCCTACCTGGGGCCGTACTGATGGACACTCCAGCCACTACGTCTTCTACTCTCTTCTTTTTTTCTCTTTTTATCTCTCCTTGATCTTCTACTGGTTTTCCTCATATCATGCTTCTCTCGTTCCTCAGGTGTCATGCCTTCTCTTCTTTTTCTCTTTTCAACTTTTCTTTCAGCAAACTCATCTACCTGCTTCTTACCTTTATCTTTGATCGGTCTCCCCATTAATTCAACAAGACCTTCATTTTCATCACCTGTAATCTAGGCTGGATCGAACATAGACTACTGCGGCTGGCATTTTAGTTCTTTTATATCTACCTGAGCTTGTCTAAACTCTACCATAAATTTGATAAAATTCGGAATGGACATGGCATCCAACATCTTGTTGATTTGCTCCTCCATATCGTCCATCCTTATCTGAATATTGTTGAAAGGACGTACTGTAGCCTCCACAATTCTTTCAATAAAGGGTTTGAAATTCGCCCCCATATAGCTAACTGTTTATCAAACCTTTTCTGGTCTCAGACCTCTTTCGCAAAGTTCTCCTGGTTCAGCCTGTATTCAGAATATTGGGGCGGGAATGATGCAGAGTCTATAGACCCACCCATAGGCATCAAAGTTGAACCTGCAGATATGGCAGGGGGCACATACGTAGTCAAAGCTAATAGCAAACCTGAATGAACCTTAGATATTTTAGGAATTGGTGTCGGCTGAGTCTGATGAGCTGGAGGTCTGTTGGCTCTCATATCTAACCTTGCAACATCCCTTGTCTTCTCAATATATTGTTTATTCATTCCCCGGATCTCATTATTAATTCCACTAATTAAAGGGACATGTGCCTGTCTGCACAACTCAGTGATCAGACATGGAAATGGAAATGCAGTGGTAGTTCTGTGAGCGCGGGTAAACTATTCATCGACAATAATGTGGCTGAAATCCACAGTCAATCCTTCAATAAATGCAACAACCATCACAACTTTGTTGATTTCTAAACGGTCATCACCGCCTGTTGGCATTAGCCTCAGCCTCACAATTGCCCACCAGAACTTGGCCCTAAAGCTTAAGGAGGACTTAAATATCCTTTCGCGTGGGCTGTGTAACCACGTAGGCTCACCTTCTTCTGTCAATATTATGGCTAGCCAAGGCCTTTGGTTTCTCACCATGAACAACCGATGCTTCAAATATGGTATTACACCCGGTATCTGATATTTAGGCGCAAACAAGAACCTATTCAGTGTACTCTCCGAGATATCTGTGTTGACTCCCTGCACAGGAACTATTTCTACGTTGTTCATAGCTCTGACTGATGGACCTGATGGATAATCTTTCTCCAGTAATGCCAAGTAGTTGGCAAGAAATTCACGAACTAGATTCGGTTGATACGATCCGAGTGGTCGACTCATCCATGCCAACTCATATTCATTGAATTGGCGCTCAAGTTCTGGATACTCGTGTAGAGTTGTAGTCAAAATCTGATATTCTTCAAAAATAGGCCTCTTGACTTCCAACCTATTAGTTTTCTCGAACCCTTTATAGAAGTATTTCTGAGCGCCTTCAATCTACCACCTGATAGCCTCCTGCAGTTGCGGGTCCTTGCGCCGAACCAAGTTTGGGTCCTCCTATTCTGAAACCTCTACTTGGGCGGGGTTAGATGTTTCAACCCTTTTCTCACCTGGGCTCGAGGTCTAGCTTCTGTTGCTGCTGCTGTCACCCTCTTCTTTAGATTGGGAGAATGAGGAAACCACCTAGCGTCTTTGTCGGGTGTTGTAAGCTGGTGCATCCGAACCCTATGATGGTTCTGGCCTGTACCTTTGTCCTCACCTGCAAACGAGACATTTATTAGTTTACAAACTCAAACCAGAAAACTAAAAAGTTTTCAACCAGTGACGGGTAGGGCGATGGTCCGTTGGGTCTGCGATGGTCTGTCGACCCTAATCGTCAGGTCAATTCTAGTAACTTCAAGTCTGGGAACTCTGTGATGGATTTAGGCGATGAGTCATCAGGTGTCCGACGATCTGTCCATAAGCCGTCGCCTACAATTTTCAAATTCAGACCTCATTTTGGCATTTTGTCGAACACCTTGCATACACTTTATTTAAACACGATTTTCACGGCATTTTCATCAATAATACATCACTACTTTTGCCATTTTTGGTCTATGGGCTACTTAGACTTCACCCAGGACAGTGTTTGTCAGGTTTCGCCTTAGTTCATACCCACAAAGAATCAATCAAGATTAAAGAGAATTGTTTCAACATTAAGCCTTCACATGCTTTCTTTGTTCTTAGTGTTGAATAAATAGAAAGTGATAAAGAGATCATACCTTAGTATTGTAGTACTTGATCACTATTCTGACTTTCACACTAAACACAGGACACAGGATAGAACTTTACTTTTGTGAAGAACTTTTCTTTGCTTGTGATGGAGAGAAACAAAGAAGAGATAAAGTTTAAATAGATGGGAAAGGGAAGAGGAGAAGTTTAAGAAGAGAATGAAAAGTCTCAGATATGTTGAATGCATGGAAAATAAATAGTCTAAGGCACTTGAACAGTTGGGGAATTACTTAACCACTTTGAATTATCCCTTTAAAAATGTTTGGGTCGGATAAGAATAAAATATTCGACAATTTAAGTTGATCCGACCTGACCCGTTAAACTAGGGTTAATGCAATGGTTCAAGCGATGGTCTGTCGCATGTGCGATGGTACGTCGGGTGACCCATCGCCCCTTTTCTAGTGACTTACCTTATGACTTATTGGCAACGATTAGGCCGACGATCCGTCGTGCTTGCGACGGTTCATTGGCCAACCCGTCGCTACTTTTCCAGTAACCTGGTTTCTGTCCTTTGTTATGATGATTCCTATGATGGTCCGTCGAGGCAGCGATAGTTTGTTGGGTAATCCGTCGGTTACCCCAACCTCTTTCAGCTTCTATTTTCCTGCACTGTCAGACCTGCACACTTACACAAACCCTTCAGCTTGTTCAAAACAAGAAAATAACTTAAACTAATGCTTTACAACAACACACTGTGGGTTGCCTCCCACTAGCGCATGATTTATTGTCGCGGCATGACTCAGTTATCTCGATTACTCAAACTTAATCGAGATAGATTGTAGCAATGCTCTTTATCGAGTCCATTGGACCGATATACAGTTTCACACGCTGCCCATTAACCTTGAAGATACTTCCATCTTTATTTTCGAGTTCCACTACTCCAAATGAGTAGACTTGGTTAACTCTAAATAGGCCAGACCATTTGGATTTGAGCTTACCTGGAAAAAGCTTGAGTTGGGAGTTGAAGAGGAGCACTAAGTCACCTTTCTAAAAATCCCTCTTTTCAATTCTGCGGTCGTGGTACTTCTTTATTCTTTCCTTGTATAGATCAGCTCTTTCTTAAGCTCCGAGATGGAACTCATCCATCTCATTCAGCTGTTCCAGTCTCATATCCACTGCTTTATTCTAGTTCAGATTAATCCGCTTAAGTACCCACAATGATTTATGCTACAACTCAATTGGCAAATGACATGCCTTGCCGTAAACCAATTGGTATGGCGACATACCAGTAGGTGTCTTGAAAGCTGTTCAATTTTCCCATAAGGCATCTCCAGCTTCCTAGACCAATCTTTCCTGATAGCATTTACAGTCTTGGCAAGGATAGCTTTGATTTCCTGATTAGAGATTTCCACCTGCCCACTGGTCTGCGGGTGGTATGGGGTAGCCACCTTATGCTACTTGAATCCATATTTTGCCAAGGTGGCTCTAAACATCTTGTTGTGAAAGTGTTATCCTCCATCGCTTATGATGGTACGTGGTACCCCAAAGCGAGAGAAGATATTTCTCTTTAAGAATGTAATAACCCACTTTTCTTCATTATCCGCCAGAGCCACTGCCTCAACCCATATTGACACGTAGTCAACAATAACTAATATATACTTCATCCCAAATGAGCTCACAATAGGCCCCATGAAATCAATGCCCCATATATCAAATAATTTTACCTCCAACATTTTAGACATTGGCATCTCATGGTTCTTTGAAATAGACCCTTGCCTTTGGCATTGGTCACATCTTTTCACGAACTTATAGGCATCTTTGAAGAAGGAGGGCTAATAATAGCCGTTTTGAAGTACTTTTCTGCAGTCCTATCACCTGCATAGGGACCTTTAACTGAAGGAGCATGACTCACTTCCAGTATACTCAACATATCTACTTCTGGGATGCACCGCCTAATAATGCCATTCATACACCGCCGAAATAGATGCAGCTCATCCCAGAAATAATGTGTCACATCATGGAGAAATTTTTTATTTTGATGAAAGGAAAGATTCTCTGAAATCACTTCACTTACCACATAGTTCATGAAGTTATCATACCAAGGTTCTTTTTCGAGCACTGCAGCCAATATTTTCTCATCCGAAAAAGAATCATCAATATCTAGCTCATCCTTGACTGGTTGCTAGCCTTCGAGTTTGGATAGGTGGTCTGCTACCTGATTCTCACATCCCTTTTGATCCTTGAATTTGAATTCAAATTATTGAAGTAGCAATACCCACCGGATCAACCTTGGCTTAGCATCCTTCTTCGCCACTAAGTACCCCAAGGCAGAATGGTCAGTGTGCACCACTACCTTGGTACCCAACAAATATGCTCAAAACTTCTCAAAAGCATACACATATGCTAGAAGTTCTTGCTCAATCACGATATAATTCTTTTGGGCACCATTCAAGGACTTACTTGCATAATATATCGGATGGAATAACTTCTCTTTCTTTTGGCCAAGAACGGCTCCAAGTGCCACTCAACTGGCATCACATATAACCTCAAACAGCTTCATCCAATCAGGAGAAACAATAATTGGGGTCTCCACTAGTTTCCGTTTAAGGCATTTAAACACCTTACTGCAGTCATTATCAAAAGTAAACTTAGCCTCCTTCTCCAAAAGTTTGCAAAACGGGTTTGTAATCTTTGAGAAGTCTTTTATGAATCTGCGGTAGAACACCACATGACCGAGAAAGCTACATACCTCTTTTACTAAGATAGGGGGAGGTAGTTTCTCAATCACTTCAACCTTTGCCTTATCAACCTCAATGCCTTTAGACAAAGTTTTGTGACCAAGAACAATGCCTTCCTTCACCATGAAGTGATGTTTTTCCCAGTTAAGGAAAAGGTTGAACTCTTCACACCGCTATAATGCCCGACTAAGATTCAGCAAGCAGAGCTTAAAATAATCACCGACCACCGAGAAATAATCCATAAACACCTCCAAGGTGTCTTCAACTATATCAGAAAATATCAATATTATGCACTGCTGAAAAGTGGCGGGTGCATTACACAAACCGAAAGGCATCCGTTAAAAGCAAATGTACCATATGGGAACATGAATGTCCTCTTTTCCTGATCTTTAGGAGCAATAGAAATCAGGTTATAACCAGAATACCCATCTAAGAAATAGTACCAGCCCCTTCCCGCTAGCCGATCAAGCATCTGATCCATGAAAGGCATTAGGAAGTAGTCCTTCAGTGTCCACGAGTTGAGTTTTATGTAATCCATACACACCCTCAACACAGTAACAGGACTGAGTGGGATCAACTCATTTTTCTCATTAGCCACAACTGTCATGCTCCCTTTTTTGGGCACACATTGAACGGGACTCACCCACTTACTGTCTGAAATGGGGTACACCACCCTTCTTCTAGCCACTTGATGATTTCCTTTTTCACCACCACTTGCATAGGTAGGTTTAGACGATGCTGGTGCTCAATACTCGAGACACAATCCTCTTCTAGCTAAATCTTATGTGTACATATACTAGGAGGAATACCAATAATATATGCAATCATCTAACCAATATCCCTCTTATATCTATTAAGAATAGAGGTGAGGGCTTCCACCTGTTGCTCACCCAGGTCAAACGCAATAATAACAGGTAGTGTATTCCCACTGCCCAGGAACATATACCTCAAGTGGCCAGGAAATTCTTTCAGCTCCAAGGTTGGTGGCTCTTCTATAGAAGACATAACAGGTGGACTTGGATGATTTTTCAAGTCCAAATCCAACTTCTTAGGTGCATAAGAATAAGATCCCATGCTCTTTTTATAGACCTGTCTGCCACAACTAGCCTCAGGTTTGTGGGAGTAGGATCCCCCAAACCTAATTTATTATACATAGCAAACGACATTAAGTTTATACTAGCTCCCAAATCACATAGAGCTTTTGCAAAATCAATAGACTCAATAGTACACAGGATGGTAAATTCTCTTGGGTCTGCCTTCTTCTGCACCAAAGACCTTATGGAAATAGAACCATAATGATAGAGATTATTCACCGGCTCATAGCTGACCGTCCGCTTCTTTGTGATAAGGTCTTTCATGAACTTTGTATACCGAGCATTTGTTCCAATGCCTCTACCAATGAAAAATTGATCATCAACTACTTAAGCATAGCTATAAATTTTCCAAACTTTGTATCGTCAGCCTTCTTCTTCAATCTATAAGGAAAGAGAGGCGATGGTTTTAGTAGAGAAGTCACCACTGCTTCCTTTTCCTTATCTTTCCCTTTTTCTAATCTATCAACCAGCTGATGATTAGAAGGAACATCAATGTCATCCTATTTCTCAGACTCCATAGGATTACTTTCTTCAAGATTGACATCTTTTTTTATCACCTCTTCAATAGCAGCTTTGCCCACAGAAGGTCCTGGTAATACCTTACCACTCTGTATGGTGATTGCCATGTAAGAGCCATCATTTCGAGGGTTCTGAACTATATCACTTGGAAAAGTTCCTCTCTTCCTCTGATTCAATGCTGCTGAGAGTTGGCTTATTTGCTGGTCCAACTATTTGATAGAAGTAGAGTGTGAGTTTACCAACTGACTCATGGAAGACAAATCACTCTTCATAGTAGTCACCCCAGAGTTGGTAGTCTCAACTCTTTTTAATAATTTCTCCATCATGTCCTCTATGGACATCTTTCTCGAGCTAGTTGCAGTGTTAGCTCTGCTTCCAAGAGGTACATATAGCCCACTCCTATCATTCTTGCTCTTCCAATTCCGTTGATCTCTATCCTTGTAACCATCCTTGTCATAATAGTTCCGACCTTGATTTCCTTGGCTATTACCTTAGAAACCTCCCTAATTTTTTAAATAGTTTTCCTCTTCTTTTGAATTAGCTCTTCCCTGGGATGCAACAACTTTCACCTTCTCTATTTTTCCAAATAATAGATGCTTAGTCAGTAAGTCCATCTGTATCTTCAAGTGTGCCATGTCTTGGGCATGTTTTTCCTCCTTCTTGCATTACTCTACATTCATACCACCAAACACAGTAGGTCTTGCTACCACAAAATCCCTGGTATGCCAAGATCTACTCTGTTTGGTCATTCGATTAAGCATTTATGAAGCCTCTAGAAAAGTAAGGTTAACAAATGACCCTCCTACAACATTATCCACGACTGGCTTCGTAATAGAGTTCAAAGCCCAATAAAGAGTCTGTATCAAATGAATATTTGTCATGTTATAGTTCGGGCATTGCATCAACTTCTTTTTAAACCTCTCCCAGGTCTCATGAAGAGCTTTAGTTGGAAGCTATCGAAAGTTACTGATTTCATCCCTCAATTGTACCCTCCTGGAAGGTGGAAAGAACTTTTCTAGGAAAGCCTCTTTCAACTGCCTCCAGTTAATGATAGAGTTGGGAGTCAGCCCATTGAGCCATAGTGACGCCTCTCCATATAGAGACAACAGAAATAAATACAGGTGAATAGCATTTTGACCCACTCCTGGGTTATCGAAAGAGTTTTAAATGGTGATAAAGTTTACCAAGTGCATAATTGGATTATCTCCGGGAAGACCACCGAACAACCCCTTAAGATGAAAGAGTTGAATTATCATACTGGTAATATTGAATTTAGCTCCAGGTGCTAGATATGGAGGAATGATAGCTCCAGTTGCACCTTCTCCATCCATTCCATCTTCTTCATTATTCAGATCAAACTGTACCGGATGTCGATCCTACTTCACCCTAAAGGGATGATTTCTGTTTATATTCCGATTCACTGGTGCAGCCACATTCTCTGCAAGCCTTGGGTTAAGAGGATCTAACAAATCATCATCAGGATTAGGATGACCACCTGATGACCGTTATTCTGCTGATTAAGTTAAGATCTAGCCAGAGCAGCTAGTCTTTCGGCATCTTGGGGGCCTGCCATTCTGCCAATTAACTATGGTTCTGGATGTATTGGTAATAATGGTGCACCCGATCTCTTGCACTTGGCATACATAATAACTACCCTGCACAGAACAAAAACAACAAAGAAAAGTAAAATTTGGGAAACTTTGACCAAAGGTCAATTAACAATCACAGACTTAATTGATAATCGTATTCCCCGGCAATGGCGCCAAAATTTGATACACCCAAATTACAAATTTCTTATGAAAGTGTAAGCGGTCTTTGTCAACTATAGAACCCAATGAGGGTTGGGGTAGAATCCCATAGGGAATACTCGTGCAGCTAAGTAAGTTGATTTTTAATAGACTGTTGACCTAAGGTTCTCGGATAAATGGGTTTTTAATGTGCTAGTACTATTCTTTCACTCTTGTATCACACTGAGGTCCAGCTACTGAGAGTTAATACAAATATAACTTTAATGAGAGAAAGATAACTAGAATTATGCTTACCAAGACGTTCAAGCAGTTAGGGTTGTGAATCTGTGGTCAATTTCTAACTTATGATTTCAATTGCAAGAAGTACAGAATTGTAAGGATTTACCCACTTGTTTCTCAACCTAATGGGTATTTCACCCTTTACTTATTTCTAACTTAAAGGAGTCATGCATTATTCAATAGAATTCTCATGAGGGTTGATCCCGTTAGGGCATTAACCCTTAACCCTAAGGGTAAATCTATGGATTTCATGTGAATCATATTTTTTCCCAACATCCAATTTCCTATTCAGACAAGTGGTGTTCATGGGCTCATTTCTCAATTTTTCAACCAAGAGATGTCATTATAATGAAGAGAGGTTCATACAATTTAGACAAGTGTTAGAAATCAGATGAATTCACAACCCCAATCAACTCTCTACATCAAGGCACCCATAACCCTAGTTATGGAATCTTAGCCACTCATTTCCATATTAGATATCAAAACATATTGATATTCATAAATAACTTCAAAGGAGTTCTTACAAAAGTTACAATACTGTTCTCCCAATCTTCAATGGAAAAGTATAGAAATAATAGTCAGATCTCAAGTTCTAGCTTCCAATCTTAAAGAATAGAGTTTCAAGGCTCTCAATAGAGGAGAAAAGTATGATACTACTATTCAAAGTCATGAAATAAAACCTAATACTTAGTATTTATATGATTCCAGGACTGGGGTTTTAAAATTCAAATTCGGAATTGCCACTTCGTGCTCAACGTATCGAACGACAATTCATCATTGAGGTGAAGGTCCGTCGCCTGGACCATCGCGAGACTTTCAGTGGCACAACATTCTATTTCTTGGTGACGGTCTAGGCCGACAGTCCATCGCAGTGGCAACGGTCCATTTCATGGACCGTTGTGGGACTTTCAGTGGCACAACATTCTATTTTTTGGCGATGGTTTAGGCCGATGGTTCATCACAGGGTCGATGGTCCATTGCCTGGACCATCGCTTACCATTTTTTTGTTACTTTGCCTAGATTTTTTAAGTTATTCTTCACGTTTAGTCCTTGTCCTGAAAACACTAAAACCCAATGTTAAATACGATAATAATTGCTTGAAATCACACAATTATCCTAAGAGAAAGGCCTAAAATATTTCATCAAAAGCTGGAACATCACTTCTCTTACTGAGATTCAGAGTTTTATTGGTTTACTGGTTACTTCTGGCATTTGTTAAGGGTTTTACTTCTATTGCAACTCTATTGAATAAGTTAACTCAGAGGAAGATTTATTTATAGTAGTCTGATGCTTGTGAAGCAAGCTTCCAAAGGATCAAGGACTTGTTGACATCTGCTCCTATCTTGACTTTACCCAAAGAGGGTGTGGGCTTTATCATCTCTTATGATACTTCAGGTGTTGAGTTAGGTGTTGTGTTAATACAGAAGGGTAAGGTTATTGCATATGTTTCTCGTTAGTTGAAGCCCCATGAGAAGAATTACCCTATCCATGATTTGGAGTTATGCGTAGTCATTATTGGTTTATTGTTATGGAGGCACTACATGTATGGAGCCCGTCATGATATTTTCTTGGTTCATCGTAGCCCTCAGTATTTCTTCACCCAGCAAGATCTTAATATGAGATAGCACCATTTTCTTGAGTTGCTTAAGGATTATAACTTTAATATTCTTTATCATTTGAAAAAGGCTAATGTAGTTGCAGAAGCCTTGAGCCGAAAGTCAACTAGCATAGGTAGCTTGACACATCTTTTGACCTAGGAGATGCCTTTGGCCTTAGAGTTTTAGTCTTTAGCTAGCTATATAGTTAGGTTTGATATTTCAACATCTGGGTGTGTTTTGGCATTCGTAGAGGTTAGTTTTTTTTTTTTAATAAAGCAGTTTTGAGCTCATCAGTTTAATGATGTTAGGTTGAGAGTGATTCAGGATAAGGTGTTGAGCGGTGAGGCTAAGAAAGCCTCACTTAATTCAAATGGTATTTTGAGGATTAGTGGTCGAGTTTATGTACCGAGCGTGGGTGATTGGATTAGATTGATTTTGGAGGAGGCCCATTGTTCTAGGTATTCCATCTATCTAGGAGTGACTAAGATGTACAGATATTTGAGGCAACACTATTGGTGGGTTGGTATGATAAAGGACATAGCTGATTTTATAGCTCATTACTTGTGTTGCCAGTAGGTAAAGGTCGAGCATTTGAGGCCTGATGGTTTTGTTTCACAGGTTACCCATTCTCGAGTGGAAGTAGGAATAGATCACCATAGACTTTGTGACTAGGTTGCCTCATATTTCTCATGGTTCTGACAGTGTTTGGGTCATCATGGATCGTTAACCAAGTCTGCTCATTTCCTTCCGATTTAGGTCTCTTTCGGTGTTGAGAGGTTGCCCAATATCTATATTCATGAGATTGTGCATCTTCATAGTGTGCTAGTGTCTATTATTTCAAATTGAGGCTCAGTGTAAAATCTCACTTTTGGAAGACCTTTCAAGATGAGTTAGGTACTTGAGTTGATCATAGTACAATATTTTACCCCAAACTAACGGGTAGTCAGAGCGGACTATTCAGGTTTCACCCCAGACTGATAGGCAGTCAGAACAAACTATTCAGGTTTTGGAGGGTTACTCCAAGCTCGTGAGATGGATTTTAGTAGTCAGTGGGAGTAGCATCTAGCTTTGCCAGAGTTTGCATATAATAACATCTACCATTCCAGTATTGATATGGCTCTTTTTGAGGCTTTGTATTGTAGGCATTGTCTCTCTCTATTTGGTTGGTTTGAGATTTTTTAAGATTAGACCTCGGGGGTATGAACTTGCTTCGTGAGTCCTTGGATAGAGTTTGGAGCATTTAGGGTAGGCTTCGAGCGACTTAGAGTAGGTAGGAGTGCTATGCAGATAGTGGACTTTGAGCCTTGAGATTTAGTATTGGTGATCATGTTTTCCTTTGAGTTTTGCCCATGAAGAGTGTGATGAGGTTTGGCAAGAGGGGCAAGCTTAGCCCCAGGTATATTGGTCCATTTAAGGTTTTTCAGGTCATTGGTGATGTGGCTTATGAGTTGTCTTTGACCCCAAATTTATAAATTAGTCATCTAGTTTTTCATGTTTGCATGTTTTCCCGTTACATTTCGGATGAGTCTCATGTTATTTGTTGGGATTCAGTTCAGTTAGATGAGAGGTTGTCTTTTGTTGAGGAGCTTGTCTCCATCTTGGCTAGGATTGTTAGATGATTGCGTTCTAGATATATTCTAGTGGTTAAGGTTTAGTGGAGACATTGACCTATATATGAGGCTATTTAGGAGGTCGAGTCTAATATGCGTAGTTCTTATCCCTAGTTTTTGTTGATTCAGGTATTTTGCCTTGCCTTTAGTTCGAGGGTGAACTAGATTTTAAGTTGTGGATGATGTAACAACCTTATTTTTAGTGATTTATGTGAAATATTTATTATTGTATGATTTGACCATTTTACCCCTCCCTGTGGTTGTTTTGTGATATTTTTTTGCTGTGGGTATGAATGGCACGGTTCTAGATGCTTTTCAGTGTGATTTATATGATATTATGGTTTTTGGTGGCTTCAAAAGCCTTATAGTTGACTCCAGTCAACATTTATTTATATGTGCATTGGATGGACAAACGAAATACATTAATATATCTGAAACATCAATTTTAGGGTGGTAACATCGTTGGTGTGTTATTATGGCTTTTATATCTCATTTGGACCCTCAGTTTGGAAAGTTGTGAAATTTGGTTTTGGGGGTCAACTTTGTGAAAATGATGTTTTTTCAAAAATCTGATATTGTCATTGAGTCCGAAGTGTCGAATTTGATCGGGTAGCATAGTTTGTTTAGATTCACGAGATTTCGAATGAATCTTGGAGGATTTGTGGAGCATTAGAATTCTCCAACTAGTGCACCACTCAGTTGGTGCACTCACGTAAGCGACACCTTGGTCGCTTATGCAACTCAGTAGATCAGACCAAGTGTCGCATATGCGACATCTTGGTTGTGATCGCGAGCCCCGCGTAAGCGATGACAGGTTCGCTTAACTGTTCTCAGGTGAAGTATCATGTATGTGATGTCTGGTTGCTTATACGATAGTTTCTTAAGCGACCCGGTGAATGGTATACGATGCCTGGATCCTTTAAATACCCATGTTTTGCCATTTTCACCATTTTTGAGACTTAGAGCTTAGGGTTTCATGATTTTGACCAATTTCCTCTATTTCTAAGTTTGGGTAAGCTCTAAAACATCTATTTCAACTACTTTCTTTCAATTTTATTATCTAATTCTTATTTAAATGCGACTTTTAAAGTGAGAAATTGGGGATTTTGGCTCGGAAGGCCTAAAAGTTATAGTTCTTTGATTTAAACCACGATTTCAACACGTATTCACTTGGGTGAGTTCCTAATCTTATAATTATCACCTTTTTCTCTATTTCACCTTCAAAACAACTCCAATTTTTGTTTTTGAAATAGATTTTAGGATTTTTACAGGTAAAGTTTGAAAATAGTTTTTCATCAATTTGGACCTCATTTTTACTTGGGTTTTCATCTGTAGACTCCTAAAAATAATGGGGAACATGTTTCAGAAATAAAATTATGATTTTACCCTTCTTTTTGGAAAACTTATTTTGGGGGTTCGCTTGACCCCGACTTGAAAATAGGCAATATGGGTATCGTTGTATTTTTTTGAAACATAGGTTTAATGTTACTATGTCTTAGTTGATTCCGAGTCCATTCGTGGGAGTAAGGATTTAGATTGAAGGCTTGCAGACCAGTTTTCGGCATTCGAGGTAGGTTATGGCTTAACTTTCTTCAAACTTAGCTAGGTAGTTAATATTAGTACAAAATCATGCTAAGGATGTGAGGACTAATCATGAAAATGGCTATGTTATTGTGTTGTTCCCATGTGGGGGGCTATATATTGATGTTATTTGGTGATTTTGGAACATTATTTGCTATGTGTGATCGTGTTGGGTGCTAAATGCTTTTATTGGCCTTATGTACATGGAAGTATGTTGTAATCTTGTTTGTTGAAAAATCCTAATGTGGTCTCAATGGTGACTTTTATTTATTGGCACATGGATTATGTTTGATTCATGGATGGTTGGATAAATGAGTTGATTTTGGCTCACATGGCTGGTATATTGGTTGGATATGGAATTTTTCATTCTGGTTGGTTGTGAGCATTACATTTTCATATCATATTCATTCATGAAACATTGGTATCACCGTGGAAATACTAGCTTTTTCTGACAAAAAATATGACATCTTAAAAACTCATTACCGAAGGATGTAATGTAGAGGAGATATGGATATAGGTATTGGATATTGGTTGTATACGGGTTGACGAACCCCCATAGGTTCTACGTCGGGAAGCTTTAGCTCCATAGGTGTATACGGAGGTTGTGCGCCAACCTCGTGCATTACATCACATCATCATTATCATCATCCCTATTGCATTTCATTTAAATTGTACCTTTATTTGTGTTGATCTATCTCCCTTGTTATATTTATGTCTATGTGTATTTCGTCCTTTGTACTTGTATGGTGTAATATTTGTATGCTTGTATTCCTTTCACATAAATTCATTGGTGTATGTGAACATTATAGAACTGTTAGTAACGATGGTGTGGGCTACCATTTGGGAAATTTTCTGTTGCAGGTGACGTGCCCTTAGTGTGTATTTTGTGTGCTTTATTTTCTACATTGCTCAGTCGGCCTATGATACCTACTAAGTACAAGTGAATCGTACTCACCCCTATGCACCCTTTCGATACAGATCCAGGTTCGAGTGCATCTCATGGTGGTTTACTCGGGCGACTTTTAGAGCTTTTTTGAGGTAGCAGTTGATTTCATGTGTTTGGAGTTGACTACTTCCTTTCCTTATTTAGACTATGTCTTTATTTGTATTCAGAGACAGAGTTGTTCCTGTTTTGGATATCTTATGTATTTTGATCTCAATTTGTACTAGTTATGTTCTTATACCGTGACACCATGTTTTGAGATTTGGTTTAGTATCATTGACTACGTATTCCTGCTTTTACTATATATGCGTGTGGTTCGACTCCACTCTAGGATTCTTACCTCGGGTTTTGGTATTATCTTTCATTCCATATTAGTTTGGGTGATAGACTTACTTGTCAAGGCTTTCTGTGACAAGTGTTATCATGTCCCTTGGTTTTTTGGGTCATGACATAGCATCACACATAACCTCAAATAACATGGACAATCAGGCGATACAATAATAGGGGTTGAAACCAACTTCTCTTTCAGGCAATCAAATGCCTTAAGGAATGCATCATCAAAAATGAACTTCACCTTTTTCTTTAACAACTTACATAAGGGATGTGCATTTTAGAAATATCCTTGATGAATCTATGATAAAACCCAGTATGTCCTTGAAAAACATCGAATACCTTTCACAGAAACTGGTGGATGATATTTTTCAATCACAGTCTTTACCTTGTCCACCTTAATCCTATTCTTTGAAATCTTATGATCGAATATTATTCCTTTTTTGACCATAACGTGTTACTTTCCTTAATTTAACACTAATTTGCAATCTTCACATCTCATCAAGAGATAAGCTAGATGGTTTAAACAATCTTTGAACAAATCACCAGTAACTGAGAAGTCATCTATAAATACCTCAATAATATTCTCCACCATGTCAAAAAAGTTGGACATCATCAAATGCTAAAAGGTTGTTGGCGTATTACACAATCTGAATAGCATTTTCTTAAAAACCAACATCCCATATGGACAAGTGAAAGTGGTTATCTCTTAGTCTTTATGAGCAATCAAAATCTGATTATAACTCGAGTAACCATCAAGAAAACAATACCGTTCTCTACCAGTAAGACGGTCTAACATCTGATCCATGAAAGGCATAAAATGATTTTTTTCAGTCCATGCATTTATCTTAATATAGTTCATGCGTACACGCCAACCAGTGAACAACCATATAGGAACAAGCTATATTCATCTTGTTTAGAACCATAGTTATTCCAACCTTTTTTAAGACGCATTAAACTGAGCTCACCCATTTAATGTCGACAATAGGATAAATAACACCACCATCCAACCATTTGATTATCTCCTTCTTAACTACCTCTTGCATAGGTAGATTAAATCATCATTGATGCTCAATACTAGGAAGACAATCTGGCTCATGTTGGATTATATATGTGATAATTCTATGTAGAGTCCTAATGATATTAGTAATGGATCAACCAATGTCCCTCTTGAACTTTTGTAAAATAGATACTAGAGCCTCAACCCGTCGCTCGACCAAATCAGTTGGAATAATAACTTGCAAAGTGTTTTTGTGTTCTAAGAATGCATAGCAAATATGGGGCGGAAGAGCTTTGAGCTCCAAGATAAGTGTCACACCCCGAGTCTATACCCCAAACGCTAAACGGTGCTCATAATCCCGAAAGACCACAAGCTAACCCATGACTGGTACCTGCTGTAATAACTGAATAATAGTACTGTAATATATGGAAATTAGGCGAAAAACATTCCATAAGGTTCAATATTGTAATAAAACTAAATACGGTATAACAAATACCAAATCTGATACACCTGTCTAAAAATATCTAGTCTAAAAAAGCCTCTAAAGTGTCTGAAATATGGAGTTAATGGGACAAGTCCCCAACTAACTCTGAACTACTAAAATAAGCTAAAATACTGAAATAATCATCATGTCCTCGAACTAAAAGGACTCACTACTGACTCTGTTAGCTGAATATCTGAACTGCTAGGTATGATCGCGAGCCCACACGTCTGAACCTAATATATAAAACATCATAGCGCAAAAGAAAGGTATGCATCAGTACTTTGAATGTACTGATATGCAAAGTGAGGTAGGCTGAAATGCATGGGTTCATATGCAAGAACAATACCGACTAAATGACATGAATATAACTGAATGAGAGTATATGCATGAATATGTATATTGTAATCTGAGGTCGTGATAACACTGGCTACTGAGTTCTGAATTACTAATTTACTGATATCTGAGTTTACTAATACTGTGTAGCTGATAACTGAGGGACTGTATCTGACAGTCTTGATCCTATAGAACTATACTAAGATCCATACTAAACTGAGTGACTATATCTGACAGTCCTGAATCTGTAGAACTGAACTGAGTTCTATTCTGAGACTGGAACTGAAACTGAGACTGTAGGAGGTAATCATCTAACCAACATGCCCCTTTCTTAATATATTGGGGTCCAACCTGTAACCCCAGTTAGAAGGGTGTTAGTACGTGCCACGGGTAAAGATAAGTTGTGAGTTAACCTTCACTAAAAGGAAGCTCTTTCGTCAACCCTCGTTGGCAGGAAAACTCGTACGAGATGTATCAACCCTAATATGGAAGGAGGATATCTCAACCTATGCTGACTACATTATTCTGTAACACAGGGATTGCTACTAAGGGTCAAACCCTCGACTGGCAGGAATGCCCCTATCCCTGGGTTCGCTCAGTGTTGAATCCTACTCCCAACTGAATAGACGCTGAACTAATCCCTAGTTCATACTGGGCTTGACTGGACTGGTACTAATTATACTGTCTAACTGAACTGAACTGAGTTCACTGAGTTCCGTTGACTGATGAAATACTACTGAATTCTATTAACTGACTGAATTTTACTGAGGTCTGAACTGAATACTAAACAAGATTGGACTGATACTGAGTCTACTGAGTTTTTCCTAAGTTCTTAACTAACTGAGAGTACTACTGATCGTGACATGACTGATACTATCCTGAGACTGACCATGGATCTAGGTAATCAACTAAATTTTTGGGTATTAAATACCCCCAAGACTTGATAGCATAAATTATAAGACATGGTACAATCTTGAAACATGATAAATAACTACTTGATCATCATTCATTCATTGAGACATTCTAGCAAACACTTGCATGACATGAACTTGAATACATGCTAACATGATATAATTTCATTATTTAATTCTCGTGAATAACTCATCAAACACTTGGAAGGCATTGTATATGCATATAGTACTAATCAACACATGAACATCACAATTTCAAGGCTTTAACATGAATTCACATGATACTACATACATAGTAGTTGTTTTTACATAAATCTTATACTTAATCATGGAATAAAAATCCAATCAACATTATAATCATGAATACACTTGAATCCAACTCATGGAAAGCATGAAATCAATCTACTTGAAGTTTAAAAGAGTTTCTTGGACTCCAAGAGTGGAAGGAACCCTTGGATGAACACTTAACATACCTTGGTTGCTAAAATCTTGAAGAAAAATGGTGAAACCCTAAGCCTTGGATTTGAAATTAAATCACCTAGGGTTCTTATTCTTGAGAAATTTGAGAGAAAGTGAGTGTATTTTTCTTAATGAGGGTTGAATCTCGTGTTTTAGGGCTGAATAGTGGTGGAAAAAAGACCCTAATACCCCTAACGATGCGACTTTTTAATTACTGAAAACTGGATTGTCGACGTGCAGACCGACATGCCGCATCATTGGCATCAACACGATGGCTAATGCACCATGTTGAGTCTGCATCGATTCACTGGGAGCCAAGGAAAATATTGATTGACGCAATGGCCGCCGCACCGCACCGAGATCGCATCGATTCACTATTTTGGATTCCCAAACGTGGTTCAAATAAGGTCTGAAAAATACGAAACTCATCCGAGAACACTTACTAACATTCCTGATCATGAATCAATCTAAAGATCGATATTTTAAGGTCATAAGATTCGTGAAATAGAGTTGCCAACTTATGAAGGCCAAAAAAATACTAAGTTTGAATGCTTAGCTAGAATTTTCTAAGTCTGGGACCCCTTAGCAATCTTAAAAGATTGAGTTGAGCTTAGGATTTTGCGGGGTCTTATAATATCTCCCCCTAGGAAACATTCATCCTAGAATGAGACTGATTAAACTGAGAATAATTACAGACTGTATTTAGAAACTGGACATGCACAACTGAAGCATAATTTCATGACTGTAATTACTGATATACTAAATTATCATACTGAACATGCATATCTGATGCATCAATGTATAGATGAACATGATTCATGAATGCATGATTGGGATTACTGATAAGTTGAGTTTATAGACTGAACATGCATGTCTGATGCATGAGTACATGACTGAACTGATTCGTGAATGCATAATTGAGTATACAACGTTAATTGATACCAAGTTGGTAGCTATATCTGAATATGAGACTGATTAAATTCAAAGAAAAACTGTTATCTTGAGCTGAGTCTGAATTTGCAGAGAAGAGGTGAGGATACTTAGTCCGTATGTCTTTCTCTGCTTCCCAAGTATCTCCCTCAATGGACTAATTCCGCCAAAGAACTTTGACTAGAGGGACTTCTTTGTTCCTCAGTTTGTGAATCTGATAATCAAGAATTTCGACTGGGATCTCTTCATAAGAGAGGCTGTTCTGAATATCTATGCCCTCTATAGGGAATGTGACTGCTGGGTCACCTATGCATTTCTTTAGTAAGGAGACATGGAACACTGGATGCACTGAATCTAAGTCTGAATACAACTCAAGATCGTAAGATACCTTTCCAAAACGGTTGAGAATTCAGTAAGGACCAACAGATCGGGGACTGAGTTTCCCATTCTTGCCAAACATCTTCACTCCTTTAATAAGAGAGATTTTCAAATACACAAAATCACCAATCTCGAACTCGAGATCCTTTCTTCATACATCTGTGTACAATTTTTATCGGCTCTGAGTTATCTTAAGACTTTCCCTGATCAACTAAACTTTCTCTAAGGCATCAAATACTAAGTCAGGCCCTACCACTGCAGCCTCACCCACTTCAAACCAACTAATAAGAGATCGACACCTCCTCCCATAAAGCTCTTCAAATGGAGCCATCTGAATGCTGGAATGATAGTTGTTGTTTTATGAAAATTCAATCAAAGGCAAGTGGTCATCCCAACTACCTTTAAATTCTATCGCACACACTCGTAGCATATATTCTAAAGTATAAATGGTCCTTTCTGCTTGACCATCTATCTGAGAATGAAAGGCTGTACTGAGGTGAACTTGGGTAACAAGACCCTTTTGGAATGCTTTCTAGAAATGAGAGGTAAACTGGGTACCTCTATCTGAGATAATGGACAGCGGAACGCCATGCAATCTGACCAACTCCCTGATATAAAGTTTGGCATAATCCTCGGCTGAATAAGAGGTATGGACTGGTACAAAATGAGCTAATTTGGTCATCCTATATACAATGACACAAACTGAATCATGCTGACAATGAGTACGAGGCAAACCCATCATAAAGTCCATGTTCACTTCTTCCCATTTCTAGGTGGGAGTGCAGAACTCCTGCATGGACCCACTAGGCTTCTGATGCCCAATCTTAACCTGCTGACATGTTGAGCACCTAGCCACAAACTCTACAATATCTCTCTTCATCTTACTCCACCAATAGATCTCCCGTAAATCATGGTACATCTTAGTTGACCCTTTGATGAATAGAGTAGCGTGCACTGTACGCCTCTACAAGAATTCGCTGCCTTAGGTCATCAACACTGATGATAGGCGAATTTACGCACCTATATCAATATATTTTGCCCATATTTTAGCCTAGTTTTGAGAACAAATTATATATTTCATGCACTTTTAGTCCTTTTTCCTGTAAATGAGCTAACGAACATGATTAGTAAAGTTTCAGGTATAAATGATGCATAATTCAGCATTTTATGGCTTACTTGACGCTAAAGAAAGCTCACGAAGGAAGGGAAGGGAGTTTACACGCCTAAGGACCAAAACTGCTGCATGGAAAATCTGTCCCGGGCTAAAACAACATTTCTGAAGACTTTGGGGGACCAAAACTGCTGCATGGAAAATCTGTCCCGGGCTAAAACAACAATTCTGAAGACTTTGGGGACTTACAGACACAAAGCTGGATTTTGACAATGATACATTAACCTAGTACAATTAGGTTATGTATTTCATTATTTTATGTGGATTATGATAATGTTACCTTAACCTAGTACATTTGGGTTAAGGATTTCATTAGTCTAGTAGGATTTGGTTATTTATTTCATTAGCTTAGTAGGAGTAGGATATGGGTATTATAAATACCCTATCATGCTAGAGATTTAGAATAAGGAGGGAGGAAGGAGGGAGAACACAATACCTTCTTCCATCCCTCTCATCTCATCTTACAATTCAATTCTATTTTTCATCTTCTACTCCTCTATTATTCTACACTACAAACAATTCTACAACTCTTCTAATCTTTCTATTAATTCTAGTTTTTTCTATTCATCTATTCTTAATTTCCGCAACAAGAGAATCGTTACTTTGCTAAGGAATTCACGCCTCACGCCTACCACTTACGCTACACGAAATTAATCAATCTTGTGGTATAACAACAATGTCAAGCGTGATCTCCTTCGCATTCATGGGTAACTAAACTTCTCTGTTGGGGTTATGGAAGCCGAATGAGTTACTATCTATTGCTGTGAGTTTGTGAGTTCGAGGCACGTATATTGCTTATATCATTATTCTCTTCATCTTAATCTACATTCTTTGCGGTTGCAAACGCAAGAATACGCCAGTCTAACATTTAACTTGTTCGAGAGAAAAGTTATTTGTCTGGAAAAGAGATAATGTCAAGGTAGTAGGACACCCTTTCCTATTAAAAAGCTAGTGCCGTAACTGGACTAACCTCTTGGAGAATTCGTACCGTTAGATACGCTTTAAGATCAAGAGAGTTAAAGTGAAATAGTCCTTGTTTAGGTCGAGAGACGCTTGGATTTACCATCGACTACAATCCTCTATAAGCAATTGCATGTCAGAATTCTACACACTCATAGCCAATAGAGACGTATACCTCAGAAGGTGGACATAACCCCAACTTCTCAATTCTCATTGTTTACATCTCACTAAAACATTCTTTCTCTTTTTACTTTGCTATTGCCGTTTTTTTTTGTCTTATTTTGGTTACATTACTTGCACGACAAGAATCCCCCCTTTTTACGAGACTTGCACTAAAAGTCTAGTAATCTTTACTTACTTGTTGACCAAGCTATTCCCTGTGGGATCGATACCCAACCCAGTTGGGTTCTATATTTGCTAACGACCGCTTTACACTCCTACGAGAGCTGTAGATTGAGCGTTATCAAAAATTGGCGCCGTTGCCGGGGAATACAAGTGTCAATTAAGTTCGTAATAATTACTAGACCCTTTGGTCGAAGACTCTCGTACTTTTACTTTTAGTTTTTGTTTTTGTTTACTACAGGTTTTTGTTCAGTGCATCAATGGATGCACAACGTGAAATACCGTTCGATGATGTTGATGATGATCTTGATGGTGCCGGAGCCACTGGAGCTATAATTCCACCACCATTAGCGCCCGGAGCCAAGTTCAACATCACAAGCACCATGATTCAGTTATTGCAACTCAAGGGATTATTTGGTGGACTAGCAGGCGATGATCCGAATATGTATCTCATCAACTTTATTTCTACATGCAAGTCATTTGACAATCCTGGAGTTAGTCAGAATGCAATTCGGTTACGCTTATTTCCATTGTCTCTGTCTGGGGAGACAACTCTATGGTTGAATGGGCTGACTCCTGATTCAATTACAAATTGGAGGCAATTGAGAGACGCTTTCCTAGAAAGATTCTTTCCGCCTTCCAAAAGGGCACAATTGAGAGATGAAATCAGCAACTTTCGTCAGCTTCCCACTGAAGCTCTTCATGAAACATGGGAGAGGTTCAAGATAAAGCTAGCGAGATGCCCAAACCATCACATGACTAATGTTCACCTCATGGAGGTATTGTATAGAGCCTTGAATTCAATAACTAAGCCAATGGTGGATAACGCAGCTGGAGGATCCTTTATGGATCTCACCTTTGGTCAAGCAAGCAATATGCTAGATCGCATGACGAAACAAAGTAGAGCTTGGCATACCAGGGATTTCGAGGTAGCAAGCCCCACTTTATCTATAGGCATGACTGCAGACCAAAGAAGAAGACAAGAAGAACGTGATCAAGATTTAGCGCACATGAAAACGCAAGTGGATCTTCTGACAAAGCATTTATTATCAGGGAAGACCGAAAAAGTGAAAGCTGTGGCGCTAAAAGGAAGAGACGAATCTGATTCGGAAGAGGAGGCCAACTACTTGAATAATCAGGGGGGTTTCCGTGGGAATACCCAAGGAAACCAAGGTCGGAACTATTATGATAATTCTGGAAACAAGGACCAAGGTAGTTGGAGAAAAAACAATGAAAAGAGTGGTGTATATGTTCCCCCTGGTAGACGTGATACCGCCACATCTAATTCTGGAAGTATGGAAGACATGATGGCTAAATTATTGAAAGGAGTGGAAGCAACGAGCGCGGGAGTTACTGAGGTAATTAATGATTTGTCCTCCATGAAACAACTAGTTGATTCTCATTCCACTTCAATCAAGCAAATAGAGCAGCAATTGAGCCAACTTTCAGCAGCACTCAATCAAAGAAAGGCTGGCACTTTACCTAGCGATATTGTGCAAAACCCAAGGAATGATGGGTCATGCATGGCCATCACTACCCGAAGTGGTAAGGTGCTGGAAACTTCAGAAAAAGGCAAGCAAGTGGTTGACAAAGAAGCGGAAATTGATGATAAGGCGAAAGGGGAAGATGCCACAGCAGCCGATCCTAACGTCCTTAACATCACTCCTCACAACGTGCAGCCTGGAAAAGCTAAAAAACGGAAGCAAGAGGAGAAGAAAGCCATGGAGAGAACAATTCCATACCCACCACCACCTTTTCCTCAAAGATTGAAGAAGGTGGCGGATGATACAAAGTTCAGCAAATTCATGACCATGTTGAAGCAGCTGACCATTAATGTTCCGTTGGTAGAGGCGCTAGAAAAGATGCCTGGGTACGCTAAATTCATGAAGGACCTGTTGACAAAAAAACGGGCAGTAAGCTATGAGACGGCAGATAATATTCATCATTGCAGTGCAATTGCCATAAGGTCCTTAGTACAGAAGAAGGCAGACCCTGGTGCTTTCACTATTCCTTGCACGGTTGGATCTATGAATTTTGCTAAGGCATTGTGCGATCTGGGTGCTAGCATCAATTTGATGCCACTATCCGTCTACAAGAAGTTGGGGCTAGGAGATCCAACACCAACCAATATGAGGCTCGTGATGGCTGATAGGACGGTAAAACGACCTGTGGGTATCTTGAATGATGTGTTGGTGAAGGTATCTTCATTTATCTTTCCTGCAGACTTCGTTATTCTGGATTGTGAGGTGGATTCTGACGTTCCCATAATCTTGGGACGCCCCTTCCTCGCAACTGGAAGTGTGCTTATTGACATGAAAGATAATGAGCTTTTGTTTCGAATTAATGACGAAGTGGTCCGCTTTGATATATGCAAAGCCATGAAGCAGCCCAGCGATATGAATGAGTTATCTGTAGCTGATGTTCATCATGAGGATATGAAAGCATTATCTATAGAGAAACAACCTACTGTTGAGCCATTGTCTGCTGCGCCACTGAAAGTTGAGCATGAGGATAATGAAGATTATGAAGAACTTATGGGTGCTCTAACAGAAATAGAGTCTTATACTCCTAAGCAACCGGATTGTGATCCCAAGAATCAACCAACAACGAAGACTCCCATTGACGAGACACCAACACTAGAATCGCAAGAGCTCCCCGATTATCTAAGGTATGTGTTCTTGGAAAGTAGAAATATACTTCCGGAGAGTGCAGATGATTTAAGTGAACAGCACGTAGAAGCTCTCATCTCTGCTCTGAAGAGATACAAGAGAGCTATGGGTTGGACTATTGATGATATAATTGGTGACTCTCCGGGGAAATGTATGAGCCATCTCGAAGAAGATCGCATGCCCACAGGTAAGCCTCATTGTCGTCTAAATCCTTTTAGAAAACGATCCACCATTTACCTCGACGAAGTCTGAGTACTCGAGGTAACCATGTCGTGCCACGACAATAAATAAGGCGCTAGATGGGAGGCAACCCATCGTTTATCATTTTTCATTTATCGTTTATCATTTTTCATTTTTCATTTTGTTCTAGTATGTGTTTTGCTTTTGATAAATAAAAATCCAAAAATAAGAGTCGTGCCACGACCAAAACTAAGGCGCTTGATGGGAGGCAACCCATCGTTCTAATCGTTTTTATTGTTTTTGAGCAAATGTAGGTGCAAGAGGTATTCAATGAGGAGATTGGCGATTTGGATGTATTGAATGGTAAAGGTGGTAAGTTAGGCATAAGGATGCATAAGGCTACGGATTGAGCATTACTCATGCCAAAATAGGCATCAAGGAAGGCTAGGCCTAGGTAAAACTAGGCCACGAACATTGCAAAACCTATCCTATAGCCTAAGGCCTCGGAATCTAGTATGCTATACACTATGCGCCGCCCATTCTTAAGTGTGCTATACACTATGCGCCGCCTATGCTATAGCATTAGGTCTCAGTATCTCAAATGCTATGCACTATGCGCCGCATATGTCCCATTATGCCATAGACAATGCGCCGCATAGTGTATGGCATTCTTAAATAAATACATGGCATATGCTATGGCATTCTTAAATAAATGCTTGGCATATGCTATGGCATTCTGCTCAACTAGGCAAAGCATTAGGCACCACCTATGGTCACTTTTGGTCTCCAAATCCGATTTTAATGGGCCAAAACTCGACCCAACCTTTTCTTATAAATATGAGACTTAGTCTTGAACCAAAAACACATTGGAAACCTAGCTTATGCACCACCTATAGTCTCCAAAAACTATCAAAAAGTTTCCTTTTGCTCTTTTTCGTCACAAGAACATCATCCAAAGGCTTCAACCAAGTAAGTACTACTTTATTCTTCATTTATATTTTGTCAGTACTACTTTACTACACCTATTATGAATTGCTAAATCTTGAAAAAGTATTGGTGATGTGAACGTGTTTGAATTGTTGATACAAAACCAAGTGAGTGAACATGTGCGTTAGGATACTCTTAACTTATGTCCGACTTGAATTTAATTTTGATGCATTGTTATACTACTTGCAGAATTGCTATAGTAATGAACATTGCATAATCTTGTCACTTGAATACTTACATGTTAGAATATCCCGTTCATCGAAATAAGACTTATAACTGCCTACCGACATAGGAGGTTGAGTTTATTGATAGAAACGATACCATGATGTAATCCCTATGTAGTAGTCTTGTTATACCTAACATGAAAGTATTGCAAAGGTTGCAAGAAGTGATATATCTTTGATTTTCTCGTTGGAATATAGCTCCTAAAACGCATGTCGACGAAGTCTAAGTAATCGACTACTTTCACTTCACTAATTTGTAGCAACAAACTAAGTGTGGGGTGGTACCCCTACTGCTTGTGTATAGATTGTATCCATTGGGATTGTGCTACCATTAACACTATTTCAAGTCTCAGGTACAATGGCACCCAAAGCAAGACAAGGCAAAGAAAAGGCTACCACTTCCCAAAAGAGCAAGAAAAGAGGCCGCAAGGAGCAAGGAGAACCCTCCTCGCTGCAAATACCTCGACTCACGCTTGGAATTAAGTGGGATACTTATGAGGAACTTCTAAGGATGACGACTCTGATGATGATTCCAATGCAAGGGGTATGACCCCAGACATAGAGGATGAGTCCGACTAACCAGGTTCTTCTTATTTATTTTCCACTGAGGACAGTGTACCGACTAAGTGTGGGGTGGTGGTATTGCATGCTATACTTCTCTACTCGCATCTATGTTTGTTTTCTTTTGTTTTATTTTTGTTTCATTTTTTAGTTAAGATTTTTTTAGTAGTTAATATTTTTTTAACTTAGCTTCGCATGAGATTATTCTAATAGGCAGCATGAGATTATAACAAGAGTATGTGCTACAATTATGACTATTGAGACGTTTAGGCTCCAGTTGTGACTCATTATGTGATATTGTGTGGTTCAATTCCTTCACTTGTTGGGTCAAGAGTCTATATTACCTCCAATAAAGTCGACCATGTGCCTTGTGTGTGTAAGATAATAGTATATTCTATGTTTGTGGCTGATGCTAGAACTTGCCTGGTATGTATGCAAAGCGAAAATAAGGAGTGAAAGTTTAGGAGGTGATTTAGGCATTTCTTTGACAACCTATATTTATTTACCTTCAGTTTTACCTACCCATGGACATCATCCTAGTTAAACCCTTTTGAGCCTTTAGCCTATTTTCTTTGACAACCTTGTATGTAAGCCTAATCCATTTTTTTCAAGACCGTAATTTGATCCAAACTCCTAAGTGCTTTAAAGTGAAAAAGTCATGTGACAACATAAGAGGAAATTGGGTGAGTATGATTCTATAAATTGTAATGGTTCTTGAATGTGTTATGAAAAAGAAAAAAAAATGCTATCATAAGAGGTATGTTGTGAAAAGAAAAAGGAAAAGAAAGCTGAAAAGTGAGTTGTGCTTAAAATTGAAAAAAGAGGAGAACAAGGGTGGTAGAAAAAAGAAAGAAGAAAGGTTGAAAGAAAAAAAGTGTCAATGATACAAAGTGATGTATTAAAGCGCTTAGGAACTTAGTCACTATTCCTGGCCAAAATAGTCCTACCCGTCCCTTAGCCTACATTACAACCATCAAAAGACCTACTTGATCCTAATCTTAACATTCCAACATTTAGTAGAGTATTACATTAAGGGCAAGCCTATGGTCATCAGTTGCTACATATGAACTCTTTGTGAGAGTGAGAGCAAGGACATTTTGATACCCATGTTTGAAAAATATGCTATACTTGTGAGTGATTATGGGTACTATAGTGTGAGACACACATGGTTGATGAGTTTTGGATAGTTATATATGATTCCTTGTACTTTAACGTTTGCATGCGAGTTGATCACCATCACGAGTCTATGCTAGAGGTTAAATTGTTTCTACCTATAATCGAAAAGCTACTCTTTGTTGATAATTGTTGTGCTTGTCTTGACGAATATTTTGTGTTGTTGCTGTAAAACCCTAAGTTGACGTTTAGAAGGACATGATAGTTTGTTCGAGGACGAACAAAGCTCTAAGTGTGGGGTGTTGATGATAGGCGAATTTACGCACCTATATCAATATATTTTGCCCATATTTTAGCCTAGTTTTGAGAACAAATTATATATTTCATGCACTTTTAGTCCTTTTTCCTGTAAATGAGCTAACGAACATGATTAGTAAAGTTTCAGGTATAAATGATGCATAATTCAGCATTTTATGGCTTACTTGACGCTAAAGAAAGCTCACGAAGGAAGGGAAGGGAGTTTACACGCCTAAGGACCAAAACTGCTGCATGGAAAATCTTTCCCGGGCTAAAACAGCATTTCTGAAGACTTTGGGGGACCAAAACTGCTGCATGGAAAATCTGTCCCGGGCTAAAACAGCAATTCTGAAGACTTTGGGGACTTACAGACACAAAGCTGGATTTTGATAATGATACATTAACCTAGTACAATTAGGTTATGTATTTCATTATTTTATGTGGATTATGATAATGTTACCTTAACCTAGTACATTTGGGTTAAGGATTTCATTAGTCTAGTAGGATTTGGTTATTTATTTCATTAGCTTAGTAGGAGTAGGATATGGGTATTATAAATACCCTATCATGCTAGAGATTTAGAATAAGGAGGGAGGAAGGAGGGAGAACACAATACCTTCTTCCATCCCTCTCATCTCATTTTACAATTCAATTCTATTTTTCATCTTCTACTCCTCTATTATTCTACACTACAAACAATTCTACAACTCTTCTAATCTTTCTATTAATTCTAGTTTTTTCTATTCATCTATTCTTAATTTCCGCAACAAGAGAATCGTTACTTTGCTAAGGAATTCACGCCTCACGCCTACCACTTACGCTACACGAAATTAATCAATCTTGTGGTATAACAACAATATCAAGCGTGATCTCCTTCGCATTCATGGGTAACTAAACTTCTCTGTTGGGGTTATGGAAGCCGAATGAGTTACTATCTATTGCTGTGAGTTTGTGAGTTCGAGGCACGTATATTGCTTATATCATTATTCTCTTCATCTTAATCTACATTCTTTGCGGTTGCAAACGCAAGAATACGCCAGTCTAACATTTAACTTGTTCGAGAGAAAAGTTATTTGTCTGGAAAAGAGATAATGTCAAGGTAGTAGGACACCCTTTCCTATTAAAAAGCTAGTGCCGTAACTGGACTAACCTCTTGGAGAATTCGTACCGTTAGATACGCTTTAAGATCAAGAGAGTTAAAGTGAAATAGTCCTTGTTTAGGTCGAGAGACGCTTGGATTTACCATCGACTACAATCCTCTATAAGCAATTGCATGTCAGAATTCTACACACTCATAGCCAATAGAGACGTATACCTCAGAAGGTGGACATAACCCCAACTTCTCAATTCTCATTGTTTACATCTCACTAAAACATTCTTTCTCTTTTTACTTTGCTATTGCCGTTTTTTTTTGTCTTATTTTGGTTACATTACTTGCACGACAAGAATCCCCCCTTTTTACGAGACTTGCACTAAAAGTCTAGTAATCTTTACTTACTTGTTGACCAAGCTATTCCCTGTGGGATCGATACCCAACCCAGTTGGGTTCTATATTTGCTAACGACCGCTTTACACTCCTACGAGAGCTGTAGATTGAGCGTTATCAAACACCTGTCACACATAGCTAACCCTGGCAGATCAACACACTATCTCCCCCTTGGGAGAAAACTTCTATCTTCTGATCTCTGACTGATTCCTTCAACTTGACTAGACTGAGATCCCTATACTGCTTTTTCTTCACCTCAGAAACTAGGGATGATTCTGAACTACTCTGCACCCATCACTACCTTCTAACGAATCAACTAAGCGAACACCTAGTCGGACAGGATGATGAACTTCCTGAGCTAACTTCTTCTTACCATCCTCCACATGAGCAACACTCCCAATATATATCCTACTAAGAGCATCAGCCACTACATTGGCTTTACCCGGATGATACAGGACACTCATGTCGTAATTCTTCAATAACTCCAACCACCTTCTTTGATGTAGGTTTAGGTATTTCTTAGAGATCACATACTCCAGGCTCTTATGGTCAGTGAACACATCAATGTGCACCCCATACAAATAGTGCCTCCAAATTTTTAAGGCAAACACTACAACTGCTAGCTCAAGATCATGAGTAAGATAGTTCTTTTTATGGGGCTTAAGATATCTAGAGGCGTAGGCTATGACCTTACCTCTCTTCATCAAAACACACCCCAAACTGACTCTGGAGGCATCACAATATACCATAAGCACATCTGAACCATCTGGTAGGGTCAAAACTATAGCTGTAGTGAGTCGAGTCTTCAACTCCTGAAAACTCTTTTCACAAGAATATGACCACTGGAATTTGACTTTCTTCTGAGTCAATCTGGACATAGGGGATGCAATAGATGAAAATTCCTCAACAAACCGTCAGTAATAGCCAGCCAAGCCCAAGAAACTCCTGATATCTGATGGACAAATGGGTGTAGTCCAGTTTCTCATTGCTTCGATCTTTTAGGAATGAACTCTAATTCTATGACCGAAAATGATATGGCCAAGGAAGGTTACTGACCTTAGCCAAATTCCATACTTATTGAACTTGGTGAATAGGTAATGATTTCTGAGAGTCTGTACTACTATTTTAGATGGTCAGCATGATCATGCTCACTACGGGAGTAGACAAGAATGTCATCTATGAAGACTATGACAAATATGTCTAAGTACTGCTTGAACACACGGTTCATCAAGTCCATAAAAGCTACTGGGGCATTGGTAAGACCAAAGGACATGAATAAGAATTCGAACTGACCATACCGAGTTCTAAAAGTTGTCTTTAGGATGTCACATTCTCTGACTCTGAGCTGATGATACCCTGATCTGAGGTCTATCTTAGAAAAGTAACTGGCACCCTGAAGTTAATCAAACAAGTCATCGACTCTAGGAAGTGGATACTTGTTCTTGACCTTGACTTTATTTAGCTGACGGTAATCAATACACATTCTGAGAGATCCGTCTTTCTTATGCACGAATAAAATTGGGGCACCCCACGGGGATATACTGGGTATGATGAATCCCTTATCTAGTAGATTCTTTAACTATTCTTTTAACTCTCTGAGTTCTGCTGGAGCTATTCTATATGGAGGAATAGATATGGGCTGAGTATCTAGAAGAAGGTCTATTTCGAAGTCGATTTTCCTCTTGGAAGGAACTCCAGGAAGATCTTCGGGATACACATCTAGGAATTCACATTCTACTGACACTAATTCAAGAGTAGGGGTTTCAAAACTAGAGTCCTGGACTCAAACGAGATGGTAGACACACCCCTTAGATATCATTTTTCTTTTCCTTAGGTAAGAAACAAGCTAACCTCTAAGTGCTGAAGTACTACCCCTCCACTCAAGGACGGGTTCATTCAGAAACTGAAACTGGATGATTCTTTCTGCTGTCGACTGAGGTATAGCAGGAATAAAGCTAATCCATGCCGAGAATGACATCAAAATTGGTCATCTCTAATTCGACTAAGTCTGCTGAGTGATTTTATGAGATACCATAATCAGACAGTTCCTGTATACCCATCTGGCTATGATAGATTTACCCACTGGGGTAGATACTGAGAAAGGCTCTACTAGGATTTTGGGACTAACTTCGAAGTCAACATCTATATAAAGAGTAACAAAGGATAAAAAATCTTCTGGGTCTAGCAAAAGATAAACATGTAAATGATAAACTTGTAACATACCAGTGACCACATCAGGAGAACTTTCCTGATCCTGTTGGGACAGAAGTGCGTAGATTCTATTTGGGCGCTGCCCACTAGTGGCACTGGATGTGGCACCCTGCTAATTTGGGTAACCGAACTGAGCTGGGGTATGGTTATACTGACTTTGATAGTCCACCTGAGGACAATGTCTAACCCTGTGGCCTGGCTTTCCATATCTGAAACACACATCACTGCCAGCTCTGCAGATACCCTGGTGGTTTCTATCATACTTCTGACAAAGGGGATTGGTTCGGGCACTGCTAACACTACCTTGGGGTTTAGGGCCTGACACCCTATTTCTGTTGCCGTCTCTGAATTTTGGTACATGAGCACTGTCTAAGGACAGAGCTGGAACTAAGGATTTTGGGCAAAACTGAGAATGATTCCCACCCTCTGACTTAGGTTGAGCGAAGTTAAAACTATCTGTTCTCGCTATCTTATTCTCCCCTCCTTCTCTTTATTCTTAGCCTTCTCTATCTGCTGAGCATGGACCATGATCCTAGATATGTCTATCTCCTTAATCAACATTACGGTCCTACACTCCTTGACCATACTATTAGATATTCCAGACACAAACTTACTCATCTTAGATCTGCTATCTGCTACCACATAAGGAGCGTATATGGCTAATTGAGTAAACTTAAGAGAATACTCTTGTACCATCATGTTTCCCTGCTTCAGATTTATAAACTCCAAAACTTTTGCTTTCCTCAACTCTAGCGGGAAGAACCTATCCAAAAAAAGCAACAACAAACTCCTCCCATTCTATGGGCCCTGCATATACGACCCTTTTTGCTTTCCACTATTTAAACCATGAGTGTGCCACATCCTGTAGCGCCCAATTCAGCTCTCTCAACAACAGTCACTCCCATAATATTTGTAACTTTCTGCACCTGATCAAGAAATTCTTGAGGGTCTTCATCTGATTTAGACCCAATAAAAGATGGAGGGTTCATTCGGGAAAAATCCTAAATCCTTGCTGCTGTAGTGTTGGCCACTAGGTTGTCTAGAATAGAAACTGAGTGCTCATTCTGGGATGCCACAGAATGAGCTAGGGTGGTGAAATCTGCTTTGAACTCAGCGTGGGAGATATGTTCTTCCAGAGGTTCTGACTACACGGGCTGGGGTTTTGGCTGGTCTCCCGTTTGTCTTCCCTTAGTCCTCTTTGGAGGCATATTCTGTAAATGGAAGAGAAACTTGGATTAGATAGAGAGTTTGACTGGAGCTCATGCTCACTCGCATGACATGGATACTGAAAGAAGGAAAACTTTTCCTAAAACACCTCGCTGCCTCCTGTTCTTAAGTGTGGCGCACTACACACCCATTTACAAGATTCTACTAGATGCGACTTTCAGACTTCCTAGGACTCTTTTGAACCTTAGGCTCTGATAAAAAGTTTGTCACGCCCCGAGTTTGTACCCCGGATGCTATACAGTACTCATAATCCCGAAGGACCACAAACTAACCCATGACTGGTACCTGCTGCAATAACTGAATAATAGTACTGTAATATATGAAAATTAGGCAGAAAGGTTCAATACTGTAATAAAACTGAATATGGTATAATAAATACCAAATTTGATACATTTGTCTGAAAAAGACTCTAAACTGTCTGAAATATGGAGTTGATGGAACAAGTCCCCAACTAACTCTGAACTACTGAAATAAGCTGAACTGTTGAAATAATCATCATATCCTCAAACTAAAAGGACTCACCACTAACTCTGTCAGCTTAATAGCTAAATTGCTAAGTATGATCGGGAGCCCGCGCGTCTGAACCTATGATATAAAATATCATAGCACAAAAAAAGGTATGCGTCAGTACTTTGAATATACTGATATGCAAAGTGAGGTAGGCTGAAATACATGGGTTCATATGTATGAACAATACTGACTAAATGACATGAATATAACTGAGTGAGAGTACATACATTAATACGTATACTGTAATCTGAGGTCATGATAATACTAGCTACTGAGTTCTGAATTACTAATTTATTGATATCTGAGTTTACTGATACTGTGTAGATGATAACTAAAGGATTGTATCTGACAGTATTGATCCTGTGAAACTATTCTAAGTTTTAGACTAAACTGAGTGACTATATTTGACAGTCCTGAATCTGTAGAACTGAACTGAGTTCTATTCTGAGACTAGAACTGAAACTGAGACTGTGGGAGGTAATCATCTAACCAACATGCCCCTTTTTAATAGATTGGGGTACAACCTGTAACCCTAGTTGGAAAGGTGTCAGTACCGTTCCACGAGTAAAGACAAGCTGTGAGTTAACCCTCTCTGACAAGAAGCTCTTTCATCAACCCTCATTGGCAGGAAAACTAGTATGAGATATATCAACCCTAATCTGGCAGGAGGATATCTCAATCTATGCTGGCTATGTAGTTCTGTAATACAGGGATTGCTACAAAGGGTCAAACCCTCTACTGGCAGGAATGCCCCCATCCCTAGGTTTGCTCAGTGTTGAATCCTACTCCCAATTGAATAGATAATGAACTGAACCCTAGTTCATACTAGGCTTGACTAAACTGTTACTGATTATACTGTCTAACTGAACTGAACTGAGTCTCATTGACTGACGGAATACTACTGAATTTTGTTAATTGACTAAATTTACTGAGGTCTGAACTGAATACTGAACTGGAATGGACTGATACCGAGTCTACTGAATTTTTCCTGAGTTCTGTAACTAACTGAGAGTACTACTGATCGTGACATGACTGATACTATCTTGAGACTGACCATGACTCTAGGTAATTGGATAAATTGTCGAGTATTAAATACCCCCAGGACTCGATAGAATAAATTATAAGACATGTTATAATTTCATTATTAACTCTCATGAACAACTCATCAAACACTTGGAAGGCGTTGTATATGCACATAGTACTAATCAACACATGAGCATCACAATTTCAAGGCTTTAACATGAATTCACATGATACTACATACATAATAATTGGTTTTACATAAATCTCAACATTATAATCATGAATACACTTGAATCCAAATCATGGAAAGCATAAAATCAAGCTACTTGAAGTTTAAAAGAGTTTCTTGGACTCCAAGGGTGGAAGGAACCCTTGGATGAACACTTGACATACCTTGGTTACTAAATTCTTGAAGAAAAATGGTGAAACCTTGAGCCTTGGCTTTGAAATTAAATCACCTAGGGTTCTTGTTCTTGAGAAATTTGAGAGAAAGTGAGTGTATTTTGCTTAATAAGGATTGAATCTCATGTTTTAAGGCTGAATAGGGGTGGGAAAAGACCATAATACCCCTAAAGACACGGCTTTTTAATTATTAAAAACCAAACTGTCGATGCGTAGACCGATGCACTGTGTCATTGGCATCGATGCGATGGCCGTTGCACCGCATATAGTCCGTGTCGGTTCACTGGAAATTGCCACTAGGAGACAAGAAAAATTTTGATCGATGTGATGGCTGATGCGCCAAGATCGCGTCGATTCACTATTTTGGATTCCTAAACGTGGTTCAAACGAGGTTTGAAAAATACGAAACTCATCCGGGAACACGTACTAACATTTCTTATCATGAATCAATCTAAATATCGATACTTTTAGGTCATAATAGTCATGAAATAGAGTTGTCAACTTACGAAGGCTAAAATAATACTAAGTCTGAATGCTTAGCTAGAATTTTCTAAGTCTGGGACCCCTTAGCAAGCTTAAAAGACTGAGTTGAGCTTTGGATTTTGTGGGGTCTTACAATAGGGGGATCCTCAATCGAAGGCTTAGCCGATAGGGTAACTCTATTTTTCAAATCAAGATCTAACTTCTTGGTGTAAAAGTGTAGGAGCCTAAATTAGGAAGTGCGTTTACCATCTAATCATACCCATCAATGCCATCACCCTTAAAATTCATAATAACTACTGCAAGTGCTTCAACTCTAAGCCTCTCCCTAATAGAAGCTACCAATGCATCCCCGTCACCTAAATTAATAACTAAGATCACACGTATGTCTTTTGGCTACTTCATAGATTGACATACATTGAAAGTTACTTGCTCATGATTTAATTGAAACTTTAACTACCCAATTTTTGTATCCACCAATGCTCTTCGAATAATAAGGAATAGTCTCCCTAAGATAATGGGAACCTCAAAATCAACCGCACAATCAAGGATTATAAAATAAACACCAACACATCACACAAAATATCTACAAGCTTCTTCACAGTGAAATCCATCATAAAAAGTATCATCAAAGTCGATTTGGGTGATCCTAACCCAAACTGTCTATACACTCCTAACAACATTAGATAAATGCTAGCACCCAAGTCACACAAAGCATTAGTGAAACTTAGAGACTTAATTGTAAATGGAATCGTGAATGCCCCAAGATCTTTATTCTTCTCAACTAGAGATCGAGAAAATATTGCACTATAATGTTACACATTATCAATAGGATTAGAACTCATAATCCTCTTCTTAAACATTACGTAGACCAGTATTTGCTCAAGTTCCTCGACTAAAGGGATGTTCATGGATAATTTTTTTGACATGAAGATAAACTTTTGATACATCACCTTTTCTGGTTTCTTCTTTATTCTTTGTGGAAATCAAGGAGGAGATCATGGAAGGGAGTTAATACTTGTGAGACCTCCTTTCCCTTTTCCTTTTTAGCGACTGCAGGTGGCATTTTAGATGTTTTTTCATACTTAGCTTAATTTTCAGATTTGGATACTTTCTCATCATTGATAATCACCAACTCAACATCATTCTCAATAACTATGGGAATAGGTGGATTGGCAATCATCTTACCACTCCTAGTAGTATTCTCCAACAAATAATTTTTTTTAGATTTTAAAGGTGTTACTTGGACGTATACCATGCTGATACTGATTCATTGTGGCAAAAATCTGACCAAGCTGTTGCTCAAGCTACTTAATGGCGATAGCATGTGATTTAACTTTCTGACTCATCCCCGAAATATCTGCTCTAAGATCCTTGAGGCAGTCTTAAGCCTTTTTATCCATATGACTTTAGCAAATATGTCATCCATCCTAGAATTACCCAAATCCGCATCATGATTTCCCTATGGAACAAAGAGTACACTTCTAACTTTGTAATTATATTTTCTATTTCTCACCATCTTTTCCTCGACTACTATCTCTATAACTTAACCTATTATAGTTATTATCCTTGTAATAGTTTCGATCTTAGTTCTTTTGACCAGAGCACCAATGTCTTAATTAGACCCTTGGCTTTTTTCTCGAAAACCCACTACTTAATTATCTAGATACTTAGTCTTCTCTTCTGAATCAAGGTCATCATGTCTAGGTACCTTACCTTATGAACCAACCATATTCAACTTTTTAGACCCCATTGTACAAATTATTTTGTGAACAAGCTAAATTTAGTCCTCTATTATGCTAGCTCTTGGGTAATAAAATTGCCTACCTTCTGTTGTTCTACAGATTTTTCTATCATATATGTTCGTGTGGGCATGCGTACCTCGAGTGTGCCAACCTTGGTTGGTTTAGTGATCCTATCTAGAATCTCAGAAGCCTGATTCCAAATTAAACTCATAATTGCCCCACCTATGATAGTGTCAATTATAGCCTTCTAGTTTGTATTTATAACTTGCAGAAAAAGTTAAGAAAATTATGGCATGATATTCTGTGATTTAGACATTTTGTAGCTTCTTCTTAAACCTCAAAAAAGTTCATACAATACCTTTGAATGTAACTACTTGAAAATATAAATCTCATCTTTCAACTATAACATTCTGAAAGGTGGGAAAATCACTCCAAAAATTATGTCTTCAGCTTCTGTTAATTGGTGATTGGCCTTTTTGGTAGTTTGGTCAACCATAGAGTTTTTCTCTAGTAAGAGAAAAGGGAAATAATTATAGTATAGTATCATTTTTACTCACAATAGAAAAGTTATAGGTAGTTCAAATCCATACAAATTTCATTAGATGAAGGCTTACACTATCAGTAGAAAGGCTTGTGAACACCCTCTTTAGGTTTAGCAGTTGTATTATAGCACTGGTGATGTCAAACTTAGTTATTGATGGCAATGGCAGTGGAAAAATAGCACCTATTTCATTTACCTGTAGAAATTCTGGATTATATTTCGCATCATCAAACTGAGGAACATAATTCTGGGGAAGTTGTTGCCCTTATCCTTTTTTTGCTTATTCTATTCCTCAAGTGCAGCCAGATGGCCTGCTTCTTCTTGGCTAGCCCTTTATTCAGTACTACCTATCTGGTAGCTTCTTGTCTTGCATTTTCTTTAGCAATCAAATGAGAGGTGTTTTTTTCATAGTCTTGTGAAGTTCTAGGTTTTGTACCCCTTCATTTATAACTCCCTTATTATAAACCCTTTCATTAACTATTCTTCATCAAGTGGAACCAAAGGATTGCCTTGACTCCAAGTGATGAGCATGAACCAGTATATGACCTAGAAATAATAGAAAAGTAAAATCAAGAAACTTTAACCAACAATTAGAAAAACACAATCTATCAACTCTGTAACCATAGTCCCCGACAACAACATCAAAATTTGGTATCTCCTAAATTATACCTCTGATAAACGTATAAAATGGTTATTGATTAAATATAAAAACCAGCTAGGTTGAGGTCTATCCTACGAGGAATAGGTCAAAATATTTGTCAATGTATCTATTTAAATAATAAGTAAATAATTTCCAATAATTAGGGGAAGAGGGGGGAGAAATTTAAATTTATGACTTTGAATAGTAATAATTGTTGCTATAGAAGAGTTTATAATTAGTATGAGAGAGACACTAGACCTGTGTTTTCCATAAAATTGTAACTGTAAGGCCCCGTAAAATTTCAATGAATTTATTTTTGACCCTTCCACGTGCGTAATGCCAATTTTGACTTGAATTGTGATTAGGGATGTTAAAATGATGTTTTGGGAAAGTTTTGAAATTTTCAAAAGAGATTCGAGGCCATTTTGAGACCCCGAGTTACTAAGCCTTGCAATAAGGACGTGGCATGGAGGCTAAGCTCTGCAATAGAAGCATGTCATGCCATTATGTAATTTTTATCCAGTTTTTGTTTTATTCACTTGGTGTGAGGGAATTTTGATCCTTTTACCCCTTAAACGACTTTATAACATCAAAGTGACCCTTTACCTTCAGTTTTTAAAGGTCAAACTCCATTCTTTTCTTCTCTAACTCCCACCCAAGAAAGCTTAAGGGTTTTACAGAGAATTCATCATTCAAACTCCAAACTTTGATTTCTCTTCAATTTCTTCCATATTTCAGGCATGTATCTCATTTTTTAACTTCAATTTTACATTATGGTACTTATTTAATCAATATTCATGTGTTTTAGTTAATGGGTTTGAAATTGGCTTGAGGGTTTTTGATTGTTATTACTTGAATTGCTTTACCCATGTTATAAAAGGATTATTCATGCTTTAATTTATGGTTTTTGGGACTGAATTGGTGCACTGTGGTTATGGTTGAAATGGGTGACATGGATTATCCCGATTTGATGAAATTTTGGCTTGGTAATGGCATTAACCTTAACCCACTTTAAAAATCTTGGTTTTGAACATGCAATTTACGTTATTTAACTTAACTTTTGATTATTGCAATGCACTAAAGGATATTGGATAATAAAAATAGTTTGGATTGCCCTTGGTGGCCATGGTTTTGGATTTTAAATGGAACTTGGGAGTTTAATGATTATATGAACTGGTTTGGCATAATTGAATTATCTTGATAGCATATTGGTAAGATGATACTATGTTGGAAAATGCCTTAGTTAAGACTCCTTGGTTAATTATTGGGTTTATATTCAAACTGTTTTAATTTGGGCTTAAAGAAAATTATGTATCTTACTATAAAGGTGTAGGGAGAGGTAGGAAGGAGAGAGACCAATATTGGAAACCACGTTTGCCGTTATGGGATTCTATATGACTGTGTGTCTGATACACACCATATTTTGGATGGTTATCTCCATGGTGTCTTTAGTCATTCCTCATTCATGCGGCTAACATACACTAGGGTCCTTTCAGCAGGGGGAGCTGGACCCATATAACCCATGGATGCCTTTAGGATGGAACGAGTTACATAGTTCAGAATAATGGTTTAAACTTATATTTTCATGTCTTTTTTCCCTATCCCGACATTTTATATATGTATATATAAATATTGTGCATGCGATTTTGACTAGTTTTTGGCAATGACATTATTTTATCCCCTTTCCCTGAGTTATATTCTAGTGCTTGTCTGACTGATCGTCCTCAGATATTGCATCATTTCATGATATAGGTTCGGAGGGATTTTTTGTTACCCCTATAAAATGTTAGGTGGCATGGTATGTTTGTTGATCTACTGTGAAGTGGTAAGCCTCTATCTTCCGGAAGGCCCTATCATTTCATTGTTTCCATTATTGTCTAAGTACTTCACTTTGGATTCTTTTTGTCCATGGTCGGGGGCTTTTTTGACTTAGTTGGTATTTTTAATTTAGAGGCTTTTATGGACAATATTAGGTTGGTTGGTTGTTTTGTTTCTCAAAAAATTCATTTGAATATCTATCCTTCTTATTACTATTTGGTTGGCTCCGTTGTTTACATTTATGTGCTACAAAGGTTAGGTAAAGGGGATGGTCTTTGGCCTATGATGGTCTTGAGATACCCGTTATGACTAGGCCTTGGTTCAGGTCGTGACAAGCTTGGTATCAGAGCACGGTTCAAGGTCGGTGGATGTCCACAAAGCCGTGCTAAGTAAAGTCCCTTTTATGGGTATGTAGTGCACCACACTTATAAGGGGTAGGCTATGATACACTTAGGAATGTTTCCTTTTCTTGTGTTCCATTTCATGCTATAGATTCATATTGCTATGAAACTTCTCTAACTACTAGCTTACTCACATTTTAGATCATGCCTCCCTGAAGATTTAGCGGTCATAGAAACTCTGTGGGAACCTCTGTCCGACCTAAGAAAAATGTAGAGGGAACTTGCCCAGTTTATAGAGTGCAAACCTGATCTAGGGTCCTTGCTCCTGGTTGTACCGCTCTACGTGGGGTTCCACCGGTCCCTAGTAGTCCTCCTCGGGCTTCCCAAGCTGGTGTTACTTTTGCTTAGTCCCCTCAGGGATATATATCTAATGCGGAGTTCCATTAGTCTATTCATATGCTTACTCTATTGATGGCATTACTATCTCGTTGACCTTATTATGTTGGTTTTATTGCTAATTCATCTGAGGTCATTCAGGTTGGCCAGTTTATGAGGTTAAATCCCTTAACCTTTACAGGATCTAAGGTTGAGGAGGATCCTCAGGGGTTCATTAATGAGATGGAAAATATTTTCAGGTCTATGCATGCTACTAATTCAGAAGGTGTAGAGTGTGTTGCTTACCAGTTAAATAAGGTGGCTTACCAATGGTATGATGAGTGGGAGGAGAGAATGGGTGAGGATGTTAAGCCGATGATGTGGGATGAGTTTTCAAGTACTTCTCTTGATTACTTCTTTACTCAGGAGTTGAGAGAGGCTAGGGCCAAAGAGTTTGTGAACTTAAAGCAAGGTAAGTGGATGTTAGGGAGTATGCTCTGAAATTCTAGAAATTTTACCATTATGCCCCAGAGTTAGTTGTCTAATATAAGGTCCAGAATGAGTAAGTTTGCTTTTAGTTTTTCCCGTGAATTGGTGTTAGAGTGTAAAAAACCCATGCTTAATAATGATATGAACATCTCTAGGTTGATGGTTTATATTCAGCAGGTGGAGAATGAGAAAAAATAGTTAGAGATAGGAGAAAGGTAGAACAAGAAGTTTAGATATGTAGAGCAGGGTGCAGGTTAGTAGAATAGTAGGATTGATAGTAGGCAATGGACTAAGAAGAAGAATTGGGGAAATTCATATTCGACAGCTAGTGCTCTTTATCCTAGCCTTCTGGTGATCGTCGTTTTTAGGCTAGCAGTGGTACTAAGGTACATGGTGCCTATTCTTAGGTTAGTGAAGCTTAATCATCCTCACCTTACCCTCCATGTCGATTTTATGGGCAAATTCACCGTGGATATCATGAGGAGGAAAGGAACTTGTGTTTTAACTGTGGTCAGCCTGGTCATATGCAACAGAATTGTCCTATAGATAAGGTTTCCACGGGATCTAATAAGGTTCTGGTCGCCCCTTCTTTAGCTCCTGTACCTAAGGGTGCCTCTCAGTTACCGGTAGTGGTCGAAATTATCTCTATGCACTTTCTACTCGTCAAGAATCTGAGGCATCACCAGACATTGTTTCTGGTTATTTATATCTCTTCTCTCGTGACATTTATTATTTGCTTGATCTGGGCTATACCCTATCTTAAGTGACGCCTTATGTGGCTATATATTTTGGTTTTGGTCCTAAAAATATTTCCAATCCCTTTTTTGTTTCTACTATGGTGGTTGATTCTATTGTTGCTAGAAAAATCTATAGGGGTTTATGGTGTCCATCTTTCATAGGGAGACATTGGTGGATTTGATAAAACTTGATACGGTAGATTTTGACGTATTTTTGGGGATGGATTTTGTTCATTCTTGCTATGTTTCTCTAGATTGTAGGACCCGAAAGGTCAATTTTCATTTTCCTAATGAACCGGTGATTGAATGGGAGGGGAGTTCCTTAGTCCCCCAAGGGATGTTTATTTCCTATCCTAGAGCTCAGTAGTTGATTTCCAAGTGGTGTCTGTATAATCTAGTTTGTGTTAAAGGTTTTAATTAGGAGAATCCCTCATTGTAATCTATCCCTATGGTTAATGAATTTCCTAAAGTTTTTCCTAATAATCTTCCTGGAATTTCTCCCGAAAGGGAGATAGATTTTGGGGATTGATCTTCTACCGGACACCCGTCTTATTTCCATTTCTCCTTATAGAATGACTCTGGCTGAACTAAAAAGAGCCAAAAGAGTAGTTAAAGGATCTTCTTCATAAAGGTTTTATCCATCTTAGTATTTCTCCGTAGGGTGCTCTTGTACTTTTCTTGCGAAATAAAGATGGGTCTCTTTGGATGTGTATAGACTATTATCAGTTGAATAAGGTTACAGTGAAAAATAAATATCCTCTCCCTAGGATTGATGACCTTTTCGATCAGCTTCAAGGTTCTAGGTGTTTCTCTAAGATTGATTTTTATTCGGGCAATCATTAGTTGAAAATTAGGGAGGTTGATATTTCCAAGATTGCTTTCCATACTCGTTATGGGATATTTCCAAGATTGTTTTCCATACTCATTATGGATATTATAAGTTTTTGGTTATGTCATTTGGGTTGACTAATGCTCCAGTTTCTTTCACGCATCTTATAAATCGGGTGTTCGAGCAGTTTTTTGTTTTGTTTGTTATAATCTTCATTGACGACATCTTGATGTACTCCAAAAGTGAGGAGGATCATGCCAATCACCTCCGAATTGTATTGCAGACTCTCAAGGACCAGAGATTGTAAGAAAAATTTTCTAAATGTGAATTTTGGGTAAGTGTTGTGACCTTTCTTGGGCATGTAGTTTCTAGTGAAGGAATCAAGGTGGATCTACATAAAGTTGAGGCAGTTAAGAAATGGCCTAGACCCATGACTCCAACTGACATTAGGAGGTTTTTGGGCCTGGCTGGGTATTATAGAAGGTTTGTGGAGAGTTTCTCATCTATTGCTGCTTCGCTGACAAATCTGACTCAGTAAAAGTTTAAGTTTTTGTTGTCAGATGCTTGTGAGGGTAGTTTTGAGAAGTTGAAGGATAAGTTAACTTTTGTGCCAGTTTTGACCCTGACCAAGGGTACTGATGGGTTTGTTGCGTATTGTGATGCTTCCCATGTGAGGATAGGTTATGTTTTGATGAAACATGGTAAGGTTGTGTTATGCTTCTAGGCAGCTTAAAGTTCATGAAAGGAATTACCCAACTGACGATCTAGAGTTGGAATTTGTGGTTTTTGCATTCAAAATCCGGCGCCATTATCTGTATGGGGTGCATGTGGACATTTATTAAGACCATAAGAGCTTGCATTATGTATTTACGCAGAAAGAATTGAACCTTAGGCAGAAACGGTGACTTGAGCTACTTAGAGATTATGACATGAGCCTTCACTATCATCCAGGTAAAGCTAATGTTATTGCTGATGCTTGATGGGTGGTGATTTTACCACTTATTTTCACTAACTATTTATGTGCACTACCATGTTTTTTAAGTTAAATAAGACACGATGTTATTTAATGCACTAATCTCCATATTTTGTAGGTATACAGTCGAGAATGAGAAAAGATGTGGAGTAGATCTTAAAATGATAAAAAGGGAGCAAAGAAGAGTACAGCTGAAGACCTGGATCATTTTAGCCTCAGTTATCGCAACCACGGTCCTCAGGCCACGGTCAGTCAAGATGGTCAGCATAACGCGGTTGTGGAACACAAACGCGGTCGCGTAGCCGCGGTCGCTGTCAAACCTGTGCAATCGCGGTTTAGCGGGAATATGCCCAAGGGCAGATTTGTAACATTGCATAGACGAATTCTACACCTTATATAAGCAAAGAACCTTCCTTCTTTGGGTATTGCTTACCTCATAGATATTTTTGAATTCAAAGGAAGAAACCCTAATTAGGAAAGTGTGTAACTACTCTCGGAGGCTTAATTTCATAAAAATTTGGTGAAGAATGAATGTTTTGAATAATCCTTATGGTATATCTCTCTTTACTTTCTTCATGAGTAGTTAAGTAATTTAGTCTTGGTATTATGTTGAATTAAAGTGTAATTGTGTGTGGGTGTTGTTGTGTTTGCATGATTTTTAGTTGTTGAGTATGGATTCCACGATTGCTTGGGTTAATGAGTTGGAATTTGATGGGTCAAAATCCCAAATCTCTAAATGGGTTTGATGGGTGAAAACCCCAAACTCTAAAAAACCTTCATCATTCTTGAAAGAGGGATGAAGGTGAACTTGAGGTAACCCATAACATCCTTCAAAGAGGGTTATAGAGGGACAAGGTAATGGTGGACAATTGAACCTGTGGTTTACTACCTTTTGTAATCTTAGAAATAAGTGTATTTGAAGTATAAATCATGTCAAGAGCATCATCCTAGAAATAGGGATGCTTGATTGAGGTTTTGGGTGATTATGAATTACACACTTATTAGGTTCTCGAAAGAGACAATGGGTGAAATCGTTGTAGTTTTATTGAAAGATTAACTACAATGACTTCGGACCTAGCCTATCCTTTAGTCAACAACTAAGCTTCATGCTAAACCATCATCAACCAACATGCTTTACCTTTAGTAGACATAATCCCAAGATCCTTTCTAATCTTGATTTTAAACCAAAAATGTCATATTCGTGCATTGATAGTCGAAAACCGTTACAAACCAATCCCCCCATTTTATTTTACATGTCTTGTTTATTATCATTCTGGGTAACCTTTTAGTAATTAGAGCACCCATAGGACTTGAAATTTATAATTCTCTCCTTGTGGATTCGACGCCAACTCTAGTTAGGTTATTGACAACGACAACCTCACTCCTTAATCATTCTGGGTAACAGAATAAGATGGTCAGCATAACGCAGTTACGAAACACAACTGCAGTCACGTAGCCGCGGTCGCGGTCAAACCTACGCGATCGCAGTTCAGTGGTAATATGCCCAAGGGAAGATTTGTAACATTGCATAGATGAATTCTAAACCTTATATAAGCAAAAACCCTTCCTCCTTTGGGTATTGCTTACCTCATAGATATTTTTGAATTGAAAGAAAGAAACACTAATTGGGCAAGTGTGTACCTACTCTTGGAGGCTTAATTTCTTAGTAATTTTGTGAAGAATAAATGTTTTGAATAATTCTTATGGTATATCTGTCTTTACTTTCTTCATGAGTAGTTAAGTAATTTAGTCTTAGGATTATGTTGAATTAAAGTGTAATTGTGTGTGGGTGTTGTTGTGTTTGCATGATTTTTAGTGTTTGAGTATGGATTCCATAATTACTTGGGTTAATGAGTTAGAATTTGATGGGTGAAAACCTCAAATCTCCAAATGGGTTTGATGGGTAAAAACCCTAAATTCTAAAAAACCTTCATCATTCTTGAAAGAGGGATGAAGGTGAACCTGAGGTAACCTACAACATCCTTGAAAGAGGGTTATAGGGGGACAAGGTAATGGTAGACAATTGAGACTGTGGTTTACTAGCTTTTGCAATCTTAGAAATAAGTGTATTTGGAGTGTAAATCATGTCTAGAGCATCATCCTAGAAATAGGGATGCTTGATTGAGGTTTTGGGTGATTATGAATTGCACAGTTGTTAGGTTTTCGAAAGACGCAATGAGTGAAATCATTTTAGTTTTATTGAAAGATTGACTACAATGACTTCTGACCTAGCCTATCCTTTGATCATTAACTAAGCTTCATGCTAAACTATCATCAACCAACATGCTTTACCTATAGGTAGACATAATCCCAAGATTCTCTCTAATCTTGATTTTAAAGCAAAAGTGTCATACGCATGGATTGATAGTCAAAAATCATTACAAACCAATCCCTCCATTTTATTTTATATGTCTTGTTTATTATCATTTCGGGTAACCTTTTAGTAATTAGAGCACCCATAGGACTTGAAATTTCTAATTCGCTTCTTATGGATTCGACCCCAACTCTAGTTGGGTTATTGACAACGACCGCCTCACCCCTCAATCATGGGAGTGAGTTGAGCGTTACTAATGCTCTTAGCAGGTTGTCTATGGGAAGCTTATCTCATATTGGTGAGGAGAAAAAAAGTTGGTGATAAACATTCATAGGGTGGTTAATTTAGGAGTTCGTCTCTTGGACTCTGAGGAAGGAGGAGTGTTCAAGAAGTGGTTAAATCATCCTTTGGTACTGAGGTCAAGGAGAAACAAGTTTTGGATCTCATACTTATGTAGATTAAGGATGATGTGGGTTAGCAAAAAGGTTTTGGCTTTTGATATTGGGGGAGATAACATCTTAAGGTATCAAGGAACGTTGTGTGTTTCTGATATTGATGGGTTGGGGGAAAGGATTTTGATCGAAGCTCATAAGTCCAGATATACAGTTCACCCTGGTTCAACTAAAATGTACCATGACTTTAAGGAAATCTACTGGTGGAATAATTTGAAGAGAGATGTGGCAAACTTTGTAGCTAAGTGTATAATTTATCAGCAAGTCAAAGTTGAGCATTTGAGGCCTAGCGGCATGTCTCAAGAGATATATTTGCCTATGTGGAAGTTGGATATGATCAATATGGATTTCATCATGGGTCTCTGCGGTCTCGCAATAAGTATGATTCTTTTTGGGTCATTGTGGATAGAATGACTAAGACTGCTTATTTCTTACCAGTGAGGACCAAATATTCAGGAGAGAATTATGCTAAGTTGTTCATTCAGGAGATAGTTAATTTGCATGGAGCACCGACGTTCATCATTTTAGACTAAGATACACAGTTCTCTTCTCACTTCTGGAGTTCGCTTAAAAAAGGTTAGGGTACTCAGGTGAACCTTAGTACGACTTTCCACCCCCAAATATATGGACAAGCTGAACATACTATTCAAACTTTGGAGGATATGCTAAGGGACCGTGTGATTGATTTTAAGTGATGTTGGGTTGACCATTTGTCTCCTATTGAGTTTGTATATAACAACAGTTATCATTCTAACATTCAAATATCTCTTTTTAAGGCTCTTTATGGTAGAAGGTGTAGGTCTCCTATTGGGTGGTTTGAGTTAGGTGAGACTAGGATGTTTGGCCCTGATACGGTTCACTACACCATGAAAAAGGTAGAAGTGATTAGAGAAAGACTTAAGATTGCTCAGAGTCGCCATCTTATGCGAATGTGAGGCGAAGAGAGTTAGAGTTTAAGGCTAGTGATTGGGTATTCTTGAAGGTTTCTCCTATGAAAGGAGTCCTGAGATTTGGGAAGATAGGGAATATCAATCCCCATTACATTGGTCCATATCTGATTTTAAAGAGAAGTGGGAATGTCACTTATAAGTTAGATTTGCCAACAAATTTGGTTTCTATTCATCCTATTTCCATGTTTCTATGCTGAAAAAGTGTGTGGGTGATCCTTATTTGATAGTGCCTGTTAAGGATGTTGGTCTGATGGATTGTTTATCTTATTAGGAAGTCCCGGTTGAGATATTGGATAGATAAGTTCATAGATTGAGGAAAAAATATGTAGCTTCGGTGAAGATTCATTAGAGAAATCAAAAGGTAGAATAAGCTAAATGGGAGGCTGAGGAAGATACGTGAGCCAAATACCGGTTCTTGTTCCCCATGTTGGATGAAAATTCTTAAGGTATGAGCTCTATTTTTCTCTTATCACATGTCAAATTTGTCCTTAGATTCTGATGTATTCTGGCTATTATCGTGCTAAACATGTACTAATTCCTCATTCAGGGATGAATTGACACGACCCGGATGAGGACCTAGCCGTGTCGGGCATCTCAAGTCTGATTGGACTGGAGACCGCCCCTAATACCTAACTGCAACCACCCTGTACCCTATGTCGAGTGAATTCCAAACATATAACAAGATAAAACAACAATGATTGAAAAACATTTAATATAATCCATAACCATAGCCAACCAAATATCCAACCGGTGTCAACCCCAATGCCAATACCAAGGCTGACACAAATACCGACACCGCTCATGCCTATAGTAGTGCCACAAAGCCTCTATCCAAAATAAAAGAACATTCGGTCGGGACATGCTCCCCATCATACCTAAAATCACAGTCCAAGAAACAAAGATAAATAAAAGAAGTCCATAACATGAAATAGAGTCTTTCAGAGTATGGAAGCTCACCACTTCAGTCTAACTTAGAGCTGTCCCCGAATCCAAGTCACTGAGCAGGAGAAGTAGTATGGCCGATTCCTGCATCACATAGGGATACAGAGCTCGAAGACGGTTAGCAGAATGAACTCTAGCATGTACTCAAAAATAAGGATAAAATAATGGCATTATTCAAAACCAAAGTAAATAGCCATATGCAATCACATGCATACATATATATATAACATATCGAGAAAGGGAATGAGGTTTAGCATTCATTTAAAACCTTTAACCTGGGTTGTGTAGCTCTGTCGTCCTAAGTCCACCCATGGACTATATGGGTTCAGTTCCCCCTGCTAAAAGGGCACCGGTATGTGTTAGCCGCATGAATAGGAGAAAAACCTGAGATGACTACTACATCTCCCAAAATATGTGTGACATCATGCACATGGTCACCAAGACCAAACCTCACTTCGACAAATGTGAGTTTCTGGTTTTGATCCCCCTGGGACCTCTACCTTCCACGGCTTTGCTAACATGACCCCCTTTAACCCTATATTAAAATCATTCACACATAACCAACCATTTACCAATGAGTCTTTTTAGTTAGGCATTAACCATTGGTATCGTCATACCAAAATTAGATCTTACAAGTCTATCTATTTATGTCATATCAAAGCCATTAAACCAATTTGATTCCAAAGTTTTCAATTAAACCAATACCATAGCCACTAAGGCCTTTCCAATCTATTTAAAATCAACCAATTTAATTTAAATTCAATTACCATATTATGCAATGCAAAGGTTTCAAGAATAGTCAAACCATGTGACAAACTCATTCTCACTGGAATTTTAACAAACATGTTGAGGGCATATAGTTTCCAAAACCAAATCCAAGTATCAATTGACCATTCCCATGGAACTACATGTCCAAACCATAATTACAACATGAAAAACCATAAGTAAAACATGAAAAAACCTTATCCAACCATAAACAACCAAAACTCCCAACATCTATTTCAAAATCAAAATAATACCACAATAATGCCATGAAAACCATTCATTAAAACATGATTTTAGTTGAACTAATAATTAGGGAGGAATAACATGCCTTAGAGACCGTGGATGATGGAGAGAATCACTCTTGAAATCCCCTAATTGAGTAGCTTGGTGAAACCCTAACCTTTTCTCGAACCAAAAGCTTGAGAGAGATTTTTAAGAGTGTTTGATTTAGAATAATAGGTTAATGAAGTCCTAAAAGATGTTTTATGTCATGGGGTCAAAAGAAGTTAAGAGGGAAAATGTCTAGAATACCTCCAACTTAAACTATAAAAATCCCACAGGTGGATATAAGTTGACCCTCTAACTCATCACCACATCATACGACTGGTGCAATCCTGTCGTAACCAAAATAGAAAGTTGGACACCCACACATTGTCTACCATACGAATCCATTGCCCCAACTTGTGATCAGACCATACGGCTCATATGGTCCAGTCATACCCTAGGCAAAATCAAAAGGGGTTGCACACTGGACAACATACGATTAGACTATACCACTCATACCCTATCCTCATGACTCTTAGTGAGCCACTCGTACTCAGAGCCAAGTCAAGTCACTAAGTTTCAGATTAAATGAACGATCAATCCAACGACCCGTCACCAAACCCTGAGGATCCATCTCTACCTTAATGTTATAACCCATTTTAACATGGGTCAAACCGAGGTACAACATATTGGATAACCGTCTAATTAAATTTAAGGAAGTAGCCACCAAATTAGTTTTACGATAAATTAGGACACCTATTATAAAATAAACGATTAAAAGAAAATAAAGACTTCATTTTAAGGTCTACTTAACTAGTGGTTCTAGGTAAGGGTTCAAATTATCCTAGAGGGAAGGGGATAGGCACCCTAAAGGATCCGCTAACTACGGTTAACCGGTCAAACATAGATTAGATAAGGAAATCAAATATTAAAATTAAAAAAGATATAAATAAGGTATTAAAAAAAATATCTTACTAAATATAACATATGCTAAGAAATTTTTTTAAAAACATCCTCGCCAAAAAATTTACTTATAAAAAATTACTGAAATAACTTTTTATAAAATCTCTTAACAATGATCCAATTGTTTCAAATGATTCACAAAAGGCATTTAATTAATAATAATAAAAAATTTATTCTAAAAAATGACCCTTTGCCTTTTTGTTTTTAATCAAATTTCATAAAATAAGTTAATTAATAAAATATATAATTGTCTAAATGTATAATGGCTTGAGAATTTATTACTTATTACAATACGACTAAAAATAATTAAATAAAATATTTTTTATTCATTAGAAATACTAAAAGAGGGGACTTGCGAAGTGTCATCTTTTATTTGAAATAAATGGAAACAAAGAAACGAAATTTGATTTACCATATCTAAAATTAGCAAAGCCGATTTTTCGAGGTTAGCTATAATAAATTCACCTAGAGCGAAACCTACATTTGATTAAGCCGATATTACTAATTAGTGACAAACTAACTCGATTCTAAAGATAATATACTATTTCGTACTAAAGAAGCATTGAAGGATTCTAACAAACCCAACTATTTATTCTAAAGGTATGTTATCGCCTATAAAGTTTTAACCTTTTAATAAACTAAATACTGAAGCCTAGTGTGCTAAGTTTAAGATCTAAGAGGTAGAAAGAAAATAATTAGGTTTGCTAGAATTTAAGGATTCACACCAATTCAAATAAGAATATATAAGACACAAACTTGAAATAATAATCCGTGAAATATTAAGCAATAATAATAATAATCGTGTACAAAGAAAGAAAAAATAAAGCTGGAAAAGAGGAAAAGAGACACAAGATTGCTAGACGAAAATATGTGATGTGATATTTGTTCGATTCTCTGATTTGGGCAGAGATGGAGTTAAGCCATGAGACTCCGAACGCGCTCCCGAATGTACATGCGAAATAAGAAAAGAAAAGGATTAGTGGGTGAGTAAATGGTGTGAATTATGACTATCACTCTTACGAATTTGAACATCTATGAAATTCAATCAAGTTTTCTAACACAAATGAACACCATCCCTCAGACAAGAGAAACCCCAAAGAAAAACAAAGGGTTGATATTGGTAATTTTTCGGGCATGAACCAACAACTTGTAGTAAGTGATTTTAAATAGTCGAGTTCCGAAACTATTTATCAAGTTTTGCCAAACATTGAGGGTAAAATAATTGATATTCTACCGCACCCCCTTTTCCAAATAATTTATCTTATCATAGGACATAGTTTGTGCTAAAATACGAAAACTTATTAGACAAAATAATGCCTCCTCGCTACAGCTTTTCGGTCATGATTGAAACAATTGATTTTAATTTCCAAAAGAAGGTTACTCTTACTGTAAAGGAGACTTTCAAGAAACAACAAACTCAGTCACCAATTAAGCTTCAAATTATTTAATTACACAATATCAGGAGACATATTTTCTTGGAATATAATTCTAGTAAAATTTTATCAAAATTCGGAATACTAAACTATAACCCTATGCAAGCTTGTAGACTTCACATAAACCAAACTTGTTATTTTTATCTCAACAGGAATACCTTTTATACATAGACAAAGAAATAACCAAAATCCATATGTAGTATAAATATAAAGAAATATACAGTTAGAAACATCTCATGCACATTTCAATGAGGAGAGACTTGTGAAAGTAGTGCAATATGTCACTTCTTTCCTTCTAACTCATTTGGACTTCCCTTCACATTTTGCCATTAATGCAAAGGCAACAGAGAAAAGAAAAAAATGTGCAAGTCCTTAATTGCAAGTGAAATATGAAGCCTATCTTATTTAGGGATCATTACGGAAGCTTTAGTTACAAATTAGATGCAATTTTATCAAGCTTCAAGCTCAACCATGAAAGCATATCATATATTTAGTTCCTAAAGGAACAAAGAGAGATATTATAGAAAGAAGTAGCTAGACATAGAAGATCAAAATGAATAGCGAGAACATTCTCTTTGGGAGTGCATACAATTACAAAGTCGGAGCAAAATCGATGGTCACACAAACTCAAAAAAATCTGATTTCATGGGTCACAAAAATACTTTTCACATAAGGGAATGAGGGAAGGAATTTGCTCAAAGTACTTAAAAAAGGAGAAGGTAGAGAATAATGAACACCACAAGGTGTTCTTCTTCTATCCTGTGATGCAAAAGATGCATCCCTTTACCACATACCAATTTTGAGCCAAAATAACTAAATTAAATAGTAAAAAAGGAGCAAAAACCAAACTGAGACATTCAAGAGGGAATGGCAGGTAGGGAGTAATTTCTGCAAAATTTCGAGGAAGTGAATGGCTAGTACCAAAGCTATTTTTTCAACTTTATAACACACACACAAATATTCCTTCACCTCACATAGCTACTGGGAACATACTACAAAATCGACAGGATGGGAAGAAAAAAATAAAATCTGTACGAGTTAGAGAAAAAAAGAGGGAGTAGCAAACACTATAGGACGTTCATTACTAGTTCCGTGATGCTTATATGAACATCCATTTACTCCCCATGTTTGTACTAAGTATTAAAACAATGTGTCAGGGAAATTAAAGGAAGAAGAGCAGGAAATCTTAACAAAAACTAAAAATGCCAAACATGAACACATCTAAAAGTCACTAATCGCAAACATGGGCTTAAAATAACCTCTTAGCCCAAAGAGAACTGAAGCATTTGGAGAAACACAGAATGGAGGTAGATTTGGAGTATTTTACGAGTTGAAGATAGAGATAAATAACGAACGCCATAAGATGTTTCCATCTTCTCGTAACATTCATCAAAACACCCCTCTTACCCTATACTATTTCAACACTCGTAATGACTAAACAAACAACAATAAATATTTAGAAACTAACACGAAATCAAACAATTTATAAAAGATTCTGGCCATTACAAATCCATATGGTCACAGATATCAACAAGACATGAGACTAAAAAAAGAATCAGTAAGCAGAGAGAGAGGAAGGGATATTACTGACCTTTTGTGGAGCAACAAACAAAAGCCGAGTCAAAGAGCGATTCTACCACGAATTACGACTCCGGATTTTGAGCGACGAGATGTAACAATGAGGGCAGCATGAGTAAATTGAAACAAATAAAATAGAGAGCTTAGTGAATTAGAGTGTGCGATAAACTTAAAAAAAATCTACCAATTCTCTATCACTTGACCCCTTCACAAGGGTGAATAAAAGCCCCTTTTATAGGAAAAATATGGGTCACAACGGCTTCTTTTAGAAGCTTTTAAAAAGATTCCAAATTTTGCAATTTGATCTCCTTGAGAAGGTGAAACTGCAGAAGAAAATTAGAGGGTTATCAGTCAAGAGAAATGAGGAAGAGTAAGGGGTCACCTTTTCAGCTGATTTTAAGGGAAATGATGGATTGATGGTGGAAAGGCTTGTACCTGTAGGTTTAAGCTTGTTAGCCGTCGAATCAAAGGTAAAAAATGCCATGAAATTGATAGATATTCAAATTCCTCCTATTTTCAGAAATCACAGAGCTTTGAACTCTGTTTAGCTTCAACAAAAAATGATGGAAGATTAAGAGATGGTGACAAGAGGGGACAAGGGAGAGAGGTCAAAACCACCAAATTTCTTAATTATCCGGTGGTTTGAGCTTCGATCGGCATTGTTGGTAGATGGTGTTGTCGCTGTTTTTTGTATGGCTGATGTTGTTGCTGTTTTAATTGACCAACGGCTCACCTAAAAGAGTGAAGGAGAAAGAGTTCATCTTCTTCTGTGGTCGCGAGGTAGATTGTGCTTGGTGAAATTATTGCTGGGAGCTATTCTGAGATTTTTTCTAACAAAAAGACTGGAGATGAGCATTACAAAGGTTAGAAAAAGCATGAGACTACAAAGACTGGTGACTTGGAGGGCATTGCGATTGATGCACAAAAGCTGAGTTGTTTACATTTTGTGAATTTCTTGATGTCTTTGATTGGACGACTCATGTTTCTTCTACAAATTTTCCTTCTTGAATGCTATTTTCTATCTCTTTGCCAATTCAAATCAAATTGGAGAAGCTGTGTGTACAAGTTCCAATCAACTTATCATAAAATAGGCCTTCTTGAATTTGAATGAAGGCTGGGATCAATTCCTCCCCAGGAAGTGGAGGATGTATTTTTAAATCTTCTAATCTCCATCGCATGGCATATTATTGAAATGATTCATGCGGCATCTTCTTCACTTTGAGCAAGTCGGTCATGTGCAGATCACCTTTAATGTTAACTCATGTTGCCTTACAATGTCATGAGCCATATCTTCCCATGTGCGTATTTTCTAAACTCTTGCTTGGTATACCAAGAGAGTACCAATCCTGATAAACTTTGAATGAATAGTATCATTTATATGGATTCATCATGTCCAATTCCAATTAATCTACTGCAGTAGTCCTTTAAGTGAGCAATGGGATCTGTTTTCCCGTTGAAAGTGTTAAATTTTGGTAGCTTATACCTTGGCGGAAGCTTAACATTTGGGTGTACACACAAGTCTTCATAATTTAAACTCTGATAATTTCTTAAGTGCAACTCTTCTTCAAGTGCTTTTCTCAGATTGTAGAACTCTTTGCCCAGATTTTCGTGGTGGATTGACTGAATCTCCTTTCTACGTTTTGAATTTTGACAAACTGATAGCTGCTTATGCTTATTTTTCTTGAAAGGAAACACAATTGTGGAAGAATAGATATTTGGCATCATAGTATGCTGGAAATTTTTTAGATTTGTAGTAAATATTGATGGCATTTGCAGAGAGATTGTATAAGTGAGAGTTGTACAAGGAGATATGGTTAAACAAATATTTTTGGTTGAGTTGGGAGTCGATATAGTGGTAGGAAGAAGGCTAAAAGTACTTGGTAGGTTGACAAAAATGTTTCTTCAGACCATATTTTTCTTGCTATCATCATTCCGTGCTTACACTAAACCCAAACCGGTATTAGATGATTCACACCTATCTACCATTATCGTCTCATCCTCGACGCAAATTCACAGTCAAAATAAGTTCAATGCCAGACAATCTAAAAAAATGGAATTTTAATATAAAATGAAGTGTTAGTACATGTGAAATACATGTAGTAGTAGTAATAATAATAATAATAGTAAGAAGAAGAAGAAGAAGAATTAAATTTTGAAGAAAAAAATTAATCCATGATGAGCTTAAGTAAGAGGTCTAAACTAGAAAAGACGATCTTAGTTGCGGAACGAGTGCATCGAGAGACTTCTTAGCCATTAGGCTCTAACGCTTGAGATGTAAAAGGAAAGTATCAATTGATTTGGAGTAGTAATTGGAAGAAAGGTTGACCCATGTCGAACACCAAAGCTTGACTCTAGCTTGATCCTTATACTTGCTAACCCTGACGTATCCCAAAGTTTTCCCCAGTCTAAAGACAATTATAACGATGATGCCTCATCTTGTGTGCCAAAAGCCTGTCCTAGTCTTTAGGACGCTTTGATGATGATGCCTCGATTGCAATGTCAAGGTTCTATCCCAGTCGTCTTCCTTCTTTTTTTAGGGAAGGGGGAGAAATAAAAATATAATAAAGGGACCGAGCCTTATGTAAGTGTAATACCCCGTATTCAAGTACGTGTATTGGTCTTATTTATATGGAATTAATTTTTTATTTTATTTATACCAGAATTTGCCCGTCGATGGTTCCATGCGAAGGTTATTGAATAAGCTTTCCAATGATATAAAGATTTTCAAAAACAGATAGGTTTCAGATATAATCAAGCATGTTCGAAACTATAAAACGGTGGCCGGGATATTTGGGAATAGTAAATGTGCAGGAAAATTTCCTGCACACAAACTACTGAGGCCAGCCGAATTTTTGGGTCAACTTCGAACGATCATAACTCCCTTAATATAATGAACTGGGAGAGATGCGATCTATAAAAATAAATATATTTGAGTTTTATTTCCAATGCAATTAGTTTCATCCAAATCCAACGTCTGAGTAAGGAGTTATACCCGTTTTACTTCAGCCTATCAAAATAGATTTTTAGGGTCAACTTCAAACGACCATAACTCCTTGTACATGATGAACTGGGTGGCCTACTTTATATGAAATGAAATACCATTGAATTATCTTTCCAACGATACCAATTTCACCCAAATACGATATTAGATCAAAGAGTTATGGTCGATCTACTTTAGCTTATCAAAACAGTCCACCAAAGGACAGATTTGACATTATTTAAATTTTAAAGGCATTTTGGTCATTTCCTATTATATTATGCACGGGAATATGTGTATATATACATGTATATGAGTTCAAAAAATCATTTTCATCATCAATCATTGAGAAAGAACAAACTCTAGCCAAATTTGACCTTTAAATTACTTTTGATTCAACCGTAGAAATTCCAAAGTAATCCGATCACTGCGTTTGTCATCTCAAGAGCTTCGAACGACACCTACTATTTGTGCAAACAGGATTGCATAATCAAGAGGTGAATTCTAAGGTATGAATATTGTTTGCCTTTGTTCTTTTTATGTATATGTGTGATAGAGGATTATATGTAGTGGTTGTTATTGAAAGGTGATGGAAATAGGGTTATGGACTATTTTGCATGGATTGGTTGTATTGAATTGTGGAAGGTGGATATGGTAATTGAGTTATGAAAGGTGGATATGGTGATATACTATTGAATTGATGATTATTTATGTCTATGGCTCAATTTGGTTTAATGGATTGGTTGGAAGGATAAATGAATCCAAACTTGCTATTGGAGGATGTTGTATGAATATGCATGGCATGTGAATGTAATTGGAGTATAAGAGGGTTAAAGTGACACCTTTTATGGTGTAATTAAGGGTTACTACTTAACCACTAGTTTGGTGAATTCAAATAATTGAATTGTGACATTTGGTTGCTAATACTAGATTGCTATATATGTTCATTGTAGATAAGTAATCCGAAAAGACGGGAAGTCCATTTGGGACTAGTATTGAAGGTTGACAGTCAGGTATGTAAAGCATACTCTATACCATATCTTTGGCATGAAAGTGAACAATTGTTCTATTAAGAAAGTTTCCAAAGTTATCCAATAACATGTGATCCATAATGGTTTTGTATGATGTCCTACGTTACCAATGAACTTGTTTCCACCCTACAAGATGTCAAGACATTCCAATACTTACTTGTTTTTCCAAATCTTACATATTTATTGCACTAATGAATGTCAGAAGGTATCCAGTTACTCAAACAAGATCCATGTGCTATTAATGACTCCAAAATGTTTCATTGATATACCAATAAGTTCCTACTTCATTGTTATGGCATTGATGACTCAAAAATACTTCATTGATGTGCCAATGAGTTCTTACTTCATTGTTATTGCATTGATGGTCTATTTATATGTCTCTTATTGATGTATCATTATTTCAAAGTATCGAAAATGCGGTGGCGACCGAAATAACAATCTCAAAGATTAATTGAACTAAGTGATGGAAGTTCTCTCTTATCGGGTGGTATCCCAGGGGTATAAGCCTATCATGGGTCGATCCCTATTTATGTGTTTATGGGTGGTATCCCAGAGGAATAAGCCTATCATGGGTCGATCCCAGTTGATATGTACTGGAGGCAGCCTAATGGTCACAGTACAGTACAATAATGATTATAAAGATGATAAGAACGAAGGTAAAGTGATTGAATAAATATAGTGTACAGGTTGTCACAAGTTCTAGTAAGTGTGGTCCACTCCTATTACGATTTATTCACTTGTTTCTGATTTCTATTGAGCTCTTATATCATATGTGATTATCTACAGCTTTACATACTCAGTACATATTTTGTACTGACGTCCCCCATGGGGGACCTATATTTTATGTTGCAGGAACAAGTACCTCAGCTCATACACCGTACAAGTAGGAGCCAGGATATCCAGCTGCTTTTGGTGAGCTCCAGTTTGCTTCGGGAATTTTCGTGTCATATCCAATCACTTTTGGTATTGTATAGAAGTTAGTTATATGGCGGGGTGTGTCCCGACCTTAGTTAAACTCTGTGTATTGTCTAGAGGCTTTGTAGACCTAATGTACAGTCAAGGTGGTATTTTGTTAATAGATGTGATGGCTCCAACGGCCAAGTATTGTATATACATATATATGTGTGCTCGAGCTTATACAGGTGATTATTTCCTTTTATATGCGATATGATGCTGTCCGAATTTCGGGTTGTCATAGAGGTATGCATGGGAAGTATAAGGTTATAAGCTGGTTCTCCCGGGCCTCCTCGGTTACGGGTTCCAGTCCGCCCCAATAGGATTTGAGGCGTGACAGTAAGCTGCCTACGTATCCTGTGTTCGATAAAAAATCAGGTCGAACGTAGTTCCAATTACATACCAAAAGGATGTTTATATCCTAGGCTAATATGACCGAGTCCCTATGTAGGCTACCTACGTATCCACCAAGGAAATCAGATCAACTGTAGTTCAACTTAAGTAAAAGAAAATTTAAAAACGTACAAAGGATTTATCATTACAACAATACATAATTATTCCAAAAAAGATGTTACCCAAAAACTGATCATCCTTCTACATAAGTTCTAGATGTCATATTTAAAAAGGATTCTACTACACCTTAATCGTCATGCTCAAGGAAACCATTGTTGGAGTTCTGCCAGGTTCGATTGTAAGTTCTTGCAAAAATTGCAGGAAAAGATGAGCTTGGTTCTTTTACTTTTGGATCCTTAGGAAACTCTACAGATTTCCCAGCTCCTCTAGAAGTACTACTAGAAGATCCATATTGCTTGATAAAATCATCGACTAGGTTTCCCCAAGAAGACTATTTCCACATATCCTGCTTTGCATACCACACTAAAGTTGGACCCGTAAGTGTCCTAAAAAAAGTCTCATCTGTAGTTCATTGTATTGCCCAATATTTCTCACCTAATCATCGACTAGGTTTCCCCAAGAAGACCATTTCCACATATCCTGCTTTTCATACCACACCAAAGTTGGACCCGTAAGTGTCCTAATAAAAAGTCTCATCTTCAGTTCATTGTCTTGACCAATATTTCTCACCCAATCAACATACGCCTTCAAGTGGTCTACGGGACTACCTATCCCATCATACATCGGAATATTTCCATAATCCATCTCAAAAGGTAAAACAAGCTCATTTATAAAGAAAATCTGATTAGTCTTAATATTAAAACGCCTTTCACCATTTACTCTGTTTTTGCTGGTCTTCGCTAGGTTGTTGAATGGCTATTTTGGCAAGGCTTAGTGTATGTTAGAGAAAAGTTGGTCATTATAGTCAAAAGTGGTTCCAGCAGTGCCAAAGGGCGAGTATGCTTCTGAGCCTTCAAATGTAGGAAGTGTGGTGGTGCTGAAGGGTGAGTATACTTCTGAGCCTTCAGTGAATGAGTTCTTAAGATCGACTATCATTTCCTTCATGCTGTTAATTTCTTGCTCCATTAGTGATACTTTTGTCTCAAGCCTGTCGACTTTATCTTGATACGACTCTAGTTCTTCGGAGTCGAACTCATTCTCAACAAGATCAATCACAATAATTTGATCGGTCATACCTTCCTTGAGTTACCTTTGGTGCTTAACTTAACCCAACTTTTGAAATGAGAAAGAAACATTCGGTAAGTGTTGAATAGTTGTTAAAGTAGAATGAAGCATTTATAAATGTGATTAAAAGAACCTAAGAGGTTGAATCCTAAAAAGGGTATAAGCACGAGATGATAATTAATAGGAAAAAAATAGAACGCACGAAGATTAAACTTTGACAAGACAAAGAATTGTGAATGACTCAAAATTCTAATGTAGTATTGTTGAATAAAAAAAGAATATCAAAGACGAAGAAAATAATAGAATTTCTTGATTTATGCTCTAAAGTTTGAGTGTTTTTAAAAAAAGTGTGGAAGATCAATCCCAATAATCTCAAGATAGGAACGACACATGCCCTTTGAATGACTGAAACTTTAAAGAAGTATCAAACTTAAGGTAGTTACTCCAAAACAAATTAAGGGAGAAAATTAAACAAAAGAAGTCAAGTGCATTTTGATAGTTTGAGTAAAATTTTTGGATATCTACCAATTTAAGAAGCAACGAATGAACTGAAGGCCAATGAAAGAATTGAAATATTGGAGCATGAGCAAAAATTTTATGACATAGATCTACACTAGATAGATACTACATAGTGCTAAATGTTCCGTCGTTACAAATAGAGAATTACACAGTAAAGTAGGGACTTGGAAGAGCATGAAAAGATAAAATATGCAAAAGTTCGAATTTAGCACGAGTTTTGGCAAAATTTGATTAAGCATGAATCTGAAAAAATTTGAAATGAATGTTTTTAGCAGAAATATTTGCGAAGAATTATGCCAATGTTAACAGAGTAGGTTTTTTTAACAAGTGGTTGGCATAAGTATTGAAATCTCAAAGAAAAATTTAAAATAATGATGAACTAAGCTCATTATAATTTTGAAGAAAGAATGTGAACCCTATAGGAGATCGTAAGAAATGAAAATGGGAGAAAACCTTAATTGAAATACTAAGAATTTGACGGGCTGAAGATAATTTCTAGAATCGTTAAAATGCGTTAAGCGCAGAAGTGTTACAATAAGAAGTTTAAAAAAATATCATGATATAAAATATGTGAAAATGTGATAGATAATAAAAAGATACATAAGTGTAAATTTAATTTTTTATCTAAAAATAAGGACAAAACAAAGGTGAAAATAACAAATAAATATCAAATCAAATCAAATTGCAAATAAATTCATGTAGGTCAAATAACACGTAACAAACAAATTTGCAGGACAACAACAACAACAACAACAAACCCAGTGTATTCCCACCTAGTGGGGTCTGGAGGGGGTAAGATGTACGCAGTCCATACCTCTACCTCTAAAGAAGTAGAAAGGCTGTTTCCTAAATTGCAAATTTGCAGGACAAATAATGCAAATATGATAAATAATACGTCCTAATATGAAGGTGACTCCTTTATTCCGGAGGTAGGCCTAAGCGTCAAATAATTCAGATTTCGATAAATTGATTCAAGATTTTTATTAATGACACTACTCTAGCTTAGAGTTAGAATTTTTCAAACTCAATTTGATCAAAATTTAACTTAGATCAATTTATCGTTATCTTTGCACATAATATGAAGGCCGTCATTGGATCGTGAACCCTTTTGACATAAAGACATTTCCTAATTTTGTGGGATGACACCATAGGTCAAAACCACCTATGGCTTATGCATGCATGACCTAAATCAAGGGTGACATCGCTCTATCTTAAGTTCTTCTAGGATTTTGGTAGAAGTTCTTCTAGGATTTTGGTAGACGCGAACTTGGATTTCCTATATAAGAAGGCACGTGGTCAAACGGCAGTAAAACTCCCGCTCACCCCACATATGCACCGACTCTCTAAAATTGGTGATTTGAAAGAATTTTGAGAAAGTACAATGTACAATCTGAGTGTACAACGTGTGCGAGTGTCAATTTTCTGAAGTGGAGGAAGTATGAACGGAATGCCAATTTATAAAGTGGTAAACAAGTAAGCAATTTATACAAAACAATAGCGAATAAACATTTTATGCCATACAAATATGATAAAACAAAACAATTAGGGTGAAACAATTAACAAAATAAAAAGACTTAATTACTAACCTAAGTTGTTTATGGTTAAGAACCTAATAGTCCCCAGTGGAGTCGCTAAGCTATTATACCCCATTTTAAAATGGGTCAAACTGAGGTACAACATATTTGATATACTTCTAATTAAATTTAAGGAAGTCGTCACCTAATTAGTTCTGAGGTGAATTAGGACACCTATTATAAACTAAGTGATTAAAAGAAAATAAGGACTTAAATAAGGACTTCATTTTAAGGTCTACTTAACTAGTGGTTCTAGGTAAGGATTCTAATTATCCTAAAGAAAAGGGTTTAGGCACTCTATAGGATCCGCGAACTATGGTTAACCGACCAAACTTAGATTAGATAAGAAAATTAAATATTAAAATAAGAAAAGATATAAATAAGGTATCAAAAGATATATATCTTACTAAATATAACATATGCTAAGAAGAAAATTTAAAAACATCCTCGCCACAAAATTTACTTATAAAAAATTACTGAAATAACTTTTTATAAAATCTCTTAACAATGATCCAATTGTTTCAAATGATTTCACAAAAAGGCATTTAATTAATAATGATAAAAATTTTATTCTAAAAAATGACCCTTCGCCTTTTTGTTTTTAATCAAATTTTATAAAATAAGTTAATTCTCCTACACTAAATGACTAGATAAAATATATAACTGTCTAAATGTATAATGGATTGATAATTTATTACTTATTATGATACAACTAAAAATAAATAAATAAAATATTTTTTATTCATCAGAAATACTAAAAGAGGGGGCTCGCGAAGTGTCATCTTTTATTTGAAATAAATGGAAACAAAAAACTATATTTGATTAAGCCGATATTACTAATTAGTGACAAACTAACTCGATTCTAAAGATAGTCTACTATTTCTTACTAAAGAAGTGTTGAAGGATTCTAACAAACCCAGTTATTTATTGTAAAGGTATGTTATCGCCTATCAAGTTTTAGCCATTTATCCAACTAAATATTGAAGCCTAGTGTGCTAAGTTTAAGATCTAAGAAGTAGAAAGGAAATAACTAGGTTTGCTAAAATTTAAGGATTCACACCAATTCAAATAAGAATATATAAGACACAAACTTGAAATAATACTCGTGAAATATTAAGAAAGAATAATAATAATCGTGTACAAAGAAAGAAAAAAAATAAAGATGAAAAAGAGGAAAAGAGGCACTAGACTGCTAGACGAAAATATGTGATGTGATATTTGTTTGCTTCTCTGATTTGGGAAAAGATGGAGTCAAGCCATGAGACTCCAAACGCGCTCCCGAATGTACATGTGAAATAAGAAAAGAAAAGGATTAGTGGGTGAGTAAATGGTGTGAATTGTGACTACCACTCTTACGAATTTGAACATCTATGAAATTCAATCATGTCTTCTAACACAAATGAACACAATCCCTCAAACAAGAGAAACCCCAAAGAAAAACAAAGGGTTGATATTGGTAATTGTTCGGGCATGAACCAACAACTTGTAGTAAGTGATTTTAAATAGTCGAGTTCCGAAACTATTTATCAAGTTTTGCCAAACATTGAGGGTAAAATAATTGATATTCTACCGCAACTCCTTTTCCAAATAATTTATCTTATCATAGGACATAGTTTATGATAAAATATGAAAACTTATTAGACAAAATAATGCCTCCTCGCTACAGCTTTTAGGTCATGATTGAAACAATTGATTTTAATTTCCAAAAAAATGTTACTCTTACTGTAAAGGAGACTTTCAAGAAACAACTAACTCAGTCACCAATTAAGCTTCAAATTATTTAAGTAAACAATATCAGGAGACATATTTTCTTGGAATATAATTCTAGTAAAATTTTATCAAATTTTGGAATACTAAACTATGACCCTATGCAAGCTTGTAGACTTCACATAAACCAAACTTGTTATTTTTATTTCAACAGGAATACCTTTTATACATAGAAAAAGAAAGACCCAAAATCCACATGTAGTATTAATATAAAGAAATATACAGTTAGACATATCTCATGCATATTTCAGCTAGGAGGGAAGTATGAAAGTAGTGCAATATGTCACTTCTTTCCTTAAAACTCATTTGGACTTCCCTTCACATTATGCCATTAATGCAAAGGCAACAGAGAAACGAAAAAAAATGTGCAAGTCCTTAATTGCAAGTGAAATATGAAGTTTATCTTATTTAGGAATCATTATGTGGAAGTTTTAGTTAAAAATTAGATGCAATTTTATCAAGCTTCAAGCTCAACCATGAAAGCATATCATATATTTAGTTCCTAAAGGAACAAAGAGAGATATTATAGAAAGAAGTAACTAGTCATAGACGATCAAAATGTATAGTGAGAACATCCTCTTTGGGAGTTCATTCAAGTACGAAGTTGGAGCAAAATCGATGGTCACTCAAACTCAAAAAAATCTGATTTCATGAGTCACGAAAATACTTTTCACATAATGGAATAAGGGAAGGAATTTGCTCAAAGTACTTGCAAAAAGGGAAGGTATAGAATAATAAACACCACAAGGTATTCTTCTTCTATCCTGTGATGCAAAAGATGCATCCCTTTACCACATACCCATTTTGAGCCAAAATAACTAAATTAAATAGTAAAAGGGGAGCAAAAAGCAAACTGAGACATTCAAGAGGGAATGGCAGGTAGGGAATAATTTCTGCAAAATTTTGAGGAAGTGAAAATGGCTAGTACCAAAGCTATTTTTTCAACTTTATAACACTCACAAAAATATTCCTTCACCTCACATTTCTACCCAGTAGCTAGAGAGAAACATACTACAAAATCGACAGGACGGGAAGAAAAAAAATAAAATCTGTACGAGTTAGAGAATAAAAAGTGGGAGTAGTAAACACTATAGGACGTTCATTACTAGTTCCATGACGCTTACATGAACATCCCTTTACTTCCCATGTTTGTACTAAGTATTAAAACAATGTGTCAGGGAAGTTAAAGGAAGAACAACAACAAATCTTAACAAAAACTGAAAATTCCAAACATGAACACATCTAAAAGTCACGAATCGCAAACATGGGCTTAAAATAACCTCTTAGCCTAAAGAGAATTGAAGCATTAGGAGAAACATGGAATGGAGGTAGATTTGGAGTATTTTATGAGTTGAAGATGGAGATAAACAACAAACGCCATATGATGTTTCCATCTTCCCGTAACATTCATCAAAACACCCCTCGTACCCTATACTATTTCAACACTCTCAATGAATTAATAAACAACAATAAATTTTCAGATACAAACATGAAATCAAATAATATATAAAAGATTCTGGCCATTACAAAGCCATATGGTAGCAGATATCAACAAGAAGTGAGACAAAAAAAGAATCAGTAAGCCTGGAGGAAGGGATATTACTGACCTTTTGTAGAACAACGAACTAAAGACGAGTCGAAGAGCGATTCTACCATGAACTACGACTCCGGATATTAAGCGACGAGAAGTAACAATGAGGTCAGCATGAGTAAATCGAAATAAATAAAATAGAGAGCTTAGTGAATTGGAGTGTGCGATTGCAACGCCCCACATTTCGGACTAGAATGAACATCCGTCATTCATATGCGTAGATGTTCTAAAAGCC